>JAQMRL010000008.1:102437915-103687915 GCA_035578175.1 Catonia carolina
AAACCATCTCACTCCTTGTTTTATTTAATAAAGCCTCTAGAGGTTCAAATCAGCCTTTTAACTTATGACCTTAACAACAATACAAACAAAAATGTAATTCCAATAACTGCCCATAACAGACAGGTGGAGTGTCAAATTATTTACACTCAATCTGTTCGTTGCAGGGCTAAAATAAATAGTTGTTTCTTGTCACATGGTCAGCCAATTAAATGACTGAATCATTTAAGAACAGAAGAGGTAGAGGTGTACTGTGACACTAATCAGAGTTATCTCCTCTGAAAGTAATGAATTTTATTATACAGTCAGACCCTGTGGTGAATGAAGTGAAGGTGTCATTTGCAGAGTGGAAAGTAAATTCTTTTCAGAAGGCCTGTTACGCTGATAAGCATACTTTTCCACTCAGTGAGGAAGGCAATGGTAAACCATCTCACAACTCGTTTTATTTAATAAAGCCTCTAGAGGTTCAAATCAACCTTTTGACGTATGACCTTAACAACAATACAAACAAAAATGTAATTCCAATAACAAGAGAATTTTGTAGACAGCGTTACAGAAACGAAATAGTATTTTAAAATGTTATTCAATAAACTGTCTGTTCAGATAAGCGGAATTATCAGTGTGTAATTTCTGTCGTTATCACAAAGTATCGTAGGTTAGGATAACAAGCACACAAGCTAACCTACAAATTCCAAAATAATATCAAAATTTAATTACTACCGTAATGTTACCAACAATTTAATCACTTTTTATTAATTTAATGATAATCATAATATTTAATAAAACAATAATCCTTAACTATAATATTTTATATAAATGGATACATACTCTGGACATGACACTTCTTCCGTTTCCATTGCAAATTTTTGTCATTAACATATAACCACACGTTTAAACCATTCGCACAGTTTACCCTGTAATAAGTTAGTTACTGAACTACCAAGACCAATAACTAAACTGACTTCTTGTTTTTATTCATTTATGCGAAAGACATCAAATACTGTAAGTACTCCATTTAGTAGATGAATTCTGATTGGTCAATGGTTTTGCTCTACGATAGAATACACATAGACAAAATTCAAGGTCTAGTAGACGAAATTAATTTTTATACTTAATTCATAGAAATACTGAAAGATAATTTAAATATTATTTTATTTATTTTAAATATATAAATATTTTTCAATTACTTGAAAATTAAATAGCTGTCGGATTTTGCTGAAAAATGAATTGTCTGTTTTATACAAAACATCAGTATTTCGTACTCATGCGTAACATTAAAACAATAAAATCAATTTAGAAAATATCAAAATGTTAATTTGTAATTAATAATGATAATACTTCTACTTCATATTTTCAAAGTATATTAACATTTTTTACTAATAGATATTTTATATTATATAAAATTCTTAGTACCGATAAATTATTTCTACATACTACATAATGAATAATATTCATTGTTTTAAAATTATTCTAGTTCTTTAAATTTGATTAATGAAATCATTTCGGGAAAATATTATCTGGAGGTCATCTCTGTTATTTAAGACAGATTGCATCAAAGTACTCTTTGTTCTGTTTACTTCAACGAACGCCAACTGGTTTGTAGGAAAGGGAAAGAATGTTATAGCGTCTGCGTTGTTTTTGTTTATATTTATGTTTTGGTGGTTAATTTTCAAGAAATTTGAATTAAATACTTTTTTTATAGTCTAAACTTGTGTAATATTGTATATTATTGTAGTAAATAATAACAACAAACTGTTTTTTATTGTATGATGCAAATTTTATTACATTTTCGTGTTAATAATTGTGAATAATTGATTAGCATGTAAAAATGAATAAAATTTGTAGAATTTGTGTTATGGAAGAAGGAACGATTAAAATATTTGGTAATGAAAGTGAAGGAGCTCAATCGTTGTGTACTAGAATTATGAATTGCGCTTCAGTCAGTGTAAGTACCTCTAAATAGGTGGTTCTATTTTTATTACCTTAGTAAAAATTCAAAAATTTTTAAGTTAAAAAGCAGTACCGATCTGTACTGTGTGGTCAAAAAAACGGGAATTTTTGGTATTTTTTTTTTTTAAAGTGTTTATTCGTCCACAATGTTATCCCCTTTCAAAATAGTGTCTTACCAGATATCAAATGTTATTAACAGTTAATGGGAAAAGTGTCAGTACTTGCAGTTTAAAAATAAACATAACGTTAAAGAAAGTAGAGAAGTGGATGTATTTATTCATAATAATAGTTTAGAGCATGTAGAAACAGTGAAGTTCCTGGGCGTATCTCTAGATAGATCTTTGTCTTGGGACTTCTATACCAATCAAGTTTGTAGTAAAATATCATCTGGGGTATTTGCACTAAAACAAATTGCCAGATTAAATGATAAAAAATTACTAATGACAGCTTATCATGGCGTCATTCTGTCTCATATCCGTTATGGTATTTTAGTATGGGGTAATTCTAGCATGGGTAATATGAATAGGGTTTTTAAAATTCAAAAGAAAGCTATTAGGTGTATGGTGGGAGCTAACCAGCTAACCTCATCCACACCACTATTTAAGGAGCTTAAATTGCTTACAGTTCCCTCCCTCTACATTTTTGAGGTGATTATGTATGTTAGGCAAAATAATTTTATGCAGAATTTTAATGTTCACAATCATAACGTGAGAAACAGGAATGATTATTATGTGGCTAATCACTCCACAAAATTGTTTGAACAAAAACCTACTTATGCAGGGAGAAAATTCATTAACAAATTACCCCAATTTTTAAAATGTTGTGATAACTTGCATTCCTTTAAAAAAAAGTCTGAAAAATTACTTGATCGGTGAAACTTTTTATAGCGTACAAGAATTTCTTTCTTGATAGTAGTGATACATTATGTGATTCTTATATGTATTTCAGGTGTTATAGCTGACATGTCCTATACTCCTCCTAGTTTCCAGGGTGCAAAAAAAAAAATATTTACCCTTCTTGCAATCCCTAAACCACTACTGGAACTCAGTGTTTGGTATTACCTTTAGCTCTATCAGTGAGGACCTTTTAATCTCATTTAAAATGATTACTCTTTTAAGTTATCGTAATAAACTTATACAATAAATTTCATTAACCTTTTTAAGCTGCTTTAATTTCTACTATACGTACTATAATTCTACTATAATTTCTATTCACCTGTATAATTTCTATTCATATGGTGAATCCACCAAAACACGTACACGTGTTTTGGTGGATTCACCATTATCAGAGTACACAATATTATTTGAAACTAAAAATTATGATTAAAAATCTGTAAAAGTAAATAAAAGCAATAAAATTTATTAAGTTGTATCATATTATATGTTTAGGTCATCAGCCAAAAGGCTGGTTTGAACGTGTAGAGGTTTTACTAAGTAAAACGAGGAGTGAGGTGGTTTACTATTGCCACAACTCACTGAGTGGAAAATTACACTTATCAGCATGCCGAGCTCTCTGAAAAGCACATATTTTCCACTCTGCAAATGACACCTTCACTTCATTCACCACGGGGTCTGGCTGTATAATGAAATTCATCACTTTCAGAGGAGATAACTCTGATTAGTGTCACAGTACACCTCTACCTCTTCTCTTCTTAAATGATTCAGTCATTTAATTGGCTGACCATATGATAAGAAACAGAACTATTTATTTTAGCCTTGCAGCGAACAGAGTGAGTGTAAATAATTTGACACTCCACCTGTCCGTTATGAGCAGATCATATTATACCAATCATATAAAAGAGGAAAACATAAATTTGGTAAAATAGATAAACATTTCAATTTAAAAGATGAGTGGAATAAAGAAAATAAAAGTAAGATTGAAAAATATGAGTTGTTCCATATTTATAAACATTTAATAGAGCAAAAGCAGGACATTTTAATAATGAAATAACGGGTGTTTCAAAATAGACGCACTTCGAAGTTTGAGAATGCTAATTTATTACATTAAGTACTAATTACAAACTATACGGTATGAAATTATTACCTTATAACATTCAGATTATCTTTAAAACTTCACAATAAATGTTCAAAATGACTTCCTCCGCTTGTAATGCTAGTTCGGACACGTTTCATAACATTTGCAGCCACTTTTCGTAGTGTTTACTCATTAATGTTTGTAATCTCACTTTCAATATTAGCCTTCAATTCTTCAATTGTATGAGAATTGTTTTTAAAAACCTTACTCTTTAAATTCCCCCAAAGAAAAAAATCCACAGGAGTACGATCTGGGGATCTTGGTGGCCACAATCCTTTTGATATCACACGATGGCCAAAAACATTCTAGTAACATATTCAGCGTTTCAGTAGAAGTATGGCACGTTGCGTTATCCTGCTGAAACCAAAAATCTCAATCGTGTAATTCTAACAACGCTATAAATTGTTCGATTAAGTTGCGGTACACAACACCATCTACAGATGTGTCATAAAATAAAGACCCAACAATACGACGCCGGAAGATTGCACACCAAACACCAATTTTACGTGCGTGTAGTGGACGTTCATGAAATGTGTGAGGATTATGAGTGCTCCATATTCGGCAGTTTTGGCTGTTGATGTAACCATCAAAGTGGAACCATGCTTCGTCACTGAAATAAACATGATCCAATATTTCAACACCGTTGTCATTAACAAGAGAACGTATCCAACGACAATACTGTATACGTTTCCCATGGTCAACTTCTTTCAGTTCATGAACGACACCGATGCGGTAAGGATGCAGATTTAATTTTTTTGTAGCCCTTAAAGCGGAAGATAGTGATAATCCAGCCTGTGAAGATAACTTTCTAAGTGATTTGCCATGTGAGGTAGTCAAATGTTGTTTCACATCGTCCAAAACTTGTTCTGTTAACACCGATGGTCGACCTGTGCTTTTCCGATCCTGTACACTGCCAGTCTCACAAAATTTATTAATCAGACGCGATATTGTGGTGTTATTAGGTACTTCAAAATTGGGAAATTTTAACTGGAACTCGTCTTTCACTCATTTGTAAGATTTATATGCGCAATAACTTTCAATAATAAAAACACGTTCATCCTTTGAAAAAACCATGTTTGAACTTATACAGACACAAATGAATACTGGGATAGCACTAGTACATGTCAGTAATACACAATGGGTGAACAATGAGTACAATAATGCCAACTGTTATTTGGGGGAAAAAATATTCCCTATGCAGAAAATATTAACCCTTAAACTTCGAAGTGCGTCCTTTTTGAAACACCCGTTAGTTTAGCGTCAATTAGTGATTTTCTATATTTTAAAATCCAGCAGAGGTTGATTTTAATTGCACTCATTTCATTCACTCATGATTAATATGCCGGCCGCATTGGCGTAGTTGGTAACGTACTCGCCTCTCATCATGCGGTCTTGGGTTCGAATCCCATTCAGGTACGGCATATTTTCATACGTTACAAAAATCGTTTCATCCTTCACCGTCTGCATTAGCAGTAATTGCAGAACATTCGGACGTTAAACCAAATAAAAAAAATGATTAAAATTAGATTATATTTTTCATTATTTACATTGTCATGAGAAAGTAATGTGAGTGTTTAACATTACATTATTTTAAAGATCAATTTCCAGCTCTTTATTATTTAACAGTTAAAAATTTGGTATGTATTTTATAATTATTTTTGCTGCAAGTTTTTTATTTTATTTTATTTTATTTTTTTTGCATCCAGGAGACTCCAGGAGGAGTATAGGACATGTCGTCAGCTATAACACCTGAAATACATATTACAAGAATCACACAATCTATCACTACTATCAACAAAGAAATTCTTGTATGCTATAAAAAGTTTCACCGATCAAGTAATTTTTCAGATTTTTTTAAAGGAATTCAAATCCTCACAACACTTTAAAGATTGGGGTAATTTATTCATGAATTTTCTCCCTGCATGAGTAGGTTTTCGTTCAAACAATTTTGTGGAGTGATTAGCCACATAATAATCATTCCTGTTTCTCACGTTATGATTGTGAACATTGAAATTCTGCATAAAATTATTTTGCCTAACATACATAATCACCTCAAAAATGTAGAGGGAGGGAACTGTAAGCAATTTAAGCTCCTTAAATAGTGGTGTGGATGAGGTTAGCTGGTTAGCTCCCACCATACACCTAATAGCTTTCTTTTGAATTTTAAAAACCCTATTCATATTACCCATGCTAGAATTACCTCATACTAAGATACCATAATGGATATGAGACAAAATGAGGCCATGATAAGCTCTTATTAGTAATTTTTTATAATTTAATCTGGCAGTTTGTTTTAGTGCAAATACCCCAGATGAAATTTAACTACAAACTTGATTGGTATAATAATTTCACTAACCTTCTTTTTAAACTGCGTCACCTTTATTGTAATTTCTACTTACACGTGTTTCGGTTGATCCACCATCATCAGAGTAAATGAAAAATTGAAACTAAAAAATTTTTTCACATTTATTTAAAATTTACAGAAGATGGTACATCTTCAGTCACTTGTATAAAACTGATTTAAAATTAATTTATTTTAATTTATCCTTTCTCATATTTACTGTAGATAGCAGCAGCAGTCAATATCACTTCATCATTCCTAAATTTTATTTGTTCATTCAAAATGTCCTGCTTTTGCTCTTTCAAATATTTATAAATATGGAACATCTCATATTTCTCAATTTTATTTTTATTCTCTATATTACATTGTTCTATTATATTGAAATGTTCATCTATTTTACCAAATTTATGTCTTTCTTCTTTTATATGATTGGTATAGTTAGATATAATGTAGTCACATTTCAGTGCTTTTTTATGTTCATTATACCTCACTTGAAAATTATACAGATTATTAAATAAATTTTATAAAATCGCATACATATGTAATAATAAAAAACTACTGTCCACAAATATAATTAAAAATAATATAAATGAAACACTAAGCAATAAAAAGGGTGTGTAAAATAGATTGTGGTAATGAGGATTGTAAAAAATTTTACATTGGTATGACTAGTCGTAATTTTCAAGTGAGGTATAATGAACATAAAAAAGCACTGAAATGTGACTACATTATATCTAACTATACCAATCATATAAAAGAAGAAAGACATAAATTTGGTAAAATAGATGAACATTTCAATATAATAGAACAATGTAATATAGAGAATAAAAATAAAATTGAGAAATATGAGATGTTCCATATTTATAAATATTTGAAAGAGCAAAAGCAGGACATTTTGAATGAACAAATAAAATTTAGGAATGATGAAGTGATATTGACTGCTGCTGCTATCTACAGTAAATATGAGAAGGGATAAATTAAAATAAATTAATTTTAAATCAGTTTTATACAAGTGACTGAAGATGTACCATCTTCTGTAAATTTTAAATAAAGTGAAAAAATTTTTTAGTTTCAATTTTTCATTTACTCTGATGATGGTGGATCCACCGAAACACGTGTAAGTAGAAATTACAATAAAGGTGACGCAGTTTAAAAAGAAGGTTAGTGAAATTATTATATTAATTCATTATATGAAATAGAAATAATTTCAAACTGCAGGATGCATTATAAAGATTTATTTTTAAACTTGATTGGTAACTTGATTAGTTAAGTTTCTGGGTTCTGAAATAAAAAAACCTTTGCAAAAGAAGCAGAGTTATGACAATTTTTTTGTTTTCTAATTTAAGGTTAGATTGGATGACGGCCTTCCTGACATGATGTGTGAAAAATGTATACTGAATTTAGATGTCGCATTTCATTTTAAGCGAAAATGTGAAGAATCCGATCTTATATTACGAAGAATGTTAAATGAAAACAGTAATGTTCATGGATTACCCGAATCTACTTCATTGAAGGTAATTCTCACTATAATTTTGTCATAGAGGTAATAACTAGAGTTGTTGGGGGATAAACTTACCAAGATTTTATACAGATCCTTGAAGTCAAAGCTGGTGTTCCACGAGGTTCAATTTTCGGTCCCATTCTGTTTTTGTTCTAGGCTACGTCATTAGTTTCTAAGAGGTCATACATACGAGGTGTGATCAAAAGATACGGTGAATGATTTTACTACAAATGAATTGCAGACACTAAGTCCATTTGAAGTAAAAAGTTTAACTTCCTGGTTCTTTGAGATAATCTGTATCAAGTTTAAACAAGTTGCGACTTCTTATTCGGCTTCCAGAGCCGGAAGAGTGAGGTCATGTTTACCATGTCTGTCATGCATCATGGATTTTGAACATCACGTTAACGTTAATTTTGTTTTAAGTTCCAAAAAAGGTGCCATAGAAGCTTATAAAATGTTGAAATTAGTTTATGACGATAATATGATAATTCTGATGACTGTTAACAAGTGGTATGAGCGATTTAAAAGCAGAAATGAATCTATTGAAGATGAGGAATGGTCGGGATGTCCTTCGACCTCAAAAACAGAGGAAAACATGCAAAAGTGGTAAAACTGGTTCGTTCAAACATCTGATTGACTATTCAAGAGGTTATTGAAGAATTGAACATCTGGTACGAGTCCGAAGAAAGCATTTTAATCGATTATTTGCAAATCAGACGAGCGAGTGCGAAATTCGTTCCCCGACTTTTCACGTCCTTGCCACCTCACTTTTTCATCCAGAGTTTTTGGCTAAAAAAAGATTCCTGTCTGTCCACATCCGCCTTACTCTCCAGATTTAGCACCATGTGACTTCTTACCCTTCCCAAAAATAAAAACTGTGCTGAAAGGACAACATTTTGGCACCATTCTCGACATTGAGTGGGCCTAAACGAGCCCTTCCGAAAGAAGCGTACCAGAAATGCTTCCGATCATGGAATCAACATTCAGATAAGTGTATTGCGTCCGCCGTTCCCCTCAACTCATTTCAATCAGTGCACGGTGTTCAAGCAGAATTGTGACAATACGCGGTACGGTAGGCACTCTGCCGGCCAGTTTCGTTCACTACACTCCAACAAGCTCATTTTTCATCAAAAAATTCTGAATAAAATACTTTAGCTTCCTAATGAATCTTATTTTATTATACTGTAAATATTGTTATTGTATAATCTGCTATTTTAGATAAGATACGCTCGTACAAATTTAGACGTTTAAATCTCATCACATTTTTTGCGTATCACGTAATATAACTTTTTTTCCGGGACGACATAATTGACCTAGATCCTGAAACAGACCTCACCAATAAGTGTCGCAATATTTACAATCAAAAAATAAATACATTATCACTCTACTATTTTATTTTATCAAACATCCTATCTAGGATTTTAAACAGCCGTATTATTTAAAATTGAAATATATATTTCTAACCACCAGAATACGGTAACATAAATTAACATAAATCGTTGGTAAGTGTTTTATGTTACTGTATTCTGGTGGTTAGAAATATATATTTCTAACCACCAGAATACAGTAAGATAAATTAACATAAATCATTGGTAAGTGTTTTATGTTACTGAAGAGAGCCTGTGTAGATTCTGTCATGAGGCAGAAGAGAAGGCTAAGCATATTTTATGCAGCTGCAAAGTGGTTGGCTGCAAAAGAAGAGCGCTGATGGGTAAGGACGTGTTAACACCTTCTCAGGTAAGTGCACTAGATCCTAGGCGGATCCTGCGCTTTATTGAAAGTGTGGGTCTTGCATAAATAAGGAATAGGGGCAATCACAAAAGATCTTTTAGGTCGCGGTGAGGAGGGGCTGCGGAAGCCTGAACGCCCTGGTTGTAAAGTAAAAGTAAAGTTTATGTTACTGTATATCAGTTATCTTACCAGAATACGGTAACATAAATTAACATAAATCATTGGTAAGTGTTTTATGTTACTGTATTCTGATGGTTAGAAATATTTCTAACTAGAAATATATATTTCTAACATAAATTAAAGGCTATTATAGAGGTATAGTTAGGGCCTGGGAAGAGGAGGCTAAAACCTCCTATTGGGAGAAGGTGCCAGGCTGTGAACAGGCAAAGAAATTCATTGCCTATTCCAGCAGACAGGCTGGGATATATAATAGACTAGGAAGACAGGACTTGAGGAGGGTAGTGGGCCTAATGACTGGTCATTGTAATCATGGGTATCATTTATCCAAGATAGGAGTTGCTGAAGAGAGCCTGTGTAGATTCTGTCATGAGGCAGAAGAGAAGGCTGAGCATATTTTATGCAGTTGCAAAGTGGTTGGCTGCAAAAGAAGAGCGCTGATGGGTAAGGACGTGTTAACACCTTCTCAGGTAAGTGCACTAGATCCTAGGCAGATCCTGCGCTTTATTGAAAGTGTGGGTCTTGCATAAATAAGGAATAGGGGCAATCACAAAAGATCTTTTAGGTCGCAGTGTGGAGGGGCTGCAGAAGCCTGAACGCCCTGGTTGTAAAGAAGAAGAAAGAAGAACATAAATTAACATAAATCATTGGTAAGTGTTTTGTGTTACCGTATTCTGGTGGTTAGAAATATATATTTCAATATTACTATACTATATTTTTCGTCGGCGCGGCAAAACAACGTTTGCCGGGTCCACTAGTTTTACTCTAATATCGTACGATTTTGATGCTTCACCGTTAACGAATAACTTGTTTTCTAATTTCAGACGTCATCACATGAAACGGAATTCGTAATGCAAAATAACGACAAAATGTTAACATACGTTTTACCAACCGAGCGGCAAGAACAACTCGATGATAGTAACAACGAAAACATTTTCAATGATACTTCGTTTGATGACGACGATGATGATGACAATGTCGAATATGGTGACATAAATCGTGACAAAGATGAAAGTTCGTTGAAAATTATACCGGAAAATAACGATAGTAAAGTTATAATTTATAGTAATAGTACAAAAAAGAAGAAGAAGAAGTTAAAAACAACGCCGAATAAGAAACGATTGATTTCGACCAATGATACTAGTAATAAGAAGGTATTCTTGTGCGAAATCTGTTCGAAATCGTACAACAGTCGAAGACAAATGCGGAGACATCAGATCACTCACGCCGATAAAAAGCGATACAGTTGTCCAGTCTGTAATAAACAGTTTCATTACAAAGGAAATCTGCAAGTTCACGAACGTATCCATACCGGCGAACGGCCGTTCCTGTGTAATAGTTGCGGGAAATCATTCGTTCAGGTGAGTTTATTAAACAAGGTTAATTTCAAAAATAAATTTTAGGTAGAAATAATGAGTTGATGCTGTACTACTTTTACGTTGGTCCGTAGTTCATATTTTGCCCTTTGTTGGGGGGGGGGGGCGCTGTGATGGGGCTGCTGCTGCCGATAGATAGCGCAGCGGTCACACCTCTCGCAGTGCATGTACCAAGTGGTACATATGTATCTACGTGCTGGCGAATGCGATAGTTGAGAAGGTGAACAATCAGTATCGATCCGCTCATACAAGAGGATCGATGTGGAGAAGATTTAGCACTCTACATTGAGTATTTCTTTATCTGCACAATCACTTACACCTCCCTTCCCTTCCCCCTCGCTTCATCGGCGACTGCTCCTCTTCGGAGGCAGTGGTAAAAGGTGCTCGCTGCGTCGGCGACTGCTCCTATTTCATTAGGCAGTGGTACAGACGACCCCACTTTGCTTCACCGGCGACTGCTCCTAATCATTTAGGCAGTGGTAAAGATGACCTCCCCTTTCGCTTGCCAGCGGCTGCTCCTATTTCATTAGGCAGTGGTACAGACGACCCCGCTTCGCTTCACCGGCGACTGCTCCTAATCATTTAGGCAGTGGTAAAGATGACCTCCCCCTTCGCTTGCCAGCGGCTGCTCCTATTTCATTAGGCAGTGGTACAGACGACCCCGCTTCGCTTCGCCGGCGACTGCTCCTAATCATTTAGGCAGTGGTAAAGATGACCTCCCCCTTCGCTTGCCAGCGGCTGCTCCTATTTCATTAGGCAGTGGTACAGACGACCCCGCTTCGCTTCACCGGCGACTGCTCCTAATCATTTAGGTAGTGGTAAAGATGACCTCCCCCTTCGCTTGCCAGCGGCTGCTCCTATTTCATTAGGCAGTGGTACAGACGACCCCGCTTCGCTTCGCCGGCGACTGCTCCTAATCATTTAGGCAGTGGTAAAGATGACCTCCCCCTTCACTTGCCAGCGGCTGCTCCTATTTCATTAGGCAGTGGTACAGACGACCCCGCTTCGCTTCGCCGGCGACTGCTCCTAATCATTTAGGCAGTGGTAAAGATGACCTCCCCCTTCGCTTGCCAGCGGCTGCTCCTATTTCATTAGGCAGTGGTACAGACGACCCCGCTTCGCTTCACCGGCGACTGCTCCTAATCATTTAGGTAGTGGTAAAGATGACCTCCCCCTTCGCTTGCCAGCGGCTGCTCCTATTTCATTAGGCAGTGGTACAGACGACCCCGCTTCGCTTCGCCGGCGACTGCTCCTAATCATTTAGGCAGTGGTAAAGATGACCTCCCCCTTCACTTGCCAGCGGCTGCTCCTATTTCATTAGGCAGTGGTACAGACGACCCCGCTTCGCTTCGCCGGCGACTGCTCCTAATCATTTAGGCAGTGGTAAAGATGACCTCCCCCTTCGCTTGCCAGCGGCTGCTCCTATTTCATTAGGCAGTGGTACAGACGACCCCGCTTCGCTTCACCGGCGACTGCTCCTAATCATTTAGGTAGTGGTAAAGATGACCTCCCCCTTCGCTTGCCAGCGGCTGCTCCTATTTCATTAGGCAGTGGTACAGACGACCCCGCTTCGCTTCGCCGGCGACTGCTCCTAATCATTTAGGCAGTGGTAAAGATGACCTCCTCCTTCGCTTGCCAGCGGCTGCTCCTATTTCATTAGGCAGTGGTACAGACGACCCCGCTTCGCTTCACCGGCGACTGCTCCTAATCATTTAGGTAGTGGTAAAGATGACCTCCTCCTTCGCTTGCCAGCGGCTGCTCCTATTTCATTAGGCAGTGGTACAGACGACCCCGCTTCGCTTCGCCGGCGACTGCTCCTAATCATTTAGGCAGTGGTAAAGATGACCTCCCCCTTCGCTTGCCAGCGGCTGCTCCTATTTCATTAGGCAGTGGTACAGACGACCCTGCTTCGCTTCACCGGCGACTGCTCCTAATCATTTAGGCAGTGGTAAAGATGACCTCCCCCTTCGCTTGCCAGCGGCTGCTCCTATTTCATTAGGCAGTGGTACAGACGACCCTGCTTCGCTTCACCGGCGACTGCTCCTAATCATTTAGGCAGTGGTAAAAATGACCTCCCCCTTCGCTTGCCAGCGGCTGCTCCTCTTTGAGGTAGCGGTGAAGGCTTCCCCAAGCAGCTGGTTTTACTTTTGAATTACACCACCGATTCCATGTCGTTCACGCCGGTCCTATGATGAGCTCTACAGATTGTGCTACTACAAGCCGGTGGCGACAGAGTCACGGGAATGTCTTTCGCGTATGAATTGGCTGTGAGGAAGTGAAGAGATATCTGACAGTGGTGCCAACCTCAACAATGAAACACTATACGAGGTACGTTCGTAAAGTAAGTTACGTTTTGAAATAAAAAAAAGAACAAGTACAGATACGACAATGAAATTTATTTCATAAAAATCTACAACTCTTAAACTATTTTTCGACATAACTCCCGTGATTTTCCAGGCATTTGTCATAACGTGGTAATACAATAACCAACTATGGTGGCATGCGGGCCGCACATGCGCAGTAAGTAGCTCCCCCACCGCAGCGTCATAGCCTATTATAGGCTGCCTCTAAAGTAGTACTCATTACTCGTTGTGTTGTGTTTGTGCGGTTATCGTTTTGACATTTGTGTCGCTGTCGAAAGCCACACGCCGTCGAAATTAGTTGCACGCGCACAAAATGTCTGCGATTCAATTTGGGGTAATAGACGATAAGTTTTTTTCTAAGTGATGTACCTGCCGTACGTTTTGACAGACCCGAAAGAGAGGAACAAAGAATAGTACAAAAAAGAAGAAGAAGAAGTTAAAAGCAACGCCGAATAAGAAACGATTGATTTCGACCAATGATACTAGTAATAAGAAGGTATTTTTGTGTGAAATCTGTTCGAAATCGTACAACAGTCGAAGGCAAATGCGCCTTCATCAGATCACGCGCGCCAATAAAAAGCGGTACAGTTGTCCTGTCTGTAATAAACAGTTTCATTACAAAGGAAATCTGCAAGTTCATGAACGTATACATGCCGGCAAACGGCCGTTCCTTTGTAATAGTTGCGGAAAATCATTCGTTCAGGTGAGTTTATTAAAACGAGGTTAATTTCAAAGGTAAATTTTTGGTATAAGTAGTGAGTCACGGGAATGTCTTTCGCGTATGGATTGGCTGTGAGGAAGGTAGCGTAAAAATGTATATGCCAAAAGTTGTAGAGAATTTAAAATCCTACAACTTTAATTTCAAACATTTTTTTGTACAATGCTTAGTTTAGTGGTAATTAGCGATTTTTGTTTTTTTCTCTCGCAAAAACTTGTGAAAAAAATTAATTTTGTTATGATTTCAGCCTTAGTATGCATTTTATGACAAAAGTCAAATTAAAAGATCTACAATTTTTAATTAGAGTATTTTTCTCTATAGAGCCTAGTTTAGCGTGAAAGAGTGATTTTCCGTATTTTTAAGCCAAACTATGGTTGATTTTCATTTTGCGTCTTTCATTCATGATTTAAATTCATGCCGGCTGCATTGGCGCAGTTGGTAACGTGCTCGCCTCTCATCATGCGGCCTTGGGTTCAAATCCCATTCAGGCACGGAATATTTTCATACGTTACAAAAATCATTTCATTCTTCACCGTCTGCATTAGCAGTAATTGCAGAACAGTCGGACGTTAAACAAAAAAAACAAACAAACGATTTAAATAAGGTTATGTTTTTTGCGGTTAGCTTTCATTTATTTCTAATGTTTTATTACTAATGTTAGTAGTTTGTATTGGTAATTATTTGGATTGGCAGGAGAACGTTGTGTGAGTGTTTCACACCAGATTTTTTTTTTCAAAAATAAATCTTTATAATGCATCCTGCAGTTTGAAATTATTTCCATTTCATACAGGGTCCGGCAGAATAATCTGACGATTTTGGAGGGTCAATAAAAAAAGCACGATTCATAGTACAACAAAGTTTAATGAATCAAATTATACAATTTTACTTACAGCATTTCAATTGTTCACTTGAATATTTCATTTGAAAATTATGTCATCCAAATGTTTCCCATTGTTCCTCACGCACTCATTCAACCTTACAAATTTTCGAGAATTAGCTCACATGCTGTTTCGCGAGACGCGTAGTCATTTTCAGTAAGTTGTTGCACGAACATCATCTAGTACGAATGGAACTGAAGGTCATCATGAAGGTTTATTCTCACACTTCGGTCAGACATTCTTAGTGCGGCAGCATGCTTCACTACGGAACGTCGTGGAGACTGCAACACAGATAACCTTACAGCCTCAATATTTTCAGGAGTTCTCACACAACGCTTTCGTCCTGTTGGTTTCAGTTTCAAAGCAGACGATGTTAAACGAAAGTTTTTCACCCACAGCAATATCGTATTCCTACTTAGAACAGACGCGTTTCGGTTTAAATTAAAATGTCTACGAAATAAACGCTTCGTAGCAATAACAGAATCATTGTTTTTGAAATACGCTTCAATCACAAAAGCACGGTGCTCACACGACTGATGATGGCAGCTAAAATGGTAGTATTAGCGCTACCCTGTAACAACTGTACCAACTTCCTATTCACAGTGTTGCCAACATACCGATGAATACAAAATCGTCAGATTAATCTGCCGGACCTTGTATAATGAATTTATATAATAATTTCACTAACATTCTTTTTAAACTGCGTCACCTTTATTTTTATTCTTACTTACACGTGTTTCGGTGGATCCACCATCATCAGAGTAAATAAAAAAAAAAAATTGAAACCAAAAAAATTTTATCTCACCTATTTAAAATTTACAGAAGATGATACATCTTCAGTCATTGGTATAAAAGAGTTTTATACAAATGACTGAAGATGTATCATCTTCTGTAAATTTTAAATAAGTGAGATAAAATTTTTGGTTTTAATTTTTTTTTATTTACTTCGATGATGGTGGATCCACCGAAACATGTGTAAATAAGAATAAAAATAAAGGTGATACAGTTTAAAAAGAAGGTTGGTGAAATTATTGTATAATTCATTATTGTTGTTTAGGTCATCAGCCAAAAGGCTGGTTTGAACCTCTAGACGTTTTACTAAGTAAAACGAGGAGTGAGGTGGTTTACCATTGCCACAACTCACTGAGTGGGAAAGTACACTTATCAGCATGCCGAGCCCTCTGAAAAGCACATATTTTCCACTCTGCAAATGACACCTTCACTACATTCACCACAGGGTCCAACTGTATAATAAAATTCATTACTTTCATTTCAGAGGAGATAACTCTGATTAGTGTCGCAGTACACCTCTACCTCTTCTCTTCTTAAATGATTCAGTCATTTAATTGGCTGACCATGTGATAACAAACAGAACTATTCATTTTAGCCCTGCAACGAACAGATTCAGTGTACATAATTTGACACTCCACCTGTCTGTTTAATTCATTATATGAAATAGAAATAATTTTTTTTTTAAATTATTTTACAGGTGGCCGGATTACAACGCCATCTGATGATCCACACGGACGAAAAACCGTTCTGCTGCAACATCTGCAACAAACGATTCAAGCTCGCCGACACGTTGACGTGCCATTTACGAACGCACACGTTAGAACGACCGTACAAATGCGAACGATGCGATAAATCGTTCACGCATCATTCAGGACTGAATAAACATGTGAAAATACATACCGGTGAAAAGAATTACCAGTGTTCGCAGTGCGGTAAATCGTTTAGTCGTTCGGATTCGTTAGCGGAACATCTGAAAATACATAGCGGCGAACGACCGTACAATTGTACGACGTGCGGCGCCGCGTTTACGTCGAAATCGACTCTTAAAGTTCATAACAGGACTCACACGTTGGAAAAACCGTATCGTTGTCAATACTGTAATAAATCGTTCACACAGTCGAGCGTTTTGGGACGACATTTACGGACTCATACCGGCGAACAACCGTATAATTGCGTTTCTTGCGGTTCATCATTCTCGCTCAAAGTACGACTCGTTGAACATATCCGTGATGTACATCACACCGTCGTTAACAACGCGAGTAATGCGAATAATATCGCGTTAAATTATTGTAATTTTAATACCAACGCCACATTAATTTTACCGACGACTTCATCATCGGCGCCTATTCATAATCATATTGCTAGTAATTTACATTTAAATCCAAACGGTACTATCGTTACACTTACGAATCATCACGATGATCATTTACGATATGCGATCGATATCATGAAACCTAATCCGTATTACCCAACACCAACTATTCAACAGCATTCGTGATGTGTTGTTGTTTTCTAAAGCGATATCTGAAATCTAACGGTTGGCGCACATAAAAGTAGCCTCGTAAATAAAGTGCAACACAATTGAAATGAAAGCTGTTTATTTACAAATACCAATAATTTGTTTTATTATTTTATTCAATAGTATAATATTGTTACGTTATTACACGATATGTTGAAAGTGATCACTGTGATATTCTGAAATACGAACTGGAGTTCCGGAGCTGTAATATTGCGTACGACGTTCGTGTTCGAGATCTTAAGGTTTTCAATGGATTTTGGATTGCTGGCGTATACTTTATTCTTTAAATTTCCCCATAAGTAGTAATCACAAGAAGACAAATCCAGTGATCGCGGTGGCCATAAGCCTAAAGAGATAGTCCTCTAATCGGTAAAAACACTACGCACACGAGCCAGTGATCTGTGAGATGTGTGACAAAGTCACCCCGGCTTGTTGGAAAAAAGAATATACAATTTCGTGTGGTGCTAATTGATTAATAAATTGATCAAAAATCTGGTTAAACATGCAGGTTGTACACGGGAAGGGGAAAATGGGGGGGAATTTTCCTTGACTCGGCGTAAACATTATACAATCTCGGCTAAGTTACGGGGCTACTTTTATGTGCGCCACCCGTTATAATGCTTTTCACCGTTTATTAACTCCGCTGTTCCGCACGTTTAGACCAATCAGAACATTTGCCAGCGTTGTCAGATTGTACCTGACAAACATTATGCGCGCGCATGCGTATAAGAGCCACAGTAGTTCACTCTCGTCTTGCATCTCTTACTGAATTCATCGATTATAGAGCGCGTTAACATGCAATACTTTATAATATAATCAGCTGGTTGTATACTGCGGACAATTAGAACTGGCACAACTGTTGCTCTACGTGTACACACAGTTCCTCATAAAGTATATCCATAACCCATTCTTTCAACAAGGTCTACAAATTTTAATGTACGCAAATGCTTACAACCTTATTTCAATGTACAAACATACAAATAATTATTTCATTTTAAAACATGTATTTAATTTGTCACAGTAAAATTTAAATTATAAATTACAAGAACTAAACTACAAAACCTCACTAAACTATACTATTGTGTGCGTCTGACGCACACAACTAACTACAGTCCAGCCTCTCTTAGTTTGCTCCTAATGTAAACAAATAATGACGTCACTGAGCATCCGCATTACATAAAAATGTGTAAACGCTGATTAAAAAGTAACAACAAAATACTTTTGAAAGTATTTTTATAAATGAAAATGTTAGGCCTACATAATATCATGACTGATGTTTTTAGTACTTTAAGTAGTTATAATCTAAAAAATAGTTATTTTTTTTTTTTTTTTTGATTTAACGTCCGACTGTTTTGCAAATACTGCTAATGCAGACGGTGAAGGATGAAATGAATTGCCAGCCGCAGTGGCGTAGTTGGTAACGTGCTCGCCTTTCATCGTGCGGTCTTGGGTTCGAATCCCATTCAGGCACGGCATATTTTCATACGTTACAAAAATTCATTACTAGGATTTGAACCAGGAACTTTCGTCTCCGAAAATCAGCTGGTAAACAGCTGATTTTGGCGACGACTTTACCTCTAGGCCAACCCGGTAGGTTTAATTATAATGAACTGAATTATAATTAATCTGAATTATAATGAACAGAAAATCATGTATAAAAACAAATTAGTCACATCATTATGTCTGATTGATTATTAATAACAACAGTGAAAAGAAAGCGTAGTGACCGTGCGTGAGTCGCACATTACAGTAGCAATTTTTTTTTTTTTTTTTTTTTTTCGCCCTGTAGACTCCAGGAGGAGTATAGGACATGTCGTCAGATGTAACACCTGAAATACATATAAGAAACACACTATGTATCACTACTATCAAGAAAGAAATTCTTGTACGCTATAAAAAGTTTCACCGATCTAGTAATTTTTTAAATTTTTTTTAAAGGAATTCAAATCCGCACAATACTTTAAAGATTGGGGTAATTTATTTATGAATTTTCTCCCTGCATAAGTAGGTTTTTGTTCAAACAATTTTGTGGAGTGATTAGCCACATAATAATCATTCCTGTTTCTCGTGTTATGATTGTGAACATTGAAATTCTGCATGAAATTATTTTGCCTAACATACATAATCACCTCAAAAATGTAGAGGGAGGGAACTGTAAGCAATTTAAGCTCCTTAAATAGTGGCCTGCATGAGGTTAGCTCCCACCATACACTTAATAGCTTTCTTTTGAATTTTAAAAACCCTATTCATATTACCCATGCTAGAATTACCCCATACTAAAATACCATACCGGATATGAGACAGAATGAGGCCATGATAAGCTGCCATTAGTAATTTTTTATCATTTAATCTGGCGATTTGTTTTAGTGCAAATACCCCAGATGATATTTTACTACAAACTTGACTGGTATAGAAATCCCAAGACAAAGATCTATCTAGAGATACGCCCAGGAACTTCACTGTTTCTACATGCTCTAAACTATTATTATGAATAAATACATCCACTTCTCTACTTTCTTTAACGTTATGTTTATTTTTGAACTGCAAGTACTGACACTTTTTCCCATTAACTGTTAATAACATTTGATTCAAGAACTGTACTACTGACTCTATGTTAACATGTGTATTTACTTCAAGAGCATCTACCAGTGAACTGTTACTGATTACTGAAGTATCATCAGCAAACAACAAAGCTCTGCCATTAGATATGACTTCTGGTAACCTATTAATGTTAATGTTGTATACGTTTGTGATTGTACCGTCGTTGGATGGTGAGGAGCGAAGAGTGGAGTAGATGAACACCTAAGTTGCTTGTGCCAATTCAAATTGTCCAAGGTATGTACGAGTAATCTTATCTGTGACTGATGGTTCAGAAGCAGTGATAACAGTTACAAAAGTGAAATTTCTCCACAGTGTAGAACAAAAATTGAAAGATTAATTTATTTTATTTTTGTATTTTAAAAAAATCTGCATACAACCGGAAATGGTCTTGCGTACCACCGTTTGGGAACCAAAGCTGTAGAGGCTTTAGTAAATAAAACGATGAGTGAGGTGGTTTATTATTGCCTTCCTCACTGAGGGGAAAAGTATGCTTATCAGCATGGCAGGCCCTCTGAAAAGCATCTACTTTCCACCCTGCAAATGACAATTTTACTTCATTCACCACACAGTCTGGCTGTACGAGGCGTGTTCAGAAAGTAAGTACCGTTTTTTAAAAAAACAAGAAAACAATTTTCTTTCAACACAATTTTATTTATACATGAAAGCCCAAACCTTAAACTATTTTTCGACATAGTTTCCACCGATGTTCAAACACTTGTCGTAGCGGGTGATCAATTTGTCTATACCCTCTTCGTAGAAGGTTGCCGCCAACGAATGTAGCCACGACTCCACGGCAGTTTTCATTTCATCGTCGGTTTCAAAGCGTTGGCCGCCTAGCTCGCGCTTCAAGTGCAGAAACAAGTGGTAGTCAGACGGTGCCAAGTCCAGGCTGTAGGGCGGGTGATCGAACTGCTCCCAACGAAATTGTCAAACCAATGTTTGAATGTCACCAGCGGTATGGGGCCGAGCATTGTAATGGAGCAACACAATTCCTTTACTGAGCATTCCTCTCCGTTTGTTTTGAATTGCCCGCCTTAGTTTTCTTAAGGTTTCGCAATACCTTGCCGCATTAATGGTTTCACCTCTTGGGAGAAAATCAATCAGCAAAACACCTTTCCGATCCCAAAAGACAGTGCACATGATTTTTTGTGCAGACATTGTCGTCTCGAATTTTTGTTTCTTCGGGGATTGCGTGTGTTGCCACTCTATTGACTGCTGTTTAGATTCCGGTGTGACATGACGGACCCAATTTTCATCAACTGTCACAATTTTGTTTAAAAAATTCTCACCATCATCACTGTCAAAGTACTTCTGAGTCTCTTGGTTTCGTGCACGTCAGTGGCGGGAACCTTCTACGAAGAGGGTATAGACAAATTGATCACCCGCTACGACAAGTGTTTGAACATCGGTGGAAACTATGTCGAAAAATAGTTTAAGGTTTGGGCTTTCATGTATAAATAAAATTGTGCTGAAAAAAAATTGTTTACTTATTTTTTTTTAAAACGGTACTTACTTTGTGAACACGCCTCGTATAATGATGAAATTAATTTCTGTGAAAGGAGATAATTGTGACTATTATAGTGTAAGAGGTGTCGCTATTTAATAACGAGACTGACGTTGAAAAAAAATTTAATTTTAATTTTATACATAATCACTTGCCCATAATGGCATGGTAGAGTGTTATTTTAATTGCACTCTATCTGTTTGGTCCAGGGCTAAAAAAAAAATAGTTGTGTTTCTTATCACATAGTCAGCCACTTATATGACTGAACTATTTAATAAAAGAAGAGGTTGAGGTGTATTGTGACACTTGTCACAGTTATCTTCTCTGAGAGTAATGAATTTCACTATGCAGCCAGACCCTGTGGTGAATGAAGTGAAGGTGTCATTTGCAGGGTGGGAAGTGAGTGCTTTTCGGAGGGCCTGGCATGCTGATAAGCATACTCTTTCAACTCAGTGAGGAAGGCATGGTAAACCACCTTACTCCTCGTTTTTACTTAGTAAAACCTCTAGAGGTTCAAACCAGCCTTTCGGCTGTTGACGTAAACAACAATAGTGTACAAGGTGTTGCTATTAAATAACAAGACTGATGTTGAAAAAAAATTTTTTTTTTTTATACATAATCACTTGCCAATAATGGGCTGGTGGAGTGTTAAATTAATTGCACTCAATCTGTTGGTTGGTTCCAGGGCTAAAAAAAATAGTTCTGTTTCTTATAACATAGTCAGCCACTTATATGACTGGGCTCGCCTCTCATCATGCGGTCTTGGGTTCGAATCCCATTAAGGCACGGCATCTTTTCATACGTTACACACAATCATTTCATCTTTCACCGTCTGCATTAGCAGTAATTGCAGAACAGTCGGACGTCAAACAAAAAAAAAAGAAAAAAATACTTATATGACTGAACTATTTAAGAAGAGGTAGAGGTGTAAAAGACACTAGTCAGAGTTATCTCCTCTGAGAGTAATTAATTTCACTATGCAGCCAGACCCTGTAGTGAATGAAGTGAAAGTGTCATTTGCAGAGAGGAAAATATATGCTTTTTAGAGGGCTCGGCATGCTGATAAGCGTACTTTTCCACTCAGTGAGTTGTGGCAATGGTAAACCACTTGACTGCTCGTTTTACTTAGTAAAACCTCTAGAGGTTCAAACCAGCCTCTACAGGCTGATCACCTAAACAACAGTAGTGTACGAGGTGTGGCTTTTAAATAACAAGACTGACGTTGAAAAAAAATTTATTTTTATTTTATACATAATCACTTATTGTCACCTTCAATATACACTCCTTCTCTATCCCTACAATGCTCCATGCGAATTTCCCATTGTTGGAAACAGTGCTGGAAGTCATCTTCTGTCTGCTCCTTCAGGATACGTGCCGCTCAAAAATGTTTGAAATGAAGCTCGCAAAAATGTTTGTACAGACACTTATATGTTTGTACATGATTGAAAATGACCCAATTTTTTTGGAAATGATAATAACACGTGATGAAACATAGGTTTTTTACTTATGATCCGGTAATGAAGCACCAATCCATGCACCGGAAGAGCTGAACTTCACCGAGAGCCAAAAAAGTTCGAATGAGCAAGTCAAAATTTAAACCAATAATGATTGTTTTTTGATATTCATGGGATTGTGTATCTTCACTGGGTTCCTGAAGGTCAAACAATTAATCAATATTATTACCTTGAGGTACTTTCTAAACTACGCTACAGAGTAAGGAATAACGCCCCGAAATGTGGAAGGACAAATCATGAGTTCTCCAGCAAGACAATGCCCCAGCTCATTCTGCAGTATCTGTCAAGAGGTTCCTAGCAAGTACTGCATTTCAGTGTTAGAACATCCACCTTATTCACCAGATCTTGCACCATGTGACTTCTACCTGTTCCCTAAGGTGAAATCTGCATTAAAAGGGACAAGATTTGAGTCTGCGGAAGCTGTAAAAGAGAAAGCGGCACGTGTCCTGAAGGAGCTGACAGAAGATAACTTCCAGCACTGTTTCCAACAATGGAAAATTTGAATGGAGCGTTGTAGGGATAGAGAAGGAGTGTATATTGAAGGTGACAATAAGAGATTAAAATAAAATTTTTTACGTCAAGTCTCGTTATTTAATAGCCACACCTCGTATACCTGTATTTCTTCTGTTGTTTAATGCTTCAGTCTTATAATTGGCTGACCATGTGATAAGAAAAAAAACTATTTTTTGTACAGTTCAGCCGTTCTTAGTTTGCTCCTACTGTCAACAAACAAAAGCCACCTACTACAGGGTGCACGCTAGAGTCTGTGACGTTACGGATGTGGTATTCCTATTAAGTTAACTATTTTTTAAATTATAAGTACTTAAAGTACTAAAAACATCAGTCATGATATGATGTAGGCCTAACAATTTCATTTAAAAAAATACTTTTAAAAGTACTATTTTGTTGTTACTTTTTAATCAGCGTGGACACATTTTGATACAATGCGCATGTTCAGTGTCGTAATTATTTGTTTACATTAGGAGCACACTAAGAGAGGCTGGACTATAGTCTTGCAACTAGCAGATTTAGTCCAAATAATTAACACTCCAAACTTGCCTGTTGTGGGTGTATCTCAAGTTTAATTCTCAAAATTATGATCCTCACAATTTTTAAATAAAATTGAACTGATTTAATGTTCTATAAACGTACTATAGTCACTAAAGATGTAACAGCTGGTGTTGTGAGTTTAAAAGCTGTGTACAAGTAATAAGTGTTCAAACATAAATGCTTTTTAAAAGAACTTTAAGAGCATGAATTAATCTTGTATTGTATTGGTAAAAAATATCACGTTTAATAAAAGAAATATATTTTTTATACTACATAATATATTGTTTATTTTTACTTTATTTATTCTATTTGTTGTTGTATGTATAGCTCAAGTCACAGCTGCGTGTAGTTGTTGTGGAATGGAGTGCGTGCGTTGTTATAGTAGTGGGAGAATAAATGAGTGTTAGTAGTAATTCACAGCTGATGCATTTGTAGTGGTAGCGTCTACTAACTAGACTAAAAAACATATTCTTATCATCCGGCGCATTAATTTAACAAATACCTACCGGGTTATTAACTTGGTCGGATTCATAATATTTAACTTACCAATTTATCAAAATTAAATACATTGAAAAGCAAGAAAGGAAAATTCTGAGGAAAATACACAGTACAGTTTTCAAATAAAACTTCTGGCAAAAAAGACCCACAGAAGAACTATACAGGCATACTGAAACCATCACGACATTCATCAGAAAACGCAGAGTGAGGTTTTTTTACACATATAGTCAGAACGAGTGACACCAGACTGACAAAAAGAATATTAAACATAATTTCCACTTCAAAGTTGGGCACCTCTTGGTACAAAGAAACTAAGGAAGACCTGCAAGAATTGTGCATCATAATGGAAGACATTCACGACCGCAAAATTTGTAGAGAAAAATCTGGTGTGAAACACTCACACAACTTTCTCTTGCCAATGCAAATAATTAATAATAAACCTAACATTATTAATAAAATATTAAAAATAAACAACAACTAACCTCAAAAACATAACCTTATTTTAATCATGAGTGGAAGACGCAAAATGAAAATCGAACTCAATTTGGCTTAAAAAAAACGGAAAATCACACTTTCACGCTAAACTAGGCTCTGTAGAGAAAAATTCTCTAAACAAAAGTTGTAGATCTTTTAATTTTCTATAACTTTTATTATATACACTTTTGTCGTAAAATGCATACTAAGACCGAAATGTTGAAAAAATCGATTTTTCTCACGTTTTCGTGAGAAAAAAAACAGAAAATCGCAAATTACCGCTAAACTAAGCGTTATACAAAAAAATGTTTGAAACAGAAGTTGTAGGTTTTTAAATTCTCTACAACTTTTATTATATAAGTTTTTGCGCTAAAATTTATATTAAAGCCGTAATCTTAAAAAAACCACGTTTTTACGTGAAAACAGCCTCACCGAGAATTTCAGCAGACATGGCGCCTACCCTATTTTGTAGAGAATAAAAAATTGAGTAAAATAGGCGATTTTAAAAAAAATCGTAGGACCAGTTTTTGAGAAAATCGCAAAAAACTGAAAAATTATACGAATAAACTACTACTTCCGGTTGACCGATTTTGATGAAAATGTTCGTGTCGCGTCCGGTAGTGGTATGTAACTTAAGTTTCAAGTTTCAAGTTCGTACGATGTTCCGTTCTTGAGATATTCTGTTCACACACACACACACAGACCAATCGCTAAAAACATGTTTTTTGGATTCAGGGGGTCTGAAAACGTATAGATCCGGTGAAAACTCGATTTCTTAAAATCGACATGAAAACAATACTTTCCTTCCTATATATTCATATAGGCAAGAGAAAGTAAAAAATCATAAACCAGGAAATTCAGTTCAGATCGCAAGCCAAAAGAAGTGGGCGAAAATGGACAGACGAAGAGAAAAAGGCGCAAAGTGAGAGGATGAAAGGTTTTTGGGAAGCTAAAATGAGGAACAGAGCCACCACAAAGAGCTAGATTTTTGTGTTTTTAGCTCTTTCCTTACGAGGAATATACGCAAATAATAATAATAATTAATAAATGTAATAAATATAAACAAATATGTTAAATAGGGAAAGTTTGAAAATGAATGTTTTGTATCAGAGTGATACAACAATCGTTCTCCCAGCATGCATCACTCATTCATTATACCTCACTCGTACCCTTCAATACTGTGCAGTTTCTGCATACATTTTGTAAGCTGTGGTTTATTCAGAGAAAATGTTTTCTTCATAAACCTTGTTGTTGTTAAGGTCATCAGCCAAAAGACTGGTTTGAACCTGTAGAGGTTTTACTAAGTAAAACGAGGAGTGAGGTGGTTTACCATTGCCTTCCTTACTGAGTGGAAAAGTACGCTTATCAGCATGCCGGGCCCTCTGAAAAGCACATATTTTCCACTCTGCAAATGACACCTTCACTTCATTCACCACAGGGTCTACCTGTATAATGAAATTCATTACTTTCAGAGGAGATAACTCTGATTAGTGTCTTTTACACCTCTACCTCTTCTGTTCTTAAATGATTCAGTCATTTATTTTGCTGACCATGTGATAAGAAACATAACTATTTATTTTAGCCCTGCAACGAACAGATTGAGTGTAAATAATTTGACACTCCAAATACTGCCTATAGGTTAATACTGGTACTAGGTTAATACTGACTATAGGTTAATACTGACTATAGGTTAATACTGACTATAGGTTAATACTGACTATAGGTTAATACTGACTATAGGTTAATACTGACTATAGGTTAATACTGACTATAGGTTAATACTGACTATAGGTTAATACTGACTATAGGTTAATACTGACTATAGGTTAATACTGACTATAGGTTAATTACACAACTAGAAATGTTTGATTTACTGTAATTACCAGCTACCTTATTCCATGGAACAAAATTTTTTATAAATGAATCGCCTTCTTTACGATCGCTGTCACCAGCGGGCATCTTCACTATCAGTCTCACTAGTCTACCTAACCGCTTCCTTTTTACTTTCTCTTGCCTATATGAATATATAGGAAGGAAAGTATTGTTTTCATGTCGATTTTTCGAAATCAAGTTTTCACCGGATCTATACGTTTTCAGACCCCCTGAACCCAAAAAAACATGTTTTTAGCAATTGGTCTGTGTGTCAGTGTGTAT
Source organism: Catonia carolina (assembly GCA_035578175.1). Lineage (NCBI taxonomy): Eukaryota > Metazoa > Arthropoda > Insecta > Hemiptera > Achilidae > Catonia > Catonia carolina. The sequence continues at coordinate 102,465,088 of JAQMRL010000008.1, forward strand.
ACAAAATATCTCAAGAACGGAATGTCGTACGAACTTGAAACTTAAGTTACATACCCTTACCGGACCCGACATGAACATTTTCATCAAAATCGGTCAACCGGAAGGAGTAGTTTATTCGTGTAATTTTTCACTTTTTTGCGATTTTCTCAAAAACTAGTCCTACGATTTTTTTTAAAATCAACTGGTTTACTACATTTTTTATGCTCTATAATATAGGGTAGGCGCCATGTTTGCTGAAATTCTGCGTGCGGCTGTTTTTACGCAAAAACTTTTTCTTTTTAAGATTGCGGCTTTAATATGCATTTTAGCGCAAAACGTTATATAATAAAAGTTCTAGAGAATGTAAAATTCTACAACTTTTATTTCAAACATTTTTTTGTATAACACTTAGTTTAGCGGTAATTTGCGATTTTCTGTTTTTTTTCTCACGAAAATGTGTGAAAAATTGATTTTTTTAAGATTTCGGCCTTAGTATGCATTTTACGACAAAAGTGTATATAATTAAATTTATAGAAAATTAAAAGATCTACAACTTTTGTTTAGAGCATTTTTCTCTACAGAGCCTAGTTTAGCGTGAAAGCGTGATTTTCCGTATTTTTAAGCCAAACTGAGTTCGATTGTCATTTTGCGTCATTCACTCATGATTAAAATAAGGTTATGTTTTTGAGGTTAGTTTTTGTTTATTTCTAATATTTTATTAATAATGTTAGGTTTATTATTAATCATTTGCATTGGCAAGAGAAAGTTGTGTGAGTGTTTCACACCAGATTTTTTTACCAGTTGTCAACAAAACTGTTGAAGAATAGCTTCTTCACGTCTTTAATTTTCTTATTTACTTTTCGAACTGTGGAAAAAGAAACATCACAATAGTTAGCCACTCACTCATGGCTTTTGTGTTGTATGGATGGGCTGTGAGGAAGGGAATTGAAAATATGACAGTGCTGCCAACCTCAACAGGGAGACACTACTGTGCAGTTTCTACGTACATTTTGTAAGCTGTGGTTTAATCCGAGAAAATGTTTTCTTTATAAACCTTATAAGAAATAAATCTGACCTGTAATACTGCCTATAGCTTAATTACACGACTAGAAATGTTTGATTTACTATAATTGCCAGCTACCTTATTCCATTGGAACAAATTTTATTTGAATGAATCGCCTTCTTTACGATCGCTGTCACTGACATCTTCACTACCAGTCTCACTAGTCTACCTAACAGCTTCCTTTTTTTACCACGTGTCAACAAAACTGTTGAAGAATAGCTTCTTCACATCTTTAATTTCCTTCTTTATTTTTCAAATTGTGGAAAGAGAAACATCACAGTAGTTAGCCACTCGTTCATGGCTTTTGTTAAGAGGCATTGTAAGGCATTTTTGTTTTGTTTCAACTTCACAGCGTTTTATTACACTGCATATTAGATTTCGTTCAGCACTGTGAATAGTCTGCCCACATTTTCGAGAAACTAACATTTTTGTTTATGTTAACAAAGAGTTATATTCGTATTGTTAATCTGCAAGGTTCCGCGATATACTGTATATGCTCTGGGTATAGTATAAGTTGTTATGTTTGTCGTACTGAAATTAAAGCAGTCGTGCATGCGCTCTGATGCTGTATCCCCTTTACCCCTCATTGCAAACAAGGGCAAACTCGTGACTCAAGTGACAATACAGGTGTAGTGAAAAGCTGTGAAAGTTTTAAACACCTGTGAGTCATCTTTGATAAGAGTGGAACAAGTGCAGCAGTAAGTAAATAGCAAGATTACACAAGGCAGAAGTGTTGAAGGCAATTAAATTCTGTCTTTTGGAATGATGAAATATAGAAAGAGATATTATTTTATCAAACATCCTATGTAGGATTTTTAAACAGCCGTATTATTTAAAATTGAATTATATATTTTTCTAACCACCAGAATACGGTAACATAAAACACTTACCTTAATAAATAAACACTTACTTAATTGGTAAGTGTTTTATGTTACTGTATTCTGGTGGTTAGAAAAATATATATTTCAGAAGGAGATATATATAAACTCGTATATATTACAGTAGAATCTTAGTAGTCTGGCCGTGCAGTAGTGCGGTACCTCCAGTAATCCGGCCCTTAAAATATTAGGCTTAAAATTTTGAACCTCACCCAGGACAGATTTTGGTAAAATATTTAAATTGAAGTAGGGAAATCAACTCGACCTAATTATGGCGGATTTAATATGACATGTATGTTTAGGATTTGATTAAAGAAATGAATAATAAGACCTTAATTATTGTTAGATGGAATAATTTTTGGCATTTTATCGAAAACCCAGAACTGGGTCATACTCTATACTTCATACTGAATTGACAACGAAACATAATTCTAAGAACATGAGCACCCCCTACACCGCACTAGGCGATGTCAATAGCCGATAAATTAATTATGTTTAGTACAATGACTACACAAGTACTCAGCAAACCTTTTTTAATCAGTTAATTTAATTTAAAATCACATAGAAATCAATGCACATTCATTTTTTGTTTAAATTTATAATTTATATTTCCAAAATTCCAACACATCCAGTAATCCGGAATTTTCAGTAATCCGGCACCCTCTCGGTCCCGAACAGGCCGGACTACTGAGATTCCACTGTTTATCAAAATATTTATTATTCTCTTTAAACCACCAGTAATACGGTAAACAATAAACACTTAACCAATGATAGCGCTTTCATTTAGCCTAGTCAGTTAGCTGGTAGAAAGTCGCTATTATTTGTTAATTAACACCGGTTTGGCAAGCGATTTGCATGGTGACCAGCTGACAGCCATCCGTGAACAAACTCTGCTGGGCGTCCCTGTTCAAACTAATGCCTAATGGCCGGCCCGTGGTGTACTGGTCAGTGCAACTGGCTACTATGCCGGGGTCCCTGGTTCGATTCCTGGTCAAGTTTGGCATTATTTCATGCGTAAATCACCACATATCATTACCTACGCACAAGCCCAAGGCTTATGTAGGCATCATCACTCAATAATAAAAAAAATTAAAAAAATTACGTCAAATAATACAGAACCCACTGGGTTGGTCTAGAGGTAATGTCGTCGCCAAAATCAGCTGTTTAACAGCTGATTTTCGGAGACGACGGTTCCTGGTTCAAATCCTAGTAAAAGTAGTTACTTTTATACGGATTTGAATACTAGACAGTGGTTGCCGGTGTACTTTGATGGTTGGGGTTCAATTAACCATACTCTCTCAGGAGTGGTTGACCTGGGTCTGTACAAGACTACACCTCATTTACATCGTCATACATATCATCCTCATCTCATTGGGTCATGGAGTTGCTTATTGTTCGGAGTTGAACAGATTGCAACGTACACATATCAGGAATTTAAAAAAAAGAATTTAAAATAATACAGCAAAGCAGTGATTGAATTGGGTAGTTGTCAATAATGTACAGTTCCTGAAAAAAAAAAAATGAAAAAAGTAATTTCTATTATTAAAATTAGTGAAATCAATAAAATCACAAATTGAATATGACAACAATCTAATAATTAGATTAAGTCTTGCCAACTTAATTATTAAGTTGGCAAGACTGTTTTAAATATAGATTTAAGAATAGATTAATAATTGACTAAATCATTATCTGCCATGATGGAAATAAGATTTTTTAATTTTTAATAATAAAAATTACTGAAAATGTGCAATTTACGCACAAAAGCGCTATTATTGACATGTGTGTACCATTATACTGGTAAATTAAAGAAAATGATAAATATTTTAATTTTTTTTTTGTCATCAGTCTGTCGACTGGTTTGATGCAGTTCTATCTTGCGCAAGTCGTTTCATATCTACATACCTGTAACACCCTACATCTTTTGTAATTTTCTCTATATATTCTAATCTTTGCCTTCCCTTAAAATTTACTCCCTCAATATTACCCTCCATTTTTGATAGATGTCTTAAGATATGCCCCACTAGTCAATCCCTTCTTCTGTTAAGACGGTTCCATGTACTTCTTTTTTCATCCACTTGTCTAACAACCTCTAAATTAGTTATTTTGTCCACCCACCCAATCTTTAACATTTTCCTATAACACTACATTTCAAAAGCTTCTATCCTCTTCTTTTCTACAGCCCCTATCACCCACGTTTTACTCCCGTATAATGCTACACTCCAAACATAATATTATATGAATTTTTTCCTTATCTCGAAATCAATGTTTGTAATCAGTAAGCTGTTTTTAATTTCAAAGGCTTTTCTAGCTTGAGCAATTCTACTTTTGTTATCACTTGTGCTTCTACCATCCTTTGTTATTTTACTCCCTAGATAGCAGAATATTTTGATTATCAATATAATATGGCTATTAAAAATACCTATTAGGATGTTTTAAAAAAAACTTCTCTCATTCATTCCTGTAAATTTTTTTTAAATTTATTTATTTTTTTAAAATTCCTAATATGTGTACGTTGCAATCTGTTCAATTGAGAACAATAAGCAACCCCTTGACCCAATGAGATGAGGATGATGTGTATAACGAGTAAATGAGGTGTAGTCTTGTACAGACCCAGGTCGACCATTCCTGAGAGAGTATGGTTAATTGAACCCCAACCATCAAAGTACACCGGTAACCACTGTCTAGCATTCAAATCCGTATAAAAGTAACTACCTTTCCTAAGATTTGAACCAGGAACCTTCGTCACCGAAAATCAGCTGTTAAACAACTGATATTGGTGACGACTTTACCTCTAGACCGCCGGCTGCATTGGCGAAGTTGGTAACGTGCTCGCCTCTCATCATGCGGTCTTGGGTTCGAATCCCATTCAGGCACGGCATTTATTCATACGTTACAAAAATCATTTCATCATTCACCGTCTGCATTAGCAGTAATTGCAGAACAGTCGGACGTTAAACAAAAAAAAAAAATAAAAAATAAATAAATACCTGTATTAGTACAAGTATCATTTCTTCTTTACCGAAAATGATCTTTTGACAATGTTTCGCCATTGCCTCTACTAAATTATTGTAAATTTTCTTGACTTCATCATTATGGAATGATACTTTAGCATTATCAATTTAATTAAACATGATGTTCAAAATTGGTATGTATTTTTATGTTTATTTATGTAGAATGTGTTTAGGTCATCAGCCTGTAGGCTGGTTTAAACCTGTAGAGGTTTCACTAAATAAATCAAGGAGTGATGTGGTTTACCATTGCCACAACTCACTGAGTGGAAAAGAATGCTTATCAGCGTGCCAGGCCCTCTCAAAAGCACATATTTTCCACTCTGCAAATGACACCTTCACTTCATTCACCACAGGGTCTACCTGTATAATGAAATTCATTACTTTCAGAGGAGATAACTCTGATTAGTGTCACAGTACACCTCTACCTCTTCTGTTGTTAAATGATTCAGTCATTTAATTGGGTGACCATGTGATAAGAAACAAAACTATTTATTTTAGCCCTGCAACCAACAGATTGAGTGTAAATAATTTGACACTCCACCTGTCCGTTATGGGCAATGTACATGTAGATCCGGTGAAAACTCGATTTCTTAAAATCGACATGAAACAATACTTTCCTTCCTTAATATTCATACAGGCAAGAGAAAGTAAACAACAGAAAACAGGTAAAAAAATCTGGTGTGAAACACTCACACAACTTTCTCTTGCCAATGCAAATAATTAAAAATAAACCTAACATTAGTAATAAAACATTAGAAGTAAACAAAAAACTAACCTCAAAAAACATTAGTGAAATACACAAAATTAAAATCGACCTCAGTTTGGCTTAAAAATACGGAAAATCGCTCATTCACGCTAAACTAGGCACTGTACAAAAAAATTCTTTAAATAAAAGTTGTAGATCTCTTAATTTCCTGTAAATTATATTTTATACACTTTTGTCGTAAAATGCATTCTAAGGCCGAAATCTTAAAAAAATAGATTTTTCACACGTTTTCGTGAGAAAAAAACAGAAAATCGCCAATTACCGCTTAACCAAGCGTTATACAAAAAATGTTTGAAATAAAAGTTGTAGGATTTTAAAATTTCTACATTTTTTATTGTATAAATTTTTGCGCTAAAATGCATATTAAAGCCGTAATCTTAGAAAAACAATTTTTTTACGTGAAAACATTCTTACCAAGAATTTCAGCAAACATGGCGCCTACCCTATCTTGTAGAGCATAAAAAATTTACTAAACCAGGCGATTTTTAAAAAAATCGTAGGACCAGTTATTAAGAAAATCGCAAAAAAGTGAAAAATTATACGAATAAACTACTACTTCCGGTTGACCGATTTTGATGAAAATGTTCGAGTCGGGTCCGGTAGTGGTATGTAACTTAAGTTTCAAGTTTCAAGTTCGTACGATGTTCCGTTCATGAGATGTGCGCACGCACGCACGCGCGCACACACACACACACACACACGCACGCACGCACGCACACACACACACACACACACACAGACCTGAACGGAATCGCTAAAAACATGTTTTTTGGGTTCAGGGGTTCTGAAAACGTGTAGATCCAGTGTAAACTCAATTTCTTTAAATCGACATGAAACAATACTTTCCTTCCTATATATTCATATAGGCAAGAGAAAGTAAAAAACAGAAAATAGGTAAAAAAGTGATTAGGATACATAAGTGACAGAAATTTGAACATAAATACAGTAATTAATAAACTTTTTTTATTTTGTTTTATTTATTTAAATCGCATCAACTAAAACGGTCATTAGCGATGACGTTGGGGTGTAACTGTATACAATGAAGGACGTAATGATTGGATAAACTTTAGATTTCACATACAGGAATTAGTATTAAAGAAAATGTACTAAATTTTTTTGAAATTGCGAACCCTTGTTAGAAATTAATTTCAGAGATATTAAAACAAAATCATTAATATTAGATTGATATAAAGTTGTTATTTTCTATCAGAACCTTTTATATTGCATAAATTGTGAGCATATTATGTGTCTGGTATGAATTTGACATCTTTGTATTGAAACGTATTGTAATATATTGTAATGTATTGAAACGTTAGTACGATTTAATTGTTTAAATAAGTTTATTTGTTGATTAAATAGGAATGTACCGGCCATTAAATAATTTTAAAATAATAAAAGGGAATACCGTATAACTTAAGAAAAAAACTAATAAAATATCAAAACGAGATGTTTTTAATTTTTGGCACAGAATGTACATTTCCCCTCGTACAATATTTTAACGTTGCATAGTGTTTTGTATTTGAGTAGGTACACAACGCATAGAGTTAGCCGATTCTTTTATTCCCCCACTCTCTTCCCCAAAAACCAGTTGTTCCGTTAACAGAAGCGAGACAGCGCGGGCCAACGGCAAAAGCAGAAGTTCTGTGTATTGAAAACAGACATACAACATCAAAGCTTCCAGTAGTTGTTTAGCTTCGGCGCCAACAAGTGAAATATTGTGTATTATCCTTTCATACTTGAATTCTTTGCAATCGTTTTTAGTGTCCCGCCTTTAATACAAGTTCATTTTTAAATTATATTTCTTCGTTCAAACTATTACTATTAAAATAAACATAAAATTCTTTATTTATCTTGTGTTAAATAATATTACGTCATAAGTTTTTTAAATATTATTCAAACAAACATGGGAAAAATGTATTTCACGGCATTTGCTTTGTTATTTTTTGTGTCTACATCATGGGCTGCTGTTATGAATAACTCCACCGATCAGGTAATTCTTGTTAATTTTTATTTTAATGTAATTTATTTAATTAAATACTTTTTTAAATAATAATTATTATTAATATATTTTGGTAGCTTATTCAATTGTTAAAACAGAAAAATCTTAGTGTTTTATTTTGGATTCGTGGTTAGTTAACAATCTAGAATTTATAAATATTGTAAATTTTATTTACCTAAAGGATTGTTTTAATTCTTTTCAATTTTAAAGCAGTTTAAAAACCCGGGATATAAAAAAACATAAAAATTGAATAAATATTTATTCTGTTTTGATTACCTGTTGAGCTAAAATTCCTGGGAAGTTAAAACCTGAAAATTTTTCTCATCTAAGCTTATCTAACTTTTTTTGGATGTTTGAAATAAGAAAATAAAATCGATTAGTATTAATCAATATCGGTTTTATAAACTTGTGACTTCATCGTATATTTGTACCAATCTAGAACTCTGTGAACCGGCATTCTGTAGTCCGGCACGCCTCAGTTTTAGATCTAACAAAAGATATTACCACATGTTTTGTATTGTACACGAACAATGTGTTCCCTGTGCGTTTCTGATTCTGAAACTGGACCTTTTTTTTTCTTAACTCTCGGATAAGTTCTCATTAAAGAAACCGAGCCCTGTTCGAACATGTGGTAATCCCCACGATATCGACTGTAACTTCTATCAGTTTCAGTTTCTTAACCGGAATTCTGTAGTCCGAATTATTCTATAGTCCGGTACGTCTCGGGTTCAAACAAAAAAAAATCTGGTGTGAAACACTCACAGAACTTTCTCTTGCCAATGCAAATAAATAACAATAATCCTAAAATTAGAAATAAACAAAAACTAACCTACATAAATATAACCTAATTTAATCATGAGTGAAAGACGCAAAATAAAAGTCATCCTCAGTTTAACTTAAAAATACGGAAAATCACTCTTTCACGCTAAACTAGGCTCTGTAAAGAAACATGTTTGAAATAAAAGTTGTAGAACTTTTAATTCACTATAAATTTTATTATATACACTTTTGTCGTGAAATGCATTCTAAGGCTAAAATCTTAAAAAAAATCGATTTTTCACACGTTTTCGTGAGAAAAAAAACAGAAAATCGCTAATTACTGCTAAACTAAGCATTATACAAAAAAATGTTTGAAATAAAAGTTGTAGAATTTTACATTTTCTACAATTTTTGTTTAATAATGTTTTGCGCTAAAATGCATATTAACGCCGCAATCTTAAAAAGAAAATGTTTTTACGTAAAAACAGCCTCGCAGAATTTCAGCAAACATGGCGCCTACCCTATCTTGTAGAGCATAAAAAATGTAGTAAACCAGGCGATTTTTAAAAAAATCGTAGGACCAGTTTTTGAGAAAATCGCAAAAAGTGAAAAATTATACGAATAAACTACTACTTCCGGTTGACCGATTTTGATGAAAATGTTCCTGTCGGGTCCGGTAGTGGTATGTAACTTAAGTTTCAAGTTCGTACGATGTTCCGTTCTTGAGATATTCTGTTCACACACACACACACACACATACAGACCAATCGCTAAAAACATGTTTTTTGGGTTCAGGGGGTCTGAAAACGTATAGACCCGGTGAAAACTCGATTTCGAAAAATCGACATGAAAACAATACTTTCCTTCCTATATATTCATATAGGTAAGAGAAAGTAAAAATGAGTCAAACAGAAAGTATCTATTTTTACTTTCTCTTGCCTATATGAATATATAGGAAGGAAAGTATGGTTTTCATGTCGATTTTAAGAAATCGAGTTTTCACCGGATCTATACGTTTTCAGACCCCCTGAACCCAAAAAACATGTTTTCAGCGATTGGTCTGCGTGTGTGTGTGTGTGTCTGTCTGTGTGTGTGTGTGTATACAAAATATCTCAAGAACGGAACATCGTACGAACTTGAAACTTAAAACTTAAGTTACATACCACTACCGGACCCGACACGAACATTTTCATCAAAATCGGTCAAACGGAAGTTGTAGTTTATTCGTATAATTTTTCACTTTTTTGCGATTTTCTCAAAAACTGGTCCTACGATTTTTTTAAAAATCGCCTGATTTACTCAATTTTTTATTCTCTACAAGATAGGGTAGGCGCCATGTTTGCTGAAATTCTTGGTGAGGGTGTTTTTACGTAAAACAAGTGTTTTTTTAAGATTACGGCTTTAATATTAATTTTAGAGCAAAAATGTACATAATAAAAGTTGTAGAGAATTTGAAAACCTACAACTTTTATTTCAAACATTTTTTTGTATAACGCTTAGTTTAGCGGTAATTAGCGATTTTCTGTTTTTTTCTCACGAAAACGTGTGAAAAATCGATTTTTTAAGATTTCGGCCTTAGTATGCACTTTACGACAAAAGTGTATATAATAAAATTTATAGAAAATTAAGAGATCTACAACTTTTATTTAAAAATTTTTCTCTACAGAGCCTAGTTTAGCGTGAAAGTGTGATTTTCCGTTTTTTTTAAGCCAAATTGAGTTCGATTTTCATTTTGCGTCATTCACTCATGATTAAAATAAGGTTATGTTTCTGAGGTTAGTTTTTGTTTATTTCTAATATTTTATTAATACTGTTAGGTTTATTATTAATTATTTGCATTGGCAAGAGAAAGTTGTGTGAGTGTTTCACACCAGAATTTTAAATAGTATTAAGATAACAATTAGTGTCGGTAGTGAAAAGCCACTCGCATCCAGTCAGCACCTTGAAAATTTCTCTATGAATTAAAATTGTAGTTACAGCATAAAAGAGGACTTTTCAATGACTCAATTACAAACTATGTATTACAAATTATGTAGTAAGAGCTACATAAAAACAAGATAGCCCCTCCCCGAAAATCAGCCCTGGAACCGCCCCTGCAAATGACACCTTCACTTCATTCACCACAGGGTCCAACTGTATAATGAAATCCATTACTTTCAGAGGAGATAACTGATTAGTGTCACAATACACCTCTACCTCATCTCTTCTTAAATGATTCAGTCATTTAATTGGCTGATCATGTGATAAGAAACAGAACTATTTATTTTAGCCCTGCAACTAACAGATTGAGTGTAAATAATATAAGTGTTAAATTAATTGCACTCGATTTGTTGGTTCCAGGGCTACAAAAAATGGTTTTGTTTCTTATCACATAGTCAGCCAGTTAAATGAGTGAATCATTTAACAACAGAAGATGTAGGGGTGTACTGTGACACTAATCAGAGTTATCTCCTCTAAAAGTAATGAATTTCATTATACAGTTGGACCCTGTTGTGAATGAAGTGAAGGTGTCGTATGCAGGGTGGAAAGTGGGTGGTTTTTGGATAAACTGGCATGCTGATAAGCATACTCTTTCAACTCGGTGAGGAAGGCAATGGTAAACCACCTCATTTCTCGTTTTTACTTTCTCTTGCCTATATGTATAAATAGGAAGGAAAGTATTGTTTTCATGTCGATTTTAACAAATACACTCTTCACCGGATCTACAAGTTTTCAGACCCCGTTGTTGTTGTTTAGGTCAACAGCCGAAAGGCTGGTTTGAACCTCTAGAGGTTTTACTAAGTAAAACGAGGAGTGAGGTGGTTTACCATTGCCAAAACTCACTGAGTTGAAAAGTACGCTTATCAGCATACCGGGCCCTCTGAAAAGCACATATTTTCCACTCTGTAAATGACACCTTCACTTCATTCACCACAGGGTCTGGCTGTACAATGAAATTCATTACTTTCAGAGGAGATAATTCTGATTAGTGTCTTTTACACCTCTACCTCTTCTGTCCTTAATGATTCAGTCATTTAATTGGGTGACCATGTGATAAGAAACAGAACTATTTATTTTAGCCCTGCAACGAACAGATTGAGTGTAAATAATTTGACACTCCACCTGTCTGTTATGACCCTGTCTGTTATTCAGACCCCCTGAACCCAAAAACATGTTTTTAGCGATTGGTCTATGTGTGTGTGTGTGTATACAAAATATCTCAAGAACGGAACATCGTACAAACTTGAAACTTAAGTTACATACCACTACCGGACCCGACACGAACATTTTCATCAAAATCGGTCAACCGGAAGTAGTAGTTTATTGGTGTAATTTTTCAGTTTTTTGCGATTTTCTCAGAAACTGGTCCTACGATTTTTTTAAAAATCGCCTGGTTCACTACATTTTTATGCTCTACAAGATAGGGTAGGCGCCATGTTTGCTGAAATTCTTGGTGAGGCTGTTTTCACGAAAAAATATTGTTATTTTAGGATTTCGGCTTTATTATGCATTTAAGCGCAAAAGTTTATGTAATAAAAGTTGTAGAGAATTTAAAATCCTACAACTTTTCTTTCAAACATTTTTTTTTGTATAACGCTTAGTTTATCGGTTATTAGCGATTTTCTGTGTTTTCTCACGAAAACGCGTGAAAATCGATTTTTTTAAGATTTCGAAGCCCTAGTATCCATTTTACGACAAAAGTGTATTTAATCACATTTATAGCAAATAAAAACATCTACAACTTTTATTAAAAGCATTTTTCTCTACAGAGCCTAGTTTTAGTGTGAAAGATTGATTTTCCGTATTTTTAAGCAAAACTGAAGATGTTCAGTATGTGATTATGTTGGGTTTGTTAATTGAGGTTAGTTTTTGTTTATTTCTAATGTTAGGTTATATTGTTAATTGTTTGCATTGGCAAGAGAAAGTTGTGTGAGAGTTACACACCAGATTTTTTTTACATTTGTTTTTTAAAATTACTAAACATTATGTTCTGTAGGACCACGTATGTAAAAGATATTGTTTTTGTAGGGAAAAATTTCTAAGATTGTATGAGACTTAATAATTGGGTAGTTTATTCCATGAAACTGTCAGAATGATTTGATTGTTCTATTACAAGGCCTTTTAGATTATATTCTTCATACCATTATTATAATAATGACTAACCAGGTCATTGTACGGGGAAAACCCTAGTCTTGCCTTTCTAGAAACAAGTGGTCGTCTAACAACGGACGCGTTCGCTCACTCATCTTTGGGACAGAAAAAATAACCTGTTATTTGATGTACAGTCACTGTTCGATTTCACGGACTTATTATGGGGGTGTGTTGTAATAAAAATAGGATTTGATTTTAGCCTTTTTCATATTATAACTTTAAAAAGTCTGGTGTGAAACACTCGCACGATTTTCTCTTGTCAATGCTAATAATGAACAAAATTACTTTTTTTACTTTCTCTTGCCTATATGAATACATAAAAAGGAAAGTATTGTTTTCATGTCGATTTTGAACAAATACACCCTTCACCTCATATACACGTAATCAGACCCCCCCCCGAAACCAAAAAACATGTTTCTAGCGATTGGTCTGTGTGTGTGTGTGTGTGTGTGTGTGCGCGTGCGCGTTTTAGTGATTTTCCGTATTTTTAAAACTAACTGATTGATTTTTTTTTACGTTTTTCATATATGATTAAAATTAGGTTATGTTTATTGAGGATAGTTTTTTGTTTATTTCTAATGTTTTGTTACTAATGTTAGGTTTATTGTTAACTAGCGGGACCCGTGCGCTTCGCTGCACGTGTTGGAAAATCATAGCGAGATTATGGTAATCTATATATGTATTAAAAATAAGAATTTGTTGGTTCTTAAATTTTTAAGGGTTAGTGGAAGCATTTAATGTAAGGCCTCTCTATAAACAATATTTTTAGTTTGTCCTGTTGGCGCTAAAATGTATTAATTGTTTCTATCGCTAACCCTCGAACATGAAACATGTAACTGCCCGTGCGAAAAGCAGGAAGTACGTAAATCAATCCCGGCAAATGAAAGTGTTTGCCCCTGCGCCTTATTTATGGTTATTGCTAAACAAACTTTTACGGGAAATTGAATTCTCTTGAACTCAAAGGGATAGTCGCATGGAATAAGTGGAATGCGAGGAATTAGTACTTTTTCGCCTTTCCCACATCCAGTTATAACTGTAGCTTCAATAATGTTTGGTTGCAATGCAGTCACTCGGAGTCGAGTTCCGTTGCATAGTTTGGGCGGGTCTAAATTTTGTATTAACATTATTGGTATCCCTATATTCAGGGACAGTTTATGAGGGGCCATTCCGGGACGATTGAGGGAATTTAAAAATTCGATTGGATAGTGAGTGAACCGCATCGTCTTGTACTAATACTGAGTCGACTGAAGAGTAAATTTTTTTCTCCCCTTGAATTTTCTTAAGTAAATAACTGTTTATTTCATCTGCAGAGTCGTTTTTAGGTGACATTATTGTCCTTTGGCATAACCACGCATCACTTTTTTGATTTAAATTAACAATTTCAGGGTAAACTTTATCTATTAAATCTTCAATAGATTTGACTAAGTTTCCAAGACTGTCTGGAATTTCAATATCGCCATTATCAGAAACCTGTTTTATCTCTCCATTGCCAAGTCGTAAAAGCAATTTTGCAAATTCTCCAGCTGAATAGTCGCCTGTCAACCTGACTCGCATATTAACTGTTAGAGTATATTTGTGGATTTTCCTCCATAAATGGGATGACTTTATTGATGCCCTAATTTCATCTGCCCTCGTACCTCTAGGAATAACTGGGAGAGTTTGTCGAAAATCGCTGGAAAACAAAACAGTCACGCCTCCCATTAATTTGTCACAATCTCTTACATCCATAAGCGTTCGGTTTAGTGCTTCTATTCCCCTCTTGTGAGACATAGTGCACTCATCCCAAATAATAATCGCGCAGTTTATTAAGAGTTGTGCGACAGGGGTTTGAAAACGTGTAGATCCGGTGAAAACTCGATTTCTTAAAATCGACATGAAAACAATACTTTCCTTCCTATATATTTATATAGGCAAGAGAAAGTAAAAATTAATAAAGATTTTATACGCATACTACTGTATATGCGTACGCTTTTTACTTTCTCTCGCCTATATAGGAAGGAAAGTATTGTTTTCATGTCGATTTTAAGAAATCGAGTTTTCACCGGATCTATACGTTTTCAAACCCCCTGAAACCAAAAATCATGTTTTTAGCGATTGGTCTGTGTGTGTGTGTGTGTGTGTGTGTGTGTGTGTGTGTGAACAGAATATCTCAAGAACGGAACATCGTACGAACTTGAAACTTGAAACTTAAGTTACATACCACTACCGGACGCGACACGAACATTTTCATCAAAATCGGTCAAACGGAAGTAGTAGTTTATTCGTATAATTTTTCACTTTTTTGCGATTTTCTCAAAAACTGGTCCTACGATTTTTTTTAAAATCGCCTCGTTTACTCAATTTTTTATTCTCTACAAGATAGGGTAGGCGTCATGTTTCCTGCAATTCTGGGTGAGGCTGTTTTCACGTAAAAACAAAGTTTTTTTAAGATTACGGCTTTAATATGCAATTTAGAGCAAAAATTTATATAATAAAAGTTGTAGAGAATTTAAAATCCTACAACTTTTATTTCAAACATTTTTTTGTATAACGCTTAGTTTAGCGGTAATTTGCAATTTTCTGTTTTTTTCTCACGAAAACGTGAGAAAAATCGATTCTTTTAACATTTCGGCTTTAGTTTGCATTTTACGACAAAAGTGTATATAATAAAATTTATAGAAAATTAAGAGATCTACAACTTTTATTTAGACAATTTTTCTCTACAGAGCCTAGTTTAGCGTGAAAGTGTGATTTTCCGTTTTTTTTAAGCCAAATTGAGTTCGATTTTCATTTTGCGTCTTCCACTCATGATTAAAATAAGGTTATGTTTTTGAGGTTAGTTTTTGTTTATTTCTAATATTTTATTAATAATGTTAGGTTTATTATTAATTATTTGCATTGGCAAGAGAAAGTTGTGTGAGTGTTTCACACCAGATTTTTTTCGTCATTTTGCAGTGGATTATCCGTAGCACTCGTGCCACCCAATTCCGCGGATAATCAGGGGTTGACTGTATATCATTTTCCTTCTTCACAGCCAATCCATACGCAAAAGGCAATCCCGTGACTTGAGTATCTTAATTATGAATTTCGTGACCGGTTTGAGTATATAGGCTGCTGCCGACGGACGGCTCAAGTCGAGCGGTGCCGTCGTGGATCCGCAACGGCGCCGCCCAGCGGTTCGCTACACTGCACATGAGCGGCACGAACCGCTTCGTTATTTTCACTAGTAATGGAAGTGTATAGGAGGAACAAGCAGTGTTTTCTTATTTAGTTTATAAAAACCTTATTGTAAAGAAGAAAAATAAGTACTGGGTTCACCTCTTTGTAAGCGCCAGGCATTTTCAACCATTTTAACCATGTCATTGCCATGACATTTTTAACCATGTTCTCGGAATTACGAAATGATAAGAAAATAAAGTTTTTCAATTATTTTCGTCTCAGTGTTAAGTCTTTTGATGAATTAATTATTACACAAACTCGGTGAAAAATTAAAGAGTGAAAATACAAACATGAGATTGTTTGTCTCTGTAATTTTCGTTAGAAATTTGCCATAATTCTGGCCGTTTTCTAACTTCATCAATAAATAATTCTATATATATTTCATCCATAATAAACATATACCAAAAAAGAACACTGAAAAAGAAATAAATTACAAAAAATAGAACAAAATTGAACAAAATACTGCAGCCGCTGCGGTATCGACCGTCCGTTGGCAGGGATAAATGACCACTCATGTTGTTCCTCGCCGCATGACCTTGAAGCCGCTCAGCGGAGAGGCAGAACCCGACGGCACAAAATCGACCGCGACGGCGCCGCCTGAATTCTCAGACATTCTAAGTAGTCCGCGACGGCACCGTTCGCCCGTCGGCAGTCGCTTATTGGGATATTAGGAAAGCTAAACCGTTCTAGTCCAGGCTGTGAGCTCGCTCCCGTTAGCAAAATTATTCGGACTCGGTTTCTTTGCACTATCTTATTCAAAATTGGTCCCTTATAACCAATCCGCAAGAAACCACGGGCCACCGTGGTCGAGAAATTTTTTAAACAATTTTTTTAAACAAATTGCAAAAATTGGTTTTTTGGCCGCGGACAAAATTTTTTCAGGTTTTTTGGATCATTCTGAACAATAAAAGTCCTTAGTAACTTTTCTCTATAGTTAATAGTTTTCGAGTTATAAGCAATTTAAAATTTGAAAAACGTAAAATCAACCATTTTCAATCCTCTATATCTCAGTTAAAAAACATTATTTTTAAGTTAGAAAGTGCTTAAAGTAAAGTTTAAATATCCTTATACAAGATTCTGATGTCTTTTTGAAATTATTTTATTGCAAAACCTTTGTTTTAAACAGTTAACAATGCGCGCGCGGCGCGTACCGCGACCACGCGCTGCATGTTGCGTCTCTCTCGCACTAACGCTGTGTATACGTACCCGATGTATTTTTCGCCGACGCTTGAAGTTATACCTAATTAATTGTTGTACACGCCGCACGCGCATTGTTAACTGTTTAAAACAAAGGTTTTGCAATAAAATAATTTCAAAAAAGACATCAGAATCTTGTATAAGGATATTTAAACTTTACTTTAAGCACTTTCTAACTTAAAAAATAATGTTTTTTAACTGAGATATAGAGGATTGAAAATGGTTGATTTTACGTTTTTCAAATTTTAAATTGCTTATAACTCGAAAACTATTAACTATAGAGAAAAGTTACTAAGGACTTTTATTGTTCAGAATGATCCAAAAAACCTAAAAAAATTTTGTCCGCGGCCAAAAAACCAATTTTTGCAATTTGTTTAAAAAAAATTGTTTAAAACATTTCTCGACCACGGTGGCCCGTGGTTTCTTGCGGATTGGTTATAAGGGACCAATTTTGAATAAGATAGTGCAAAGAAACCGAGTCCGAATAATTTTGCTAACGGGAGCGAGCTCACAGCCTGGACTATTCGGATGTTAGCCGCTTCGGCGGCGCGGCAATTTACCGCCCGTCGGCAGCGGCCTTATAACTTATGTATCCAATTTATTATACCTACTAATGTATTGCGTTGTTATTAATGAATCTGAATCATTGTTTGTGACTAAAATTGGAAATATCTCTGTTAATCATAATAACTTCACATAAATTAGAAAAATCTGGTGTGAAACACTCACACAACTTTCTTTTGCCAATATAAATAATTAACAATAAACCTAATATTAGTAATAAAACATTAGAAATAAACAAAAAACTAACCTCAATAAACATAACCTAATTTTAATCATGAGTGAAAGACGCAAAATGAAAATCAACCTCAGTTTGGCTTAAAAATACGGAAAATCACTCTTTCACGCTAAACTATGCTCTGTAGAGACAAATGCTTTGAATAAAAGTTGTAGATCTTTTAATTTCCTATAAATTTGATTATATACACTTTTGTCATAAAATGCATACTAAGGCCGAAATGTTAAAAAAATCAATTTTTCACACGATTTCGTGAGAAAAAACAGAAAATTGCTTATTACCGCTAAACTAAGCGTTATAGAAGAAAATTTTAGGAATAAAAGTTGTAGAATTTTAAATTCTCTACATTTGTTATTATATAAATTTTTGCGCTATAATACATATTAAAGCCGTAATCTTAAAAAACACTTATTACGTAAAAAACAGCCTCACCGAGAATTTTAGCAAACATGGCGCCTACCCTATGTTGTAGAGCATAAAGAATTGAGTAGGCCTAAACCAGGCGATTTTTAAAAAAAACGTAGGACCAGTTTTTGAGAAAATCACAAAAAAGTGAAAAACTACACAAATAAACTACTTTCTACTTCCGATCGACCGATTTTGATGAAAATGTTCGTGTCGGGTCTGGTAGTGGTATGTAACTTAACATTCAAGTTCGTACGATGTTCCGTTCTTGAGATATTTTATATACACTCACACAGACACACAGACCAATCGCTAAAAACATGTTTTTTGGGTTTAGGGGGTCCGAAAACGGGTAGATCCGGTGAAAACTCGATTTCTTAAAATCGACATGAAAACAATACTTTCCTTCCTACTGTCCGTCTGTGACTTGATGGCCCCTCGCAGAGGGGAGCAATATGCGAATTGTAAAACCATTTCAGAAAACATATCTAATTTTTTTAGGTCACTGAAACTTTTCGGAAATGATGTATTTTTATAAAACAAAGTATTTCGCATGTTTTTTGTTCTATAAAATTATTTCGAAAAACACACGCCTAATGAGATAATGTATAATTTAGTAAACGCTTTGTTTTTGAAGAAAAACCCGTATTTTTTCAAATACATCGTCATTTTTCAACAACTATTCCACGGATTAACGTAAAATTTGGCAGGCTTGTTCTGAAATAATTATGAAAAACGGTGATGCAATAAAATTTAACAGAAAATCAATACTTTTTAAGTTACAAGGTATTTTCATAAATACATGTTGTAAATTCGCGAAACACGACATAAAAAAGCCAGCCTGCGAGAAACTTTTTTGTCTTTAAAGATAACTGTACACTGTAAGCGAATGAAATAAAGAGAAAATTTTGAATTAATTTTTAATGAAAGAATTATTTAAATTTGACGAACCGTATAGGAGTTACAAGGATTTAAGTATACCATCAATTACAACTACACGCATCCAAAGCGCATGAAAGGCGTAGGCCTACGTAATAGTATTATAGGCTATTTTAGTACATGTATAAAATTACACCCTTATTGTTTATCTGTGCTGTCACGTAAAATTTATGTTTTGACAACGCTTTTGTAAAAAGTAAAATACTGTTTTTTTTTTATTTTCAAGAAACCATTTCCGAATATTTCAGTAAGCATGTTGTCTTCTTTCTTTTCAACCAGTTCTGTAGTATCGTTGCAATGCGTCGGACGTAACTTTTACTTTCCGGGCATACATTCAAGTTACATATTGTAGTCGTAACTATTTTATCATTTATATTAGGTTATCGTTTACTTTTGCTTAACAAATATTATAAATTACATACACATTACGTTTACTACATGAACACTACATTACTACATTAACTTTTCATTTACTTGTGAATGGTGCTTCAATTGTTGTGTCTTGCTCGGGTCATGTGTGTTTGATAATAGTTTCATATATTCACCAATACTTTAGGTAATTAGGAAGATGTTAGTTTCAGTTATGCCTTTATGGTTTATAACATATATTAAAACCGTAAACAAAAAATATGGATGCAAAACGGAAACATGGGCAAACCGTTCACAGTGATGGAAGAAATGTAATAAACAATGTCACTAAACGTTGAGATGAAGAACGGGTTACTAATTTACTTAGTCTTCCTTTACAGAAAGTTACGCAAGGAGCTGTAATTAACAATTTCCCTAAATTAAGATTCCAATACAGTTATTCGTTCAAATAAATATTGGTGATAAGTAATGGTAGTAGTAGAATACCAGCGCAGTTTATTATCATGCAATGCGCGCCGCGCAGTTGCGAAATTTGAACTGTGTTAATTTTAAAACGGATGGATGATCCGATTTGAATGATTTTTTTGGAGAAAATATATTTAAACTTCATGCGTGCACTTTTTCGAATGACAGAAAAATTTTCCCGATATTAACTTTTCAAAACAGCGTTCGAAAATATTATCGTTTTTTCTTATACTTTACGTCAGTACAATCAAAGTACAGCGTTTTTTAAATCCTTGTAACTCCTATACGGTTCGTCAAATTTAAATAATTCTTTCACTAAAAATTAATTCAAAATTATCTCTTTATTTCATTCGCTTACAGTGTACAGTTATCTTTAAAGACAAAAAAGTTTCTCGCATGCTGACTTTTTTATGTCGTGTTTCGCGAATTTACAAAATGTATTTATGAAAATACCTTGTAACTTAAAAAGTATTGATTTTCTGTTAAATTTTATTGCATCACCGTTTTTCATAATTATTTCAGAACAAGCCTGCCAAATTTTACGTTAATCCGTGGTATAGTTGTTGAAAAATGACGATGTATTTGAAAAAATACGGGTTTTTCTTCAAAAACAAAACGTTTACTAAATTATACATTATCTCATTAGGCGTGTGTTTTTCGAAATAATTTTATAGAACAAAAAACATGCGAAATACTTTGTTTTATAAAAATACATCATTTCCGAAAAGTTTCAGTGACCTAAAAAAAATTAGATGTTTTCTGAAATGGTTTTACAATCCGCATATTGCTCCCCTCTGCGAGGGGCCATCAAGTCACAGACAAACAGTATATATTCATATAGTCAAGAGAAAGTCATAATGTATTGCGTTGTTATTAATGAATCTGAGTCATTGGGAGTGACTGACTAATATTGGAAATATCTCTGTTAATCATAATAACTACATAAATTAGAAAAATAATGAGTAAGACTCCTAGATAAGACGTTGGCTTTTATTGATCGCATTTAATGGCGTCTAGCTTTTATAATAAATGAAACACTTACTTAAAATTGGCACAACAAACCGAATATTCTAATCAGTAAAATATCAGAAACGGTAATGAATTGTAGCGATTGTATTTGTAATGCCGTAACTAATTAATATTTTAACTTAATTTCCATTTTTAATTATTTAATTAGTGTTCTTAAAAGAATTAAATTGATAAGAAATTTTTATCGTTTCAATTTGAATAAGTAATTCATTATTTCAAATTTTATCTGTAATTTCTTTTTAATTTTTATTGCCTTTTATGAATAATATAAATGGATTTTCTTGTCAAATTTTATGACTTTTTCTTTTTTTCAATCCCTAATGTGTGTACGTTGCAATCTGTTCAATTAAGAACAATAAGCAACCAGATGACCCAATGAAATGAGGATGAAGTGTATGACGTGTAAATGAGACTGTGTAGTCTTGTACAGACTAAGGCCGACCATTCCTGAGAGAGTATGTTAAATTGAACTTCAACCATCAAAGTACACCTGTAACCACTGTCTAGTATTCAAATCCGTATAAAAGTAACTACCTTTACTAGGATTTCAACCAGGAACCTTCGTCTCCGAAAATCAGCTGTTAAACAGTTGATTTTAGTGACGACTTTACCTCTATACCAACCCGGTGGGTTTTATGACTTTCAACCGGAAATATACGTTTTTAGGCCCCTGAACCCCCTCCCCAAATTTTTTACCGGTTGATTGGCGTGTGTATATATGTGTGTGTGTGTGTGCGTGTGTGTGTGAGAGAGAGAGAGAGAGTTAAAAAATATGTCAAAATCGTACGAAGTTGGAACATAAGTTAAGTACCATGAAAGGACACAACACACGAAAATATTCATAAAATCTGGTGTGAAACACTCACACGATGTTTTTTACCTTTTATATAATGAACAAACCGAATATCCTAATCAGTAAAATATCAGAAATGGTAATGAATTGTAGCGAGCGATTGTATTTGTAATGCCGTTACTAATTAATATTTTAACTTAATTTCCATTTTTAATTATTTAATTAGTGCTCTTAAAAGAATTGAATCGATAAGAAATTTTCATCGTTTAAATTTGAATAATTACTTATTTCAAATTTTATCTGCAATTTATTTATATACAGGGTGATTCATGAAGTTCTCCCCCCACTTCTACAGCACATTGTACTAGTAAAAATAATGAAAAAATGTTATATAAACATAGGTACGAAAACGCTTCGTTAGCGAGTTACAGCTAGCGAAAGTTTCGCCTGGATTTCAGTTCACCAGGTGAAATGAGGTCTTCCTGGAATTGTGGTAAGGTAGATTAAGGGGCAAATTCAATCATTTCTTATGGTTTTTGATCTGATAAATTGAATAAAACAGGTCCCAGAACTGTAAGTTAAATAGTTTTTGAGAAAACCAGTGTCAAATGCAAAAAATGGAGTGAAAATCACATTTTTTCATCTTTGGGCAAGAATAACTTTGTTATTTCACCAAGAAACAGTTAAAAATTTTCAATAAAAAATGTAGAAAATTTTATTCTGAACAAACCGGTGTAAATAAAGTACACAGAAAGCGAATAGTTTTTGAGAAAACCAGTGTCAAATGCAAAAAAATGGAGTGAAAAAAACACATTTTTTCATTTTAGTTTTTCCGGTTAATTTTACTTTGTACTCTTATGAATAAAAACTCATTTAATCAAACATCTATTCGCTTTCTGTGTACTTAATTTACACCGGTTTGTTCAGAATAAAATTTTCTACATTTTTTATTGAAAATTTTTAACTGTTTCTTGGTGAAATAACAAGGTTATTCTTGCCCAAAGATGAAAAAATGTGATTTTCACTCCATTTTTTGCATTTGACACTGGTTTTCTCAAAAACTATTTAACTTACAGTTCTGGGACCTGTTTTATTCAATTTATCAGATCAAAAACCATAAGAAATGATTGAATTCGCCCCTTAATCTACCTTACCACAATTCCAGGAAGACCTCATTTCACCTGGTGAACTGAAATCCAGGCGAAATTTTCGCTAGCTGTAACTCGCTAACGAAGCGTTTTCGGACCTATGTTTATATAACATTTTTTCATTATTTTTACTAGTACAATGTGCTGTAGAAGTGGGGGGAGAACTTCATGAATCACCCTATATTTTTTTTTATTTAACGTCGCATTAACTGCAACGGTCATTAGCGACGACGTTGGGGTGTAACTTTTATGCAATGTAGGATAAAATGATTTTTTGTAACGTATGAAAATATGCCGTGCCTGAGTGGGATTCGAACTCAGGACCGCATGATAAGAGGCGAGCACGTTACCAACTGCGCCAATGCGGCCGGCTAATTTCTTTTTAATTTCTATTGCCTTTTATGAATAATATTGTAAAGTTTTTGACTTTACTATTCCAAATTTTCGACTTTTGTTGGAAATCTCTCTAGACCCTTGGAGTTGATCAAATTTTGTCTTTTTAAAATAATTAAAATGGTGTTTTTTTTCTTTATTCGTTAAGGAAGAAAAATATTATTTTATTATGAATAAAGTTTGTAATTTTACATAACGTATTTCTTTTCAATAATTTTTATTATTTCTTAAAGAAATCACGTTTTATTAGTTCATTCTAGTTGGTTTTATTACACATGTTTTTACATCGCGTTTTCTCGTGGGAAATAAGGAAGCCTAAAGGCCTATTTTCAGTTCTCACTGTTTAAAACCCTTACTTGGCAATTCTGGATCCTGGGAACAATTTTTCAGTTCCATCTCTACGTACTTTTTGTAGAGGGGCCTACCGTTACTTCAGCACTTTTTGCGGCCAATTAACGCGTTTGTTTTACGCCGGATTGTCAACGTCTTTCATAACGGCTAGTTTGATTGGTTTTCCCCCTCCGTACGCCGGTAATTAGCGCCCCGGTCAGCCGTGTGTGTGAAGAAGATCGTCTGAGTGTTTTTCCTATTGTGTACGCGTAAAAGTTCGTACTTCTAAGGTGCTGTGATTGGATACTCACTAAAAAAGGTAATTTTCTTTTAATTTTCTTTTGTACAACTAAATAAAAAAAAAATGAAGAAAAGAAAAAAATAACCTTTTTTTAGAACCATTTTAAATGGAAAATATAAAACAAAAATATAGTTAAATAATAGTAAATAAAAAAAAAATTCATGTAGAATTAGTGAAATCATTTAGTTTTTTTTTGATTAAATAATAATAATAATAATAATAATAATAATAATAATAATATTAAAAATAATAATAATGGGCTAATAATAAAAACACAATTTTAATTATAAAATGTTAAAACTTTAAACTAAATACCTACTTTAAATACGTTAAAAATATATAAAAATAAAAATAATTAACAAAAATAATTTAATTCTGTTCAAATTTAAAAAAAAAAGAAGAAATATTATTTAAAATTTTAATTATAAAATGTTAAAAACTTTAAATTAAATACCAAAAAAAGAAACGTTTAAAAAAATATAAATTTATAAAAATAAATCTAAAATGTTAAACTGAAATTCGTCTCTTGTATTTATTTTTAAAAATATATCTTCCCATTTTGTTAGATTAGTTCTAGAAATAAGTTTTTCAGATGGATGTACTCCAACATTGAATTGTATTCATAATGGGTGATACTTGAATGAACGTTATTCAGTACAGTTATAAGGTTCTGAGTACTGTTATAGAGATACTGTACCTACAAATTTATTTTTGAACCTCCATATTAAACACTGCACCGTGTTTGCTTATTTATAAACACAAAAAGGTATATGTCTTGGCGAATTTACTAAAATTTCTTGTTTCTCCAAGATTTATTCACCAATGGCCTTGTATGGTGATTTTTATTAAGTTGCAATATGTTTTGGTTACAAATTTATGTTCACTGTCTGAAAGGATTCCGTAATCTGAAAACAGCCGTACTTTCTCGCAAACCACAAAGCGAGAACAGTGGCTCTCTAGAGAAATCTGAGCTGATATTTCACAGTAACAACTTGAAACAGGGTTTTGACTCTCCAATCAAAACTTCCCCCAAAGTATTTTTTTTTTAAATTCCTTCGTAGGAAATTTCAGGTCTTGGACGTTGGGCCGTTCTACGACGTCCTGGTGGAGGCAACCTTTAATATAGATTATTTTAAAACAGGTAAGTGGTTGAGTGAAATTTACAGGTTATTACCGCTGAATGGAGTAGAAGAATGGAGACATCTACTTGGAATACGGTTTAAACACTCACACTACCTCACGAACAACAAAATCATACTTTAAATTAAAGAATTTTTTTTTAAATTAAATCCTGTTCAAAGGATACACTAATTCTCGTGTTGTAAAACACGGTATGTAATGTGATTATTGTTGTGTTTATCTTCTGATTTTCTTTGAGAGTGAGCCAATTTTTTTTTTAACGAGTTTGAGTTCCCATGACTGACTTGTTGAAAGTTAAAGTTAGAGATCTGTCACTGGAAGAAGCGCGTTCAGTGGCAAAGCAGTATAAGATTTTCGTGCCAAAGTTGGCAGACTTGGACTATTTGCGAGGTTCTATTGGCCTGTTAAAAAAATCACTTAAAAAACCTCAAGAAATCGAAACCTTAAGAGTTGAAGCCTTTGACTATCTGCTTACTTCGGGGTACGTTCCTTCTCAACTGTTGGAAAATTTCCCGGACATTGACACCTTGAGACAACATTTAACTCAAGTAATTATTGCAGGATCGTTGGTAAATCGCACTACACCTACTGAGGTGGCCACGGAAATGGCTACATCTAAGCCTAAAGTTCCGTTCTATGCTCCCCCTTCCTTCAGTGGACAAGGAAACCAAGATGTGACAGATTTTTTTGAATCTTATGAACGAGCTGCTCAGGTCAATGCATGGACGGCAGATCTTAAAAAGCGCTACTTGGCCCTATATTTGACAGATACGGCTCTAAAATATTTAAATTGCTTGCTCAAAGGGGATGCGACACAGCAACTTACGTACGATGTGCTTAAAACCCATCTTATTGATCATTTCTCTGGTACACTCTCCAAAGAAATGTATGAAATTCAGCTGCAAAACCGTAAACAGCTGACAACTGAAAATGTTTTTACTTTTATGGCCGATGTTTTGGCCTTGTGTTTTAAGTTTGACCCGGAAATGTCGGAGGAGAGGAAATGTAAATATGTTCTTAGGGGAATATTACCATCCTACTTAGATAGACTAGCTCTAACTGACGTTTCGTCTATTGCGGCTATAAGAGGTAACTTAAAAAAATTACAGGCAACTCAAGATATTTTAAACTTTAGATTGGATAGCCAGTTAAATGATTCTGTGGTTGTAAACAGTATCGGGGCTTCCCAAAATTCTGTATGTGATGACCGACAAATTACCTTTCGCGCAGAGAGAACCCCAAGATATAATAATAATAATAGGCCTAATAATAATAACAATAACAACAATAATAATAATAATATGAACACTAAATATAATAATAACAATAATAATCATCAAAACAGACCACATTTTACACGTAATAATAATAATTCTTATAACACTGATGGTTCTAGTAACGTTAACACACATAGAAACCCAATTAACAATACGACTCGATTTAGTAATAATAGGCCTTTCCACAACAACTCTGCTTCTAGAAATGCCTTCCATAGGAATCAAACCGGTAATTTTACGAACACTAATCGACACTTTCAAAACCGAAATAGCTCCAACGGGAATGATAGAGCCCTCGCTTCTAAACCGCCGACTCCAGCTTCTGGCTGTGACACTCGACAATCTGCTGACAGCTCGACCGAATCCCGTCGGAGTTGTCCCAGTCACCCGTCTATTGCTGGGCCATCCTCAGTAACTTGTCTTATCTGCAAAAGCCAAGATCATCTTCTGACTGATTGTCCATACAATACATTTCCAAAAAACTGTTAAATTGCGGAGGACAGTCGCGAACTGATCCTTCGCTTGTTCTAAAAAGACCCTTACGCAGCCGATTTGGACGTATTAATTACTTAAATAGTGATTACGCAAATCGATTTGCGTCTTTTAGACATTTATCTAGGGCATCTCACGTTAAATCCCGATCAAAAAATGCTGGCACAACACGGGCTCTTAATCAACTTCCTGCTACATCTCCTTGCCTTATGGTTAATATTTCAGAAGTTAAAGTTCCAGATTCATTAAAGCTTCATTTTAAAACGGATTTAACTTGTTCTCAGATTGACACTGTATTAAGCAGTTTTACAGAACAGTTTAAAGCTGCAGTACATGTTTCCTTCTTTTTGTCTCCTGCACGTTGGTTTCGTAATGATGTTTCACAGGACTACACTTCCGCTTTTTTTCATAAACCGCCTAATTTTAAGAACATGCGTTTTTGGTTCATTCCAATTAGTTTTTCATGCCCCACTAAAACCTCGAATTTTCGAAATTGGGTACTCTTCGTTATTGACACTACTTCGTTTGAAATTTTTATGTCAGCTGCTCACGGTTTTCCGCCAAATAATTTTATGACAGCTTTTCGTAGGTTTTTGCACACTACTTTTCGTGCTAAGTTCAAATTTTCTTTAATCAAAACGCCTCTTTGCTTGTATACTTATAATTCTGGATTGGCACTCGTGGGTTCATTTTTTCGAATATTTCCTTATTTGTTCCAATTTCATACTCTTCAAGGAATTAATTTCACTAATTTCGATAACAGTTATCTTACCCGTAGTCAGTTATCTGAAATTTTTAAATTATGTACACTTAAACTACCTTTCTCTATTCTGAACTCGAAACCTGCAGGAATAGCGAAGTTGGAATCTCTTATCAAATTTTTAGGGTTTCCGTTACTGGAACCTGTGGTAACAGATTCAAGTGATAATACGGATAACTCTGTGTACCACGTTTCTTCGTCAGCATTGAATATTTTGGGAACCATTTCGGGTGTGAATGTTCAAATAACCCTGGATACTGGTTCAAATTTAAGTCTTGTTCATAGTGAACTCGTTAACCCAAATAAAATTAAACCCATTAACAACATTTCATTAACGGCAGCTAATAAGTCACTTTTACAAGTTTTGGGACATACACATCTAATGTTTAACTTGCAAAATGTTAATCTACAACATTCTTGTTTAGTCGTTAAGAACTTAAATTGTTCACTACTCTTGGGAAACGATTTCTTGATTAAATATGCGGTAGTCTTGGATTTTGGAAACAATACTTTGTCATTTAATTTTCCTGGGAGAGGTTTAATGGAAATAAAAATAGATCCAGCTTGGAGACAGACTGTTAGTAATCTCTTTTTGCCTCAGACAATAACTACTGTCAATGATGCCTCTCCAGTGGCCGTACAGACTGATAACCCCACCGCTACTACTCTAGAAACAATAACAAACACCCCCGTAAGTCCTTCCGCTTCGTCCTTGTGTGTCAGTGCACCCATCATCCCATCAGCGAGTGTGCATAATCTCTCATCTACCTATTGTTTCAGTCGGCCTTGCCTCATAAAACCGTTTACATCTGTTAAAATCCGGTTTCCTTTAGAAACAGATATTTCTGATTTGTTTGAGAATACGTCTTTTGCTTCACGTGTTGATGTACATATTATGACTGTTTCTTTTGACAAACAATTTCGTAAGATTATCGTTTTCAATATTTCCGGCAGAATCATACACCTTAACGATAGTATTTCTTTTACGTGTTTTGAAGAGACACCGCCATTATTACCCACTATTTCTTACGATCCCATGAACGTACGTATTTCTGATAAAGTTTTTTTGCTACCAAAATCTTCCGTAGTTATAAATACGACTATTGATCACTTGTTTCCATCTGTAAGTTCATACCATTTCAGTCCGAACACCCATTATCTAAACAAAAACTGTCTTACTTACTACATTGATCGTTCAGGCTTCTCAAATGATAAGTTCTATTTACGAAACGTTTCAGGTATACCCCTGGTTCTGAACGCCGACTCTTTATTAGGCAAAATCTCGTTCTTCTCCCATGTAGACAAAAATACAATCCCTGTATCTTCAATTTCTCAAGAAAGCGTTAGAGATGTAACTATTCACGGCAAAGAAATTCATATTTCTCCCGATTTGACGGACGATCAGTTTACACAAGTTAAAAAATTATTGTTAGAGTTTTCAGATGTATTTTCGCGCGGCGAAACAGATCTTCCTCAAGCCAAATTGCCTCCAGTTCAAATTAAGTTATCAGATACTGACGCTGTTTTCCAGGGTCCGTACAAGTTAGCTCCAGCCGAACAAAAAGAATTAGATGTCATTATCAATAACCTTCTGGAAGCAGATGTCATTACTCCAATTAAATCTCCGTATGCATCACCAGGTTTCATTGTTCGCAAACCTGATGGATCAGGCCGTTTAGTAATCAATTATAAGAAAATTAATTCCAAAATAATTCAGGATAAATTTCCATTAGCAAATACAAGCACTATTCTAGAATCTTTTTCGGGATCTAAGTTTTTCACCACGCTGGATTTATCGCAAGCATTCTACTGTCAACAAATTTCTCCGGAAAGCGTACCTATCACTGCTTTTATCGTTCCAAATGGATTATATGGTTTTAAACGACTTCCGATGGGCTTATCTATAAGTCCTTCTTCCTTTAATCGAAACATTACTCTATTGTTCTCAGATCTACTGTACCGAAACTTGAGCTTTTATATAGATGACGTGTTTGTTCATTCTTCCGAATTTTCCGCATGCTTTGATGTTCTCCGCGAGGTCTTAACCCGCCTACGTACTGCTTCTCTCCGTTTAAATCCGGAAAAGTGTAGATTTTTCTTTCCTTCAGTCAAAATCCTAGGACACACTGTTTCAAGTGAGGGTCTAACGCCGTTAGCTGAAAATGTTGAATCAGTCACTAGATTTCCGAGGCCACAGAAAGTTAAACAGGTGAGGTCTTTCCTTGGGTTGGTTAATTATTACAGGCGTTTCATTAAAAATATTACTCAGATTGCCTACCCACTAACACAGTTAACAACCAAAGATTGTGAAAAACGTAAATTTGTGTGGTCAGAAGAATGTGAACAAGCATTCATAAAACTTAAACATTTAATTTCAAATCCTCCCGTCTTAGCACACTTTGTGGATGATCGCCCTACATTTTTGTACTGCGATGCCTCGAGAGTTGGGGTAGCTGGCTGTTTAACCCAAAAGACCGAAGCAAACGAATTAAAACCAATAGCTTTTGTCAGCCGCCGTTTGACGAAAAATGAAGAGAACTGGACTGTTGCGCAATTAGAACTTTTAGCAATCGTCTACAGTGTAAAACATTTCAGGCATTTTCTGTATGGAAGGGAATTTACGATCATTACTGACCATAAGACTTTGGAGTCAGTCAGGAATTTGAAAGATCCAGGTTCACGTTTGTCTAAACTTCTGGTACAGCTAAGTGAATATAATTTTAAAATTAAATACATTCCAGGTAAGTTTTTAAATGTCCCTGATGCATTATCCAGAAATCCCTTGGATATTCCTGTTGAAGTTTCAGTTGATAGGGTAACAATAAGTAAAGGAGGTAATAACAATAGCATACAACAGATTAACAGCATTACTGCAACAGAACAGCCAAAACACACCTTCGACGCGAAAAGGTCGTTGCCAGTATTGTTGTGCAATAAAATTAATATTGAGTTACTGCAACATCAAGACGATTTCTTATCTAAAATATTTTCAGCACTTTTAGACTGCAATGCTGTTGAGAAACAATATGCTCGAGCTTCAAGGAAATATGTGCTACAGGATAATATTCTCTATTATAGGTCTAATAATAACTCTCCATCCCGGTTGCTCGCCTTACCAAAATGTCTAGTTACCCAAACTTTAGAATTTTATCATTGTAATTCCGTCGGTGGCGGCCATTTAGGCGTTTCAAAAACTTTATCCAAACTACAATCAAAATATTATTGGCCTAATATGATCCAGGACGTAACTGATTTTATTAAATCCTGCGAACTGTGTCAAAAACTCAAAACAGTTAGATCTAAGCCTCATGGTTCACTTCAGCCCTTGCCTATTTTTACGAAACCTTTCTTCCGTATTCAACTGGATTTCTTAGGACCACTTCCGCCCACAAGCAGCAATTTCCAATACATTCTCATTGCCTTAGACCATGCTACGCGCTTTGCAATTGCTAAACCCACGGTCAAAGCAGACGCTTCTACAGTCGCAAAATTTCTTTTAGACATTTCTCTCACTTATGGGATTCCAAAAATTATTTCAATCTGATAATGGTACGCACTTTGTCAACGCCCTACTCAAGCGTTTTTGTACACTTTTAGGTATTCAGCATGTCACTAGTTCGTCTTATGCCCCCCAAAGTCAAGGCCTGGTAGAACGCTTCAATTCGACAATAATTCAAATTTTAAAATTTTATGTAAACTCACGTCATTCTAATTGGCACGAATATGTCAAACCAGCACTATTTTCGTACAACATTTCACTTCAAAAATCTGTAGGTCATTCACCCTTTTACCTACTGCATGGATTTCATCCAATCTGTCCCGCCGATCTCCCATTTGTAACTGAACAATTAGATTCTTCCTTTGACCATCAACTTCTTATATTGCAACATGTTCGCAAGACTATTCCAGCTTTCATGCAGAAAGCCCAGGCTACACAAAAAGTTTTCTTTGACAAGAAACATTCTTTCGTTCAGTTCAGGCCCTCTGATAAAGTTTTTGTCTATTTCCCACAATCCAAAGATTCTAAGACAACGAAATTCACAAATTTTTACCGTGGTCCTTTCCAAGTTGTTAAGCAAGTTTCTCCGGTGTCTTATGAAATTCTTCTCGAAAAATATGGTAAGATGGTTCCAGAGGTGATACACATAAACAGACTAAAGAAGTGTGTATCTAATTCCGAAACTCCTGCGAGTAATCAACAGCTGTTACTACCAGATCAAGCGGTCTCACCAGTAATAAATCTTTTAAGGGTTATACTTATTCGAAGGACAGAAAATTAATACGTAATCAGAAAACGTTCATTTTAAATTTAGTTTTTAGTATCCCTAAGGTACTTCTTTACTCAGACGCATTTCTGTAATTTTATTTTGTACAATACTAGTTAATATTGCATGCTTCATTTGATAGGTTCATCGGAAGTATTAACGATAAGTTCAGTATATCCCATAATCAAATATTTCGCCTTTTTTTATGTTAGCTCTAGTAGTAAATGGTTTTAGACGTTTTCAGGAGAGAGGGTGAGCTATAATACACCTTTCCGCTTTTATTAACAATATTTTTATTTTCTTTACGTCTCATAACAATTATATAAATGTTTCAAGGCCCGTATTATGTACAAGGATGGTATATTTATTCACTATTTCTTTTTTTGCCTCGTATCTTAACGTAGGCCTACTGCATGTTGTATTGTGGACTGTCGAATACATTATTGTTTTTTTTTTGGGGGTAAGTTTGCTTTCAGTTAGCTACAAGTTGTTCACATTTTATTTTCTCTTAGCCGTCAGTATGTTTTTCTTAATTTTTTTTTATATTTATATAGCCTTGCCAATTAATAGCTAATGAAAATCGATGTTTTGGAATGTTTTAAGTTGTTGTTTTACAGAAGTTTAAGTTTTGGAGTGTTTTCGTGATTGCTAGAGTTAGGATATAGGGTATTTTTTTTTATTGTCAATTTTATTATAGGAGTGTCTTAGCCGGTCAGTGCAATACAGTGTGACTCACAATAAAGTTCTTTCACACCAATTACTCACGTGTGCGAAGTTTTTTTTTTATTTTTGAGTTAATACAGGATTAATTTTAGGGTCGCGCTAGATATAACGTGCTGCCCTACACTTTGGAGTTAAGGAGGTTGGTTAGTTAGTTTCTTTGAGTAGCGCTATAGATAACGTGCTGCTTTCTGAACTTTATGGAATACGATTTTTTTTTTCTTGTTTTTGTTTGCAAACTTTATTGTGAGGTTCTGAAGATTATATGATTATTATAATGAGGATTTTTTTGCGATGATATTGAAGTGAATGGAGTTTTATTGATGATTATTGAAGTTGATGAAGAGTTATTGATGTTTAATGGAGTTATATGATGATTAATGATGTTATTGAGTTTTGAAGTTGATGGAGATTATTTGATGATTATTGGAGTTTATGATGAGTTTTTGATGTTGATTTTTGGAGTCTATGAGGATTTTATGAGAGAGAGTTACATTTCGTCCGCTCAATCCGTCTTTCAGTTACTAAATTTCGCTACTGGTTGTTAGCTTAACCGGCCTCATTTTTCTTTACCACTTTGACTGGTTATCGGAGTTTGCGGTGGTGTATGGTGGTACCCTTCGTACAGTTCCGGTAACGCAGTCACAGTTTTGATTTGGTTCAGATACATAGAGGAACCCATACTGTTTCCAAGACCAGATTTTCGCGTACGAATGGGCCCGAATCTGACGAGTGAATGAGTTGTATGAAAGGGGCCTCTTGAATGATGTGTGAATGTGGGAAAATCTGCTTTTCAAGACGAGTTAGTGGATTTCTTTCTGTGAGTCTCATCCATTTCATAACTTCAAAATTCGTTTCCCCCTTGATTTTTGTACGGGGCTGATCTGCGGTCTGTTGCGTACAGCTAGCAGGCAGTCACTGTTTTAGTCGGATAGTACCTGGCCGGTATGCATGGTCGCTTTCCAGGAAAAGTTCGACAGAAAATCTCCCGTTAGGTCGACGGCTGGATAGTGGGATATTTTTGTTTATGGCCCTGTGTTTTTGTTTTATTCATTAACTACACTTTTTTTTCTTTCATTGTTTCACTTATTACTAGGACGACCCCCCCCCCCCAATTCGTTTTTTGGTTATCACACAAAGGGTTCTTTCCGCTCTAACCCTTTGTCAAGTTTTGATATTTTGTGTTATCACTGATTCCTTGCTAAGACATCCCATTTGATTTTTTTTTTGTTTACTGTATTTAACCCTACAATGGAAATGGATTTTTGGATTGTGAAGGATTTTGTTTTTAAAGAGCTGGTCTTTGTATGTTGTAAATTTGTTTGTGTTGGATTTCAAGTACAGGAGTTTTAGTTTTGCAGCAAGTTTTTAGATTGGGCTTTCTTCAGCAGGTTTTGAACTGGACAGTATGTTAAATTTTAGATGGTTTCGCATCGATAGGTTTCGGCAAAATATTACATTTTGTTCCATTATAAAATTATCTTGAGCATACGTTTTAAGATTATTTTGGTTTCATACTTTAATATTACGTTGAAGTATTGCTTAATTAATCACTACTGATATTTCGTTGTGAACAATTTAGTAGAGATGTACAGGGATTTGCTGAGTAGAAAGTTTGTTTGTGTTTCTTACTCAGAGCATCTGGTATTTCGTAATTTCATATTTCATAATTTGCTACACTGTAATATATTTTTCTTAATCTACTAAGGATATTGAAGTTTTGTAGCAGTAGGAATTTGAGCGTTTTAATATTTACAGTATCGCATGAAGAGTAGGCTTATATTTGCGGCATATACCGTACAACAGTAAGTTTGGTAGTTTTTGCTAACGAAAAGTAGGCTAGGCTACCCCGTTATGGTTGGTGACTTGCCTTTTCCAGTGGTGGTAGATTTCTAGTTTCGGTTATTCAACCTTTTTTTCTCTTCATATTTTGACAGTACCACAATGCAACCACAGTTTAATTGAAATATGAATTGATGATTTTTTTTTATAATTTCAACGGACAGACAAACAACAATTCAGAGTTGTATCCGAATGTTGGTATATAATAGTGCTATGACAACTCATTTAAACTTAGAATTATAATTACAGTACAATACTATACGGCAAATTCTGTTTGTCTCCCGTTCTTCGCATAAACGGCATGAAGGACGATTCTGTTTTTCAACACCCCTATTTAAAATTACTTTAGTTTAAGAGTAAAACTCACTATTGTTCATTTCCTCTGTTTTTAGATTTAAATAAAATTTTGTTCATGTAAGCATCATATAATATTGTCCATATCCCGGTGGCTAAGCGATTGATAAACCAGTGAGATAGAGAATCAAATCAGCACTTCGTTTAAGACAAGATAAGGCTTCACTTAACATCTAAGTTAACCGTATGAAGATAAGGCCAACGAAGTCTCAGTAATAAACAAGACAACATAATATACAAACAAGCTAATTAGTTTTATTACATAGTAATTGTATCTTGAACACGCTTTAAGTAATTTAAATTGTATTCTCTTCCACGAGCAATTTTAAATTTATATCAATCTATAACAACTACCAAAGTAAATTCTTTCTCTGTGTGAGATCCAAGAATAATGTCCCCCGTACTAAAGCAATTGTTGATCTTGTCCGCGTTTCTATTTCTCTTCGAGAAAAATGTAGCTTGCGCAAATAACGTTATTAAACTGTTCTCTGGTTTCCATATCAGAAATATTTCCGATGTGTACCTTTACGACTCTTCTATTCCGATAACCTACCTTATCCCATTTAACTCACAGCCTGATTTACCGAAAACCTCAAATCTATTCCAAAATTTATCCTGCCCATTTCCAGATTTAACACTATTCATTAATATCTCACAATCCCAAAACACCGACTACTCTAAACTAGATTCCTTTCCTAGTAAAACCTCAAAAACCCCGCTGGATTTCAAACAACACTTCGCTACTGCAATTAAGGACAACAACAACTCGTCTCCAGCATGTCAACTTTTCCAACGTATAACTACACTATCAAAGGAAACCTTCAATATTCTCCTCACGACAGGACTGCCAATTTCAAATTTGAATCCTTCACGCACACGCAGAGCCCTAGACTTTGTGGGCGAATTTTTAAACTTTTGCTGTGGAACTGCGACACAACATCAACTACAAGAAACGTTCCATAACGAAAAATATCTAATGCAACATTATAACCACCTCACCCAAACAGTACACTCCGACCACCAAAATTTAGTAAAATCTACACAAAACATAGACATGGTAACACACCGAGTTCAATCCATCCTTCAAGAAACGGAAGAAGAATTAAATCTATACGCTAAAATGATTCAAGACACTGAAAACACCGAACTAATACAATTATATCATCTACTGACTATTTTGCATAGTGTACATTGGCAATCGTTCTTAAACACGTATTATTCGCACATGACTTCAGTGCAAATGTCTTGCAAACAGAAGACGCTACCTAGGGAACTAGTAACACCTGATATGCTACAGGCTGATCTACGAAATTTGTCTTTACAACTTCACAAAGGCAATCAACAATTAGTATTGCCTATACAAGAAGCTCACCTCTATTATGAAAAGCCAATAACAACTTGCTTTTTTTCAAAAACGAAAATTCTATTAAAACTTCAAGTACCCATCATCACCACATCGGTATATCATACACTGTTTCAAGTTGCTCCAATACCACTACTATGGGAAAACCAGATCTGTTCACTGGAAACACCACATATTTACGTAATCAGGAGTGGACCACGAGTGCAAACTCTATCACCATCATCTTCTTGCGACTTGAACAATAATGGCTTATGTTTCATTCCAAGGTTCCAACAGCATTCTAGCATTAATACAGATTGCATCAAGCAAATGTTAACAGACAGTTCACTACAACAATTAATGCATAAATGCCATTTCGTCTGCCATAAGCGAACGACAGAAGTTTACATAACGGAAGTGCAAATATCAAGGTACTACATCACCAATCCACAACACAATACTCGTCTTGTTTGTCCTACAACAACAGTCGAACTTCCAGTCAATGTTGCCGGTGCTTTGGACATTCAAGTGCCCTGCGAATGTGAAGTCATGGAAGGAGAGTTACCGATCATCAACAGGGTTGTGCCGTGTGATTCCAGGACTCCGAAGTCGCCGGGGGTAACTCATTTGCTACCCGTTTCCTGGTCAACCTTCGACCATTATAAGTTTTCCTTTCACACAGATTTCCATCCTTCCATCTCGTCACTCCCTGACCTTGTGAACCACAAGTGGAACTTATCATTCCCTCAAATTTCCATTCATGATGAAACCCCTGATTATGTTTTCCAAGAGAGCAGCCTACCTAAGTCATGGAAAGACATTATTCTTGCCGATCATGTATCTAAATTTGTAGTATACACAGCCTTAATTATAATTTTTATCATACAATTATACTTATATATCAAAATTAAAATACTAACCGCAAAGGTAAACAAACCAACTCATATTGAATTGCGTAGGTTAGATTGAGTTTAAGAAACTACTAAATTTCTACCTTTATCATCTAAATTCAGAGAAATGGGCATAAGAGATTTGAATAGTAATTGGGAAATAGTAAATATTAATAAGAATAGTAATAAACAATAATAATAAGGAAAACATAATTTCGTTCATTCATCATACTTTTACGTCTCAGAAAGCTAGTTGTTTTAAATTCAGAATTTATTAATTAATTAATTAATTAAAAAAAAAAAAAAAAAAAAAAAAAACATACAGCACACTACAATGTACAATCTGCAATGCAAATCTACAATAAACAGACCTTTGAATTGCTAACAGTTTTGTTTTTTCAGTCTTCTAACCCTAAAAATGGGAATTGCTCTTTATTATTTTTGTCTTACTTTTTTTTGTCTTATTAACTTAAGAGTCAAGGATAGTAGTTGGACCTATTCGTCTTTCAATAGCGGTCTGTTTGTCTCGATGGACATTGCAGGTTCCAGCAATTTAAAGTTTACTAATGTTAGGCAACTTCTTAGCACACACACTGCCAAACGATTCGTTTATCTTTCAGTTTTTTTTACACACCCCCCTCCAAGGGAGATGATTGCATTGAAATCTTTGATTCTACACAATCCAATTAGTGTTCCCGAATTCCCGTAAATTTTTTTTTCTAGTTTTCCCCCTTTCAGCCTATCTTTGGGTTTTCCATATACCGGAGTGGGGGAATGTAAAGTTTTTGACTTTACTATTCCAAATTTTCGACTTTTGTTGGAAATCTCTCTAGACCCTTGGAGTTGATCAAATTTTGTCTTTTTAAAATAATTAAAATGGTGTTTTTTTTCTTTATTCGTTAAGGAAGAAAAATATTATTTTATTATGAATAAAGTTTGTAATTTTACATAACGTATTTCTTTTCAATAATTTTTATTATTTCTTAAAGAAATCACGTTTTATTAGTTCATTCTAGTTGGTTTTATTACACATGTTTTTACATCGCGTTTTCTCGTGGGAAATAAGGAAGCCTAAAGGCCTATTTTCAGTTCTCACTGTTTAAAACCCTTACTTGGCAATTCTGGATCCTGGGAACAATTTTTCAGTTCCATCTCTACGTACTTTTTGTAGAGGGGCCTACCGTTACTTCAGCACTTTTTGCGGCCAATTAACGCGTTTGTTTTACGCCGGATTGTCAACGTCTTTCATAACGGCTAGTTTGATTGGTTTTCCCCCTCCGTACGCCGGTAATTAGCGCCCCGGTCAGCCGTGTGTGTGAAGAAGATCGTCTGAGTGTTTTTCCTATTGTGTACGCGTAAAAGTTCGTACTTCTAAGGTGCTGTGATTGGATACTCACTAAAAAAGGTAATTTTCTTTTAATTTTCTTTTGTACAACTAAATAAAAAAAAAATGAAGAAAAGAAAAAAATAACCTTTTTTTAGAACCATTTTAAATGGAAAATATAAAACAAAAATATAGTTAAATAATAGTAAATAAAAAAAAAATTCATGTAGAATTAGTGAAATCATTTAGTTTTTTTTTGATTAAATAATAATAATAATAATAATAATAATAATAATAATATTAAAAATAATAATAATGGGCTAATAATAAAAACACAATTTTAATTATAAAATGTTAAAACTTTAAACTAAATACCTACTTTAAATACGTTAAAAATATATAAAAATAAAAATAATTAACAAAAATAATTTAATTCTGTTCAAATTTAAAAAAAAAAGAAGAAATATTATTTAAAATTTTAATTATAAAATGTTAAAAACTTTAAATTAAATACCAAAAAAAGAAACGTTTAAAAAAATATAAATTTATAAAAATAAATCTAAAATGTTAAACTGAAATTCGTCTCTTGTATTTATTTTTAAAAATATATCTTCCCATTTTGTTAGATTAGTTCTAGAAATAAGTTTTTCAGATGGATGTACTCCAACATTGAATTGTATTCATAATGGGTGATACTTGAATGAACGTTATTCAGTACAGTTATAAGGTTCTGAGTACTGTTATAGAGATACTGTACCTACAAATTTATTTTTGAACCTCCATATTAAACACTGCACCGTGTTTGCTTATTTATAAACACAAAAAGGTATATGTCTTGGCGAATTTACTAAAATTTCTTGTTTCTCCAAGATTTATTCACCAATGGCCTTGTATGGTGATTTTTATTAAGTTGCAATATGTTTTGGTTACAAATTTATGTTCACTGTCTGAAAGGATTCCGTAATCTGAAAACAGCCGTACTTTCTCGCAAACCACAAAGCGAGAACAGTGGCTCTCTAGAGAAATCTGAGCTGATATTTCACAGTAACAACTTGAAACAGGGTTTTGACTCTCCAATCAAAACTTCCCCCAAAGTATTTTTTTTTTAAATTCCTTCGTAGGAAATTTCAGGTCTTGGACGTTGGGCCGTTCTACGACGTCCTGGTGGAGGCAACCTTTAATATAGATTATTTTAAAACAGGTAAGTGGTTGAGTGAAATTTACAGGTTATTACCGCTGAATGGAGTAGAAGAATGGAGACATCTACTTGGAATACGGTTTAAACACTCACACTACCTCACGAACAACAAAATCATACTTTAAATTAAAGAATTTTTTTTTAAATTAAATCCTGTTCAAAGGATACACTAATTCTCGTGTTGTAAAACACGGTACATTTTTAATAATCCAATCTATCTTTTAATTTTATTACAGCACCAATTCAATTCATTCATTTTATTAATTTTTACAATTTTATTTAATACATTACAAATATAAATTGATTTTCTTGTCAAATTTTATGAGTTTTAACCGGAAATATACGTTGTTAGGCCCCTGAACCCCCTCCCTAAATTTTTGTACTGGTTGGCGTGTGTGTGTGTGTGTGTGTGTGTGTGTGTGTTAAAAAATATATCAAAATAATACGAAGTTGTAACATAAGTTAAATTAACAAAAGTTTCTGTGAACAGAATATCTCAAGAACGAAACATCGTACGAACTTTAAACTTAAGTTCCATACCACTACCGGACCCGACACGAACATTTTAATCAAAATCGGTCAACCGGAAGCACCGGAACCAAAAAACATGTATATCCGGTGAAAACTCAATTTAAAAAAAATCGACATGAAAACAGTACTTCCCTTCTTGATGTAGCCTATTTATATGGGGGTAAGAAAAAGTAAAAAAAAAACCAAAAAACAGCGTTAAAATTTGTAAATAACATGGCTAATTTGTTCCGCCATAATCAAAATTGGTTGCTTTATAAGCAAGTACTTTTGTTATTTATTCTTAATTTGTACATTGCAATCTGTTCAATTTCGAACAATAAGCAATGAGATGACCCAATGAGATGAGGATGATGTGTATGACGTGTAAATGAGGAGTAGTCTTGTACAGACCCAGGCCGACCATTCCTGAGAGATTATGGTTAATTGAACCCCAACCATAAAAGTACACCGGTAACCACTGACTAGTATTCAAATCCGTATAAAAGTAACTACCTCTACTAGGATTTGAACCAGGAACCTTCGTCTCCGAAAATCAGCTGTTAAACAGCTGATTTTGGCGACGACTTTACCTCTAGACCAACCCGGGGGGTCAAAGTACTTTTTGAGTCAGCAAGAAATGAAGTTCTTTTTGCGGCGTCAATCGATTAATTGAAGGCATGCATTAGTTATGATGAAGTGGAATAATTAACAATGAAAGGTGAGGGGGAGTAATTTGCAGAGGAGGAAAAGTTGTTGGAAACAAAGGAAGACATAATCTATTAACCTCAACTGAAAATAGAAACTAGAGAAAGGAAGAAGAGAGAGGCAGACTGATTGACGGTTAGTCATACAGACATGCACTATCAAATATGTAAATCATATAGGGCTGGTGTTTTATATACACATACAACTTAAAACACTTTTGTGAGTGTGTGTGTGTTAGTACTTTTGTAAAAATCGATTTCTTCGACTGCAATTTATATAAACCTGTATCTAGACTTACTAATCACGGTATAGGTATCAGATGAACTAATGTCCCATAGCCGAGCGAGTGAGAGGGAGATATGTGGCATAACTACGCATGCGCTCAAAGGTCTTTACTCTTATAATCCAAATCTGAAAATATACTTCAGTCGTTATCTTGCTTGTTAGTTTACTGCATGCATAAACGCTTGCTCACAACAATGAGTAAAATTATACGACAATGTTATTGGAACGGCGCGTATAGGTTGTGCGAGTGAGAGCGTTATGCATTCTCTCACTCCCACGGCTGGGGGACTGCAGTTCATCTGAATACTGTACGTAAAATGTTCTGTGTTTGGCACCGCGTATTGCATTAAGTAAGAAACATACAAATTTCTGGTACGGCTCGTTTCAAAGCTTGAATCCTGAAACCTGGTTGAGAGGGCTGAGAAGCCCTATAATGGCAACATCGTGTTAAGGAACACCTGGTCGCTCGGGGAACAATTTTACGGAGTATTTGAAACCTCATGGAATTTAGGGGGAATTTAATAGTTTAAAATTAGGAAGGAAATTCCAGGATTCAGCCAGGAACAGTTTCAGGAACAGCCAATTTCAGGAACAGCCAGGATTCTGGCTCTTGCGGGATTGGGACTGGGACTTCAAAGCAGGTAATGTATTTTAAGAAGTTACTCGTGGATGAAAATTTATATTAAGGGACAAGTGGGTTTAAGAGCGGCTCTTTTCTTTTATTTTGTTTTTCAGTGGCCTTTTTCAGTCATGTGGGAGTTTTATTGTCTTGGGGAGGGGAAGGCACGCACCGTACTTAACATCGACAAATGGTATAATTTTAGGTAAGGGTTAGTTAATGATTTTAGGGGAGACGGAAAGGGTAGAGTTTGGCATAATCACTGGCCTTTTATTTTCTAAGTGTTTAATAATTTAAAGCTTGTTTTTTACTTTCTCTTGCCTATATGAATATATAGGAAGGAAAGTATTGTTTTCATGTCGATTTTCGAAATCGAGTTTTCACCGAATCTATACGTTTTCAGACCCCCTGAACCCAAAAAACATGTTTTTAGCGATTGGTGTGTGTGTGTGTGTGTGTGTGTGTGTGTGTGTGTGTGTGTGTGCGTGTGTGTGTGTATGTGTGTGTACAAAATATCTCAAGAACGGAACATCGTACGAACTTGAAACTTGAAACTTAAGTTACATACCACTACCGGACCCGCACGAACATTTTCTTCAAAATCGGTCAACCGGAAGTAGTAGTTTATTCGTATAATTTTTCACTTTTTTGCGATTTTTTCAAAAACTGGTCCTACGATTTTTTTAAAAATCGCCTCTTTTACTCAATTTTTTATTCTCTAAAAGATAGGGTAGGCGCCATGTTTGCTGAAATCCTTGGTAAGGGTGTTTTTACGTAAAAAAAGTGTTTTTTAAGATTACGGCTTTAATATTAATTTTAGAGCAAAAATGTATATAATAAAAGTTGTAGAGAATTTGAAAACCTACAACTTTTATTTCAAGCATTTTTTGTATAACGCTTAGTTTAGCGGTAATTAGCGATTTTCTGTTTTTTCTCGCGAAAACGTGTGAAAAGTCGATTTTTTAACATTTCGGCCTTAGTATGCACTTTACGACAAAAGTGTATATAATAAAATTTATAGAAAATTAAGAGATCTACAACTTTTATTTAAAGCATTTTTCACTACAGAGCCTATTATAGCGTGAAAGAGTGATTTTCTGTATTTTTAAGCCAACCTGAGTTCAATTTTCATTTAGCGTCTTTCACTCATGATTAAAATAAGGTTATGTTTATTGAGGTTAGTTTTTTGTTTATTTCTAATGTTAGGTTTATTTTTAATTATTTAAATTGGCAAGAGAAAGTTGTGTGAGTGTTTCACACCAGATTTTTACTTTCTCTTGCCTATATGAATATATAGAAAGGAAAGTATTGTTTTCATGTCGATTTTAAGAAATCGAGTTTTCACCGGATCTATACGTTTTCAGACCCCTGAACCTAAAAAACATGTTTTTAGCGATTGGTCTGTCTGTGTGTGTGTGTGTGTGTGTGTTTGTGTGCGTGCGTGTATACAAAATATCTCAAGAACGGAACATCGTACGAACTTGAAACTTAAAACTTAAGTTGCATACCACTACCGGACCCGACACGAACATTTTCATCAAAATCGGTCAACCGGAAGTAGTAATTTATTCGTGTAATTTTTCACTTTTTTGTGATTTTCTCAAAAACTGGTCCTACGATTTTTTTAAAAATCGCCTGGTTTATTCAGTTTTTTATTCTCTACAAGATAGGGTAGGTGCCATGTTTGCTGAAATTCTTGGTGAGGGTGTTTTCTCATAAAAACGTTGTTTTTTTACGATTACGGCTTTAATATGCAATTTAGCGAAAAATTTATATAATAACAGTTGTAGAGAATTTAATAACCTACAACTTTTATTTCAAAATTTTTTTGTATAACGCTTAGTTTAGCAGTAATTAGCAATTTTCTAATTTTTTTCTCACGAAAACGTGTGAAAAATCGATTTTTTTAAGATTTCGGCCTTAGAATGCATTTTACGACAAAATAGTATATAATAAATTTTATAGAAAATAAAAAGATCTACAACTTTTATTTAAAGCATTTTTCACTACAGAGCCTATTTTAGCGTGAAAGAGTGATTTTCTGTATTTTTAAGCCAACCTGAGTTCAATTTTCATTTAGCGTGTTTCACTCATGATTAAAATAAGGTTATGTTTTTGAGGTTAGTTTTTTGTTTATTTCTAATGTTTTATTACTAACGCTAGGTTTATTGTTAATTATTTGCACTGGCAAGAGAAAGTTGTGTGAGTGTTTCACACCAGATTTTTTGTTATTTTATTCGTATAAATTGCGAAACTCGAAATGTATTAGGCGTTTTCTGACAATTTGGAAACAAAATATGTGCTCAATTTTCAGCGTATTTTTACTTTCTTTTGCATATATAAATGTAGAGAAAGGAAAGTATTGTTTTAATGTCAATTTTAAGGAATCGAAATTTCACCGGATCTACACGTTTTCAGACCGCCTGAACCCAAAAAAATATGGTTTTAGTGATTGGTCTGTGTGTGTGTGTGTGTGTAAACAAAATATCTCAAGAACGGAACAATGTACGAACTTGAAACTTAAGTTACATACCACTACCGGACCCGACACGAACATTTTCATCAAAATCGGTCAACCGGAAGTAGTAGTTTATTCGTGCCATTTTTCATTTTTTGCGATTTTTTTAAAAATTGCTTCGTTTATTAAATTTTTTGTGCCTTACAAGTTAGGGTAGGCGCTATGCTTTCTGAAATTGTTGGGGGGTTGTGTTCTCGTGGAAAAATATAATTTTTTTTAAGAATCCGGCCGTAATATGCATTTTAGCGCAAATTGTATATAATAAAATTATAGTTAGTTAAAAAAATTAAATCTGGATTGTTTAGAAGGTTTATGGCTCATTCGTTTTCGTGACTAAGTCTTGCCTGATATTTTCTGTTTAAACACCCGACCTCGTCCATTACATCAGGAAAATTGTAATAATGTTATATTTCGACATTCCTTGCAAACCATGGTGCCCTTATTATAGCCCGAAGAATAGCCCTAAAGGTGCCCTTGTT
This sequence comes from Catonia carolina, assembly GCA_035578175.1. NCBI lineage: Eukaryota > Metazoa > Arthropoda > Insecta > Hemiptera > Achilidae > Catonia > Catonia carolina. Next base: position 102,509,760 of record JAQMRL010000008.1, read on the forward strand.
ATGTCTATGTTTTTATATTTTTTTATATTCCTAATGTGTGTACGTTGCAATCTGTTCAATTTAAAACAATAAGCGACCCGATGACCCAATGAGATGAGGATGATATGAATGACGTGTAAATGAAGGTAGTCTTGTGCAGACTCAGGTCGACCATTCTTGAGAGAGTATGGTTAATTGAACCCCAACCATCAAAGTACACCGGTAACCACTGTCTAGTATTCAAATCCGTATAAAAGTACCTTTACTAGGATTTGAACCAGGAACCTTCGTCTCCGAAAATCAGCTGTTAAACAGCTGACTAGCGGCCGTGACGTTACCCCTAGACCAACCCGGTTTGTTTATGTTGAAGTGACCTGTTTTTCGTATTTTTTGCTATTGAATGAGCTACCAAAAGATTGCCTTATGGTTCTAAATCACCCGTGTGTGTGTGTGTGTGTATGTGTGCGCGCGCGCGTGCGTGTGTTAACAGAATATCTCAAGAACGGAACATCGTACGAAATAAAAACTTAATTCAGGTACCACTAGAGGACCCGACACGAACATTTTCATCAAAATCGGTTAACCGGAAGTAGTAGTTTATTCGTGCAATTTTTCACTTTTTTGCCATTTTCTCCATATGACAATAAAAGTAAATAATAAAAAAATTTAATTAATTAATAAAAAACAATAAAAGTAACTTCTTCCATATTAAGAAAAAGTAAAAATTAAAGAAATTTGGGGTGGGGACGCCTTAGTAAGTTTCCATTAAATAAAAACGCTTGTATTTCAATATAGCTGTTAAATTAGTGTAATGTGTAGTTGAAATCTATTTAATAAATGGAATTTTTATAAATAAATTATCAGCTGTTAAGTGACCGATTGCACTTAGCTTAATGCAGGTAGACATACCAACACAAATGTATAAATAATAAGGCAGTGACGTATGTATGGTGAGGCAGGTAATAGCAGAGGTGGACAACCTGATGCGGGGGTGGTTGTAGTTAAGAGATCAATTTTTCAATGAATACATTATTTAAGTGTAAGTGTTTTTAGGTTAAATAAACTAATTACACTTTTGAATTTGTGTCTCGACAACTTAAGGGTACCCGGAACGGAGAAAATTGAAAATTTTCACATATCCGGTTTTTTGCATATTATTAAAATTCAGAGTTTTCTGGAGCCAATGATGTATAATTTGTTGGGGTTTTTGTAGTTTTTATCCCCCAAAAAAAATTAAAAATATTTTGAACCCTTACGTTATTTTCTAAACGTTACCAGTTTGCGTAAACACATCTATTTTTTTGAATGACAAACGATAAATTCCTAACTTTTTTTTTGTTTTAAAACTTTACGTTGGCATTAGACCAGCTGAGATTGTAACTAACAGTCGAGAAATTTCCAGATTTTGATCCTCGAATGTGTTAGAGGTAACTATTTTGCAGTATTTATATTATGTTCTCTTTTAGTTTCTTCTTGTTTCCCGTAAATATCAATTTTTGACACATAAGGAACATTTTTTCAGTCAACTGTGAACGGATTTTAATGACATTTTTGCATAGCCCTTTGTACCATAATTACAATGTACTGAGTTAATATTACAGTAAAATAATGTGTTTGAATATTTATTTTCCACTTAAATAGGCAAAAAATTATGATTTTCAAAAGTGGTAATTTCAAAAAACATTTTCTTACCATCCTAACAATATATAAAGTTGTTACTAATTTTGTGGATGTAGGATATCCTAAAAAGTAACCACAAAAAAATTGGACAGGATAACTGTAATAGTTTTGGAGAAAATGTTCCTTACATTAACATTACGGAGATAGGCATTCCAGGTACCCTTATACAGTACAACCTTGTTTATCCGAACTAACTGATACCGTAGGCAATCCGGAAAATCTAAAATACGAGTAATGAGCAAAGAAAATCCTTAAAAATAATCTGCTGTGAAACACTCACACAACTTTCTCTTGCCAATTCAAATATTGACCAATAGTGTAACCTAACATTAGTAATAAACAAAAAACTAAACTCAAAAAACATAACCTTATTTTAATCATGAGTGAAAGACGCAAAATGAAAATCAACCTCAGTTTGGCTTAAAAATACGGAAAATCACTTTTTCACGCTAATCTAGGCTCTGTAGAGAAAAATGGTTTAAATGAAAGTTGTACGTCGCTTAATTTTCTATAAATTTTATTATATAAACTTTTGTCGTAATATGTACACTTAGGCTAAAATCTATAAAATATCGATTTTTTATACGTTTTCGAGAGAAAAAACAGAAAATCGCTAATTACCGCTGAACTATGTGTTATACAAAAAAAAATGTTTGAAATAAAAGTTTTAGGATTTTAAGTTCTGTACATTTTGTTTTGTATAAATTTTTGAGCTAAAATGCATATTAAAGTCGTAATCTTAAAAAACAATGTTTTTACGTAAAAATAGCCTCACCTAGAATTTCAGCAAACATGGCGCCTACCCTTTTTTTAGAGCATAAAAAAATTAGTAAATCAGGCGATTTTAAAAAAAAATTGCATGGCCAGTTTTTGAGAAAATCGCAAAAAAGTGAAAAATTACGCGAATAAACTACAACTTCCGGTTGACAGATTTTGATGAAAATGTTCGTGTCGGGTCCGGTAGTGGTATGTAACTTAAGTTTCAAGTCTTACGATGTTCCGTTCTTGAGATATTCTGCGAACACACACACACACAGACCAATCGCTAAAAACATGTTTTTTGGGTTCAGGGGGTTTGTTTACGTGTATACGTATGAGGTGACATGAAAATAATACTTTTCTTCCAGTTGTTGTTGTTTAGGTGAACAGCCGAAAGGCTGGTTTGAACCTCTAGAGGTTTTACTAAGTAAAACGAGGAGTGAGGTGGTTTACCATTGCCTTCCTCACCGAGTGGAAAAGTACGCTTATCAGCATGCCGGGCCCTCTGAAAAGCACATATTTTCCACTCTGCAAATGACACCTTCACTTCATTCACCACAGGGTCCAACTGTATAATGAAATTCATTACTTTCAGAGGAGATAACTCTGATTAGTGTCTTTTACACCTCTACCTTTTCTTCCTATATATTCAAATTGGTAAGAGAAAGTAAAAAAATCTGGTGTGAAACACTCACACAACTTTCTCTTGCCAATGCAAATAATTAATAATAAACCTAACATTATTAATAAAATATTAGAAATAAACAAAAACTAACCTCAAAAACATAACCTTATTTTAATCATGAGTGAATGACGCAAAATGACAATCGAACTCAGTTTGGCTTAAAAATACGGGAAATCACGCTTTCACGCTAAACTAGGCTCTGTAGAGAAAAATGCTCTAAACAAAAGTTGTAGATCTTTTAATTTTCTATTAATTAAATTATATACACTTTTGTCGTAAAATGCATACTAAGGCCGCAATGTTAAAAAAATCGATTTTTCTCACGTTTTCGTGAGAAAAAAAACAGAAAATCGCTAATTACCGCTAAACTAAGCGTTATACAAAAAAATGTTTGAAATAAAAGTTGTAGAATTTTACATTCTCTACAACTTTTATTATATAACGTTTTGCGCTAAAATGCATATTAAAGCCGCAATCTTAAAAAGAAAATGTTTTTACGTAAAAACAGCCTCACGCAGAATTTCAGCAAACATGACGCCTACCGTATCTTGTAGAGAATAAAAAATTGAGTAAACCAGGCGAGTTTAAAAAAAATTCGTAGGACCAGTTTTTGAGAAAATCACAAAAAAGTGAAAAATTATACGAATAAACTACTACTTCCGGTTGACCGATTTTGATGAAAATGTTCGTGTCGGGTCCGGTAGAGATATGTAACTTAAGTTTCAAGTTTCAAGTTCGTACGATGTTCCGTTCTTGAGATATTCTGTTCACACACACACACACACACACACACACACACACACACACACACACACACACACACACACACACACACACACACACACACACACACACACACACACACACACACACACACACACACGCACGCACACGCACGCGCACACACACACACACACACACACACACACACACACACACACACACACACACACACACACACACACACACACACACACATACACATACACACACACAGACCAATCGCTAAAAACATGTTTGTGTGGGTTCAGGGGGTCTGAAAACGTATAGATCCGGTGAAAAACTCGATTTCGAAAAATCGACATGAAAACAATACTTTCCTTCCTATATATTCATATAGGCAAGAGAAAGTAAAAATGGCCGACGAAATATTTAACAGAGCTACAAGAGCAAGTGTTGGCAACGTTGCTGGCAAGTCATTGGCAAGTGGGTATTGTATAGTAAGAGTTTGCAATGGTAAACCACCCGCATCCTCGTTTTACTTAGCAAAGCTTTTAACATAGAGGTTCAAGCAAACCTTTCGGCTGATTACCAAAACAACGACAATTCCAGATTAACAGAAAAAATTTTCTTCATATCCAATAACATTTTTACTTTCTCTTACCTATATGAATATATAGGAAGGAAAGTATTGTTTTCATGTCGATTTTAAGAAATCGAGTTTTCACCGGCTCTACACGTTTTCAGACCCCCTGAACCCAAAAAACATGTTTTTAGCGATTGGTCTGTGTGTGTGTGTGTGTGTGTGTGTGTGTGTGTACAAAATATCTCAAGAGCGGAACATCGTACGAACTTGAAACTTAAGTTACATACTATTACCGGACCCGACACGAACATTTTCATCAAAATCGGTCAACCGGAAGTAGTAGTTTATTCGTGTAATTTTTCACTTTTTAGCGATTTTCTCAAAAACTGGTTCTACGTTTTTCTTTAAAATCGCCTGGTTTACTCGATTCTTTATTCTCTACAACATAGGGTAGGCGCCATGTTTGCTGAAATTCTTGGTGAGGCTGTTTTCACGTAAAACAGTTGTTGTTTTCAGATTGCGGCTTTAATATGCATTTTAGCGCAAAAATGTATATAATACAATTTGTAGATAGTTTAATATTCTACAACTTTTATTTCGAACATTTTTTGTATAACGCTTAGTTTAGCGGTAATTAGCTATTTTCTGTTTTTTTCTCACGAAAACGTGTGAAAAATCGATTTTTTTAAGATTTCGGTTTTAGTATGCACTTCACGACAAAAGTGTATATAATTAAATTTATAGGAAATTAAAAGATCTACAAATTTTATAAATAGCATTTTTCTCTGCAGAGCCTAGTTTAGCGTGAAAAAGTGATTTTCTGTATTTTTAAGGCAAACTGAGGTTGATTTTTATTTTTCGTCTTTCAGTCATGATTAAAATAAGGTTCTATTTTTTGCGGTTAATTTTTTGTTTATTTTTAATGTTTTATCACTAATGTTAGGTTATATTGGTCATTATTTGCATTGGCAAGAGAAAGTCGTGTGAGTGTTTCACACCAGATTTTATATTAATATTTTCATAAATACTAGAATTTGGAGCTATTCTGTAACCAGTCTGAGATCCGTGGTTTTCGATTTTTGTAAATAATGACTTTCCATTAGTATATAGAGAAGAAAAGTATTGTTTTCAAGTAGATTTTTTGAAATGTCAGTTTTCACCGGAAATATGTCTTTTCAGCTGACGTTTAACAAAACAAAACGTATGAAGCTAAATCTTTTTTTTTTCCTAATTTGTGTTCGTTGCAATCTGTTCAATTCAGAACAGTAAGCAACCCAATGACCCAATCAGATGAGGATGATGTGTATGAAGTGTAAATGAGGTGTAGTCTTGTACAGACTCAGGCCGACCATTCCTGATAAAGTATGGTTAATTGAACCCCAACCATCAAAGTACACCGGTAACCACTGTCTAGCATTCAAATCCGTATAAAAGTAACTACCTTTACTAGGATTTGAACCAGGAACCTTCGTCTCCGAAAATCAGCTGTTAAACAGCTGATTTTAGCGACGACTTTACCTCTAGACCAACCCGGTGGGTCAATAAAATTTTATATTAATATTTTCATAAATATTAGAATTTGGAGCTATTCAGTAACCAGTCTGAGATCTATGGTTTTCAATTTTTGTAAATAATGACTTTCCATTAGTATATAAAGAAGAAAAGTATTGTTTTCTAGTAGATTTTTCGAATTGTGAGTTTTCACCGGAAATATGTCTTTTCAGCTGACGTTTGACTAAACAAAACGTATGAAGCTTTGTCTAAATCGTTTATGTTACGTTCTAGTTTTGCCTAAATTTTTTTATGTGTTCATAAATATATACAATATGTATTCATAAATAAGTAAGGAAGTACATAAATATATAACGGGATATAAAAGTAGTCAAGGAATATTTCTCTGTTTAAGCAACTGGTGTAAGTTAAGATTAATAACCTTATTCTATGACTCACGCGCGCGCACGCACACGCGCGCGCGCACACACACACACACACACACACACACACACACAGGTTCAGAAGAAAGAAGAGTTGATAAAACAAAGAGGTGAAATTTGCAGGTGTGAATCTAGGGCACTCTATTATTAAATATGCCTATGCCATCTGAATAAATATATTAGTCTGTCTGTCTATGAAACTCAATTTCAGTTGCGTTACCTTAGCTCCATATAAACAAACCAATGCCTACTAAACTACAACTGCCTTATAAATATTATAACGGGTGTTTCACAAATGATGCTATCCTAACAAAGTCCCTTTCATGAAACGTTTTTTTTTTTATTCCTAATATGTGTACGTTGCAATCTGTTCAATTGAGAACAATAAGCAACCCCATGACCCAATGAGATGAGGATGATGTGTATAACGTGTAAATGAGGTGTAGTCTTGTACAGATCCAGGCCGACCATTCCTGAGAGAGTATGGTTAATTAAATCCCAACCATCAAAGTATACCGGTAACCACTATCTAGTATTCAAATCCGTATAAAAGTAACTATCTTTACTAGGATTTGAACCAGGAACCTTCGTCTCCGAAAATCAGCTGTTGAACAGCTGATTTTGGCGACGACTTTACCTCTAGACCAACCCGGTGGGTTCATGAAACGTGTTGGTAAATCTGTGTTGTTTAGGTCATGAGCCGAAAGGGTGGTTTGAATCTGTAGAGGTTTTACTAAGTAAAACAAGGAGTGAGGTGGTTTACCATTGCCACAACTCACTGAGTGGAAAAGTACGGTTATCAGCATGCCGGGCCCTGTGAAAAGCACATATTTTCCATTCTGCAAATGACACCTTCACTTCATTCACCACAGGGTCCAACTCTATAATGAAATTCATTAATTTCGGAGGAGATAACTCTGATTAGTGTCACAATACACCTCTACCTCTTCTGTTCTTAAATGATTCAGTCATTTTATTGGCTGACCGTGTGATAAGAAACACAACTATTTATTTTAGCCCTGCAACGAACAGTTTGAGTGTAAATAACTTGACAGTCCACCTGTCTGTTATGGGCAGGTTGGTAAATCTATATGAATAAAATTCGATGTATGTGTGTGTGTGTGTGTATGTTCCCCTTTATCTCCTAAATTACTGCACCAATTTTCAATCAGTTATTTTTTTACGTTGTAACTATTTTGCCGGTGCAGGTTTTAGTTTATTGAAACCCTTAAAAAGTTAGACTTAAAGGGTTGAAAATAATATTTATGTCCTACATTAAGGCTTTTATGAGGTTAGATAATCTGGTGCTTTTAAACCAGCTGATGTGATTTGCCATAAATGAAGTGATATGATTTAGCAAATAGCGACGTGGTGCTAAGGATCACCTTAAGTTTACCTAAGTTTAATTAGGTAAACTTAGGTAACTTAGGACATTAGGTGAAATTTAGGTGACAACATCACATGATAATTTTATTTTATTTCATTATGTAGATATAACCCACCGGGTTGGTCTAGAGGTAAAGTCGTCGCCAAAATCAGCTGTTTAACAGCTGATTTTCGGAGACGAAGGTTCCTGGTTCAAATCCTAGTAGAGGTAGTTACTTTTATACGGGTTTGAATACTAGACAGTGGTTACCGGTGTTCTTTTATGGTTGGGGTTCAATGAACCATACTCTCGCAGGAATGGTCGACCTGAATCTGTACAAGACTACACCTGATTTACACGTCATACATATCATCCTCATCTCATTGGGTCATGGGGTTGCTTATTGTTCTCAATTGAACAGATTGCAACGTACACAAATTAGGAATTAAAAAAAAAATGTAGATACAATTTTGTATTGTTGAGTATTTTATAAAAGTAAAGTTCCGTGTTTCTTTAATTGTCTTTTAATTGGGGAGTGATCAATTGCTTTGATATTTTATTTTAATCAACGTTGATTTAAGTTTTTGGTTTTGACAATTATTAAAAAAATCTGGTGTGAAACACTCACACAACTTTCTCTTGCCAATGCAAATAATTAACAATAAACCTAACATTATTAATAAAATATTAGAAATAAACAAAAAACTAACCTCAAAAACATAACCTTATTTTAATCATGAGTGAATGATGCAAAATGAAAATCAACCTCAGTTTGGCTTAGAAATACGGAAAATCACTCTTTCTCTCTAAACTAGGCTCTGTAGAGAAAAATGCTTTAAATAAAAGTTGTAGATCTTTTAATTTTCTATAAATTAAATTATATACACTTTTGTCGTAAAATGCATACTAAGGCCGAAATCTTAAAAAAATCAATTTTTCACACATTTTCGTGAGTAAAAAAACAGAAAATCGCAAATAACCGCTAAACTAAGCGTTATACAAAAAATTGTTTGAAATAAAAGTTGTAGAATTTTTAATTCTCTACAACTTTTATTATATAAAGTTTTGCGCTAAAATGCATATTAAAGCTGTAATCTTAAAAAAACAACGTTTTTACGTGAAAACAGCCTCACCCAGAATTTCAGCAAACATGACGCCTACCCTATCTTGTAGAGAATAAAAAATTGAGTAAACCAGGCGTTTTTAAAAAAAATCGTAGGACCAGTTTTTGAGAAAATCGCAAAAAAGTGAAAAATTACACGAATAAACTACCACTTCCGGTTGACCGATTTTGATGAAAATGTTCGTGTCGAGTCCGGTAGTGGTACGTAACTTAAGTTTCAAGTTTCAAGTTCGTACGATGTTCCGTTCTTGAGATATTCTGTTCACACACACACACACGCACGCGCGCGCGCGCGCACACACACACACACACACACACACACACACACACACACACCACACACACACACACACACACACACACAGACCAATCGCTAAAAACATGTTGTTTGGGTTCAGGGGGTCTGAAAACGTATAGATCCGGTGAAAACTCGATTTCTTAAAATCGACATGAAAACAATACTTTCCTTCCTATATATTCATATAGGCAAGAGAAAGTAAAAAGTGATTACACCATTTTTCGCGTGCAAAGCCGCGACGGGGCAAGCTAGTAGTTATAAAAGTTGTAAGTAAACTTCAATTTTCAAGAAATCGCGCATTCATGTATTACAGTAATATCATAACATGTCCTACTTTATTTTTCTTTAAAACAGGAAGAACTGAAGAAGTGATTTTATGGTTTGTCTAAGGGAAACAGTTCCTGTGAGGGGTATGGTTAGATGGGGCATTTTGTAGATTATACAAACAGCACGAGCGAAATTAGTCATGCACATAATTCTGAGTCACGAATCGTCTGCCCTCTTTAGCCATCTATACACACAGTACTTGTTCCTTTTCATTCATACTTCCGTATCGCAATTTGTTTACTCTATGGAAATTTACACAAAGTATTATAATATCTAAACCTTGGTTCTCTCGGGATCCGGGTATAGTAATAATTAATAAACAAACCTTCTTTAAATTTATTCCAATTACTAGCGTACCTACTACCCCCCGACGCTTCGCACGCGTAACGTTGTGTAGGCCTAATCAATTTGTTTAAAATAAATATGTAACAGAAATTTTGTAGGTGCTAGTGACTATATACTCCAATGTACTCCTCTCTCTCTCTCTCTCTCTCTCTCTCTCTCTAACTCACTTACTCTCTAACTCACTTACTCTCTCTCGTTCCTTCTCTCTTTCCGTTCTTCCCTCTCTACCTCTATCTCTCACATGCGCGCGCACACACTCATATTTATTATAAAAAAACAAAAAATTAAAATTTTGTCCAAAAAATTAAAAAAAATTATGGGGTGGACCACCCATATCACTTAGGGGTATAAAACAATAGATTAAAAACCTATTCTCAGACCTACCTTGTATAGGGCCTACATATAAAATTTCATCAAAATCGGTTAAGCCGTTTCGGAGGACTATGGCAACTAACACTGTGAAACGAGAATTTTATATATTAGATTTATTACGATTTATTGACGAACCCACCGGGTTGGTCGAGAGGTAAAGTCGTCGCCAATATCAGCTGTTTAACAGCTGATTTTCGGAGACGAAGGTTCCTGGTTTAAATCCTAGTAAAGTTAGTTACTTTTATACGGATTTAAATACTAGACAGTGGTTACCGGTGTACTTTGATGGTTGGGGTTTTAATTTACCATACTCTCAGGAATGGTCGGCCTAAGTCTGTACAAGACTACACCTCATTTACACGTCATATACATCTCATTGGGTCATGGGGTTGCTTATTGTTTTCAACTGAACAGATTGCAACGTACACAAATTAGGGATCAAAAAAATGATTTATTAATTTTTTCTTTATTGAGTGATGATGCCTACATAAGCCTTGGGCTTGTGCGTAGGTAATGATATGTGGTGGTGATTTACAGATGAAACAAATGCTAGACCTGACCGGGAATCGAACCCAGGACCCCGGCATAGTAGCCAGTTGCGCTGACCACTACACCACGGGCCGGCATTATTTATTAGTTTATTATAAGTACCCCCCCACCCCCAAGTTCAGTAGCATACTGAAGACGAGATTGAACCAAAGAAATAAGTGGAGGTCTTAATGTAAAACAAAATTGTACCCAAGTGAGAATGGGACGGGCAGCTCATTGAATATTGTGACAATATCGAAGAAGGGCATGGTTCGCGAAACTTCTAGTACTTCATTCATAAAATGGTAAAGAGTAGATAATAGAGTGAAAAAGTAACAATAGGACAATAGTAACAATAGGATACCTTTTTTCTTCCTAATTTGTGTACGTTACAATCTGTTCAATTTAGAACAATAAGGAACCCCATGACCCAATGAGATGATGATGATGATGATGTGTATGACGTGTAAATGAGACTGTGTAGTCTTGTACTGACCCAGGCCGACCATTCCTGAGAGTGTATGGTTAATTAAACCCCAACCATCAAAGTACACCGGTAACCACTGTCTAGTATTCAAATCCGTATAAAAGTAACTACCTTTACTAGGATTTGAACAAGGAACCTTCGTCTCCGAAAATCAGCTGTTCAACAGCTGACTCACGGCAACGACTTTACCTCTAGACCAACTCGGTGGGTACCTATTTATAAAAGGTTATTTAACAGGTGTTTGAGAAGGTCGGGTTATTGTTGTACAACTATTTATGATAGTGCCGGTTGATTACACTTTCTATTTGCAATAGTTGACTTGTTTACAATAGATTTTTCTAGCACTCATTAATAAAGGGTTTTTGTTGTATTTTATTATTTGTATCGAAGTTCGGTGTCGTTCGGGAAGATTCTTTTTTTTTTGATTCACTATATAAAGAGACCCCCGAGCGCGGTCAGTGAGTTAGTATTCATTTGATCTTTGACGAGTGACTATCGGGGCGTTATATCAGGTTAACGGTTCCGAGGCATTGTTATACTGTCTTTGTGTGTGTGTGTTGTGTAAAGTTATTGTTGTTGTTGTTGTTTAGGTCAACAGCCGAAAGGCTGGTTTGAACCTGTAGAGGTTTTACTAAGTAAAACGAGGAGTGAGGTGGTTTACCATTGCCACAACTCACTGAGTGGAAAAGTACGCTTAACAGCATGCCGGGCCCTCTGAAAAGCACATATTTTCCACTCTGCAAATGACACCTTCACTTCATTCACCACAGGGTCTGGCTGTATAGTGAAATTCATTACTTTCAGAGAAGATAACTCTGACTAGTGTCTTTTACACCTCTACCTCTTCTGTTCTTAAATGATTCAGTCATTTAATTGGCTGACCATGTGATATGAAACAGAACTATTTATTTTAGCCCTGCAACAAACAGATTGAGTGTAAATAATTTGACACTCCACCTGTCTGTTATGGGCAGGTGTATTCTATATAAAATTGATTGTAAGTAGTGCTAAGTAAATTATTAAGTTATATATTGTTTATTATTTATTTTAGGTAAATTATTAAGTAATTTATTGTATTAACCCCTAGGGTTGGTCTAGAGGTAAAGTCGTCGCTAAAATCATCTGTTTAACAGCTGATTTTCGGAGACGAAGGTTCCTGGTTCAAATCCTGGTAAAGGTAGTTACTTTTATACGGATTTGAATACTAGACAGTGGTTACCGGTGTACTTTGATGGTTGGGTTTAATTAACCATATTCTCTCAGGAATGGTCGGCCTGAGTCTGTACAAGACTTCACAGTCTCATTTACACGTCATACACATCATCCTCATCTCATTGGGTCATTTGCTTATTGTTCTAAATTGAACAGATTGCAACGTACACAATTTAGGAATAAAAAAAAAGTAGTGCTAAGTAAATTATTAAGTTATTTATTGTTTATTATTTATTTTAGGTAAATTATTACTTTTTTATTGTATTACTTCATTATAATTAGTTTATTATATATTTTGTAAATCTTTTAGTGTACCTAATAAATATTTGTAATTGTAAACTTTAATGTATTAATTATTTAATAACCTAGATCCCGAAACGGACCTTAGCGATAAGTGTCACAATATGTTAGGCCGGTCGCAGTCGCAGTCGCAGACGGGTGTCACAGATAGGCCTACTGCATGTAGTATATGGGGTTGGGTGTGCCCCTCCTGCTTCTAATTTATTATCATAACTTTTTTTATTTGTAAAAGTGGTAAAACTGACATGAATGTGTCAACACAGGTGGTACTTCTACTAACTAGGGGCGTAACTATGAATATTAATATATTTTAGTTACTAATTTATACTAAGTTTTTTGACCTGATGATCAGTGTTGCCAACTATTGTAATATTTACCTATAACTCAATCCCATTGAACCGTGCAGCACGTCAAAACATAAACGTATTAAAATTATGATTGAACTTAGCGCGATCCATTCGAGTTACAAATATTGTTCTTTATCGGATGAAACTATAATATGCTAATTCAAACAAATACTAAATACAAAATACGACAGTACCAGTAGAAAGAATTTATACAGTAGGTCTATTATAAAACATCCGGTCTGTCGCCGGTTGTTTTCACTGAAGGCGCTGGTAGGGTGAAACAAGATAACACAGCCTTTTTACTGACTTTCAACCCGTAGTCTGTTTATATCTGCTGCACGGTTCTGTGGGATTAACTATAGTAGTTAACATGTTTGTATAATTAGACATTTGCATATAACCAGATATAAACATAAAAGGTGTTTCAGCAATAAATAAAAATATGGTGTGAAACGCTCTCACGACTTTCTCTTACCAGTGTATATAATGAACAATATAACCTGACATTAGTAACAAAACACTAGAACTATAAACATAAAAACGAACCTCAAAAAACTTAACCTTATTTTAATCATGAGTGAATGATACAAAATGGAAACCAACCCTTAGTTTGGCTTAATAATACGGGAAAACACTCTTTGCCGCTTAACTAGGCTCTCAAGAGAAAAATGCTTAAAATAAAAGTTGTAGATCTTTTAATTTTCTATAAATATGATTATTCGTATACAATTTTATCGTAAAACGCTTGCTACAGCCGAAATTTAAAAAAAATCCATTTACTTTACAGATTTTAATAAAAAAAAAAATCTGGTGTGAAACACTCACACAACTTTCTCTTGCCAATAGAAATAATTAAGAATAAACCTAATATTAGTAATAAAACATTAGAAATAAACAAAAAACTAACCTCAATAAACATAACCTAATTTTAATCATGAGTGAAAGACGCAAAATGAAAATCAACTTCAGTTTGGCTTAGAAATACGGAAAATCACTCTTTCTCTCTAAACTAGGCTCTGTAGAGAAAAATGCTCTAAACAAAAGTTGTAGATCTTTTAATTTTCTATAACTTTTATTATATACACTTTTGTCGTAAAATGCATACTAAGACCGAAATGTTAAAAAAATCGATTTTTCTCACGTTTTCGTGAGAAAAAAAACAGAAAATCGCAATTTACCGCTAAACTAAGCGTTATACAAAAAAATGTTTGAAACAGAAGTTGTAGGTTTTTAAATTCTCTACAACTTTTATTATATAAGTTTTTGCGCTAAAATTTATATTAAAGCCGTAATCTTAAAAAAACAACATTTTTACGTGAAAACAGCCTCACCGAGAATTTCAGCAAACATGGCGCCTACCCTATCTTGTAGAAAATTAAAAATTGAGTAAAATAGGCGATTTTAAAAAAAATCGTAGGACCAGTTTTTGAGAAAATCGCAAAAAACTGAAAAATTATACGAATAAACTACTACTTCCGGTTGACCGATTTTGATGAAAATGTTCGTGTCGCGTCCAGTAGTGGTATGTAACTTAAGTTTCAAGTTTCAAGTTCGTACGATCTTCCGTTCTTGAGATATTCTGTTCACACACAGACACACACACACACACACACACACAGACCAATCGCTAAAAACATGTTTTTTGGGTTCAGGGGGTCTGAAAACGTATAGATCCGGTGAAAACTCGATTTCGAAAAATCGACATGAAAACAATACTTTCCTTCCTATATATTCATATAGGCAAGAGAAAGTAAAAAAAAAACTAGAAAATCACTAATTATCGCTAAACTAAGCGTTATTCAAAGAAATGTTTGGAATAATAATTGTAGGTTTTTAAATTTTCTACATTTTTACCCTACAATGTATATTAAGGCGGCAATCTTAAGAAGAACATTTTATTTTGTTCATTTATTTAACGTCGCATCAACTACTGAGGTCAGTAGCGACGACGTTGGGGTGGAACTATTATACGATGGAGAATGAAATGATATTTTGTAACGTATGAAAATATGCCGTACCTGAGTGGGATTCGAACCCAGGACCGGATGATGAGAGGCGAGCACGTTACCAACTGCGCCAATGCGGCTGGGAAAAAGAACATTATTTTCTACGAGAGTACAAAGAGAGCCTCTCAAAGAATTTCAGTACACATGGCGCCTACCCTATCATCTAGTCCAGTATTGTTTTGCATCTCGTACTGAACACATCGATTATAGAGCGTGTTAACATGCAATACTCTATAATATAATCAGCTACTTGTATTTTCATAGGTTATAATTTTGCCCCTAACAGAAAGGTTGGGTGCCAAATTATTTACACTCAATCAGTTCGTTTCAGGGCTAAAATAAATAGTTCTGTTTCTTTACACATGGTCAGCCAATTAAATGACTGAATCATTTAAGAACAGAAGAGGTAGAGGTGTACTGTGACACTAGTCAGAGTTATCTCCTCTCAAAGTAATGAATTTCATTATACAGTTGGACCCTGTGTTGAATGAAGTGAAGGTGTCATTTGCAGAGTGGAAAATATGTGCTTTTCAGAGGGCCCGGCATACTGATAAGCGTACTTTTCCACTCAGTGAGTTGTGGCAATGGTAAACCACCTCACTCCTCGTTTTACTTAGTAAAACCTCTACCAGCCTACAGGCTGATGACCTAAATAACAACAAGGGGGCGTGGCTAACAGTTAAAACAAAGGGGGGAGGGGTCTCGAAATGAAAAGTTTATGAATTGGATGGTGGAAGACGGCCAGGCCGAAGAAGAATATCCTGGCTTGCTAACCTGAGAGACTGGTATGGACAAAGCTCAGCCCAACTTTTCCGCATTGCAGAGGACAGGACCAAGATAGCTATGATGGTAGCCAACGTTCGAACCGGACAGGCACGTTAAGAAGAAGAAGTATTGTAAAAGGCGTTGAGGTTTTTTTTAGAATTAGCCTATACCAGATGTACGTGTGCTGTAGATATTGTGATGCAAAAGCGCGGATTTACTATCAGTCGCGTCGTTTGATAAATTACCATTTTATTTGTTATTTTATGTAGTCATTCGTTGACTCATTCTTCGTGTATAAATTGCCTTTAAAGAAATGTGCATGTAATCTTAAAACACACACACACACACACGCGCACGCACGCAGAGAGTGTGGCGGGAGGGAGTGGAGAGAGAAAGGAAGAGTGGGGAGGGGCGAGAGAGAGACGTACACGTAAGGAAATACTGTGATTGTATAAATATTTTTTAGGAGCAACTATACTGACTTAACCTCTTTGGTGTAGATTTGCAGAGTTGTGGTTAGGTCGGTTAACTATTCAACGACCTCTTTGTTTTATTACTTCTTTTTCACTATTCCTTTCATATTCTTTGTGTTTATCCATTATTTCTTATTTTGTTATTGTATACATGTACGTTTTAATCTTCCTCCCACGTAATCAACTGTCTTTGTTTCTTTTTATCCTCTTAGTTTGTAACGGATTTCTTATTTCAAGGTACGGGCAGACGTGCAGTTTAAGGAAAATAAAACCACGGTGTGACCGGACCCGCGGCATGGAATATGTAGATTTTTACTTTCTCTTGCCTATATGAATATATAGGAAGGAAAGTATTGTTTTCAGATCGAGTTTTCACCGGATATACACGTTTTCAGACCCCCTGAACCCAAAAAACACGTTTTTAGCGATTGGTCTCTCTCTCTCTCTGTGTGTAAAAAATATCTCGAGAACGGAATATCTTACGAACTTGAAACTTAAATTACATACCACTACCGGACCCAACACGAACATTTTCATCAAAATCGGTCAACCGGAAATAGAAGTTTATTCGTATAATTTTTCACTTTTTTGCGATTTTCTCAAAAACTGGTACTACGATTTTTTTAAAATCGCCTCATTTACTACATTTTTTATGCTCTACAAGATAGGGTAGGCGCCGTATTTGCTGAAATTCTTGGTGAGGCTGTTTTCACGTAAAACCATTGTTTTTATAAGATTACGCCTTTAATATGTATTATAGCGCAAAATTTATATAATAAAAACTGTAGAGAATTTAAGATCCTACAACTTTCAATTCAAACATTTTTTTGTATAACGCTTAGTTTAGCGGTAATTAGCGATTTTTTGTTTTTTGTTACGAAAACGTGTGAAAAATCGATTTGTTTTAAGATTTCGGCCTTAGTATGCATTTTATGACAAAATTGTATGTACCTAATAAAATTTATAGGAAATTAAAAGATCTACAACTTTAATTTAGAGAATTTTTCTCTACAGATCCTAGTGTTGAATACTTTTTTACTCCTCTAGGTATCCCCACGAGGGATCAGTCAAATTTGTTGAGAATAAATGAAATCATAAGTCAATATCGTTGAATAAATTCTTTCTTTCTCTATTTATTTTTTTTTTAGTATCATCATAACCTAAATTTTAATTTGATCTTATTAATTTTCCTTTATCTTGTCCCTTATTTTATTTTAATAAAATATTATTCACAGTAAATGATTATAAGTTTTATTTAATTAATTTATATTTTGTTATATTTACAGTCTTAGTTATTTCTTATCTTAGTTAATCAATTTTCCATTAAACGAATGACTATTGTTGTTGTTTACATATGTTTGCCATTGAACAGCTATCAGATAATCACTATTATTATAGAGTTTAATAATTTGTGTCTCTTTTCATAACCTGAACATTATATATACTATTATTTATTTGTACTTACTATTTACTACATACTTAACATTATTTTTTAAGACTGAATGAGGGACCCACCCGTTTGGTTTGGCCTCCTGTCCCCCATTAAAATATTTTACAATTCTCTTTTCTTCTTCTTAGTTGCCTAGTAACCATACTTTTGTTATTGAAATCAAATAATTTTATTAAAATATTTATTTTAATCAGCTGGAGATATCTATTTTTATTTCAATAGACTCAAAAATAAACAACTCCAGATGTACATCAAATTTGTCTTATTACACTAGTTTAGTGTGAAATAGTGATTTTCCGTATTTTTAAGGCAAACTGAGATAGATTTTCATTTTGCGTCTTTCATAGCCTATATGATTAAAATAAGGTTATACTGTATATCTATTGAGGTTAGTTTTTTGTTTATTTCTAATGTTTTATTAGTAATGTTAGGTTTATTGTTAATTATTTGCATTGGCAAGAGAAAGTTGTGTGATTGTTTGACAACAGATTTTTTTTTCTTTTATTCTTAATGCGTGAAGGTTGCAATCTGTTCAATTAGCACACCATGACCCTATCAGGTGACGAAGATCTACCAACATCGCCGGCCGCGTTGGCGATGTTGGTAACGTGCTCGCCTCTCATCACGCGGTCTTGGGTTCGAATCCCATTTGGGCATGGCATTTTTTCATACGTTACAAAAATTCATTTCATCCTTCACCGTCTGCATTAGCAGCAATTTGCAAAACAGTCGGACGTTAAACCAAAAAAAAAAACAAAAATAAAAAATATCAGGTGACGAAGATTTGTATTACATACAAATGAGGCGTAGTCATGTACAGACTCAGAGAGTATTCTTAATTGTACCCCAATCATCAAAGTGCGTCGGTAACCATGGTGTAGTATAAAAATATAAAAACCTTTACTAGAATTTCAGCAGGTATACCCTTTACTTTTTACTTTCACTTGCCTACATGAATATATAGGAAGGAAAGTATTGTTTTCATGTCGATCACAACAAATACACTGAATCCTGAATCCTGGTTGAGAGGGCTGAGAAGCCCTATGATGGCGACATCGTGTTAAGGAACACCTGGTCGCTCGGGGAACAATTTTACCGAATAATTGCAACCTCATGAAATTTAGGGGGAATTTTATAGTTTAAAATTAGGAAATAGGATTCTGGCTCTTGCGGGATTGGGACTGGGACTTCAAAGGAGGTAATGTATTTTAAGAAGTTACTCGTGGATGAAAATTTATATTAAGGGACAAGTGGGTTTAAGAGCGGCTCTTTTCTTTTTTTTGTTTTTCAGTGGCCTTTTTCAGTTATGTGGGAGTTTTATTGTCTTGAGGAGGGGAAGGCACGCACCGTACTTAACGTGGACAAATGGTACAATTTTAGGTAGGGGTTAGTTTATGATTTTAGGGGAGACGAAAAGGGTAGAGTTTGGCATAATCACCGGCCTTTTATTTTCTAAGTGTTTAATAATTTAAAATGGCGGCTCTTTTCACCGTAGTGGAGTGATTATGGATAGGAACATGGGGACTACTACCAACTGGGGGGCGTGAGTCATACAAGTAGATGACTCTTCATACAAGTAGTCATACTCTGAGTCATACAAGTAGATGACTCTTCACCGTATATACACGTAAACAGACCCCCTCAACCCGACCCAAAAACATGTTTTAGCGATTAATGTTTGTGTGCGTGTGTGTGTGTGTGTGTGTGTGTGTGTGTGTGTGTGTGTTTGTTTGTGAATAAAATATCTCAAGAACAGAACATTGTACGAACTTGAAACTTAAGTTACATACCACTACCGGACCCGACACGAACATTTTCATCAAAATCGGTGTACCGGAAGTAATAGTTTATTCGTGTCATTTTTCACTTTTTTGCGATTTTCTCAAAAATTGGTTTTACGATTTTTTTAAAAAAATCGCAACGTTTAGTGTACTAAATTTTTTATACTTTACAAGATAGGGTAGGCGTCATGTATGCTAAAATTCTTGGAAAGGATGTTTTCACGTAAAAATTTTTTTTTCAAGATTGCTGCTTTAATATGCATTTAAGCGCAAAAAATATACAATACAAGTTGTAGACAATTTAAAATTCTACAACTTTTATTTCATTTTTTTTTGTATAACGCTTAGTTAGCAGTAATTAGCGATTTTTGATTTTTTCTCACGAAAACGTGAAAAATCGATTTTTTTTAAAGATTTCTGCCTTAAGATGCATTTACGACAAAAGTTTATGATCAAATTTATAGGAAATTAAAATATGTACAACTTAAATTAAAGCATTTTTCTCTGCAGAGCCTAGTTTATCGTGAATTTTATAAGATTTTTCGTATTTTTAAGCCAAACTTAGGTTGATTTTCATTTTGCTTCTTTCACTCATGATTAAAATTAGGTTATGTTTTTCATTTTACATTGTTTACATGTTTAATAGTATTTGCATTGGCAAGAGAAAGTCGTGTAAGTGTTTCACACCATATTTTTTTTTCACAGACCTCAATGTAAGTTGAATGATGTGTCAAGTAGTAAGTAAAAGTCCCAGATTATGGAGTACTGGCATTTGAAAACAACCTCCTTTTGAGAGTGTGGTTTAGTTCTTAGCAAGAATCTATAGGGTGATTCAAAAAGAGCGCCGGTTTTGATATATCAAATTAAGAGATTTATTTTATTGAAAAACTGAAAATAAATACATCAACAAGTTCATCTTTCCTTCCGATTTTATGTATGAAAAATGATGTCATGCATGTGTCCTCTACTGCGCTGGCACGCATCAACTCTGTCCATGAAATTGGATATTACTGCACGACAAGTTTCGACTTCCATTTGCCCGATAGCCCGTCGAATTTCCTCCTTCAAGTCATTGATGTTTCGGGGTTTATTGGCATACACCAATGACTTCAGATGACCCCAAAGATGAAAGTCACAAGGCGTCAAGTCACACGACCTTGGTGGCCATTGATGGTCGGAATTACGAGAAATGATGCGATCCTGGAACCGTTCACGGAGTAACAACATTGTTTCTCGTGCAGCGTGACAGGTAGCACCATCCTGCTGAAACCACAACTCGTCAATGTCCATTCCATCCAAATGACGCCACAAAACTCCCTAATCATCGTATGGTATCGGTCTCCATTTACTGTCACGGCTTGTCTTTCTTGATTTTCAAAAAAGTAAGGGCCGATGACACCGCCCGACCAAAAGCCGCACCAAACTGTCACTCGCTGTGCATACAAGAGAAACTACAACTGAATCGTCAATCGGAATGTTCTCCAAAATAGAAATGAGGTCAAACAATGTTGCCAACCGATGAACAAAAATTTACCAGCCGTTTAAAAACCGCAGCTCTTTTTGAATCACCCTTTATATAAATAATGATAGTGTTAGTTATTTTGTCTAAGCAGATAGCCTACTAAGTAGGTAGGTTAGAATAATGGAGTGGTCAGTCATGTGCAAGTAGAAAACCAGTCTTCTATTTCTATTTATACACATGTGTAATGAATGTGTTGTGTTGTTTGCAGAGAGACACCTTTACCATCGTCTTACTACGGATATAACCTACCTATACTCCGCTCTTATCCTACCTTCTTTCTATATAACATACGTACTATTTTATACTGCTGATATACAGGGTGCTCTAAAAACTGTTATAATTTTGCAGTCATGTATTAAGCCAGATCACCAGCTTAAATCATTTTTACTTTCTCTTGCCTATATGAATATATAGGAAGGAAAGTATTGTTTTCATGTCGATTTTAAGAAATACACTCTTCACCGGATCTATACGTTTTCAGACCCCTCGAACCCAAAAAAACATGTTTTTAGCGATTGGTCTGTGTGTGTGTGTTTGTTTGTGTGAACAGAATATCTCAAGAACGAAACATCGTACGAACTTGAGATTCGAAACTTAAGTTGCATACCACTACCGGACCCGACACGAACATTTTCATCAAAATCGGTCAACCGGAAGTAGTGTTTATTCGTGTAATTTTGCACTTTTTGCGATTTTCTCAAAAACCGGTCCTACGATTTTTTAAGAAATTGCCTCGTTTACTAAATTTTTTATTCTCTACAAGATAGGGTAGGCCATGTTTGCAAAAATTCTTGGTAAGGCTGTTTTCACGTAAAACAATTGTTTTTTTTTTTAAGATTGCGGCATTAATATGTATTTTAGGGCAAAAATTTACATAATAAAAGTTGTAGAGAATTTTAAATCTTACAACTTTTATTCCAAACATTTTATGTATAACGCTTAGTTTAGCGGTAATTAACGATTTTCGTTTTTTTTCACGAAAACGTGTGAAAATCGATTTTTTTAAGATTTCGGCCTTAAAATGCATTTTACGACAAAAGTGTATGTAATTAATTTTATAGGAAATTAAAAGATCTACAACTTTTAGACTATTTATAGCATTTTTCTCTACAGTCCCTAGTTTAGCGTGAAAGAGTGATTTTCCGTATTTTTAAGCCGAACTGAGGTTGATTTTCATTTTGCGTCTTTCACTTATGATTAAAATAAGGTTAGGTTTATTTGAGGTTAGTTTTTTGTTCATTTCTAATGTTTTATTACTTAGGTTATATTGTTCATTATTTGCATTGGCAAGAGAAAGTCGTGTGAGTGTTTTTTTGGAATTAAACCCTTTATAGGTCTTTGGTAAGTAAACTTACCACTGGCAATAAGGTCGATTTTATTTAAGAATAAGCTAGCAGTTGAACCTTATTGGCTTTTTTGGTGTTATAGATGTTCTCTGGTAAGTAGGGTATCCACATTTTGAAATTAGCACCCAGCGAACATTTTCTTCGTGAGTTGCAGAAATGTGGTAAGGATACATAACAGCGTATGGTATCGCTTTGTTTAGTTGTTACATTTGTATAGTGGTTAGAAAATTCTAGTGTTTTTACGGAAAAGCAAGCATTCATGCTAATATAAAGTGAAGATAAGTTATTCTACACATTATTTTGTTATACCGGGTGATTCAAAACTATACTGCAATCTCTGGGGATCTCAATCTATAGCTGAAAATAAGAAAAAAAGTTAATATAAACATATGCCTGAAAACGCTTAGTTAGCGAGTTACGGCTAGCGAAAAATTTCACCTACAACTCTGTACCCTCGGTGAAGTAAGGCCGTATATAAATATTAAAAGTACTTAAAAAGATACAAATACTATTGTTTCTTATGTTTTTTAATCTGAAAAATTGAATAAAATTGGTTCCAGAGCTGTAAATGTAATAATTTCACAGATATCTTACATAAAACACAAGAATTAGTGCAAAGAAATAAAACATTCTTGTGTTTAACGTAAGATTACTTCCATAAATGGTAAATAAAGGTGTATATTTTCTTAAATAAGTTTGTAGAAAATTTAATTCTAAAAAGATTCATGTGAATTACTCAGGAAAACATGAATAATAGATATTGAAATTTCGCTTTATTTAAAATCAAAACAGACGCACATTCTTTACTGCATAAAATATTAACTAATATTTAGGTACCCACCGGGTTGGTCTAGAGGTAAAGTCGTCGCCAAAATTAGCTGTTTAACAGCTGATTTTTGGAGACGAAGGTTCCTGGTTCAAATCCTAGTAAAGGTAGTTACTTTTATACCGATTTGAATACTAGACAGTGATTACCGGTGTACTTTAATAGTTGGAGTTCAATTAACCACACTCTTTCAGGAATGGTCGACCTGGGTCTGTACACGACTACACCTCATTTACACGTCATACATATCATCCTCATCTCATTGGGTCATGAGGTTGCTTGTTCTAAATTGAACAGATTGCAACGTACACTAATTAATTATTTATAGCAACTAACGTATACTCGCAGAAAAATGCCATTATGATTATTAAAAAATAAATTTACATTATGCAAAATACGAGGGTTATCCAGAAAATAACCTCCGTTTTGAAATAAAAAGTAAACGAGTGAAGATACAAAAACTTCATTATATAGATATTAAAACTACAGTTTTTCTCTATTTTTCGACATAGTCGCCAAACAGATTCAAGCACTTGTCGTACCTTGGAACAGTCTTTGAAATAACCTCTGCATAAAAATCTGCCGCCTGTGAATGCAGCCAACCATTCAAGGCGTTTTGAAGCATTTCGTCATTGGCGAACCGCTGAGATGCAAGCCACCGCTTCCTGTCCGAGAACAGGTGAAAGTCACTTGGAGCCAAGTCCGGGCTGTATGGGGGATAATCGAAAACGCCCCATTTAAACTCTGCCAAAAGTTCATTTGTTCTTCGAGCTGTATGAGGGCGAGAAAACAAATGAACTTTTGGCCAAGTTTAAATGGGACGTTTTCGATTATCCCCCATACAGCCCGCACTTGGCTCCTAGTGACTTTCACCTGTTCTCGAACATGAAGCTTTGGCTTGCATCTCAGTGGTTCGCCAATGACGAAGAGCTTCAAAACGCCGTGAATGGTTGGCTGCATTCACAGGCGGTAGATTTTTATGCAGAGGGTATTTCAAAGACTGTTCCAAGGTACGACAAGTGCTTGAATCTGTTTGGCAACTATGACGAAAAATAGAGAAAAACTGTAGTTTTAATATCTATATAATGAAGTTTTTGTATCTTCACTCGTTTACTTTTTATTTCAAAACGGAGGTTATTTTCTGGATAACTCTCGTATTTGGAAATAAATAAAAAACTTATGAAAATATGGAAATTGATTAGAGATTAGCTACTGATTAAAAATAGCCCCTACTTAGTGAAGTATTGTAGTTACAGTGATGTTACAGTTTTGGGGGTACAATTTTAGTTAAGAGATTCACCAAGGGGCACGGGAGAAAGAAAAGGTTGGGAACCTCTGATATAGGGCAAGAGAAAGTGAAAATGATTTAAGAGAAACCATTGTTACAAAGAGGTAAAATAAGTTAAGGTGTTTTTCATGGATAGTGAACGCGGTTTGTTTTTTAATTCGTACGAGAGAAATTTGGAGTTGTTAAATTTATCATTGTAATAATATTAGGCGTAGTACATACGTAGATATGTGTTATGTAGGGCCTGTAATTTTCTCTTTTGTTGCTGATACAAATTTAGGCCAAATATCTTCTTCTTCTTCTTCTTACACTCAAGGATTAGGCTTTTGCCTGTTCCGACTCACATCAGCTTATTAACATTTATATCATTTAAATTACTATATTGTATCATTCAACTTGCATTGAGTCTTATTTTATTTCCCTTTATTACTGCCATCTTTTCCGCGGTCTACCAACATCCCTTTTACCTACGGGGTGGTAATTTAAGATATTTAGAGGGAATCTTTCTGCTGGCATCCGTTTAACATGCTCCTTCCACTGATTGCGGTATTGTAACACTCTTTCATTCAGGCTGTACACATTCAGCTCTTTCCGAATATCATCGTTCCTTATGTGGTCCCGTCTGTCACAGCCCTTTATCCTGCGTAGGAATCTCATTTCTGCCGCCTGCACTCTACTCTCTAATGGTTTTGTAGTGACCCATGATTCACTTCCGTAGAGGAGGACCGGAGCAGCCATCACTTTATAAAACTTCATGGTAGTTTCTTTCCTCGCTTTTTTCCCCAGGGTTCTGCTGATATTACCACATATTGATTGGAATTTCCCTATCTTCTTCTCAATATCTAAATCATCTTTAAAACTGATATTGCAGCCGAGGTAGCAGTATTGTGATACTTGTTCCAACACTTTGTCATCCACCACAATTTTTGATCTAGTGGGAAACTTGCCAGTGAATGCCATTATTTTTGTTTTTTCTTTAGAGATTCTAAAATTATACTCTTTACATAAATTGTTCAGGACATGGATTGATTTTTGGAGGCTATCTTCGTTTTCTTGAATAATCCACAAGTCATCTGCAAATAGTAATGCGTTCAGGTATTTTTCATTATTCAACTTGATACCTAAGTCTACTCTGCATTTCCATTTCCTGAAAATGTGGTCTATATAAATGTTGAATGAAGTGGGTGATAAGCTGCACCCTTGTCGTACTCCTTGGTTAATTGTCATCTCCTCAAGTCTCTTTTTACCTGTATTTATGACTATTTGCATGTTATGGTAAAGTGTTTTTATTGCATTAATGAGGTGAAGTGGATATCCTCTTTCACATAGAATATTCCATAGGCCAAATATTTACCATATTAATATGTTCATTCTTGTTTCTTTTGTTTTAAGTTTAAACCGCAAGTGTAATGTGATAAGAAATAACATCTGACTATTATAATGTTCACAGTAACTTTGCAAATTCTGGTGAAAGCCATCTCTGTTCTATTGTATTACTTATTACTTTCTCTTGCCCTATATAAATATGCAAGAAAGAAAGTATTGTTTTCTTGTTGATTTTTCAAAATCGAGTTTTTATTGAAGTACAATGTTTTTAAACTTCGTGAAACCGAAAAACATGTGTGAGAACAAATTCTGGTGAAAGCCATCTGTTCTGTTGTAGTACTTATTACTTTCTCTTCCCCTATATAAATATGTAAAAAAGAAAGTATTGTTTTCTTGTTGATTTTTCAAAATCGAGTTTTTATTGAAGTACAATGTTTTTAAACTTCGTGAAACCGAAAAACATGTGTGTGAACAAATTCTGGTGAAAGCCATCTGTTCTATTGTATTACTTATTACTTTCTCTTGCCCTATATAAATATGTAAAAAAGAATATTGTTTTCTTGTCGATTTTTCAAAATCAAGTTTTTACTGAAGTATAATGTTTTTTAACTTCCTGAAACCGAAAACATCTGTGTAAACAAGATGTCTCAAGAACGTAATATCATACGAAGGTAAAAATTGCAACTTAAGTTAGGTACTACTAGGGGAACCGACACGAACATTTTTATTAAAATCGGTCAACCGGAAGTAGTAGTTTATTCGTGTAATTTTTAACTTTTTTGAGATTTTCTCAAAAATAGTTTTTAGTAGAATAATAGATATTGAAATTTCGCTTTATTTAAAATTAAAAAGGTGCACATAAAACGCACATTCATAACTGCATAAAATATTAACTAATATTTAGGTTGGGAGTAACAGCTGATCATTATCAGCTGTTTACCTTTTCAAAATTAAATTTTCTACAAATTTATTTAAGAAAAAATACACCTTTCTTTACCATTTATAAAAGTAATCTTACGTTAAACACGAAAATGTGTTATTTCTTTGCACCAATTCATGTGTTTTATGTAAGATATCTCTGAAAGTATTGCATTTACAGCTCTGGAACCAGTTTTATTCAACTTTTTAGATTAAAAAACATAAGAAACAATCGCATTTGTATCTTTGCATCAACCTTTAACATTTTTATATGGCCTTACTTCACCGAGGGTACAGAGTTCTAGGTGAAATTTATTGCTAGCCGTAACTCGCTAACTAAGCGTTTTCAGGCATATGTTTATATAAACTTTTTTCTTATTTTTTACTTTCTCTTGCCTGTATGAATATATAGGAAGGAAAGTATTATTTTAATGTCGATTTTTCAAAATCGAGTTTTCACCGGATCTATATGTTTTCAGACCCCCTGAACCCAAAAAACATGTTTTTAGCTATTGGTGTGTGTGTGTGTGTGTGAACAGAATATCTCAAGAATGGAACATCGTACGAACTTAAAACTTAAGTTACATACCACTACCGGACCCGACACCAACATTTTCATCAAAATCGGTCAACCGGAAGTAGTAGTTTATTAGTGTCATTTTTCACTTTTTTGCGATTTTCTCAAAAACTGGTCCTACGATTTTTTTAAAAATCGCCTGATTTACTCAATTTTTTTATTCTCTACAAGATAGGGTAGGCGTCATGTTTGCTGAAATTCTGGGTGAGGCTGTTTTCACGTCAAAACATAGTTTTGTTTAAGATTACGGCTTTAATATGAAATTCAGCGCAAAACTTTATATAATAAAAGTTGTAGAGAATTGAAAATTCTACAACTTTTATTTCAAATATTTTTTTGTATAACGCTTAGTTTAGCAGTAATTAACAATTTTCTGATTTTTTCTCACGAAAACGTGTGAAAAATCGTTTTTTTTAAGATTTCGGCCTTAGAATGAATTTTACGACAAAAGTGTATATAACTAATTTTATAGGAAATAAAAAGATCTACAACTTTTATTTAAAGCATTTTTCTCTACAGAGCCTAGTTTAGTGTCAAAGAATGATTTTCCGTATTTTTAAGCTGAACTGAGTTAGATTTTCATTTTGTGTCTTTCACTCATGATTAAAATAAGGTTATGTTTATTGAGGTTACTTTTTTGTTTGTTTCTAATGTTTTATTACTATTGTTAGGTTTATTGTTAATTATTTGCATTGGCAAGAGAAAGTTGTGTGAGTGTTTCACACCAGATTTGTTAGCTATAGAATGAGATCCCAAGAGATTGCCGTATAGTTTTGAATCATTCTGTATAAAGAAGGAAATTAGTTATTTTTTTCTTTTTTTATTTATTGAGTGATGATGCCTACATACGCCTTGGGCTTGTGCGTAGGTAATGATATGTGGTGATTTACAGATGAAAAAATCTGGTGTGAAACACTCGCACAACTTTCTCTTGCCAGTGCAAATAATTAACAATATAACCTAACATTAGTAATAAAACACTAGAAATAAACAAAAAACTAACCACAAAAACATAAGCTTATTTTAACCATGAGTGAAAGACGCAAAATGAAAATCTACCTCAGTTTGTCTTAAAAACATGGAAAATCACTCTTTCACGCTAAACTACGCTCTGTAGAGAAAAATGCTTTAAATAAAAGTTGTAGATCTTTGAATTTTCTATAAATTTGATTATATACACTTTTGTCGTAAAATGCGTACTAAAGCCGAAATCTTAAAAAAATCGATTTTTCACACGTTTTCGTGACAAAAAATCAGAAAATCGATAATTACTGCTAAACTAAGCGTTATGCAAAAAAATGTTTGAAATAAAAGTTGTAGAATTTTAAATTCTCTACAACTTTTATTATATAAATTTTTGCGCTAAATTGCATATTGAAGCTGTAATCTTAAAAAAACTATGTTTTTACGTGAAAACAGCCTCAAGCAGAATTTCAGCAACCACGGCGCCTACCCTATATTGTAGAGCATAAAAAATGTAGTAAACCAGTTGATTTAAAAAAAAATCGTAGGACTAGTTTTTGAGAAAATCGCAAAAAAGTGAAAAATTATACGAATAAACTACTACTTCCGGTTGACCGATTTTGATGAAAATGTTCGTGTCGGGTCCGGTAGTGATATGTAACTTAAGTTTCAAGTTTGTACGATGTTTCGTTCTTGAGATATTCTGTTCACACACACACACACACACATACACACACACACACACACACAGACCAATCGCTAAAAACATGTTTTTTGGGTTCAGGGGGTCTGAAAACGTATAGATCCGGTGAAAACTCGATTTCGAAAAATCGACATGAAAACAATACTTTCCTTCCTATATATTCATATAGGCCAGAGAAAGTAAAAAATGCCAGACCTGACCGGGAATCGAACCCGGGACCCCGGCATAGTAGCAAGTTGCGCTGACCACTACACTGTATTGTTTTCATATAGATATTTCCAAATAGAGTTTTCACAGGAAATACAAGTTTTCAAAACATCTAAACTAAAAATATTAAATTATTAATGCAAATAATTTAATATTCCACTTTTCTGTTATGGTGAAAAGACGGGGCTTAATTTCTGCTAATTATCCGAGCGTAAAGTGATAAATTGTTATGCAAGTAGAAGCTAGGTGTACTTAGTAAGTCCCCGATAACTTATTATGCAAATGATACTGTCATTTATCATTTCAAGTAGCCTACTAATAAGCTTTCAAATTACATGTTTAGTTACACGTGATTATTTACTTCCTTCTACGTAAGTTGCACGTTTTTACTATACCTCAACGTAGTAGACGCAATACATTTATTTCCTTTTGGTCACGTACACAATACAGTACCAAAAAATGTGGTGTGAAACACTCACACAACTTTCTCTTACCTATGCAAATAATAACCAACATAACCTAACATTAGAAATAAACAAAAAACTAACCTCAATAAACATAACTATATTTTAATCATGAGTTAAAGACGCAAAATGAAAATCGAACTCAGTTTGGCTTAAAAATACGGAAAATCACTCTTTCACTCTAAACTAGGCTCTGAAGAGAAAAATGCTTTAAATAAAAGTTGTAGATCTTTTTATTTCCTATAAAATTTATTATATACACTTTTGTCGTAAAATGCATTCTAAGGCCGAAATGTTAAAAAAATCGATTTTTCACACGTTTTAGTGAGAGAAAAAAACAGAAAATCGCTAATTACTGCTAAACTAAGCGTTATACAAAAAAATGTTTAAAATAATAGTTGTAGAATTTTAAATTCTCTACAACTGTAGACTAATTATATACATTTTTGCGCTAAAATGCATATTAAAGTCTGAATCTTAAAACAAAAGTTTTTTTACGTGAAAACAGCCTCACCAAGAATTTCAGCAAACATGGCGCCTACCCTATTTTGTAGAGGATAAATTTTTTAGTAAACCAGGTGATTTTAAAAAAAATCGTATGACCAGTTTTTGAGAAAATAGCAAAAAAGTAAAAAATTACACGAATAAACTACTACTTCCGGTTGACCGATTTTGATGAAAATGTTCGTGTCGCGTCCGGTAGTGGTATGTAACATAAGTTTCAAGTTCGTACGATTTTCCGTTATTGAAATATTCTGTTCACGCGCGCGCACACACACAGATACACACAGACCAATCGCTAAAAACACGTTTTTTGGGTTCAGGGGTTCTGAAAACTTGTAGATCCGGTGAAAACTCGATTTCGAAAAATCTACATGAAAACAATACTTTCTTTCCTATATAATCATATAGGCAAGAGAAAGTAAAAATCTGGTGTGAATCACTCACACAACTTTCTCTTGCCAATGCAAATAATAATTAATATATCCTAACATTAGTAATAAAACATTAGAAATAAACTAAAAAACTACCCTCAAAAGACATAACCTCATTTTAATCATGAGTGAAAGATGCTAAATAAAAATCAACCTTAGTTTGGTTCAAAAAAAAAAAAGGAAAATCACTCTTTCACGCTAAACTAGGCTCTGTTGAGAAAAATGCTTAAATTAAAGTTGTAGATCTTTAGATTTCGTATAAATTTGATTACATTACTTTTGTCGTAAATGCATAACTAAGGCTAAAATATTAAAAAAGTCGATTTTTTTACACATTTTCGTAAAAACAAAAAACAAAATCGCTAATTACCGCTCAATTAAGCTTTATACAAAAAAATGTTTTTAAAATAATTGTTGTAGGTTTTTAAATTGTCTACAACTTTTATTATATACATTTTTGCACTAAAATGCATATTAAAGCAGCAAGATTAATAAAACAATTGATTTACGTAAAAACAACGTCTCCAAGAATTACAGTAGACGCCTATATTATCTTGTAGAGCATTAAAAATGTAGTAAATGAGGCGATTTTTAAAAAAATCGTAAGAGCCGGTTTTGCGAAAATCGGAAAAAATGAAAAATGACAGGAATAAACAACTACTTCCGGTCGACCGATTTTGATGAAAATGTTCGTGTCGAGTATTGTAATAGTACCGATGCTATCGACATAATAGTACAATAGTACCGAGTGTGTGTGTGTGTGCGCGCGCGCACACACACACACACACACACACAGCTCAATCGCTAAAAACAGGTTTTTTGGGTTCAGGAGGTCTGAAAACGTGTAGATTCGGTGAAAACTCGATTTCGAAAAATCTACATGAAAAAAATACTTTTCTTCCTATATTAGCTATTCATAAGGGAAGAGAAAGTAAAAACTTAAATAATGATTTAATTACTCAAATTAAACATTACTTAACCCACCGGGTTGGTCTAGAGGTAAAGTCGTCGCCAAAATCAGCTGTTTAACAGCTGATTTTCGGAGACGAAGGTTCCTGGTTCAAATCCTAGTAAAGGTAGTTACTTTTATACGGATTTGAATGATAGACAGTGGTTACCGGTGTACTTTGATGGTTGGGGTTCAATTAACCGTACTCTTTCAGGAATTGACGGCATGAGTCTGTACAAGACTAACACCTCATTTACACGTCATACATATCATCCTCATCTCATTGGGTCATGGGGTTGCTTATTGTTCTAAATTGAACAAATTGCAACGTACACACATTAGGGATTACAAAAAAACACTGTTTGGTTTGGAGGGCCTCAACGTGCATTTCTGGGGAAAACTCAACATGAAAAAAATACTTTATTTCCCTACATATTATATTCTTCAATTATATGAAAATTGACAATTGTGGTTGTTAAAAATGTAATAACTCACCGGGTTGGTCTTCAGTCGTCGCCAAAATCAGCTGTTTATCAGCTGATTTTCGGAGACGAAGGTTCCTGGTTCAAATCCTAGTAAAGGTAGTTACTTTTATACGGATTTGAATACTAGACAGTGGTTACCGGTGTACTTTGATGGTTGGGGTTCAATTAACCATACTTTATCAGGAATGGTCGGCCTGAGTCTGTACAAGACTACACCTCATTTACACTTCATACACATCATCCTCATCTGATTGTGTCATTGGGTTGCTTATTGTTCTCAATTGAACAGATTGCAACGTACATATACTAGGAATTAAACAAAAAAAAACCATTATGATAAATGTAATTAAGAAATTATAACAGGGTTGGTCTAGAGGTAAAGTCGTTGCCGTGAGTCAGCTGTTTAACAGCTGATTTTCGGAGACGAAGGTTCCTGGTTCAAATCCTAGTAAAGGTAGTTACTTTTATACGGATTTGAATGCTAGACAGTGGTTACCGGTGTACTTTGATGGTTGGGGTTAAAGTAACCGTACTCTCTCAGGAATTGTCGGCCTGAGTCTGTATAAGACTACACCTCATTTACACTTCATACACATCATCCTCATCTCATTGGGTCATGGGTTTGCTTATTGTTCTCAATTGAACAGATTGTAACGTACACATATTAGGAATTAAACAAAAAAAAACATTATGATAAAAGTAATTAACAAATCCTAGTAAAGGTAGTTTCCTACCTACCAAATCCTAGTAAAGGTAATCCTAGTAAAGGTACTTTTATGCGGATTTGAATGCTAGACAGTGGTTACCGGTGTACATTGATGGTTGGGGTTCAATTAACCGTACTCTCTCAGGAATTGTCGGCCCGAGTCTGTACAAGACTACACAGTCTTATTTACACGTCATACACATCATCCTCATCTCATTGGGTCATAAGGTTGCTTATTATTCTCAATTGAACAGATTGCAACGCACACAAATTAGGAATTAAACAAAAAAAACAAACAAAAAAAACATTATGATAAAAGTAATTAAGAAATTACTTTATACATTTTAAATTAAATTAAATGCAGTGACGTAAATTAATGAATATCGTGCGGTACACTACATGTCACACGATAGGCCATTGTTACATTTTACTTTTTATAACGGGTGAGGCAGTGAATCGGTTGATTATGAAAACACCGTGAGGAAGTTAAAAAATGTAGTTTAATTAATTTAAAATATACCAAGTAATACTTAAATATTTTACAATTTTTTATAAATTACTTGAAAATCGTATCATAAAGATGTCCTTCATTATGTCACACACATTTCTGAACTCGTGCACGAAGGTTATTCATCACATTTTGTAATGTGGGTGTAGGAAATCGTGCCACTTCTTCACGTATCCGTTCTTTAAGTTCCCGTACATTTCGAGGTGGTGGAGATCGGAAAAGACGTGATTTTAAGTGTCCCCTATAGAAAGTAATCACATGCAGAGAGATCTGGTGATCTGGCTGATCATGAAATGTCTCCGTTCTTAGAAATGACGCGATTGGGAAACAAGCGTCGCAAAACATTAATTAAAGCCCTGGATGTGTGGCAGGTAGCGCCGTCTTTTTGAAAAAACATGTTTTGGTAAGCCGGATTACGAACTAATTCCGGTTGAAGACAGTTCCCCAACATGTTAACATAGCACTCACTGTAACTGCACGTTCATTGTCATCCTCAAAAAATATGGTCCTACGATAGCCTGTGTTGATATTGCACACCAAATTGTCACTTTAATACTGTGAAGTGGCTTTTAGTGTATTTTTTGTGGATTTTCGCGTGACCAATATCTAAAATTCTGCTTATTTACGAAGCCCGAATGATGAAGTGAGCTTCATCACTCATCCAAAGATTGTTGAGAAGATCTGCGTTGTCATTCATCATGTCCAATAATCGATTGCAAAAAGCAAGTCGGGATGCGTGATCAACATAATTCAAAGCGTGCACTAACTGAATTTTAAACGGATGGAACTGTAGATCTTTGTGTAAAATCCTCCTCACACTGCAATTGGAAACGCCGAGTGATATTGCATGCCGTCGAGCTGAACGGGTAATACTTCTTAACACACATAAGTAAAACACGACATAAGTTTGTACGATGTTCCGTTCTTCAGATATTCTGTTCACAAACACACATGCGCGCACACACACACACACACACACACACACACACACACACACACACACACACACACACACACACACGCGCGCGCGCGGGCACACACTCTTTTCGCTCACACACACACACACACACACACACACACACACACACTCTCTCTCTCTCTCTCTCTCTCTCTCCCCCCCCCCCTCACACACACACACGCACGCACACACATTCAGACCAATCGCTGACAACATGTTAGTGTTTGTTCATGGGGTCTAAAAACCTGTATATCCGGTGAAAACTCGATTTGTTAAAATCGACATGAAAATAATATTTTTCCTTCTTATATAAATATTCATATAGGCAAGAGAAAGTAAAAAGTTAAAAGTACAGACTAAATGTGTTTATTGATTTGTTTAAAACCATTGGAAATCAATTAGAAATGGAAGATAATTTTGTCGTTTTCAAATGAGACAGTTTTATGAAATCACATTTTTCCGTGATTTGTGGTCATTATTGTGAGTGGAATAAAAACGAATGGCAACATCATTGATGGATGACGTGAATCATTGTTTAGTGTAAAGTCCACCCAGTCTTAGTTTGCTCCTAATGTAAACAAAATATAATGACGTCACTGAGCATGCGCATTATATCAAAATGTGTACACGCTGATTAATAAGTAACAACAAAAGTATTACAATACAAAATACTTTTTAATATTTTTTCTAAATGAAATTGTTAGGCCTATATCACATCATTATAAGTACTTAAATTACTTAAAACAAATATCATGATATGATGTATGCCTAACAATTTCGTTTATAAAAATACTTGTGAAATTATTTTGTATTAAAATACTTTTGTAAGTATTACTTTTTAATTCAGCGTGTATACAATTTTATGTATTGCGCATGCTCAGTGATGTCATTATTTGTTTACAGTAGGAGCAAACTAGAAAGGCTGGACTTTTTTAGACAAGCTGTCATACTTTACAATCAAAAATGTTGTTTAATTCATTGGAACCAACTGGGTTGGTCTAGAGATAAAGTCGTCGCCAAAATCAGCTGTTTAACAGCAGATTTTCAGAGACGAAGGTTCCTGGTTCAAATCCTAGTAAAGGTAGTTACTTTTATACGGATTAGACAGTGGTTACCGGTGTACTTTGATGGTTGGGTTTCAATTAACCATACTCTCTCAGGAATGGTCGGCCTGGGTCTTTACAAGACTACACCTCATTTACACACGTCGTACACATCATCCTCATCTGATTGGGTCATGGGGTTGCTTATTGTTCTCAATTGAACAGATTGCAACGTACACATATTAGGAATTTAAAAAAAATCATTGGATTGCATCTAATTATGTTTTGTTTTTCTTTGTTCTCAGGTACAGCACGAGTAATGTTCACCGTTTTATTAACTAACAAAATATACTACACTTAGGTCTCGTAAGTGAACATTATTTTAATTACAATATTTTTTTAGGTTGTAAGTTAACGATTTCAACATGTATATAGGCTAACTGATAATAATCAATAGGAACAACCGAAATGAATTTTTACTTTCTCTTGCCTACATGAATATGTAGGAAGGAAAGTATTGTTTTTATGTCGATTTTAACAAATCGAGTTTTCACCGGATCTACACGTTTTCAGACCCCATGAACCCAAAAAAACATGATTTTAGCGATTTGTGTGTGTGTGTGCGCGCGCGCGCGTATATCTGTGTCTGTTTGAACTGAATATCTCAAGAACGGATCATTGTACAAACTTGAAACTTATGTTAGATACCACTACCGGACCCGACACTAACATTTTCATCAAAATCGGTCAACCGTAAGTAGTAAATAGTTTATTTGTGTCATTTTTCACATTTTTGAGATTTTCTCAAAAACTGCTCCTACGATTTTTTTTTAAATCGCCTGTTTACTAAATTTTGTAGGCTCATCTTTGCTGAAATTCTTGGTGAGGCTGTTTTCACGGAAAAAAATGTTATTTTAATATTACGGCTTATTTATGCATTTTAGCGCAAAATGTATATAATAAAGGCTGTCGAGAATTTAAAATTATACGTACAACGTTTATTTTAAACTTTTTGTATAACGCTTAGTTTAGCGGTAATTAACGATTTTCTGTTTTTTTTCCCGCGAAAACGTGTGAAAATCGATTTTTTAAGACTTTAGTCTACTATAAATTTACGACAAAAGTGTATAATATAATTGGTTATATTATAACCAAATTTATACGAAATTAAAAGATCTACAACTTTTATTGAAAGCATTTTCTCTATAGAGCCTATTTTAGCGTGAAAGAGTAATTTTCCGTATTTTTAAGCAAAACTGAGGTTAATTTTTATCATGCGTAATTAATTAAGGAGTCTCTTTGTGAAACTATAATAATTACAAGTGATCTGAACGGTATAATTGAAAACACTTATAGGATTATGTTTATTTTAGCTGGATGTAGGCCTAGGTTGTAGATTTTTACTTTCTCTTGCCTATATGAATATATAGGAAGGAAAGTATTGTTTTCATGTCGATTTTTCGAAATCGAGTTTTCACCGGATCTATACGTTTTCAGACCCCCTGAACCCACACAAACATGTTTTTAGCGATTGGTATGTGTGTGTGTGTGTGTGTGTGTCTGTGTGTGAACAGAATATCTCAAGAACGGAACATCGTACGAACTTGAAACTTGAAACTTAAGTTACATATCACTACCGGACCCGACACGAACATTTTCATCAAAATCGGTCAACCGGAAGTAGTAGTTTATTCGTATAATTTTTCACTTTTTTGCGATTTTCTCAAAAACTAGTCCTACGGGTTTTTTTAAAATCGCCTGGTTTACTACATTTTTTATTCTCTACAATATAGGGTAGGCGCCATGTTTGCTGAAATCCTGGGTGAGGCTGTTTTCACGTAAAAACGTTGTTTTTTTAAGATAACAGCTTTAATATGCATTTTAGCGCAAAACTTTATATAATAAAAGTTGTAGAGAATTTAAAAACCTACAACTTTTATTTCAAACAATTTTTTGTATAACGCTTAGTTTAGCGGTAATTTGCGATTTTCTGTTTTTTTCCTCACGAAAATGTGTGAAAAATTGATTTTTTTAAGATTTCGGCCTTAGTATGCATTTTACGACAAAAGTGTATATAATTTAATTTATAGAAAATTAAAAGATCTACAACTTTTATTTATAGCAATTTTCTCTACAGAGCCTAGTTTAGCGTGAAAGTGTGATTTTCCGTTTTTTTTTAAGCCAAATTGAGTTCGATTTTCATTATGCATCATTCATTCATGATTAAAATAAGGTTATGTTTTTGAGGTTAGTTTTTTGTTTATTTCTAATATTTTATTATTAATGTTAGGTTTATTGTTAATTATTTCCATTGGCAAGAGAAAGTTTTGTGAGTGTTTCACACCAGATTTTTTTTTTTTGGGCGAAAAACCAGGCCCGTTATCATCGCCCGCCGCTATTCTACACACGGGTGTAAAGGGCCCAACTGTAGAAAGTACTGTTCTTATTATAAACTGAAAGCCTTACAAACTAGAAATATCACAGACAATTAGAATAATAATAAGAAAAAAAATCTGGTGTGAAACACTCACACAACTTTCTCTGGCCAATGCAAATAATTAATAATAAACCTAACATTATTAATAAAATATTAGAAATAAACAAAACACTAACCTCAAAAACATAACCTTATTTTAATCATGAGTGAATGACGCAAAATGACAATCGAACTCAGTTAGGCTTAAAAATACGGAAAACACGCTTTCACGCTAAACTAGGCTCTGTAGAGAAAAATGCTCTGAATAAAAGTTGTAGGTCTTTTAATTTCCTATAAATTTTATTATAAACACTTGTGTCATAAATTAATACTAAGGCCGAAATCTTTAAAAAAAACAATTTTTCACACGTTTTTGTGAGAAAAAAACAGAAAATCGCTAATTACCGCTAAACTAAGCGTTATACAAAAAAATGTTTGAAATAAAAGTTGTAGAATTTTACATTCTCTACAACTTTTATTATATAACGTTTTGCGCTAAAATGCATATTAAAGCCGCAATCTTAAAAAAAAAATGTTTTTACGTAAAAACAGCCTCAAGCAGAATTTCAGCAAACATGGCGCCTACCCTATCGTGTAGAGCATAAAAAATGTAGTAAACCAGGTGATTTTAGAAAATATCGTAGGACCCGTTTTTGAGAAAATCGCAAAAAAGTGAAAAATTATACGAATAAACT
The DNA here is from genome assembly GCA_035578175.1 of Catonia carolina. Classification (NCBI taxonomy): domain Eukaryota; kingdom Metazoa; phylum Arthropoda; class Insecta; order Hemiptera; family Achilidae; genus Catonia; species Catonia carolina. The sequence continues at coordinate 102,548,178 of JAQMRL010000008.1, forward strand.
ACTACTTTCGGTACCACACACACACACACGCACACACACACACACACGCGCGCGCACGCGCTCTCTCTCTCTCTCTCTCTCTCACACACACACACACACATACGCACGCACGCACACGCGCACACACGCGCGCGCGCGCACACACACACACACGCGCGCGCGCGCGCGCACACACACACAGACCAATCGCTAAAAACATGTTTGTGTGGGTTCAGGGGGTCTGAAAACGTATAGATCCGGTGAAAACTCGATTTCGAAAAATCGACATGAAAACAATACTTTCCTTCCTATATATTCATATAGGCAAGAGAAAGTAAAAATATATTAAAAACTTATTGAATAAACATACGAACATAAACGTAAACCTAATATCACAGACGGAATAAATAACATTTACAACAACTTATCAAATAAACATCTTACAAACTAGTATCACAGCAAACAAAATGTAATTTCCATTAAAAGGTAATATCACAGACCTGACGGGTAAACAAAAGGCTGTAAAGGGGCCACGAAAATAAAAAAAACATACACAAATACACATATAAAATTAAACAATATTAACATTTCGCCATTAGACATCTTTATATACACTAATGGATCTAAGAAATCTTAACGTTAAGTTTTGTTGTAAAGTATGTTAAAATCCGACTAATAGTTTTGTAGATGCTTTGGGTTCAAACTCGGGTGTCTATCATTATGAAACCGATAGTAGTGTGAAACTTTTGTTTACAACCTATAGGCTCACGCGGAGTACTTTTGCAGTAGACGGACTCTAGGTATGAGATGATATTGCGGAGTATTTTAGTAGCGTTTAGTGAGGAGCAAGTAATACTGTAAGAGAGGGGGTGTCATTGAGATAAGTGGCTGTTTGATGGAATCTAAGAAAGACCTCCTGCAGTGTAAAATGATTGTTGAAATGGTATTAGGTATTAAATAGTAGGTAGGATATTTTATAGATTAGGTAGTCGCTACTACGATTACCTCCGGTGCTGCGGTGTGTTGAAATTTAGTCTCCGGTGACTCCATTATAGGTTAGGAGTCCTTCCCATGACTGTTCCCCGTTATAACTTCTAGTTATAAAAATAATAACCTCTATTCAGTGCTGTTACGATGTACAATGGTATAACTTTAATTTTATACGTTTTTAGGGTATTTTCCGATTTCTGTATGCCACTATCAAATCCTAATTCCCTGAACGGTTACACATGCCTGTTGCACTGGCGTAGTTGGAACGTGTTCGTCTCTGATCATGCGGTCTTGGGTTCGTATCCCATTATGGCACGGCATATTTTCATACGTTATAAAAAATCATTTCATCCTTCACCGTCTGCATTAGCAGTAATTGTAAAAAAGTCGGACGTTTAACCAAAAAAAAGAAAAAAATCTGGTGTGAAACACTCACACAACTTTCTCTTGCCAATGCAAATAATTAATAATAAACCTAACATTATTAATAAAATATTAGAAATAAACAAAAACTAACCTCAAAAACATAACCTTATTTTAATCATGAGTGGAAGACGCAAAATGAAAATCGAACTCAATTTGGCTTAAAAAAGAACGGAAAATCACACTTTCACGCTAAACTAGGCTCTGTAGAGAAAAATTCTCTAAATAAAAGTTGTAGATCTCTTAATTTTCTATAAATTTTATTATATACACTTTTGTCGTAAAATGCATTCTAAGGCCGAAATCTTTAAAAAATCGATTTTTCACACGTTTTCATGAGAAAAAAACAGAAAATCGCTAATTACCGCTAAACTAAGCGTTATACAAAAAAATGTTTGAAATAAAAGTTGTAGGATTTTAAATTCTCTACAACTTTTATTATATAAATTTTTGCTCTAAATTGCATATTAAAGCCGTAATCTTAAAAAAACTTTGTTTTTACGTGAAAACAGCCTCACCCAGAATTTCAGCAAACATGACGCCTACCCTATCTTGTACAGAATAAAAAATTGAGTAAATGAGGCGATTTTAAAAAAAATCGTAGGACCAGTTTTTGAGAAAATCGCAAAAAAGTGAAAAATTATACGAATAAACTACTACTTCCGTTTGACCGATTTTGATGAAAATGTTCGTGTCGCGTCCGGTAGTGGTATGTAACTTAAGTTTCAAGTTTCAAGTTCGTACGATGTTCCGTTCTTGAGATATTCTGTTCACACACACACACACAGACCAATCGCTAAAAACATGTTTGTGTGGGTTCAGGGGGTCTGAAAACGTATAGATCCGGTGAAAACTCGATTTCGATAAATCGACATGAAAACAATACTTTCCTTCCTATATATTCATATAGGCAAGAGAAAGTAAAAAGAAGGGTTACACTTTTTTTCATTTCTCCCATTCCCTGCCTTACTAAATACTCATACTGAGACTGAGACACACACGCACGCGTAGACACATCCTTCCCAGTCCCAGTGTGTAGTACTTTGTTACAAGTTCTAGTGTTTTATTTTGCTATTACTACATTACTATTACGTTATATTTTTTAATTACTTACATTGGGAAGAAAAAGTCGTGTGAGTGTTTCACACAGATTTTTTTTTTTAGTTGTAACATCTTCTGGGATTATGCAATAACCCCTTTCTTGAAAAGGACTCTGGAGTATAATCCTTCGTCCGAATATTATTAAATAGCTCTACAAAATTCATAGTAGACTGTGACTCATGTGCTTTTCACCGGTTGATGAGCCCTGCTGTTCCACATGTTTAGACCAATCGGAAAGTTTGCCACCGTTGTCAGATTGTACAGCTGACAAACGAGTAACTAGGATTCAAATCCTAGTAAAAGTAGTTACTTTAAAACGAATTTGAATGCTAGACAGTAGTTACCGGTGTATTTTGATGGTTGAGTTTCAATTAACCATACCTTCTCAGGAATGGTCGACCTGAGTCTGTAGAAGACTACACAGTCTCATTTACACGTCATACACATTATACTTATCTGATTGGGTCATGAGATTGGTTATTGTTCTTTTTTTCTTGTTTAGCTTTTATTTGTTATCGGGAACTGTACATTATTGACAACTACTCAATTTGATGGCTGCTTTGCTGTGTTATTTGACGTAGATTAGACATGAGTTTGAACAGGGACCCCCAGTAGAGTTTGTTCATGGATGGCTGTCAACTGGTCACCATACAAAGTCGCTTGCCCAACCGGTGTTACTTAACAAATAATAGCGACTTACTACCAGCTGACTGACTGGGCTGGCCCGAAGGCCTCTTATTGATCTGAATTGAACAGATTGCAACGTACACAAATTAGGAATAAAAAAAAAATTGTTGAATTTACAACAATTTGATTAATTGAATCAGATGTTCGTTCAACGACGTACTGGAACATAGACTGCTGTTATACAAGTGAAAGTGAAGTTTTTTGAAAACAATAATACTTTCCCTTGAACGATTTGACCCAGACTTTTTAAGTTTATGTTTAGTACAATGCAAGTAAAATTAAATTAGTCTACTAATAATGAAGCGTGAAGGTATGAAATAAAATTAGTGGCAGTTAATTAATAAATAGGTCGGGAATTATTTTAGTAAGTTGATTAAGTAGGCATTGGCTGTAGTATTGTTTACTCGATCAGTTATCTAGGACGGTTGAGACACGAACGAATCGTGCGCCTCTTTCTTTTCGTGTCTTCATCTGCTTGAACACGATTTTAAAGTTATCATGCTTCTTTTGTTTGTTTATTATTCATTCATGATAATTTTATTACCTTCTGTTTTAATTTATTTATTGTTTAAATGCTAGGAGTTGGTGTATTCAGTCGTCGCTTATTTTACAAAATATATAACTTTCCTATCATCTAAACATCTGATATTTGCCACTTCTGTTTGTTAGCTGATGAATAGAATTTATTTTAATTTGTAATGAAACCCACCGGGTTGGTCTACTGTTGAGCCGTTCTTAGTTTGCTCCTAGTGTCAACAAACAAAAGCCACCTACTACAGGGTGCACGCTAGAGTCTACGACTTTACGGATGTAGTATTCCTATTAAGTTAACTATTTTTTAAATTATAAGTACTTAAAGTACCAAAAACATCAATCATGATATGATGTAGGCTTAACAATGCCGGCCGCATTGGCGCAGTTGGTAACGTGCTCGCCTCTCATCAAGCGGTCTTGGGTTCGAATCCCACTCAGGCATGGCATTTTTTCATACGTTACAAAATATCATTTCATCCTTCACCGTCTGCATTAGCAGTAACTGCAGAACAGTCGGACGTTAAACCTAAAAAAAAAAAAAAAAATTTCATTTAGAAAAATACTTTAAAAGTATTTTGTATTTAAATACTTCTGATAGTATTTTGTTGTTACTTTTTAATCAGCGTGTACACATTTTGAAATAATGCGCATGCTCAGTGTTGTCATTTTTTGTTTACATTAGGAGCAAACTAACAGAGGCTGGACTATAGAGGTAAAGTCGTTGCCAAAATCAGCTGTTGCAAAATCAGCTGAGGAACCTTCGTCTCCGAAAATCAGCTGTTTAACAGCTGATTTTCGGAGACGAAGGTTCCTGGTTCAAATCCTAGTAGAGGTAGTTACTTTTATACAGATTTGAATACTAGACAGTGGTTGTGGGTGTACTTTGATGGTTGGGGTTCAATTAACCATACTCTCTCAGTCTGTACAAGACTACACAGTCTCATTTACACGTCATACACATCATCCTCATCTGATTGGGTCATGGGGTTGCTTATTGTTCTCAATTGAACAGATTGCAACGTACACCATATTAGGGATTACAAAAATAAATTAATGTGTGTACGTTGCAATCTGTTCAAATAGATTGTTTCTTCTAGAAACTGCTTCATTTTGCGTTACTGAGACGTACTTTGACGTACCTTTCTCATCTCACTCTCTCTTCCCCTCTCCTCTCTCTCTTACTCACTCACTTTCTCCTCTCTCTCTCTCCCCCCCTCCCCCCTCTCTCGCTCTCTCACTGACTTCCTCTCTCCTTTCTCTCTCTTCTCTTGATTGATCATGATTAATCAATGCCGGCCGCGTTGGCGATGTTGGTAACGTGCTCGCCTCTCATCACGCGGTCTTGGGTTCGAATCCCACTCGGGCATGGAAACCAAAAGAAAAAAAAATCTCTTCTCAGTCACTCTCTCCTCCCTCTCTCCCTCTCTCTCTCTCTTCTCACTCACTCTCTCCTCCCTCTTATGACTTCATTATTGTTTACGTATCCTATATTAAAAAAATTATAAATTTAAATTGCTACTGAACTTAAACAAACTAGAAACCCTACAAAGAAGAAGAAGAAGAAAAACGGATGTATAAAAAAAAGTAAGAAACTGAAGTTTAAATAAAAAATAATTTAGGTTAAGTTGTCAGAAAGAAACATGACATGTTTTACATTTTACCTTTTTTTTGTAATCTTTGTTTATTTTATAGTAAAAGGTGAGAATGGTATTTACCACGATACACCCACCTTTTACCTTTTTTATTAACACTTATTCTACCCTTTCGATATTTCCTTTCGATATTGATGTCAGCATTCGACTAACTTATTATTGCTATTCAGTTTTAGGACAGTTCTAATCCAAAGCTGTTATATATTTTTATTTACACAAATATCATATATATTACAGCTCAAGTCACGAATATTGACGCTTCATATGCAGTCGGACCTATCTTAATTTGAATCTGAAAATACCTATAACGTTTTTACTCTCTCTTGCCTATATGAATATGTTGTTAAGGTCATCAGCCAAAAGGCTGGTTTGAACCCGTAGAGGTTTTACTAAGTAAAACGAGGAGTGAGGTGGTTTACCATTGCCTTCCTGACTGAGTGGAAAAGTACGCTTATCAGCATGCCGGGCCCTCTGAAAAGCACATATTTTCCACTCTGCAAATGACACCTTCACTTCATTCACCACAGGGTCTGGCTGTATAATGAAATTCATTACTTTCAGAGGAGATAACTCTGATTAGTGTCACAATACACCTCTACGTCTTCTGTTCTTAAATGATTCAGTCATTTAATTTGCTGACCATGTGATAAGTAACAGAACTATTTATTTTAGCCCTGCAACGAACAGATTGAGTGTAAATAATTTATGAATATATATTAATATATTAATATATTATATATATTATTATATAATATATTATATAAATATATTAATATGAATATATAGGAAGAAAAGTATTGTTTTCATGTCGATCACAACAAATACACTCTTCACCTGATATACACGTAAACAGACCCCCTGAACCCAAAAAAGCATTTTTTTTAGCGATTGGTGTGTGTGTGTTTGCGCGTGCGTGCGTGTGCGTATATACAAAATATCTCAAGAACGCATGAAATTTGTTGCGGTATGAAAAAGCCGGGTCTTTTTGTCTTCCAACCTCGATATGTCAATTTTTAAACAACATTAAAAATATAGGTTTATCATAGGTAAACGCAAAATAAAATGAGCTAAATTTTGATGTAAAGTATGTTAAAATCCGACTAATAGTTTTGTAGATGCTTTGGGTTCAAACTCGGGTGTCCATCATTATGAAACCGATTGTAGTGTCTTTTACAACTCTACCTCTTCTGTTCTTAACACGTTGACTGCTATGTGACCCAAATATGTGTAACAGTTTTCTTTGAAAATGGGCCACGTGCATCAAAAATGAGTCACAGTAGATGAATTATTTTTAAGCCGTGTATTGTGGTTTCAAAAGCTATGGCTTCAGAGAGTGACATTGTACAATTAAGACTGTTCAAACAGTTGGCCTTTTTTTACTTTCTCTTGCCTATATGAATATATAGGAAGGAAAGTATTGTTTTCATGTCGATTTTTCGAAATCGAGTTTTCACCGGATCTATACGTTTTCAGACCCCCTGAACCCAAAAAACATGTTTTTAGCGATTGGTCTGTGTGTGTGTGTGTGAACAGAGTATCTCAAGAACGGAACATCGTACGAACTTGAAACTTAAAACTTAAGTTACATACCACTACCGGACGCGACACGAACATTTTCATCAAAATCGGTCAAACGGAAGTAGTAGTTTATTCGTATAATTTTTCACTTTTTTGCGATTTTCTCAAAAACTGGTCCTACGATTTTTTTTTTAAATCGCCTGGTTTACTACATTTTTTATGCTCTACAAGATAGGGTAGGCGCCATGTTTGCTGAAATTCTGCGTGAGGCTGTTTTTACGTAAAAACATTTTCTTTTTAAGATTGCGGCTTTAATATGCATTTCAGCGCAAAACGTTATATAACAAAAGTTGTAGAGAATTTAAAATTCTACAACTTTTAGTTCAAACATTTTTTTGTATAACGCTTAGTTTAGCGGTAATTAGCGATTTTCTGTTTTTTTCACACGAAAACGTGAGAAAAATTGATTTTTTAAACATTTCGGCCTTAGTATGCATTTTACAACAAAAGTGTATATAATTAAATTTATAGAAAATTAAAAGATATACAACTTTTATTTAGAGCATTTTTCTACACAGAGCCTAGGTTAGAGAGAAAGAGTGATTTTCCGTATTTCTAAGCCAAAATGAGGTTGATTTTCATTTTGCGTCTTTCACTCATGATTAAAATTAGGTTATGTTTCTTGAGGTTAGTTTTTTGTTTATTTCATATGGTTTATTACTAATGTTAGGTTTATTGTTAATTTTTTTCACTGGCAAGAGAAAGTTGTGTGAGTGTTTCACACCAGATTTTTAAATAATAGGATATTGCGTAAACAGGTAGTTTTCCTTGTTATCATGTACTAGAGTGCTGCTATTATTTAAATTTTTTTTATTTTGCTTATTTTGGTTGATTGAAATAGTCTAGAACTTTGTAACTTAACCCGGTTGTTTATTACATTTTTTATTGTGTCACAAAAAGGGATCACATTGCTCTGAATTGTAAAATCATTCCAGCAGGCCATGTGACCCAAACGTTTGTCACAACTTTATTTTACAAAAAAACAAATAGTTGTTATTAAACAAATTAAGAAAAATAAGAAGAAAAATAAATAAAATGTGAAAAAATAAAAAAAGCACAACGGCCCAGCTGTAAGTGTCACAAAATTTAGTGTGGCAGTCAACGTGTTAAATACTTCAGTCATTTAATTGGGTGACCATGTGATAAGAAACACAACTATTTTTTTGTAGCCCTGGAACCAACAGATCGAGTGCAATTATTTTAACACTCCGCCTGCCCGTTATGGGCATTATGTTACATCACAATGTTGTTTAGGTCATCAGGCAAAAGGCTGGTTTGAACCCGTAGAGGTTTTACTAAGTAAAACGAGGAGTGACGTGGTTTACCAATGCCTTCCTGACTGAGTGGAAAAGTATGCTTATCAGCATGCCGGGCCCTCTGAAAAGCACATATTTTTCACTCTGCAAATGACACCTTCACTTCATTCACCACAGGGTCTGGCTGTATAGTGAAATTCATTACTTTCAGAGGAGGTAACTCTGACTAGTGTATTTTACACCTCTACCTCTTCTGTTGTTAAATGATTCAGTCATTTCATTGGCTGACCATGTGATAAGAAACAGAACTTTTTATTTTAGCCCTGCAACGAACAGATTGAGTGCAAATAATCTGACACTCCACCTGTTTATTGCAGATACATCACAATATGTACCCTTAAATCGGTAATCGATCTGTAACGTTTCTATATTTGGCGAATAAAAGTTTCTGCGGGTTCAAATGAGTTGTCTAATTATTGTAAACTGAAGTATTGTTTCTTTACTTTTAGCGCAGTTCCGCTTTATTAAAATAACTTAAAAGAATTTGGTGTGTTAGCGTATTCATTGTTAATTAACGTGTGTTGGTTACATGGGCCTACTGCGGCGCCCTACCATTTACTCTTTTCTCTTAATTATCAGCTAGTTCTTTTTCTTGGAATTTTAAAATATGTAGTACCTTTGTTGTTGCACTTTTTAACAGAACATAACGTAAGTTTCATTCTACTGTATGCGGAAAGTAACACTGATAATTAACGATGTCAGAATGTTTGTTTAAAAAAACTAACATGAATATCCGTGGAATTCCTTTTAAAATAACGTGTCTGTTTGTTTTTTTTCTGAAAGTTCGTAAAAGGAAAAATCTGGTGTGAAAAACACTCACACAAGTTTCTCTTGCCAATGCAAATAATGACCAATATAACCTAATAATAGTAATAAAACATTAGAAATAAAGTAACCTCAAAAACATAACCTAATTTTAATCATAAGTGAAAGACGCGAAATGAAAAACAACCTTAGTTTGGATTAAAAATACGGAAAATCACTCGTTCACGCTAAGCTAAGCTCTGTAGAGAAAAACCCACTAAATAAAGGTAGTAGATCTTTTAATTTCCTATAAATTTGATTACATACTCTTGTCGTAAAATGCATATTAAGGCTGAAATCTTAAAAAAAATCAATTGACAAAAAAAAATGTTCTAAATACAATTTGTAGGATTTTAAATTCGCTACAACGTTTATTATATAAATGTTTGCGCTAAAATGCAAATGAAAGCCGTAATCTTAAAAAATACATTCTCAACGAGAAAACAGCCTCTGAAGAATTTCAGCAAACATGGCGCCTACCTTATCTTATAAAGTATAAAAAAATGTAGTAAATGAGGCGATTTTTTAAAAAATCGCAGGAGCCGTTTTTGAGAAAACCGCAAAAAAGTGAAAATGACACGAATAAACTACTACTTCCGGTTGACTGATTTTGATGAAAATGTTCGTGTCGGATCCGGTAGTCGTATCTTACGTAAGTTTTAAGTTTCAAGTTCGTGCGATGTTCCGTTCTTGAGATATTCTGTTCGCACGTGTGCGCGCGTATTCTGTGTGTGTCTTGTGTGTATGTGTGCGTGTGCGTGCGCATACACACACATACCAATCACTAAAAACTTGTTTTTTTTTAGGTTCCGGGGGTCTGAAAACGTGAAGATCCGGTGAAAACTCAATTTTGAAAAATCGACATGAAAACAATACTTTCCTTCCTATATATGACTATAGACTAGAGAAAGTAAAAATATAGAAATATTTTACATGACATTACGTTTCAAATCTAGACCAGAATATAATCAAGTAGCCGGCCGCATTGGCGCAGTTGGTAACATGCTCGCCTGTTATCATACGGTCCTGGGTTCGAATCCCACTCAGGCACGGTGGCATATTTTCATACGCTACAAAAAATCATTTCATCCTCCATGGTACAATAGTGACACCCCATCGTCGTCGCTTATGACCATTGTAGTTAATGCGACGAATAAATAAATTTAAAAAAAAATCAAGGAAATATAAAATTGGTGCGTGTCGTTTTTGTTTACATGACGTCCGTCAATTCTTTTGTATAATGTATAGGATTGGTAAACACAGGTAAACTGTCTATTTTCATTCACAGGCTCTAAATTACAGTTGGCCCTAGTAAACTTGTGTTTACATTAGAAGCCAATCAATAGGGTTAACAATTTAGAAAAAAATGACAACGGTAAAATGACGTGGCCTAGTTTTTACATTTAAATTACAGGGTAAACCCTAAACTACCCCATCGAATTATACTTAAACAATTTATCCATACTTAACTCTACTTATAAACATTTAAAAGTATAATTTATTTAAAGTATAAACCTGTTATAAACAAATAATGAATAAATTAAAACGTAATCATTTTTACAATCTAAAGAAAAATTCAATTAAATCGCACGAAATTCTATCCAAATACAGTTAGATCCCGGTTTTCCAACCTTCCCGAATTTGATACAAAAACTTAATGCAACTGTTAAGTTATCTTTTAACATACTGCCAAAATTTATGTAGCATTAAATAAATGAATTTATACGAAATTTTGAAATAATTAATTAAAAAACTCTGGTGTGTAACACTCACACGACTTTCTCTGGCCAATGTAAATAAAGACCAATATGACCAAATGTTAGTAGTAAAACATTAGAAATAAACAAAAAACATAACCTTATTTTAATCATGAGTGTGTCACCGGCACCCCTTCTAATTAATCATTTACTGTGTTGCCGGCCTTTGTCGGCGCGGTAGGCCCTTTAGCGGCGCACCGACAGAGGGCTTTGTCATCAAGGCCAAGCCAGTAGCCGCTCTCTACCACAGTGCTCTCGGCGACTATATAAAGAGCGCTACACTGAGCCAGACAGCAGACAAGACGTCCACCACGGCACACGGCTGCTGGACTCCAGCGAAGACTAATCGACGACCCCGCAAGAGAGAAGATGCTTCCGCTCGCCGACCCGTCACCGTAAGCCGTCGACCGGACCGTCATCGCCCGCTGACAAGAGCGATGCCCACAGCGGTCCCTCGACCGAGCCTTACGCCCACCGGACCCAAAGAAGCAGCTATTGACGCACTACTGCGAGGGAAGAAGATGACGTCTCCGCTGGATGACGACACGCCGTGTCGCCCAGCCTCCGACCGCCACGACGACTACGACCGACGGTTCCCATCAAGACGACCACCGCTAAAACGGCCCTTTTCAGGGCCACCAAACATATAAGGTTTGCCACGCAATGTCGCCATCCGTTGACACTTAAAAAAATTATCCGTACTTAACTTTACTTATAAACATTTAAAAGTATAAGTCTGTTATAAACAAATTATGAATAATTTAAAAAGTAATCATTTTTACAATCTAAAGAAAAATTCAATTAATCGCACGAAATTCTATCTAAATACAATAAGATCCCGGTTATTTGATACGTAAACTAAATGTAACTGTGAAGTTATTTTTTAACATACTGCCAAAATTTATGTAGCATGAAATAAATGAATTTAAACGAAATTTTGAAACAAGATGAAAAAGTATTTATATAAAAAAATGAATTTTAACAATTTTGAAATTTATAAATTTAATTCAGTTCGACTATTAAATATCTATTGATGTCACCATATTTTACACTCTAATTAAATTACTTCAAAGATTGATTTTATAAATTTTTGAAACGTGTCCTTAAAATAAAAACAAATCTGGTGTGAAACACTCACACAACTTTCTCTTGCCAATGCAAATAATTAACAATAAATCTAAAATTAGTAATAAAACATTAGAAATAAACAACAAATTAACCTCAATAAACATAACCTAATTTCAATCATGAGTGAAAGACGCAAAATGAAAATTAATCCCAGTTTGGCTTAAAAATACGGAAAATAACTCTTTCACGCTAAACCAGGCTCTGTACAGGAAAAAGCTTTAAATAAAAGTTGTAGATCTTTTTATTTCCTATGAAATTAATTTCATACACTTTTGTCGTAAAGTGCATTCTAAGGCCGAAATCTTAAAAACATCGATTTTCACACGTTTTCGTGAGAAAAAAACCAGAAAATCGCTAATCACTGCTAAACTAGGCCTAAGCGTTACACAAAAAAATGTTTGAAATAAAACTTGTAGGATTTTAAATTCTCTACAACTTTTATTGGATAAAGTTTTGCGCTAAAATGCATATTAAAGCCGTAATCTTAAAAAAATAATTTTTTTACGTGAAAACAGCCTCAGCGAGAATTTCAGCAAACATGACGCCTACCCTATCTTGTAGAGAATAAAAAATTGAGTAAACCAGGCGATTTTTAAAAAATCGTAGGACCAGTTTTTGAGAAAATCACAAAAAAGTGAAAAATGACACGAATAAACTACTACTTCCGGTTAACCGATTTTGATGAAAATGTTCGTGTCGGGTCCGGTAGTGGTATGTAACTTAAGTTTCAAGTTCGTACGATGTTTCGTTCGTGAGATATTCTGTTCACACACACACACACGCACAAAAAGAGAGAGAGCGAGAGAGAGGGGGTGAGGGAGAGAGAGGGGGGAGCAATCGCTAAAAACATGTTTTTTGGGTCCATGGTGTCAGAGAACGTGTAGATCCGGTGAAAACTCGATTTCATAAAATCGACATGAAAACAATACTTTCCTTCCTATATATTCATGTAGGCAAGAGAAAGTAATAATACGTGAGTAACGGAAGTGCGTCAAAGAAACGTTTTTATGAGTCATAACGACAACACATTATTCAAATAGCTTACTTCATTCCCCTGAAACAAACACAGTATTAATAATAATAATAATAAAATTGTAGCTCCGTTTCTCTGATACACACACACATGCAATTATTCCTGTATGATTAGACGATTGTTAAAAAGCCGTTTTGAACCGGGTTGAACAATCTTTTAGATCCGCCCGCTTCCTTACCCCCCCCCCCCCACCCATACTAATGCTAGTTCCTGTCACAATTCAACGTGAATTTTTAATGCATCTTTTTAATAAAGTTGGTTCCCATGTGGCCGACATTTGTGTGTTTTTATTCATGTACTACAGTCGTACCCCGCTATACGAATTTGGTTAGAACACCTTTTTACTTTCTCTTGCTTATCTGTATAAAAGAAATTGTGATTTTGTCTCTTCATTTTTTAAAAATGCCCCAAATTTTGTTTCTACGCCAGATGTACCTCGTAAACACCGAAAATAAGTTCAGCTGAATTTTTGTCTGTTTGTATGCATTGGGTGTAGTATGCATTTTACGACAAAAGTGAATAGGTCTATAATAAAATATATAGGACATTACAAGATCTACAACTTTTATTTATAGCATTTTTTTGTACAGTGCCTAGTTTAGCGTGACAGAGTGATTTTTGGTATTTTTAAGCCAAACTGAGGTTTGATTTTCATTTTGCGTCTTTCATATATGATTAAAATTAGGTTATGTTTATTGAGGTTAGTTTTGTTGTTTATTTCTAATGTTTTATTACTAATGGTAGGATAATTGTTAATTATTTGCATTGGCAAGAGGAAGTTGTGTGAGTGTTTCACATCAGATTTTTAGAAGAATATTAACAGAGGCCTATGCGCCGGTAAAACCTGTAGTCATTGAGTCAGTTGCCTACCTGCCCATTCCACCCTACACCCTATACCCTATACACCTTTTCTCGGTCACATTGTCAAAAATCTGGTGTGAAACACTCACACAACTTTCTCTTGCCAATGAAAATAATGAACAATAAACCTAACATTAGTAATAAAATATTAGAAATAAACAAAAAACTAACCTCAAAAAACATTAGTGAAATACGTAAAATTAAAATCGACCTCAGTTTGGCTTAAAAATACGGAAAATCGCTCCTACACGCTAAACTAGGCACTGTACAAAAAAAAGCTCTAAATAAAAGTTGTAGATCTTTTAATTTTCTACAAATTTTATTATACACACTTTTGTCGTAAAATGCATTCTAAGGCCGAAATCTTTAAAAAATCGATTTTTCACACGTTTTCGTGAGAAAAAAAACAGAAAATCGCTAATTACCACTAAACTAAGCGTTATACAAAAAATGTTTGAAATAAAAGTTGTAGAATTTTACATTCTCTACAACTTTTATTATATAACATTTTGCGCTAAAATGCATATTAAAGCCGCAATCTTAAAAAGAAAATGTTTTTACGTAAAAACAGCCTCACGCAGAATTTCAGCAAACATGACGCCTACCCTATCTTGTAGATAATAAAAAATTGAGTAAACCAGGCGATTTTTAAAAAAATCGTAGGACCAGTTTTTGAGAAAATCGTAAAAAAGTGAAAAATTATACGAATAAACTACTACTTCCGGTTGACCGATTTTGATGAAAATGTTCGTGTCGGGTCCGGTAGTGGCATGTAACTTAAGTTTCAAGTTCGTACGATGTTCCGTTCTTGAGATATTCTGTTCACACACAGACACACACACACACACACACACACACACACACACACACACACACACACACACACACACAGACCAATCGCTAAAACCATGTTTTTTGGGTTCAGGGGGTCTGAAAACGTATAGATCCGGTGAAAACTCGATTTCGAAAAATCGACATGAAAACAATACTTTCCTTCCTATATATTCATATAGGCAAGAGAAAGTAAAAATGAATCACTCGTCTTAATAGTGGTCACCATCTTGGTGTTCTTATTGTGATTTACCTTTCATTTACTATTAAAATAATATAGCGCTGCATATCTTAATTTAAAAACACCAAGATCTCGCTTTTATTTTACGTTCAACTATTTTTTACTTTCTCTTGCCTGTATGAATATACAGGGTGATTTTTAAGTATGGAAACAACTTTATATTGCGTAACTGAGATGTATTTCGCAAAAGAAGCTTATGCGGATCTGCTTATTTTTAAAAATCCAACTTCTTTTTGGTTTTGAAATTTTTCTCCGCCATCTTGGATCCGCCACATTGGATTGAACATTATGTTTTTGAATGGGATGTTGGTCGTGTGATACGTCATTCCAATGTGAAATTTTAAGAAAAAACCAATGGCGCAAACCGTTTTTCAATAGATGCCTTCGTGTTTTAGTTATAAGCACTCAAAGTTGCAATTTTAGAAAAATTATGTTAGCAATAAAATAAGTAGAACGCACTGCATAAACCATTTTATTGCATTTTTCAATCATAAAGTATCTAATTACTAAGTTCAAACGGTGGTAAGACATGATAATAATGAGAAAAAAATATTATAAATAAATAATATTATAATATTTTCCGTATTTTTTAAGCCAAACTGAGGTTGATTTTCATTTTGCGTCTTTCACTCATGATTAAAATAATGTTATGTTTTTTGAGGTTAGTTTTTTTGTTTATTACTAATGTTAGGTTATACTGTTCAAATTATTTGCATTGGCAAGAGAAAGTTGTGTGAGTGTTTCACACCAGATTTTATATATTAGAAGAAAGATTACTAGGGAAATTTTACTTTCCATACGGGACTTTTTATTTTGAAAAGTTACCACCATTTAGAGGCATACTGTCATACTTACACCTAATTTGTTAGTTGCAGGATTAAAATAAATAGTTCTGTTTCTTATTACATGGTCAACCAATTAAATGAGTGAATCATTTACGAATAGAAGAGGTAGAGGTGTATTGTGACACTAATCAGAGTTATCTCCTCTCAAAGTTATGAATTTCATTATACAGCCAGACCCTGTGGTGAATGAAGTGAAGGTGTCATTTGCAGAGTGGAAAATATGTGCTTTTCAGAGGGCTTGGCATGCTGATAAGCGTACTTTTCCACTCAGTGAGTTGTGGCACCGGTAAACCACCTCACTCCTCGATTTACTTAGTAAAACCTCTACAGGTTCAAACCATCCTTTCGGCTGATCACCTAAACTAAACAGACAACACTATCATACTATTCGAATGGATTGTACTTAGGCTTGATTGGACCTAGGCTTAGACTGTACTTAGGCTTGATTGGACCTAGGCTTAGACTGTACTTAGGCTTGATTGGACCTAGGCTTAGACTGTACTTAGGCTAGATTGTACTCTAGACCAATCCAGAGGTAAAGTCATCGCCAAAATCAGCTGTTTATCAGCTGATTTTCGGAGACAAAGGTTTCTGGTTCAAATCCTAGTAAAGGTAGTTACTTTTATACGGATTTGAATACTAGACAGTGGTTACCGGTGTACTTTGATGGTTGGGGTTCAATTAACCATACACTCTCAGGAATGGTTGACCTGAGTCTGTACAAGATTACACCTCATTTACACGTCATACATATCATCCTTACCTCATTGGGCCATGCGGTTGGTTGCTTATTGTTCTCAATTGAACAGATTGCAACGTGCACACATTAGGAATAAATAGGCTAGTGGATTGTAATAAACGTGATGCACTTTAAATGGAAAATACATTATTACAATATTTATACATAAAATAATAAAATGTAATAATGTAATTGCGAAGAAACATATAATATTTATATTTCACCTTGAAATAGAAAATATAAAATGTCCACTATATAACAGAGACAGCAGGCTGTGTTCGTTCTTCGTCTGTTCGATTACATGACATTCATGTCGTCCTTTGTCCTAGTTAGTCCATTACTAATTCATTGCAATATCATCACACGATTACTTTCCATAAATAGTTTCATTACATATTACGTTAACGAACATTAGTTTCTGATACGTTTACGTGTCGTTACAAACCTCATTGGGGATGTTTTACAATACTATATTATGTGAACGTTTTATATTGGTGGCTATTTTTACTTTCTCTTGCCTATTTAATTATTTTTGAGAATAAAAAATTTAGTAAATGGCGCGATTTAAAAAAAAATCGTAGGACCAATTTTTGAGAAAGTCGCAAAAAAATTGAAAAATTACACGAATAAACTACTACTTTCGGTTGACCGATTTTGATGAAAATGTTCTTGTCGGGTCTGGTAGTGCTATGTAACTTAAGTTTCAAGTTCGTACGATGTTCTGTTCTTGAGATATTCTGTTCACACACACGCGCGCGCGCACAGACACACACACAGACCAATCGCTAAAAACATGTTTTTTTTTGGGTTCAGGGGGTCTGAAAACGTGTAGATTCGGTGAAGAGTGTATTTGTTGTGATCGGCATGAAAACAATACTTTCCTTCATATGTATTCATACAGGCAAGAGAAATTAAAAACTGATAATGTTGTTAAAATATCCACCAAAGAAAAACCGGGCATAAAAAAACATACTTGCCTTAAATTACTTGCCTCGTACTTCGTGGTGACGATTACTTAGAATAAATCACAGGTGGACAATAAAGAAAAAAAAACTGTCATTTATCCCTAGAATTTTTTTTAAATAATGTTTTGGCACGCAATGATATTAATTAGAAAATTGCATAATCAATAAATTTAAGGCGTGAAAATAAAAAATAAACTTAATATAATTTAAATTACTAACGGGTGATTCAAAAAGAGCGCCGGTTTTTAAACGGCTGGTAAATTTTTGTTTATCGGTTGTCAACATTGTTAGACCTCATTTCTATTTCGGAGAACATTCCGATTGACGATTCAGTTGTAGTTTCTCTTGTTCGCAGTGTAGTACTCTCGCAGTCTCTGTCTAACCATGGAGAAGTTTACTATTGCACAACGAGTGTTAATCGTCAAAACATTTTACCAGAGAGGAGAGAGTTATGCGGCTACTGTCAGGCGACTTCGCGGTACTCTAGGACGTAATGAAGCACCGAATGAATCAACAGTTCGCAGGCTCATGGAAAAGTTTTTTGAGACGGGTTCAACAGTCGACCTTAAAAGTTCTGGACGTCGTCGTTCTGGCCGAACTAAGCAGAACGTTGCGTTGGTTCGTGACAGTATGGCTGTTATCCCAGCAAAATCAATACGTCGCCGTTCTCAACAATTGGGTTTGCGATGTTCTTCTGTACGGAGAATTCTTCGGTACGATCTTCAATATCACCCGTATAAAATTCAGTTGACGCAACATTTGAAAGTGGCAGACCACCAGAAGAGACGACAGTTTGTTGACTGGGTATTGAGAAAACGGCAGGATGATGACACCTTCGCAAACAAAATTGATGCCTTGTGACTTTCATCTTTGGGGTCATCTGAAGTCATTGGTGTATGCCAATAAACCCCGAAACATCAATTACTTGAAGGAGGAAATTCGACGGGTTATCGGGCAAATGGAAGTCGAAACTTGTCGTGCAGTAATATCCAATTTCATGGACAGAGTTGATGCGTGCCAGCGCAGTAGAGGAGGACACATGCATGACATCATTTTTCATACATGAAATCGGAAGGTAAGATGAACTTGTTGATGTATTTATTTTCAGTTTTTCAATAAAATAAATCTCTTAATTTGATATATCAAAACCGGCGCTCTTTTTGAATCACCCTATACTTCATTATTGTTATTCGTCATTGTACCTTTTAAGTGTTGTGTATTCTATTTTTGTAGCCTTTACTTGACAACGATTAGATGTTATCGGAGATTGAATCTCATTTCCTGTCAGGTAGAATTAAAAGAAATGTCATGTCAACGGATATGAAATGTGTCTTCATTTGAAACTTTTAATGCCTTCTTTATCTGATAATTGAACAATTTGATTAAGACGTATGACTTGTCCGTTTTCGTCACTCATTGGATATAGTCCATACTAATTAGGTGGTTTATGTATGGTCAACACAACGCCCCAAATCGTCGCTTCGTTTCGATTCATTTTTTTACTTTCTCTTGCCTATATGAATATATAGGAAGAAAAGTATTGTTTTCATGTCGATTTTAACAAATACACTATTCACCGGATCTACACGTTTTCAGACCCCCTGAACCCAAAAAACATGTTTTTAGCGATTGGTCTGTGTGTGTGTGTGTGTGTGTGTGTGTGTGTGTGTGTGTGTGTGTGTGCGTGCGCGCGTGTGTGTACGCGTGCGAACAGAATATCTCAAGAACGGAACATTTTACGAACTTGAAACTTTAAACTTAAGTTACATACCACTACCGGATACGACACGAACTTTTTCATCAAAATCGGTCAACCGAAGTAGTAGTTTATTCGTGTCATTTTTCACTCTTTTACGATTTTTTCAAAAACTGGTCGTACGTCTTTTTTAAAAATCGCCTCATTTAGTACATTTTTTTATGTTCTACATGATAATGTAGGCACCATATCTGCTGAAATTATTGGGGAGGCTGTGCTCTCGAAGAAAAAAATGTTTTTTAAGATTGCGACTTTAATATGCATTTTAGCGCAAAAATTTAATATAATAAAAGTTGTAGAGAATTACAATATTTGTAGATCATAACAACAATATTTTTCAACTGGATGAGTAGGTAGGAACGAATGGTAGACGACCTCACTCCTCGTTTTACTAAGTATTGCCTGTAGAGCTTTAAAACAAGCCTTTCGGCTGATCACTAACAACTATGAAACTAATTGCTTTAAAACGAGATCTAACTGATAGAATGTTGTGGTTAGGAACTGTTATTTGGTACAGAAATATAAACTAACAACTAAATGTTTCCTTAACTAAATGAAAAAACCCATGCAATTATTTTTCTGTTTGAAAAGAACTAAAAAAATCTGGTGTGAAACACTCGCACAACTTTCTCTTGCCAATGCAAATAATTAACAATAAAACCTAGCATTATTAATAAAACATTAGAAATAAACAAAAAACTAACCTCAATAAACATAACCTTTTTTTAATCATGACTGAAAGACGCAAAATGAAAATTTACCTCAGTGTGGCTTTAAAATACGGATAATCACTCTTTCACGCTAAATTAGAATCTGTAGAGAAAAATGCTTTAAATAAAAATTGTAGATCTTTTAATTTTCTATAAATTTTGTTATATACACTTTTGTCGTAAAATGCAATCTAAGGCCGAAATCTTAAAAAAATCGATTTTTCACACGTTTCCGTGTTAAAAAAACAGAAAATCGCTAATTACTGCTAAACTAAGCGTTATACAAAAAAATGTTTGAAATAAAAGTTGTAGGTTTTCAAATTCTCTACAACTTTTATTATATACATTTTTGCTCTAAAATTAATATTAAAGCTGCAATCTTTAAAAAAATATTTTTTTACGTGAAAACACCCTCACCAAATATTTCAGAAAACATGACACCTACCCTATCTTGTAGAGAATAAAAAATTGAGTAAATAAGGCGATTTTAAAAAAAATTGTAGGACCAGTTTTTCAGAAAATCGCAAAAAAGTGAAAAATTATACGAATAAACTACTACTTCCGGTTGACCGATTTTGATGAAAATGTTCGTGTCGGGTCCAGTAGTGGTATGTAACTTAAGTTTCAAGTTCGTACGATGTTCCGTTCTTGAGATATTCTGTTCACACACAGACCAATCGCTAAAAACATGTTTTTTGGGTTCAGGGGGTCTGAAAACGTGTAGATCCGGTGAAAACTCGATTTCGAAAAATCGACATGAAAACAATACTTTCCTTCCTATATATTCATATAGGCAAGAGAAAGTAAAAAACCTATGCAAATATTTTTCTGTTTGAAAAGAACTAAAAACATCTGGTGTGAAACACACAACTTTCTCTTGCCAATACAAATAATTAACAATGTATTAAATATTATTAATAAAACATTAGAAATAAACAAAAATTAACCTGAATAAACATAACCTTTTTTAATCATGAGTGAAAGACGCAAAATGAAAATGACCCTCGGTTTTGCTAAAAAGTACGGAAAATCACTCTTTTACGCTAAACTAGGCTCTGAAGAGAAAAATGCTTTAAATAAAAGTTGTAGATCTTTTAATTTTCTATAAATTTTGTTATATACACTTTTGTCGTAAAGTGCATACTAAGGCCGAAATCTTAAAAAAATCGATTTTTTACACGTTTTCGTGAGAAAAAAAACAGAAAATCGCTAATTACTGCTAAACTAAGCGTTATACAAAAACATTTTTGAAATAAAAGTTGTAGGATTTAAAATTCTCTACAACTTTTATTATATAAATTTTTGCGCTAAAATGCAAATTAAAGCCGCAATCTTTAAAAAAATATTTTTTTACGTGAAAACACCCTCACCAAATATTTCAGAAAACATGACACCTACCCTATCTTGTAGAGAATAAAAAATTGAGTAAACCAGGCGATTTTAAAAAAATCGTAGGACCAGTTTTTCAGAAAATCGCAAAAAAGTAAAAAATAACTCGAATAAACTACTACTTCCGGTTGACCGATTTTGATGAAAATATTCGTGTCGGGTTCGGTAGTGGTATGTAACTTAAGTTTCAAGTTCGTTCGATGTTCCTTTCTTGAGATATTTTGTACACACACACACACACACACACACACACACACACACACACACACACACACACACACACACAGACATACACACACATAGACCTATCGCTAGAAACATGTTTGTGTGGTTTCAGGGGGTCTGAAAACGTGTAGATCCGGTAAAAACTCGATTTCTTAAAATCGAAATGAAAACAATACTTTCCTTCCTATATATTCATATAGGCAAGAGAAAGTAAAAAATCGTTCTAACACTGAAATATTTAAATTTTTTTCTAGTTTTTTTTAAAGTCGCATCGACAGCGTGGTTATAAGCAACTACTGAGGGTTTTGGTACCTTAATGGTGGTTTTAACGTTTTAAAATTTCTAGATCCTAGTCGGGAATCGAACGCAGGACCTTTCGCTTTGTAGGCAAGCACCCTAGTCACTACGCCACGGAATCGGTTTTAAAATACATACATTATTCCATTAATTTTTGTTGAAAAGTTTTTTTTGGAAATTTTCGGTTATCCGGACGTCCGGTAAACCGGATGTTATCACAATTTAAAATATATCATCGTCCTGTTTTCCGGACGTTAGTTCTGAAAGGGTTGACAATGAGGTCTAACTGATAGAATGTTGTGGTTAGGAACTGTTATTTGGTACGGAAATATAAACTAACAACTAAATGTTTCCTTAACTAAATTAAAAACCCATGCAAATATTTTTCTGTTGGAAAAGAACTGAACAAAAAACAAACAAAAATAGCCGTTATTTTGTTGTCTTCCATACGGGTATGAAATGTTTGTAAGATACTACATGGAAATCTACTTTAGACTTGCATTGTAAGCACATTCATCCGTCAGGTATTCTGTTAAAACTATTTTCAAGAAACTCGCTGACTGAAAAGTTTTTTGACACTTTTTTCAAAAATTCACAGAATTTTTTATTGCTAATGAAAATAATTACCAATAAAACCTACCATTAGAAATAAACAATAAAACTAACCTCAAAAAACATAACCTTATTTTAATTATGGGTGAATGGTGCAAAATAAACACATGACATTAAAACAATACTTTTCTTCCTATATATATTTATACAGGCAAGAGAAAGTATAAATAATATTATTTCTTAACATTTATATATTTTGTTTTTTTATTCCTACTATGTGTACGTTTAAATCTGTTCAATTCAGAACAATAAGCAACCCTATGACCCAATGAGATGAAGATGATGTGTACGACGTGTAAATGAGTTGTAGTCTTTTACAAACCCAGGCCGACCATTCCTGACAGAGTATGGTTAATTAAACCCCAACCATCAAAGTACACCGGTAACCACTGTCTAGTATTCAGATCCGTATAAAAGTAACTACCTTTACTAGGATTTGAACCAGGAACCTTCATTTCCGAAAATCAGCTGATTTTGGCGACGACTTTACCTCTAGACCAACCTGGTGGGTTATCATAAATAATAGTAAAAATTTGGCGTAATGCCGTATTTTCGTGACGTTTTTTCACCCTACTTTAATAAAAATGAAATTGTAGAGTCCTACACGTGGTTATTTCATCTGGATTCTGTAAAGAGATTTAAAAATTAATTTGAGCGGGGATATATTTCAATGGCGTTTGTATTAGTGTTATACGGATTTGAATGCTAGACAGTAGTTGTTGGTGTACTTTGATGGTTGGGGTTCAATTAACCATACTCTCTCAGTCTGTAAAAGACTACACCTCATTTACACGTCATACACATCACCTCATCTCAATGGGTCATGGGGTTGCTTATTGTTCTGAATTGAACAGATTGCAACGTACACAACACATTAGGGATTGCAAAAAAAAATTTACAAACAAAAGTGCCTTCTAGATTGAAAGAGAAATACTTTTTTTTTTTTTTTTTTTTTTACTTGTTAGGCCGCAATGGACCACTTCAGCCACAACATGAAAGACTCTGCTTCGATCTCTGAGCCTTGATCTTTACCCAGTAAGAGATACTTTATATTCATATTTTTTTTTTTTTTAGATTTTGTTATCAGGAACTGCACATTATTGACAACTACCCAATTTGATCGCTTCTTTGCTGTATTATTTGACGTGAATTAGTGACATGAGTTTGAACAGGGTCCCCTAATAGAGATTGTTCACGTAAGGCTGTCAGCTGGTCACCATACAAAGTCGCTTGCCCAACCGGTGTTACTTAACAAATAATAGCGACTTACTACCAGCTGACTGACTGGGCTTTTAAAGATTACTTGAACGGGCTACCGGTTAACGGAGACCTGTTGACGATTTGAGAATTTAAATTATACGGCCACCTGGTTATCGATGTATAGGCAGTGCCTCCTTGATTTTAGCTTTCTCCTTTATTAAAGTATAAAATCGATCCGTAATAAGGCCGGTCGATTTGCCACTGCCTTCTGTTTCGTTTGGTTCGGATTACATCAACTGACCGTAACTAAATGAATGGACTAGGCACTAGGCAGTAGGCAGTAGGCTCTCTAATGGCTGGCGTATCGCTTATTATAGTTATCGATACAAGGTCTTCGGTTTTTGCTCTAATATTGCCTACTGGTAAAGCGTGCTGCTGCACGAAGAGTTATTCAAATTACTAAAACACCGTTTTTCTGCAGTTTGCTTTTCCCAATAATTATAGTAGAATATTACCTTTAGGTAATACTAAAACATACTAATAATAAATACTAAAATAATACCCAATATTGTTGTTGATTAGGTCATCAGCCGAAGGGCTGGTTTGAACCTGTAGAGGTTTTACTAAGTAAAACAAGGAGTGAGGTGGTTTACCATTGCCACAACTCACTGAGTGGAAAAGTACGCTTATCAGCATGCCGGGCCCTCTGAAAAGCACATATTTTCCACTCTGCAAATGACACCTTCACTTCATTCACCACAGGGTCTGGCTGTATAATGAAATTCATTACTTTCAGACGAGATAACTCTGATTAGTGTCTTTTACACCTCTACCTCTTCTGTCCTTAAATGATTCAGTCATTTAATTGGCTGACCATGTGATAAGAAACAGCACTATTTATTTTAGCGCTGCAACGAACAGATTGAGAGTAAATAATTTGACTCTCCGCCTGTCTGTTAAGGGCAAAGTATTACCTTTCGGTAATACTAAAACATACTAATAATAAATACTAAAATAGTACCCAATATTATTAATACTAAAATAATATTAATATACGATAATACGGTGGGTAGGCTAATACTAAAATTTTCCCACAGCGGGCAAGTGGAAAGTTAAATTAATTGTACTCGATCTGTTGGTTCCTCGTTTTTTACTTTCTCTTGCCTATATGAATATATAGGAAGGAAAGTATTGTTTTCATGTCGATTTTAACAAATACACTCTTCACCGGGTCTACACATTTTCGGACCCCCTGAAACAAAAAAAAAACCTGTTTTTAGCGATTGGTCTGTGTGTGTGTGTGTGTATACAAAATATCTCAAGAACGGAACATCGTACGAACTTGAAACTTAAAACTTAAGTTACATACCACTACCGGACCCGACACGAACATTTTCATCAAAATCGGTCAACCGGAAGTAGTATTTAGTTTATTCGTGTAATTTTTCACTTTTTTGCAATTTTCTCAAAAACTGGTCCTACGATTTTTTTTTAAAAATCGCCTGGTTTACTAAATTTTTATTCTCTACAAGATAGGGTAGGCGCCATGTTTGCTGAAATTCTTGGTGAGGCTGTTTTCACGTAAAAAAATTGTTTTTTTAA
Organism: Catonia carolina; assembly: GCA_035578175.1. Classification (NCBI taxonomy): domain Eukaryota; kingdom Metazoa; phylum Arthropoda; class Insecta; order Hemiptera; family Achilidae; genus Catonia; species Catonia carolina. The sequence goes on from JAQMRL010000008.1 coordinate 102,573,433, forward strand.
GATTGCGGCTTTAATATGCATTTTAGCGCAAAAAGTTATACAATAAAAGTTGTGGAGAATTTAAAATCCTACAACTTTAATTTCAAACATTTATTTGTATAACGCTTAGTTTAGCGGTATTTAGCAATTTTCTGTTTTTTTTCTCACGAAAACGTGTGAAAAATCTATTTATATAAGATTTCGGCTTTAGTATGCACTTTACGACAGAAGTATATATAATAAAATTTGTAGGAAATTAAAAGATCTACAACTTTTATTTAAAGCATTTTTCTCTACAGAGCCTAGTTTAAGCATTAAAGAGTGATTTGCTATATTTTTAAGCCAAACAGAGGTCGATTTTCATTTTGCGTCATTCACTCATGATTAAAATAAGGTTATGTTTTTTGAGGTTAGTTTTTTGTTTATTTCTAATGTTGTATCAACAATGTTAGGTTATATTGGGCATTATTTGCATTGGCAAGAGAAAGTCGTGTGAGTGTTTCACACCAGATTTTTTTTTTTTTTTACTGTATAGTTTAATATAGTGTCGGTTGGCAGCAGTGAGTTTAGTTAGAAGAAAGAAACAGGCACCGTGACTCATTTGGTCTGTTATTGTTATTGCAGACTATTATAGACATTTAGACTGGCTGAGTATATACAGTAATTGGTATAAACCTTTTTGTGAGTCATTCTAAACGGCAGCTAATTTATTCTCTCTTGTTTCTATACTGAACTGATTGTCATCTCATATTTCCATAATAGCCGAGATTAATGTGTTTTTTTACACGTGTGTTGAATAGTTTAGTCAAACCAATTAGTTATATAAACCCACCGGGTTGGTCTAGAGCGGTCATGTCAAAGATACGGCCCGCGGGCCGCATCCGGCCCCCGGGCCGCATCCGGCCCCCGGGCTGTATCAATACGGCCCGCGATCGCAATGTGTCACAGAAAGAAGAATCATGTTTTTTTAGAGCTTTAAGACTTCACTCGATTCCTCTACGGAAGTTTTAAAATGCGCACACTACATTCATAAGTAATTTTAAGGGCCGCGCGTGCCTAGGACAAGCGAGAGAGATAGACAGTAACGCCATCTCTACCTGACATCAATGAGCTTGTCAAAAACAAGAGACGTCAGGTATCTGGATCCTCGAGCTCAAAATAATTACCATCTTTTATAACTTTGATATGATTTTTAACAACCGTATATTATATACTATACAATCAAATAAATAAAATGTTATAATAATTCAGTACATTTTTTGTTATTTGAATCTGGCCCGGCTACACATTCTAAATTTAATATATGGCCCTCTGAAAAATTGAGTTTGACACCACTGGTCTAGAGGTAAAGTCGTCGCCAAAATCAGCTGTTTAACAGGTAATTTTCGGAGACGAAGGTTCCTGGTTCAAATCCTAGTAAAGGTAGTTACTTTTATACGGATTTGAATACTAGACAGTGGTTGTGGGTGTACTTTGATGGTTTGGGTTCAATTAACCATACTCTCTCAGGAATGGTCCTCCTGAGTCTGTATAAGACTACACAGTCTCTTTTACACGTCATACACATCATCCTCATCTCATTGGGTGATGGGGTTGCTTATTGTTCTCAATTGAACAGATTGCAACGTACACATATTAGGAATTAAAAAAAAAGAAAAAAAAAGTTGGCTGGAGCAAATGAAAAGTAAGCCAAAACTTAAAAATGTAGTATTACATTTTATTAAATTCTGTTACCAGTTGTGTATTTTAATGGTATATCCTTGTTCATTTATAGGCCTACTTAAAAAATAACTTTAGTACTAATAAAGTAATATGAACCTCAACATTTTATTTAGGCTATTTATCTTTATTCCTTGAAAAACTAGCAAATTGTGTGCTTTGATAGGCCTAAAAGAAAAGAAAATTCACACTTTAAAAGTTTTAAAAACAAGTTTAGACACTTGATTTTTTTATTTTATAATATTTTTAACAGACGTACATTAAACCAAGATTCTGTAGGCCCTATTCTATACCCCTACCTCTAGACCCCAGCCCCGGTAGCAGGGGCGGTTTCAGGGAAGGGGCCATGGCCCCCCCGAAATACTAGGAAAACTTAGTTTAATATTTTCTATAAGCTATTATTTCTAACAAAACTGAATCCCAATACTCGTACCTATCAATTAACAATAATTATTTTAGTATAAAAATGAGTCAGACAGAAAGTATCTATTTTTAAATAGTATTAAGATAACAATCAGTGTCAGTAGTGAAAAGCCACTCGCATACAGTCAGCGCCTTGAAAATTTCTCTATGAATTAAAATTGTGGTTACAGCAATACAGCATAAAAGAGGACTTTTCAATGACTCAATTACAAACAGTAAGAGCTACATTAAAACAAGATAGTCCCCCCCCCCCGAAAATCAGCCCTGGAACCGCCCATGTATCTACATCCAGCTTAAATAAACACTATCCTTTAAACGTTTTCAATTATGTAGTTCAGATTACTTGTAATTATTGTAGTTTCATAAAGACACTCCTTAATTAATTATTTTAACTATTAAATTTAACAAAACCACTTGTTTCTACTTTTTAATGTTGACCGCTTTTATATTTCAAAAACTCAACACATTCACTACCACGCATGTTAACAAAACACAGCTTACAAAACTTTTCAACTTCAGACTACGAAGAAAATCGAAATGAACCGATACAATACCAAAAGATAATGATGAAACTAAAAATGAGTTAAACACGGGCAAGTGCAAACAGTTGTATTAAACTTTTCACAGACATTAATTTCAACGATACGAAATAAACAATCTAAAATGATAAACAACGAATCACTGGAATTGTTGTTTTTACTCTCCTGTTATAATTTAAGTGTATTAGTCTTGTATTACTTGTGTCCAAAAATAAAACTGAGTCTAAAATAAAAACCTACTAATCATCAATAATAATGTAATAATGTAACAAAAATAACGATGTAAGAGGAACAATAGTAAAAGTTTTGGTTATTAATGGTAAACTAATGTTCGATTTATAAAACATTTTCTAACAAATGGATTAAACGTGTTTTTAAACGCTTTTATTTAACGTACTCTTGGATCCATCAAATCTTGCAACTTAAAATTTTAATACTTCTACCGTATCAATATGAATCAAACTTTGCACACTTGTTTATCTTCGATGACAATACGCTGTGGAGGTGTTTGTAAAAAAAAAATTTAAAAAACGCTTTTATTTAACAATTACTTAAAAAAATTAACTAAAAATAAAAAAAATTTACAAAAAAATCACAGAAAAAAAATTACAAAAAAATAAAAAAAAAATTTTAAGAAACGCTGTTATTTAACAATTAATCAAAAAGAAATGAACTAAAAAGAAAAAATAAAAAAATTTAGAAAAAAAAAATCACAGACATTACAGTTAAAAATAAAAGCGTGGCGCATTAATATATATAATATTTATTGTAAAATATTCGTTGTAAAATATTATATATATATTAATGCGCCACGCTTTTATTTTTAACTGTAATGTCTGTGATTTTTTTTCTAAATTTTTTTCTTTTTTCTTTTTAGTTCATTTTTTTTTGATTAATTGTTAAATAATAGCGTTTCTTAAAATATTTTTTTTTTAATTTTTTTTTTTTTTTGTAATTTTTTTCTGTGATTTTTTTGTAAATTTTTTTATTTTTTTCTTTTTAGTTAATTTTTTTAAGTAATTGTTAAATAAAAGCGTTTTTAAAATTTTTTTTTTAATTTTTTTAAATTTTAAAATTTTTAATATATTAAGCTTAGAGCGAATAATTAGTGTTGTATGGTATTTTGTTTTTGATCATGCTGTGGGTATTTCTAATTAATGCGCATGCGCACTTGTATTGCTGGTTGCCTACGTCGGAGTACTCTTAGCGTAGACAGACTCTAGAGGTAAAGTCGCCGCCAAAATCAGCTGTTTAACAGCTGAGTCTGTACAAGACTACACTTCATTTACACGTCATATACATCATCCTTAGAGTAAGATCTATTTTTTGTAGCCCTGAAACTAACAGATCAAGTGCAAATAATTTAACACTCAACCTGCCTGTTATGGGCATGTATGATAATGGTAAATGGTTTGCTGGCATTGCTCCCACCACCTCCCCTCCAAATGGTCGCCAGAAGGCATACACCTGGAGACCTGGAGGCTGTTCCTAACAACTCTTATGAAACTTTGTGACGGCGACAGTCACCTTATTAGAAGATTAAAAATCTGATGTGAAACACTCACACAACTTTCTCTTGCAAATATAAATAATTAACAATAAACCTAACATTAGTAATAAAACATTAGAAATAAACAAACAACTAACCTCAAAAATATAACCATATTTCAATCATGAGTGAAACACGCAAAATGAAAATCGACCTCAGTTTGGCTTAGAAATACGGAAAATCACTCTTTCTCTCTAAACTAGGCTCCGTAGAGAAAAATGCTCTTAATAAAAGTTGTAGATCTTTTAATTTTTTATATATAATAAAATTATTGGATGGCGAGTTGGAGGGGGGGTCGACCGACCTGGGGAGTGTGCACTGCTCGCCCTCTTGTCGGGGTGCCTCTTCGGGCTCAAGGCCCGCGTCAGAAGAAATTTGGGTCCTAACAGTCAAGAACTTATCGAAAATTTTAAATTAACTAACTAATAGTAGTTAGGACCTGATCGCCTGACTTTTATCGGCATGTATGGTAAATAAATAAAATAAATAAATAACTGAATGTATTTTGTATTTGTGTGTTTCAGGAGAAAGTGCCAGTGAGTGTGTATTATGAATCGTTGTGTCAAGACAGCATAAAATTTTTCACGAAACAATTGTATCCAACATGGGTGAACATGTCTAACTACATCAACTTGACTTTAATTCCTTTCGGCAAATCTACCGTAAGTATTCTAACCCATTTGTATAAAGTCCAGCCTCTCTTAATTTGCTCCTAATGTAAACAAATAATGACGTCACTGAGCATGCACATTAAACAGGGTGATTCAAAACTATACTGCAATTTCTTGGGATTTCATTCTATAGCTAAAAATAAGAAAAAAAGTTCATAAAAACATATGCCTGAAAACTCTTAGTTAGCGAGTTACGGCTAGCGAAAAATTCACCTAGAACTCTGTATCCTCGGTGAAGTAAGGCCGTATAAAAATGTTAAAGGTAGTTACAAAGATACCAATACGATTGTTTCTTTTGTTTAATCTGAGAAATTGAATAAAATTGGTTCCAGAGCTGTAAATGCAATACTTTCAGAGATATCTTACATAAAACACAAGAATTGGTGCAAAGAAATAACTCATTTTTGTATTTAATGTAAGATTACTTCCATAAATGGTAAATAAATGTGTATTATTTCTTAAATAAATTTGTAGAAAATTTAATTCTGAAAAGATTCATGTGAATTACTCAGGAAAAAAATGAATAATAGATATTGAAATTTCGCTTTATTTAAAATCAAAACAGACGCACATTGTTAACTGCATAAAATATTAATATGTATTAGTAGGTTGGGAGTAACAGCTATAGTTTTGAATCACCCTGTATAAAAATGAGTACATGCTGATTAAAAAGTAACAACAAAATATTTTCAAAAGTATTTAAAAACAAAATACTTTTAAAAGTATTTTTATAAGTGAAACTGTTAGGCCTACAGCATGCCATGACTGATGTTTTAAGTAATTTCAGTTCTTATAATTCAAATAATATAGTTAACTATTATATAATTAATATTAATTAATATAGGATAATATAATTATTGAAATATATATTTTTCTAACCACCAGAATACGGTAACATAAAACACTTACCAATGTTTATAGCGCTTTCGTGTGTGTATCTTGTACACATCTTCAGTAAATTAACATTTATTACAAGTCAAAATTTAAAACTTCCTGCGCCTACCATGGTAGATAAGGAATAGTTGATTCTTATATTTAAAACAGTCTTGCCAACTTAATCAGTTGATTGTCGTATTCAATTTGTGTGTTCATTAATTTCTCCCTGCTATTGTATTTATAAATATAATATTTTTCCAGAATTTCAATTTCATTTTCTTTGTTATTTATTTCTAATATTTCTAGATTATTTTTTATATTCGACATATTGTGTTTATTTTTTATCATGTGTTCAGTTACATTGGAGAATTTTCGATTTCCTTTTTTATAGTTAGAATAGTGTTCTGTAAACCGTTTTTTGAAAGATCTGGTGGTTTTACCGATATATATTTCATTACATTCATTACATTTAATTTTATAAATTCCACATGAATTAAATTGATTATTTTCTTTTTCTTTATCATTTACATTTGCTTTAATATTACGTTTTTGTAAAATAAATTTTATAGGAAACTGGGGTTTATATGCTATTTTGTATTTATTTTTATCGTATATATTGGTAATTTTATGTATTCTATGATTTTGGTTAGAAAATATATATTTCAATTTTAAATAATACGGCTGTTTAAAAATCCTACATAGGATGTTTAATAAAATAATTATTAATTATGATAGTAAATAATAGAGTATAATATATATAACAGTATAAAATATAGTATAATTAATTTTTTTTGTCATCAGTCTCTCGACTGGTTTGATGCAGTTCTCCAACCTGTTCTATCTTGCGCAAGTCGTTTCATATCTACATACCTGTAACACCCTACATCTTTTGTAATTTGCTTTATATATTCTAATCTTTGCCTCCCTCTACAATTTACTCCCTCAATATTACCCTCCATTATTAATAGCCCAATACCTGGATGTCTTAGGATATGCCCCACTAGCCTATCCCTTCTTTTGGTAAGATGCTACCATATACTTCTTTTTTCATCCACTCGCCTAAGAACCTCTAAATTACTTATTTTGTCCACCCACCTAATCTTTAACATTTTCCTATAACACCACATTTCAAAAGCTTCTATCCTCTTCCGTTCTACAGCCCCTATCACCCACGTTTCACTTCCGTATAATGCTACACTCTAAACATAATGTTTTAAGAAATTTTTCCATGAAAAATTTATAAAAACATTATAAAATAAAAATAAAATAAAAATAAAAAAAACATTAAATAAATGAAATTTATTTCATAAAAATCGACAACTCTTATACTATTTTTCAACGTAACTCCCATGATTTTCCAGGCATTTTTCATAGCGTGGTACAAGCTTTTGTATACCCTCTTCATAGAATACTGCTGCCAGTGTGGTCAACCAAGAGGTATTTTCTCATCAACTGCACGAATCAGTTCATCACTAACCACAGATGGACGTCCACTTCGATCTTCATCGTGCACTGTATCACGCCCTTTTTTGAACTGTTTAACCCATCTTCTCACCATTGAATCGCTTATCGCATTTGGCCGGTAAACCTCGCAGATATGTCGATGAATATCAATTGGTTTAATTCTTGCATCCAGAAAACGAATCACCAATCGAATTTCACAAGTGGCAGGATTTTTGATAAACTCGGCCATTACAAACAAGCGCTACAAAGTGCACACAACAATTTGTAACCTCAAAAAGATATCATTTCATTCTGCTTGACACAGAGTGACGGCCGGGCATGCGCGGAACTGTGATCACAGTGCTACCACGGAGAATGACGGAAAGTCACGTGTACAGTGTTTTGGGACAGAAAGGAATTTTGCTGATTGATTTTTTGCTGCGAGGTCAAACAATCAATAAAGATGTTTACTGCGAGACTCTCAAGAAACTGCGCCGCGCAATACAGAACAAGCACCGAGGAATGCTCAAGGAAGGCGTGGTTTTCATTCATGACAATGCCCGACCACACACTGCGAATGAAACAACAAGATTCCTTCAGGACTTTGGCTGGGACTTGTTCGACCATCCTCCGTACAGCCCTGACCTTGCTCCTAGCGACTTTCATTTGTTTTTGCATCTGAAGTCTTTCCTTGGTGGTCAGCAGTTGAACAGCGATGAAGAGCTGAAAGAAAATGTTACCTCTTGGTTGATTACATTGGCGGGAGCATTCTATGAAGAGGGTATACGAAAGCTTGTACCTCGCTATGACAAATGCCTGGAAAATCACGGGAGTTATGTCAAAAAATAGGTTAAGAGTTGTAGATTTTTATAAAATAAATTTCATTGTTGTATCTGTACTTGTTCTTTTTTTATTTCAAAATGGAACTTATTTTACGAACGTACCTTGTATTATAATCGATGGAGGAAACATGTAGAGAAAATGCCTGTGGGGAGAATCCCCCTCAGTATTTTCCAATACAGACCGGTCAAAAGTTAAATTTAGGGAATTTGTTCGGGTTATATTAACTGTTTTTATATATTTGTGAATATTTTTTCTATTTCAGTATAACAAGACAGAGTCGAATGTGTACAAATTCACGTGTCATCATGGTGAACCCGAGTGTTTTGGTAATAAAGTGCAAGCATGCGCTTTGAAATTGATTCCTCAGCAGAGAGACCAAGTGAAGTACATCAACTGCCTCATGTCAATGATGGCTACTGAAACTAATAAAAGCATTCCTTATCCTGGCCCGCAGGTAACTTATTTATCTAACTTAAATAAATATATTTACTTTAAATTAATTTACTAGAATGGTTTTAACTATATACAGTCGATTCCAGATGATTTGTCTGTCCACTGGTTAATTGGTGCATTCGGTTTTTTGGGACAGTTTAATGAACAAAAACAGAACGGGGTTTTACATTGATCCTTAATTTTTTTTGGTCCAATTAGTCTGAATTAATTAGGGATAGTGGAGAATTGACTTGAATGCTAGTGTGAGATGAAATGGGGAACAGGAAATCTTGTCCTATGTGTGGACAAGCTTTGCTGTTGCCCACTTTGTCTCACTAGAATTCAAGTCATCTCTCTACTACAGTACTGTATATGCAACGGAACTCCAGTTTGTTGGTAATTGGTAATTCGTTTGCTGGCATTTCTTCCACCACCTCCACTCAGATTTGTCGCCGTAAGGGATACACCCGGAGGCTGTTCCTAAGAACTCTTAATTTGTTCAAATGTGACGGGAACAGTCACCTAAAATATAACTAAGTTAATTGAATAAAACTAAATTCGAGGGTAAGTTGGAGCCAAGCCAGCAGACATGGGAAGTGTGCACTGCTCGCCCTCTTCTCATAATTTTTTTTTTTTTTTTTGCGCCCTGGAGACTCTAGGAGGAGTATAGGACATGTCGTCAGATATAACACCTGAAATACATAATTATAAGAATCTGACAATGTATCACTACTATCAAGAAAGAAATTCTTGTACGCTATAAAAAGTTTCACCGATCAAGTAATTTTTCAGATTTATTTTAAAGGAATTTAAATCCTCACAACACTTTAAAGATTGGGTTAATTTATTCATGAATTTTCTCCGTGCATAAGTAGGTTTTTGTTCAAACAATTTTGTGGAGTGATTAGCCACATAATAATCATTTCTGTTTCTCGTGTTATGATTGGGAACATTGAAATCCCTCTTGGGGCTCAACAGCCCCCGTCAGAAATTAGAAAAATTGATCCAAATAGGTCAACCTAAAACTAAATAAGAATAAATTGAAAGAAAAATTAGGACCTAAAGTCGCCTAATTACCAGCAAGTGCTTGTCCATCTTGGTAAATAGAATATCCACCACTGTTTGTGCAGCAGACTCTAGCCGTCCGACAAGCTGTGTTATAGTGATATAATGCTCATGAGCGAGTCGCTCAAAAGAACTAGCTCTTTTAACTGAGCGGTGAGCTACCACCTCTTTTATTTTGAATGACCAGCACACCGAGCGTTTCTTCCCACGCAGCACGCTCTCCACACAAAGCTGACTTGTACATCCCCTCCATGACTAAACCACTTTTCTCTAGTCCCATCATAGCAAGAGCTACCTACTGCCTGTTCCCAAGCTTTGTGCTGCTGAGAGGAATGCATTACGCCACTACCACTATGAGAGATTGCGTTAGTAGTAGTAACGTTTTACTTGTATTATGTTTGTAGTAGTCAAGGGTACTATCCAAACTAGATATTATATTCTGTGTCGCCATCTACAGTGAATAGTGAAAACAACACCCACGTGTATGTCACCCCACTAATAGCAATGAGATGATTAGTAGAGTGTTATGACGTAGCAGCAATCTGGTACTTAATCTGTCCCCTTCATACCGCAGCTGCACAAAGCTCAGATTCATACAGTAAATGCTACATGGAAAGTATACATATCGTATCAAACTCTGCCTCTGTTTGTGAGGGTGCGGAGAGGGGGTCATTATTCTTTCATACTATACTACAACATCCCTGAGACAAGTGGTTGTAAAATACCATTGTACTGTACTGTAACAATTATACCACGTGGGTACGAAACAAAGGTAGACACATGACAAAAATTTGTTTGTGGAAAGGGATGCATGAACGTTCAGGTTAACGCACACTCACAAACACAATGTGCTGTGTGCAAAGGAGTGAGTGAAAGTGACCCTTGGGTCGACTCACTGTCTGTTTATTCAAATAGCTGAACTGAGTGGTGTACGAGGGGGTACCCAAAAGAAACCGGAATTATTTTTTAAAACTATTTATTTTTAATTTTTTTTACAAAAGAACCTTATCCCCTTCAAAATACTCTCCATTACAACTAATACATTTGTCCCACCGGTGCTTCCACTGTTCAAAACATTTTTTGTACTCCTCTTCAGTGATGGCTGCCAGCTCATCCGTCGTTTTTTTCTTGACATCATCAACGTTGTTAAATCGGAGACCTTTCATGCCCCTTTTCATGCGTGGGAACAAGAAAAAATCACACGGAGCCAGATCGGGTGAGTACGGTGCATGTGGTAGCAAAACCATGCCGTTTTTCGCCAAAAACTGGGTAACCGAGATTGCCGTGTGTGCAGGCGCGTTGTCGTGGTGGAAAAACCAGTCCCCTGTCTGCCACAAATTAGGTCTTTTACGACGAATGCTGTTTCGTAGTCTTCTTAACACGTAAAGATAAAAAAACAATGGTCTGTCGTCGGTCTGTTCGTACAATTTCTTTCACTTTCACAACATTTTCGTCTGTTCGGGAAGTCGACGGTCGTCCAGAACGAGGTTTGTTCTCAATCGACATGTCGCCATTATTAAAGCGCAAAAACCACTCGTACACTTGGGTTTTTCCAATAGCGTCGTCTTTGTAAGCTGTGTTCAACATTACAACTGTTTCTGCGGCGTTTTTACCGAGCAAGAAGCAAAATTTCACAGCGGCACGTTGTTCATTAAAACTTGCCATCATGAAAAACGACACGAGCACAAAACAGCACTAGCGAGAACAATCACTGCACGAGAACAGGACAAGCTAGATCAACGAACAAAATGGCATTGAACTGGCAATGAGTAGCGCTACAAGCAGCCTAGTGGCGGGAATTTGTACTGCACAAGCTCCGCCCACAGCAGAGCTATTCCGGATACTTTTGGGTACCCCCTCGTATGTATTAGAATCTACTAGCTCACTGCCACAGTTCACCCCATCTCATCGTTCACCTATTTTACTGTGCCATCCCATGACTGCTGTGTTCAATTACGACTTGCAATGAAAAACAGTGTTCATGAACAGCAGTGCCCAAAAGATCACATTTTAGTAAAAAATTGAATTTTGAAAAGAAGAAGAAGCAAAACAGCTATAACTAACTATTTTAAAGCAACTTTAATTTTTTATGCGTACAGTACTGTATTTATTAAATATTCGTAGATTATAATAATAGTAAAATGTTCCTAAAACTATTAAACACTTAAAACGACTGCAGGACTTTACCTTCTGCCCCTAACCCCCATCTATTTGTTCATATAAGGTATCATTATCCGCGGTTTTACTAACCGTAGCAGCAGCGATCATTATTCTTTCATACTATACTACAACAACCCTGAGACAAGTGGTTGTAAACTACCATTGTACTGTACTGTAACAATTTTACCTCGTGGGTACGAAACAAAGATAGACACACGACAAAAATTTGTTTGTGGAAAGGGATGCATGAACGTTCAGGTTAATGTACACTCACACGCAAACACAACGTGCTGTGTGTGAAGGAGTGAGCGAAAGTCACCCTCGGCTCGACTTTATGTCTGTTTATTCACATAGCTCAGCTGAGTGTTGTACGTATTAGAATCTACTATAGTTCATTCCAGTTAAGTTGTCAGTAGATTCATTGGTGTGGAATGTGGGACGGCAACTTGCCATTGGTTGTTTGTGTTGAACACAACGACCTTTTCACTTGTAGGCCTATACATGCAATTATATCAGTTTTGCTTCTGCATTCGAATAGTGTAGTACCTACTACATTGTGTTAATACTAGTGTTAATTCTTATTATAATAGTGTTTGTGATATTTTAAAACGTACGATACTAATATTTGTTGTTATTGTGTTGTTTTAATTTTAATAAGTAGTACTATTAGTTCGTAGTTACATTCTCTTAAATCAATAATAATGGATTCTCCGGTTAAACGAAACAAGCGCGGACAAGGCATTAATTCTAAACAAAAACTATTAATTATAAATGCTTTGAAATCTTTTAAAACTGAACATGCTAATATAACAATTAGTGAAATTTTAGCCGTCTCTGGACGATCAGTTTGCAGAATAATTTAAAGAAAAGAAAATTACTGGTCAAGTCAGATTTCCAACTAAAAAGTGAAACAGAGTTAACACGATTAGAAACTCGCTGGACGAAGCAACAAAAATTTAATTTAATTATTTTCATTTTTAAAGTTTCTTATAAAGTTACTTCAAGTTTTACCTCTACGTATGGGTAGATCTCTATCGAAATGCGGTTTGAACTGTTCCTTCGTGCACCGCCTGTGAATCGGAATTTATTTTGTAGGCACTGCCAACTTAACTGGAATAGACTATAGCTCACTGCCACAGTTCACGCCGTCTCATAGTTCAATTATACGGCATGCTCTGTGCCGTTCACTCAAGTGTGCGGAGCGGGGTGTGCTAGCTTGCAGTTTACTTGCAGTACTTGCAGTTTAAAAATAAACATAACGTCAAAGAAAGTAGAGAAGTGGATGTATTTATTCATAATAATAGTTTAGTGCATGTAGAAACAGTGAAGTTCCTGGGAGTATCTCTAGATAGATCTTTGTCTTGGGACTTCTATACCAATCAATTTTGTAGTAAAATATCATCTGGGGTATTTGCACTAAAACAAATTGCCAGATTAAATGATAAAAAATTACTAATGGCAGCTTATCATGGCCTCATTCTGTCTCATATCTGTTATGGTATTTTAGTATGGGGTAATTCTAGCATGGCTAATATGAATAGGGTTTTTAAAATTCAAAAGAAAGCTATTAGGTGTATGGTGGGAGCTAACCAGCTAACCTCATCCACACCACTATTTAAGGAGCTTAAATTGCTTACAGTTCCCTCTCTCTACATTTTTCACATGATTATGTATGTTAGGCAAAATAATTTCATACAGAATTTCAATGTCCACAATCATAATACGAGAAACAGAAATGATTATTATGTGGCTAATCACTCCACAAAATTGTTTGAACAAAAACCTACTTATGCAGGGAGAATATTCATGAATAAATTACCTCAATTTTAAAAATGTTGTGAGGATTTGAATTCCTTTAAAAGGAATCAAAAAAAATTACTTGATCGGTGAAACTTTTTTTATAGCGCACACGAATTTCTTTCTTGATAGTAGTGATAAATTGTGTGATTCTTATATGTATTTCAGGTGTTATATCTGATGACATGTCCTATACTCCTCCTGGAGTCTCCAGGGCAAAAAAAAAAAAAAAAAAAGAACGTTCAGGTTGACGCACGCGCACAAATACAACGTGCTAAGTGCGAAGGAGTGAGTGAAAGTCACCCTCGGCTCGGCTCACTGTCTGTTTATTGAGATAGCTGAGCTCAGTGCTGTGCGTATTAGAATCTACTAGCTCACTGCCACAGTTCACCCCGTCTCATCGTTCAATTGTACGGCATGCTCTGTGCCAATCACTCTAGTGTGCAGAGCGGGGTGTGCTAGCTCACTTATTTTACTGTGCCGTCCCATGACTACTTTTTTAAATTGCGACTTACAATGAAAAACACTGGTGGTGAACAGCAGTGCTCAAAAGATCACATTTTAGTTGTTGTCGTTTAGGTGATCAGCCTGTAGGCTGGTTTGAACCTGTAGAGGTTTTACTAAGTAAAACGAGGAGTGAGGTGGTTTACCATTGCCACAACTCACTGAGTGGAAAAGTACGCTTATCACCATGCCGGGCCCTCTGAAAAGCACATATTTTCCACTCTACAAATGACACCTTCATTTCATTCACCACAGGGTCCAACTGTATAATGAAATTCATTACTTCCAGAGGAGATAACTGTGATTAGTGTCACAATACACCTCTACCTCTTCTGTTGTTAAATGATTCAGTCATTTAATTGGCTGACCATGTGATAAGAAACACAACTATTTATTTTAGCCCTGCAATGACAGATTGAGTGTACATAATTTGACTCACATTTTAGTAAAAGATTGAATTTTGAATTGAATTAATAAATTTGTTTATTTTTTAGTGTGCTTCGTCTGTTGGAATCGAGTACAGGCCGATTGAGGAATGTTCAAAATCTGATACAGCCGGAGAGTATCTCGCTGCTCTTGGTGTACAAACTATGGATTTGGAACCAAATTTAGAACATGTTCCAACGGTTGTATTCAATAATGTAAGTTTCTTTGTTGATACTAAAATATTAATCTTAATATTACTAACCCACCGGGTTGGTCTAGAGGTAAAGTCGTCACCAAAATTAGCTGTTTAACAGCTGATTTTGGTGACAAAGGTTCCTGGTTCAAATCCTAGTAAAGGTAGTTACTTTTATACGGATTTGAATACTAGACAGTAGTTACCGGTGTACTTTGTTGGTTCAGGTTCAATTAACCATACTCTCTCAGGAATGGTCGGCCTGAGTCTGTACAAGACTACACAGTCTCTTTTACACGTCACACATATCATCCTCATCTGATTGGGTCATGGGGTTGCTTATTGTTCTCAATTGAACAGATTGCAACGTACACATATTAGGAACAAATAAAAAAAAACAAAAAAAAACCAAATTTACTTTTTTTTTTTAGTGCCTATGTGTTTCAAATGTCAGCAACCATAATGGGAATCCTCGCCCTGTCTAGAGTCTGTCTACTCTAAGAGTACTTTGATGTAGGCAACCAGCAACACAAGTGAGCATGCGCATTAATCAATAATCTGGTGTGAAACACTCACACAACTTTCTCTTGCCAATGCAAATAATTAACAAAATAACCTAACATTAGTAATAAAATATTAGAAATAAACAAAAACTAACCTCAAAAACATAACCTTATTTTAATCATGAGTGAAAGACGCAAAATGACAATCGAACTCAGTTTGGCTTAAAAATACGGAAAATCACGCTTTCACGCTAAACTAGGCTCTGTAGAGAAAAATGCTCTAAACAAAAGTTGTAGATCTTTTAATTTTCTATAAATTTAATTATATACACTTTTGTCGTAAAATGCATACTAAGACTGAAATTTTTAAAAAATCGATTTTTCTCACGTTTTCGTGAGAAAAAAAATAGAAAATCGCAAATTACTGCTAAAGTAAGTGTTATACAAAAAAATGTTTGAAATAAAAGTTGTAGAATTTTACATTCTCTACAACTTTTATTATAAAACGTTTTGCGCTAAAATGCATATTAAAGCCGCAATCTTAAAAAGAAAAAGTTTTTGGGTAAAAACAGCCTCGCGCAGAATTTCAGCAAACATGGCGCCTACCCTATATTGTAGAGCATAAAAAATGTAGTAAACCAGGCGATTTTAAAAAAAATCGTAGGACTAGTTTTTGAGAAAATCGCAAAAAAGTGAAAAATTATACGAATAAACTACTACTTCCGGTTGACTGATTTTGATGAAAATGTTCGTGTCGGGTCCGGTAGTGATATGTAACTTAACTTTCAAGTTTCAAGTTCGTACGATGTTCCGTTCTTGAGATATTCTGTTCACACACACACACACACACACACAGACCAATCGCTAAAAACATGTTTGTGTGGGTTCAGGGGGTCTGAAAACGTATAGATCCGGTGAAAACTCGATTTCTAAAAATCGACATGAAAACAATACTTTCCTTCCTATATATTCATATAGGCAAGAGAAAGTAAAAATACGCACACCATGATCAAAAACAAAATTCCATCCAACACTAATTATTCTCTCTAAGCTTAATTTATATTAAAAACACATTCAATTCATTTGTTAGAAAATGTTTTATAAATCGAACATTAGTTTACCATTAATAACTAAAACTTTTACTATTGTTACTCTTACATTGTTATTTTTCGTTACATTATTTACTATTATTACATTATTATTTATGATTATTAGGTTTTTAATAAAGACTCAAGTTTTATTTTTGGTCACAAGTAATAAAATACGACTAATGCGCTTGAATTATAACAGGAGAGTAAACGATTCCAGTGATTCGTTGTTTATCATTTCAGATTGTTTATTTCATTATTAAAATTAATGTCTGTGACTAGTTTAATACAACTGTTTGCACTTGCCCGTGCTTAACTCATTTTTAGTTTCATCAGTTAGGCCTATCTTATGGTATTGTATCGGTTTGTTTTGATTTTTTTTGTAGACTGAAGTTGAAAAGTTTTGTAAGCTGTGTTTTGTTAACATGCCTGATAGTAAATATGTTGAGTTTTTGAAACATAAAAGCGGCAAACATTAAAAAGTAGAAAAAAATTGTTTTGTTAAATGTAACGATTAAAATAATTAATTAAGGAGTCTCTTTATGAAACTACAATAATTGCAAGTAATCTGAACGGTATAATTGAAAACGCTTAAAGGATTATGTTTATTTTTAGCTGGATGTAGATTGTAGATTTTTATGATTATGATGAAACGTAGTGCAAGAAAATTGTCATGCGGAAAGATAGATATGCGCCAAATAGAGTAAAACTTTCGTTTACAACGTATAGAGGCGCTCGCCTCATGCGGAGTACTCTTACAGTAGATTGACTATACTGCTTTGTAGTCATGGGAAATAAAACTATTTTTACTTTCTCTTGCCTATATGAATATATAGGAAGGAAAGTATTGTTTTCATGTCAATTAATTTGCACGCTACTCTTTTTTTTGTCATCAGTCTCTCGACTGGTTTGATGCAGTTCTCCAACCTGTTCTATCTTGCGCAAGTCGTTTCATATCTACATACCTGTAACACCCTACATCTTTTCTAATTTGCTTTATATATTCTAATCTTTGCCTCCCTCTACAATTTACTCCCTCAATATTACCCTCCATTATTGATAGCCCAATACCTGGATGTCTTAGGATATGCCCCACTAGCTTATCCCTTCTTTTGGTAAGATGCTTCCATCTTCTTCTTCTTCTTTGGCCTCGCCTCTTCCCGTTACGCGGGGTCGGCTTTCCCAATCAGAGAGCTCCATTTGTTACGCTCATGTGCGTCTTCCTCGGATAAGCCCAACATTTTCATGTCTCTTTGGACATTCGTCATCCACGTGGTAAGGGGTCTACCCCTTCCTCTCCTCCCTGTAGCCATGGAAAGGCACCTCTTCACGACATGATAGATACATTTGAAACTGTTCCCCATATGTCGTGATTTGGCCCCCTTCCATTTTGTCTCTTGCACACAGCAAATGTTTATATTACGTTGATAGAGGACGCTACTTAATTCTGCCCCCCGTCCAGTCATTGTGCCAACGTTCCAGGTGGCAATGCGCAATTCAGACATTGTCCGTCGCTTGTGGGGAACGCCCTAGCCTTTTCGTCGCTTACGGGGTACGCCCTAGCCTTTATACTCTTTCTATATATGGACCTTCTCATGATTGGTATATTAAAACGGCTATTGGGTTTTACGGCCGGTTGCCACCTGACACCAAGGTCTTGATTCTCCTGGAGAACCTGAGAGCCGCCGTTGACCAGAGTTGGTTCATCCGCCGCCATCTCTAATGAACCCTCAGACCTAAGAGCTCATCACACTCATGGACTTCTACCTTGATCAACCCAAAGAAACTCCTAGAGTGGGTTTTTGTACGGAGTTTTCTCTCCGGCTAGGTTTGGTCCTTTTTTCATCTACTCGCCTAAGAACCTCTAAATTACTTATTTTGTCCACCCAACTAATCTTTAACATTTTTCTATAACACCACATTTCAAAAGCTTCTATCCTACTCCGCTATGCGCGTAGTACGTACGCTATGCGCGTAATACGTACGCTACTGTATTACAGTACAAATGAAATGTATCACCTTACCTTTGGTTGCCTTTTAAGTTTAAAAAACTTTCCTGCGTTTTGTGGTACCACCACCTTCAGAGCAATATTATTAAAATTAAAAATCAAAATTTTTATCGGTGTTTCCATTGAGTAATTTAAATTAAAACTGTCTTAAATTTCATTTGTGAATTCTGTTTACTTATTACAATAGATGGCAGCAGCTGCTTTAATTAATTGTCACCTTGAAATTGTAATTGTTTATAAATTATTTTACTTTTTTTAAATTTAATTTATTTAAATTTTTAGATATCTATTGTCATTTTAATTTTTAATTTTAATAATATTGGTGTGAAGAAGGTAGTACCACCGGAATAGCTGTTTTTTAAACTTAAACAGGAACCAAAGGTGATGAACTTCATTGATACTGTCATTTATATGATACATGTGTCTAGGATGGCGACACTAAGTGGCAAACCTTATTTGTTTGGTGGCCCTGAAAAGGGCCGTTTAAGCGGTGGTCGTCTTGATGGGAGGCGTCGGTCGTCGTGGTGGTCGAGGAGCTGGGTGAAACGGCGTGTCATCGTCCAGTGAAGACGTCATCTTCTTCCCTCGCAGTAGTGCGTCGATGGCTGCTTCGTCGGGTCTGGTGGGGGTAAGGCTCGGTGGAGAGACCGCTGTGGGCATTGCTCGCGTCAGCAGGCGATGACGGGTCGGCGAGCGCAAGCATCATCTTCTCTCTTGCGGGGTCGTCGATTAGTCTTCGCTGAAGTCCGGCAGCCGTGTGTTGTGGTGGACATCTTGTCGATGCTGTCTGGTGGAAGTGAATCACTCGGTGTCTTGATCGGAATTGAATTACTTGGCTCAGTGGAGCGCTCTTTATATAGTCGCTGAGAGCACTGTGATAGAGAGCAGCTACTGGCTTGGCTTTGATGACAAACGCCTCTGTCGGTGAGGAGCCGAAAGGTTTGTCGCTATGCCGTCAAAGGGCCTACCGCGCCGACAAGGGCCGGAAGCAGTATTGAAGGCCGGCAACACAGTAAATGGTTTATTAGAAGGGGTGGCGGTGACACATGTTAAAATTTTTAATTGTTTGTTTCAGAAATTCACGATGGAGAACGATGATTTATCAAAAACCAATTTCAAAATGGCTTTGTGCAACCAGTTTAAAGGAATGAAACCAGAAGAATGTAACCCAAATAACGGTGGATTCTCTTTAACCAGCGGTTTCTTACCGATTTTGGCAGTGACCGGTCTACTTTTGGCTAGATTGTAAAATGAGAGAGAGATCAGTGTGATTTTATTAAATAAGTTGATTTTAGTTTTTAAGTTACATCAGTCGTATTTACTTTTTAGTGTGATAGTCGTAATTTAATATTAAGTTAAAAAAAAGGTGTTGGCATAAGTCAGTTTACTAAAAGTGGAACACATCTTACATTTTATTGTACCTCAATTTTTTTTATAATCTCAAGACGAAAATCTAAAACTATTGAAATTTTATGTGTTTTATTTTTTAATTAAATAATTTCATTTTGTAAGTTTTTAATATATTTATGCATTAACCTGCTTATAACAGACAGGTGGAGTGTTAAATTTTTTACACTCAATCTGTTCGTTGCAGGGCTAAAATAAATAGTTCTGTTTCTTAACACATGGTTAGCCAATTAAATGACTGAATCATTTAAGATCAGAAGAGGTAGAGGTGTATTGTGACACTAATCAGAGTTATCTCCTCTGAAAGTAATGAATTTCATTATACAGCCAGACCCTGTGGTGAATGAAGTGAAGGTGTCATTTGCAGAGTGGAAAATATGTGCTTTTCAGAAGGCCTGGCATGCTGATAAGTGTACTTTTCCATTGAGTGAGTTGTGGCAATGGTAACCCACCTGACTCCTCGTTTTACTTAGTAAAACCTCTACAGGTTCAAACCAGCCTACAGGCTGATCACCTAAACAACAAAGAGTTAAGAAGGAGTGCTACCTTAGTAGCTTCGTAGATGTCAAAATCAGGTGTCCTCAAATGTGAAATGTAATGTTAAATTTATTTTAATATAAATTAAAATTATTTTATATAAATTTTATTTTAATAATAATGTTTCTCTAATTTTTTATCGTAATTTTATTTTTGCTATAAAAGAAGTATGAAAATTGTTGTAAATTGACTATTAGTTCATGTCATCATATAGTGTACCACTAAACAGACTTTTGTCAGCGCCTGTACATCAGATTTTAAATTGAGCTTTATCAATTTATATTTTTATCAATTTTATTCATAAAATTTAAATTTTGATTATCAATTTTAAAATTTAATTGTTAATCGCAATTCACTAATGTGTATTAAATGTGTTTTAGATCTATAGCATGTATTTAAATCACTTTGCAATTTATGTGGAACAATTAAAATTTTTTCAAATAACGAGGGCAGTCCAGAAAGTCTGTCACGTTTTGATATAAAAAATAAACTAAGTACAAGAAAAAAAATTTATTATATACATTTGAAAGTGCAACTAAAATGCTATTTTTCTACATAATCATCTAAAAAATTAAGACACTTATCATAGCGGTGAACTAATTTTGAAATGCCGGCGTCATAAAAATCTACCGCCTGTGATTTTAACCAGTTAGTCACACCCTCCTGCAGCTCCGCGTCGTCGTCAAAGCGTTGTGTCGCAAGCCATGTCTTCATTGTCGGGAACAAGTGATAGTCGCTGGGCGCAAGGTCCAGACTGTATGGTGGATGTGGAAAACCTCCCATTTGAAAGCATCCAGGGCTTCTCGTGTTCGATTTACCGTGTGTGGTCGGCGTTGTCATGCAAAAAGAGAATTTTTCCAGTCAACTTTCCTCTGCAGTTGTTTTGATCGCTCTTCTTAACTTTTCAAGTGTTTCACAATACCTCGCAGAGGTTATTGCTGTGCCACATTCCAAGAAATTGATAAGAAGAACTCCTTTCTTGTCCCAAACAACTGGCGGGATTTTGAATTGCAGTACACATTTTAAATTGTTGTTGAAAAACAACAAAGAGTGACACAGACCTCTCGCTAGCACGGCAGGATAGCCACTGAACGGAGAAACGCCGCGGCACCAAAATGGCCGCGATAGCTCCGCCCCTAGCGGCTACAACACAAAACGTGACACACTTTCTGGACTGCCCTCGTATTATATTTTATTAATATAAAAAACTTACGAATGTAATGAAAATATCTTATCATCACAGTTTATGAATTGGTACTTAATGTTTTTTGTTTTGGCTTATTAAAGTTGAATGGAATTATAATAATTAAGAAACATGTTATGTGTTGAGAAATGTGTAAGATAAAATAAAATGGTTTGTTTTTGTAAAAAAATTTGTATTTGTGTGCGTGTGTTTTTTTTAAACTTTTGAATACAATATGTGTGAGAAATATGTTATCAAGATTTGTATTTTTTAACTTTGTGCATTTGTCGTTTTATTGTGCTAGGTACTTCTCAAGGATTTTCTACAATTTAAAGAAAAATTGTTCTGTTAATTTTGGTTAGTATAATTTGTTTTTATTGCTATATTTTATCCAAGATAAATTTCACCCTTATGTATACTTTAACGCAATATAAGTTGACGATCGTCAGTGAGAGTAAGACTGGACTATGCGGGGGTAAATTTTTTTTTTTTTTTTTTTTAATGTCCGACTGTTCTGCAATCCCTGCTAATGCAGACTGTGAAGGTAGAAGTGATTTTTTTGTAACGTATGAATATATGCTGTGCCTGAATGGGATTCGAACCCAAGACCGCACGATGAGAGGCGAGCACGTTATCAACTACGCCAATGCGGGGGTTGGAAGTGCTACTATATGTGCTTTTCTAAATACATCATAGCAACAGCTCTAACCACCACATCATGTTGTAGTTTTACATTGATTTATTATGTTTACAACTATGTCGTTTTAAAAAACATCCCATTGTATTATTTATTAATTCTTAATAATTATCCTAAATAATAAACATTCATTCTAAATAAGCCATAATACTAGGCCTAACCTATATTTAGTATCCTTTTTGGTCATCACTGGTAAACTGAATTACTGCACTCTGACATTTGTAGTGATAGACTAGTTAGTCCGTGAGTTCCGTCGAAGCGAGCTTATTATCGTGAGTTATACTAGTTTTACGGTAATATCAAAGTTTTATTGTATATTTAGGGTTTTCATATTTCATTATTTTCAGTAAAGTTATGTTAAATTGCAATTGAATTTTAAACAATTCACTTTGTTTAAATAATTACATTACTCGTTAGTTAGTTAGTGTTAAGGGGGGTGATGAAGTGAATTTTATTAGTTAAGTGTTTGTGGTGGTTGATAGATGTGTTATGCTTTCGGGTTGGCCGATGTTTTTTTTCCTTGCATCCAGGAGACTCCAAAGGGAGTATAGGACATGTCAAGATAAAACTGAAAAACTGAAAGTTTATCACCAATGATAAAGTTATCACTTACCACCAAAAAATTGTTTTTGCTACTGCTTACTTCAATAGGCTTGTCATGAACCCCATTGAATCAAATATCACACAAAATAAAAAATCAAACACAATGATAAATTCATCACTTACCAATAATTTTTTCCTGCTACTGCTTAACTCAGTAGGCTTGTCATGAAACCCTTTGTATCAAAGAGTGCACAATATTTGTTTAATTGGAAGTTGAATACCAAAAATATTTAGAAAGGAATTCGTGCACACTGTAAAATGTTTCATCAATGAAATATTGTTTTAGCTTTTTTTAAAATGACTTAAATTGTCACAACTTTTTAAACCTTGTGGCAATTTATTGATGTATTTTCTACGTGCATAAGTTGGTTTTTGTTCAAACAATTTAGTGTTGTAATTGTTGTTTAGGTCAACAGCCGAAAGGCTGGTTTGAACCTCTAGAGGTTTTACTAAGTAAAACGAGGAGTGAAGTGGTTTACAATTACTTTCCTCACTGAGTGGAAAAGTATGGTTATCAGCATGCCGGTCCCTCTGAAAAGCACATATTTTCCACTCTGTAAATGACACCTTCACTACATTCACCACAGGGTCTGGCTGTATAGTGAAATTCATTACTTTCAGAGAAGATAACTCTGACTAGTGTCTTTTACACCTCTACCTCTTCTGTTCTTAAATGATTCAGTCATTTAATTGGCTGACCATGTGATTAGCAACATAATATTCGATTCTGTTTCTTGTGTAGTGGTTGTGAAGATCTAAATTCTGTAAAAAGGTATTTTTCTTTATGTACGTATGTAAGTAGGATAGATAGTGTACTGTCCTCCCACCGCATGATGGGCGCAATCGTCAACTTATTGCGCCTTACCAGTAGCTCATTAGAGAGAGAACTTAAAATCAAAATTTTAATAATTTCTTCATTTTTGTTCACATTACCTTCTCTTCATCTTTTGGATCTTCTTTCTTCAGTTGTTCATTGTTGTGTGGTTACTGTCAATTCTTTTCATTCTCTCTCTCTCTCTCTCTCTCTCTCCCTCTCCCATACATAACTCTCTGGCTTGTTTACTTTCTTTTACCCTATATAAATATGTAGGGAGGAAGGGATTAATTTCATGTCGGTTTTTCAAAATCAAGTTGTCACCGGCTATAGACAGAACCCCCTGAACCCAAAAAAACATGTTTTTAGTGATTGGCATATGTGTGTGTGCGTGTGTGTATGAACAAAATATTTACAGGAAAATTATAAGAACAGGAAGATTATAAGAACATGTTTATGATTTACAAGATAGGGCCATGTCTGCTGACAGAACCCCCTGAACCCAAAAAAACATGTTTTTAGTGATTGACATATGTGTGTGTGTGTGTGTGTGTGTGTGTGTGTGTGTGTGTGTGTGTGTGTGTGTGTGTGCGTGCACGTGTGTGTGTGCATGCGTGTGAACAAAATATTTACGGGAAAATTATAAGAACCGAATATTGTACCAAGTTGAAACTTGGAACTTAAATTAGGCACCATAAGAGGACACGCCACAAACATTTTCATCTAACTCAATCTACGAGGTGTGTTCAGAAAGTAAGTACCGTTTTCAAAAAAAAAACAAATAAAACAATTTTTTTTCAACACAATTTTATTTCTACATAAAAGCCCAAACCTTAAACTATTTTTCGACATAGTTTCCACCGATGTTCAGACACTTGTAGCAGGTGATCAATTTGTCTATACCTTCTTCGTAGAAGGTTCCCACCAACGAATGTAGCTACGACTCCACGGCAATTTTCACTTCATCGTCGGTTTCAAAGCGTTGGCCGCCTAGCTCGCGCTTCATGTCAGGAACAAGTGGTAGTCTGACGGTGCCAAGTCCGGGCTGTAGGGCGTGTGATTGAACTGCTCCCAACGAAATTGTCGAACCAATGTTTGAGTGTCACCAGCGGTATGGGGCCGAGCATTGTCAAGGAGCAACACAATTCCATTACTGAGCATTCCTCTCCGTTTGTTTTGAATTACCCGTCTTAGTTTTCTTAAGATTTCGCAAGGCATTAATCTTGCCGCATTAATGGTTTCACCTCTTGGGAGAAAATCAATCGGCAAAACACCTTTCCGATCCCAAAAGACAGTGCACATGATTTTTTTGTGCAGACATTGTCGTCTTGAATTTTTGTTTCTTCAGGGATTGCGTGTGTCACCACTCCATTGACTGCTGTTTAGATTCCGGTGTGACATGACAGACCCAATTTTCATCACCTGTCACAATTTTGTTTAAAAAATCCTCACCATCATCACTGTACCGTGTGAGAAAAGTCAAAGCACTTCCGAGTCTCTTGGTTTTGTGCACGTCAGTGGCGGGAACCTTCTACGTAGAGGGTATAGACAAATTGATCACCCGCTACGACAAGTGTTTGAACATCGGTGGAAACTATGTTGAAAAATAGTTTAAGGTTTGGGCTTTCATGTAGAAATAAAATTGTGTTGAAAAAAATTGTTTTACTTTTTTTTTTTAAAAACGGACTTACTTTCTGAACACGCCCCGTACCAGAAGTATTAGTTTATTCATGTGGCTATTCACTTTCTTGCAATTTTCTTAAAAAGGCTCTTAATTTTTTTTAAAATCACCTCATGTGCTACATGTTTATGATTTACAAGATAGGGCCATGTCTGCTGACAGAACCCCCTGAACCCAAAAAAACATGTTTTTAGTGATTGGCATATGCGTGTGTGTGAACAAAATATTTATGGGAAAACTATAAGAATGGAATATTGTACCAAGTTGAAACTTGGACTTAAATTAAGCACCATAAGAGGACACGACACAAACATTTTTATCTAACTCACATCTACCAGAAGTATTAGTTTATTCATGTGGATGTTCACATTGTTGCAGTTTTCTTAAAAACACTCTTACTTTTTTTTAAATCACCTCATTTGCTACATGTTTATGATTTAAACCCACCGGGTTGGTCTAGAGGTAAAGTCGTCGCCAAAATCAGCTGTTTAACAGCTTATTTTCGGAGACGAAGGTTCCTGGTTCAAATCCTAGTAAAGGTAGTTACTTTTATACGGATTTGAATACTAGACAATGGTTGTGGGTGTACTTTGATGGTTGGGGTTTAATTAACCATACCTCTCAGGAATGGTCGGCCTGGGTCTGTAGAAGACTACACAGTCTCATTTACACGTCATACACATCATCCTCATCTGATTGGGTCATGGGGTTGCTTATTGTTCTCAATTGAACAGATTGCAACGTACACACATTAGGGATTACAAAAAAAAAAAAAAAAGTTGTCACCGGCTATAGACAGAACCCCCTGAACCCCAAAAAACATGTTTTTAGTGATTGGCATATGTGTGTGTGTGTGTGTGTGTGTGTGTGTGTGTGTGTGAACAAAATATTTTCGGGAAAATTATAAGAACGGAATATTGTACCAAGTTGAAACTTGGAACTTAAATTAGGCACCATAAAAGGACACGACGCAAACATTTTCGTCTAACTCAGTTTACCAGAAGTATTAGTTTATTCATGTGGTTGTTCAAAATCCCAAAAAGTTAAAAACTACATGAATTAACTTCTGGTTTAAATGTTAATGAAAATGTTTGTATCAGTTCCCCTGTGATAACACTTAAGTTCCAAGTGTCAACATCTTACATTTTTCATTTAAGATATTTGTTCACATACACAGATCATAGTCAGCCACTTATATGACTGAACTATTTAAGAACAGAAGAGGTAGAGGTGTAAAAGACACTAGTCAGAGTTATCTCCTCTGAGAGTAATGAATTTCACTATGCAGCCAGACCCTGTGGTGAATGAAGTGAAGGTGTCATTTGCAGGGTGGAAAGTGAGTGTTTTTCAGAGGGCCTGGCATGCTGATAAGCATACTCTTTTAACTCAGTGAGGAAGGCAATGGTAAACCACCTTACTCCTCGTTTTAACTTACTAAAACCTCTAGAGGTTCAAACCAGCCTTTCGGCTGTTGACCTAAACAACACACACAGATCAATTGCTAAAAACATATTTTTTGAGTTAAAGGGGCCTGAAAATATGAAAAGTTGACATGAAAACAATACTGTTCTCCCCTATACAATCATACAGGGCAAGATTAAATAAAAATACAAACGTAAAATTTAATAAGAACTTTGGAGAAAATAGAAACTACATATACTATTAAATTTTAATTTTTCTATAAAAATTTCATGTCCTTATTGGAAATTTATCTTGAAAAAATGTAGCAATAAAAATGAATTACACTTACTAAAATTGTCAAAATAGTTATAAAAAGAATATAGAAAATGGACTAGAGAGTCACACAAGGAAACGCAAATGCAGAAAAGCTTAAGAAAAAATTTTGTGTAATTTATTATGTTTCTCACACATGTTGACACAAAAGTAAACCAACCTTCCTTTTGGGCAGAATTTACAAGATAGTACATAATTTGTTAGTCTTCTTGTTAAAGGGTTTTAAAAATTCTTCTCCTAAAATAAGGAAAATAAAAATTGATTTCCATGTTGCAACTTTGCTATTAAATGCATTTTGGCCTTTGGGCCAGCCCAGTCAGTCAGCTGGTATTAAGTCGCTATTAATTGTTAAGTAACACTAGTTGGGCAAGCGGCTTTGTATGGTGACCAGTTGACAGCCATCCATGAACAAACCCTACTAGGGGTCCCTGTTAAAACTCATGTCTAATCCATGTCAAAAAAAAAATACAGCAAAAAGTAGCAATCAAATTGGGTAGTTGTCAACAATGTACAGTTCCCAATAACAAATAAAAGCTTAAAAAAAAAAAATGACTCGTCGCCTCGAGTCAGCTGTTTTACAGCTGATTTTCGGAGATGAAGGTTCCTGGTTCAAATCCTAGTAAAGGTAGTTACTTTTATACGTATTTGAATGCTAGACAGTGGTTGCCGGTGTACTTTGATGGTTGGGTTTCAATTAACCATACTCTCTCAGGAATGGTCGGCCTGAGTCTGTACAAGACTACAACTCATTAAGACGTCATACATATCATCCTCATCTCATTGGGTCATGGGGTTGCTTATACACACATTAGGAATATTAAAAAAAAATGTATTTCAAGGTTATATAAATGAATAATCTTGAACAAATTGATTTCCATTTAGTTTTGCTTTAAGATCATAGTTTGCTCTTAAAGTAAGCATATTTGATCAAGATTTTCATGTAGATTTTATAAAATAATCTATCTATAAATTTACATGAAGTAACAGAAAAATGAGAAAATTACATACAACTTGACATGAAGAAGTACGTTCTAACGCTATCTCTTGAGTGTCGTTGGAACTAAAGTGTGTAAAAAGTGCACTCTCACTCCATCTAGCGGATGGCGTTGGAACTACAGTGTGTAAAAAGTGCATTCTCATGCGATCTAGCGGATGGCGTTGGAACTACAGTGCGTAAAAAGTGAATTCTTACGCCATCTATCGGATGGCGGATAAACTAACATTCTTTAAAAACTTACTATTTTAGAATTCTAAAATACACACGCAACTTCTTTACATACGGTTTTAAAATTCTAACAATATTAAAATTGTCGACAAAAGATGTATTGATGGATGAAACAGACATTCTTTGAAAACGTCGATACATTGTTTACAATGTAAAGATTGTAACAATATTAAGATTGTGGAAGGAAAGGTAGATGTTGATCGTCCCGTTCCCTGTACCCCACCCGCGCAAGCCCCCCTCGATACATTACTTATATAACTTTTTTTCGACCAGGTTTACCAATTTTTATCAATAAAATTACCTACACCTCATTTTTATTCCCTTTTGTTTATATCGATACAGTTCTTTAGTAATTCTGTTTTAAATGTTTTCTTGTTTTACCATCATCCGGTAGATAGCGTGGTCTTTGCTTAATACGGCATTTTCCTTCAATGAAATGCAACATTTCAATATACTTACAAGTACTGCAGTCCTCAAAATTTTACTTTTTTATAATATCTCATTTAACTACATTTTTTGTTAACAATCTGTTATGCATATTCTGACATTCTTTCAAACAAACAAAAACACAACAATCTGTGAGTATTGGTCTGGAATATTTTAAGTCTTCAAGATTTGATTTTAGTTGACAAAATCTAAAAGATCAAAACAATTAAATGTTTTTAAATACAATAAGTGACGGGCCGACACCGTAGTATAGTGGTTTGCGCGCAAGCCTACCGTCCCGGGTTCTATTCCCGACCAGTATCAGGAAATTTTCACTTGTGAAAACTCAGTTTTCGATGAATTACCCACTGTAGTTGCTAATAACAAGCTGGTGATGCCACTTTAAATAAATAAAACAAAATAATAAAAAAACGATTTATTTCAGTAATACATTTTTTTATTCACATAGTATTCTAGATACTGTTTATAATTTCGGCTTCATGTAGGCCTAATATTAAAAAATTCTTATTCATTGAACTCGAATCTGAAACACAACCAAAACATTTTTCTTTAATAAATTTTTATTTTAATTAAATTAACTTATATATAAGGCCTACCAACAGTTAAAAGAGAATTTTAAAATTCGCTATTTGGTAAATATTTCCCTCTATTCTGTAACTGTTTTAAATCCACATTTCCAGTTGTACATCTTTGCGTACCTGGCCGTCTTAACATGTTTAAAAGTATGAATATTGGAAAGTACAGCGATCGTTGAAAATGTCACCCGTTCTTAAATATTTCCCAAAGTACCTGAACATGTTTAAAAGTATCAATATTGGAAAGTACAGCGATCGTTAAAAATTTCACCCGTTCTTAAATATTTCCCGAAGTACCTGAACATGTTTAAAAGTATCAATATTGGAAAGTACAGCGATCGCTGAAAATGTCACCCGTTCTTAAATATTTCCCGAAGTACCTGAAAAGTATCAATATTGGAAAGTACAGCGATCGCTGAAAATGTCACTCGTTCTTAAATATTTCCCGAAGTACCTGAACATGTTTAAAAGTGTCAATATTGGAAAGTACAGCGATCGTTAAAAATTTCACCCGTTCTTAAATATTTCCCGAAGTACCTGTACATGTTTAAAAATATCAATATTGGAAAGTACAGCGACCGCTGAAAATGTCACCCGTTCTTAAATATTTCCCGAAGTACCTGTAAAGTATCAATATTGGAAAGTACAGCGATCGCTGAAAATGTCACCCGTTCTTAAATATTTCCCGAAGTACCTGAACATGTTTAAAAGAATCAATATTGGAAAGTACAGCGATCGTTAAAAATTTCACCCGTTCTTAAATATTTCCCGAAGTACCTGAACATGTTTAAAAGTATCAACTTTGGAAAGTACAGCGATCGCTGAAAATGTCACCCGTTCTTAAATATTTCCCGAAGTACCTGAACATGTTTAAAAGTATCAATATTGGAAAGTACAACGATCGTTAAAAATTTCACCCGTTCTTAAATATTTCCCGAAGTACCTGAACATGTTTGAAAGTATCAACATTGGAAAGTACAGCGATCGCTGAAAATGTCACCCGTTCTTAAATATTTCCCGAAGTACCTGAACATGTTTAAAAGTATCAATATTGGAAAGTACAGCGATCGTTAAAAATTTCACCCGTTCTTAAATATTTCCCGAAGTACCTGAACATGTTTAAAAGTATCAATATTGGAAAGTACAGCGATCGCTGAAAATGTGACCCGTTCTTAAATATTTCCCGAAGTACCTGTAAAGTATCAATATTGGAAAGTACAGCGATCGCTGAAAATGTCACCCGTTCTTAAATATTTCCCGAAGTACCTGAACATATTTAAAAGTATCAATATTGGAAAGTACAGCGATCGTTAAAAATTTCACCCGTTCTTAAATATTTCCCGAAGTACCTTAATATGTTTAAAAGTATCAATATTGGAAAGTACAGCGATCGCTGAAAATGTCACCCGTTCTTAAATATTTCCCGAAGTACCTGAAAAGTATCAATATTGGAAAGTACAGCGATCGCTGAAAATGTCACCCGTTCTTAAATATTTCCCGTAGTACCTGAACATGTTTAAAAGTATCAATATTGGAAAGTACAGCGATCGTTAAAATTTCACCCGTTCAGAGGCGGATCTAGGGGGGGGGCTATTGGGGCTATCGCCCCCCCCAAAGCCCGGTTTTTTTTTTTTTGCTAAAAATTTCATTGTTTAAAAAGGCTCGCTAGTGTAGTGAGGGGCAGGGGCAAAATCTGTATTAACATTTGATTTATAGGCTTTTATTGTTTCAATATTGAATAATTTAGTATTTGTTTTGCAATCTAATTCTTTAAAAATCTAAATATTTGTTAAAAAAGTAAAACTGTAAAGTGATTTTGTAAAATAAACGTGTAAAAAAATTAAAACAATAAACTAAGATTTAAAAAATACATGAAAAATTATTTCGCAGAAGTAAAAAAATTGGTGGGGGGTCAAGTCTCAATAGCCCCCCCCCCAAATTTGGCTTCTAGATCCGCCCTTGCACCCGTTCTTAAATATTTCCTGAATTGTTTTAAAGAGTTATCTTTGCCACCCTCCTAATCAACATTATATTTATATGATTTTGTTGTTAAGGAACCTACAGTTTTCTAGTAAACATACTAATTAACCGATTTTGATTGATTTTTTAAAAGGTGACTTGATCGAGAATGTTCTTAGCTATAATAAGGCACGGTGGGGGTAAACAAACGAATTAACAGATTTTTTACTGCCTCTCGCCTATATGAATATATAGGAAGGAAAGTATTGTTTTCATGTCGATTTTTCGAAATCGAGTTTTCACCGGATCTACACGTTTTACAGACCCCCTGAACCCAAAAAACGTGTTTTTAGCGTTTAGTCTGTGTGTGTGTGTGTGTGTGTGTGTGTGTGTATACAAAATATCTCAAGAACGGAACATCGTACGAACTTGAAAAGTAAGTTACATACCACTACCGGACCCGACACGACATTTTCATCAAAATCGGTCAACCGGAAGTAGTAGTTTATTCGTGTAATTTTTCACTTTATTGCAATTTTCTCAAGAACTGGTCCTACGATTTTTTTAAAAATCGCGGTGGCGGAACATCGCATCTACCACCAGGTTCACCTTATTACGCCATAAGACAATAACGGAGTCTACATTTTTTGAGTACACACCGGGTTGGTCTAGAGGTAAAGTCGTCACCAAAATCAGCTGTTTAACAGCTGATTTTCGAAGACGAAGGTTCCTGGTTTAAATCCTAGTAAAGGTAGTTACTTTCATACGGATTTGAATACTAGACAGTGGTTATTGGTGTACTTTGATCGTTGGGGTTTAATTAACCATACTCTCTCAGAAATAGTCGGCCTGGATCTGTAGAAGACTACACCTCATTTACACGTCATACACATCATCCTCATCTCATTGGGTCATGGGGTTGCTTATTGTTCTAAATTGAACAGATTGCAACGTACACACATTAGGAATAATAATATAAAAAATTTTTTTTGAGTGATATAAATATATTCAGTAATTTAATTTGCTACAGTATTCACAAGTTTAGTTTGACAACTTTCAAAACGTAATTTAGTTTTTTGTTATTTATGTACTGTACTGTACAGTGCAATAGTGTAAATATTTTTCTTTACCTGTACAATTTACATAGTAACTTAATTTATTTCAAATTTCTCACCAAAATTTAAAAAAAAAATACTCTTTTCATGTATTTTCGTCCTCTAGATATTAAAATCAAAAGTCCAAAACGAGTTCGGATAAACCGAATTTTTGGATTAGCGATGTTCGGATAACGGGGTTAATTGTAATTCTATTTCGCCGATTTTGATGAAAATGTTCGTGTCGGGTCCTCTTGTAACTACTACTTAACTTAAGTTTCAAGTTTCAACTTCTTACGATGTTTCGTTCTTCAGATATTTTGTTCCGCACACACACACACACGCACGCACACACACACACACACACACACACAAATACCAATCGCTAAAAACAAGTCTTTTTTTGGGTTCAGGGGGCCTGAAAACGTTTACGTATCTGGTTAAAACTCTTATTTTGAAAAATCGAAATAAATATATTCATAGATGGAAGGGAAAGTAAAAATCTGGTGTGAAACACGCACACAACGTTCTCTTGCCAATGCAAATAATAAACAATAATCCTAAAATTAGTAATAACACATTAGAAATAAACAAACAACTAACCTCAATAAACATAACCTAATTTTAATCATGAGTGAAAGACGCAAAATGAAAATCAACCTCAGTGTGGCTTAAAAATACGGAAAAAACTCTTTTACGCTAAACTAGGGTTTGTAGAGAAAAATGCTTTAAATAAAAGTTGTAGATATTTTAATTTCCTACAAAATTAATTATGTACACGTTTGTCGGAAAATGCATTCTAAGGCCGAAATTTTAAAAAAATCGATTTTTTACACGTTTTCGTGAGAAAAAAACAGAAAACCGCTAATTACCGCTAAACTAAGCGTTAGGCCCCTATACAAAAAAATGTTTGAAATAAAAGTTGTACGATTTTAAATTCTATACAACTTTTATTTTGTAAACTTTTGCGCTTAAATGCATATTAAAGCCGCAATCTTAAAAAAATTATTTTTTTACGTGAAAATAGCCTCACCAAGAATTTCAGCAAACATGTCGCCTACCCTATCTTGTAGAGCATAAAAAATTTAGCAAATGAGGCGATTTAAAAAAAAATCGTAGGGCCAGTTTTTGAGAAAATCGCAAAAAGTGAAAAATGACATGCATTAGGTACTACTACTTCCGGTTGACCGATTTTGATGAAAATGTTCGTGTCGGGTCCGGTAGTGGTATGTAACTTAAGTTTCAAGTTTGTACGATGTTCCGTTCTTGAGATATTCTGTTCACACATAGACACACACACACACACACACACACAGAGACCAATCGCTAAAAACATGTTTTTTTGGGTTCAGAGGGTCTGAAAACGTGTAGATTCGGTGTTAACTCAATTTCTAAAAATCGACATGAAAACAATACTTTCCTTCCTATATATTCATATAGGCAAGAGAAAGTAAAAATTGAAACATACATCACATAAAGACAAGAATGTTAGCATGCGGTTTTGCGTAAAATTGAAAAGAAAAAAAACAATAATCCTACCTTAAGATTGAATAAGTTTTTCTTCTCGACACACTTGCGATCCTAGAATGTCACAAACGAAACCATCACAACACCTCAGGTAGCTGCTGATGCACTGAAACATACAAACAACAATTTCACTAATCTATAATCTACAATCCAGCCGTTCTTAGTTTGCTCTTAATGTAAACAAATAATGACGTCACTGAGCATGCGCATTATATCGAAATATGTACACGCTGATTAAAAAGTAACAACAAAATACTTTCAAAAGTATTTAAATTGAAAATACTTTTAAAAGTATTTTTATAAATGAAATTGTTCGGCCTACATCATATCATGACTGATGTTTTTAGTACTTTAAGTACTTATAATTTAAAACTGCTTTAAATCCTAGTAAAGGTAGTTACTTTTATATGGATTTGAATACTAGACAGTGGTTACCGGTGTACTTTGATGGTTGGGGTTTAATTAACCATACTCTCTCAGGAATGGTCGGCCTGGGTCCTGTACAAGACTACACGTCATTTACGCGTCATACACATCATCCTCATCTCATTGGGTCATGGGGTTGCTTATTGTTCTCAATTGAACAGATTGCAACGTACACAAATTAGGAATTAAAAAAAATAATAATAATTTAAAACATAGTTAACTTAATAGGAATACGACATTCGTAAAGTCGTAGACCCTAGCGTGCGCCCTGTAGTAGGTGGCTTTGGTTTGTTGACAGAAGGAGGAGGAGGAGGAGCAAACTAAGAACGGCTGAACTGTACTTATAGGTATCAGACGAACTAATGTCCCATAGCCGAGCGAGTGAGAGGGAGATATGTGGCATAACTACGCATGCGCTCAAACGTCTTTACCGTTATAATCCAAATCTGAAAACATACTACAGCCGTTATCTTGGTTGTTAGTTTACTGTGTAGATAAACGCTTGCTCACAACAATGAGTAAAATTATACGACAATGTTATTAGAACGGCGCGTATGGGTTGTGCGAGTGAGAGCGTCATGCATTCTCTCACTCCCACGGCTAGGGGACTTTAGTTCATCTGAATACTATATATAAAATTTGATGTATGTGTGTGCGTGTGTGTGTGTGTGTGTGTGTATGTTCCCCTTTATCTCGTAAATTACTGAACCAATTTTCATGCAGTTTTATTTATGTTGTAACTATGATGCTGGTGCAGGTTTTAGGCTATTGAAACCCTTAAAAAGTTAGCCCTGAAGGGTTGAAAATAATATTTATGTCCTACATTAAGGCTTTTATGAGGTTAGATAATCTGCTGCTTTTAAACCAGTTGAAGTGATTCAAATAACGATTTATTATAAATAAAGTGATATGATTTAGCAAATAGCGACAAGGTGCTAAGGATCAGCTGGTGACAACATCACATGATAATTTTATTCTATTGATACAATTTTGTATTGTTAAGTATTTTACAAAAGTAAATTTCCGTGTTTCTTTAATTTGTTTTAATTGGTTTTTTTTTGTTAAACTGTTTTTTTGTTTTTAACTAGTGAGTGATCAATTGCTTGATATTTTATTTTTACTTTTATTTTATTCAACGTAGATTTAAGTTTTTGGTTATGACAATATTTTTTGTGGTTGTTTTTTTTGTTTTTTCCATTTTCAATAATGCCATCAAAAAGCATCACTAGAAAGAAAACCTTCAAAAGCAAAAACTTCAAAAAGCAAGAACTGCTGAAACGGAGGAACAACGAGAATCTCGGCTTCTACAAAACCACGACCGAGCCTCAACTTCGAGAGCACTTCACCATTTTTCGTGTGCAAACCCGCGACGGGCTTTGCACGCGAAAATAAAATTCCCCCTGAATTCCACGAGGTTGCAATTACTCTGTTAACTGCATTCGCATATTCTTAACTGCATAAAATATTAACTAATATCTAGGTTGGGTACTCCCAACCTAATATTTTATGCAGTTAAGAATTTGCGTTTTATGTGCGTCTGTTTTGATTTTAAATAAAGCGAAATTTCAATATCTATTATTCATTTTTTTCCTGAGTAATTCACATGAATCTTTTCAGAATTAAATTTTCTACAAATTTATTTAAGAAAAAATACACCTTTATATACCATTTATGGAAGTAATCTTACGTTAAACACAAAAATGTGTCATTTCTTTGCACCAATTCTTGTGTTTTATGTAAGATATCTATGAAAGTATTGCACTTACAGCTCTGGAACCAATTTTATTCAATTTTTCAGATTAAAAACATAAGAAACAATCGTATTTGTATGTTTGTAACTACCTTTAACATTTTTATACGGCCTTACTTCACCGAGGGTACAGAGTTCTAGGTGAAATTTTTCGCTAGCCGTAACTTGCTAACTAAGCGTTTTCAGGCATATGTTTATATGAACTTTTTTTCTTATTTTTAGCTATAGAATGAGATCCCAAGAGATTGCTGTGTAGTTTTGAATCACCCTATATAAATAAATACATACCGGGTATCCCATGGTATTTGAACCATAGGGGGGAAATAACACTAATTTTCATTAGTTTGTTAATATTTTCTTCCCACGAATTAATGGACACTTGTTACAGTAACAAATCATTAGAAAATGTTTACACCTTTTAAAAGAAATAACAATTATCATACATTTTAAGCTGTAATTAAGCTTAAATACAGAAATACATAAATTTGTAACCGTTTTTCATTTAAGTAGATCAATTTTACATTATTAAATAATTTTAGGTTAATGGGCAATAAATTTGCCCATAACAGACAGGTGGAGTGTCAAATTATTTTCACTCGATCTGTTAGTTGCGGGGCTAAAATAAATAGTTCTGTTTCTTATCACATGGTCAGCCAATTAAATGACTGAATCATTTAAGAACAGAAGAGGTAGAGGTGTAAAAGACACTAATCAGAGTTATCTCCTCTGAAAGTAATGAATTTCATTGTACAGCCAGACCCTGTGGTGAATGAAGTGAAGGTGTCATTTACAGAGTGGAAAATATGTGCTTTTCAGAGGGCCCGGCATGCTGATAAGCGTACTTTTACACTCAGTGAGGAAGGCAATGGTAAACCACCTCACTCCTCGTTTTACTTAGTAAAACCTCTACAGGTTCAAACCAGCCTTTTGGCTGATGACCTAAACAACAACAACGGGCAATAAATATTTGGAGAAGGTCTGCCCCCTGTGACCCCCGCAGATTTTTATTCAATTAACCACCCCTAACGATATCGCGAAAAATGTAATATTACAATAATTAATTGTAGTATATTAGGTAAGTGTATACTTACTCGTTTTCCTTTTTGAAGACATGCATGAGCGTGATGCGGCGTGACTCGACTCTTATACAGGTGTGCCACTACACCGCCCTCATTATAACCAATCATTATCATCTCTACCTCAATCACGGCTGTTGATAATAAATAAGAAAAACCCAAAAGAAACATTAACACTGATTTCACTCCCATCTCTGATTTAACGTGAATTTAATAAAAATAATTTATACTTGTTTAACTAATTTGTTTTTACAAAAAAATACCTACCTATTTTTACGATGACTGAATGGTATTTCAAAAAACTAAAATCGAGAAAACAACTAATGAATGTACGCTTGTAACGTTCAATGAAGAAGAAAGAACTAGTTGAAAGATTTAGTCTTTCTGTTTTATATGCAGTTTACCTGTTAGTATTCCAACAGATAGATTATGTAATCAATTGTTCGTTAGTATTTGTAACTTACCTACAGTGAAAGCAAGTAAAACCCGCGCCGGCACCTTCAGTATTATTCTTAAGGCCCATTCACACGACGCTAGTTTGGCATTGGCATTGTTAGTTAGCATTGTTAATGTCCATTTGATTTCTTCGTGCGGGTGAAGGTCACGCGCTTCTTGCCCTTCCCTTCCGCAAGATTTCTCCTCATACCCCTTACACTACTTCTACATTACTGAATTGAACTGCTTCTTTTCTCTCTACAGACTAAAGTTTTGTCTATTAACGAGAAGAAATTTAATGGTTACTCTGATACACATACGACATTAGGCCTACTATGATATGTGAAACCTTTTTATTTTACACAATATATTTTCCTAATTTTTGTGCTTAACTTTCGGATCGTTGGAACAGTTCTATCCTAATATTTCTTTATACAAACTGCACCTTAACAAAAACATCGCCAATCTTTTTACCTAAACGAAAAAAATGATTATTTATCTTTTATGTTTTAAAGCATGCATACAGAAACTGGATTGATACAAATTTGTATACGACTGAGAAATAAACTGTCACTTAACACTTTATGTAATCTTGAGTGCCGTTCGCAAAGAATTAATTTCACACACAGTCGCAGTCACAAAGATCAACACACAGTCGCAGTTGTTTTATCGATAAAAAGTGAAACGAAATCACTGATTTAAACTCAAAGTTAAATTTAAACAAATAAATAAAGACACTGAAAAATTTGTAACATGTTACACACAATCATTTCATAAGGCACAATTATAAGAGTATCAAAAATCAAATAAATAGGCCTGTGTGTGGTGACAAACGTGCTGTAACATGTTTGTTTTTAAAACAATACATGTAAGCTTCATAAAGTCATAAAATATCACAGAGTCATTGCTGACGCATAGGATAATGACTGTGATTCTATTTCAGTGACTTTTCTATTATTCCATATTACGTTGTATATACTATTACGTTGTAATAGTGCGTACATATAATATCTATAATAACCATAAAACAATATTAATAGGTAACAATTATAACAATAATATAATACAAATTACAATACGTATAAACTATTATTATTAGCCTACATGTAACAAAATGTTTATCTAAATATACGTCCGGAAACGCTTCGTTGGCGAGTTATGCCTGGCGAAAGATTTTGCCTTGATTCCTGGGCAAAGAGTGAAATAAAGCAATACTGAAATTTTGAGAAGGTAAATTTACGAAAATTTTTAGTAGTTTCTTATGGTTTTTATTTAACCTGGGAAACTTAAAAAAATGAGTCCCAGAACTGTATCGCTTTTAGTTTTTAAGAAAACTACGTGAACACATTAAAGAGTGGGCTTAGAAAATATACTTTTTAAGTTTAGCGTAAAATAACTCTGTTAAATTGCGAATAAAAACACGAAACATTTTAATGAAAATTGTAGAGAATTTTATTCTAAAAAATGATATAAATAACGTCTATGAAAATTAAACTCATGTAAGAAGTTTTTTTAATTACAAATAAAAGAAAAACTGGATTTAGATTTTTTCCATTGCAGTTTTCCTTTTGTTTGTTATTAAACTTCTCGAATGAGTTTAAGTTTAAGTTGATTTAAATAACACATTTATGTGTTGGTCTCGTCTGATGTTTTAAGCGTACGCTACTTTACGAAGTGAAAAATGTGAACCTGATGTAGGTGTAGGCACAAGTGCACACACATACTCCGCGCTGCATCATTCAGACGACTGGTGGGGTAGGCGAGGTGAGGAAGTGGCATGACCTTCACCCGCACGTTGATTTCAAATGGATTATAGCAATGTTAGCATCATTGTTAGTTTGGCATTGGCATTGTTAGCAATGGTAGCATTGTTAGTTTGGCATTGGCATTGTTAGCAATGTTAGCATCATTGTTAGTTTGGCATTGGCATTGTTAGCAATGGTAGCATTGTTAGTTTGGCATTGACATTGTTAGCAATGGTAGCATTGTTAGTTTGGCATTGGCATTGTTAGTTTGGCATTGGTATTGTTAGTTAGCATTGTCAGTTTGGCATTTCTCTTGTTCTCTTGTTCAAGCGGTAGTGTCCTTGAACATATTTGATATTACATGTAGCGCGCTATAAGTTGACGATTGCGCTTATCATGGGGAGGACAGTATACAATCTATCCTACTTACATCTACCAACCCCATACCATAACACATGACGTATCAACCACCCCACAAACACTTAACTAATAAAATTCACTTCATCACCCCCTAACACTAAATAACTAACGAGTCATGGAATTATTTAAAGAAAGTGAATTGTTATAATTCAATTGCAGTTTAACATAAAGTCCAGCCTTTCTTAGTTTGCTCCTACTGTCAACAAATAATTACGTCACTGAGCATGCGCATTATATAAAAATGTGTACACGCTGATTAAAAAGTAACTGCTAAATACTTTAAAAGTATTTTTATAAATGAAATTGTTAGGCATACATTATATCATGACTGATGTTTTAAGTACTTATAATTTAAAAAATAGTTAACTTAATAGGCATAGGACATCCATAAAGTGGTGGACCGTAGCGTGCACCCTCTAGTAGCTGGCTTTGGTTTGTTTACAGTAGGAGCAAACTACGGACGGCTCAACTGTACCCCACCTGGGTATTATGGGCATTTCATGCACTTATGATTAAACTTACATTGGGAAGAGAAAGTTTGTGAGTGATTCACATCAGATTATTTTAACACGTTGACTGCTACATGACCCAAATATGTGTAACAGTTGTCTTTGAAAATGGGCCACGTGCATTAAAAATGAGTCACATTACATGACTTATTTTTAAGCCGTGTAATGTGGTTTCAAAAGGTATGGCTTCACAGAGTGACATAGTACACTTAGCTGGTTCAAATAGTTCGCCTTTTTCTTCAAATAATAGGATATTGCGTACACAGGTAGTTTTTCTTGTTGTCCTGTACTAGAATTTGTAATTTTATTATTTCTTTTGCTTATTTTGGTTGATTGAAATAGTCTAGAACTTTGTAACTTAACCCAGTTGTTTATTACATTTTTTATTGTGACCCAAAAATGGGCCGCATGGCTCTGAAATATAAAATCATTCCAGCAGGCCTTGTGACCCGAAAGTGTGTCACAACTTTATTTTACAAAAAAAAAATAGTTGTTATTAAATAAATTAAGTAAAATAAGAAGAAAAATGAATACAATGTGAAAAAAGTACGATGGCCCAGCTGTGTCACAAAATTTAGTGTGGCTGTCAACGTGTTAAATCGGCTTGTATACTGTTCGCCAATTACGGAGGCATGTAGGGAGGGTAGCGAGACAGAGAGAGAGAATGTGTTGCGTCCGCCGTTCCCCTCAACTCATTTCAATCAGTGCACGGTGTTCAAGCACAATAGTGACAATACGCGGTACGGTAGGGCACTCTGCCGGCCAGTTTCGTTCACTACACTCTAACAAGCTCATTTTTCATCAAAAAATTCTGAAAAAATTACTTTTGCTTATTAATGAATCTTATTTTATTACACTATAAATGTTATTATTATACTCTGATATTTATATAAGATACGCTCGTACAAAGTTAGACGTTTAAATCTCATCGCATTTTTTGCGTATAACGTAGGCTAATATAACTTCTTTTCCTCGACGACATAATACGCGTTTTATTATTTTGTTATAAAATATAGAATTTTATCTGTAATTTGATATACGTAGGGCAGAAAGAGAAATAATAAACGAGCTTGAAAAAAACCACTTTTTGAAGGGAAGTCAGAGATAGATCATCGTGTCTGGTGTCTCCTTCCTGTTAGTATTCCAAGAAGCTGAATCATTTTTAATAGATGTGAACTTTATACCAATAATTCGTCAATTTTTAGAAATCAACTACACACGCACAATATCAGTTGTATGAAATTTTTACAAAAAGAACTGTAAAGTAAATATAACAGAATGAGGAGGGTATGACGTACCTCTCTTTCGGGCCTGTCAAAACTTATGGTAGGTACATCATTTAGAAAAAAAATTATTGCCTATTACCCTAAAATGAATCGCAGACATTTTCCCCGTATTTTGTACGCGCGCAAATAATTTCGACGGCGTGCGGCTTTCGACAGCGACAAAAATGTCAACACTATTGCCGCATGAACAGAACACATTGAGCA
This sequence comes from Catonia carolina, assembly GCA_035578175.1. Taxonomy (NCBI): domain Eukaryota; kingdom Metazoa; phylum Arthropoda; class Insecta; order Hemiptera; family Achilidae; genus Catonia; species Catonia carolina. The sequence continues at coordinate 102,614,986 of JAQMRL010000008.1, forward strand.
GTGAGTACTACATTAGAGGCAGCCTGTATCAGGCTACGACGCTGTGGTGGAGAGCTACTTACTGCGCATGTGCGGCCCACATGCCACCGTAGTTGGTTATATGTATACGACCGGTCAACAACTGTAAAAATCTGGTGTGAAACACTCACACAACTTTCTCTTGCCAATGCAAATAATTAACAATAAACCTAACATCATTAATAAAACATTAGAAATAAACAAAAAAATAACTTTAATAACATAACCTAATTTTAAACATGAGTGAAAGGCGCAAAATGAAAATCGAACTCGGTTTGGCTTTAAAATACGGAAAATCACTCTTTCACGCTAAACTAGGCTCTGTAGAGAAAAATGCTTGAAATAAAAGTTGTAGATCTTTTAATTTTCTATAAATTTGATTGTATACACTTTTGTCGTAAAATGCATACTAAGGCCGAAATCTTAAAAAAATCGATTTTTCACACGTTTTCGTGAGAAAAAATCAGAAAATCGCTAATTACTGCTAAACTAAGCGTTACACAAAAAAATGTTTGAAGTAAAAGTTGTAGGTTTTTAAATTCTCTACAACTTTTATTATATAAATTTTTCGCTAAATTGCATATTAAAGCTGTAATCTTAAAAAAACTTTGTTTTTACGTGAAAACAGCCTCACCCAGAATTTCAACAAACATGACGCCTACCCTATCTTGTAGAGAATAAAAAATTGAATAAACCAGGCGATTTTGAAAAAAAACGTAGGACCAGTTTTTGAGAAAATCGCAAAAAAGTGAAAAATTACACGAATAAACTACTACTTCTGGTTGACCGATTTTGATTAAAATGTTCGTGTCGGGTCCGGGAGTGGTATGTAACTTAAGTTTCAAGTTCGTAGGATGTTCCGTTCTTGAGATATTTTGTATACACACTACACACACACACACACACCCACGCACGCACGCACGCGCGCACGCGCACACACACACACACACACACGGACACACGGACACACACACAGACCAATCGCTAAAAACATGTTTTTTGGGTTCTGGGGGTCTGAAAACGTATAGATCCGGTGAAAACTCGATTTCGAAAAATCTACATGAAAACAATACTTTCCTTCCTATATATTCATATAGGCAAGAGAAAGTAAAAATCAAATGAGATGCTTAGGCTAGTAGGCTACAGGTTTTTTTTACTGTGTCGATAAACATAGATACTGAGAAGTGCCAACTACATACAGAAGTTGACGCAAACACGTTTTTTCTCTCGTCTGATAGGTTTATTGGCTGTTTCTGAGAAACAGCATTACGTCACCATTCATGTAAATTAACTGATCGTCATCGCGTACATTTTCACTCACTATTTCTTAGAAATACGATTCAATAAAACTTAAATGTTATTCCAATAACAAGATTACTTCTTGCCCAGTTTTATAAAAAACTTAAAATTGATATTTAATGAAATCTAGTGTGAAACTCTCGCACGAGATTCCCTTGCCAATGTAAATAATATCAAATGTCTTATTAGTTTATTCGTTTAGTTTATAGCTACTAGTTAGGTTAAAAAATTTCTTTGTATAAATGTAATTAATAATTTTCATTTTTTTTCATAAAAATCTGTAAAAAAAGGGGTTTTTTAAGATTTCAGCCGTAGAATGCGTTTTAAAAAATAGATGTATAGGCTACAATCAAATTTGTAAGAAGTTAAAACATCTACAACTTTTATTTTAAGCATTTTTCTCTACAGAGCCTAGTTTAGCGTGAAAGAGTGATTTTCCGTATTATTAAGCCACACTAAGGCTGGTTTTCATTTTGCATCATTCACTTATAATTAATAAGGTTATGTTTCTTGAGGTTAGCTTTGTTGTTTCTTTTTAATGTTATATTATTCATTATTTTCATTGGCAAGATAAAGTTGTGGGAGTGTTTCACACCCGATTTTTAATTTCCAATAACTTTGGTTAAAATACATAGGCTACTAAGGCCGCAATATTAAAACATCGCATTTTTTACAGATTTTAATGAAATAAAAAAAAATATCTGGTGTGAAACACTCACACGACTTTCTCTAGCCAATGGAAATAATTAACAATATAACGTAACATTCGTCATAAAAACATTAGAAATAAACAGAAACCCAACATAAAAAATAACCTTATTTTAATCATGAGTAAAAGACGCAAAATGAAAATCAACCGCAGTTTAGCTTAAAAATACGGAAAATCACTCTTTCACGCTAAACTAGGCTCTGTAGAAAAAAATGCTCTAAATAAAAGTTGTAGATATTTTAATTTCCTATAAATTTCATTATTTTCTTTTGTCGTAAAATGCATAATAAGGCTGAAATCTTAAAATAATCGATTTTTTACAAAATTTCGTGAGAAAAAACGGAAAATCGCTAATTACCGATAAACTAAGCTTTAGGGCTATACAAAAAAATGTTTGAAATAAAAGTTATAGGACTTTAAATTTTCTACATTTTCTGATATTAAATTTTTGCGCTAAAATGCATATTAAGGCCGCAATCTTAAAAAAACAATTTTTTACGTGAAAACAGCCTCACCAAGAATTTCAGCCAACATGGCGCCTACCCTATCTTGTAGAGAATAAAAAATTGAGTAAATAAGGCGATTTTAAAAAAAATCGTAGGACCAGTTTTTGAGAAAATCGCAAAAAAGTGAAAAATTACACGAATAAACTACTACTTCCGGTTGACCGATTTTGATGAAAATGTTCGTGTCGAGTCCGGTAGTAGTTTCTAACTAAAGTTTCAAGTTTCAAGTTCGTACGATGTTCCGTTCTTGAGATATTCTGTTCACACACCACACTGTCTCATACACACACACACACACCAATCGCTAAAAACATGTTTGTGTGGGTTCAGGGGATGTGAAAACGTGTAGATCCGGTGAAAACTCGATATTTAAAAATCGACATAATAACAATACTTTCGTTCCTACATGTATATTCATATAGGTAAGAGAAAGTAAAAAGATGAGTGATTGAAGGAGTGAGTCAGTGTTTTGTTATTTCAGTCAGGGGGCAACATTGTACGGCCTACATGTATGTACATAAGTCGTATGTTGGGAAGATGTAAAGATAAGAGTTACTCTCACTCTCTCAGCGGGTGGTCGCCTTATCGAAAAACAACAAAACAAAAAAAATACACAAAACAAAAGATTATCTACTTCTTCCTACATAAACCACCTCCTCCTCCAGTGCTTCCTAGTGTATAGAGTGCCCAAATAAAAACAGCTACAAGTCAATGCTCTATTTAACGGACTATAGTCCATGTAATTTCAATAGAAGCTTGCACTGTACACGTTCCCTCTCCCTCTACTTGCCTCCTCCGTTTATTCCGAGTAGTCGGCATTATGTACTGGTTGTTAGAAAAGTATGCCTCTAAACTGTTACCAGTGTTTAATATGTACATACTTTCGTATGAATTTAATTCTTTTAAAGTAATTTATTGTGATTTTAATTGTATAATCCTATTTTAGTATATATATATATATACACACATAAATACTTTACTTTATAATTATATGAAGTAAGTTAATTACTGATTATTTAATCAAAACTTCAATAAACTGGGTAGTATTTAATTAAACTTAATTAAGAAATTATTTAATTTAGAAAAAATAGAAATTATTGAATTTTATTTCAAGAAGAACCAATTTTACAACACTAACCTTCGATATGAATATGAAGAATTTTTTGTAGGCTAGTATTTATTATCAGGCAAGACTATAAACAGCCTTACATTTTGTGTTAAATTTTCCTCTGGTGCTGTCTGCAATTTACTGTCCACCTCGGCATTCTGTAACGGAAGACCAATTTACCGGCTATTTTGAGATGTTAGGTAACCGTTTCATTTCAGGAGGGGATTGGAATGCAAAACATCAGCATTTGGGTTCACGCCTAACATCACCGAGAGGTCGGAGGCTTTTCAGTTCAGTTGTTAAAAATAATCTCCACTCCCTTTCGTCTGGCAATCCGACATATTGGCCCGCCGACATAAATAAACTACCAGATTTATTGGACTTTTTTGTCACAAAAGGCATTGCGCATAACTACACATATATTGAATCGTGTTGCGATTTATCTTCAGATCATACTCCGGTTATTTTAACAGTTAGCATGCATGTAATCCTGAAAGAGGTTTGTCCGAAGCTATTTACGAATAAGACTGATCGGGAGTATTTAAGAGAGCGGGTTGAGTCGAAAATTGATTTAAATGTACGTTTACAGTATGAACAGGACATCGATGAAACCGTGAACAGTTTGACCAAGGCCATTCAATCTTCGGCATGGGAAGCAGCACCCATACCACAGCTGGTTCCACCTTCTAACAATCAATATCCTCTCGACATCCGGGAGAAAATAACGCAACGCCGCCGCCTAAGAAGGATTTGGCATAATACAAGGTACCCTGAGGATAAAAGGAGATTTAACCAAGCATCACAAGAACTAAAAAGATTAATATATAATTTCAAAAACAATAATTTTCAACAGTATCTTGAAGGTTTATCACCAACGGAAGAGACAAACTTTTCGCTGTGGAAAGCGACCAAAACATTTAAACGCCCGACAAATGTCATTTCGCCCTTACGTAACGCTATCGGATGTTGGGCACGGAGTAGTGCAGAAAAAGCGGATGTATTTGCTAAACATCTTACTAATGTCTTCCGGCCGTTTCCTGCTGTTTTTGATGAGCAAGATATTTTTGACTCTCTTGATACACCATTCCAAATGTCGTTGCCAATAAAAAATTTCGATGTTGCTGAAATTGAAACTACTATATGCCGTGATTTCAATAATAGAAAATCTCCTGGTTACGATTTGATAACTGGCAACATTTTAAAAGAGCTACCAAGTAAAGCATTTTTACTTATTAAACTTGTTTTTAACGCCATCATTAGAACTGGCTACTTCCCGACTCTCTGGAAAGTTGGACAAATAGTTATGGTGCTGAAACCAGGCAAAGACCCTAGTGATGCGGCTTCATACCGACCCATAAGTCTTCTACCGGTGCTTTCAAAAGTATTTGAAAAATTGTTTTTCAAAAGATTAAAACCGTATTTGGAAGAGCTTCTTCCTGATTATCAATATGGGTTTAGAGAAAAACACTCGACGATCGAGCAGGTACATAGAGTTGTTGAGAACATTAATAATGCATTTGAAAATCGCCAATATTGCTCTGCTGTCTTCCTTGATATTGTTCAGGCGTTTGACAAAGTTTGGCATACTGGACTTTTATCTAAACTCAAACTCCACCTACCACATCCGTTTTACTCAGTGATAAGGTCGTACTTACTGGGTAGGTACTTCCAAGTTAAGTTAGAAGGTGAGTGTACAGATCTATTCCCTGTTTCTTCTGGGGTTCCTCAAGGAAGTGTCCTTGGACCTGTTCTATATCTTTTGTATACGTCTGATTTACCACCAAATGATGGAATAACACTTGCAATGTTTGCAGACGATACAGCCGTCCTAGCAGTTCACGATGATCCTAACGTTGCGTCACGACTAATACAAAATTATCTAGACTTGTTTGAGGTTTGGTTGCATAAATGGCGAATGAAAGTTAACGAGGGGAAATCTTCTTTTGTAACTTTTGCTCTTCGGAAAGGTTTAGGTGCTCCAGTAACGCTAAACCATCAACTTATTCCTAGGGTTGATGAAGTTAAATATTTAGGGCTCTATCTTGATCGTCGTTTGTCATGGAGGAAACATATTTCCACAAAACGAAAACAGCTAGATTTGAAAGTTAAAAAAATGTACTGGCTGCTTGGCCGTAAATCGAAATTGTCCACTTCCAATAAAATTCTCATGTATAAAACGATTTTGAAGCCCGTATGGACATACGGCATTCAGCTCTGGGGATCTGCGAAGAGAACCAATTTAAATATAATAGAGCGATTTCAGACAAAAACGTTGCGGCAGTTACTCAATATACCTTGGTATATTTCTAATAAATACATATACAAAGATTTAAAGATGAATTCTATTCAACAAGAAATTAAAAACTTCAGTGTTCGGTATCAAAGACGGCTTGAGGTCCATCCAAATTATTTATCAGTGAACTTATTAGACAATAGTGTAAATAATTTTGTGAGACTGAAAAGATTTAACGTTTTAGACCTTGTACATAGATTTAGTGTGTAAAACATGTAAAATGTACGTATTAAGAGTGGTTGCGTGAGTGTGTGTTTGTGTGTGTGTGCGCGTGTTTGTTGATGTACGTGAGTATAAATGTTCTTGTTTACTAAGATTAATATCATTGTTAACATTTCTAATATTATTGTTAATGATAGTATACATTTAAGTTAGTGGCTACAACAATAATCACTGGATTGCTGATGTGAATAACTGTTTCTTTCTACTTATCGTAATTACTTATTGTTCATGATTGAATAGATTGTAATTTTGCAGAATATCAATAAAAGAAAAAAAAAAAAATTTTTGTGTTGACAGTTATAAAAGCAAACACTGCAGAGTATAATACAATCTGTAATAATTAATTAACCAAAAGAATTTGACATTCTGTTTTATAAAGTATTTTATTTTGACATTAAAGTAATATATGAATAAAAGTAAAAATCTGGTGTGAAACACTCACACAACTTTCTCTTGCCAATGCAAATAATTAACAATAATCCTAACATTAGTAATAGAACATTAGAAAAACAAAAGCTAACCTCTAAAAATATAACCTTATTTTAATAATGACTGGAAGACGCAAAATGAAAATCGAACTCAGTTCGGCTTAAAAATACGGAAAATCACTCTTTCACGCTAAACTAGGCTCTGTAGAGAAAAATGCTTTAAATAAAAGTTGTAGATCTTTTAATTTCCTATAAATTTTACTACACACGCTTTTGTCGTAAAATGCGTACTAAAGCCGAAATCTTAAAAAAATCGATTTTTCACACGTTTTCGTGAGAAAAAATCAGAAAATCGCTAATTACTGCTAAACTAAGCGTTATACAAAAAAATGTTTGAAATAAAAGTTGTAGAATTTTAAATTCTCTACAACTTTTGTTATATAAATTTTTGCGCTAAAATGCATATTAAAGCCGTAATCTTAAAAAAACAACGTTTTTACGTGATAACAGCCTCACCAAGAATTTCAGCAAACTTGGCGCCTACCCTATCTTGTAGAAAATAAAAAATTGAATAAACCAGGCGATTTAAAAAAAAATCGTAGGACTAGTATTTGAGAAAATCGCAAAAAAGTGAAAAATGACACGAATAAACTACTACTTCCGTTTGACTGATTTTGATGAAAATGTTCGTGTCGGGTCCGGTAGTGGTATGTAACTTAAGTTTTAAGTTTCAAGTTCGTACGATGTTCCGTTCTTGAGATATTTTGTATACACACACACACACACACACACAGACCAATCGCTAAAAACATGTTTGTGTGGGTTCATGGGGTCTGAAAACTCGATTTCTTAAAATCGACATGAAAACAATACTTTCCTTCCTATATATTCATATAGGCAAGAGAAAGTAAAAGTTAAAAATAGATGGTGATTTGTGTCTACTACTAATTTGTTTATAATCAATAGCAGTACGGAAGTGGTAGTACGTTTTGCAGTAGCACACTATCTGCAAACTGCTGCAACCAATTTACATGTGTGCGAGTGAAAATACTTATTACGGAAGCTTCTATTGAAATTACATGGACTATAGCCTCCTAAATGAATAAAACTAATTGAAATTACCAAAATTTGGTGTGAAACACTTACACGACTTTCTCTTGCCAATGCTAATAATGACAAGATAACTTAACATTATTTAACAACGTAAAAATAAACCAAAAATGGCAGCCTACGTGACGTAAAGGATGGCGCGCTAGCCTGCTAAGTGAAAATCCCGGGTTCGATTCCCGGCTAGGGCCTCAAAATTATTACGTGCCAAAATCCATCATTGCAGTTTGTTAACCCACCGTAGTCGCTAATGACGCTTAATGATGTGACTTTAAATTAACAGAAAAACTAACCTCAAAAAACATAACCTAATTTTAATCATGAGTGAATGACGCAAAATGAAAATCAACCTCAGTTTGGCTTAATAATACGGAAAATCACTCTTTTACGCTAAACAAGGCTCTTTAGAAAAAAATGGTAAAATTAAAAGTTGTAGGTTTTTTAACTTCCTATAAATTTGATAACAAATTATTTACACTCAATCTGTTAGTTGCAGGGCTAAAATAAATAGTTGTGTTTCTTATCACATGGTCACCCAATTAAATGAGTGAATCATTGAAGAAGAGAAGAGGTAGAGGTGTACTGTGACACTAATCACAGTTATCTCCTCTGAAAGTAATGAATTTCATTATACAGCCAGACCCAGTGGTGAATGATGTGAAAGTGTCATTTTCAGAGTGGAAAATATATGCTTTTCAGAGGGCCTGGCAAGCTGATAAGTGTACTTTTCCACTCAGTGAGGAAGGCAATTGTAAACCATCTCACTCCTCGATTTACTTTGTAAAACCTCTACAGGTTCAAACCAGCTTTTTGGCTGATGACCTAAACAACAACAACGAATTTGATAAAAAAACCTACAACTTTTATTTTAACCATTTTTCTCTAAAGAGTCTCGTTTAGCGTAAAAGAGTGATTTTCCGTATTATTAAGTTAAACTGAGGTTGATTTTCATCATTCATTCTTGATTCAAACAGGTCATTTTTTGAGGTTAGTTTTTGGTTTATTTAAAATTTTTTGACTTCCTATAAATTGATGCCGGCCGCACTGGCGTAGTTGGTAATGTGCTCGCCTACCATCATGCGGTCTTGGGTTCGAATCCCATTCAGGCACGGCATATTTTCATACGTTACAAAAAAATCATTTCATCCTTCACTGTCTGCATTAGCAGTAATTGCAGAACAGTCGGGGACGTTAAACCGAAAAAAAAATACAAATTTGATGCACACTTTTGTCATAAAATGCATAGGCCTACTAAGGCCGAAATATTAAAAAATCAATTTTGTTACTATTTTCATGAAAAGAAAACAGAAAATCACTAATTACCGCTAAGGTAAGCGTTATACACAGAAAAGTTTGAAATAAAAGTAGTAGGTGTTTAAATTTTCTACAACTTTCATTATATAGCCTACACTTTTTCCTTAAAATTAATATTAATGGCGCAATCTTAAGAAAATCATTTTTTCTACGAGAGCACAGCCTCCCCAATTTCATCGACGTAGCGCTTAGCTTAACACGTTGAGCATAAAAAATGTAGTAAATGAGGTAGTGATTTTAAAAAAATTATTACAGGAGCCGTTTTTGAGAAAATCGCAAAAAAGTGAAAAATGACACGAATAAACTACTACTTCTGGTTGACCGATTTTGATGAAAATGTTCGTGTCGGGTTCACTACAGACTGTCTAAAACTTGATGGCCTTCCAGAGAGAGAAGCAAAATCGGCCCGCTACTAGCCTTTTTAATTGTCAGATTGAAAGTATTTTGTTGTTACTTTTTAATCAGCGTGAACTCATTTTGATATAATGCGCATGCTCAGTGACGTCATTATTTGTTGATAGTAGGAGCAAACTAAGAATAGCTGGACTTTAGAAATGGTAGTTTTACATATAGCCTATATCTACTTTTTATGAAATGTTTTTTTACTTTCTCTTGCCTATATGAATATATAGGAAGGAAAGTATTGCTTTCATGTCGATTTTTCGAAATCGAGTTTTCACCGGATTTATACGTTTTCAGACCCCCTGAACCCAAAAAACATGTTTTTAGCGATTGGTCTGTATGTGTGTCTGTGTGTGTGTGTGTGAACAGAATATCTCAAGAACGGAACATTGTACGAACTTGAAACTTGAAACTTAAGTTACATACCACTACCGGACCCGACACGAACATTTTCGTCAAAATCGGTCAACCGGAAGTTGTAGTTTATTCGTATAATTTTTCACTTTTTTGCGATTTTCTCAAAAACTGGTCCTACGATTTTTTTAAAAATCGCCTGGTTTACTTAATTTTTAATTCTCTACAAGATAGGGTAGGCGCCATGTTTGCTGAAATTCGGCGTGAGGCTGTTTTTACGTAAAAACATTTTCTTTTTAAGATTGCGGCTTTAATATGCATTTTAGCGCAAAACGTTATATAATAAAACGTGTAGAGAATTTAAAATTCTACAACTTTTATTTCAAACTTTTTTTTGTATAACGCTTAGTTTAGCGGTAATTTGCGATTTTCTGTTTTTTTTCTCACGAAAACGTGTGAAAAATTGATTTTTTAAAGATTTCGGCCTTAGAATGCATTTTACGACAAAAGTGTATATAATTAATTTTATAGGAAATTAAAAGATGTACAACTTTTATTTAAAGCATTTTTCTCTACAGAGCCTAGTTTAGAGAGAAAGAGTAATTTTCCGTATTTCTAAGCCAAACTGAGGTTGATTTTCATTTTGCGTCTTTCACTCATGATTAAAATTAGGTTATGTTTATTAAAGGTAGTTTTTTGTTTATTTGTAATGTTTTATTAATAATGTTAGGATTATTGTTAATTATTTGCATTGGCAAGAGAAAGTTGTGTGAGTGTTTCACACCAGATTTTTAATTTTGTATTTACGTAGTGAGTGTATATTCACCGAAGCGAATGATGTTTTTTGTTAGACTAGTAGCAGCTAGGCTCGGCCGGGCGAGAGACACCCTTTAACATCACCCATTGTACATCCGGTGAAAACTCGGTTTGGAAAAATCAACATGAAAACAATACTTTCCTTCCTCTATATTCACATAGGCTTCAATGCAGTAATATTGTAGCACTGCCTTTAAAATATCGTATTAAGTAATGCCTTGCAATCTCTAATATTTTGTTTTTTACTTTCTCTTGCCTATATGAATATATAGGAAGGAAAGTATTGTTTTCATGTCGATTTTCCGAAATCGAGTTTTCACCGGATCTACACGTTTTCAGACCCCCTGAACCCAAAAAACATGTTTTTAGCGATTGGTCTGTATGTGTGTCTGTGTGTGTGAACAGAATATCTCAAGAATGGAACATCGTACGAACTTGAAACTTGAAACTTAAGTTACATACCACTACCGAACCCGACACGAACATTTTCATCAAATTCGGTCAAACGGAAGTAGTAGTTTATTCGTGTCATTTTTCACTTTTTTGCGATTTTCTCAAAAACTAGTCCTACGATTTTTTTTAAAAATCACCTGGTTTACTCAATTTTTTATTCTCTACAAGATAGGGTAGGCGTCATGTTTGCTGAAATTCTGCGTGAGGCTGTTTTTACGTAAAAACATTTTCTTTTTAAGATTGCGGCTGTAATATGCATTTTAGCGCAAAACGTTATATAATAAAAGTTGTAGAAAATTTAAAATTCTACAACTTTTATTTCAAACTTTTTTTTGTATAACGCTTAGTTTAGCAGTAATTTGCGATTTTCTGTTTTTTCTCACGAAAACGTGAGAAAAATCGATTTTTTTAACATTGCTGCCTTAGTATGCATTTTACGACAAAAGTGTATATAATTAAATTTATAGAAAATTAAAAGATCTACAACTTTTATTTAAAGCATTTTTCTCTACAGGGCCTAGTTTAGAGAGAAAGAGTGATTTTCCGTATTTTTAAGCCAAACTTAGGTCTATTTTCATTTTGCGTCTTTCATTCATGATTAAAATAAGGTTATATTTTTGAGGTTAGTTTTTTGTTCATTTCTAATGTTTTATTACTAATGTTAGGTTTATTGTTAATTATTTGCATTGGCAAGAGAAAGTTGTGTGAGTGTTTCACACCAGATTTTTAATAATGTTGTAATCTGCACGTTGCAGGGCTAAAATAAATAGTTCTGTTTCTTATCACATAGTCAGCCACTTATATGACTGAACTATTTAAGAACAGAAGAGGTAGAGGTGTACTGTGACACTAATCAGAGTTATCTCCTCTGAGGGTAATGAATTTCATAATACAGTTGGACCCTGTGGTGAATGAAGTGAAGGTGTCATTTGCAGAGTGGAAAATATGAGCTTTTCAGAGGGGCCGGCATGCTGATAAGCGTACTTTCCCACTCAGTGAGTTGTGGCAATTGCAAACCCCCTGACTCCTTGTTTTTACTTAGTAAAACCTCTACAGGTTCAAACCAGCCTTCAGGCTGATCACCTAAACAACAAAACAATAATGTTGTAGTTTAGGTCAACAGCCGAAAGGCTGGTTTGAACCAGTAGAAATTTTACTAAGTAAAAACGAGGAGTGAGGTGGTTATCACTGCCACAACTCTCTGAGTTGAAAGAGTACGCTTATCAGCATGCCAGGCCCTCCGAAAAGCACCCACTTCCCACCCTGCAAATGACACCTTCACTTCATTCACCACAGGGTCCAACTGTATTATGAAATTCATTACTTTCAAAAGAGATAACTCTGATTAGTGTCACAATACACCTCTACCTCTTCTGTTCTTAAATGGTTCAGTCATATAAGTGGCTGACTATGTGATAAGAAACAGAACTATTTTTTGTAGCCCTGGAACCAACAGATCAAGTGCAATTAATTCAACTCTCCACCTGCCTATTATGGGTAATTCAAGTATGTATTTAATAATATTACTTCAAAAATTATTTATTAATATTAAAGTAGGTAATGATAAGAAGTGTTTGTAAGAATTAATATTTTCAATAATAGAAGATGTTGTGAAAATGGAACGGTGGGAAACGCCGAAGGAAGGTGAAGTGAGTGGTGTTCTTTGTTGTACCATCCACCAATTATTGGAAAATAAAAACACAACAACCGAACTAATGAACATAATATTAACATTTATATTTATTCACAATTTTATAAGTGAGAGATTTTAGTGGACTAACGCCACTTATATGGAGAGAGAGATGTGAGCGAGAGGGAGAGGAAAAGAGAGAGAGAAAGAGAGAGAGAGAAAGAAAGAGATAGGAAGATATATATATATAGATACATAGGGAGAGAGAGAGAGAGAGAGGGGGAGAGAGAGGAAAAGAGAGAGAGAGAAAGAAAGAGATATATATATATATATATATATATATATATATATATATATATATACATAGGGTGAGAGAGAGGGGGAAGAGAGAGAGGAAAAGAGAGAGCGAGAAAGAGAGAAAGAAAGAAAGAGAGAGGAACGGATAAATATAGATACATAGGGAGAGAGAGAGAGAGAGAGAGAGAGAGCGAAAAAGAGAGAGAGAGGAAGAGAGAGTGAGGAAGAATGAGAGAGGGAGGGAATTTTTTTTTTTTAACGTCCGACTGTTTTGCAAATTGCTGCTAATTCAGACGGTAAAGGATGAAATAAATTTTTTGTAACGTATGAAAAAATGCCATGCCCGAGTGGGATTCGAACCCAAGACCGCGTGATGAGAGGCGAGCACGTTACGAGAGGGAGGGAGAGAGAGAAAGAGAGAGAGAGGGGGGGAGAGAGCGAGAGAGAGAGACCAGTTGACGCAAACAGGATTTGCTGTGGATTCGAGTTGTTAGGCCAGTTAGGAAGCACGTTAGAGTAGGCTGGCTACCAGCTGAAGAAGCAGGTTCAACCAATGGAGCAGCATTCAGCTGAGCTGGTACTGCCTGTTGCCAAGCTTTGTGCAGCAGCTGAGAGGTATGCATTACGTCACTACTACTCTGAGAGATCGCGTTAGTAAGTAAACAACTTGAATATTCACAACAACTGCTGCTTGCGTTGCGTTGTCATCACTATACCATATCTAATATGAATAGAAGCTTTTGTAATACAAAGTACATCTTTGCACTGCCACTCTGATTAAGTGGTTGCAGCAGTTTGTACAGTGTACTACTACAGCCACACTCTCTCTTTATTTTAATCAAATGAGTAATAGGCCTACTCCTTCTATTTTTACTTTTTTCCATACATTACTTTAATGTCCAAAATCAGCTGTTTAACAGCCGATTTTCGGAGACGAAGGTTCCTGGTTCAAATCCTAGTAGAGGTAGTTACTTTTATACGGATTTGAATACTAGACAGTGGTTGCCGGTGTACTTTGATGGTTGGGGTTCAATTAACCATATTCTCTGAGTCTGTACAAGACTACACAGTCTCATTTACACGTCATACATATCATCCTCATCTGATTGGGTGATGGGGTTGCTTATTGTTCTCAATTGAACAGATTTCAACGTACACATATTGTTGTTTAGGTCATCAGCCGAAAGGCTGGTTTGAACCTGTAGAGGTTTTACTAAGTAAAACGAGGAGTGAGGTGGTTTACCATTGCCACAACTCACTGAGTGGAAAAGTACGCTTATCAGCATTCCGGGCCCTTTGGAAAGCACATATTTTCCACTCTGCAAATGACACCTTCACCTTATTCACCACAGGGTCTGGCTGTATAATGAAATTCATTACTTTCAGAGGAGATAACTCTGATTAGTGTCACAATACACCTCTACCTCTTCTGTTCTTAAATGATTCAGTCATTTAATTAGCTGACAAAGTGATAAGAAACAGAACTATTTATTTTAGCCCTGCAACCAACAGAGTGAGTGTAAATAATTTGACACTCCACCTGTCCGTTATGGGCAGGTACACATATTAGGAATTAAAAATGAAAAAAAAAATTAATGTGAAAATAAATACTTTATATATATATAATAATACTTAAGATAAATACTTCATATATAATAATACTTAAAATAAATACTTTATACATATATATATAATAATACTTAAGATAAATACTTCATATATAATAATATTTCAAAAGACTCCCCGAGAATAGGATAATACGGAAAATAGTGGAATATGTTAGCTCTCTTAAAAATGGAGTAGACTGGATAAAAAAGGTTAAAGAGGATCTCAATCTTGCGGGAATTCCTGAAGAAATAACTACTGACAGGAAGAAATACCGGAAATGCGTTGAGGACTGGGAGGTCAAGCCGGTAGAAAAACATCAAAAAGTCGGAACTAGATGGACTGAGGATAGGAAAAAGGCATTCTCGGAGAGAATGAAAGCATACTGGGTGGAGAAAAAACGGAAGGTACCCAGTAGAGTAATCCATAATTAAATACTTAGCGACTTCCACTTTGGGAGCTTCACGCAAATAATAATAATAATAATAATAATACTTCAAATGATTCCATTGACAGGCAATCTCTCTTTAATATACTGGCAGAGAACAATTTGGACCCAAAAACGAGCCGACTCATCCAACAGACACTGACTGACACGACCTCCAAAGTCAAATTTGCTGGCGAAATATCTCAGCCTTTCTCCATCAAAACGGGTGTTCGGCAGGGCGATGGACTCTCTCCATTATTATTCAACATTGTTCTTGATAAAGTCATTAAGGAATGGAAGAAAGAATTAGAAAAAAACAACGTATGGAAACCCATCAAGCTAGGTAGGCAACAGGATAATATCAACGTCACATGCCTAGCCTTTGCTGATGATCTGGCAATTCTCTCTGGAGATGAGCAAACGGCAATCCACCAGATTGAGATCCTTAAAGAATGTGCGGAAAAAGTTGGACTGCAAATATCGTTCACCGAAACTGAATTCATGACCACAAAACACATTAGATCGCGGAGTTTAGTTACGAAGTATGGCACCATAAAGAAGGTGGATCACTTTAAATACCTAGGTGAAATCATTGAACCCACAGGTATAGAAAGGCTAGCACAAAAAACACGTGAACTGAAAATGCGTAGAGCATATGGAAAAGTTGCAAACATCTACAACAAAAAATGTATGAGCATAAACGCCAAAATTCGACACTACACGACTGTCATTAAACCTGAGTCTCTTTATGCCAGTGAGACCTTGAACCTCAACTTTAAAGGGGATCTTGAGAATATTAAGAAAGCTGAGAGAAAAATCATTCGGAAAATTCTTGGCCCAAAACTCACAGATGAGGGATATCGTCTACAATCACACACAGTGACGGAAAAATACTCAAACATTGAAGTTGATTTCCGTAAACGACGGCTGAGATTTTATGGTCATATTATGAGACTGGATGACTCTCGGCTTGTGAAGAAGATTCTGATGCACTCACAGAAACTCAAAATTACAACCGTCTGGATCAAGCAAGTGCAATCCGATCTAAGAGATGCAAATATCACACCTTCAAACCTCAAAGACCGTAAAACCTTCAGGCATAAAATTCACACCTGGGAAGTTGCATCAGAGGGTAAGCCGAAGAGACCTAGGGCAAAATGGACGGATGAACGTCGTGTTAGACACCGCGAATTTAAGAAGGAGTACTGGAGAAACAAGAGGAATGGCGGCAACAGTTCATAATTTACTTTATGTGATCCTGAATGGGTCTAAACAATCTAAATAAATAAATAATACTTCAAATAAATACTTTATATATATAATAATACTTAAGATAAATACTTCATATATAATAATACTTCAAATAAATACTTTATATCTCCGATTACTTTAAGTTGATTAATTAGATTGTATTATATTGTGCAGTGTGATTATATTAACACGTTGACTGCTATGTGACTCAAATATGTGTCACACTTGTCTTTAAAAATGAGCCACGTGCATCAAAAATGAGTCACGGTACATGAGTGATTTTTAAGCCGTGTTTTGTGGTTTTAAAAGCCACAGCTTCAGAGAGTGACATTATACACTTAAGACTGTTTAAATAGTTGGCATTTTTCAAACAATAGGATATTTCGTATACTGGTAGTTTTCCTTGTTGTCCACTACTAGAATGTTGCTATTATTTTAAATTTTATTATTTGTTTTGCCTATTTTGGTTTAAAGAAATAGTCTAGAATGCTTTGGAACTAAACACAATATTATGTTTATTACTTTTTTTATTGTGACGCAAAAATGGGTCACATGGCTCTGAAATGTAAAACCATTCCAGCAGGCCATGTGTCCCAAAAGTGTGTCACAACTTAATTTTACAAAAAAAAATAGCTGTTATTATTTTAATTAACCCACCGGGTTGGTCTAGAGGTAAAATCGTCGCCAAAATCAGCTGTTTAACAGCTGATTTTTGGAGACGAAGGTTCCTGGTTCAAATCCTAGTAAAGGTAGTAACTTTTATACGAATTTGAATGCTAGACAGTGGTTACCGGTGTACTTTGATGGTTGGGGTTTAATTAACCATACTCTCCTAGGAATGGTCGGCCTAGGTCTGTACAAGACTACACAGTCTCATTTACACGTCGTACACATCATCCTCATCTCATTGGGTCAAGGGGTTGCTTATTTTTCTGAATTGAACAGATTGCAACGTACATATAATAGGAATTAAACAAAAACAAAAAATACATTATTTTAATTTATAAATGAAGTAAAATAAGAAAAAAAGGAATAAAATGTGAAAAATAAAAAAAAGTACGATGGCCCCGCTGTAAGAGTCATAAAATTTGTTGCGGCATTCAACGTGTTAATAGTATAAAAAAATTCACCACCATCAATGCACAACAGATTAAACGGTACTGCAGTACCGGTCAACGATCAACATGGAATATATAAACTATAAAATACGATTATAGACTACAATTAACCACAATAACTTTGCAAGGCTGCTTCACTTGATGAATGAGTGTTGGAGTAAAGGAATAATTCCTAATGAGTGGAATTTAGCAGAAGTAATATCTCTGTTTAAAAATGGCGACAGAAGTGACTGTAAAAATTATAGGGGGTTAGTTTGCTCAACTCCGGCTACAAAATCTTTTCCAAAATAATTACTAACCGTTTACAACCAATGGCTGAAGTTTTATTGAATGAAGAACAAAGTGGTTTTAGGAAGGGACGCTCGTGTAGTGCATCTTCGCAATTAAACGATTAATAGAAAAAAGACGGGAATTTAATTGCGAAACACATATAGCTTTTGTGGATCTGGAGAAAGCCTTTGACAGAGTGGATCAGGAAATGCTCTGGAAAATAATGGAAGAAAGCGGGTACCCGCAGCACTTGACAAGGGTCATTCAATCATTATATAGAAATACAAAAATTGCGATAAATTCAGGTAAGAGAAGATCAGAAGAAATAAGGATCAACCAAGGAGTTAGACAAGGGTGTGGATTATCACCTACTCTTTTTAATATATACATGGACCATATTCTAAAAGAATGGAAAAATAATGTTACTCCTGGGATAAAACTGAATGAATACTCTTACATTAATTCATTGCTGTTTGCTGACGATATGTTGATAGTGAATGAAACGGAAGATGACCTGCAAAGATCCTTATACGCATTGTTCTTGATTTGCCAACGGTATAATTTTAGACTGTCTTGGAAGAAGACCAAAGTAATGGCATTCCATAGAAAATACCCGGTACGAACGAAAATTGTAATAGATAACAATATTTTGGAACAAGTGGCCCACTTTAATTACCTGGGATGCGATGTGAGTTATGATCGCGACGCGGATATCGAAAATAAAATTAACAAGTTTCAACATATATGTGGAACGATCAGTAGGACTCTAAAAGACAAGACCCGGAAGGGAACGACGATTAAGTTCTATAAAACTATGGCCGTTCCAGTATTGTTATATGGAAGCGAGTCGTGGACAACTGCGGAACGTGATAGGTCTAAGATACAGGCGGCTGAGATGAGATTCCTTCGCAGAATAAAGGGATGCACTCGAAGAGATTGTATCAGAAGTGAAGACATCCGAAACGAACTAAATGTCTTCAACATCCTAGAAAGGGCTGAGGAATACAAGGAGGAATGGAGGAATCATCTTGGCAGGATGGATCAGAGGAGGATTCCCGAGACGATAATGTCTTACGTGCCAGAAGGTAGAAGGGATGTGGGTCGGCCGAGGAAAAGATGGAATTAAGATTTTTGTGAAACCGGAACAGGCTTTAAGCCTAATCCTTGTTGGAAAGAAGAAGAAGAAGAAGAACTTTACAAGAAATAAATTCATACAAAAGAAGTATTAAACAGTGGTAACAATTTAGAGCAGCGGTTCCCAACCTTCTATCTTTTACGCCCCCTCTTGCCAAAAAGAAAACTCCTCACGCTCCCCCTTACACAATTTTATTGGGCAATGAAAATTCACGTATTACATCGAATAACCAAACATTTATTTTTTGTAGCATTAGAAATTGCAATTTAATTTTAACAAGAGACAAAATAAATCAGTGGATGGATGACCTTGCATTTTTATATAAAAAAGGTTGATTATTAGAAAGTGCACAATGTAAATCATTGATAAAACCAACATTGCACCGATGCTTTGTTTTTATTGTAACAAGTGCTGAAAACACTTTTTCGCACAGATAGGTGCTTGATAAAGATAATTACAATTACTGCCGCTTGCTGTTATATACTGGGGTAAACTTGGTAATACTTAACCCAAAGTGATGTTTTGTCAATTTTATTGAAATCGTTTTTCGCAGCAGAAACATTTTTTATTTCTAAAACTTGTTTTTTAAGTAATTTGGGCAGGAAGTCTATGTTGACACTGAAAGGATCCGTTATGGAGGGTAAAGCTATCTCGAAGTCCCGCGCCCCCCACTTTGGGAACCGTTGATTTAGAGGCATACTTTTCTAACAACCAGAAGGTACTTTATGTTGACTACTAGGAATAAGGACGAGGAGGGAGGGGGTAGAGGGGACGTGAAGTGTAGGCCTACAGTGCAAGCTTCTATTCAAATCACATGTCAAGTCCAGTCTTCTTAGTTTGCTCCTAATGTAAACAAATAATGACGTCACTGAGCATGCGCATTATATCAAAGTGTGTACACGCTGATTAAAAAGTAACAACAAAATACTTTCAAAAGTATTTAAATACTAAATACTTTTAAAAGTATTTTCCTAAATGAAATTGTTAAGCTTACATCATATCATGACTGATGTTTTAACTACTTTAAGTACCTATAATTTAAAAAATAGTTAACTCAATAGGAATTCGACATCCGTAAAGTCGCGGACTCTAGCGTGCACCCTGTAGTAGGTGGCTTTTGTTTGTTGACAGAAGGAGGAGGAGGAGGAGCAAACAAAGAACGGTTGAACTGTAGTATAGTTGCTGTATACGGTATACTGTAGAACGGTATGTATGCAGCCTTAAAGTTAAAAATACGTATTTTTTTTTTTTATTTTTTTTATTTTTTTTTTTGGTTTAACGTCCGACTGTTCTGCAATTACTGCTAATGCAGACGGTGAAGGATGAAATGATTTCTTTGTAACGTATGAAAATATGCCGTGCCTGAATGGGATTCGAACCCAAGACCGCATGATGAGAGGCGAGCACGTTACAAACTGCGCCAATGCGGCCGACAAAAAAAATACGTATAGTCCATTTTTTGTTAGTTGAGTCCTGTTGTAAACAAACTGCGTATGTGTTTAGTCCCTGTAAATACAGGACACACAAACAAGTGTGGCCTTGGGTGAACTCTCTGCAAGCTAACCGGTGATCAAAAAAAAATACCCACTCGTTACATTTCGTCAATTCAATCGTCAATGGTATTGTAACAGGCCTAATAATAAAATTATAATTTTTTGTATGCGATTTGATGTAAAATTATAATTATTCGCATCAATTTTCATGTTTTTTTCTTAGTTTTTGGGTGTTAGTGTGACAACACATGTATTTACGATGGCGGACGAACCTTCTTCATCTGGAATTTTTTTTTTCTTTTTTTTTTCGAATAGCTCTTTAACGAGAGCACGTTAAATCAATATTTGGGGGTGTTTCTTCATGTCCTATGCTGCTCCATTCTCTTCCTCACCCACACCTCCCTCATCCCTCTCGATCTGTCCATCCTCAGTTGGTCCATATTGTGAGGTTCACACCTCCTCCTCTCACTTTCCTCCCTAAAGGTCACTCTCTCAACTTTACCCCTAAAAGCCTCCCTATTGCATATGTCTTCTGTGGTAATCCCTGCCGTTAAGCAATCTGACAGCGTTTCGGTGAACCATGCTGGCTTAATCTTAAGTTTCATTATCCTCTCATAGACCTGTTTTGCCAGCCAATTATTGTCCATTCTCGCTATATGACCAAAAAACATAAGTCTTCTTTTCCTCATTGTGGGGATAATGTTTTCAACTCTGCTATATATTTCCTTATTTGTTCGGGGTCTATTGTACTCTGCATCTAGTTTCCTAGGCCCCAATATACTTCTCATTATTTTCCTTTCTGCGCCCATCACTTTATTTATACCTCCTTTTAGCTTAATTTTAAGCGTTTCCGCACCATACAACGCTTCTGGCCTTATCACTGTTTCATAATGTCTGATTTTTGCACCCCATGATAAAACTTTTTTATTGTAAATTCTTCTGGTATTTTTAAAGGCAATACCCATTTTATCTGCTCTTTTCTCAAGACTTATCCTCTCATTGCCATTGATGTTAACCCACTCTCCTAGATATTTAAACACGTTTACTTTCCGGAATATTATTATCCGGAATATTATTGAACACAAAAAAGGGAAACCTTTACGAAGCGGGGAAAAGACAATCGTAATTAATATTTCAACAAATTTGCTGATAAATATCCTTACCTGGAAATTAAAGATATAGAATCACTTACTGCTGAATTAACCGATGAATCTTGTTCAAGTGTTTACAGCGTACGAAAATAATTTAAACCGAGTGGTGTTTTAAAAAGCCCAGTTAAAAAACGAAAACGTAAAACGCCTGCTTTATACAAATTTGATGATATCCACAAAACTGCTTTAAGACTTATTATTTTATTTTTTTTCCTATTTGTGTACGTTGCAATCTGTTCAATTTAGAACAATAAGCAACCCCATGACCCAATCAGATGAGGATGATGTGTATGACGTGTAAATGAGACTATGTAGTCTTCTACAGACACAATCACTGAGTATGGTTAATTGAACCCCAACCATCGAAGTACACCGGTAACCACTGTCTAGTATTCAAATCCGTTCTTTTAGCATTCAAACTTTTACCTTTACTAGGATTTGAACCAGGAACCTTCGTCTCCGAAAATCACTTTAATGGTTGGAGTTCAATTAACCATACTCGCTCAGGAATGGTCGGCCTGGGTCTGTACATGACTACACAGTCTCATTTACACGTCATACACATCATCCTCATCTCATTGGGTCATGGGGTTGCTTATTGTTCTCAATATAACAGATTGCAACGTACACATATTAGGAATAAAAAAATAAATATAAAAACGAGTTCTCTCTCTCTCTCTAGTTAACAACACCCATAAGGCTGGTTGGCAGCTGCTCTCCATGCTCCTCGGTCATCTGCTTTCCGCTTCAACTCGCAATATGAAGCACATCCCATGTCCTCTAGCAACTGCTTCAATCTGGGTCTTCCCCACAGATTTCCCCCCTCCACAACTCCTTTGATTATTCTTTTCAACATACTGTCATGTCGGAGAATGTGGCCTATCAGCTGGGCTCTTCTCTGTCTGATCCATTTTAGGAAGCTCCTTTCCTCCCCCGTTCTACTGAAAACTTGTTCGTCCGTCATCATTTCTCTCCAGCTGACCCTCAACATCCTTCTATAGCACCAGGCTTCAAATGCAGCTAATCTTCTCTCTGCCCTCACACCAAGTGTCCAAGCTTCACTCCCGTAAGCTGCAATTTTCCACACATATGTCTTCAGCATGCGTTTCCTTACATCAAGACTAACATTCCTAGAAGTGAATAAGCTCTTCTTCTTATTAAAAGCATTCTTAGCCTGGGTAATCCTGCTTGCGACATCCCTGTAACTCCTTCCATCATTTGTGATCTTACTGCCCAGGTAATTAAACTCATTCACTTCCCATTTCTCAATGTTATCGCTGTGCTTTTTTCTCTGTTTCTGCAACATACCAGAATTTTTGTTTTGTGGGTGTTTATTTGCATGCTGAATTCCTCATCCATTACTGCATCTATCCTATTCAGTATTCTTTGTAGGTCCTCCTCACTTTCTGCCATCACTGCTATGTCATCCGCAAACCTGAGCATATCTATCCTTTCCCCATGAATTGTCACTCCTAGGTTCATTTCTTCTCTCACTCTGTCAATTGATTTCCGCACGTATAGGTTGAACAAGTATGGTGATAGGGAAGACCCTTGTCGCACACCCCTCTGGATGCAGGCAGACTCCTCCTTTCTTCCACTTCTAACTACTCCCATTTCTCGTTTATATATGTTATAGATAAAAATGAGTTACTACTTTAAAAAGATTTTGTCGGTTGTCACTAATGATCCTGAATTACCCAACATTATTCGGTCCACTCTTCATAAACCAATTCTACCGGGTGATGTTTTTAGTCCTGTTGCCCAATTGTTAATGTCTGGTAATTTTTTTCTAAGAAAGGGATAATTTGTTTTGTGACACAAAGTTGGTAGCCCTACTCAACCGGTATAGATACGACAGTTTGAGTTGATTCTCGTTGAGTTGCGTAAAATTTTGTGCTGTTTTCAGTTGTGTTACGAACAGAATGTCTTTTACCCTAGAACAACGGGTTTTCATTCTTGAACAATATTTTGCTACAAAATGGTATGCGAGTGTAAAAGAATCATTTCAAATTAAATTTTTTGGTGTTCCTCCACTCTATTCTAGTCAATTTCTAGGCTAACTAACTGATTTTTAGAGGCAGGTATTGTTTGCAGCAGAAAACGTAGTGGTCGACCAACTCTCTTGACAGATGACGTTAAGAGAATGTGAAAACAAGATTGCTTAATTCTCCATGGAAAAGTTTACAAAAACTTTCCTCACATGTTGATTTGTCATGTTCGAGTGCTCAGAAAGCTGCTAAAAAATTGAAATTGTATCCGTATCACATACGATTAGTTCTAGGGCTTCAGCCTCCAGATTTAAACAAGAGATTGTTTTAGGATAAAAGACATTCTGTTCGTAGCACGACCGGAAATGGCACAAAATTTTACACAGCTCAAGGAGAATCAACTCACACTGCCATATCCATACTGGTTGAGTAGGGCTACCAACTTAGTGTCACAAAACAAAATTTATTTTTTTTAGAAAAATATTACCAGACATTAACAATTGGGTAACAGGACTAAAAAATCACTCTGTATCTATGGGGTTTAAATTTAATAGTTTTTCATGTGAAACTATGCAACGCGACGAAAGGTACGATCAGGCATACTGTACTGCCCATTGCCAAGCTTTGTGCAGGTGAGAGGTAGGGCTATGCATTACGTCACTAATACTGTGAGAGATTGCGTTAGTAGTAGTAACGTTTTACTTGTATTATGTTTGTAGTAGTCAAGGGTACTATCCCAACTACAGTTGAGCCGTTCTTAGTTTTCTCCTACTGTCAACAAACAAAAGCCACCTACTACAGGGTGCACGCTAGAGTCTCCCACTTTACGGATGTCCTATTTCTATTAAGTTAACTATTTTTTAAATTATAACTACTTAAAGAACTAAAAACATCAGTCATGATATGATGTAGTCCTAACAATTTCATTTATCAAAATACTTTTAAAAGTATTTTCTATTTAAATACTTTTGAAAGTATTTTGCTGTTACTTTTTAATCAGCGTGTACACATTTTGATATAATGCGCATGCTCAGTGACGTCATTATTTGTTTACAGTAGGAGCAAACTAAGAGAGGCTGGACTGTACATATATTCTGCGTCGCCGTCTACAGGGAATAGTGAAAACAACACCCGCGTATGTCACCCCACTAGGAGGCAGCCTACTGCCTACCGAATACCAATGAGATGATTAGTAGAGTGTTCTTTCTGCCCATAACAGACAGGTGGAGAGTCAAATTATTTACTCTCAATCTGTTCGTTACTTGGCTAATGGTCAGCCAATTGAAAAATGACTGAATCATTTAAGAACATAAGAGGTAGAGGTGTAAAAGACACTAATCAAAGTTATCTTTTTTGAAAGTATGGATTTCATTATACAGCCAGACCCTGTGGTGAATGAAGTGAAGGTGTCATTTGCAGAGTAGAAAATACGTGCTTTTCAGAGGTCTCGGCATGCTGATAAGCGTACTTTTCTATTCAGTGAGTTGTGGCAATGGTAAACCACCTCACTTCTCAATTTACTTAGTAAAACCTCTGCAGGTTCAAACCAGCCAACAGGCTGATGACATAAACAACAGTAGAGTGTTATGGCGTAACATCAGTCTGGTACTTCGTCTTTCCCCTTCATCCCGCAGCTGCACAAAGCTTGGGGACGGGCAGTAAGCAAAATGTTTTGAACGTTCTGTTCTGTTGGTTCCACTCACCCGGTGGCTTGTTTACGCTAGGACTCAACTAAGAAAAACCGAACTATACACCAGAATGGGCCCTAAACGCCCTCCCATCCGAACCAAGTGTACCATGCCCCACTGATATACAATGGTATTTCTTTAGCTTCAATTAGGATCGAGTCGATATCTGGAACAGAGGACGAACGAATTGTTAGCATACCGTAATTGTATGAAAAAATATTTTAACGTAGTTTGCGGTAATTGTAAATAGGTTGTTTTTTACTTTCTCTTGCTTATATGAATATATAGGAAGGAAAGTATTGTTTTCATGTCCATCACAACAAATACACTCTTCACCCGAATATACACCTAAACAGACCCCCTCAACCCACACAACATAACAAATGGTGTGTGTGTGTGTGTGTGTGTGTGCGTGTGAACAGAATATCTCAAGAACGAAACATCGTACGAACTTGAAACTTGAAACTTAAGTTAGATACCACTATCGGACCCGATACGAACATTTTCATCAGAATCGGTCAACCAGAAGTAGTAGTTTATTCGTGTAATTTTTCACTTTTTTGCGATTTTCTCAAAAACTGGTGCTACGATTTTTTTTAAAAATCTCCTGGTTTACTAAATTTTTTATGCACTACAGTAGGCGTCATGTTTGCTGAAATTCTTGGTGAGGCTGTTTTCACGTAAAGAAATTGGTTTTTTTAAGATTGCGGCTTTAACAGGTTGACTGCTACTGTCAAATTTTATAGTTTTGTCTTTTACGCTACGAGAGACTAATCTAACGGGTGATTCAAAAAGAGCGCCGGTTTTTAAACGGCTGGTAAATTTTTGTTTATCGGTTGCCAACATTGTTAGACCTCATTTTTATTTCGGAGAACATTCCGATTGACGATTCAGTTGTAGTTTCTCTTGTTCGCAGTGTAGTACTCTCGCAGTCTGTGTCTAACCATGGAGAAGTTTACTATTGCACAACGAGTGTTAATCGTCAAAACATTTTACCAGAATGGAGAGAGTTATGCGGCTACTGTCAGGCGACTTCGCGGTACTCTAGGACGTAATGAAGCACCGAATGAATCAACAGTTCACAGGCTCATGAAAAAGTTTTTTGAGACGGGTTCAACAGTCGACCTTAAAAGTCCTGGACGTCGTCGTTCTGGCCGAACTGAGCAGAACGTTGCGTTGGTTCGTGACAGTGAGGCTGTTAGCCCAGCAAAATCAATACGTCGCCGTTCTCAACAATTGGGTTTGCGATGTTCTTCTGTACGGAGAATTCTTCGGTATGATCTCCAATATCACCCGTATAAAATTCAGTTGACGCAACATTTGAAAGTGGCAGACCACCAGAAGAGAAGACAGTTTGTTGACTGGGTATTGAGAAAACGGCAGGATGATGACACCTTCGCAAACAAAATCATTTTCAGTGATGAGGCGCACTTCCACTTAAACGGTTTTGTTAATAAATAGAATTGCCGTATGTGGGGTTTAGAAAACCCTCGCGTGGTTAATGAAAGGGAAATGTATGCACAGCGAGTGACATTTTGGTGCGGCTTTTGGTCGGGCGGTGTCATCGGCCCTTACTTTTTTGAAAATCAAGAAGGACAAGCCGTGACAGTAAATGGAGACCGATACCGTACGATGATTAGGGAGTTTTTGTGGCGTCATTTGGATGGAATGGACATTGACGAGTTGTGGTTTCAGCAGGATGGTGCCACCTGTCACGCTGCACGAGAAACAATGTTGTTGCTCCGTGAACGGTTCCAGGATCGCATCATTTCTCGTAATTCCAACCATCAATGGCCACCAAGGTCGTGTGACTTGACGCCTTGTGACTTTCATCTTTGGGGTCATCTGAAGTCATTGGTGTATGCCAATAAACCCCGAAACATCAATGACTTGAAGGAGGAAATTCGACGGGTTATCGGGCAAATGGAAGTCGAAACTTGTCGTGCAGTAATATCCAATTTCATGGACAGAGTTGATGCGTGCCAGCGCAGTAGAGGAGGACACATGCATGACATCATTTTTCATACATGAAATCGGAAGGTAAGATGAACATGTTGATGTATTTATTTTCAGTTTTTCAATAAAATAAATCACTTAATTTGATATATCAAAACCGTCGCTCTTTTTGAATCACCCTATATTTTGTCAGCCATTTTTTTTGGTCTTTCAATAACAATTATAACCTATGAACATACAATCAGCTAATTATATTATAAATGATTGCATGTTAACGCGCTCTATAATCAATGTGTTCAGTACGAGATGCAAGACGAGAGTGAACTATTGCAACTCTTATACGCATGCGTGCGTAATGTTTCTTACGTAAAATTTGACAACTCCGGCAAACGTCCTGATAGGTCTAAACGGGTCGAACAGCAGAGATCATGAACCGTGAAAAGCATATTATATATTGATATAGGCAAAAGAGAGTAACAATGAGAGAGAGTAACAATCATGAACCGTGAAAAGCATATTATATATTAATATAGGCAAAAGAGAGTAACAATGAGAGAGAGTAACAATCATGAACCGTGAAAAGCATATTATATATTGATATAGGCAAAAGAGAGTAACAATGAGAGAGAGTAACAATCATGAACCGTGAAAAGCATATTATATATTGATATAGGCAAAAGAGAGTAACAATGAGAGAGAGTAACAATCATGAACCGTGAAAAGCACATTATATATTGATATAGGCAAGAGAGAGTATCAATGAGAGAGAGAATAACAATCATGAACCGTGAAAAGCATATTATATATTGATATAGGCAAGAGAGAGTATCAATGAGAGAGAGAGTAACAATCATGAACCGTGAAAAGCATATTATATATTGATATAGGCAAGAGAGAGTATCAATGAGAGAGAGAGTAACAATCATGAACCGTGAAAAGCATATTATATATTGATATAGGCAAAAGAGAGTAACAATGAGAGAGAGTAACAATCATGAACCGTGAAAAGCATATTATATATTGATATCGGCAAGAGAGAGTAACAATGAGAGAGAGTAACAATCATGAACCGTGAAAAGCATATTATATATTGATATACGCAAGAGAGAGTAACAATGAGAGAGAGAGTAACAATCATGAACCGTGAAAAGCATATTATATATTGATATAGGCAAGAGAGAGTAACAATGAGAGAGAGTAACAATCATGAACCGTGAAAAGCATATTGTATATTGATATAGGCAAGAGAGAGTAACAATGAGAGAGAGTAACAATCATGAACCGTGAAAAGCATATTGTATATTGATATAGGCAAGAGAGAGTAACAATGAGAGAGAGTAACAATCATGAACCGTGAAAAGCATATTATATATTGATATAGGCAAGAGAGAGTAACAATGAGAGAGAGTAACAATCATGAACCGTGAAAAGCATATTATATATTGATATAGGCAAGAGAGAGTAAAAATGAGAGAGCGTAACAATCATGAACCGTGAAAAGCATATTGTATATTGATATAGGCAAGAGAGAGTATCAATGAGAGAGAGAGTAACAATTGATATAGGCAAGAGAGAGTAACAATGAGAGAGAGAGTAACAATCATGAACCGTGAAAAGCATATTATATATTGATTTAGGCAAGAGAGAGTATCAATGAGAGAGAGAGTAACAATCATGAACCGTGAAAAGCATATTGTATATTGATATAGGCAAAAGAGAGTAACAATGAGAGAGAGTAACAATCATGAACCGTGAAAAGCATATTATATATTGATATAGGCAAAAGAGAGTAACAATGAGAGAGAGTAACAATCATGAACCGTGAAAAGCACATTATATATTGATATAGGCAAGAGAGAGTATCAATGAGAGAGAGAATAACAATCATGAACCGTGAAAAGCATATTATATATTGATATAGGCAAGAGAGAGTATCAATGAGAGAGAGAGTAACAATCATGAACCGTGAAAAGCATATTATATATTGATATAGGCAAGAGAGAGTATCAATGAGAGAGAGAGTAACAATCATGAACCGTGAAAAGCATATTATATATTGATATAGGCAAAAGAGAGTAACAATGAGAGAGAGTAACAATCATGAACCGTGAAAAGCATATTATATATTGATATCGGCAAGAGAGAGTAACAATGAGAGAGAGTAACAATCATGAACCGTGAAAAGCATATTATATATTGATATACGCAAGAGAGAGTAACAATGAGAGAGAGAGTAACAATCATGAACCGTGAAAAGCATATTATATATTGATATAGGCAAGAGAGAGTAACAATGAGAGAGAGTAACAATCATGAACCGTGAAAAGCATATTGTATATTGATATAGGCAAGAGAGAGTAACAATGAGAGAGAGTAACAATCATGAACCGTGAAAAGCATATTGTATATTGATATAGGCAAGAGAGAGTAACAATGAGAGAGAGTAACAATCATGAACCGTAAAAAGCATATTATATATTGATATAGGCAAGAGAGAGTAACAATGAGAGAGAGTAACAATCATGAACCGTGAAAAGCATATTATATATTGATATAGGCAAGAGAGAGTAAAAATGAGAGAGCGTAACAATCATGAACCGTGAAAAGCATATTGTATATTGATATAGGCAAGAGAGAGTAACAATGAGAGAGAGAGAGTAACAATCATGAACCGTGAAAAGCATATTATATATTGATATAGGCAAGAGAGAGTATCAATGAGAGAGAGAGTAACAATTGATATAGGCAAGAGAGAGTAACAATGAGAGAGAGAGTAACAATCATGAACCGTGAAAAGCATATTATATATTGATTTAGGCAAGAGAGAGTATCAATGAGAGAGAGAGTAACAATCATGAACCGTGAAAAGCATATTATATATTGATATAGGCAAGAGAGAGTAACAATGAGAGAGAGTAACAATCATGAACCGTGAAAAGCATATTGTATATTGATATAGGCAAGAGAAAGTAACAATGAGAGAGAGAGAGAGTAACAATCATGAACCGTGAAAAGCATATTATATATTGATATAGGCAAGAGAGAGTAACAATGAGAGAGAGTAACAATCATGAACCGTGAAAAGCATATTATATATTGATATAGGCAAGAGAGAGTAAAAATGAGAGAGAGTAACAATATATAATTTACTGACCTTCATAATACACTCGTTTGTAGTAAGTTTCTGGAATCGAAGGCGAGGCGAAGGGGTTATACCAGAGGTATCTGATGGGGTTTAGGAGATCTAAAATTGTGCTCTGCTTCTCCTTTAACAAGTACGTTTGATGTACAGCTCTCCTAGCCTGCCAAATCAACTGGTCGTAGTAATTGACGATTTTCGGCTCCCATATCAGCAGGTAAAATTTGGTTTTTACTTGGAACTGAAAAAAAACACCGACACAGTTCATTTATAAACAGTATACTAAATTAAATACAGAGTACTAGAGTACACTAGAGAGTCCTAGAGTATACTAGAAAGTACTGGAGTACACTAGAGAGTCCTAGAGTATACTAGAGAGTCCTAGAGTATACTAGAAAGTACTAGAATATACTAGAGAGTCCTAGAGATTACTAGAATATACTAGAGAATCTTAGAGTATTTTAAAGAGTCCTAGAGTATACTGGAGAATACTAGAGTACACTAGAGAGTACTAGAATATACTAGAGAGTCCTAGAGTACACTAGAGAGTACTAGAATATACTAGAGAATCTTAGAGTATTTTAAAGAGTCCTAGAGTATACTGGAGAATACAAGAGTATACTAGAGAGTCCTAGAGTATACTAGAGAGTTGCAGAGTACACTAGAGAGTTCTAGAATATACTAGAGAGTCCTAGAGTACACTAGAGAGTACTAGAATATATTAGAGAATCTTAGAGTATTTTAAAGAGTCCTAGAGTATACTGGAGAATACTAGAGTACACTAGAGAGTACTAGAATATACTAGAGAGTCCTAGAGTACACTAGAGAGTACTAGAATATACTAGAGAATCTTAGAGTATTTTAAAGAGTCCTAGAGTATACTGGAGAATACTAGAGTATACTAGAGAGTCCTAGAATATACTAGAGAGTCCTAGAGTACACTAGAGAGTACTAGAATGTACTAGAGAGTCCTAGAGTACACTAGAGAGTACTAGAATATACTAGAGAATCTTAGAGTATTTTAAAGAGTCCTAGAGTATACTGGAGAATACTAGAGTACACTAGAGAGTACTAGAATATACTAGAGAGTCCTAGAGTACACTAGAGAGTACTAGAATATACTAGAGAATCTTAGAGTATTTTAAAGAGCCCTAGAGTATACAAGAGAGTCCTAGAGAGTACTAGAATATACTAGAGAGTCCTAGAGTACACTAGAGAGTACTAGAATATACTAGAGAATCTTAGAGTATTTTAAAGAGTCCTAGAGTATACTGGAGAATACTAGAGTACTAGAATATACTAGAGAGTCCTAGAGTACACTAGAGAGTACTAGAATATACTAGAGAATCTTAGAGTATTTTAAAGAGTCCTAGAGTATACTGGAGAATACTAGAGTACACTAAAGAGTCCTAGAATATACTAGAGAGTCCTAGAGTACACTAGAGAGTACTAGAATGTACTAGAGAGTCCTAGAGTACACTAGAGAGTACTAGAATATACTAGAGAATCTTAGAGTATTTTAAAGAGTCCTAGAGTATACTAGAGAGTCCTAGAGTACAATAAAGAGTACTAGAATATACTAGAGTGTCCTAGAGTACACTAGAGAGTACTAGAATATACTAGAGAATCTTGAGAGTATTTTAAAGAGTCCTAGAGTATACTGGAGAATACTAGAGAGTCCTAGAGTATACTAGAGAGTTGCAGAGTATACTAGACAGTACACTAGAGTATATTAGCTTGTATACTAGAGTAGCCAGCATGAAAATGGTCCGATGGTGACGACGTGGCCGGAGCGCTTCCCCCTGCTCCCTGCTCCCTCCAACGTTGCCACGTGCAGCAGTCAGCGAGCGATTCATTCCTGTGCTGTCTCTGAGCTTCTTTCAGTTGGTTATTAAGTGAAGTACGAGTCGCTAGCTATCATTAGTGTAATTTATGTTTGTTGAACCGTGAATTTTTACAGCGATCAGTTCAAAAATTTTGAGTGTAGGTTTTACTTGTATTTTTGTTAGACTTAATTTACTGTTTGCGTGAGTGTTTAGAGGTAGCCTAAATAATGGAAGAAACTAAGCCAATCAATGGACTCCTGGAAGACTTCAGCCCTACGATGCAGGTTTCAGACTGGGACCGATAGACACAAAACAGCTACGTAAATGTGTAATAGGCATACCCTATCTTTTAGATCATAAAAAATTTAGTGAATGAGGCGATTTTTAAAAAAATCGTAGGACCATTTTTGAGAAAATCGCAAAAAAGTGAAAAATTACATGAATAACTATTACTTTACTTCAGATCGACCGATTTTGATGAAAATGCTCGTGTTGGGTCCTCTAGTAGTTCTAACTTAAGTTTTAAGTTTCAACTTCGTACGATGTTTAGTTCTTGAGATATTTTGTTCAAACACACACACACAGACCAAACGCTAAAAACATGTTTTTTTTTGGGTTCAGGGGGTCTGGAAACTTGTATATCCGGTGAAAACTCAATTTCGAAAAATCGACATGAAAACAATACTTTCCCTAATATAAAAATAAACACGGAACTTTGTCGCCATAATATGATGCACCAGCAAGAGCTAAACACTATCAATTTGTTCCGGGCAAGGAAAGATTTAGTGAAACAGCACCTCCAGAGATTCAGACCTATTCAGGATAACTGCCTTATTAAACTATATGACGACGGTAGAATGAAGCTACTGTATGAATCTGAGCTTTGTGCAGGTGGGGGATGAAGGGGACAGACGAAGTACCAGACAGGTGTTACGTCATAACACTACAAATCATCTCATTGCTCTTCGCTGGGCAGTAGGCTGCCTAGTGCGCGACATAATTATGTGGTTGTTGTTTTCACTATTCGCTGTAGACGCGGCGACACAGAATATACGTACAGTTGAGCCATCCTAAGTTTGCTCCTACTGTAAACAAACCAAAGCCAGCTACTACAGGGTGCACGCTAGAGTCCACCACTTTATGGATGTCTTATTCCTAATAAGTTAACTATCTTTTAAATTATAACTACTTAAAGTGTTTAAAATATCAGTCATGGATATGATGTACGCCTAACAATGTCATTTATAAAAATACTTTTAAAAGTATTTTGTTGTTACTTTTTAATCAGCATGTACACATTTTTATATAGTGTGCATGCTCAGTGACGTCATTATTTGTTTACATTTGGAGCAAACTAACAGAAGCTGGACTTTAGTTTGGATAGTACCCTTGACTACTACAAACATAATACAAGTAAAACGTTACTACTACTAACGCAATCTCTGATAGTGGTAGTGACGTAATGCATACCTATCAGCTGCACAAAGCTTGGCAACGGCCAGTACCTCGTCATGGAACTCCCACATCGGAGAGCTACGCTCCTCGCGGTGCTACCTCCCACGTACCGTCAGGGTAAGACCCTTTATAGGTCATTGGTAACTATACTTACCACTGGCAACAAGGTCGATTTTATTTAAGAATAAGCTATGCAAATGAACCTTATTGGTATTTTATGGTGTCATAGATGTTCTCTGGTAAGCAGGCTATCCACATTTTGAAATTAGCGCGCAGTGACCATTTTCTTCGTGAGTTACACGAATGTGGTAAGAATTTATACCAGTGTACGCTGCCGCTTCGTTTTGTCGTTACTTTTGTACTGTGCTTAGAAAGTTCTAGTTTTTAACGGGGAAACAAGCATTCATGCTAATATAAACTTGAGATAAGTTATTCAATAGGCTACATTTTTACTTTCTCTTGCCTATATGAATATATAGGAAGGAAAGTATTGTTTTCATGTCGATTTTTAGAAATCGAGTTTTCACCGGATCTATACGTTTTCAGACCCCCTGAACCCAAAAAACATGTTTTTAGCGATTGGTCTGTGTGTGTGTGAACAGAATATCTCAAGAATGGAACAACGTACGAACTTCAAACTTGAAACCTACGTTACATACCGCTACTGGATCCGACACGAACATTTTCATCAAAATCGGTCAACCGGAAGTAGTAGTTTATTCGTGTCATTTTTCACTTTTTTGTGATTTTCTCAAAAACTGGTCCTACAATTT
Organism: Catonia carolina; assembly: GCA_035578175.1. Lineage (NCBI taxonomy): Eukaryota > Metazoa > Arthropoda > Insecta > Hemiptera > Achilidae > Catonia > Catonia carolina. The sequence goes on from JAQMRL010000008.1 coordinate 102,649,217, forward strand.
TTTTAAAAATCGCCTGGTTTACTCAATTCTTTATTCTCTACAAGATACTTAGGGTAGGCGTCATGTTCGCTGAAATTCTTGGTAAGGATGTTTTCACGTAAAAACAAAGTTTTTTTAAGATTACGGCTTTAATATGCAATTTAGCGAAAAAAATTATATAATAAAAGTTGTAGAGAATTTAAAAACCTACAACTTTTATTTCAAACATTTTTTTTGTATAACGCTTCGTTTAGCAGTAATTAGCAATTTTCTGTTTTTTTGTCACGAAAACGTGTGAAAAATCGATTTTTTTAAGATTTCGGCCTTAGTATGCATTTTATAATAAAAGTGTATATAATCGAATTTATAGAAAATTAAAAGATCTGCAACTTTTATTTAGAACATTTTTCTCTACGGGGCCTAGTTTAGCGTGAAAGAGTGATTTCCCGTATTTTTAAGCCAAACTGAGGTTGATTTTCATTTTGCGTCTTTCACTCATGATTAAAATAAGGTTATGTTTATTGAGGTTAGTTTTTTGTTTATTTCTAATGTTTTATTACTAATATTAGGTTTATTGTTAATTATTTATATTGGCAAGAGAAAGTTGTGTGAGTATTTCACACCAGATTTTTCTGTTATAAAAATTAGCATTCTTACCACTAAACATTATGTGATTTTTATTTCAATAAACGTTCCTTGGTAAGTATAGGGCTACTTACCAGGGCTTAACATAAAAACAGAGTAATATCTTAGACTACTGTTATGGCCCTAGAAATACATTATTCAAGTCCCTGTACAGAAACATTTAACCTTTCACAACATATAGATTTTCGCCCGTAGTGCTGCCCTGTTGTTGTTTAGGTCAACAGCCGAAAAGCTGGTTTGAACCTGTAGAGGCTTTACTAAGTAAAACCAAGTCAGGTGGTTTACCATTGCCTTCCTCACTGAATGGAAAAGTACACTTATCAGCATGCCGGGCCCTCTGAAAAGCACATATTTTCCACTCTGCAAATGACACCTCCACTTCATTCACCACAGAGTCTGGCTGTATAATGAAATTCATCACTCTAAGAGGAGATAACTCTGATTAGTGTCACAATACACCTCTACCTCTTCTGTTCTTAAATGATTCAGTCATTTAATTGGGTGACCACGTGATAAGAAACACAACTACGTATTTATTTAACTCGTATTTATTTTAGCCCTGCAACTAACAGATTGAGTGTAAATAATTTACCACTCCACCTGTCTGTCTGTTATGGGCAGTACCACATACCTATAGAGGGTTAAAAGAAGGTTGTGGTGGTAACTTACATTGGGGGGTGTGTCAGAACTTTTTTCCTCGCATTCAAAAAAAAACCGAGAACTAAAGTCCGCTTTTATAGTAAGTTTGCTTTTTCTGTTCATGTCTTCGAATTGTTCTTGAAAAAAGGGAGGCAGCACCAGTTCTTTTTCAGGAATTGCCCCATCTCGTTTGAAGGTACACCTGTTAACATCAAACCAACAATCACAAATAACAGTCACATTAATCCGGAAGAAATCGGACTAGACGATGTCCGGACTAAACGGAATTAGTCTAAAAATTCAGGTAATACAAGTTAAAGGAATTAGTCTAAAAATTCAGGTAATACAAGTTTAAGGAATTAGTCTAAAAATTCAGGTAATACAAGTTTAAGGAATTAGTCTAAAAATTCAGGTAATACAAGTTTAAGATGGGTAAAACGTTTTTTAAATATGTTCTCAATATAATTTATACCCTCAACAGCAGGCAGGTAAAGTCCAGCCTCTCTTAGTTTGCTCCTAATGTAAACAAATAATAACGTCACAGAGCATGCGAATTATATCAAAATGTGTACACGCTGATTAAAAAGTAACAACAAAATACTTTGAAAAGTATTTAAATACAAAATACTTTTAAAAGTATTTTTTTATATGAAATCGTTAGGCCTACATTATATCATGACTAATGTTTTTAGTACTTTTAGTACTTATAATTTAAAAAATAGTTAACTTAATAGGAATACGACATCCGTTAAGTGGCAGACTCTAGCGTGCACCCTGCAGTAGGTGGCTTTTGTTTGTTGACACTAGGAGCAAACTAACAACGGCTCAACTGTAAAGTGTTTAATTATTTACACTCGATCTGCCAGTTCCAGGGCTAGAAAACATAGTTCTCTCCCTCTCCAGTAGCGGTCCTAGCAGGTGGGCCCGGGCCCACCCATTTTTACTTTCTCTTGCCTATATGAATATATAGGAAGGAAAGTATTGTTTTCATGTCGATTTTTCAAAATCGAGTTTTCACCGGATCTATACGTTTTCAGACCCCCTGAACCCAAAAAACATGTTTTTAGCGATTGGTCTGTGTGTGTGTGTGTGTGAACAGAATATCTCAAGAACGGAACATCGTACGAACTTGAAACTTGAAACTTGAGTTACGTACCACTACCGGACTCGACACGAACATTTTCATCAAAATCGGTCAACCGGAAGTGGTAGTTTATTCGTGTAATTTTTTACTTTTTTGCAATTTTCTCAAAAACTGGTCCTACGATTTTTTTAAAAATCGCCTGGTTTACTACATTTCTTATGCTCTACAATATAGGGTAGGCGCCATGTTTGCTGAAATTCTGCTTGAGGCTGTTTTTACGTAAAAACATTTTCTTTTTAAGATTGCGGCTTTAATATGCATTTTAGCGCAAAACGTCATATAATAAAAGTTGTAGGGAATGTAAAATTCTACAACTTTTATTTCAAACATTTTTCTGTATAACGCTTAGTTTAGCGGTAATTTGCGATTTTCTATTTTTTTTCTCACGAAAACGTGAGAAAAATTGATTTTTTTAACATTTCGGTCTTAGTATGCAATTTACGACAAAAGTGTATATAATAACATTTATAGAAAATTAAAAGATCTACAACTTTTGTTTAGAGCATTTTTCTCTACAGAGCCTAGTTTAGCATGAAAGCGTGATTTTCCGTATTTTTAAGCCAAACTGAGTTCGATTGTCATTTTGCGTCATTCACTCATGATTAAAATAAGGTTATGTTTTTGAGTTTGGTTTTTGTTTATTTCTAATATTTTATTAATAATGTTAGGTTTATTTTTAATTATTTGCATTGGCAAGAGAAAGTTGTGTGAGTGTTTCACACCAGATTTTTAATATGACTTGACTGAAACAACAAAAGAACGAGGATTTTTATTCACAACAAGATTGAAAACAATAATGGTTACGATATTTTACGTATCGCAAATGAGACGAATTAAATCTTATCTACGGGCATCTATGGCAGGGCAAAGACTTAGTAACCTGGCGATTGTATCCATTGAAAGAGAGTCAAGTTTTCCTTTAATGTCGGATCCAGATCAAGTTGTGGACGAATTTGCAGCTCAAAAAGGAAGACGGCTACAGTTCAGTTTGTTTTAAAGTAAACAATAATCGAGAGTTGACTAGTTTATGTGTTATTATTTCTTCATAATTTTGACCAACATCCAACATAAGGGATTTTGACTTGATTTTTATACAGTATTTTCAAACTGTTTTTGTAACTCATGTACTGTATTCAAAGTGTTCAATTTAGTAAATTTCTTATAAAAATTACAAGGTTGTGTTTGTTTATTCAATACTAATCCTGAAATAAAGATATAATGGACTCAATTAGTTATCTTCATGTATTCAATTTATAAAATCATAGACAAATATATTTATATATATATATATATATATATATATATATATGTTTTACATAGGTAAAAATCTGGTGTGAAACACTCACACAACTTTCTCTTGCCAATGCAAATAATAAACAATAAACCTAAAATTAGTAATAAAACATTAGAAATAAAAAGAACTAACCTCAAAAACATAACCTTATTTTAATCATGAGTGAAAGACGCAAAATGAAAATCGACCTCAGTTTGTCTTAGAAATACGGAAAATCACTCTTTTACGCTAAACTAGGCTCTGTAGAGAAAAAATGCTATAATTAAAAGTTGTAGATCTTTTAATTTCCTATAAATTTGATTTGACACTTTTGTCGTAAAATGCGTACTAAAGCCGCAATCTTAAAAAAATCGATTTTTCACACGTTTTCGTGAGAAAAAATCAGAAAATCGCTAATTACTGCTAAACTAAGCGTTATACAAAAAAATGTTCGAAATAAAAGTTGTAGAATTTTAAATTCTCTACAACTTTTGTTATAAAAATTTTTGCGCTAAAATGCATATTAAAGCCGTAATCTTAAAAAAACAACGTTTTTACGTGAAAACAGCCTCACACAGAATTTCAGCAAAAATGGCGCTTACCCTATCTTGTAGAGAATAAAAATCTGAATAAACCAGGCGATTTTTAAAAAAATTGTAGGACCAGTTTTTGAGAAAATCGCAAAAAATTGAAAAATTACACGAATAAACTACTACTTCCGGTCGACCGATGTTAATGAAAATGTTCGTGTCAGGTCCGGTAGTGGTATGTAACTCAAGTTTCAAGTTCGTACGACTTTCCGTTCTTGAGATATTTTGTACACACACACGCACACACACACACACACACACACACACACACACACACACACACACACACACACACACACAGACCAATCGCTAAAAACATGTTGTTTGGGTTCAGGGGGTCTGAAAACGTATAGATCCGGTGAAAACTCGATTTTGAAAAATCGACATGAAAACAATACTTTCCTTCCTATATATTTATATAGGCAAGAGAAAGTAAAAATAATGTACATTACATATAAACAGCTACTTTTTAACTTAAAAAATTAACATATAAATATATAAGTGGTTCTCTCTCGTATCATATGAGTGAGGTAGGCCTATTGCTCGAGTGCCAGCTGGGTGACGGGTACGGAGTACGGGTGGGGTATAATGAATGAGTGATGCATTCTGGGAGAACTATTATTCTATTATCACTCTGATACAAAACATTCGTATTCAAACTTTCCCTATTTAACATATTTGTTTCCCCACCGGGTTGGTCTAGAGGTAAAGTCGTCGCCAAAATCAGCTGTTTAACAGCTGATTTTCGGAGACGAAGGTTCCTGGTTCAAATCCTTGTAAAGGTAGTTACTTTTATACGGATTTGAATGGTAGACAGTGGTTACCGGTATACTTTGATTAATGGTTGGGGTTCAATTAACCATACTCTCTCAGGAATGGTCGGCCTGAGTCTGTACAAGACTACACAGTCTCATTTACACGTCATACATATCATCCTCATCTGATTGGGTCATGGGGTTGCTTATTGTTCTCAATTGAACAGATTGCAACGTACACATATTAGGGATATAAAAAAACATATTTGTTTGTATTTATTACAATTATTTATTTACATGTTTTGATATAAAATGGTAAGTTAAATATTATGAATCCGACCAAGTTAATAACCCCTTGAGGTATTTGTTAAATTAATGCGCCGGTTGATAAGAATATTTTCTTTTATAGTTCAGCTGCTCTAAGTTTGCTCCTACTGTCAACAAACCAAAACCAGCTACTACAGGGTGCACGCTAGAGTCCGTGACTTTACGGATGTCGTATTCCTATTAAGTTATCTATTTTTTAAATTATAAGTGCTGAAAGTACTAAAAACATCAGTCGTGATATGATGTAGGCCTTACAATTTCATTTATAAAAATACTTTTAAAAGTATTTTGTATTTAAATACTTTTAAAAGTATTTTGTTGTTAGTTTTTAATCAGCGTGTACACATTTAGATATAATGCGCATGCTCAGTGACGTCATTATTTGTTTACATTTGGAGCAAACTTAGAACGACTGAACTGTAGTCTAGTTAGTACACTCTACCACTACAAATACACCAGCTGTGAAACACTACTAACTCATTCGTTCTCCCACTACTATAACAACTCACTCCATTCCTCCCAACTGCACGGAGGTGCGACTCAAGGAGAACACGTGTAAAACACACTAGTAATAAAATTTATAGGAAATTAAATGATCTACAACTTTTATTTAGCGCATTTTTTTTTGTACAGTGCCTAGTTTAGCGTGAAAGAGTGATTTCCCGTATTTTTAATTAAGCCAAACTGAGGTAGACTTTCTTTTTGAGTTTTTCATGTATGATTAAAATTAGGTTATGTCTATTAGGTAGGTTAGTTTTTTGTTCATTTGTAATGTTTTATTACTAATTTTAGGTTTATTGTTAATTATTTGCATTGGCAAGAGAAATTTGTGTGAGTGTTTTACACCAGATATTTGAGTTTAAAACATGGGCTACTTACAATGCTACAGTGGTTCCATCAGGCGTGTTTGGTTTTAACAGCTTTGTTCTGATTGAAGGTGTCTCCAAGCTAGAAAAAAGGTACAATAACAATATTACTACATGTTGTTGTTTAGGTCAACAGCCGAAAGGCTGGTTTGAACCTCTAGAGGTTTTACTAAGTAAATCGAGGAGTGGAGGTGGTTTACCATTGCCACAACTCACTGAGTGGAAAAGTACGCTTATCAGCATGCCGGGCCCTCTGAAAAGCACATATTTTCCACTCTGTAAATGACACCTTCACTTCATTCACCACAGGGTCTGGCTGTACAATGAAATTCATTACTTTCAGAGAAGATAACTCTGATTAGTGTCTTTTACACCTCTACCTCTTCTGTTCTTAAATAGTTCAGTCATATAATTGGCTGACCACGTGATAAGAAACAGAATTATTTATTTTAGCCCTGCAACGAACAGATTGAGTGTAAATAATCTGACACTCCACCTGTCTGTTATGGGCAGGTTACTATATACAGTGAGGTAACGAAAACGCCTTTTGCATATTATGGATGGGCTGTGAGGAAGGGAAGAGAAATGTGACAGTGCTGCCAACCTCAACAATGAGACACTACCTTTTACTACCGTCCAATTGCACCAATTTGTTAACCACATGTTGCCTTTCAATTAAATACACTTCGTTGTGACGTGACACTTTTTCTACAGTCCAGCCTTTCTTAGTTTGCTCCTAATGTAAACAAATAATGACGTCACTGAGCATGCGCATTAAATCAAAATGTGTACACGCTGATTAAAACGTAACAACAAAATACTTTCAAAAGTATTTAAATACAAAATACTTTTAAAAGTATTTTTATAAATGAAATTGTTAGGCGTACAATGATATCATGACTGATGTTTTACGTACTTTAAGTAGTTATAATTTAAAAAATATTTAACTTAATAGGAATACGAGATCCGTAAAGTGGGAGACTCTAGCGTGCACCCTGTAGTAGGTAGCTTTTGTTTGTTGACACTAGGAGCAAACTAACAACGGCTCAACTGTAGTATGTTTTTACTTTCTCTTGCCTATATGAATATATAGGAAGGAAAGTATTGTTTTCATGTCGATTTTTAGAAATCGAGTTTTCACCGGATCTATACGTTTTCAGACCCCTGAACCCAAAAAACATGTTTTTAGCGATTGGTCTGTGTATACAAAATATTTCAAGAACGGAACTTCGTAGGAACTTGAAACTTGAAACTTAAGTTACATACCCTTACCGGACCCGACACGAACATTTTCATCAAAATCGGTCAACCGGAAGTAGTAGTTTATTCGTGTCATTTTTCACTTTTTTGCGATTTTCTCAAAAACTGGTCCTACGAGTTTTTTAAAAATCGCCTGGTTTACTCAATTTTTTGTGCTCTACAAGATAGGGTAGGCGCCATGTTTGCTGAAATTCTGGGTGAGGCGGTTTTCACATAAAAACATAGTTTTTTTAAGATTACGGCTTTAATATGCATTTTAGCGCAACAATTTATATAATAAACGTTGTAGAGAATTTAAAAACCTACAACTTTTATTTCAAACATTTTTTTGTATAACGCTTAGTTTAGCGGTAATTAGCAATTTTCTGTTTTTTTCCCACGAAACGTGTGAAAAATCGATTTTTTTAAGATTTCGGCCTTAGAATTCATTTTACAACAAAAGTGTATATAATATAATTTATAGAAAATTAGAGATCTACAACTTTTATTTATAGCATTTTTCACTACAGAGCCTAGTTTAGTGAGAAAGAGTGATTTTCCGTATTTCTAAGCCAAACTGAGGTTGATTTTCATTTTCCGTTTTGCACTCATGATTAAAATAAGGTTATGTTTATTGAGGTTAGTTTTTTGTTTATTTTTAATATTTTATTAATAATGTTAGGTTTATTGTTAATTATTTGCACTGGCAAGAGAAAGTTGTGTGAGTGTTTCACACCAGATTTTTAGATTTGGATTATAACGGTAAAGACTTTTAAGCGCATGCGTTGTCATGCCATATATCTCCCTCTCACTCGCTCGGCTATAAGACATTAGTTCGTCTTATACCCATACTGACACAGGTTATGTCCACTTTGCTAAAATATCTGGTGTGAAACACTCACACAACTTTCTCTTGCCAATGCAAATAATTAATAATAAACCTAACATTAATAATAAAATATTAGAAATAAACAAAAAACTAACCTCAATAAACATAACCTTATTTTAATCATGAGTGAAAAACGGAAAATGAAAATCAACCTCAGTTTGACATAAAAATACGGAAAATCACTCTTTCTCACTAAACTAGGCTCTGTAGTGAAAAATGCTATAAATAAAAGTTGTAGATCTTTTAATTTTCTATAAATTATATTATATACACTTTTGTTGTAAAATGAATTCTAAGGCCGAAATCTTAAAAAAATCGATTTTTCACACGTTTCGTGGGAAAAAAACAGAAAATTGCTAATTACTGCTAAACTAAGCGTTGTAAAAAAAATTGTTTGAAATAAAAGTTGTAGGATTTTAAATTCTCTACAATTTTTATTATATAAATTGTTGCGCTAAAATGCATACAGGTATTAAAGCCTTAATCTTAAAAAAACTATGTTTTTACGTGAAAACCGCCTCACCCAGAATTTCAGCAAACATGGCGCCTACCCTATCTTGTAGAGAATAAAAAATTGAGTAAACCATGCTATTTAAAAAAAATCGTAGGACCAGTTTTTGAGAAAATCACAAAAAAGTGAAAAATTATACGAATAAACTACTACTTCCGGTTGACCGATTTTGATGAAAATGTTCGTGTCGGGTCCGGTAGTAGTAGGCCTATGTAACTTAAGTTTAAAGTTTCAAGTTCGTACGATATTCCGTTCTTGAGATATTTTGTATACAAATACATACACACATACACACACACACGCGCGCGCGCGCACACACACACACACAGAGACCAATCGCTAAAAACATGTTTTTTGTGTTCAGGGGGTCTGAAAACGTATAGATCCGGTGAAAACTCGATTTCTTAAAATGGAGATGAAAACAATACTTTCCTTCCTATATATGCATATAGGCAAGAGAAAGTAAAAATGAATACAACGTGATGTATGCCTATATCTACTTACTCGTCTTCCTTCTTTATCTGCCGTATTGTGTAATTATTGCTGTAACTATTCATGCATATCCTGAAACGAACAACACAAACGCCCATTTAGTAATCTGTTAAAGTCCATAAAGGTAGAAACAGACTACTATCACGTCATGTGAGGTCACGTGATGTTACGTTCTGTCACGTGACAAGCGAAAAGTGTGGTCCATTGTTGTACATGGTTCTCTTATGTATCAGGTTCACACTGAAGTCACCTCACGCGTATCACGCCACGTCACTCACCTCATCCGTGATATCACGTTTTCATTTTCTGTTCGTTTGACATATTTTGACAAACGTGAGCTCACAGGCCAAAATTAAACACGCACTGAGTAATATGGTGCTATCGGCAGAAATTGATAACTCTGCAATTTCAACGCTGCAATCTGGCAGTATTGAAATCATAACTACACCAACAGCTAACGGAGAAGACGCTGTATCGTATTCTTCCGAAAATAATGCGGAAACACCTACGCTACTACAACTGGTATCTCTGCCTTCAGCAGAATACCAATAAAATAAAATATAATTATTAATAATTTCAATAAAAATAAATTAAGTAAAATTATTAGTGTTTGCTCAATTTTTTTCTTACTTTAAACAAACACCTAATCTTTCTTCAGTTGTGATGGCTTCACGGAGTTGGGTATTTTGTTTCCTTACATCATTTTTAATAAGGTCATGAACAAAATCAAATTCTTCCATTGTCATTCTAAAATACATTCAAAAACGTTTCGGATCCTACGTAATTCTGGTACTAGTCGTTGAAATTCACCCAGTTGTTTCCTTCTCTTGTTAATATCATGTACCCATATTCTCTTTGATTTCATGCTAATATTTCTGCATTTAATAAAAGAGCCGCATTTTCCAGTTCTTCTTCCCATTCAGAAGAACTACTTGAACTTTCCATTTGAAATAAATCAAAGACAGAAGTTATACTATGTATAAAACTGATTTCACAAAATTCATGCGGAAGAGAAACGATCGAGTGCGCTTGTCACGTGACAGTAGTGTGCTTGTAAACGTGATGTCACGTTTCAGATATGGTACAGTGACATGACGTGACGTGATGTGAGTTCGCGTGACGTGATAGCAGTCTGTTCCTACCGTAAGAAACAATCTGGTGTGAAGCACTCACACGACTTCCTCTTGCCAATACTACAAACAATGACAAATACTGTATAACCTAACATTAGTAAATAAAACATTAGAAATAAACAAAAACCTAGCTTCAAAAAACATAACCTTATTTTAATCATGAGTGAAAGACTCAAAATGAAAATTAACCTCAGTTTGGCTTTAAAAATACTGAAAATCACTCGTTCACGCTAAACTAAGCTTTGTAGAGAAAAATATTTTTTTAAATAAAAGTTGTAGATCTTTTAATTGCTTATTAATTTGATTACTTCACTTCGTCTTAAGTATCGTAAAATGCATACTAAGGCCGAAATCTTACAAAAATAGATTTTTCACACGTTTTCGTGAGAGAAAAAACAGAAAAACATTTAATCGCAGAAAATCGCCAGTTATGTGTAAAGTGCCAACGTCCGGATGACCGAATCTTTACAAAAATAACAGCTGTTTTTAAACAAAAATTAATGTAATAATGTATTTTAAGACCGCCTTCCTCCGTGGTGTAGGCCCTAGCGCGCTAGCCTACAAAGCGGAAGGTCCCGAGTTCTATTCCCGGCTAGGGTCTGGAAATTATGAAACGTTAAAACCACCGTTACGATACCAAAACCGACAGAAGTCGCAAATGACCAAGCTGTCGATGTTACTTTAAATACAGTAACCATAAAATGCATTTTGAATTTTTTCTAGTGTTAAAAAGATTTATGAACACAATATAAATCTGTACCAAAGAGGTAAAGAGTGTTAACTCCAATTTTGGAAAAATTGAGTTAAAACTGCCATTAAAATCAGAAAGAAATGCTCTAATGCTTCAATTTTGTAGTTAATGTACAAGATTTTTGTAAAATCGTTATTGAATGTGTTGTACTGCCTTTAAAATCAGAAAGAAATGCTCTAATGCTTCAATTTTGTAGTTAATGTACAAGATTTTTGTAAAATCGTTATTGAATGTGTTGTACTCATAGACAAGTAAATTTTGCTTTAATTTTTGTTGAATTTGGTGTTTTATTCATCTGTTACTAAACAGTAGGCTACTGCTAAATGTTGAACTTTTTTCAAACGTTGTGTGTAAAATGCTGCTTCTTTATAAAAGTAATGTTAGCACTAGTTATTTAACTTGACAGTTTTTTTCAACTTATTGTACATTGGAGTTAACACTAATGTGGAAAGTAAAAAAGTGACAAAACACAGAAAGCCGTTAAGGTTTTAAGTCCTGTTTTGGTGGGAAAAAGTATAGAAGTTGTTAAGTTATTAGATAATAAAATTGTAGATAAGAAGCATTTTCTTTAGAATCTAGATGTAAATTTCAAGTTTCTAACACCTACTGAAATTTTGTTACAATAAGTTAATGAAAATATAATACTGCTACTTATTGGCTGTTCTGAAAAATCTAAAAATGGAGTTAACACCTTTTACTTCTCAGGTACAGAAATTAATTTTTAACGGGAAATTTTATTTTTCTATAACGTTGAAAGTTTGATTGGCAATGGCAGGCTTGCGCCTGCAAATTTAGTCAAAATAAGGGTTGGCACTTTTTGTACATCCTTACACAAATTATTAGGCACTTTAAAATCAAACTTTCAAAAATTGTTTGGACACTGAAAGGGTTAACACAGCCTAAAAAAGGGTTCTTCAAACCTAAAAAAACGTATTTTTATTCACAGATTTGTCCGTTTTTCATTGGATATTACAAAAACTACTGGAGATATGGTTCTGGAACTTATTTTATTCAATTTTTCGGGTCGAAATACATAAGAAACCACCAAATCTACTCATTAAATTGGGTCCCTATACTTCTAGGATGACTTTATTTAGGCGTACGTTCTGAACCCAGGGCGAAATCTTTCGCTAGCCGTAACTCGCTAACGAAGCGTTTCCGAACCCATGTTTATATAAACTTTTTTCATTATTTTGATGAGAGGAAACCACCTTAGAAGTTTGTCGGAGTACTCGTGAGACACCCTGTATATTTATATAGGCAAGAGAAAGTAAAAAATCTGGTGTGAAACACTCACACAAATTTCTCTTGCCAATGCAAATAATTAACAATAAACCTAACATTAGTAATAAAACATTAGATATAAACAAAAAACTAACCTCAATAAACATAACATAATTTTAATCATATATTATGAAAGACGCAAAATGAAAATCGATCTGTTTGCCGTAAAAATACGGAAAATCACTCTTTCACGCTAAACTAGACTCTGTAGAGAAAAATGCTACAATATAAAAGTTGTAGATCTTTTAATTTCCTATAAATTTTATTATGTACACTTTTGTCGTAAATTGCATACTAAGGCCGAAATTTTAAAAAAATACATTTTTTACACGTTTTTGTGAGAAAAAAACAGAAAATTGCTAATTACCGCTAAACTAAGTGTTATACAAAAAATGTTTGCATTAAAATTTGTAGGATTTTAAATTCTCTACATTTTTTATTATATAAATGTTTGCGCTTAATTGCATATTAAAGCCGTAATCTTAAAAAAATTTTGTTTTTACGTGAAAACAGCCTCACCTAGAATTTTAGCAAACATGACGCCTATCCTTGCTTGTAAAGAATAAAAAATTGAGTAAACTAGGCGATTTTTAAAAAAATCGTAGGACCCGTTTTTTAAAAAATCGCAAAAAAGGGAAAAATTACACGAACAAACTACTACTTTCGGTCGATCGATTTTGATAAAAATGTTCGTGTCGGGCCGGTAGTGGTATGTGACTTAAGTTTAAAGTTTCAAGTTCGTACGTTGTTCCGTTCTTGAGATATTCTGTTCACACACACACAGACCAATCGCTAAAAACATGTTTGTGTGGGTTCAGGAGGTCTGAAAACGTGTAGATCCGTTGAAAACTCGATTTCTTGAAATCGACATGAAAACAATACTTTCCTTCCTATATATTCATATAGGCAAGAGAAAGTAAAAACTAGTTAAGAAATAAAATTTTTCGAGGGCGAGTTGGAGGGCGGTCGACCGACCTGGGGAGTGTGCACTACTCGCCCTCTTGTCGGGGTGCCTCTTCGGGCTCAACGCCCGCGTCAGATGAAAATTTGAGTCCTAACAGTAGAATAGAACTTGTCGAAGATTAAAATTAAACTAACTAATAGAATAAAATATTAGTTAGGACTTAGTCGCCTTTAAATTTGTCCAGCAAGTGTTTGTTCACCATGTGTAATTTTGACTTGAGTGCCTTCGACGATAGCCAAGAAACACTGTCCCTTAATTATACTACATGACGACGGTAGAATGTAGCTACCTCGTCAAGGAACCCCCCCCCCCCCCACACCGCCCGAGCATGCACCTCGCGGTACAAACTCGAACGTTCCGTGAGAGGCCAATTTTCCCCTTGGCCTTGAAGCTCCAGGGTCAGTTGTCGTCTGGACCACCCAAGAGCGGGGCAATCGTACAGCAAATGTGTATTAGATTGGACCTCCCCACAGACGCAAGAATCATCATCAAGTAGAGGGAACCGCTTTAAATATGCTGCAAACTCACCGTGACCAGTGAGGACTCGGACACCCGATGTCCTTAATGTAACAATAGAGGCGTACCATCCCCCAGATCCTGGATGAAACCATACAGAGACCTTCCCTTATGTGCGGTGTCCCACTCGCACTGCCACGCTTCAAGAGCGAGAGTTTTAACTCTCTTCTTAAGGGCAGGGTAGGGCAACATAGTTACGACATTAACCTTACCCGGTTTCCCCGGATCCTGATCCCGACCCGCCGGAGCGACTCGGAACCTCTCACCGAAGATCTCCGCTTCATATAGACAAGAGAAAGTAAAACATTCGTTAAGTCTTGAGATATTATTTTTACCATCTTAATGTTTCTTAAAACATGTTTTCAAAAGCAAGGTGCGCACATTACACGTTGGGGAGGGGGCGCATTACATGGTAATCAGAAAAGTTCATGAACACAAAATAATATTGAAAAAATAATCAAGTGTTTGCTATTACCGCAAGTCAACTGATGTATCCCTCTCTACTGTAGGATATGAGACGGTGCCATTACCCCTGAAAAAAAAAATTAGTCATCAGCTTTCAATAGAACAAATTCTCTAAATTCAGCCTAATTTATAAAATTTAAGCACAGTAATGCCTCGTTATCCGCGGGGGTTACGTTCCGGAGGGTTACCGCGGATAATAATACCTTGTCGTTGTTTATGTCATCACCCTGTAGTAGGCTGGTTTGAACCTCTAGAGGTTTTACTAAGTAAAATCGAGGAGTGAGGTGGTTTACCATTGCCACAACTCACTGAGTTGAAAGAGTATGATTATCAGCATGCCAGGCCCTCTGAAAAGCACTCACTTTCCACCCTGCAAATGACAACTTCACTTCATTCACCACAGGGTCTGGCTGCTTAATGAAATTCATTACTCTCAGAGGAGATAACTCTGACTAGTGTCACAGTACACCTCTACCTCTTCTGTTCTTAAATAGTTCAGTCATATAAGTGGCTGACTATGTGATAAGAAACAGAACTATTTTTTTTAGCCCTGGACCAAACAGATAGAGTGCAATTAAAATAACACTCCACCTGCCCGTTTTGGGCATAATCATACCTTATATGAACGAAAAGATGGGGGTTAGGTTCTAAAGGTAAAGTCCTCTAGTCGTTTTAAGTGTTTAATAGTTTTAGGAACATTTTCCGATTATCATAATCTATGAATATTTAATAAATACAGTAATGTACGCAAAAAAATTTAAGTTGTTTTAATATAGTTAGTTATGGCTGTTTGCTTCTTCTTCTTTTCAATCTCCTTGTGGACTTCTTCGTATGGTATCATCAGCTCCTGAGTGTTCTTTTGAACTGAAGGGCCCTTTCCATGACGGGATCCGCCAATGCGTTGCCATGGTGACGATCTCGTTGATGGTTGGTGAAGAAATGCTTGCCTTCGTTTCAGGATCATCGAACACACAAAGAACTGTACGTACGAACGAAAAAGTTAAGACTGACACATGGAGGAAAACGTAGGGAGAAATTACAGTATGGTGTGCCTGGGCGTACGTATGGCGGTGAGGGTGGGGTGTTACTTGCGGCGCCCGGTACCCGGTGACTGGTTCACTACGTACGAGGTCTGTTCAAAAAATAACCGAACTTTTTGAATTACGTTCAAACAGGGTTACTTAAACCTGGGTTGATGGCAAGAATGACCAAAGTAAAGAAATTAAAGTACGAATTGAAACTGCAAGGCAAGCATTCATAAAATTGAAGACAATGCTAACAAACAAAGACCTTCAGTTGCCTCTCAGATTGAGGGCTCTAAGATGTTACGTATTTTCTATCGTACTATATGGAATGGAAGCTTGGACATTGAAGAAACAACACATAAAGAAGATAGAAGCGTTCGAAATGTGGTGTTACAGGAGAATATTGAAAATTCAGTGGGTCCAAAAGGTTACCAATGTTGAGGTGCTCCGACGTTTAAATAAGGAGTTAGAAGTTATGAAAAGTATAAAAACAGGAAAACTAGAATATTTGGGTCACATAACCAGAGGAGAAAAATATGAGTTGCTGAGAATTA
The DNA here is from genome assembly GCA_035578175.1 of Catonia carolina. Lineage (NCBI taxonomy): Eukaryota > Metazoa > Arthropoda > Insecta > Hemiptera > Achilidae > Catonia > Catonia carolina. The sequence goes on from JAQMRL010000008.1 coordinate 102,665,258, forward strand.
TTATGCAGGGAAGGATCCGAGGAAGAAGAGGCGTAGGAAGAAGACGCATCTCCTGGCTGCGGAATCTTAGAGAATGGTTCAACTGTAGTTCATTGCAGCTATTCAGAGCAGCAACTATTCACCAGCAAACTGACCATAGCCATTATGATATCCAACCTCCCTCCGATAGGAGATGGAACTTTAAGAAGAAGAAGGGTTACTTAGCGACGTGCGGTTGGCAGCACACTACTCTACGTCTTTCTTTATTAAACGTATGTATTTGGATTGTTGATATCTCTTTTACTTTTCGTTGTGTTGTGTTTTTAGTACGACGTGTTTAAGTGCGAGTGACGATTTTTGCAAAGTGAAATTTTTGTCAACCCGTTGCGAACACTGCACTTTTGTCTCAATGCCGTAGCCGTAAACCCAGTTTTCGTCTCCTGTTATGATCCTTTACCTGAATGTTGCATCATCATTGGCTTGTTCAAGAAGTTGCCGACAAACTACCACACGATGTTCTTTTTGCTGTTCGGTCATCAAACGGGGAACAAACTTTGCTGCAACTCACAAAGCAAGTTTAATTTTTCAGTTAAAATTCATGGTACGATCCAATTGAGGTGCCAACCTCTTCTGAAAGTTCTCTGACAGTCAATCGGCGATTTACACCCACCAGATTATGGATTTTCCTAACGAGGGTGCCATCAGTTGAAGTCAAAGGCGTTCCAGGTCGAGGGTCATCTTCAATTGACTGGCGACCACTTTCAAATTGAGAAAACTATTTACAACAATGCGTACAACTCAGAGAATCATCTCCTTAAGCTTGTTTCAAAAGTTGAAATGTTTCTGTGAAAATTTTCCCCTGCTTCACGCGAAATTTCACGTTGCATCTTTGCTCCCGAATTTTGCACATTACAAAAATCGTCACTAGCACTTAAACACGTCGTACTAAAAACAGAACACCACGAAAATTAAATGAGATATCAACAACCCAAGAAAATGTGTTCACAAAAGGAATGATGTGGAACAGTGTGCCACCAACCGCACGTCGTTAAATATCTGCATTAGCGCGTAATTCATAAAATTTGGTTATTTTTTGAACAGACCTCGTACATTACACGGAAATCTACCTTGGCTCATGGCGGCCGTCGCTATACTATAGTTAAGCCGCTCTAAGTTTGCTCCTACTGTCAACAACCCAAAACTAGCTACTACAGGGTGCACGCTAGAATCCGTGACTTTATGGATGTCATACACCTATTAAGTTAACTATTTTTTAAATTATAAGTACTTAAAGTACTAAAAAAATCAGTCGTGATATGATGTAGGCTTAACAATTTAATTTATAAAATACTTTTAAAAGTATTTTGTTTTTAAATTCTTTTGAAATTATTTAGTTGTTACTTTTTAATCAGCGTGTACACATTTAGATATAATGCGCATGCTCAGTGACGTCATTATTTGTTTACATTAGGAGCAAACTTAGAGCGGCTGAACTGTAGTGCGTGACTCAACATGATACGTGTACAATAGCAGTCTATTCTACATAACATCGTAGATAATATTCAATTGTTGGATTTTAATAAAAAGAAATAATTTCAAATAATAATCAAATATAAATAATTTCTAATAAAATTTAAATTATTCTGAATCAAAACTAAATATATCAAGATAAATTTTAAGAAGAAAATATTTAATTTTAAATAATAATCCAGAAGCCAAATATCTAAACTTGAAACAAGAAAACAAAAGATAGTATAATTTACTGTGACATTACAAAAGCCACCTACTACAGGGTGCACGCTACAGTCTCCGACTTTACGGATGTTGTATTCCTATTAAGTTAACTATTTTTTAAATTATAACTACTTAAAGTACTAAAAACATCAGTCATGATATGATGTAGGCCTAACAATTTCATTTAAAAAAATACTTTTAAAAGTATTTTGTATTGAAATACTTTTAGGTATTTTGTTGTTACTTTTTAATCAACGTGTACACATTTTGATACAACGCGCATGCTCAGTGACGTCATTATTTGCTTACATTAGGAGCAAACTAAGAGAGGCTGGACTATAGATATGAAACGACTTGTGCAAGATAGAACAGCTTGGGGAACTGCATCAAACCAGTCGAGAGACTGATGACAAAAAAACCCACTGTACAGTAGGCTGGAGTGTTATTAAAATAACAGGTTATACAGTAAAATCTCTCTATAGCGGAATTGAAGGGACCATGAGGTACCGCCGCTATAAAGAGAGTTCCGTTATAGAGAGAGCGAGTAATTAACGGTGGGAGGGAAGTTGGAGTACTAATTTTTCTGTACAAAATAACTTACCGTATTTACTCGCGTACCCCACGCAGGTATTTTTTTAAATTGCCGCCTGAAAACGTAGGGTGCGTGGCTTACGTGCGTACTCCCATAGCCGCCCCGCCATAACTTCACCCATGATGACTTCACTTCTTACATTCTTATTTTAACCCACTGGGTCAAGATCAACGACCTCAACTCCCACCACAGAGTTTTTATTGACTCATAATACCGGTATTTCTTTTTGTATTATTGCTAGCTAGGCCTATAACGCCATCTCGAAGTAAGTCATCTCGAAGTAAGCAGTGTTTTACAGCGTGTTTATTTGTCCTTTTATAACATACATCATGAGTACAACCAAAGGTTTACGTTTGCATTCTTTTACCGCGAGTGAGAAATTAAATGTAGTGCGAGAAGCTAAGAATATCGGAAACCGAACAGCAGGTAGAAAATCTGATATAAATGAAGCATGTATACGAGATTGGAGGAAGACAAAGAATCTTCTCTTGAAAACTTCTGCTAACAGGACAGTTTCAGAGGATGCAAACAAAAATTTGATGAAATTGAAAAAGAACTTGTGCAGTTTATATTAGAAAAACGCCAATTTGGTTATGGTATTTCTGTTGAAATGTGCCAAAATAAAGGTATAAAAATAGCAGAAAGTAAAGGTATTCTTAATTTCAAGGCCAGCAGAGGATAGATAGTTAGGCTTTTCAAAAGAAATGATTTAAGTTTAAGAAAGCGAACACGTATTGCACAAAGGGTACCGGATGAATATGAGAAGCAAATTACATTTTTTTAAAAACACGTTATAGATAAGAGGAAAAGTACAATTTCTCTTTAGCCCAAATTGGCAATTGCGATCAGACTCCTGTTTTATTTTGAGAGCCCTTCCGAAACAACAGTAAACAAGAAAGGAGAAAAACTGTTTTAAGTGCGGACAGCAGGCTACGAAAAATTACGATGTACCGTAATGTTGTGTATTACGGCGGACGGGAAGAAATTACCTCCGTATATTATTTTTAAGAGAAAAACCATACCGAAAATAAATGTCTCTGGCATAATTGTGGCGGCGCACGAAAGCGGGTGGATGGACAGCGATTTAGTTGTTGATTGGGTAAAAAGGTGTGGAACCCACATAACATCTTAGTCATGGACAGTTTTAGGGGACATCGAACTGACCAAGTAAAGAAAATGTTAAACAAAGACAAAAGTTTTCAAGTGATTATTCCGAGAGGTTTGACGTGTTTGTTACAACCGTTGGATGTGTGCGTGAATCGACTGTTGAAAGGTAATTGGAGAGCCCAGTAAAAGAAATCACTAAGTCCATTTTGCTAGTTTTTCAGTAGAGCAAAAACAAACTTTAAAAACCTTACAAAATCTGTAAAACAATTGGAATTGAAACAAAAAAATATCTGTGTATAAATTTATGTTTAAATTTTCATGGCATATAGGTATCATAACATTTTAACTGATATTTTGTTAGCAATTGTAAAAAATAATCACTGGACTTAGTAATTTTTTTATAGGAAACAAGGACTTAGGGATTTTTTAAACACACATTGGTTAAAGTGAAAAATATCATTTAATTAAAAAGTCAAAAATGTGAGATACATTACTACAAAATGTGGTTATTTTTTTATACAAATATTTTTTTTTATACAAATACAAAAAAAGTTAAAAAGAGATTTTTAAAATTGTTATTCTACTTCCTCAATAGCTTCATTCTCATCATCTGTTGGCCTTAAATGTTTGTAAAATTGGTGGTATGAAGAAGGAATATATGATAACAGGTGCTGAATGTCATTGTACTTCTGTTTTTTTATTGGAAGGTATGAACTGTTAAAGAATTTGTGAAGTGGTTCTTCTGTAATATTATTTTTACTTGTAGCGTACTTATAAATTACAAAGTTTTCCCAAGTACCTGCTATATACATTTTTGGCTTCATTCTGCAAGCAAACGTCACATGCCGGGTTTTAGATATCTTTGGAATACTCTTAGTAAAAGCATCAAAATAATCTTTATAATTTTTCACTCTTATAACAGGTTCTGCACTTATTGAGTTCGGTGATCGCAAGCTGTGTTCTAAAAACACAACATTGAAAGGATCAGTTTTCCTGCTATTTCTAATCATGTCAATATAAACTTCTGGACAATAAACCTTTTCATATTTTACCCTCATTTTTTCTATAGCCCCAAAGTTAGAATCTATGGGCATCATACTATGTCCTGGTACTGGATAAATTACTTCTACTTTTTTAAAAATCATTTTAACACATAGCTGATCTAAATATGCAAACAGAAACCTATTTTTGTTTTGGGAGTAACAATTATCACAAAAAATAACTAGTTCTGTCATCTCTTCTGTTTTGTTCTGCTCTATAAAATGATCAAGACAAGTAATTACTTCATCTGGCCCTTTAGTAGCAAAATGCTCAGCATAAACATACATATGAACACTTTTTGTTTGAATGTTTTGTATTCCAAAGTTATATAGCCACAACTGACGTTTATAATATTCATTTTGTGTGTTAGTGACTGGGAGAGGAAGATTTTTTTGAAAGTCAAAACAGATGGACAACGTTTTACTATTTAGTTCATTGCTTGTTTTATATGATTTCATTTTTTCAAAGAAGTACTCTGCTGATTCATGATGTTGGTCTCTTTGTAAAATTAAATCGTCCTTTTGTTTCCCAGTTGTTGACTCAATCTCTACTCTAAATTTAGTACACACATTACATAAATCTTTTTTAGGCAGTCCGAAACTCAAATTAAAATCTTCATTAAAAATTCTACGAAAAATCTCATACGAAACATTAATATTACAATTATCATGGCAGAATACAGTGTGTAGTTCTCGAATCGTTAATTTGGGATCTAAATAGCGTTTTATAATAGATTCAGATCTACAGTAATGCGATTCAAGAGTTGGAATAGAAGCAATGAACTTACGAACTGCTTCTAATGAAGCAGTTGATGTACGAATTTGATTCCCGTGCCGACCTCTACCATCACTGATAGGTTTTTCGGGATGTTGAACTTTGGCTATCAGTCTGTCTCGTTTAATTCCAAAAATGGCTGTGAATGCTGATAAACAAACATTAACCTTCTGTTTGCTTCCGATCAAAACTGTATACTTAAATACCCGACGAGGTCGTGCTGGTGTCTTTTCATCATTTTTTCTTGGACGATGTCTTTTTGGCTCACATGGTTCAAGACAACCCTGAAGAAATATATTTTGTTCAGTATGAGTGCTCATTGAGTTAAATTTCTTTAATAATCTATCCTGATCACTTTTATTTACTTTATTCCTACATTTACAGCGACAATCTGGTATGCGTTTTTGTTGACGTGATTTACCACTAACATTCTCCTTAATTTTAACGTTTTGTTTCCATAAATGTTCCCTTCGCTTTCTCTTTTTCCCTTTTATTTCATTTTCCACTCTTGGATTACATGTATTGTTATCATTAACATTAATTACAAGTTCAGTTATGTCCTTATCTGTTACGGAGTTACTCAACTGCTGCTTAACTGGTGTAAGTTCTGTTAAGGTTTTCTCAGGATTAGGATAGCTATTATTTTCAACATTAGTATCAGTGTGTTGAAGGTTATAATCTAGAGGTTCTACAGAGTGATTAACTAACGTACTGTCATCATGGACCGGTATCACAAATTCAGTCTGATCAGTTCCTTCATTTTCTAACATATCCAGCAACACTGTTTCTGAAATTAATGTAAACAAAAATCTCTAGTTACCCAGCTCTGGTTCAATGAAAACATACAAAATCTTTTACAAGTGCTAACAAAGTTTGGTGACTGAACTTTTATCGAAATGCCAGATGTTTAACAGTGCCTTGGCTGAAATATTGCAAAGCAATATTTTTCAAAGGCAAATGAAATACATCTAAATTCACCTACTAATAATCAGCAAAATTTTTCATACATAAAAATTAAACCAAATTCATGAAATTGAGGTTATGTTGTGGTAACTGGTTTTAACATTATGAAAATTAATTTTTAGGAAAAGAGATACATCTATTGTAAGACATGTTGAAATTGTTGGGTATCTTCTAAATACACCTACTTATAATCAACATAACTTTTCATACATAAAAATAAAACCAAATTCGTGAAATTGAGGTTATGTTGTGGTAACTGGTTTTAACATTGTGAAAATTAATTTTTAGGAAAAAGACACATCTATTATAAAATATGTTGAAATTGTTGGGTATCTACCAGTTTATAAAATCGTCATAAGTTATCTATAAATATTAAGTTGGAGTAAGAAAATGCCACAATTTATAACCTCAACTGCATGATTGAAAAACATGACAGAAAAGTAAAACTTACCTATGTCTAAATCATTTCTTAAGAATTCCATTATTCAGTAATAATTAATTTATTGAATTTATATTATTTTATTTGTTTGAAATACCACTTAATTCTTTACAAACAACTTTAAAACCAATTACTTTTCACTAAACACAAACAGTACAACCATAGTTCATCAGGAACAGCTGATTTTATAACATGTGACTTAGTAATTTTTAAACAATGAACTGATGGACATAGTGGTTTTTTGCTTTGAACACATTGGACTAAGTGATTTCTTGGACTTAGATATTTCTTTGATTGAAACTGCCAAACTGGTCAAATAAAAAATAGTAAAAAATAAGGTATTTAGTGATTTTTTTTCTTGAAACTAACATTACCATCTATTAAATCTCAATGTCCTGCATACATACAACTAAAAATCTCATTTTACTAAAAAGTGGACTTAGTGATTTTTTTTATTGGCTCCTCCAATTTAAAGAAACTTTATATGAATTGGATGGCTATAGAAGAACACGCGCATACACCATCTGGAAAAATCAAGAGGCCAGAGCTTAATTTAATTTACGAGTGGATCAAAACTGCATGGTTGCAGATAACAGAAGAAACTGTTGTTAAAAGTTTTAAAAAATGCGGCATTTCAAACAATTTGGATGGCACAGAGGATGATTTCCTGCGGATGGATGGTAGTGATGACGAAGATGAGAGTGCCACAAGCGAATGTGTACCAAATCCCTCAGACATCGAAGGAAGTAATTCAGATGAACTATGACAGGTAACAGGTTATATATTTTTTTGAAAATACTAACACAAAAGAATTTACAACTTCCTATATTTAGGAAAACTTGCAGTAATCGTTTTCTTTTTTACAGGTTAACCAGGCTGTCAAAAATAAACTATCGGGTATATGGACTCATAAGTTGCGTTTTTATGTTCACTTAACTAATAAATAGCCTACTTGTCTCTTGATTTGAATTTAACCATTACTGTTCTTTTTAAATTTGTTGTAAAAAATTATTATAATAAATATTGTATGTAAGTTTGACCTTTGTATTTTTACCGTATTAATTTTTTTTTAGTTCGTATAATTCGGGTGCGTGGCTTACGCGGGGTACGCGAGTAAATACGGTATATACGTAGGGTATGTACGAGTATATGGTGCATGGAATAAGTTCTAGAAAAACTACTCAATAGATAACTTTATGACGAATGTTTAATACAGTAGATTACGTCAATACTGTGAGATATTTAAATTAATTACCTACATAAAGTGTAGGTTATTAACTTACAAGAAATTTGGATACAAACTGGTTTTATAAGTTGTTGTTTAACAATAGAATTTCACTTTTCGTATTGAACTTTTTTCAATAATCAATCATACAGTACATACCGTAATAGACAGCCTAAAATTAATTACCACTGAAACTCGTTTTTCACTCAACAGTAATAAACATAAGATACATACAATTAAAATCTCCTAAAACATAGGCTACACAAACACAAAAAAATACACAGTAGGCCTACAGTATATACTTTTTTCGTTGTTACGGAAACAATGACTGTGAAGTACATTTCATTTCGTAAAATAAGTTGTAAATTTTGTTTCGTTTTCAATTCATAAAACATGTCTTCAATCTCATTTTCAATGTTTAAAACTTGTAAATTTTCATTTACATATTGGCAATGACAGTACGTGTAAACAACAAGAATAGCGTCTAGTGCCTGTTTACTTGAAGGGACAACATTTCTGTTTCCCTTTCATCGTCATCTTCACTTTCTTGTTTGTTGTTTTGGGCTAAGACATTTTCGATTATTGCATCACCGCCAACATCTGCTGAAGTGGCCAAGTCATTGTCTGCCCCTACATAGGTGTCTAAATCCATATCCTGAAGATATTGTTTTGCCGCTATAGAGAGATTTTTGTGCCGCTATAACGAGAGTTAAATACATTATCGTAGTATACGAAAGGGTCGGGGTCGGCAAATAATGCCGCTAAAGAGAGATTTCCGCTATATAGAGTTCCGCAATAGAGAGATTTTACTGTACAATACTGTTATAGAGCAGGTTGTTATTTTCAGTGACATGTTATCAAAAAATAGCTCTTTTTGCCATCACTACTCCAGACGCCAGATCGAATGCCCGCCCATATCCACCCTTGAGAAAAAACAGCTCTTCATTTACTTACACCCAAGGCTGTTCTTTTCCACCGTCATTCGCATTGGCTGGTAAACATGTTCCGTAATTGACCGCCCCAATTCTAAAACAAAACCAACAACACTGGTGTAAAAAAATGCCAACTCATATTTTTTAATATTTTTACTTTCTCTTGCCTATATGAATATATAGGAAGAAAAGTATTGTTCTCATGTCGATTTTAAGAAATCGAGTTTTCACCGGATCTACACGTTTTCAGACCCCCTGAACCCACACAAACAGGTTTTTAGCGATTGGTCAGTGTGTGTGTGTGTGTGTGAACAGAATATCTCAAAAACGGAACATCGTAGGAATTTGAAACTTAAAACTTAATTTAGATACCACTAGAGGACCCGACACGAACATTTTCATCAAAATCGGTCAACCGGAAGTAGAAATTCGTGTAATTTCACTTTTTTGCGATTTTCTCAAAAAGTGGTCCATATATATTTTTTTTAAATCGCCTGGTTTACTAAATTTTTTATGCTCTACAAGATATAGTAAGCGCCAAGTCTGCTGAAATTCTTGGTGAGGCTGTTTTCACGTAAACAATTGTTTTTTTAAGATTGTAGAGTATACAAAATTTAGTAAATAAGGCGATGTTTTTAAAAAAATCGTAGGACCAGTTTTTAAGAAAATTTCAAAAAAGTGAAAAATTACACGAATAAACTAATACTTCCGGTTGACCGATTTTGATGAAAATATTCGTTTCGGGTCCTCTAGTGGTATGTAACTTAAGTTTCAAGTTTTAAGTTCGTACGGTGTTCCGTTCTTGAGATATTCTGTTCACACACTCATAGACCAATCGCTAAAAACATCTTTTTTTGGGTTCAGGGGGTCTGAAAACATGTAGATCCGGTAAAAACTCGATTTGTTAAAATCGACATGAAAACAATACTTTCCTTCCTATATATTCATATAGGCAAGGGAAAGTAAAAACAACTTAAAAACAATAAAACGACCCGACAGGAACATTTTCATCAAAATCAGTCAACCGAAAGTAGTAGTTTATTCGTGTAATTTTTCACTTTTTTGCGATTTTCTCAATAACTGGTCCTACAATTTTTTAAAAATCGCCTGCTTTATTAAATTTTTTATGCTCTACAAGATATGGTAGGCTGTTTTCTCGTATAAATTTTTTTTTTTAACATTAAGACTTAAATATGCATTTTAGCGCAAAAATGTATCTCGTAAAAGATGTAGATAATTTTAAATTCTACAACTTTTATTCCAAACATTTTTTTTGTATAACGCTTAGTTTAGCGGTAATTTGCGATTTTCTGTTTTTTTCTCACGAAAATGTGTGAAAAATTGATTTTTTTAAGATTTCGGCCTTAGTATGCATTTTACGACAAAAGTGTATATAATTAAATTTATAGAAATTTAAAAGATCTACAACTTTTATTTATAGCATTTTTCTCTACAGAGCCTAGTTTAGCGTGAAAGAGTGATTTTCCGTATTTTTTAGCCAAACTGAGTTAGATTTTCATTTTGCGTGTTTCACTCATGATTAAAATAAGGTTATGTTTATTGAGGTTAGTTTTTTGTTTATTTCTAATGTTTTATTACTAATGTTAGGTTTATTGTAAATTATTTGCATTGGCAAGAGAAAGTTGTGTGAGTGTTTCACACCAGATTTTTTAATATCGTTCGTTGGTAGAGTCAAATAACATTACCTAATAAATTGGTACGTGTACGTAACTGAAAATTGCTTAATAGATACGATTATAAAAATTCAGTAGAGTAAGCTGAGAGAATACATTAAACTAAATTAAATTTATTTAATTTGCTGAAAACAGCAAATTTAAATAACAAATCAATGATAATACAAATAACGCTCTTCATAATTATATCAAATAATAACTTCAGATGAAGCAACAAATTTTTTTATTTTTTTTAAATTTATTTATTTAACGTCGCATCAACCGGAACGGTCATTAGCGACGATGTTGGTGAATAACTATTGTATAAGGATCAGGTGAATTGAGGTGCCATAGCCGAGCGAGTGAGAGGGAGATATGTGGCATAACTACGCATGCGCTCAAACGTCTTTACCCTTATAATCCAAATCTGAAAACATACTACAGTCGTTATCTTGCTTGTTAGTTTTACTGCATGGATAAACGCTTGCTCACAATAATGAGTAAAATTATACGACAATGTTATTGGAACGGCGCGTATGGGTTGTGCGAGTGAGAGCGTTATGCATTCTCTCACTCCCACCGCCAGGGGACTTCAATTCATCTCAATACTATACAATGGAGAATGAAATGATTTTTTGTAACGTATGAAAATTTGTAACGTATGAAACAAACCAAGAAAGGAGAATCGGTACATGGAATGTACAGAGTATGTACCAAGCCGGGAAGGCGGCAAACATAGTGAAAGAGATGAAGCGGCTCCAGATCGACATACTGGGATGCAGTGAAACAAGATGGCCGGACTCCGGCCACTGCATAGTAAACGAACATCACATATATTTCTCTGGAGACGATACCACCAGAAATAAGAATGGAGTGGCAATAATTCTTAATAACCAAACCAACATGACTGTAAAGGGATTCATCCCCATCTCGAACAGAGTCGCAATGATTAAGATTAGGTCTAAACCATTTGACCTTAACGTCATACAGTCATATGCCCCGACATCCGAAAGCAATGAGCAAGAAATAGAAAGTTTCTATGAACAGCTTCGAACTGCTCTTAAGCATACAAGGAAAGAAGAAATTAGCATAATTATGGGCGACATGAACGCTAAGATCGGACAGGGAGAGGTTGAGGGTGTGGTCGGCGGTTTTGGGCTGGGAGTGCGGAATGAGAGAGGTGAACGATTAATAGAATTCTGCCAAGAAATGGACATCACAATTATGAACACATTTTTCAAACTACCTCCCAGAAGACTATACACCTGGAAATCCCCAGCTGACAATAGTAATAGAATCATGAGGAATCAAATTGACTACATAATGATAAACAGAAGATATCGCAACATGATCAGCTCTTGCAAGACGTACCCGGGCGCAGACATACCATCGGATCACAACCTATTACTGGCTCGTACTCAACTTCGACTCAAGAAAATAGTCAAAGGGAAGCCCTCAAGAAATGCTGATATACGGAAACTTAAACAAGACAACGTGCTCCAACAAACAACAGAGAAACTAAACAGGGAACTCAAGAGTATATCAGAAAACAGCAACCACAAAATGGAGATAGAAGACCTATGGAATAAAATAAAAACATCTATAACATCTGTCACAGAAGAAGAACTAAGACCAGATAGGATAGTGAAAAGACAATGGATGACAGATTCTATCTTGGAACTTATGGAAGAGAGAAGACAGCACAGAAATAGAGACAATGCAAAGTACAAGGAGTTGCACAGAAGAATCCTAAGAGCAATTAAAGAGGCTAAAGAACGATGGTTACAGGAAGAATGTGCCGAAATCGAAATGTTGCAAGAAAAGCACGACAGCTTTAATCTCCATAAGAAAATAAAAGAAGCAACAGGAAGATATCAAAGACGAGGTCCAGGAATTATATTGGACGCAAATGATAACATCATTACCGAGACTGACAAAAAACTCGCAAGATGGAAACAGTACATGGAGGAGCTTTTCGGAGACGAAGGCATCGAAAATGGGCCCATAGTGATGGGTGAAGAAGGACCTAGCATTACACAGGGAGAAGTGGAATCAGCTGTCAAACGACTAAAGAACAATAAAGTTCCTGGGCCAGACCAGATTCATGGAGAGGTCCTTAAATTACTGGACCCAGAACAGATAAAAGTGCTAACCAATCTTTTCAACAAAGTTTACACACGCGGCCAATTGCCAAATGACTGGCTGCTGTCTACATTCATCCCACTACCCAAGAAATCAAATACAATTAAATGCTCCGAACACCGAGTAATCAGCTTGATGAGCCACGTCCTAAAAGCTTTCCTTAATATCATCCAAGCACGCATATATAGAAAACTTGACGAAGGAATAAGTGACACACAATTCGGTTTCAGGAAAGGACTTGGCACCCGAGAGGCCCTATTCTCAATACAGGTCCTGTTTCAGCGAGCACGAGACGTTAACGCAGACGTTTTTGCATGCTTCATAGACTTCGAAAAAGCCTTCGATAGGGTTCGACATGACAAACTGATCTCAATCTTGCATGAGTCCGGAATTGACGACAGAGACACAGATATAATATCAAAACTATACTTACAACAGAAAGCCATCGTTCGAGTCGAAAACGAAACATCTGAGGAATTTAACATAAGAAGAGGAGTGCGCCAAGGTTGTATACTGTCGCCTCTTCTGTTTAACGTGTACTCGGAGCACTTGTTCAGGGAGGCATTAGACAACATGGAAGACGGAATTCTGATAAACGGAGAGATAATAAATAACCTAAGATACGCTGATGACACCGTCCTTATAGCAGATACTGCTGAAGGACTTCAAAGACTAATAGATCGAGTAGAGACTGTATGCAGCGAATATGGTATGAAAATTAACTGTAAAAAGACACACGTACTGGTTATTAGTAAAACCGTCATCGACAACCTACAATTCACCACTAACAATGTAGCTCTCACAATAGCCGAGACAGTCACATACCTGGGCTGTACCTTGAACAGGAACTGGGATCACTCTCGAGAGGTGAAGTGCCGAATCGAGAAAGCAAGAGGTGTATTTAACAGGATGCGTAGCATACTATGCAACCTGTCCCTCAACATCTATACTAGAATGAGAATTTTAAAATGTTATGTACTCTCAACCCTTCTGTATGGGGCGGAAGCGTGGACCCTTACTGATGCCTCATGTAATCGCATAGATGCATTTGAGATGTGGTGCTATCGCCGCATGCTCAGAATCTCATGGACACACCACGTGTCAAACGATGCGGTACTACAACGCAGTGATGGACAACTAGAATTCTTACAACTTGTCAAGCGTAGAAAATTGGAGTACTTCGGGCACATCATGCGAAACGAAAAATATCACCTTCTTCAACTCATCCTACAGGGGAAGATAGAGGGGCAACGATCAGTAGGGCGAAGACGGATATCGTGGCTGCGGAATTTGCGGGCGTGGACTGGGATAACGTCAACAGCTCTGTTCAGAACGGCAGTGAATAGAGTAATGTGGACCAATGTGATGGCCAACATCCATAGAGGATAGGCACTTCAAGAAGAAGATGAAAATTTGCTGTGCCTGAGTGGGATACGAATCCAGGACCGCATAATGAGAGGCGATCACGTTACCAACTACGCCAATGTGGCCGAAATTTTTAATAACGGTGGTTTATTTTACCGCGCTTAGTGGAAAACATTGACCTCCACCTTTTCATAACTACAACCCCTACTGTCGATTTTATCTATACTAATATTATAAAGAAAAATCTGGTGTGAAACACTCACACGACTTTCTCTTGTCAATGCAAATAACTAATAGAACAACCTAACATTGAAACATTAGAAATAAACAAACAAACTAACCTCCATAAACATAACCTAATTTTAATCATGAGTGAAAGACGCAAAATGAAAATCAACCTCAGTTTGGCTTAAAAATACGGATAACCAATCTTTCACGCTAAACTAGGCTCTATAGAGAAAAATGCTCTAAATAAAAGTTGTAGATCTTTAAATTTTCTATATATTTAATTAAACACACTTTTGTCGTAAAATGCATACTACGGCTGAAATGTTAAAGAAATCGATTTTTTAAACGTTTTCGTAAAAAAGAGCAGAAATTCGCTAATTACCGATAAACTAAGCGTTATACAAAAAAATGTTTTAATTAAAATTGTAGGATTTTAAATTCTCTGTAAATTTTATTAAATACATTTTTGCGCTAAAATGCATATTAAAGCCGTAATCTTAAAAAAAAACAATTTTTTACGTGTAAACAGCCTCACCAAGAATTTCAGCAAACACGGCGCCTACCCTATCTTGTTTTTTTTTTATTCCTAATTTGTGTACGTTGCAATCTGTTCAATTTAGAACAATAAGCAACCCCATGACCCAATGAGATGAGGATGATATGTATGACGTGTAGGCTAAATGAGACTGTGTAGTCTTGTACAGACCCAGGCCGACCATTCCTGAGAGAGTATGGTTAACTAAACACCAACCATCAAAGTACACCGGTAACCACTGTCTAGCATTCAAATCCGTATAAAAGTAACTACCTTTACTAGGATTTGAACCAGGAACCTTCGTCTCCGAAAATCAGCTGTTGAACAGCTGATTTTGGCGACGACTGTACCTCTAGACCAACCCGGTGGGTTCCCTAAATTAAAAATTTAGTAAGCCAGGCGATTTTTAAAAAAATCGTTAAGAGCCGTTTTTGAGAAAATCGTAAAAAAGTGAAAAATTACACCAATAAACTACTACTTCCGGTTGACTGATTTTGATGAAAATGTTCGTGTCGGGTCTGGTTGTAATACCAAACTTAAGTTTCAAGTTTCAATTTCGAACGTTGTTCCGTTATCGAGACATTTAGTTCAGACACACACACACACACTCACACGCACGCACGCACGCGCGCGCACACACACACACACACACACACACACACACACACACACACACACACACACACACACACAACACACACACACACACACACACACACACACATACCAATCGCCAACATGTTTTGTTGGTTTGAGGGGGTCTGAAAAGTGATATTCGGTGAAAACTCGATTTCTTAAAATCGATATGAAACAAAAAATTTTCCTTTCTAAATATTCATATAGGCAAGAGACTGTAAAAATTAGGTAACATTTTATATTATTGACATTGGCAAGCGAACATGTTGTATTTTACAGCAGATATTTCTGTACCTAAGAGGTAGAGGAAGTTAACTCCATTTTTGTAATTTTTCACAACCAAAAACATGGAGATTTTTATTTTTTATAAAATTTCTGAAGGTGTGAAGTGAAGGAGAAATTTGACGCAGGAATAAAAATTCAAGGAGAAACAATAAAAATGCTGAGATTCGCCGATGATATAGTAGTATTAGCCGAGACAAAGAAAGAACTAGAGGATGCCTTAAATGGAATGGATGAGATTTTGAGAAAGGATTACTTCATGATAATTAATAAGAACAAAACGAAAGTGTTGTGCAGCAGCAAGAGTGGTTTAGAAGAGATGACAAATTTAAAAGTAGGCAACGAGAACATACAGGAAGTTAGGGAATTCTGCTATCTAGGGAGTAAAATAACAAAGGATGGTAGAAGCACAAGTGATATCAAGAGTAGAATTGCTCAAGCTAGAAAAGCCTTTGAAATGAAAAACAGCTTACTGACTACAAACATTGATTTACAGATTAGGAAAAATTTCTTAAAACATTATGTTTGGAGTGTAGCATTATACGGAAGTGAAAAGTGGGTGATAGGGGCTGTAGAAAGGAAGAGGATAGAAACTTTTGAAATGTGGTGTTACAGGAAAATGTTAAAGATTAGGTGGGTGGACAAAATAAATAATTTAGGCGAGTGGATGAAAAAAAAAGTATATGGAAGCATCTTACCAAAAGAAGGGATAGGCTAGTGGGGCATATCCTAAGACATCCAGGTATTGGGCTATCAATAATGGAGGGTAACATTGAGGGAGTAAATTGTAGAGGGAGGCAAAGATTAGAATATATAAAGCAAATTACAAAAGTTGTAGGGTGTTACAGGTATGTAGATATGAAACGACTTGCGCAAGATAGAACAGGTTGGATAACTGCATCAAACCAGTCGAGAGACTGATGACGAAAATAAAGAAGGTGTGAAATTGTTTATTACTTTCTCTTGCCTATATGAATATATAGGAAGGAAAGTATTGTTTTCATGTCGATTTTTCGAAATCGAGTTTTCACCGGATCTATACGTTTTCAGACCCCCTGAACCCAAAAAACATGTTTTTAGAGATTGGTCTGTGTGTGTGTGTGTGTGTGTGTGTGTGTGTGTGCGTGTGTGTGTGTGTGTGTGTGTGTGAACAGAATATCTCAAGAACGGAACATCGTACGAACTTGAAACTTAAGTTACATATCACTACCGGACCCGACACGAACATTTTCATCAAAATCGGTCAACCGGAAGTAGTAGTTTATTCGTATAATTTTTCACTTTTTTGCGATTTTCTCAAAAACTGGTCCTACGATTTTTTTTAAAATTGCCTGGTTTACTACATTTTTTATGCTCTACAAGATAGGGTAGGCGCCATGTTTGCTGAAATTCTGCGTAAGGCTGTTTTCACGTAAAATCATTTTCTTTTTAAGATTGCGGCTTTAATATGCATTTTAGCGCAAAACGTTATATAATAAAAGTTGTAGAGAATTTAAAATTCTACAACTTTTATTTCTAACATTTTTTTGTATAACGCTTAGTTTAGCAGTAATTAGCGATTTTCTGATTTTTTTCTCACGAAAACGTGTGAAAAATCGATTTTTTTTTAAAGATTTCGGCTTTAGTACGCATTTTACGACAAAAGTGTATATAATCAAATTTATAGAAAATTAAAAGTTCTACAACTTTTATATAAAGCATTTTTCTCTACAGAGCCTAGTTTAGCGTGAAAGAGTGATTTTCCGTATTTTTAAGTCAAACAGAGCTTGATTTTCATTTTGCGTCTTTCACTCACGATTAAAATTAGGTTATGATATTAAAGTTAGTTTTTGGTTTATTTCTAATGTTTTATTAATAATGTTAGCTTTATTGTTAATTATTTGCATTGGCAAGAGAAAGTTGTGTGAGTGTTTCACACCAGATTTTTTAACTTTTACTACCCCCTGACCACCGATAGGACGTCATACTCTTTACGTCTCACTGTGTTTTAATTACATTAGCGGTAACCCCCAATGTAACTTGAGTTATTCAAATGAAAACAAAATGTACTGTGCTCACTCTATTCTGATAAAGAAACAGCATTTTATTCACAACAATGTTTGAAAAATATTACAGACTTGAAGCAAATTCTGAGGCCTATCAGTAAGACAATAAAAACAAAATAATTCAAAATAAAATAACTTATTGTCAATAATAAGTATACATTAAATTAGAATTAAAAAAACGAGTCATTTTCAAAATCTTTCGCATCATTATACAAAAAATGAGTTAATGTCATTTGCTGCAACTTTTATAGAGCTTTCTTGCTGATTTTTAAACTTAATTTGCCAAAATTGGAATGAACACCTTTTACCTCTAGGACACAGATTTTATTTGCGAAATAAATTAAACAATTTGTAAATTTACTTACACGAGCCACAGGATAATTGCAGTAACAGAAGAAGAAGATGGTTTCTGTTCCATGGTGAACTGAAGAATGTAGTTGAAGAGGCTTCAATTGAGCAATTTATAACTCTTCTACTTACATAATGTAGGCCTACAGGCACACATTTACGTCACACGTTTCAACCGTGACTAAATAAAAAAAGCACAACTCACACGGATCACAATTCAACTTTAGTCGTTTGCACGTTCAGTTGACAGAATGGATCTCATAAGGGAATCGTCACTGCTATTAGCCAAACTAAAAACATCTACATTAAAAGCATCTGGATGCGTAGCTACCGCTTGAGTCGCAGCTATGTGTAGTTGGGAGGAATGCAGTGCGTTGTTATTATATTAGAGGGAGAATGAATTGTGTACAAATGAATTAGTAGTGTTTCACAGCTGATGCATTTGTAGTGGTAGCGTGTACTTTTTTTTTGTCATCAGTCTCTCGACTGGTTTGATGCAGTTCTCCATCCTGTCTATCTTGCGCAAATCGTTTCATATCTACATACCTGTAACACCCTACAACTTTTGTAATTTGCTTTATATATTCTAATCTTTGCCTCCCTCTACAATTTACTCCCTCAATATTACCCTCCATTATTGATAGATGTCTTAGGATATGCCCACCAGCCTATCCCTTCGTTTGGTAAGATGCTTCCATATACTTTTTTTTTTCATCCACTCGCCTAAGAACCTCTAATTTACTTATTTTGTCCACCCACCTAATCTTTAACATTTTCCTATAACACCACATTTCAAAAGCTTCTATCCTCTTCCTTTCTACAGCCCCTATCATCACCCACGTTTCACTTCCGTATAATGCTACACGCCAAACATAATGTTTGGAGTTTCACAGCTGGTACATTTGTAGTGGTGGCGTGTACTAACTAGACTAAAAACATATTCTTATAATCCGGCGCATTAATTTAACAAAATACCTACAGCGGGTTATTAACTTGTCGGATTCATAATAATAATATTATTATTTTTTTTCTAACATCTGAGAATATTTACAATCAGTTTAAAAAACAAAATCTGGTGTGAAACACTCACGCAACTTTCTCTTGCCAATGCAAATAATTACAATATAATGTAACATTCGTCATAAAACATTAGAAATAAACAAAAAACTAACCTCAAATAACCATAACCTAATTTTAATCATGAGTGAAAGACGCAAAATGAAAATCAACCTCAGTTCGACTTAAAAATACGGAAAATCACTCTTTCACGCTAAACTAGGCTCTGTAGAGAAAAATGCTTTATATAAAAAATGTAGATCTTTTAATTTCCTATAATATTAATTATGTACTCTTTTGTCGTTAAATGCATTCTAAGGGCGAAATCTTAAAAAAATCGATTTTTCACACGTTTTCGTGAGAAAAAAATCAGAAAATTGCTCATTACTGCTAAACTAAGCGTTATATAAAAAAATGTTTAAAATAAAAGTTGTAGAATTTTTAATTCTTTACAACTTTTACTATATAAATTTTTGCTCTAAATTGCATATCAAAGCCGTAATCTTAAAAAAACTGTGTTTTTACGTGAAAACCGCCTCACCCAGAATTTCAGCAAACATGACGCCTACCCTATCTTGTAGAGAATAAAAAATTGAGTAAATGAGGCGATTTTAAAAAAAATCGTAGGACCAGTTTTTGAGAAAATCGCAAGAAAGTGAAAAATTATACGAATAAACTACTACTTTCGTTTGACCGATTTTGATGAAAATGTTCGTGTCGCGTCCGGTAGTGGTATGTAACTTAAGTTTCAAGTTTCAAGTTCGTACGATGTTCCGTTCTTGAGATATTCTGTTCACACACACACACACACACAAACACACACACACACGCACGCGCGCACACACACACACACATACATACACGCACACGCGCGCACACACACACACACCAATCGCTAAAAACATGTTTTTTGGGTTCAGGGGGTCTGAAAACGTATAGATCCGGTGAAAACTCGATTTCGAAAAATCGACATGAAAACAATACTTTCCTTCCTATATATTCATATAGGCAAGAGAAAGTAAAAAATATCAGGTTATTCTGATATTTTTTGATTTGCTTAGGCAAGAAAAGTTGTGTGAGTGTTACACAACAGATTTTTTACTAAATATTTTTTTTTTTAGTAGGCCTAGCATCGTGTTTGAATCCACGTGTAGCAACACAAGTTGGCAAAAATAGGTTTGTTTAGTTTTAGACGTCATCGTATGCCTCCAAAACAGTGTAAAATAACAAACAAGAACAATATTCTAGTAAAAAGACCACGTAAGTTATTGGATTTTGGGTGTACGGTTTTTTACCTAGCAACGTTCTGAATCGCAATTTATAAGACAAAAGAAGCACAAACAAATGGCTCTATAAAAAAAAAATCTGGTGTGAAACACTCACACAACTTTCTCTTGCCAATGCGAATAATTAACAATAAACCTAACATTTGTAATAAAATATTAGAAATAAACAAAAACTAACCTAAAAAAAACATAACCTTATTTTAATATGAGTGAAGGACGTGAAATGAAAATCGACCTGTTTGGCTTAAAAATATTGAAAATCACACTTTCACACTAAACTAGGCTCTGTAGAGAAAAATTCTCTAAATAAAAGTTGTAGATCTTTTAATATTCTATAAATTTGATTATAAACACTTTTGTCGTAAAATCCGTAATAAAGCCGAAATATTAAAAAAATCGATTTTTCACACGTTTTCGTGAGGAAAAAACAGAAAATCGCTAATTACCGCTAAACTAAGCGTTATTCAAAAACAATGTGTGAAATAAAAGTTGTAGGATTTAAAATTGTCTACAACTTTTATTTAATACATTTTTGCGCTGAAATGCATATTAAAGCCGTAATCTTAAAATAACAAAATTTTTACGTGAAAACACCTTTACCAAGAATTTCAGCAGAGATGGCGCCTACCCTATCTTGTAGAGCATAAAAAATTTAGTAAACCAGGCGATTTTTAAAAAAATCGTAGGACCAGTTTTTGAGAAAATCGCAAAAAAGTGAATAATTACACGAATAAACTACTACTTCCGGTTGACCGATTTTGATGAAAATGTTCGTGTCGGGTCCGGTAGTGGTGTGTAACTTAAGTTTCAAGTTTCAAGTTTGTATGATGTTCCGTTCTTGAGATATTCTGTTCACACACACAGACAAATCGCTAAAAACATGTTTTTTGGGTTCAGGGGGTCTGAAAACGTGTAGATCCGGTGAAAACTCGATGTCGAAAAATCGTCATGAAAACAATACTTTCCTTCCATATATTCATAGAGGCAAGAGAAAGTAAAAATCTGGTGTGAAACACTCACACAACTTTCTCTTGCCAATGCAAATAATTACCAATAAACCTAACATTTGTAATAAAATATTAGAAATAAACAACAAACTAACCTCAAAAAACATAACATGAGTGAGAGACGCAAAATGAAAATAAACCTCAGTTTGGCTTAAAAATACGGAAAATCAATCTTTCACGATAAACTAAGCTCTGTAGAGAAAAATGCTTTAAATAAAAGTTGTAGATCTTTTAATTTCCTATAAATTTTATTATAGTAAAATGCATAGGCCTACTAAGGTCGAAATTTCAAAGAAATCGACCTTACAAGTTTTCTTACAAGTTTTTGTGAGAAAAAACCAGAAAATCACTTTTTACCGCTAAACAAAACGTTACCTATACACAGAAATGTTTAAAATAAACGTTGTGAGACTATAAATTCTCTACAACTTAAATTATATACATTTTTCGCTGAAATGTAAGCTATTTAAAGCTGTAATCTTAAAAAAAACAATTTTTTACGATAAAACAGCCTTTTCAAGAATTTCAGCAGACATGATGCCTATCCTATCTTGTAGAGCATATAAAATCGAGTAAATAAGTCAATTTTTAAAAAACTTGTAGAATCCGTTTTTTAGAAAATCGCAAAAAAGTGAAAAATGATACGAATAATCTACTACTTCCGGTTGACCTATTTTGATGAAAATATTCGTGTCGGATTCGGTAGTAGTATGAAATTCAAGTTTCAAGTTCGTACGATGTTCCGTTCTTGAAATATTCTGTTCACACACAGACCAATATTGCTAAAAACATGTTTTTCTTGGGTTGAGGGGGTCTGAAAATGTGTAGATCCGGTGAAAACTCGACTTCGAAAAATCGACATGAAAACAATACGGTGACAATTATCGTTAAAGTCTGTTTCGGGATCTAGGTAATTAAATAATTAATACTTTAAAATTAAAAATTACAAGTATTTGTTACAACTAAAAGATTTACAAAATAAATAATAAACTAATTACAATGAAGTAATACAATAAATAACTTAAATAAGATTTACTTAATACTAACTTACTTACAAACAATTAAACAGAATGCACACACACAAAAATATTTACAACGCATACACACAACGAAAGGAAAAGGAATCTCTTCTCAACAGAAAACAGAGATTAGAATTAGCTGTCAAACTTTCCAGAAACGTCTACAATAAGCGGTCAATATCAATAAAAGCAAAAATCAGGCACTACAACACAGTAGTTCGACCAGAGGTATTATATGCGGCAGAAAGCCTATCGTTAAATTACAAGGGGCTACTGCATAATCTGGTCAAGATAGAGAGGAGGCTCCTCAGAACAATACTAGGTCCAACGAAAAATGAAGAAGGAGCCTACAGACTAAGGCCAACATCAGAGTTGTACCTCTCGAATGAAGCTGAGAAACTGGAGGATGCTATCAGAAAGAGAAGAGCCAACTACTTTGCACACCTCTTCAGGATGAGTGACAGCAGATTAACCAAAAGAATATTTGACTTTCTGTATAAAAAGAAGAATAAAAATGATTGGTTAAAGGGGGTGATGAGAGATATGGAGGAGATTGGAATCGACGAGGAAGGAATGTTGAATAGAGCTACGTTTAGAGAGGCTGTCAGAGCTTTTGCTGGTTTTCGGGAGCGCGTTTCTTTGAGGAGGACGGTGGAGTGGTCTGAGGAGAGGAGAGAGGCTGCAAGGGTGACGCTGAAGAAGTACTGGGACGACATCAAAGCCGGTAGGAGTCAAAGGAAATCCTAATGCTGATTGTTTCTCGTGGTCCACAGTTGGCCGAAGCGAAAAGAAGAAGAAGAAGAAGAAGTAATACAATAAAAAACTTAAATAAGATTTACTTAATACTAACTTACTAACAAACAATTAAACAGGATGCACACACACAAAAATATTTACAACGCATACACACAACGAAATGTACAACAATAGTTGACCGACACGAGAGTTGGCCTCGGAACCATTGACCTGTTCTAACGCACCGATAGCACTCACAGTAAACCACTCGTCAAAGATCAAACGAATACTATTACACTCACCGCACTCGACCATCTCTTTATATAGGTACATCAAAGGGATATTTCCAGAAAAACAGAGAATTTCAATGCAAAGAATAAAGTACAAAAACCCTTTTTACTTTCTCTTGCCTATATGAATATATAGGAAGGAAAGTATTGTTTTCATGTCGATTTTTAGAAATCGAGTTTTCACCGGAACGGGATCTATACGTTAACAGACCCCCTGAACCCAAAAAACATGTTTTTAGCGATTGGTCAGTGTGTGTATGAACAGAATATCTCAAAAACGGAACATCGT
Organism: Catonia carolina; assembly: GCA_035578175.1. Lineage (NCBI taxonomy): Eukaryota > Metazoa > Arthropoda > Insecta > Hemiptera > Achilidae > Catonia > Catonia carolina. The sequence continues at coordinate 102,688,980 of JAQMRL010000008.1, forward strand.
AGGAATTTGAAACTTAAAACTTAAGTTAGATACCACTAGAGGACCCGACACGAACATTTTCATCAAAATCGCTCAACCGGAAGTAGTAGCCTAGTTTCTCCACAAACTGGTCCTACGATTTTTTTAAAAATCGCCTGGTTTACTCAATGTTTTATTCTCTACAAGATAGGGTAGGCGCCATGTCTGTTGAAATTCTTGGTGATGCTGTTTTGACGTAAAAAGTGTTTTTTTTAAGATTACGGCTTTAATATGTATTATAGCGCAAAAATTTAATTAATAAAAAATGTAGAGAATTTAAAATTCTACAACTTCTATTTGAAACATTTTTTTGTATAACGCTTAGTTTAGCGGTAATTAGCGATTTTCTGTTTTGTTTTTCTCACGAAAACGTGTGAAAAATCGTTTTTTTAAGATTTCGGCCTTAGTATGCATTTTTTGACTAAAGTGTATATAATCGAATTTATAGGAAATTAAACGATCTACAACTTTTAATTAAAGGGATTTTTGTACAGTGCCTAGTTCAGCGTGAAAGATCGAACTTTCCGAATACGAATTCCGTATTTTTAAGCCAAACTGAGGTTGATTTTCATTTTGCATCTTTCATATATGATTAAAAATTAGGTTATTTTTATTGAGGTTAGTTTTTTGTTTATTTCTAATGTTAGGTTTATTGTTAATTATATGGCATTTGCAAGAGAAAGTTGTGTGAGTGTTTCACACCAGATTTTTTTCTAATAAAATGATCAAATGATTTAATTATTGTTCGTAACCCCAGGTTGTTAATCACTGGTATCAACTAAGCATGATAAAATAAAACAGCCTAATAAAATATTTCTTGCTTCACCTAAAGTTGATATTCATTATACCTGTGAGTAGAGCATAAGTTGACTTCTGATTGATTATTTATTTAAATTTGCTGTCAATTGAATCTCATTTGTTTACTCTACTGAATTTTTATCATCCTATCTAACGGGTGATTCAAAAAGAGCGCCGGTTTTTAAACGGCTGGCAAATTTTTGTTTATCGGTTGGCAACATTGTTAGACCTCATTTCTATTTCGGAGAACATTCCGATTGACGATTCAGTTGTAGTTTCTCTTGTTCGCAGTGTAGTACTCTCGCAGTCTGTGTCCAACCATGGAGAAGTTTACTGTTGCACAACGAGTGTTAATCGTCAAAACATTTTACCAGAGTGAAGAGAGTTATGCGGCTACTGTCAGGCGACTTCGCGGTACTCTAGGACGTAATGAAGCACCGAATGAATCAACAGTTCGCAGGCTCATGAAAAAGTTTTTTGAGACGGGTTCAACAGTCGACCTTAAAAGTTCTGGACGTCGTCGTTCTGGCCGAACTGAGCAGAACGTTGCGTTGGTTCGTGACAGTGTGGCTGTTAGCCCAGCAAAATCAATACGTCGCCGTTCTCAACAATTGGGTTTACGATATTCTTCTGTACGGAGAATTCTTCGGTACGATCTCCAATATCACCCGTATAAAATTCAGTTGACGCAACATTTGAAAGTGGCAGACCACCAGAAGAGACGACAGTTTGTTGACTGGGTATTAAGAAAACGGCAGGATGATGACACCTTCGCAAACAAAATCATTTTCAGTGATGAGGCGCACTTCCACTTAAACGGTTTTGTTAATAAACAGAACTGCCGTATGTGGGGTTTAGAAAACCCTCGCGTGGTTAATGAAAGGGAAATGTAGGCACAGCGAGTGACAGTTTAGTGCGGCTTTTGGTCGGGTGGTGTCATCGGCCCTTACTTTTTTGAAAATCAAGAAGGACAAGCCGTGACAGTAAATGGAGACCGATACCGTACGATGATTACGGAGTTTTTGTGGCGTTATTATTATTATTTTGTGGCGTTATTTTTGTGGCGTTTTATCAATGGACATTGACGAGTTGTGGTTTCAGCAGGATGGTGCCACCTGTCACGCTGCACGAGAAACAATGTTGTTGCTCCGTGAACGGTTCCAGGATCGCATCATTTCTCGTAATTCCGACCATCAATGGCTACCAAGGTCGTGTGACTTGACGCCTTGTGACTTTCATCTTTGGGGTCATCTGAAGTCATTGGTGTATGCCAATAAACCCCGAAACATCAATGACTTGAGGGAGGAAATTCGACGGGTTATCGGGCAAATGGAAGTCGAAACTTGTCGTGCAGTAATATCCAATTTCATGGACAGAGTTGATGCGTGCCAGCGCAGTAGAGGAGGACACATGCATGACATCATTTTTCATACATGAAATCGGAAGGTAAGATGAACTTGTTGATGTATTTATTTTCAGTTTTTCAATAAAATAAATCTCTTAATTTGATATATCAAACCCGGCGCTCTTTTTGAATCACCCTATATTACGCAATTTCAGTTCACATCCACGTACTAATTGATTACCCAATGTTATTAGATTCTACCAACGAACGATATTAAAAAAAAAATACTTGAAAACAATCACACGAACTTCTCTCGCCAATGTACATAATGGAAAAAAATTCTGGTGTGAAACACTCACACGACTTTCTCTTGCCAATGCAAATAATGACCAATATAACCTAACATTTTTTTTTTTTTTTAGCTTTTATTTTGTTATCGGGAACTGCACATTGTTGACAACTACCCAATTTGATTGCTGCTTTTTGCTGTATTTTTGACGTAGATTAGACATGAGTTTGAACAGGGACCCCCAGTAGAGTTTGTTCATGGATGGCTGTCAGCTCTGGTCATCTTACAAAGTCGCTTGCCCAACCGGTGTTACTTAACAAATAATAGCGACTTACTACCAGCTGACTGACTGGGCTGGCCCAAAGTCCAACCTAACATTAGTAATAAAACATTAGAAATAACAAAAAAAAACTAACCTCAATAAACATAACCTAATTTTAATCGTGAGTGAAAGACGCAAAATGAAAATCGACCTCAGTTTGGCTTAAGAATAAGGAAAATCACTCTTTCACGCTAAACTAGGCTCTGTAGAGAAAAATGCTCTAAATAAAAGTTGTAAATCTCTTAATTTTCTATAAATTTAATGCTATAGACTTTTGTCGTAAAATGCATACTAAGGCCGAAATCATTAAAAAAAATCGATTTTTCACAAGTTTTCGTGAGAAAAAAAACAGAAAATCGCTAATTACTGCTAAGCTAAGCGTTATGCAAAAAAATGTTTGAAATAAAAGTTGTAGGTTTCTAAATTCTCTACAACTGTTATTATGTAAACTTTTGCGCTAAAATGCATATTAAAGCTGTAAACTTAAAAAAACAATTTTTTTATGTGAAAACAGCCTTACCAAGAATTTCAGCAAACATGGTGCCTACCCTACGTTGTAGAGAATAAAAACTTGAGTAAACCAGCCGATTTTAAAAGAAATCGTACGACCGGTTTTTGAGAAAATTGCAAAAAAGTGAAAAATTACACGAATAAACTACTACTTTCGGTTGGCAGATTTTGATGAAAATGTTCGTGTCGGGTCCAATAGTGTTATGTAACTTAAGTTTCAAGTTTCAAGTTCGTACGATGTTATGTTCTTGAGATATTCTGTTGACACACTCACAGACCAATCGCTAAAAACATGTTTGTGTGGGTGTGAGAGGGTCTGTTTAGGTGTATATTCGGGTGAAGAGTGTATTTGTTAAAATTGACATGAAAACAATACTTTCCTTCCTATATATTCGTATAGGCAAGAGAAAGTAAAAAGGAACCAAAGGTAAGGTGATGAATTTCATTTATACTGTAATTCATACGATGTTATTTAAAATTAACCCACCGGGTTGGTCTAGAGGTAAAGTTGTCGCCAAAATCAGCTGTTTAACAGCTGATTTTCGGAGATGAAGGTTCCTGGTTCAAATCCTAGTAGAGGTAGTTACTTTTATACGGATTTGAATTCTAGACAGTGGTTACCGATGTACTTTGATGGTTCAATTAACCATACTCTCTCAGGAATAGTCGACCTGAGTCTGTAGAAGACTAAACAGTCTCATTTACACTTCATACACATCAACCTCATCTGATTGGGTCATGGGGTTGCTTATTGGTCTCAATTGAACAGTTTGCAACGTACACAAATTAGGGATTACAAAAAAAAAATTAAAATATCTCATTATTGGTAATAAGGTACTAATAAAAAATCTGGTGTGAAACACTCACACAACTTTCTCTTGCCAATGCAAATATTTAACAATATAACCTAACATTTTGAATTGAATTTTTTATTAAATACAAAATACATTTACATTAACATATATACTAATTCCCGCATAGGACGAGCCTGTGCGCGGGAATAAGCTGTACATTATTATATATAAATTATATCAGTAATTATTACTAAAAATATTTTTAACAATTATTATTACAAAGCTTACTGAAACTTATCTAGTTATAAAATTTACAATTCCAAATAATTAAAATTTACTAAAAACCAATATTAGTATTCCTAAGTTAGAAAAATTACACTATTATCTACAAAAAAACATTAGTAATAAAACATTAGAAATAAACAAAACTAACCTCAATAAACATAAACTTATTTTAATCATGAGTGAAAGACGGAAAATGAAAATCAAACTCAGTTTGGCTTAAAAAAACAGAAAATCACACTTGCACGCTAAACTAGGCTCTGTAGAGAAAAATGTTTTAAATAAAAGTTGTAGATCTTTTAATTTTCTATAAATTTTAATATATACATTTTTGTCGTAAAATGCACACTAAGGCCGAAATCTTAAAAAAATCATTTTTTCACACATTTTCGTGAGAAAAAAACAGAAAATCGCAAATTACCGCTAAACTAAGCGTTATACAAAAAAATGTTTGAAATAAAAGTTGTTGGATTTTAAATTCTCTACAAGTTTTATTATATAAATTGTTGCGCTAAAATGCATATTAAAGCCGTAATCTTAAAAAAACAACGTTTTTACGAGAAAACACCCTCACCAAGAATTTCAGCAAACATGGCGCCTACCCTATCTTGTAGACAATAAAAAATTGAGTAAACCAAGCGATTTTTAAAAATATCGTAGGACCAGTTTTTGAGAAAATCGCAACAAAGTGAAAAATTACACGAATAAACTACTACTTCCGGTTGACCCATTTTGATGAAAATGTTCGTGTCGGGTCCGGTAGCGGTATGTAACTTAAATTTCAAGTTTGAAGTTCGTACGTTGTTCCGTTCTTGAGATATTCTGTTCACACACACACACACACACACAAACACACACACAGATACACACACACACACACACACACAGATACACACACGCACACACACAGACTAATCGCTAAAAACATGTTTTTTGGGTTCAGGGGGTCTGAAAACGTATAGATCCGGTGAAAACTCGATTTCTTAAAATCGACATGAAAACAATACTTTCCTTCCTATATATTCATAAAGGCAAGACAAATTAAAAAAAATTTCTTTTTTTGGCCGGTAGAGTGAGCTCAGAAAGTACAAGTAAAACTTCATGAATCACCCTGTATAATGAATACAAACATCAATGTACCGGTGCGGCATAAGTCGCTATCCCAAACAGTCATACATGCATTGTAGATTTTATACATTGTGTACATGTACAGCTTGCAGTAAGGCCGGCCTGTGTGGTTTCATTTTTAACGTTGATGACACTCTTCTAACAATTCTATCCGAAATGCGTAACTCTGTGGAAGCACGTCTTGCTGATTTATTTGGAGAATTGACAAATGATTGTGCAACGTGGTGTAAATTTTCTTCAGTAGTAACCGATACAGGGCGACCAGATCCGGGTAAATCATTGACTGAACCTGTGCTTTCAAAGCGTTTATTTAAATTATACATACTTTTCATGCACGGCGTCAAAACATTAGGAAATTTTATGCAGACCTGATCACGTACTTTATCGTAATTACAATTAAATTTGCTCCACTGCTGTATAATCTCTGATTAATACTCTCTGTTGAAGTGACAGTTTTCTATTTATAATGAAAGACGTCTTTAACCGTAGCAAATGAATATGTGGGGGTAGCAACTAACACGAATACACGAGTAGAACTGAAACGGCCGATGTGTAAACTAGTGATGTGACGTTCATGAGCGAGTCGTACAAAAGAACTAGTTCTTTTAACTGAGCGGTGAGCTACCAGCTCTTTTATTTTCAACGACCAGCACACCAGCACACCGAGCGTTTCCCCCCACGCAGCACGCTCTTCGCCAGAGCTGACTTGTACATCCCCTCCACGACTAAACTACTTTTCTCTAGTCGCATCACAGCAAGGGCTACCTATACCTAAACGCTGCAAGAAAAGTATACATTTCCTATTAAACTCTGCCACTGTTTGTGAGGGTGCGGAGAGGGGGTCATTATTCTTTCATACTATACTAAAACGACAACCCTGAGACGAGTGGTTGTAAAATACCATTGTACTGTACTGTAACAATTTTACCACGTGCGAACGAAATAAAGATAGACACATGACAAAAATTTGTTTGTGGAAAGGGATGGATGAACGTTCAGGTTGACGCACACGCAAACACAACGTGCTGTGTGCGAAGGAGTGAGCAAAAGTCACCCTCGGCTTGACTCACTCTCTGTTTATTCACATAGCTCAGCTCAGTGCTGTCGTATTAGAATCTACTAGCTCACTGCCACGGTTCAGCCCATCTCATCGTTCAATTGTACGGTGGCACGCTCTGTGCCGTTCACTCAAGTGTGCAGAGCGGGGTGTGCTAGCTCACCTATTTCACTGTGCCAACCCATGACTAGTGTAAACGTACTGGCGTTCAAGGTTACCCCCCACCACTTCAGTGAGTGAACATGTAATTTTCTAGCGACGGGTAGCAATTTATGCCGCCGCACACGGTATTTCAATGAAATTGCACTTACCACATGAGCCTTCTAGTCATCCAGAAGCAACAGGCCACTGCGACGGATTTCAAAATTTTTCAACAAGATGCTACATTTAACTTAACTTTCGCCACAAGAATAAATCTCCGTTTTCAGCCGATGCAATTCCAACAACTTTCTCAGCCAGTCTGCAAATAACAGATAACACAAACAAAAATAAGAGAAACATAAATGACTGTTACATAGTATTACATGTTGCCCTTAACACGCAGTTGAAGTGTTAAATTACTGTAAATCCTCCTTAATTTGGCATTCTATAGTCCGGAATTGTCTATAATCCGGCATCAACGGCAATAGACAAAAATTATAGAATTGCCTTCACAATGAACATTGTAAAGTGAGCAACCCGACAGCTGCCGCTGACACTCAAGAGCCACAAAGCGTCACGTTTGTAAAATTTGCCGAGTCAAATAAACAATACAGTATGGCCGAAGTTATGAACTTGCATGTAATAAAAAATTATTTTTTAAATAAAAAAAAATGCTAGTTGTAAGAAGCAAGTAGATTTTAGATCTTTTTTCCAGCCATCTACCAGTGCTGTTGCTAAAAACCACGAATAGTACAGTACGTACTGTACTGTATTCAAATTTATTTCATCGTGTACTGTACTTAAAAAATGTATTTTAATATTTCTCCTGTACTTATTTTCTGATTTATACTGTTTAAATAAACCATGTTTAAATAATAAATACATACAGTAAAAGTTTCTAGTACAAATTGTGTTATTTTTTTATACGACTCCTGTATTTTTATTAATCTTCTTCTTCTTCTTCTTCACTTCCAAGGATTAGGTTTCTTGAACCTGTTCCGGTACCCATCTGTTCCTCGGTCGTCCTATATCTCTTCTTCCTGTAGGTTTGTAGTTTCTGGCGGCTTTTGGTATTCTCTCGCCTGGCATACGATTCAACTGGCTGCACCATCTGCTCCTGTTCTGCTTGATTTTGTCTAGCAACGGTAAGGCATTCAGTGTTTTTCTAATTTCTTCATTTCGTAGCCTATCTCTTCAGCTGCATCCATATACACTTCGTAAGAATCTCATTTCTGCAGCCTGGATTTTGCTGTCTACCTTTTTTGTATGTATCCAGGACTCACTGCCATACATCAAAGTAGGGACAGCAATTGTATCGTAAAACTTAAATCTCGTATCTTTTCTTGTTTTCCGTTTCAGATGTTTATGTATATTGCCACAAATGCTTTGAAATTTAGATAGTTTGTAAAGCACATCTTTGTCAAAGTCATACGAAACATCATTACCAAGATATTTGAAATGAGAGACTTGTTCAAGCACTCTGCCTCCTAATTCTATTTTAGTTCTTACCGTGTATTTTCCTTTAAATGCCATAGTTTTAGTTTTTGTCTGCGATATTTTCAAATTATATTTCTCAGACATTTTGCCTAACATAAAAACCGCTTTCTGTAACTCGTCTTCGCTTTGTTGTATTAATACCAAGTCATCTGCATAGATCATGTGATTGAGCTTCATCTGTTCTGAGAGTTGTATTCCTGAATTAATGCCTATTTTCCATGTTTGCAACATGTCGTCTATATATATGTTAAATAAAGTCGGCGACATACTGCAGCCCTGTCGAACTCCCTTATTTACCAAGATGGCTTCTGTTACCTTATCATTTACTTGCAGACGGATTGTTGTCCCCTCATATAATCCCTTCATAACTTGTTTTTATTTTATTAATAACCTCCATAATCCGGAATTTCCTTTAATCCGGCAAGCTTCGAGTCCCAAACGTGCCAGATTAAAGAGGTTTTACTGTATATGCACTCGATCTGTTAGTTGTCTCTCTTATCATATGGTCACACAATCATATGACCAGAACAAGTATAGGTAAGGAGCTATAAGTTGACGATTGGGCCTATAATAATGAGGTGGGAGGAGAGTATAAGTCTATCTATCCTACTTACATAACACTATCATCTATCAACCACCCCACAACACACTTAACTAATACAATTCACTTCATCACCCCCTAACACTAAATAACTAACAACTAATGTAATTATTTAAAGAAAGTGAATTGTTTAAAATTCAATTGCAATTTAACATAACTTTACTGAAAATAATGAAATATGAAAACCCTAAATATACAATGACATTTTGTAATTACCGTAAAACTAGCCTATCACTCACGATAATAAGCTCGCATCGACAGAACTCACGGACAAACTAGTCTTATCACTACAAGTCTATCACTACAAATGTCAGAGTGCAGTAATTCAGTTTACTAATGATGACGAAAAAGGATACTAAATATAGGTTAGGCCTAATATTATGGCTTATTTAGAATGAATGTTTATTATTTACGATAATTATTAAGAATCGATAAATAATAGAATGGGATGTTTATAAAACGACATAGTTGTAAACATAATGAATCAATGTAAGAGTAAAACTACAACATGATATCATGATTAGAGCTGTCGCTATGATGTATTTAGAAAAGCACATATAGTAGCACTTCCAACCCTCCCATAGTCCAGTCTTACTCTCGCTGACGATTGTCAACTTATATTGCATTTCTATTTCATATAATGAATTAATATAATAATTTCACTAACCTTCTTCTTAAACTGCATCACCTTTATTGTAATTCCTACTTACACGTGTTTCGGTGGATCCACCATCATCAGAGTAAATGAAAAATTGAAACTAAAAAGTTTTTTCACATTTATTTAAAATTTACATAAATATAAGTAAATATGAGAAGGGATAAATTAAAATAAATTAATTTTAAATCAGTTTTATACAAGTGACTGAAGATGTACCATCTTCTGTAAATTTTAAATAAATGTGAAAAAATTTTTTAGTTTCAATTTTTCATTTACTCTGATGATGGTGGATCCACCGAAACATGTGTAAGTAGAAATTACTATAAAGGTGACGCAGTTTAAGAAGAAGGTTAGTGAAATTATTATATTAATTCATTATATGAAATAGAAATAATTTCAAACTGCAGGATGCATTATAAAGATTTATTTTTGAATGATTATATTGCATTACCAGTACATAGTTGTGCCCATAACGGACAAGTGGAGTGTCAGATTATTTACACTCAATCTGTTAGTTGCAGGGCTAAAATAAATAGTTGTGTTTCTTATCACATGGTCATCCAATTAATTGACTGAATCGTTTAAGCACAGAAGAGGTAGAAGTGTACTGTGACACTAATCAGAGTTATCTCCTCTGAAAGTAATGAATTTCATAATACAGTTGGACCCTGTGGTGAATGAAGTGAAGGTGTTATTTGCAGAGTGGAAAATATGTGCTTTTCAGAGGGCCCGGCATGCTGATAAGTGTACTTTTCCACTGAGTGAGTGTTGGCAATGGTAAACCACCTCACTCCTCGTTTGACTTAGTAAAACCTCTACACGTTCAAACCAGCTTACAGGCTGATCACCTAAACAACTGTACATATTATTACATATTGCCCTTAACAGATAGTTGAAGTGTTAAATTTCAAACTGCAGGATGCATTATAAAGATTTATTTTTGAATGATTATATTGCATTACCAGTACATAGTTGTGCCCATAACGGACAAGTGGAGTGTCAGATTATTTACACTCAATCTGTTAGTTGCAGGGCTAAAATAAATAGTTTGCTCTCAGACAGTGGATCAGGAAATGTAGCCCTATGGGAATACAAACAGGAAACGGGCCCATATATACTATATTGTTTGCGGATGATCAAGTTGTATTAGCAGAAGACCAGCAGGATATGACATATATGCTGAACAAACTGATAGGAGATTTTCAGGAGTGGGGACTTGAGGTCAACATGGATAAAACAAATTATTTGAATATTGGAGGCAAGGGGCAGGACATACAGACAGATTTTGGTGCTATAAAGATGGTGAGGCAATATAATTACTTGGGTGTTACAATAAATGAGGATGGTAGGGACAATGAAGATATTTTGAGGAAGATAGGGAAAGGAAAAAACATTATCAGAGCACTGCATCCAATTCTGTGGAACAAAACACTTACAAAAAAGACAAAAACAAACATATATCAAGCTATGATAGAACCAATATTGACGTATGGATCTGAGGTGTGGGTCATGGATCGCAGACATGCTGCAAAATTGCTTGCTGCAGAAATGATGTATTGGAGAAGATGCGCAGGCTTATCATTGTTAGATAAAGTAAGGAATGAAGTAATAAGAGAGCAGATGCAGGCAAAAGAAACAATACTGGGTCGCATTGGGAGGAATCAGGTAAAATGGTATGGCCACCTTCGTCGAATGAATACGGAGAGAATACCATTGAAAATCTTTGAATGGACTCCAAACCAGCATCAGAAGCGAGGTAGGCCAAGGAAAATATGGATGACCAATGTTCGACAGGAGATGGAAGGTAGAGGATTACGAGAGGGAGACTGGAGAGATAGGGAGCGATGGCGGAAGGGATGCGAGAAGCGACTCTAAGGTTGCAAAACTTGCTTCATATCATCAATCTGGTAGTTGTCTCTCTTATCACATGGTCACCCAATTATACAGAGTGATTCACGAAGATATCCAGTAACTTTGGGAGCTCATTGTACATGTAAACATAATGAAAAAGTTTATATAAACATGGGTCCGGAAATGCTTCGTTACCGAGTTATGGCTAGCGAAAGATTTTGCCCGGATTTCAGCTCACCAGGTGAAATGAGGTCTTCCTGAAATTCTGGTAAAGTAGATTAAGGGACGAATTCAATTATTTCTTATAGTTTTTGACCTGATAAATTGAATAAAACAGATCGCAGAACTCTAAGTTAAGTAGTTTTTGAGAAAACCAGTGTCAAATGCAAAAAATGGAGTGAAAAAACACATTTTTCCATTTTTGGGCAACAATAACTTTGTTATTTCATCAAGAAACAGATAAAAATTTTGAATAAACCTTGTAGAAAATTTTATTCTCAACAAAACTGTGTAAATAAAGTACACAGGAAGTGAATAAATGTTTGATTAAATGAATTTTTATTCATAACAGTACAAAGTAAAAGTAACCGGAAAAACATTAATCTAAACGAATTCAACCAAGTTACAGTAAATTTTCAAAAGTGTCTTCGCCGACTTCAATGCATTTTTCTGCTCGTTTTAGGATGGCTCTTGTTGCTTTTCGTAATTCAACAAGGTTTCCTTTAACTGCGTAAAAGCTTCATTGATACGTCTGAGTATTAATGTTGTTTTAATAAAATGTTTTTTTCACACCATATTTTGCATTTGACACTGGTTTTCTCAAAAACTACTTAACTTACAGTACTGGGACCTGTTTTATTAAATTTATCAGGTCAGAAACCATAAGAAACAATTGAATTCGCCCCTTAATCTATCTTACCAGAATTTCAGAAAGACCTCATTTCACCTGGTGAGCTGAAATCCGGGCGAAATCTTTCGCTAGCCGTAACTCGCTAACGAACCATTGTCGGACCCATGTTTATATAAACTTTTTACTTTCTCTTGCCTATATAAATATATAGGAAGGAAAGTATTGTTTTCATGTCGATTTTCGAAATCGAGTTTTCACCGGATCTATACGTTTTCAGACCCCCTGAATCCAAAAAACATGTTTTTAGCGATTGGTCTGTGTGTGTGTGTGTGTGTGTATACAAAATATCTCAAGAACGGAACATCGTACGAACTTGAAACTTATATAACATACCACTACCGGACCCGACACGAACATTTTCATCAAAATCGGTCAACCGGAAGTGGGAGTTTATTCGTATAATTTTTCACTTTTTTGCGATTTTCTCAAAAACTGGTCCTACGATTTTTTTAAAAATCGCCTGGTTTACTCAATTTTTTATTCTCTACAAGATAGGGTAGGCGCCATGTTTGCTGAAATTCTGCGTGAGGCTGTTTTTACGTAAAAACATTTTCTTTTTAAGATTGCGGCTTTAATATGCATTTTAGCGCAAAACGTTATATAATAAAAGTTGTAGAGAATGTAAAATTCGACAACTTTAATTTCAAACATTTTTTTGTATAACGCTTAGTTTAGCGGTAATTAGCAATTTTCTGTTTTTTCTTACGAAAACGTGTGAAAAATCGATTTTTTCAAGATTTCGGCCTTAGTATTCATTTTATGAAAAAATAGTTTATAATCAAATTTATAGAAAATTAAAAAATCTACAACTTTTATTTAAAGCATTTTTCTCTACAGAGCCTAGTTTAGCGTGAAAGAGTGTTTTTCCGTATTTTTAAGTCGAACTGAGGTTGATTTTCATTTTGCGTCTTCACTCATGATTAAAATTAGGTTATGTTTTTTGAGGTTAGTTTTTTGTTTATTTCTAATGTTTTATGACGAATGTTACATTATATTGTAATTATTTGCATTGGCAAAGAATGTTGTGTGAGTGTTTCACACCAGATTTTTAAAATTCAAAAGAAAAATATTAGGTGTATTGTGGGAGCTAATTAAGGTTATAGCTGGTTAGCTAACCTCATGCAGGCCACTATTTAAGGAAATTAAATTGCTTACAGTTTCCTCTCTCTACATTTTTCAGGTGATTATGTATGTTAAGCAAATTAATTTTATGCAGAATTTCAATGTTCACAATCATAACACGAGAAACAGGAATGATTATTATATGGCTAATAACTTCACAAAATTGTTTCAACAAAAACCTACTTATGCAGGGAGAAAATTCATGAATAAATTACCCCAATTTTTAAAATGTTGTGATAATTTGCATTCCTTTAAAAAAAAATCTGAAAAATTACTTGATCGGTGAAACTTTTTATAGCGTACAAGAATTTCTTTGTTGATAGCAGTGATACATTGTGTGATTCTTATACGAGGTAGGGTCAAAAAGTTCCCGGAATCGGTTAATAGAAATTGATTGAAAGTATGTATAACATTTTAATCCTATTTTCCTTCAAAATACTCTCTTCCTGCATCTAAGCACTTATTACACCATTCATACAATCGTTGAAAACACTCCTGAAAGCCATTTTTCGAAAGTTCTATCAGCTGTTTCGTCGCATTTTCCATCACCTCTGATGAATCAGCAAAACGATGTCACTTCAATATCATTTTCAGTTGTGGACTTGTGGAAAAAGGTAAAAATCCGGTGGTGCAAGATCGGAAGAATATTGGAGGGTGTTCCAGAGTGGTGACATTGTTCTTTGCAAGGCATTGTTTCGCCATTAGGGAGCGATGTGACAAGGCATTATCATGCAACAAAAACAAATCATTCCCTGCCCATTTTCCCATTTTTCACGCCGTTTTCGTCGAATTGTATCTCGTATCCGTTTTAAGATCTCTTTGTGCAATTCTTTGTTGATTGTTTTCCCTGTTTGCACTGGCAAGTTGTCGAACGAGCTCAACATTCTCATCTGTGGTAGAAGTGGAAGGCTACTCAGTCCGAACATCATCTTTATTGTTATGCGACTGTCACGAAAATGCTTGTGCCACTCGTAAACTGCCGTTTTTTTCATTGCATCATTTTTGTATGCTTTCTTCAGCATCTCAAGAGTCTCCGAGGGTGATTTCTCTAGCAACACATAGAATTTGATAATGGCACGCTACTCTGATGATGGCATTTCACAATACGACGAAAGGAAAAAAACTACGTCTAAAATATCATACACCGCACGTAGAAAACCAACTCTAACTGCCTGCTGCAGGCACAGGACCTCCCTAGAGTGATACCAACCTTCCAAACAAAAATTTCCCTTCCAGCAAACAAATGCTTGACTGCATGTGACCATTCCGGGAACTTTTTGACCCTACCTCGTATGTATTTCAGGCGTTATAACTGACATGTCCTATACTCCTCTTGGAGTCTCCTGGACGCACTAAAAAAAAAGAAATACAATGTATTAGAATAATAGGTAATAGCATGACACATGCAGAAAAGAAGTGAACTAAATTATCCGTATAATGAATTAATATAATAATTTCACCAACCTTCTTTTTAAACTGTGTCACCTTTATTTTTATTCTTACTTACACGTGTTTCGGTGGATCCACCATCATCAGAGTAAATAAAAAATTGTTATCTCACTTATTTAAAATTTACAGAAGATTATACATCTTCAGTCATTTATATAAAACTGTTTTATACAAATGACTGAAGATGTATCATCAACAAAGGGGTTCATGACAAGCCTACTGAGTTAAGCAGTTCTTCTTCTTAACGTGCCTGTCCGGTTCGAACGTTGGCTACCATCATAGCTATCTTGGTCCTGTCCTCTGCTATGCGGAAAAGTTGGGCTGAGCTTTGTCCATACCAGTCTCTCAGGTTAGCAAGCCAGGATATTCTTCTTCGGCCTGGCCGCCTTCCACCATCCAATCTACCCTGCAGGATGCGCTGCAACAGTTCATATCTACCGTGGTTCCTCATAATATGACCAAGGTATTCCAATTTGCGACACTTTGTGATGTTTATTACCTCCGGTTTCTAGCTCATTCGGCGCAGTACCTCGGTGTTGGTCACCCTGTCCGTCCATGGTATCTTCAACATTCTTCTGTACAACCAAAGAAAAAAAAATGTACAGACATAACCAACAAAAAAAAATTGGTTCAAAGTTTTATTTTGCATCAAGGAGACTCCTTGTGGGAGTATAGGACATGTCAAGATAAAACTGATAAACTGAAAGTTTATCACCAATGATAAATTCATCATCACTTACCACCAAAAAATTGTTTTTGCTACTGCTTACTTCAGTAGGCTTTTATTTTATTTATTTATTTACAACAATATAAAGGCTACCAGAACTTATCCATATAAGCCTTATTGACATAAAATTTACATATTTACAAAACAATATTTGCTTATAACTATTTTATTTACGTAATATACATGCTAATACACTTTTTGTCTCTTTCTCTCATAAAAATAAAATAATGTTTCAATAAAATTACTTACTATAATAATAAATTAATAAGAAAAAAACAAAAATTCCCACAAAAAATAGTTTAGCAAAACTTGATCAAAAATAATATTATTTATTTATAAATTAATAAAAGGAAAAGGAAAAAGAAACAATAGAAAAAAGTAAAAAGAAAGAAGGAAAGGAAGAAAGAAAGAAAAAGATGCGAGTCTGCTCTGTGAATTTATGTCATTTATTGGTTGGTGAGCGCCTGATAACATTTTGATGAAAATTGTTTGTAATTATCAAAAAAAGGATCGAGTTCCAGATTAAATTTATTAAAAAAGGATATTGTCCGTATTAAGAAAGTATTACTGTATTGCACAGTGTTCACTTTAGGCAAATAAAACAGATTAAAAGTCCTGGATCTAACAAAAGGTACATAATAAAAAATGTTTTTAACAATATCCTCTAGGTCAACCTTATTATTTAATATTTTATATTAAAATTGCATACACATCACATTTCGTCTGACTTCAAGGGATTTTATGTCAAAAATTCTTCCCATCGTCTCCGTAGAAAACCCTAAAGGGCATGACATACCATATTTTTTGTAATATAGGAGATGCAATAATCTATTTTGAATTTTTTCAATCGAGTCTATGTAATTCAGATGATGGGGATTCCACACAATAGCAGCATGTTCTAACCTGCTTCTAACTAGAGCTTCAAATAGCCTTATTGGGACCTCAATTCCATCAAACTGCTTCGTATTTCTAAATATAAACCTGAGTAACCTATAACCATTATTCACAATCATATGGATGTGTTGCTTGAATGTTAATTTACTGTCAATTAGCACCCCTAAATCACGGATCTCATGGACTAAATCTAATTTTTCATTTTTTACAGAATAATCAAATATATGGAAATTAATTTGGTTGGAAAATATCATATATTTACATTTATTAATGTTTAACTCTAAATGATTTTTTTCACACCATAAATAGACATTATCCAAGTCTTTTTGAAGAAGTTTACAGTCATCAAAATTATATATATGTTTATACAGTTTCATATCGTCAGCTGGGCTTGTCATGAATCCCATTGAATCAAATATCACACAAAATGAAAAATAAAAAAATCAAACACTATGATAAATTCATCACTTACCAATGATTTTTCCTGCTACTGCTTAACTCAGTAGGCTTGTCATGAACCCCTTTGTATCAAATAGTACACAATATTTGTTTAATTACAAGTTAAATACTTTTCAACCAAAACTATTTAGAAAGGAATTCGTGCACACTGTAGAATGTTTCATCAATCAAATATTGTTTTAGCTTTTTTTTTAAAATGACTTTAATTGTCACAACTTTTTAAACCTTGAGGCAAATTATTGATGTATTTTCTACCTGCATAAGTTGGTTTTTGTTCAAACAATTTAGAGTTGTGATTAGCAACATAATCGATTCTGTTTCTTGTGTAGTGGTTGTGAACATCTAAGTTCTGTAAAAAGGTATTTTTCTTAACATACATTATCACTTGAAAAATGTACAAAGAAGGAACTGTGAGCAATTGTAGCTCTTTAAATAGTGATCTGCATGAGGTAAAGTGGTTGACTCCCATCATAATAGCTAAACCTAAATAGCTTTAAATAGCTAATATAAACCTAATAGCTTTTTTCTGTATTTTAAAAACTCTTTCCATGTTACCCTGTGATGAATTACCCCATACCAATATGGCATACCTGATATGAGATAAAATTAAACCATGATAAGCTGTTGGCAATTTTTTATCATTTAATCTGGCAATTTGTTTTAATGTAAATACCCCAGATGATATTTTACCACAAATTTGGCCGGTGTAACAATCCCACGATAGGGTCCTATCTAGTGACACTCCTAGAAATTTCACTGTTTGCACATGATCTAGGATATTATTTTGTATAAAGACATCCACTTCTCTGTTTTCCCTTGCATTGTGTTTGTTTTTGAACTGTACCTAGGTACTGACACTTTTTCCCATTAATTGTTAACATTAATTCATTCAGAAATTGGACTACAGATTCATTGCTAATATGCATATTCACTTCAAGACTTATCTACCAGTAAACGTTTGCTTTTGTTTATGATGGTTGAATTGATTTGGGTATTACTAGTGAAACAATGCAGAAGAAGTTACGCGCCTGAAACGTTACCATCTTTTGGACTTGTCTGAAAGAGTTTAAATCCATATAAAATTTTAGTGAAAAGTATTCTATATTGTAAAATGTAAATATCTTTGTACATAGTAATTTTCTCTTTGAACACATGAATAATTGATATAATGAGAGGTACTCCGGGTAATGAGGCCTCAACTTGTGATTTGTAAATACAAACGATTTGCTTATATTTTATTTTTGAAAAACTAATTGCAAATAATGTTATTTTAAAAAAAAAATTACTAGTGAAATTGATCATGAGACTGATAACAGTCACGTTGAATCTGCTGTTTAGCTTTAATTTTTTATATTTTAAATTTAGTAAACACAAAGTAATATTGTGTTTTGAAACTTGGACACTAACATCATCACTTCTCACAGATGAATATTCATCACCACCTTTCTCTAATCAGCCCGTATATCTTCTTCACAAATAATTATAATATATAATTACCTGAATATTACGATTATTATCCATTTTTATAACTCAGACAATATATATGAGTATTACTATCAATTTGAAACAACATCGCAAAAACAAGCTCTACTAAAACATGTAAACAAAGAACATCTGTTTTTGATTTGGAAACTTTGATCAGGTTGACAAACATAATTTGAACGCATTAAAAATGTTTTAGTTTACTTAAAATAAATTTAAATGTTATAAAGTAATATTTTCTATGTATCGAAGTTATTTAAAATAATAAAAAAATCGACAAAAGTACCCACATTTTAAAACTTTTATAACTTTTGAACAAATCTGTATTTTGTTGTGCTACATCGAGCGATCAACTGGTGGAAGAGAGAGGAACTAATATCAGTAACTAATATTGTACTCACGGAGTAATAATAATAATTAATTTTATTTTTACTTTCGCTTGCCTATATGAATTATATAAGAAGGAAAGTACTGTTTTCATATCAATTTTTAGATATTAAGTTTTCACCGGATCTACACGTTTTCAGACCCCCTGAACCCAAAAAACATGTTTTTAGCGTTTGGTCTGTGTGTATGTGTGAACAAAATATCTCAAGAACGGAACATCGTACAAACTTGAAATTCAGAACTGAAGTTACATACCACTACCGGACCAGACACGAACATTTTCATCAAAATCGGTCAACCGGAAGTAGTAGTTTATTCGTGTCATTTTTCACTTTTTTGCGATTTTCTGAAAAACTGGTCATACAATTTTTTTTTAAAATCGCCTGGTTTACTCATTTTTTTATGCTCTACAAGATAGGGTAAGCACCATGTTTGCTGAAATTCTCGATGAGGCTGTTTTTACGTAAAACAATTGTTTTTTTTTAAGATTACGGCTTTAATATGAATTTAAGCGTAAAAATGTATATAATAAAAGTTGTAGAAAATTTAAAATTCTACAACTTTTATTCATAACATTTTTTTGCATAACGCTTAGTTTAGCGGTAATTAGCAATTTTCTGTTTTTTTCTCACGAAAACGTGTGAAAAATCAAATTTTTTAAGATTTCGGCCTTAGTATGCAGTTCACGACAAAAGTGTATATAATCAAATTTGTAGGAAATTAAAAGATCTACAACTTTTATTTAGAGCATTTTTCTCTGCAGAGCCTAGTTTAGTGTGAGTGATTTTCCGTATTTTTAAGCCAAACTGAGGTCGATTTTCATTTTGCGTCTTTCATATATGATTAAAATTAGGTTATGTTCATTGAGATTAGTTTTTCGTTTACTTCTAATGTTTTATTACTAATGTTAGGTTTATTGTTAATTATTTGCATTGGCAAGAGAAAGTCGTGTGAGTGTTTCACACCAGATTTTTTTTTTTTTTTATTATTTAACGTCGCATCAACTGGTGTGGTCATTAGCGACGACGTTGCGGTGTAACTGTTTACAATGGAGGATGAAATGATTTTTTCGAATTTATGAAAATATGCCGTGCCTGAGTGGGATTCGAACCCAGGACCGCATGATGAGAGGCGAGCACGTTACCAACTGCGCCAATGCGGCCGGCAATAAATTTTTTACTTACTCTGTGATTGTACTGTAGCAAACCATAATAAACAAACTGAATGATGCGCGAGGTTAATATGTGACCTTCATAGCACTCGTGGTGTTACACCTTCCAAAATAATCTGGTGTGAAACACTCACACAACTTTCTCTTGCCAATGCAAATAATTTACAATATAATTTAACATTAGTAATAAAATATTAGAAATAAACAAAAAACTAACCTCAATAAACATAACCTTATTTTAATCATGAGTGAAACACTCAAAATGAAAATCAACCTCAGTCTGGCTTAAAAATACGGAAAATCACTATTTCACGCTAAACTAGGCTCTGTAGAGAAAAATACGATAAATAAAAGTTGTAGATCTTTAAATTTCCTATAAATTTGGTTGTATATATTTTTGTCGTAAAATGAATACTAAGGCCAAAATCTTAAAAAAAATCGTTTTTTCACACGTTTTCGTGAGAAAAAATCAGAAAATCGCTAATTACTGTTAAACTAAGCGTCACACAAAAAAATGTTTGAAACAGAAGTTATAGGTTTTTAAATTCTCTACAACTTTTATTATATAAGTTTTTGCGCTAAAATTTATATTAAATCCGTAATCTTAAAAAAACAACGTTTTTACGTGAAAACAGCCTCACCGAGAATTTCAGCAAACATGGCGCCTACCCTATCTTGTAGAGAATAAAAAATTGAGTAAAATAGGCGATTTTAAAAAAAATCGTAGGACCAGTTTTTGAGAAAATCGCAAAAAACTGAAAAATTATACGAATAAACTACTACTTCCGGTTGACCGATTTTGATGAAAATGTTCGTATCGGGTCCGGTAGTGGTATGTAACTTAAGTTTCAAGTTTCAAGTTCGTACGATGTTCCGTTCTTGAGATATTTTGTATACACACACACACACACACACACACACGCACACGCACACACACACACACACACACACACACACAACACACACACACACACACACACACACACACACACACACACAGACCAATCGCTAAAAACAGGTTTTTTGGGTTCAGGGGGTCTGAAAACGTATAGATCCGGTGAAAACTCGATTTCGAAAAATCGACATGAAAACAATACTTTCCTTCCCATATATTCATATAGGCAAGAGAAAGTAAAAAATCTGGTGTGAAACACTCACACAACTTTCTCTTGTCAATGCAAATAATTAACAATATAATTTAACATTGGTAATAAAACATTAGAAATAAACAAAAACTAACCTCTAAAAATATAACCTTATTTTAATAATGACTGGAAGACGCAAAATGAAAATCAACCTCAGTTTGGCTTAATAATACAGAAAATCACTCCTTCACGCTAAAATAGGCTCTGTGGAGAAAAATGCTTTAAATAAAAGTAGTAGATCTTTTAATTTCCTATAAATTTTATTTAAAACTATTTCGGCATAAAATGAATATTAAGGCCGAAATCTTAAAAAAAACGATTTTTCACATGTTTTCGTGAGAAAAAAACAGAAAACTGCTAATTACCGCTAAACTAAGCGTTATACAAAAAAATGTTTGAAATAAAAGTTGTAGGTTTTTAAATTCTCTACAACTTTTATTGTATACATTGTTGCGCTAAAATGCAAATTAAAGCCGTAATCTTAAAAAACTATGTTTTTACGTGAAAACAGCCTCACCCAGAATTTCAGCAAACATGGCGCCTACCCTATCTTGTAGAGAATTAAAAATTGAGTAAACCAGGCGATTTTTAGAAAAATCGTAGGACCAGTTTTTGAGAAAATCGCAAAAAAGTGAAAAATGACACGAGTAAACTACGACTTCCGTTTGACTGATTTTGATGAAAATGCTCGTGTCGGGTCCGGTTGTATGTAATTTAAGTTTCAAGTTTCAAGTTCGTACGATGTTCCGTTCTTGAGATATTTTGTATACACACACACACAGACCAATCGCTAAAAACATGTTTTTTGGGTTCAAGGGGTCTGAAAACGTATAGATCCGGTGAAAACTCGATTTCGAAAAATCGACGAAAACAATACTTTCCTTCCTATATATTCATATAGGCAAGAGAAAGTAAAAATGTTAGGTTATATTTTTCAATTATTTGCATTGGCAAGAGAAAGTCGTGTGAGTGTTTCACACCAGAATTTTTTTCATTATGTACATTGGCGAGAGAAGGTCGTGTGATTGTTTTCAAGTATTTTTTTTTAATATCGTTCGTTGGTAGAATCTAATAACATTGGGTAATAAATTAGTACGTGGGTGTGAACTGAAATTGCGTAATAGATACGATGATAAAAATTCAGCACAGTAAGCAGATGAGATTAAATTGACAGCTAATTTAAATAAATAATCCATCGATGTCAACTAATGCTCTACAGGTATAATGAATATCAACTTTAGATGAAGCATGAAATATTTTATTAGGCTGTTTTATTTTATAGTGCTTTGTCGATACCAGTGAATCAACCTCGGGTTACGAACAATAATTAAATCATTTAATTAGAAAAAAATCTGGTGTGAAACACTCGCACAACTTTCTCTTGCCAATGCAAATAATTAACAATAAACCTAACATTAGAAATAAACAAAAAACTAACCTCAATAAAAATAACCTAATTTTTAATCATATATGAAAGATGCAAAATGAAAATCAACCTCAGTTTGGCTTAAAAATACGGAATTCGTATTCGGAAAGTTCGATCTTTCACGCTGAACTAGGCACTGTACAAAAATCGCTTTAATTAAAAGTTGTAGATCGTTTAATTTCCTATAAATTCGATTATATACACTTTAGTCAAAAAATGCATACTAAGGCCGAAATCTTAAAAAATCGATTTTTCACATGTTTTCGTGAGAAAAAAACAGAAAATCGCTAATTACCGCTAAATTAAGCGTTATACAAAAAAATGTTTCAAATAGAAGTTGTAGAATTTTAAATTCTCTACATTTTTTATTAATTAAATTTTTGCGCTGTAATACATATTAAAGCCGTAATCTTAAAAAAAAATACTTTTTACGTCAAAACAGCATCACCAAGAATTTCAACAGACATGGCGCCTACCCTATCTTGTAGAGAATAAAACATTGAGTAAACCAGGCGATTTTTAAAAAAATCGTAGGACCAGTTTGTGGAGAAACTAGGCTACTACTTCCGGTTGAGCGATTTTGATGAAAATGTTCGTGTCGGGTCCTCTAGTGGTATCTAACTTAAGTTTTAAGTTTCAAATTCCTACGATGTTCCGTTTTTGAGATATTCTGTTCATACACACACTGACCAATCGCTAAAAACATGTTTTTTGGGTTCAGGGGGTCTGTTAACGTATAGATCCCGTTCCGGTGAAAACTCGATTTCTAAAAATCGACATGAAAACAATACTTCCCTTCCTATATATTCATATAGGCAAGAGAAAGTAAAAAGGGTTTTTGTACTTTATTCTTTGCATTAAAATTCTCTGTCTTTCTGGAAATATCCCTTTGATGTACCTATATAAAGAGATGCTCGAGTGCGGTGAGTGTAATAGTATTCGTTTGATCTTTGACGAGTGGTTTACTGTGAGTGCTATCGGTGCGTTAGAACAGGTCAATGGTTCCGAGGCCAACTCTCGTGTCGGTCAACTATTGTTGTACATTTCGTTGTGTGTATGCGTTGTAAATATTTTTGTGTGTGTGCATTCTGTTTAATTGTTTGTAAGTAGTATTACGGAAATCTTATTTAAGTTTTTTATTGTATTACTTCTTCTTCTTCTTCTTCTTCTTCTTCTTTTCGTTTCGGCCAACTGTGGACCACGAGAAACAATCAGCATTAGGATTTCCTTTTACTCCTACCGGCTTTGATGTCGTCCCAGTACTTCTTCAGCGTCACCCTTGCAGCCTCTCTCCTCTCCTCAGACCACTCCACCGTCCTCCTCAAAGAAACGCGCTCCCGAAAACCAGCAAAAGCTCTGACAGCCTCTCTAAACGTAGCTCTATTCAACATTCCTTCCTCGTCGATTCCAATCTCCTCCATATCTCTCATCACCCCCTTTAACCAATCATTTTTATTCTTCTTTTTATACAGAAAGTCAAATACAAATATTCTTTTGGTTAATGTGCTGTCACTCATCCTGAAGAGGTGTGCAAAGTAGTTGGCTCTTCTCTTTCTGATAGCATCCTCTAGTTTCTCAGCTTCATTCGAGAGGTACAACTCTGATGTTGGCCTTAGTCTGTAGGCTCCTTCTTCATTTTTCGTTGGACCTAGTATTGTTCTGAGGACCCTCCTCTCTATCTTGACCAGATTATGCAGTAGCCCCTTGTAATTTAACGATAGGCTTTCTGCCGCATATAATACCGCTGGTCGAACTACTGTGTTGTAGTGCCTGATTTTTGCTTTTATTGATATTGACCGCTTATTGTAGACGTTTCTTGAAAGTTTGACAGCTAATTCTAATCTCTGTTTTCTGTTGAGAAGAGATTCCTTTTCCTTTCGTTGTGTGTATGCGTTCTAAATATTTTTGTGTGTGTGCATTCTGTTTAATTGTTTATAAGTAGTACTAAATAAATCTTATTTAAGTTTTTTATTGTATTAGACTACTTCATTGTAGTAATTAGTTTATTATTTATTTTGTAAATCTTTTAGTTGTAATAAATACTTGTAATTTTAAATTTTAAAGTATTAATTATTTAATTACCTAGATCCCGAAACAGACTTTAACGATAATTGTCACCGTATTGTTTTCATGTCGATTTTTCGTAATCGAGTTTTCACCGGATCTACACAGTTTCAGACCCCCTCAACCCAAAAAAAACATGTTTTTAGCAATATTGGTCTGTGTGTGAACAGAATATTTCAAGAACGGAACATCGTACGAACTTGAAACTTGAATTTCATACTACTACCGAATCCGACACGAATATTTTCATCAAAATAGGTCAACCGGAAGTAGTAAATTATTCGTGTCATTTTTCACTTTTTTGCGATTTTCTAAAAAACGGATTCTACAAGTTTTTTAAAAATTGACTTATTTACTCAATTTTATATACTCTACAAGATAGGATAGGCATCATGTCTGCTGAAATTCTTGAAAAAGCTGTTTTATCGTAAAAAATTGTTTTTTTTAAGATTAAAGCTTTAATACAGCTTACATTTCAGCGAAAAATGTATATAATTTAAGTTGTAGAGAATTTATAGTCTCACAACGTTTATTTTAAACATTTCTTTGTATAGGTAACGTTTTGTTTAGCGGTAAAAAAGTGATTTTCTGGTTTTTTCTCACAAAAACTTGTAAGAAAATCGATTTCTTTAAGATTTCGACCTTAGTAGGCGTATACATTTTACTATAATAAAATTTATAGGAAATTAAAAGATCTGCAACTTTTATTTAAAGCATTTTTCTCTACAGAGCTTAGTTTAGCGTGAAAGATTGATTTTCCGTATTTCTAAGCCAAACTGAGGTTGATTTTCATTTTGCGTCTTTCACTCATGATTAAAATTAGGTTATGTTATTAAAGTTAGTTTTTTGTTTATTTCTAATGTTTTATTAATGATGTTAGGATTATTGTTAATTATTAGCATTGGCAAGAGAAAGTTGTGTGAGTGTTTCACACCAGATTTTTCTCTTCCCGAAGTTGAAAAATCACTTCAAGCGAACTCATTTTGGGACAGAAGAAAACATTCAAACGACTTTAACCGACCAACTGAAGGATGTTCCAGCACTTCCATGAGGAATGGAAGAACCGTCTCCAGCGCTGTCTGGATTCACAAGGAAGTTATTTTGAGAGTGACAACATAAAATTGTAATTACATTTGAATAAAAAATCTGGTGTGAAACACTCACACAACTTTCTCTTGCCAATGCAAATAGTTAACAATAAACCTAACATTAGTAATAAAACATTAGAAATAACCAAAGAAACTAACCTCAAAAACATAACCTTATTTTAATCATGAGTGAAAGACGCAAAATGAAAATCGTACTCAGTTTGGCTTTTGTCGTAAAATGCATACTAAGGCCGAAATGTTAAAAAAATCGATTTTTCTCACGTTTTCGTGAGAAAAAATCAGAAAATCGCCAATTACTGCTGAACTAAGCGTTATACAAAAAAAGGTTTGAAATAAAAGTTGTAGAATTTTAAATTCTCTACAACTTTATTATATAAATTTTTGCGGTAAATTGCAGATTGAAGCTGTAATGTTAAAAAAACTATGTTTTTACGTGAAAACAGCCTCACCAAGAATTTCAGCAAACATGACGCCTACCCTATCTTGTAGAGAATAAAATAATGAGTAAACCAGGCGATTTTAAAGAAAATCGTAGGACCACTTTTTGAGAAAATCGCAAAAAAGTGAAAAATTACACGAATAAACTACTACTTCCGGTTGACCGATTTTGATGAAAATGTTCGTGTCGGGTCCCGTAGTGGTATGTAACTTAAGTTTCAAGTTTCAAGTTCGTACGATGTTCCGTTCTTGAGATATTTTGTATACACACACACAGACACACGAACAGACCAATCGCTAAAAACATGTTTTTTGGGTTCACGGGGTCCGAAAACGTATAGATCCGGTGAAAACTCGCTTTCTTAAAATCGACATGAAAACAATACTTTCCTACCTATATATTCATATAGGCAAGAGAAAGTAAAAATTTTATCAGTCTCGTGACTTAATCTACAGATCTCGTGTATATAGTCTAAATAATGTTTTAAACCTCCGTAGAACACGTACCTAGTTTTGCTTTCTCTAGCCTATACGAATACATGGGAAGGAAAGTACTTTTTTCATGTCGATATTAAAAAAATTAAGTTTTCACCGAATAACAGACAGGTGGAGTGTCGAATTATTTACACTCATTCTGTTAGTTTCAGGGCTAAAATAAATAGTTCTGTTTCTTATCACATGGCCAGCCAATTAAATGACTGAACAATTGAAGAGCAGAAAAGGTAGAGGTGTAAAAGACACTAATCAGAGTTATCTCCTCTGAAAGTAATGGATTTTATTATACAGCCAGACCCTGTGGTGAATGAAGTGAAGGTGTCATTTGCAGAGTGGAAAATATATATGCTTTTCAGAGGGCCTGGCATGCTGATAAGCGTACTTTTCCATTCAGTGAGGAAGGCAATGGTAAACCAACTCACTTCTCGTTTTACTTAGTAAAACCTTTACAGGTTCAAACCAGCCTTTCGGCTGAAGATCTAAACAACACCGGATATAACGTTTTCAGACCACATACCACACGACCACGTTTTATTGTGGTGTGTGTGTGTGTGTGTGTGTGTGTGTGCGTGTGCGTGTGTGTGTGTGTGTGTGTGTGAACAAAATATCTCAAGAACGAAACATCGTATGAACTTGAAACTTCAGTTAGATATTACTACCGGACCCGACACGAACGATTTCATCAAAATCGGTCAATGGAATTAGTAGTTTATTCGTGTCATTTTTCACATTTTTGCAATTTTCTCAAAAACGGCTCCTACGATTTGGTTTAAAAACCGTCTCATATACTAAATTTTTTATGCCCTACAAAATAGGGTAGATGCCATGTCTGCTGAAATTCTTGAACAGACTGTTTTCTCGTAAAAATATTTAATTTTTTTTTAAATTGAGGCTTCAATATGCATTTTAGAGCAAAAATGTATAATAAAAGTTGTAGAGAATTTAAAATCCTTGAACTTGTATTTAAAACATTTCTTTGTACAACGTTTGGTTTAGCGTTAATAGGTGATTTTCTGTTTTTTTTTCATGAAAATCTGTAAAAACGTTTTCAAAAGATTTCAACCTTAGTAAGCATTTAACGACAAAAATGTATAATCAAATTTATAGGAAAATAAAAGATCAACTTTTATTTAAAGCATTTTTCTCTACAGAGCCTAGTTTAGCGTGAAAGAGTGATTTACCGTATTTTTAAGCCGAACTAAGGTTGATTTTCATTTCGCGTCTTTCACTCATGATTAAAATAAGGTTATGTTTTTTGAGGTAAGTTTTTAGTTAATTTTTAAAGTTTTGTTACTAATGTCAGGTTATATTGTTCATTATTTGCTTAGGCAAGAAAAAGTTGTGTGAGTTTTAAACAACAGATTTTTTTACTACATTTATGCTATGTAAAAAGGAAGCCACCGGGTTGGTCTAGAGGTAAAGTCGTCGCCAAAATCAGCTGTTTAACAGCTGATTTTCGGAGACGAAGGTTCCTGGTTCAAATCCTAGTAAAGGTAGTTACTTTTATACGGATTTGAATGCTATACAGTGGTTGTGGGTGTACTTTGATGGTTGGGGTTCAATTAACCATACTCTCTCAGGAGTGGCCGACCTGGATCTGCACAAGACTACACCTCATTTACACGTCATACACATCATCCTCATCTCATTGGGTCATGGGGTTGCTTATTGTTCTGAATTGAACAGATTGCAACGTACACAAATAAGAATAAAAAAAAAATATCAGGTTATTCTGATATTTTTTGATTTGCTTAGGCAAGAAAAAGTTGTGTGAGTGTTACACAACAGATTTTTACTAAATATTTATTTATTTTGTAGTAGGCCTAGCATCGTGTTTGAATCAACGTGTAGCAACACAAGTTGGCAAAAATAGGTTTGTTTAGTTTTAGACGTCATCGTATGCCTCCAACAGTGCAAAATAACAAACAAGAACAATATTCTAGTAAAAAGACCACGTAAGTTATTGGATTTTGGGTGTACGGTTTTTTACTTAGCAACGTTCTGAATCGCAATTTATAAGACAAAAGAAGCACAAACAAATGGCTCTATAAAAAAAAAAAATCTGGTGTGAAACACTCACACAACTTTCTCTTGCCAATGCAAATAATTAACAATAAACCTAACATTTGTAATAAAATATTAGAAATAAACAAAAAACTAACCTAAAAAAAACATAACCTTATTTTAATATGAGTGAAGGACGTGAAATGAAAATCGACCTGTTTGGCTTAAAAATATGGAAAATCACACTTTCACACTAAACTAGGCTCTGTAGAGAAAAATGCTCTAAATAAAAGTTGTAGATCTTTTAATATTCTATAATTTTGATTATAAACACTTTTGTCGTAAAATCCGTAATAAAGCCGAAATATTAAAAAAATCGATTTTGCACACGTTTTCGTGAGGAAAAAAACAGAAAATCGCTAATTACCGCTAAACTAAGCGTTATTCAAAAACAAGGTATGAAATAAAAGTTGGAGGATTTAAAATTGTCTACAACTTTTATTTAATACATTTTTGCGCTGAAATGCATATTAAAGCCGTAATCTTAAAATAACAAAGTTTTTACGTGAAAACACCTTTACCAAGAATTTCAGCCAAGATGGCGCCTACCCTATTTTGTAGAGCATAAAAAATTTAGTAAACCAGGGGATTTTTAAAAAAATCGTAGGACCAGTTTTTGAGAAAATCGCAAAAAAGTGAATAATTACACGAATAAACTACTACTTCCGGTTGACCGATTTTGATGAAAATGTTCGTGTCGGATCCGGTAGTGGTGTGTAACTTAAGTTTCAAGTTTCATGTTTGTACGATGTTCCGTTCTTGAGATATTCTGTTCACACACACACAAACACAAACACAAAACAAAACAAAACAAAACAATCGCTAAAAACATGTTTTTTGGGTTCAGGGGGTCTGAAAACGTATAGATCCGGTGAAAACTCGATTTCGAAAAATCGTCATGAAAACAATACTTTCCTTCCATATATTCATAGAGGCAAGAGAAAGTAAAAATCTGGTGTGAAACACTCACACAACTTTCTCTTGCCAATGCAAATAATTAACAATAAACCTAACATTTGTAATAAAATATTAGAAATAAACAACAAACTAACCTCAAAAAACATAACATGAGTGAGAGACGCAAATTGAAAATAAACCTCAGTTTGGCTTAAAAATACGGAAAATCAATCTTTCACGCTAAACTAAGCTCTGTAGAGAAAAATGCTTTAAATAAAAGTTGTAGATCTTTTAATTTCCTATAAATTTTATTATAGTATACTTGTCGTAAAATGCATAGGCCTACTAAGGTCGAAATTTCAAAGAAATGGACCTTACAAGTTTTCTTACAAGTTTTTGTGAGAAAAAACCAGAAAATCACTTTTTACCGCTAAACAAAACGTTACCTATACAAAGAAATGTTTAAAATAAACGTTGTGAGACTATAAATTCTCTACAACTTAAATTATATACATTTTTCGCTGAAATGTAAGCTGTATTAAAGCTGTAATCTTAAAAAAAACAATTTTTTACGATAAAACAGCTTTTTCAAGAATTTCAGCAGACATGATGCCTATCCTATCTTGTAGAGTATATAAAATTGAGTAAATAAGTCAATTTTTAAAAAACTTGTAGAATCCGTTTTTTAGAAAATCGCAAAAAAGTGAAAAATGACACGAATAATTTACTACTTCCGGTTGACCTATTTTGATGAAAATATTCGTGTCGGATTCGGTAGTAGTATGAAATTCAAGTTTCAAGTTCGTACGATGTTCCGTTCTTGAAATATTCTGTTCACACACAGACCAATATTGCTAAAAACATGTTTTTTTTTGGGTTGAGGGGGTCTGAAACTGTGTAGATCCGGTGAAAACTCGATTACGAAAAATCGACATGAAAACAATACGGTGACAATTATCGTTAAAGTCTGTTTCGGGATCTAGGTAATTAAATAATTAATACTTTAAAATTTAAAATTACAAGTATTTATTATAACTAAAAGATTTACAAAATAAATAATAAACTAATTACTACAATGAAGTAGTCTAATACAATAAAAAACTTAAATAAGATTTATTTAGTACTACTTATAAACAATTAAACAGAATGCACACACACAAAAATATTTAGAACGCATACACACAACGAAAGGAAAAGGAATCTCTTCTCAACAGAAAACAGAGATTAGAATTAGCTGTCAAACTTTCCAGAAACGTCTACAGTAAGCGGTCAATATCAATAAAAGCAAAAATCAGGCACTACAACAGAGTAGTTCGACCAGAGGTATTATATGCGGCAGAAAGCCTATCGTTAAATTACAAGGGGCTACTGCATAATCTGGTCAAGATAGAGAGGAGGGTCCTCAGAACAATACTAGGTCCAACGAAAAATGAAGAAGGAGCCTACAGACTAAGGCCAACATCAGAGTTGTACCTCTCGAATGAAGCTGAGAAACTGGAGGATGCTATCAGAAAGAGAAGAGCCAACTACTTTGCACACTTCTTCAGGATGAGTGACAGCAGATTAACAAAAAGAATATTTGTATTTGAGCCATTTTTGTCTGTGTGTGTGAACAGAATATCTCAAGAACGGAACATCGTACAAACTTGAAACTTGAAACTTAAGTTACATACCACTACCGGACCGGACACGAACATTTTCATCAAAATCGGTCAACCGGAAGTAGTAGTTTATTCGTGTAATTTTTAACTTTTTTCGATTTTCTCAAAAACTGGTCCTACGATTTTTTTTAAAATCGCCTGGTTTACTAACTTTTTTATGCTCTACAAGATAGGTATGCGCCATCATGGCTGAAATTATTGGTAAGGGTGTTTTCACGTAAAAACTTTGTTTTTTTAAGATTACGGCTTTGATATGCATTTCAGCGCAAACATGTATATAATAAAAGTTGTAGACAATTTTAAATCCTACAATTTTTATTTCACACATTGTTTTTGTATAATTCTTAGTTTAGCGGTAATTAGCGATTTTCTGTTTTTTCCTCACGAAAACGTGTGAAAAATCGATTTTTTTAATATTTCGGCTTTATTACGGATTTTACGACAAAAGTGTTTATAATCAAATTTATAGAATATTAAAAGATCTACAACTTGTATTTTGAGAATTTTTCTCTACAGAGCCTAGTTTAGTGTGAAAGTGTGATTTTCCATATTTTTAAGCAAAACAGGTCGATTTTCATTTCACGTCTTTCACTCATATTAAAATAAGGTTATGTTTTTTTTAGGTTAGTTTTTTGTTTATTTCTAATATTACATATGTTAGGTTTATTGTTAATTATTTGCATTGGCAAGAGAAAGTTGTGTGAGTGTTTCACACCAGATTTTTTTTTTATAGAGCCATTTGTAGGTGCTTCTTTTGTCTTATAAATTGCGATTCAGAACGTTGCTAAGTAAAAAACCGTACACCCAAAATCCAATAACTTACGTGGTCTTTTTACTAGAATATTGTTCTTATTTGTTATTTTACACTGTTTTGGAGGCATACGTTGACGTCAAAAACTAAACAAACCTATTTTTGCCAACTTGTGTTGCTACACGTTGATTCAAACACGATGCTAGGCCTACTACAAAATAAAAAAATATTTAGTAAAAAATCTGTTGTGTAACACTCACACAACTTTTTCTTGCCTAAGCAAATCAAAAAATACCAGAATAACCTGATATTTTTTACTTTCTCTTGCCTATATGAATATATAGGAAGGAAAGTATTGTTTTCATGTCGATTTTTCGAAATCGAGTTTTCACCGGATCTATAGGCTACGTTTTCAGACCCCCTGAACCCAAAAAAAATGTTTTTAGCGATTGGTCTGTGTGTGTGCGTGTGTGTGTGTGTGTTTGTGCGTGCGCGCGCGCGCGTGTGTGTGTGTGTGTGAACAGAATATCTCAAGAACGGAACATCGTACGAACTTGAAACTTGAAACTTAAGTTACATACCACTACCGGACGCGACACGAACATTTTCATCAAAATCGGTCAAACGGAAGTAGTAGTTTATTCGTATAATTTTTCACTTTTTTGCGATTTTCTCAAAAACTGGTCCTACGTTTTTTTTTAAAATCGCTTCATTTACTCAATTTTTTATTCTCTACAAGTTAGGGTAGGCGTCATGTTTGCTGAAATTCTGGGTGAGGCTGTTTTCACGTAAAAACAAAGTTTTTTTAAGATTACGGCTTTATTATGCAATTTAGAGCAAAAATTTATATAGTAAAAGTTGTAGAGAATTTAAAATCCTACAACTTTTATTTTAAACATTTTTTTATATAACGCTTAGTTTAGCAGTAATGAGCAAATTTCTGATTTTTTCTCACGAAAACGTGTGAAAAATCGATTTTTTTTAAGATTTCGCCCTTAGAATGCATTTAACGACAAAAGTGTATATAATTAATATTATAGGAAATTAAAAGATCTACATTTTTTATATAAAGCATTTTTCTCTACAGAGCCTAGTTTAGCGTGAAAGAGTGATTTTCCTTATTTTTAAGTCGAACTGAGGTTGATTTTCATTTTGCGTCTTTCACTCATGATTAAAATTAGGTTATGGTTATTTGAGGTTAGTTTTTTGTTTAGTTCTAATGTTTTATGACGAATGTTACATTATATTGTAATTATTTGCATTGGCAAGAGAAAGTTGCGTGAGTGTTTCACACCAGATTTTGTTTTTTAAACTGATTGTAAATATTCTCAGATGTTAGAAAAAAAATATTAATATTATTATTATGAATCCGACAAGTTAATAACCCGCTGTAGGTATTTTGTTAAATTAATGCGCCGGATTATAAGAATATGTTTTTAGTCTAGTTAGTACACGCCACCACTACAAATGTACCAGCTGTGAAACTCCAAACATTATGTTTGGCGTGTAGCATTATACGGAAGTGAAACGTGGGTGATGATAGGGGCTGTAGAAAGGAAGAGGATAGAAGCTTTTGAAATGTGGTGTTAGAGGAAAATGTTAAAGATTAGGTGGGTGGACAAAATAAGTAATTTAGAGGTTCTTAGGCGAGTGGATGAAAAAAAAAGTATATGGAAGCATCTTACCAAACGAAGGGATAGGCTGGTGGGCATATCCTAAGACATCTATCAATAATGGAGGGTAATATTGAGGGAGTAAATTGTAGAGGGAGGCAAAGATTAGAATATATAAAGCAAATTACAAAAGTTGTAGGGTGTTACAGGTATGTAGATATGAAACGACTTGCGCAAGATAGACAGTTTGGAGAACTGCATCAAACCAGTCGAGAGACTGATGACAAAAAAAAGTACACGCTACCACTACAAATGCATCAGCTGTGAAACACTACTAATTCATTCGTACACTCATTCATTCTCCCACTACTATAACAACACACTGACATTCCTCCCAACTACACATAGCTGCGACTCAAGCGGTAGCAACGCATCCAGATGCTTTTAATGTAGATGTTTTTAGTTTGGCTAATAGCAGTGACGATTCCCTTATGAGATCCATTCTGTCAACTGAACGTGCAAACGACAAAAGTTGAATTGTGATCCGTGTGAGTTGTGCTTTTTTTAATTTAGTCACGGTTGAAACGTGTGACGTAAATGTGTGCCTGTAGGCCTACATTATGTAAGTAGAAGAGTTATAAATTGCTCAATTGAAGCCTCTTCAACTACATTCTTCAGTTCACCATGGAACAGAAACCATCTTCTTCTTCTGTTACTGCAATTATCCTGTGGCTCGTGTAAGTAAATTTACAAATTGTTTAATTTATTTCGCAAATAAAATCTGTGTCCTAGAGGTAAAAGGTGTTAATTCCAATTTTGGCAAATTAAGTTTAAAAATCAGCAAGAAAGCTCTATAAAAGTTGCAGCAAAACACATTAACTCATTTTTTGTATAATGATGCGAAAGATTTTGAAAATGACTCGTTTTTTTAATTCTAATTTAATGTATACTCATTATTGACAATAAGTTATTTTATTTTGAATTATTTTGTTTTTATTGTCTTACTGATAGGCCTCAGAATTTGCTTCAAGTCTGTAATATTTTTCAAACATTGTTGTGAATAAAATGCTGTTTCTTTATCAGAATAGAGTGAGCACAGTACATTTTGTTTTCATTTGAATAACTCAAGTTACATTGGGGGTTACCGCTAATGTAATTAAAACACAGTGAGACGTAAAGAGTATGAAGTCCTGTCGGTGGTCAGGGGGTAGTAAAAGTTAAAAAATCTGGTGTGAAACACTCACACAACTTTCTCTTGCCAATGCAAATAATTAACAATAAAGCTAACATTATTAATAAAACATTAGAAATAAACCAAAAACTAACTTTAATATCATAACCTAATTTTAATCGTGAGTGAAAGACGCAAAATGAAAATCAAGCTCAGTTTGACTTAAAAATACGGAAAATCACACTTTCACACTAAACTATGCTCTGTAGAGAAAAATTCTCAAAATACAAGTTGTAGATCTTTTAATATTCTTAAAATTTGATTATATACACTTTTGTCGTAAAATCCGTAATAAAGCCGAAATATTAAAAAAATCAATTTTTCACACGTTTTCGTGAGAAAAAAATCAGAAAATCGCTAATTACTGCTAAACTAAGCGTTATACAAAAAAATGGTTGAAATAAAAGTTGTAGAATTTTAAATTCTCTACAACTTTTATTATATAACGTTTTGCGCTAAAATGCATATTAAAGCCGCAATCTTAAAAAGAAAATGATTTTACGTGAAAACAGCCTTACGCAGAATTTCAGCAAACATGGCGCCTACCCTATCTTGTAGAGCATAAAAAATGTAGTAAACCAGGCAATTTTTAAAAAAAAACGTAGGACCAGTTTTTGAGAAAATCGCAAAAAAGTGAAAAATTATACGAATAAACTACTACTTCCGGTTGACCGATTGATGAAAATGTTCGTGTCGGGTCCGGTAGTGGTATGTAACTTAAGTTTCAAGTTCGTACGATGTTCCGTTCTTGAGATATTCTGTTCACACACACACACACAGACCAATCGCTAAAAACATGTCTTTTGGGTTCAGGGGGTCTGAAAACGTATAGATCCGGTGAAAACTCGATTTCGAAAAATCGACATGAAAACAATACTTTCCTTCCTATATATTCATATAGGCAAGATAAAGTAAAAAGTTGTTTAATCATTTAAATCTCTGTATCAGAAGCTATTTTATTTGGTACAAATTTAAAAAAAAATTTCACACCTTTTTTTGTCATCAGTCTCTCGACTGGTTTGATGCAGTTATCCAACCTGTTCTATCTTGCGCAAGTCGTTTCATATCTACATACCTGTAACACCCTACAACTTTTGTAATTTGCTTTATATATTCTAATCTTTTCCTCCCTCTACAATTTACTCCCTCAATATTACCCTCCATTATTGATAGCCCAATACCTGGATGTCTTAGGATATGCCCCACTAGCCTATCCCTTCTTTTGGTAAGATGCTTCCATATACTTTTTTTTTCATCCACTCGCCTAAATTATTTATTTTGTCCACCCACCTAATCTTTAACATTTTCCTATAACACCACATTTCAAAAGCTTCTATCCTCTTCCTTTCTACAGCCCCTATCACCCACGTTTCACTTCCGTATAATGCTAGACTCCAAACATAATGTTTTAAGAAATTTTTCCTAATCTGTAAATCAATGTTTGTAGTCAGTAAGCTGTTTTTCATTTCAAAGGCTTTTCTAGCTTGAGCAATTCTACTCTTGATATCACTCGTGCTTCTACCATCCTTTGTTATTTTACTCCCTAGATAGCAGAATTCCCTAACTTCCTGTATGTTCTCGTTGCCTACTTTTAAATTTGTCATCTCTTCTAAACCACTCTTGCTGCTGCACAACACTTTCGTTTTGTTCTTATTAATTATCATGAAGTAATCCTTTCTCAAAATCTCATCCATTCCATTTAAGGCATCCTCTAGTTCTTTCTTTGTCTCGGGTAATACTACTATATCATCGGCGAATCTCAGCATTTTTATTGTTTCTCCTTGAATTTTTATTCCTGCGTCAAATTTCTCCTTCACTTCACACTTTCAGAAATTTTATAAAAAATAAAAATCTTCATGTTTTTGGTTCTGAAAAATTACAAAAATGGAGTTAACTTCCTCTACCTCTTAGGTACAGAAATATCTGCTGTAAAATACAACATGTTCGCTTGCCAATGTCAATAATATAAAATGTTACCTAATTTTTACAGTCTGCCTATATGAATATTTAGAAAGGAAAATTTTTTGTTTCATATCGATTTTAAGAAATCGAGTTTTCACCGAATATCACTTTTCAGACCCCCTCAAACCAACAAAACATGTTGGCGATTGGTATGTGTGTGTGTGTGTGTGTGTGTGTGTGTGTGTCTGAACTAAATGTCTCAATAACGGAACAACGTTCGAAAATGAAACTTGAAATTCAAGTTTGGTATCACAACCAGACCCGACACGAACATTTTCATCAAAATCAGTCAACCGGAAGTAGTAGTTTATTGGTGTAATTTTTCACTTTTTTACGATTTTCTCAAAAACGGCTCTTAACGATTTTTTTAAAAATCGCCTGGCTTACTAAATTTTTAATTTAGGGAACCCACCGGGTTGGTCTAGAGGTAAAGTCGTCGCCAAAATCAGCTGTTCAACAGCTGATTTTCGGAGACGAAGGTTCCTGGTTCAAATCCTAGTAAAGGTAGTTACTTTTATACGGATTCGAATGCTAGACAGTGGTTACCGGTGTACTTTGATGGTTGGGGTTTAGTTAACCATACTCTCTCAGGAATGGTCGACATGAGTCTGTACAAGACTACACAGTCTCATTTACACGTCATACATATCATCCTCATCTCATTGGGTCACGGGGTTGCTTATTGTTCTAAATTGAACAGATTGCAACGTACACAAATTAGGAATAAAAAAAAAACAAGATAGGGTAGGCGCCGTGTTTGCTGAAATTCTTGGTGAGGCTGTTTACACGTAAAAAATTGTTTTTTTTTAAGATTACGGCTTTAATATGCATTTTAGCGCAAAAATGTATTTAATAAAATTTACAGAGAATTTAAAATCCTACAATTTTTATTTTAAACATTTTTTAGTATAACGCTTAGTTTATCGGTAATTAGCGAATTTCTGCTCTTTTTTACGAAAACGTTTAAAAAATCGATTTCTTTAACATTTCAGCCGTAGTATGCATTTTACGACAAAAGTGTGTTTAATTAAATATATAGAAAATTTAAAGATCTACAACTTTTATTTAGAGCATTTTTCTCTATAGAGCCTAGTTTAGCGTGAAAGATTGGTTATCCGTATTTTTAAGCCAAACTGAGGTTGATTTTCATTTTGCGTCTTTCACTCATGATTAAAATTAGGTTATGTTAATGGAGTTTAGTTTGTTTGTTTATTTCTAATGTTCCAATGTTAGGTTGTTCTATAGGGTGATTCAAAAAGAGCGCCGGTTTTTAAACGGCTGGTAAATTTTTGTTTATCGGTTGGCAACATTGTTTGACCTCAGTTCTATTTCGGAGAACATTCCGATTGACGATTCAGTTGTAGTTTCTCTTGTTCGCAGTGTAATACTCTTGCAGTCTCTGTCTAACCATGGAGAAGTTTACTATTGCGCAACGAGTGTTAATCGTCAAAACATTTTACCAGAGTGGAGAGAGTTATGCGGCTACTGTCAGGCGACTTCGCGGCACTCTAGGACGTAATGAAGCACCTAAAGAATCAACAGTTCGCAGGCTCATGAAAAAGTTTTTTGAGACGGGTTCAACAGTCGACCTTAAAAGTTCTGGACGTCGTCGTTCTGGCCGAACTGAGCAGAACGTTGCGTTGGTTCGTGACAGTGAGGCTGTTAGCCCAGCAAAATCAATACGTCGCCGTTCTCAACAATTGGGTTTACGATGTTCTTCTGTACGGAGAATTCTTCGGTACGATCTCCAATATCACCCGTATAAAATTCAGTTTCTGCACGAGAAACAATGTTGTTGCTCCGTGAACGGTTCCAGGATCGCATCATTTCTCGTAATTCCGACCATCAATGGCCACCAAGGTCGTGTGACTTGACGCCTTGTGACTTTCATCTTTGGGGTCATCTGAAGTCATTGGTGTATGCCAATAAACCCCGAAACATCAATGACTTGAAGGAGGAAATTCGACGGGTTATCGGGCAAATGGAAGTCGAAACTTGTCGTGCAGTAATATCCAATTTCATGGACAGAGTTGATGCGTGCCAGCGCAGTAGAGGAGGACACATGCATGACATCATTTTTCATACATGAAATCAGAAGGTAATATGAACTTGTTGATGTATTTATTTTCAGTTTTTCAATAAAATAAATCTCTTAATTTGGTATATCAAAACCGGCGCTCTTTTTGAATTACCCTATATTAGTTATTTGCATTGACAAGAGAAAGTCGTGTGAGTGTTTCACACCAGATTTTTCTTTATAATATTAGTATAGATAAAATCGACAGTAGGGGTTGTAGTTATGAAAAGGTGGAGATCAATGTTTCCACTAAGCGCGGTAAAATAAACCACCCTTATTAAAAATTTCGGTCACATTGGCGTAGTTGGTAACGTGATCGCCTCTCATTATGCGGTCCTGGATTCGTATCCCACTCAGGCACAGCATATTTTCATACGTTACAAAAAATCATTTCATTCTCCATTGTATAGTATTGAGATGAATTGAAGTCCCCTGGCGGTGGGAGTGAGAGAATGCATAACGCTCTCACTCGCACAACCTATACGCGCCGTTCCAATAACATTGTCGTATAATTTTACTCATTATTGTGAGCAAGCGTTTATCCATGCAGTAAAACTAACAAGCAAGATAACGACTGTAGTATGTTTTCAGATTTGGATTATAAGGGTAAAGACGTTTGAGCGCATGCGTAGTTATGCCACATACCTCCCTCTCACTCGCACGGCTATGGCACCTCAATTCACCTGATCCTTATACAATAGTTATTCACCAACATCGTCGCTAATGACCGTTCCGGTTGATGCGACGTTAAATAAATAAATTTAAAAAAAATAAAAAAATTTGTTGCTTCATCTGAAGTTATTATTTGATATAATTATGAAGAGCGTTATTTGTATTATCATTGATTTGTTATTTAAATTTGCTGTTTTCAGCAAATTAAATAAATTTAATTTAGTTTAATGTATTCTCTCAGCTTACTCTACTGAATTTTTATAATCGTATCTATTAAGCAATTTTCAGTTACGTACACGTACCAATTTATTAGGTAATGTTATTTGACTCTACCAACGAACGATATTAAAAAATCTGGTGTGAAACACTCACACAACTTTCTCTTGCCAATGCAAATAATTTACAATAAACCTAACATTAGTAATAAAACATTAGAAATAAACAAAAAACTAACCTCAATAAACATAACCTTATTCTAATCATGAGTGAAACACGCAAAATGAAAAGCTAACTCAGTTTGGCTAAAAAATACGGAAAATCACTCTTTCACGCTAAACTAGGCTCTGTAGAGAAAAATGCTATAAATAAAAGTTGTAGATCTTTTAAATTTCTATAAATTTAATTATATACACTTTTGTCGTAAAATGCATACTAAGGCCGAAATCTTAAAAAAATCAATTTTTCACACATTTTCGTGAGAAAAAAACAGAAAATCGCAAATTACCGCTAAACTAAGCGTTATACAAAAAAAATGTTTGGAATAAAAGTTGTAGAATTTAAAATTATCTACATCTTTTACAAGAAACATTTTTGCGCTAAAATGCATATTTAAGTCTTAATCTTAAAAAAAAATTTATACGAGAAAACAGCCTACCATATCTTGTAGAGCATAAAAAATTTAATAAACCAGGCGATTTTTAAAAAATTGTAGGACCAGTTATTGAGAAAATCGCAAAAAAGTGAAAAATTACACGAATAAACTACTACTTTCGGTTGACTGATTTTGATGAAAATGTTCCTGTCGGGTCGTTTTATTGTTTTCAAGTTGTTTTTACTTTCTCTTGCCTATATGAATATATAGGAAGGAAAGTATTGTTTTCATGTCGATTTTAACAAATCGAGTTTTTACCGGATCTACTTTTTTTTAGACCCCCTGAACCCAAAAAAAAAATGTTTTTAGCGATTGGTCTATGAGTGTGTGAACAGAATATCTCAAGAACGGAACACCGTACGAACTTAAAACTTGAAACTTAAGTTACATACCACTAGAGGACCCAAAACGAATATTTTCATCAAAATCGGTCAACCGGAAGTATTAGTTTATTCGTGTAATTTTTCACTTTTTTGAAATTTTCTTAAAAACTGGTCCTACGATTTTTTTAAAAACATCGCCTTATTTACTAAATTTTGTATACTCTACAATCTTAAAAAAACAATTGTTTACGTGAAAACAGCCTCACCAAGAATTTCAGCAGACTTGGCGCTTACTATATCTTGTAGAGCATAAAAAATTTAGTAAACCAGGCGATTTAAAAAAAATATATATGGACCACTTTTTGAGAAAATCGCAAAAAAGTGAAATTACACGAATTTCTACTTCCGGTTGACCGATTTTGATGAAAATGTTCGTGTCGGGTCCTCTAGTGGTATCTAAATTAAGTTTTAAGTTTCAAATTCCTACGATGTTCCGTTTTTGAGATATTCTGTTCACACACACACACACACTGACCAATCGCTAAAAACCTGTTTGTGTGGGTTCAGGGGGTCTGAAAACGTGTAGATCCGGTGAAAACTCGATTTCTTAAAATCGACATGAGAACAATACTTTTCTTCCTATATATTCATATAGGCAAGAGAAAGTAAAAATATTAAAAAATATGAGTTGGCATTTTTTTACACCAGTGTTGTTGGTTTTGTTTTAGAATTGGGGCGGTCAATTACGGAACATGTTTACCAGCCAATGCGAATGACGGTGGAAAAGAACAGCCTTGGGTGTAAGTAAATGAAGAGCTGTTTTTTCTCAATGGTGGATATGGGCGGGCATTCGATCTGGCGTCTGGAGTAGTGATGGCAAAAAGAGCTATTTTATGATAACATGTCACTGAAAATAACAACCTGCTCTATAACAGTATTGTACAGTAAAATCTCTCTATTGCGGAACTCTATATAGCGGAAATCTCTCTTTAGCGGCATTATTTGCCGACCCCGACCCTTTCGTATACTACGATAATGTATTTAACTCTCGTTATAGCGGCACAAAAATCTCTCTATAGCGGCAAAACAATATCTTCAGGATATGGATTTAGACACCTATGTAGGGGCAGACAATGACTTGGCCACTTCAGCAGATGTTGGCGGTGATGCAATAATCGAAAATGTCTTAGCCCAAAACAACAAACAAGAAAGTGAAGATGACGATGAAAGGGAAACAGAAATGTTGTCCCTTCAAGTAAACAGGCACTAGACGCTATTCTTGTTGTTTACACGTACTGTCATTGCCAATATGTAAATGAAAATTTACAAGTTTTAAACATTGAAAATGAGATTGAAGACATGTTTTATGAATTGAAAACGAAACAAAATTTACAACTTATTTTACGAAATGAAATGTACTTCACAGTCATTGTTTCCTTAATAACGAAAAAAGTATATAATGTAGGCCTACTGTGTATTTTTTTGTGTTTGTGTAGCCTATGTTTTAGGAGATTTTAATTGTATGTATCCTATGTTTATTACTGTTCAGTGTAAAACGAGTTTCAGTGCTAATTAATTTTAGGCTATCTATTACGGTATGTACTGTATAAATGATTATTGAAAAAAGTTCAATACGAAAAGTGAAATTCTATTGTTAAACAACAACTTATAAAACCAGTTTGTATCCAAA
This sequence comes from Catonia carolina, assembly GCA_035578175.1. NCBI lineage: Eukaryota > Metazoa > Arthropoda > Insecta > Hemiptera > Achilidae > Catonia > Catonia carolina. Next base: position 102,731,361 of record JAQMRL010000008.1, read on the forward strand.
TTTCTTGTAAGTTAATAACCTACACTTTATGTAGGTAATTAATTTAAATATCTCACAGTATTGAAGTAATCTACTGTATTAAACATTCGTCATAAAGTTATCTATTCAGTAGTTTTTCTAGAACTTATTCCATGCACCATATACTCGTACATACCCTACGTATATACCGTATTTACTCGCGTACCCCACGCCCCCGCCTAAGCCAAGCAGCCGAATTATACGAACTAAAAAAAAAATTAATACGGTAAAAAATACAAAGGTCAAACTTACATACAATATTCATTATAATAATTTTTTACAACAAATTTAAAAAGAACAGTAATGGTTAAATTCAAATCAAGAGACAAGTAGGCTATTTATTAGTTAAGTGAACATAAAAACGCAACTTATGAGTCCATATACCCGATAGTTTATTTTTGACAGCCTGGTTAACCTGTAAAAAATAAAACGATTACTGCAAGTTTTCCTGAATATAGGAAGTTGTAAATTCTTTTGTGTTTGTATTTTCAAAAAAATATATAACCTGTTACCTGTCATAGTTCATCTGAATTGCTTCCTTCGATGTCTGAGGGATCTGGTACACATTCGCTTGTGGCACTCTCATCTTCGTCATCACTACCATCCATCCACAGGAAATCATCCTCTGTGCCATCCAAATTGTTTGAAATGCCGCATTTTTTAAAACTTTTAACAACAGTTTCTTCTGTTATCTGCAACCATGCAGTTTTGATCCACTCGTAAATTAAATTAAGCTCTGGCCTCTTGATTTTTCCAGATGGTGTATGCGCGTGTTCTTCTATAGCCATCCAATTCATATAAAGTTTCTTTAAATTACCTTTCAACAGTCGATTCACGCACACATCCAACGGTTGTAACAAACACGTCAAACCTCTCGGAATAATCACTTGAAAACTTTTGTCTTTGTTTAACATTTTCTTTACTTGGTCAGTTCGATGTCCCCTAAAACTGTCCATGACTAAGATGTTATGTGGGTTCCACACCTTTTTACCCAATCAACAACTAAATCGCTGTCCATCCACCCGCTTTCGTGCGCCGCCACAATTATGCCAGGGACATTTATTTTCGGTATGGTTTTTCTCTTAAAAATAATATACGGAGGTAATGTCTTCCCGTCCGCCGTAATACACAACATTACGGTACATCGTAATTTTTCGTAGCCTGCTGTCCGCACTTAAAACAGTTTTTCTCCTTTCTTGTTTACTGTTGTTTCGGAAGGGCTCTCAAAATAAAACAGGAGTCTGATCGCAATTGCCAATTTGGGCTAAAGAGAAATTGTACTTTTTCCTCTTATCTATAACGTGTTTTTAAAAAAATGTAATTTGCTTCTCATATTCATCCGGTACCCTTTGTGCAATACGTGTTCGCTTTCTTAAACTTAAATCATTTCTTTTGAAAAGCCTAACTATCTATCCTCTGCTGGCCTTGAAATTAAGAATACCTTTACTTTCTGCTATTTTTATACCTTTATTGTGGCACATTTCAACAGAAATACCATAACCAAATTGGCGTTTTTCTAATATAAACTGCACAAGTTCTTTTTCAATTTCATCAAATTTTTGTTTGCATCCTCTGAAACTGTCCTGTTAGCAGAAGTTTTCAAGAGAAGATTCTTTGTCTTCCTCCAATCTCGTATACATGCTTCATTTATATCAGATTTTCTACCTGCTGTTCGGTTTCCGATATTCTTAGCTTCTCGCACTACATTTAATTTCTCACTCGCGGTAAAAGAATGCAAACGTAAACCTTTGGTTGTACTCATGATGTATGTTATAAAATGACAAATAAACAAGCTGTAAAACACTGCTTACTTCGAGATGACTTTATGATGGCGTTATAGGCCTAGCTAGCAATAATACAAAAAGAAATACCGGTATTATGAGTCAATAAAAACTCTGTGGTGGGAGTTGAGGTCGTTGATCTTGACCCAGTGGGTTAAAATAAGAATGTAAGAAGTGAAGTCATCATGGGTGAAGTTATGGCGGGGCGGCTATGGGAGTACGCACGTAAGCCACGCACCCTACGTTTTCAGGCGGCAATTTAAAAAAATACCTGCGTGGGGTACGCGAGTAAATACGGTAAGTTATTTTGTACAGAAAAATTAGTACTCCAACTTCCCTCCCGCCGTTAATTACTCGCTCTCTCTATAACGGAACTCTCTTTATAGCGGCGGTACCTCATGGTCCCTTCAATTCCGCTATAGAGAGATTTTACTGTATAACCTGTTATTTTAATAACACTCCAGCCTACTGTACAGTGGGTTTTTTTTGTCATCAGTCTCTCGACTGGTTTGATGCAGTTCCCCAAGCTGTTCTATCTTGCACAAGTCGTTTCATATCTATAGTCCAGCCTCTCTTAGTTTGCTCCTAATGTAAGCAAATAATGACGTCACTGAGCATGCGCGTTGTATCAAAATGTGTACACGTTGATTAAAAAGTAACAACAAAATACTTTCAAAAGTATTTCAATACAAAATACTTTTAAAAGTATTTTTTTAAATGAAATTGTTAGGCCTACATCATATCATGACTGATGTTTTTAGTACTTTAAGTAGTTATAATTTAAAAAATAGTTAACTTAATAGGAATACAACATCCGTAAAGTCGGAGACTGTAGCGTGCACCCTGTAGTAGGTGGCTTTTGTAATGTCATAGTAAATTATACTATCTTTTGTTTTCTTGTTTCAAGTTTAGATATTTGGCTTCTGGATTATTATTTAAAATTAAATATTTTCTTCTTAAAATTTATCTTGATATATTTAGTTTTGATTCAGAATAATTTAAATTTTATTAGAAATTATTTATATTTGATTATTATTTGAAATTATTTCTTTTTATTGAAATCCAACAATTGAATATTATCTACGATGTTGTGTAGAATAGACTGCTATTGTACACGTATCATGTTGAGTCACGCACTAGTATAGCGACGGCCGCCATGAGCCACGCTAGATTTCCACGTAATGTACGAGGTCTGTTCAAAAAATAACCGAACTTTATGAATTACGCGCTAATGCAGATATTTAGCGACGTGCGGTTGGTGGCACACTGTTCTACGTCATTCCTTTTGTGAACACATTTTCTTGGATTGTTGATATCTCATTTAATTTTCGTGGTGTTCTGTTTTTAGTACGACGTGTTTAAGTGCTAGTGACGATTTTTGTAATGTGCAAAATTCGGGAGCAAAGGTGCAACGTGAAATTTCGCGTGAAGCAGGGGAAAGTTTTCACAGAAACATTTCAACTTTTGAAACAAGCTTAAGGAGATGATTCTCTGAGTTGTACGCATTGTTGTAAATAGTTTTCTCAATTTGAAAGTGGTCGCCAGTCAATTGAAGATGACCCTCGACCTTGAACGCCTTTGACTTCAACTGATGGCACCCTCGTTAGGAAAATCCATAATCTGGTGGGTGTAAATCGCCGATTGACTGTCAGAGAACTTTCAGAAGAGGTTGGCACCTCAATTGGATCGTACCATGAAATTTTAACTGAAAAATTGAACTTGCTTTGTGAGTTGCAGCAAAGTTTGTTCCCCGTTTGATGACCGAACAGCAAAAAGAACATCGTGTGGTAGTTTTTCGGCAACTTCTTGAACAAGCCAATGATGATGCAACATTCAGGAAAGGATCATAACAGGAGACGAAAACTGGGTTTACGGCTACGGCATTGAGACAAAAGTGCAGTGTTCGCAACGGGTTGACAAAAATTTCACTTTACAAAAATCGTCACTCGCACTTAAACACGTCGTACTAAAAACACAACACAACGAAAAGTAAAAGAGATATCAACAATCCAAAAACATACGTTTAATAAAGAAAGACGTAGAGTAGTGTGCTGCCAACCGCACGTCGCTAAGTATCCCTGTTTGCGCGTAATTCAAAAAGTTCGGTTATTTTTTGAACAGACCTCGTACGTAGTGAACCAGTCATCGGGTACCGGGCGCCGCAAGTAACACCCCACCCTCACCGCCATACGTACGCCCAGGCACACCATACTGTAATTTCTCCCTACGTTTTCCTCCATCTGTCAGTCTTAACTTTTTCGTTCGTACGTACAGTTCTTTGTGTGTTCGATGATCCTGAAACGAAGGCAAGCATTTCTTCACAAACCATCAACGAGATATTCAGGATGGCAACGCATTGGCGGACCACTTGTTGGAGACGGATCCCGTCATGGAAAGGGCCCTTCAATTCAAAAGAACACTCAGGAGCTGATGATACCATACGAAGAAGTCCACAAGGAGTTTGAAAAGAAGAAGAAGCAATCAGCCATAACTAACTATATTAAAACAACTTAAATTTTTTTTGCGTACATTACTGTATTTATTAAATATTCATAGATTATGATAATCGGAAAATGTTCCTAAAACTATTAAACACTTAAAACGACTAGAGGACTTTACCTTTAGAACCTAACCCCCATCTTTTCGTTCATATAAGGTATGATTATGCCCAAAACGGGCAGGTGGAGTGTTATTTTAATTGCACTCTATCTGTTTGGTCCAGGGCTAAAAAAAATAGTTGTGTTTCTTATCACATAGTCAGCCACTTATATGACTGAGAAATTTAAGAACAGAAGAGGTAGAGGTGTACTGTGACACTAGTCAGAGTTATCTCCTCTGAGAGTAATGAATTTCACTAAGCAGCCAGACCCTGTGGTGAATGAAGTGAAGGTGTCATTTGCAGGGTGGAAAGTGAGTGCTTTTCAGAGGGCCTGGCATGCTGATAAGCATACTCTTTCAACTCAGTGAGTTGTGGCAATGGTAAACCACCTTACTCCTCGTTTTTACTTAGTACAACCTCTAGAGAGGTTCAAACCACCCTTTCGGCTGTTCACCTAAACAACAAGAAGGTTTTACTAACCGCGGTAACCCTCCGGAACGGGGGGTAACCCCCGCGGATAACGAGGCATTACTGTGCTTAAATTTTATAAATTAGGCTGAATTTAGAGAATTTGTTCTATTGAAAGCTGATGACTAATTTTTTTTTCAGTGGTAATGGCACCGTCTCATATCCTGTAGTAGAGACGGATCCACTTGACTTGCGGTAATAGCAAACACTTTATTATTTTTTCAATATTATTTTGTGTTCATGAACTTTTCTGATTACCATGTAATGCGCCCCCTCCCCAACGTGTAATGTGCGCACCTTGCTTTTGAAAACATGTTTTAAGAAAAATTAAGATGGTAAAAATAATAACTCAAGACTTAACGAATGTTTTACTTTCTCTTGTCTATATGAAGCGGTGATCTTCGGTGAGAGGTTCCGAGTCGCTCCGGCGGGTCGGGATCAGGATCCGGGGAAACCGGGTAATGTTAATGTCGTAACTATGTTGCCCTACCCTGCCCTTAAGAAGAGAGTTGAAACTCTCGCTCTTGAAGCGTGGCAGTGCGAGTGGGACACCGCACGTAAGGGAAGGTCTCTGTATGGTTTCATCCAGGATCTGGGGGATGGTACGCCTCTATCGTTTCATTAAGGACATCGGGTGTCCGAGTCCTCACTGGTCACGGTGAGTTTGCAGCGTATTTAAAGCGGTTCCCTCTACTTGATGATGATTCTTGCGTCTGTGGGGAGGTCCAATCTAATACACATTTGCTGTACGATTGCCCCGCTCTTGGGTGGTCCAGACGACAACTGACCCTGGAGCTTCAAGGCCAAAGGGAAAATTGGCCTCTCACGGAACGTTCGAGTTTGTACCGCGAGGTGCATGCTCGGGCGGTGTGGGGGGGGGGGGGGTTCCTTGACGAGGTAGCTACATTCTACCGTCGTCATGTAGTATAAAATTAAGGGACAGTGTTTCTTGACTATCGTCGAAGGCACTCAAGTCAAAATTACACATGGTGAACAAACACTTGCTGGACAAATTTAAAGGCGACTAGGTCATAACTAATATTTTATTCTATTAGTTAGTTTAATTTTAATCTTCGACAAGTTCTATTCTACTGTTAGGACCCAAATTTTCATCTGACGCGGGCGTTGAGCCCGAAGAGGCACCCCGACAAGAGGGCGAGTAGTGCACACTCCCCAGGTCGGTCGACCGCCCTCCAACTCGCCCACGAAAAATTTTATTTCTTAACTAGTTTTTACTTTCTCTTGCCTATATGAATATATAGGAAGGAAAGTATTGTTTTCATGTCGATTTCAAGAAATCGAGTTTTCAACGGATCTACACGTTTTCAGACCTCCTGAACCCACACAAACATGTTTTTAGCGATTGGTCTGTGTGTGTGTGAACAGAATATCTCAAGAACGGAACAACGTACGAACTTGAAACTTTAAACTTAAGTCACATACCACTACCGGCCCGACACGAACATTTTTATCAAAATCGATCGACCGAAAGTAGTAGTTTGTTCGTGTAATTTTTCAAAACTGGTCCTACGATTTTTTTAAAAATCGCCTAGTTTACTCAATTTTTTATTCTCTACAAGCAAGGATAGGCGTCATGTTTGCTAAAATTCTAGGTGAGGCTGTTTTCACGTAAAAACATAGTTTTTTTAAGATTACGGCTTTAATATGCAATTAAGCGCAAACATTTATATAATAAAAAATGTAGAGAATTTAAATCCTACAAATTTTAATGCAAACATTTTTTGTATAACACTTAGTTTAGCGGTAATTAGCAATTTTCTGTTTTTTTCTCACAAAAACGTGGAAAAAATGTATTTTTTTAAAATTTCGGCCTTAGTATGCAATTTACGACAAAAGTGTACATAATAAAATTTATAGGAAATTAAAAGATCTACAACTTTTATATTATAGCATTTTTCTCTACAGAGTCTAGTTTAGCGTGAAAGAGTGATTTTCCGTATATTTACGGCAAACTGAGATCGATTTTCATTTTGCGTCTTTCATAATATATGATTAAAATTATGTTATGTTTATTGAGGTTAGTTTTTTGTTTATATCTAATGTTTTATTACTAATGTTAGGTTTATTGTTAATTATTTGCATTGGCAAGAGAAATTTGTGTGAGTGTTTCACACCAGATTTTTTGCTTTCTCTTGCCTATATAAATATACAGGGTGTCTCACGAGTACTCCGACAAACTTCTAAGGTGGTTTCCTCTCATCAAAATAATGAAAAAAGTTTATATAAACATGGGTTCGGAAACGCTTCGTTAGCGAGTTACGGCTAGCGAAAGATTTCGCCCTGGGTTCAGAACGTACGCCTAAATAAAGTCATCCTAGAGGTATAGGAACCCAATTTAATGAGTAGATTTGGTGGTTTCTTATGTATTTCGACCCGAAAAATTGAATAAAATAAGTTTCAGAACCTTATCTCCAGTAGTTTTTGTAATATCCAATGAAAAACGGACAAATCTGTGCATAAAAATACGTTTTTTTAGGTTTGAAGAACCCTTTTTTAGGCTGTGTTAACCCTTTCAGTGTCCAAACAATTTTTGAAAGTTTGATTTTAAAGTGCCTAATAATTTGTGTAAGGATGTACAAAAAGTGCCAACCCTTATTTTGACTAAATTTGCAGGCGCAAGCCTGCCATTGCCAATCAAACTTTCAAAACTTTCAACGTTAAAGAAAAATAAAATTTCCCGTTAAAAATTAATTTCTGTACCTGAGAAGTAAAAGGTGTTAACTCCATTTTTAGATTTTTCAGAACAGCCAATAAGTAGCAGTATTATATTTTCATTATTGTAACAAAATTTCAGTAGGTGTTAGAAATAACTTTAACAACTTCTATACTTTTTCCCACCAAAACAGGACTTAAAACCCTAACGGCTTTCTGTGTTTTGTCACTTTTTTACTTTCTACATTAGTGTTAACTCCAATGTACAATAAGTTGAAAAAACCTGTCAAGTTAAATAACTAGTGCTAACATTACTTTTATAAAGAAGCAGCATTTTACACACAACGTTTGAAAAAAGTTCAACATTTAGCAGTAGCCTACTGTTTAGTAACAGATGAATAAAACACCAAATTCAACAAAAATTAAAGCAAAATTTACTTGACTATGAGTACAACACATTCAATAACGATTTTACAAAAATCTTGTACATTAACTACAAAATTGAAGCATTAGAGCATTTCTTTCTGATTTTAAAGGCAGTTTTAACTCAATTTTTCCAAAATTGGAGTTAACACTCTTTACCTCTTTGGTACAGATTTATATTGTGTTCATAAATCGTTTTAACACTAGAAAAAATTCAAAATGTATTTTATGGTTACTGTATTTAAAGTAACATCGACAGCTTGGTCATTTGCGACTTCTGTCGGTTTTGGTATCGTAACGGTGGTTTTAACGTTTCATAATTTCCAGACCCTAGCCGGGAATAGAACTCGGGACCTTCCGCTTTGTAGGCTAGCGCGCTAGGGCCTACACCACGGAGGAAGGCGGTCTTAAAATACATTATTACATTAATTTTTGTTTAAAAACAGCTGTTATTTTTGTAAAGATTCGGTCATCCGGACGTTGGCACTTTACACATAACTGGCGATTTTCTGCGATTAAATGTTTTTCTCTCACGAAAACGTGTGAAAAATCTATTTTTGTAAGATTTCGGCCTTAGTATGCATTTTACGATACTTAAGACGAAGTGAAGTAATCAAATTAATAAGCAATTAAAAGATCTACAACTTTTATTTAAAAAAATATTTTTCTCTACAAAGCTTAGTTTAGCGTGAACGAGTGATTTTCAGTATTTTTAAAGCCAAACTGAGGTTAATTTTCATTTTGAGTCTTTCACTCATGATTAAAATAAGGTTATCTTTTTTGAAGTTAGGTTTTTGTTTATTTTTAATGTTTTATTTACTAATGTTAGGTTATACAGTATTTGTCATTGTTTGTAGTATTGGCAAGAGGAAGTCGTGTGAGTGCTTCACACCAGATTGTTTCTTACGGTAGGAACAGACTGCTATCACGTCATGCGAACTCACATCACGTCACGTCATGTCACTGTACCATATCTGAAACGTGACATCACGTTTACAAGCACACTACTGTCACGTGACAAGCGCACTCGATCGTTTCTCTTCCGCATGAATTTTGTGAAATCAGTTTTATACATAGTATAACTTCTAACTTTGATTTACTTCAAATGGAAAGTTCAAGTAGTTCTTCTGAATGGGAAGAAGAACTGGAAAATGCGGCTCTTTTATTAAATGCAGAAATATTAGCATGAAATCAAAGAGAATATGGGTACATGATATTAACAAGAGAAGGAAACAACTGGGTGAATTTCAACGACTAGTACCAGAATTACGTAGGATCCGAAACGTTTTTGAATGTATTTTAGAATGACAATGGAAGAATTTGATTTTGTTCATGACCTTATTAAAAATGATGTAAGGAAACAAAATACCCAACTCCGTGAAGCCATCACAACTGAAGAAAGATTAGGTGTTTGTTTAAAGTAAGAAAAAAATTGAGCAAACACTAATAATTTTACTTAATTTATTTTTATTGAAATTATTAATAATTATATTTTATTTTATTGGTATTCTGCTGAAGGCAGAGATACCAGTTGTAGTAGCGTAGGTGTTTCCGCATTATTTTCGGAAGAATACGATACAGCGTCTTCTCCGTTAGCTGTTGGTGTAGTTATGATTTCAATACTGCCAGATTGCAGCGTTGAAATTGCAGAGTTATCAATTTCTGCCGATAGCACCATATTACTCAGTGCGTGTTTAATTTTGGCCTGTGAGCTCACGTTTGTCAAAATATGTCAAACGAACAGAAAATGAAAACGTGATATCACGGATGAGGTGAGTGACGTGGCGTGATACGCGTGAGGTGACTTCAGTGTGAACCTGATACATAAGAGAACCATGTACAACAATGGACCACACTTTTCGCTTGTCACGTGACAGAACGTAACATCACGTGACCTCACATGACGTGATAGTAGTCTGTTTCTACCTTTATGGACTTTATCAGATTACTAAATGGGCGTTTGTGTTGTTCGTTTCAGGCCATGCATTGCTTCACGCTATAGCAATTACACAGCACGGCAGATAAAGATAGAAGACGAGTAAGTAGATATAGGCATACATCACGTTGTATTCATTTTTACTTTCTCTTGCCTATATGAATCTATAGGAAGGAAAGTATTGTTTTCATCTCCATTTTAAGAAATCGAGTTTTCACCGGATCTATACGTTTTCAGACCCCCTGAACACAAAAAACATGTTTTTAGCGATTGGTCTCTGTGTGTGTGTGTGTGCGCGCGCGCGCGTGTGTGTGTGTATGTGTGTATGTATTTGTATACAAAATATCTCAAGAACGGAATATCGTACGAACTTGAAACTTTAAACTTAAGTTACATAGGCCTACTACTACCGGACCCGACACGAACATTTTCATCAAAATCGGTCAACCGGAAGTAGTAGTTCATTCGTATAATTTTTCGCTTTTTTGTGATTTTCTCAAAAACTGGTCCTACGATTTTTTTTTAAATAGCATGGTTTACTCAATTTTTTATTCTCTACAAGATAGGGTAGGCGCCATGTTTGCTGAAATTCTGGGTGAGGCGGTTTTCACGTAAAAGCATAGTTTTTTTAAGATTACGGCTTTAATATGCATTTTAGCGCAACAATTTATATAATAAAAATTGTAGAAAATTTAAAATCCTACAACTTTTATTTCAAACAATTTTTTTTACAACGCTTAGTTTAGCAGTAATTAGCAATTTTCTGTTTTTTTGTCACGAAACGTGTGAAAAATCGATTTTTTTAAGATTTCGGCCTTAGAATTCATTTTACGACAAAAGTGTATATAATATAATTTATAGAAAATTAAAAGATCTACAACTTTTATTTATAGCATTTTTCACTACAGAGCCTAGTTTAGTGAGAAAGAGTGATTTTCCGTATTTTTATGTCAAACAGGTTGATTTTCATTTTCCGTTTTTCACTCATGATTAAAATAAGGTTATGTTTATTGAGGTTAGTTTTTTGTTTATTTCTAATATTTTATTATTAATGTAAGGTTTATTGTTAATTATTTGCATTGGCAAGAGAAAGTTGTGTGAGTGTTTCACACCAGATTTTTCAGCAAAGTGGACATAACCTGTGTCAGTATGGGTATAAGACGAACTAATGTCTTATAGCCGAGCGAGTGAGAGGGAGATATATGGCATGACTACGCATGCGCTTAAAAGGCTTTACCGTTATAATCCAAATCTAAAAATCTGGTGTGAAACACTCACACAACTTTCTCTTGCCAGTGCAAATAATTAACAATAAACCTAACATTATTAATAAAATATTAGAAATAAACGAAAAACTAACCTCAATAAACATAACCTTATTTTAATCATGAGTGAAAGACGCAAAATGAAAATCAACCTCAGTTTGGCTTAGAAATACGGAAAATCACTCTTTCTCTCTAAACTAGGCTCTGTAGAGAAAAATGCTATTAATAAAAGTTGTAGATCTTTTAATTTTCTACAAATTTAATTTTATACACTTTTGTTGTAAAATGCATACTAAGGCTGAAATGTTAAAAAAATCGATTTTTCTCACGTTGTCGTGAGAAAAAAACAGAAAATCGCTAATTAACGCTAAACTAAGCGTTATACAAAAAAATATTAAAAATAAAAGTTGTAGGTTTTTAAATTCTCTACAACGTTTATTATATAAATTGTTGCGCTAAAATGCATATTAAAGCCGTAATCTTAAAAAAACTATGTTTTTACGTGAAAACAGCCTCACCCAGAATTTCAGCAAACATGACGCCTACCCTATCTTGTAGAGCACGAAAAATTGATTAAACCAGGCGATTTTTAAAAAACTCGTAGGACCAGTTTTTGAGAAAATCGCAAAAAAGTGAAATATGACACGAATAAACTACTACTACCGGTTGACCGATTTTGATGAAAATGTTCGTGTCGGGTCCGGTAAGGGTATGTAACTTAAGTTTCAAGTTTCAAGTTCGTACGAAGTTCCGTTCTTGAAATATTTTGTATTCACAGACACACACACACAGACCAATCGCTAAAAACATGTTTTTTGGGTTCAGGGGGTCTGAAAACGTATAGATCCGGTGAAAACTCTGTTTCTAAAAATCGACATGAAAACAATACTTTCCTTCCTATATATTCATATAGGCAAGAGAAAGTAAAAACATACTACAGTTGAGCCGTTGTTAGTTTGCTCCTAGTGTCAACAAACAAAAGCTACCTACTACAGGGTGCACGCTAGAGTCTCCCACTTTACGGATCTCGTATTCCTATTAAGTTAACTATTTTTTAAATTATAACTACTTAAAGTACGTAAAACATCAGTCATGATATGATTGTACGCCTAACAATTTCATTTAAAAAAATACTTTTAAAAGTATTTTGTATTTAAATACTTTTGAAAGTATTTTGTTGTTACTTTTTAATCAGCGTGTACACATTTTGATTTAATGCTCATGCTCAGTGACGTCATTATTTGTTTACATTAGGAGCAAACTAAGAAAGGCTGGACTGTAGAAAAAGTGTCACGTCACAACGAAGTGTATTTAATTGAAAGACAACATGTGGTTAACAAATTGGTGCAATTGGACGGTAGTAAAAGGTAGTGTCTCATTGTTGAGGTTGGCAGCACTGTCACATTTCTCTTCCCTTCCTCACAGCCCATCCATAATATGCAAAAGGCGTTTTCGTTACCTCACTGTATATAGTAACCTGCCCATAACAGACAGGTGGAGTGTCAGATTATTTACACTCAATCTGTTCGTTGCAGGGCTAAAATAAATAGTTCTGTTTGTTATCACATGGTCAGCCACTTATATGACTGAACTATTTAAGAGCAGAAGAGGTAGAGGTGTATTGTGACACTAATCACAGTTATCTCTTCTGAAAGTAATGAATTTCATTGTACAGCCAGACCCTGTGGTGAATGAAGTGAAGGTGTCATTTACAGAGTGGAAAATATGTGCTTTTCAGAGGGCCCGGCATGCTGATAAGCGTACTTTTCCACTCAGTGAGTTGTGGTAATGGTAAACCACCTCCACTCCTCGTTTTTACTTAGTAAAACCTCTAGAGGTTCAAACCAGCCTTTCGGCTGTTGACCTAAGCAACAACATATAGTAATATTGTTATTGTACCTTTTTTCTAGCTTGGAGAAACCTTCAATCAGAACAAAGCTGTTAAAACCAAACACGCCTGTTGAAACCACTGTAGCATTGTAAGTAGCCCATGTTGTAAACTAAAATATCTGGTGTGAAACACTCACACAAAATTCTCTTGCCAATGCAAATAATTAACAATAAACCTAAAATTAGTAAGAAAACATTACAAATAAACAAAAAACTAACCTACCTAATAAACATAACCTAATTTTAATCATACATGAAAAACTCAAAATGAAAGTCTACCTCAGTTTGGCTTAATTAAAAATACGGATAATCACTCTTTCACGCTAAACTAGGCACTGTACAAAGACTTTATTCCACGACTTTACCTAAATTCCAGTATGACCCATTTAACAAAATTTAGAGTTGCCACATTTTTATTCCGCCCTGTATTTCTCTTATTTGCCCATGCCCCTTCTACTTGTATGACTCACTCCCCCCAGTTGGTAGTTGTCCCCATGTTCCTATGCATAATCACTCCACTACGGTGAAAAGAGCCGCCATTTTAAATTAGTAAACACTCAGAAAATAAAAAGGCCGGTGATTATGCCAAACTCTATCCTTTCCGTCTCCCCTGAAATAATAAACAAACCCCTACCTTAAATTATACCTTTAGTCCACGTTCAGTAAAATGCATGCCTTCCCCTCACCAAGATAATAGGACTCCCACAAAACTGAAAAAGGCCACTGAAATATAAAATCAAATAAAAGAGCCGCTCTTAAACCCACTTGTCCCTTACTTTAAATTTTCCACAGATAACTTCTAAAAATGAATTACCTCCTTTCAAGTCCCAGTTCCAATGTCTCACGAACCAGAATCCTATTTCCTATTTAAACTATAAAATTCCCCCTAAATTTCTTGAGGTTGCAATTATTCTGTTATATTGTTCCCCGAGCGACCAGGTGTTCCTTAACACGATGTCGCCATCATAGGGCTTCTTGGCCCTCTCAACCAGGATTCAGGATTCAGGCACTGTACAAAAAAAATGCGCTAAATAAAAGTTGTAGATCATTTGATTTCCTATAAATTTTATTACTAGTGTGTTTTACACGTGTTCTCCTTGAGTCGCACCTCCGTGCAGTTGGGAGGAATGGAGTGAGTTGTTATAGTAGTGGGAGAACGAATGAGTTAGTAGTGTTTCACAGCTGGTGTATTTGTAGTGGTAGAGTGTACTAACTAGACTACAGTTCAGCCGTTCTAAGTTTGCTCCAAATGTAAACAAATAATGACGTCACTGAGCATGCGCATTATATCTAAATGTGTACACGCTGATTAAAAACTAACAACAAAATACTTTCAAAAGTATTTAAATACAAAATACTTTTAAAAGTATTTTTATAAATGAAATTGTAAGGCCTACATCATATCACGACTGATGTTTTTAGTACTTTCAGCACTTATAATTTAAAAAAAAAATAACTTAATAGGAATACGACATCCGTAAAGTCACGGACTCTAGCGTGCATCCTGCAGTAGCTGGTTTTGGTTTGTTGACAGTAGGAGCAAACTTAGAGCGGCTGAACTATAAAAGAAAATATTCTTATAATCCGGCGCATTAATTTAACAAATACCTCAAGGGGTTATTAACTTGGTCGGATTCATAATATTTAACTTACCATTTTATATCAAAACATGTAAATAAATAATTGTAATAAATACAAACAAATATGTTTTTTTATATCCCTAATATGTGTACGTTGCAATCTGTTCAATTGAGAACAATAAGCAACCCCATGACCCAATCAGATGAGGATGATATGTATGACGTGTAAATGAGACTGTGTAGTCTTGTACAGACTCAGGCCGACCATTCCTGAGAGAGTATGGTTAATTGAACCCCAACCATTAATCAAAGTATACCGGTAACCACTGTCTACCATTCAAATCCGTATCCGTATAAAAGTAACTACCTTTACAAGGATTTGAACCAGGAACCTTCGTCTCCGAAAATCAGCTGTTAAACAGCTGATTTTGGCGACGACTTTACCTCTAGACCAACCCGATGGGGAAACAAAAATGTGAAATAGGGAAAGTTTGAGTACGAATGTATTTTTTTTTTTTTTTTTTTAACTTATTTATTTACAATCAGCCTTACAATGTGGCTTTAAGCAAATCATTATACAAGAACTAGACTTACGTGAGTGAAGTAGACAGCCTTTGCTCTCACTTCAACTAAATAAAATTTGAAAATAAAGTTAATAAAAACTAAGAAATGTTGTAAAGTTACAAAATTAACAAAAACAATGTAAAAGAAGTAAACAAAAAAATGAAGTAAACAATGCAAAAGAAGTTAACAATAAAAAAGTAAAATAAATAAAATTTTGAAATTTCACTTTAGATTAAAAAGTGGTGATGAGGATGAGTGGTGTATGTATTAAAATCGTTGGTCTAAGTGGAGGATGTGATGTCTTTTGAGGCGCTTCGTTTCCTCAAAGGTTGTCCAGTAAATTTAATGCCAGGTGGTTCTGGTGATTGTTTAATCTTAGCTGGTACCGGAGGCTCAGCTCTCTTATCTCTTCTGTTATGGTCATGTATTTCCGAGTTTCTTATCAACCACCCAGCGTTACTCGTCCATCTTAATACTTTGTTTTGGAAGCGTTGTATCATTTCTAAATTGGATCTGCTGGATGTACCCCAAAGCTGAGCGCCATACGAATTCGAATGTATGTATCAGAGTAATAGAACAATCGTTCTCCCAGAATGCATCACTCATTTATTATACCTCCCCTTTACCCTTCAGCCCGCAACTACACCCAGCTGCGACTCAACCAGTACCTCTTCTATTCTTAAATCATTGGTTCACTCATATCTCGTAATTGGGTGACCATATCATTAGAGAGAGAGAACCAGTGGCGGCCCCACTTATATATTTATATGTTAATTTTTACTTTCTCTTGCCTATATGAATATATAGGAAGGAAAGTATTGTTTTCATGTCGATTTTTCAAAATCGAGTTTTCACCGGATCTATACGTTTTCAGACCCCCTGAACCCAAACCACATGTTTTTAGCGATTGGTCTGTGTGTGTTTGTGTGTGTGTGTGTGTGTACAAAATATCTCAAGAACGGAAAATCGTACGAACTTGAAACTTGAAACTTAAGTTATATACCACTACCGGACCCGACACGAACATTTTCATTAAAATCGGTCGACCGGAAGTAGTAGTTTATTCGTGTAATTTTTCACTTTTTTGCGATTTTCTCAAAAACTGGTCCTACAATTTTTTTAAAAATCGCCTGGTTTATTCAGTTTTTTATTCTCTACAAGATAGGGTAAGCGCCATTTTTGCTGAAATTCTGTGTGAGGCTGTTATCACGTAAAAACGTTGTTTTTTTAAGATTACGGCTTTAATATGCATTTTAGCGCAAAAATTTATATAACAAAAGTTGTAGAGAATTTAAAATTCTACAACTTTTATTTCGAACATTTTTTGTATAACGCTTAGTTTAGCAGTAATTAGCGATTTTCTGATTTTTTCTCACGAAAACGTGTGAAAAATCGATTTTTTTAAGATTGCGGCTTTAGTACGCATTTTACGACAAAAGTGTATATAATCAAATTTATAGGAAATTAAAAGATCTACAACTTTTAATTAAAGCATTTTTCTCTACAGAGCCTAGTTTAGCGTGAAAGAGTGATTTTCCGTATTTCTAAGCCAAACTGAGGTCGATTTTCATTTTGCGTCCTTCACTCATGATTAACATAAGGTTATGTTTTTGATGTTAGTTTTTTTTTATTTCTAATGTTTTATTACTAATTTTAGGTTTATTGTTTATTATTTGCATTGGCAAGAGAAAGTTGTGTGAGTGTTTCACACCAGATTTTTACCTATGTAAAACATATATATATATATATATATTTGTCTATGATTTTATAAATTGAATACATGTAGATAACTAATTGAGTCCATTATATCTTTATTTCAGGATTAGTATTGAATAAACAAACACAACCTTGTAATTTTTATAAGAAATTTACTAAATTGAGCACTTTGAATACAGTACATGAGTTACAAAAACAGTTTGAAAATATAAAAATCAAGTCAAAATCCCTTATGTTGGATGTTGGTCAAAATTATGAAGAAATAATAACACATAAACTAGTCAACTCTCGATTATTGTTTACTTTAAAACAAACTGAACTGTAGCCGTCTTCCTTTTTGAGCTGCAAATTCGTCCACAACTGGATCTGGATCCGACATTAAAGGAAAACTTAATTCTCTTTCAATGGATACAATCGCCAGGTTACTAAGTCTTTGCCCTGCCATAGATGCCCGTAGATAAGGTTTAATTCGTCTCATTTGCGATACGTAAAATATCGTAACCATTATTGTTTTCAATCTTGTTGTGAATAAAAATCCTCGTTCTTTTGTTGTTTCAGTCAAGTCATATTAAAAATCTGGTGTGAAACACTCACACAACTTTCTCTTGCCAATGCAAATAATTAACAATAAACCTAACTTTTTTGTTTTTTCAATTCCTAGTATGTGTACGTTGCAATCTGTTCAATTCAGAACAATAAGCAACCCCATGACCCAATGAGATGAGGATGATATGTATGACGTGTAAATGAGGTGTAGTCTTGTACAGACTCAGGCCGACCATTCCTGAGAGAGTGTGGTTAATTGAACCCCAACCATCAAAGTACACCGGTAACCAATGTCTAGTATTCAAATCCGTATAAAAGTAACTACCTTTACAGGATTTGAACCAGGAACCTTCGTCTCCGAAAATCAGTTGTTAAACAGCTGATTTTGGCGACGACTTTACCTCTAGACCAACCCGGTGGGTCTAAACCTAACATTAATAATAAAATATTAGAAATAAACAAAAAACTAACCTCAAAAACATAACCTTATTTTAATCATGAGTGAATGATGCAAAATGAAAATCAACCTCAGTTTGGCTTAGAAATACGGAAAATCACTCTTTCTCTCTAAACTAGACTCTGTAGAGAAAAATGCTTTAAATAAAAGTTGTAGATCTTTTAATTTTTTATAAATTAAATTTTATACACTTTTGTCGTAAAATGCATACTAAGGCCGAAATCTTAAAAAAATCAATTTTTCACACATTTTCGTGAGAAAAAAACAGAAAATCGCAAATTACCGCTAAACTAAGCGTTATACAAAAAATTGTTTGAAATAAAAGTTGTAGAATTTTTAATTCTCTACAACTTTTATTATATAAAGTTTTGCGCTAAAATGCATATTAAAGCTGTAATCTTAAAAAAACAACGTTTTTTCGTGAAAACAGCCTCACCCAGAATTTCAGCAAACATGACACCTACCCTATCTTGTAGAGAATAAAAAATTGAGTAAACCAGGCGATTTTTAAAAAATTCGTAGAAACAGTTTTTGAGAAAATCGCAAAAAAGTGAAAAATTACACGAATAAACTACCACTTCCGGTTGACCGATTTCGATGAAAATGTTCCTGTCGAGTCCGGGAGTGGTACGTAACTTAAGTTTCAAGTTTCAAGTTCGTACGATGTTCCGTTCTTGAGATATTCGGTTCACACACACACACAGACCAATCGCTAAAAACATGTTTTTTGGGTTCAGGGGGTCTGAAAACGTATAGATCCGGTGAAAACTCGATTTCAAAAAATCGACATGAAAACAATACTTTCATTCCTATATATTCATATAGGCAAGAGAAAGTAAAAATGGGTGGGCCCGGGCCCACCTGCTAGGACCGCCACTGGAGAGGGAGAGAACTATGTTTTGTAGCCCTGGAACTGGCAGATCAAGTGTAAATAATTAAACACTTTACAGTTGAGCCGTTGTTAGTTTGCTCCTAGTGTCAACAAACAAAAGCCACCTACTGCAGGGTGCACGCTAGAGTCTGCCACTTAACGGATGTCGTATTCCTATTAAATTAACTATTTTTTAAATTATAAGTACTGAAAGTACTAAAAACATTAGTCATGATATAATGTAGGCCTAACGATTTCATATAAAAAAATACTTTTGAAAGTATTTTGTATTTAAAATACTTTTCAAAGTATTATGTTGTTACTTTTTAACCAGCGTGTACACATTTTGATATAATGCGCATGCTCAGTGACGTTATTATTTGTTTACATTAGGAGCAAACTAAGAGAGGCTGGACTTTACCTGCCTGCTGTTGAGGGTATAAATTATATTGAGAACATATTTAAAAAACGTTTTACCCATCTTAAACTTGTATTACCTGAATTTTTAGACTAATTCCTTAAACTTGTATTACCTGAATTTTTAGACTAATTCCTTAAACTTGTATTATTTGAATTTTTAGACTAATTCCGTTTAGTCCGGACATCGTCTAGTCCGATTTCTTCCGGATTAATGTGACTGTTATTTGTGATTGTTGGTTTGATGTTAACAGGTGTACCTTCAAACGAGATGGGGCAATTCCTGCAAAAGAACTGGTGCTGCCTCCCTTTTTTAAAGAACAATTCGAAGAAATGAACAGAAAAAGCAAACTTACTATAAAACCGGACTATAGTTCTCGGAAGTTATATGAATGCGAGGTAAAAAGTTCTGACACACCCCCCAATGTAAGTTACCACCACAACCTTCTTTTAACCCTCTGTAGGTATGTGGTACTGCCCTTAACAGACAGACAGGTGGAGTGGTAAATTATTTACACTCAATCTGTTAGTTGCAGGGCTAAAATAAATACGAGGGGGTACCCAAAAGAAACCGAAATTATTTTTTAAAACTATTTATTTTTAATTTTTTTACAAAAGAACCTTATCCCCTTCAAAATACTCTCCATTACAACTAATACATAATGTATTAACAGTATTACATAATGCAGTGGTAACCGGGTAAAAGTGCATAAGTCTAAAAACGTAATTTTTCAGTACACAATTTTTTATCTTTAGTTTGTTCTCAAAATGATGTATTTGAAGCACAAATACCGTTTTAATGGTATTTTAACTAAAATTACTTGCTCTTTAAGATGCATTAAAGAAACAATTATATTCACTAATACTTTTTAAAATACAGTAGTTATGTTCTTTTGCTCGGAAAATCTTGGTAAGGTAAAAATACATAAATCTACTTATGTAGTTTTACTCAAATCACATTTCACTTTCATCACATTTTTTGGTTGGGTAAAAGTGCATTAGTACACATACGTAGTTTTACTCATGTCACATTTCACTCTCATCACAAAATTTTTGGTTGGGTAAAAATACATAAGTATACATACGTAGTTTTACTCATGTCATGTGTAAACATTTTCTTCACATTTCGAACTCATCACAACATTTTAGGATGGTAAAAGTACATAAGTATACAAATGTATTTTTTCTAACGTTTGTAACTTATGTTTTCTTGTTAGGTCTGATTTAGAGATTGTGCACAAGTTTATTTTCTATTACTTAATTTTTGATTGGTAATCGGTTTTTTTATTAATACAAAACTGGGTGTGATATGCAAGTAGTAAAACATTCAGAAATACAAAATGATTGTTATAAAGTTTATAAAATATCATATTTTATGTTCAAAGCTGTTTTATCAGCAAGTTTTCTACTCAAGTGCCAGACCCGTCAAACCGTCGTTTCTCCAATATTTTCTCCATGATGTTCCTTGGATAATTCATGCCTTGGGATTAATTTTTTTTCTGTGACTGGAATAGGCACCCACGCAGCCTTTTGAATAACTTTGGTAATGTGTTCAGCTGCAAACTTAATTTTTTCTTCTGATTTTAGAAATAAATTTGTAATATTATTTTCTACAGAACGTTGAAAACTTTTCCAATCAGTATTTTTATTACAAAGAGTTTGAGATTTCTTTTTTAATATTTGTTCTGATTGTAGCAATAACTGGGGTGTGATTGGATGAAGAATCACAACAATTTTCAATATCAATAGAAAATTTGGAAATATTTATAACAAAAAAATCTAACAGGTCTGGAATTTTGTTCGCATCTGTTGGCCAGTGTGTTGGTTGACCACCAGACAGTGTGTCTAAATTGAGATTATTAATACACTTTTTAACGTTCTTCCTCGTAAGGTTGTTAAACGAGAACCCCGAAAAATATTTTTGGCATTCCAGTCTCCTCCTGCTATGAAACGGTAACCCAATGTTTCAAAGTATTCAGTAAATTTATTGTCTGCAACAGAATGTCTTGGTGGACAATACACTGAGGATACTATTATGGGATCACACCAATCCAATATTTGGACATTAGTAGCTTGTAAGTGAGAAGTGCAATACTGCGGAAGTTCATGGTGTTTAATTGAATTTTTTATGATCACGGCTGTACCACCATAGGCTCTCCCATGTGGATGTTGGGAATTGTAAAAAGAATAATTTTAAATTTTAAAGAAATTACGATCAGTGAAATGGGTCTCTGATATTAACAGAATATCCAGTTTATATTAATCAAAATTAAAGTTTGTATTTCCTGGTATCACTGCGCTAAACCATTGATATTCCAAGAAGCAATTCTCAAAAATTTTATGCACATAATTTATTTATCACATTTGTCAGAAGGTTCATTAATGTAACAATTTGATTAATCAATAATTCAATTTGATATGATAATTTACTAATTTTATTGTCATTACTATGCAAATTATTCTTATCGATTTTTTTGTACAGCATGATGATATGACCGGTAGTGCCTTGTTTCTTGTTGAGAACCTAAGTATTGCTGTGTGAATTCTGGAAAATGTTAATTACTGAGATCATTATTTAAGTTAAATTCTCTTATTTGCAATGGATTAGTAGGTGAATTCCTAGTTGCTAATCGCCCTTTCATTTTCTCTCTAAAATTTCTTTGTAAACCCTACATCCCCTGAAGTTGGCTGGGTGGTCATCCAGGTACAACGCACACATAGCAGGTATAATTTTATCTTTCGGATAATGTTCCTTTTTATGAACTTGTGCGCATTTTACACATCTATAAGGACGCATAGAATTATTACGAGTATGGCTGTATTGTTGGTAGCTCATGCACTGAACAATGCCAGAGGTTTTCCTCGGCGGTTTAAAGGAAACCGTGCAAATACATACATATTTTATGTTAAAAATATCCTTATTTTCTTTTAGCTCTAAATTTATAAAAAAACATAGAAAAATTAGCCTTAGTGATTCTTATAACTTAACAATATCTGCAATACCATACAATATTACGGGTGGTGGTTTTGGGATTTTTTCTTTACAATTTTAATTTCTTCCATAGGAAGTTAGCTAAATCTATTTGTTAGCTCAATTTCAGTTGTATTTGTTTTTGTTTGGTTAGAATTCAACCGAAATTTATTTGTTGTGGTTCTTAATACAGGCACTGTATGCCTGAGATATATCATAATTATTATCATGTTCTGATTGACAACTGATGACAATGCCTTCGTTATTATTTTGTCTGTAAACCTTTATGGTGTCCTTTGTTGACGATAAGGAAGAAGAAGAAGGTCGTTTCAACTGAGGGGCAGAGCGTGTTGCCTGTTCAAGATTTTGATCTCACTGTAAGTTTTCATTGATGACAACAGGGATATTTCCATATGATTGAAAACCAGCAGAGTCGTTAAATATACTGATATTTTATTCCATCCCTTTGAAGGTTATTTTTTTTAAGAAAAATAAATTATAAAAAAATACTAAATTCAAACCTGAAAGATGGCTCCCCGGGCACAAAAAATTTATTATTAAAAACTGCATAATGCAAGCTGAGTTCACGTATAAATAACTTAAGAAATAAGTCAACATTCCAGACAATAAAATCCAACAAACTTTTCGTTATGACAACAATGACTCGAGTATTGAAAATAGTGTATAATAATAAATAAACTGTTATAATTCACTTTCAAAAATTTCACATATATTTTCATGTGCTAATTGGAAAGCAGTAATGATGTTTAGAATCAATGAGGAAAATGCATAATATACACTTATGACTCTTATTTTTACTACAAGCGTTCGATTATGAAAGCCACAGAGTTGGGTAAAACTACATAAGTATACTTGAGAACATTTACTCAGGAGACGGTTTCGAAGCAGTCAATCAAAATAACAGGGAAGAAATACATATGTTGACTTAAGTATATTTACCCAAACATTAACTGAATAGTAACTAGTATTTCGCATTTGAGTAAACATAGTTATGTATACATGTGCAGTTTTACATAACCTAAAAATTTAATTTTCAAACATGCGTAAAAATAAATAAGTGAACATAACAATGTTTACCCTAACGGGCAGACTGCTCAACTGTGAGTTATGTATATTGTACCAACCTATATCTTCCTTAATATAGACAATAGAGTTGTACGTCGTTTTACCCAAAGATAGAGAAAAAAAAATACTATACATACAACCCAAAACCTAAAAATACGAAAAAATGGACTTATGCACTTTTACCCGGTTACCACTGCATTTGTCCCACCGGTGCTTCCACTGTTCAAAACATTTTTTGTACTCCTCTTCAGTGATGGCTGCCAGCTCATCCGTCGTTTTTTTCTTGACATCATCAACGTTGTTAAATCGGAGACCTTTCATGCCCCTTTTCATGCGTGGGAACAAGAAAAAATCACACGGAGCCAGATCGGGTGAGTACGGTGCGTGTGGTAGCAAAACCATGCCGTTTTTCGCCAAAAACTGGGTAACCGAGATTGCCGTGTGTGCAGGTGCGTTGTCGTGGTGGAAAAACCAGTCCCCTGTCTGCCACAAATTAGGTCTTTTACGACGAATGCTGTTTCGTAGTCTTCTTAACACTTCAAGATAAAAAGCTTGATTTACCGTCTGACCTGGTGGAACGAACTCTGAATGAACAATTCCCCTCACATCAAAAAAACAAATCAGCATTGTTTTGATGTTCGATCTGACTTGACGACTTTTTTTTGGTCGGGGTGATAATGAAGTCTTCCATTGACTGGATTGTTGTTTGGTTTCTGGGTCGTACCCATAGCCAAGACTCGTCACCCGTAATGATCTTTGACATGAAATCTGGATCAGTTTCAAGCTGTTGTTTCAAATCACTACACGTTTCAATTCGACGTTCCTTTTGAGTGTCTGTCAGAACCCGAGGCACAAACTTGGCAGCGACTCTTTTCATTGTCAAGTCTTCTGTTAAAATGCGTTGGACTGAGCTCCAAGATAACCCACTAACCTGTGATATTTGGTCAATGGTCTGTCGTCGGTCTGTTCGTACAATTTCTTTCACTTTCACAACATTTTCGTCTGTTCGGGAAGTCGACGGCCGTCCAGAACGAGGTTTGTTCTCAATCGACATGTCGCCATTTTTAAAGCGCAAAAACCACTCGTACACTTGGGTTTTTCCAATAGCGTCGTCTTTGTAAGCTGTGTTCAACATTACAACTGTTTCCGCGGCGTTTTTACCGAGCAAGAAGCAAAATTTCACAGCCGTACGTTGTTCATTAAAACTTGCCATCATGAAAAACGACACGAGCACAAAACAGCACTAGCGAGAACAATCACTGCACGAGAACAGGACAAGCTAGATCAACGAACAAAATGCATTGAACTGGCAATGAGTAGCGCTACAAGCAGCCTAGTGGCGGGAATTTGTACTGCACAAGCTCCGCCCACAGCAGAGCTATTCCGGATACTTTTGGGTACCCCCTCGTAGTTGTGTTTCTTATCACGTGGTCACCCAATTAAATGACTGAATCATTTAAGAACAGAAGAGGTAGAGGTGTATTGTGACACTAATCAGAGTTATCTCCTCTTAGAGTGATGAATTTCATTATACAGCCAGACTCTGTGGTGAATGAAGTGGAGGTGTCATTTGCAGAGTGGAAAATATGTGCTTTTCAGAGGGCCCGGCATGCTGATAAGTGTACTTTTCCATTCAGTGAGGAAGGCAATGGTAAACCACCTGACTTGGTTTTACTTAGTAAAGCCTCTACAGGTTCAAACCAGCTTTTCGGCTGTTGACCTAAACAACAACAGGGCAGCACTACGGGCGAAAATCTATATGTTGTGAAAGGTTAAATGTTTCTGTACAGGGACTTGAATAATGTATTTCTAGGGCCATAACAGTAGTCTAAGATATTACTCTGTTTTTATGTTAAGCCCTGGTAAGTAGCCCTATACTTACCAAGGAACGTTTATTGAAATAAAAATCACATAATGTTTAGTGGTAAGAATGCTAATTTTTATAACAGAAAAAATCTGGTGTGAAATACTCACACAACTTTCTCTTGCCAATATAAATAATTAACAATAAACCTAATATTAGTAATAAAACATTAGAAATAAACAAAAAACTAACCTCAATAAACATAACCTTATTTTAATCATGAGTGAAAGACGCAAAATGAAAATCAACCTCAGTTTGGCTTAAAAATACGGGAAATCACTCTTTCACGCTAAACTAGGCCCCGTAGAGAAAAATGTTCTAAATAAAAGTTGCAGATCTTTTAATTTTCTATAAATTCGATTATATACACTTTTATTATAAAATGCATACTAAGGCCGAAATCTTAAAAAAATCGATTTTTCACACGTTTTCGTGACAAAAAAAACAGAAAATTGCTAATTACTGCTAAACGAAGCGTTATACAAAAAAATGTTTGAAATAAAAGTTGTAGGTTTTTAAATTCTCTACAACTTTTATTATATAATTTTTTTCGCTAAATTGCATATTAAAGCCGTAATCTTAAAAAACTTTGTTTTTACGTGAAAACAGCCTTACCAAGAATTTCAGCGAACATGACGCCTACCCTATCTTGTACAGAATAAAGAATTGAGTAAACCAGGCGATTTTTAAAAAAATTGTAGGACCAGTTTTTGAGAAAATCACAAAAAAGTGAAAAATTACACGAATAAACTACTACTTCCGGTTGACCGATTTTGATGAAAATGTTCGTGTCGGATCCAGTAGCGGTATGTAACGTAGGTTTCAAGTTTGAAGTTCGTACGTTGTTCCGTTCTTGAGATATTCTGTTCACACACACACACAGACCAATCGCTAAAAACATGTTTTTTGGGTTAAGGGGGTCTGAAAACGTATTGATCCGGTGAAAACTCGATTTCTAAAAATCGACATGAAAACAATACTTTCCTTCCTATGTATTCATATAGGCAAGAGAAAGTAAAAATGTAGACCTATAGAATAACTTATCTCAAGTTTATATTAGCATGAATGATTGTTTCCCCGTTAAAAACTAGAACTTTCTAAGCACAGTACAAAAGTAACGACAAAACGAAGCGGCAGCGTACACTGGTATAAATTCTTACCACATTCGTGCAACTCACGAAGAAAATGGTCACTGCGCGCTAATTTCAAAATGTGGATAGCCTGCTTACCAGAGAACATCTATGACACCATAAAATACCCACCAATAAGGTTCATTTGCATACCTTATTCTTAAATAAAATCGACCTTGTTGCCAGTGGTAAGTATACTTACCAATGACCTATAAAGGGTCTTACCCTGACGGTACGTGGGAGGTAGCACCGCGAGGAGCGTAGCTCTCCGATGTGGGAGTTCCATGACGAGGTACTGGCCGTTGCCAAGCTTTGTGCAGCTGATAGGTATGCATTACGTCACTACCACTATCAGAGATTGCGTTAGTAGTAGTAACGTTTTACTTGTATTATGTTTGTAGTAGTCAAGGGTACTATCCAAACTAAAGTCCAGCTTCTGTTAGTTTGCTCCAAATGTAAACAAATAATGACGTCACTGAGCATGCACATTATATAAAAATGTGTACATGCTGATTAAAAAGTAACAACAAAATACTTTTAAAAGTATTTTTATAAATGACATTGTTAGGCGTACATCATATCCATGACTGATATTTTAAACACTTTAAGTAGTTATAATTTAAAAGATAGTTAACTTATTAGGAATAAGACATCCATAAAGTGGTGGACTCTAGCGTGCACCCTGTAGTAGCTGGCTTTGGTTTGTTTACAGTAGGAGCAAACTTAGGATGGCTCAACTGTACGTATATTCTGTGTCGCCGCGTCTACAGCGAATAGTGAAAACAACAACCACATAATTATGTCGCGCACTAGGCAGCCTACTGCCCAGCGAAGAGCAATGAGATGATTTGTAGTGTTATGACGTAACACCAGTCTGGTACTTCGTCTGTCCCCTTCATCCCCCCCACCTGCACAAAGCTCAGATTCATACAGTAGCTTCATTCTACCGTCGTCATGTAGTTTAATAAGGCAGTTATCCTGAATAGGTCTGAATCTCTGGAGGTGCCGTTTCACTAAATCTTTCCTTGCCGGGAACAAATTGATAGTGTTGAGCTCTTGCTGGTGCATCATATTATGGCGACAAAGTTCCATGTTTATTTTTATATTAGGGAAAGTATTGTTTTCTGGCGGGAAGTGTTGTGCTGGAGCGAGTGGATGCATACACGTACCTTGGAGCTCGAGTGTGTTGCAGTGGTGATCACTGTGCTGAAATAAAAATTAGAATTGAGAAAGCACGCGCTACTTTTATCAGAATGAAGAAGGTACTAACATCTTGAGATATAAATCTCGAATTGCGAATGCGTCTCCTTAAATGTTTCGTGTTCCCTGTCCTGTTGTACGGTGTGGAAGCTTGGACTCTCAATAGATTCAGTGAGAAGAAACTACAGGCTTTTGAGCTGTAGACCTACCGTAGAATGTTGAGGATCTCATATACTGAGCATGTCACGAATGAAGAGGTCCTCAGTAGAATGGGAAGCAGCTGGAACTCATGGTGGAAGTTAAGGCACGAAAATTAAGGTACCTTGGTCATGTTATGAGGGGACCAAAGTATCAAATATTGCATCTCATCATTCAAGGCAAAATATTAGGAAGAAGATCGGTGGGCAGGAGAAGGAGAAGGATATCCTGGCTGTGTAATTTGAGAAGGTGGTTCAGGTGTTCCCCAAACGAACTCTTTAAAGCAGCAGTCGACAAAATTCGTATCGCCATTATGATAGCCGACCTCCGTCATGGAGATGGCACGTGAAGAAGAAGATTGTTTTCATGTCGATTTTTCAAAATTTGGTTTTCACCGGATCTATACGTTTTCAGACCCCCTGAACCCAAAAAACATGTTCTTAGCGATTGGTCTGTGTATGTGTGTGTGAACAAAATATCTCAAGAACGGGTCATCGTATAAAGTTGAAACTTGAAACTTTAGTTAGGTGCTACTAGAGGACCCAACACGAGCATTTTCATCAAAATCGGTCGATCTGAAGTAAAGTAATAGTTATTCATGTAATTTTTCACTTTTTTGCGATTTTCTCAAAAATGGCTCCTACGATTTTTTTAAAAATCTCCACATTCACTAAATTTTTTATGATCTAAAAGATAGGGTATGCCTATTACACATTTACGTAGCTTTTTTGTGTCTATCAGTCCCAGTCTGAAACCTGCATCGTAGGGCTGAAGTCTTCCAGGAGTCCATTGATTGGCTTAGTTTCTTCCATTATTTAGGCTACCTCTAAACACTCACGCAAACAGTAAATTAAGTCTAACAAAAATACAAGTAAAACCTACACTCAAAATTTTTGAACTGATCGCTGTAAAAATTCACGGTTCAACAAACATAAATTACACTATTGATAGCTAGCGACTCGTACTTCACTTAATAACCAACTGAAAGAAGCTCAGAGACAGCACAGGAATGAATCGCTCGCTGACTGCTGCACGTGGCAACGTTGGAGGGAGCAGGGAGCAGGGGGAAGCGCTCCGGGCACGTCGTCACCATCAGACCATTTTCATGCGGGCAACTCTAGTATACAACCTAATATACTCTAGTGTACTGTCTAGTATACTCTGCAACTCTCTAGTATACTCTAGGACTCTCTAGTATACTCTAATACTATCTACTGTAATCTAGGACTCTCTAGTATACTCTAATACTATCTAGTGTAATCTAGGACTCTCTAGTATACTCTAATACTATCTAGTGTAATCTAGGACTCTCTAGTATACTCTAATACTATCTAGTGTAATCTAGGACTCTCTAGTATACTCTAATACTACCTAGTGTAATCTAGGACTCTCTAGTATACTTTAATACTATCTAGTATACTCTAGGACTCTCTAGTATACTCTAATACTATCTAGTGTAATCTAGGACTCTCTAGTATACTCTAATACTATCTAGTGTAATCTAGGACTCTCTAGTATACTCTAATACTATCTAGTATACTCTAGGACTCTCTAGTATACTCTAATACTATCTAGTATACTCTAGGACTCTCTAGTATACTCTAATACTATCTACTGTAATCTAGGACTTTCTAGTATACTCTAATACTATCTAGTATACTCTATGACTCTCTAGTATACTCTAATACTATCTAGTGTAATCTAGGACTCTCTAGTATACTCTAATACTATCTAGTGTAATCTAGGACTCTCTAGTATACTTTAATACTATCTAGTATACTCTAGGACTCTCTAGTATACTCTAATACTATCTAGTATACTCTAGGACTCTCTAGTATACCCTAATACTATCTAGTGTAATCTAGGACTCTCTAGTATACTCTAATACTATCTAGTGTAATCTAGGACTCTCTAGTATACTCTAATACTATCTAGTATACTCTAGAACTCTCTAGTATACTCTAATACTATCTAGTATACTCTAGGACTCTCTAGTATACTCTAATACTATCTAGTGTAATCTAGGACTCTCTAGTATACTCTAATACTATCTATTGTAATCTAGAACTCTCTAGTATACTCTAATACTATCTAGTATACTCTAGGACTCTCTAGTATACTCTAATACTATCTAGTGTAATCTAGGACTCTCTGGTATACTCTAGTACTCTCTAGTGTACTCTAGTATTCTCCAGTATACTCTAGGACTCTTTAAAATACTCTAAGATTCTCTAGTATATTCTCTAGTACTCTCTAGTGTACTCTAGGACTCTCTAGTATATTCTAGTACTTTCTAGTATACTCTAGGACTCTCTAGTATACTCTAAGACTCTAGTATACTCTAGGACTCTCTAGTGTACTCCAGTACTCTCTAGTATACTCTAGGACTCTCTAGTGTACTCTAGTACTCTGTATTTAATTTAGTATACTGTTTATAAATGAACTGTGTCGGTGGTTTTTTTGCAGTTCCAAGTAAAAACCAAACTTTACCTGCTGATATGGGAGCCGAAAATCCTCAATTACTACGACCAGTTGATTTGGCAGTCTGCGACAGCTGTACATCAGACGTACTTGTTAAAGGAGAAGCAGAGCACAATTTTAGATCTCCTAAACCCCTTCAGTTACCTCTCGTATAACCCCTTCGCCTCGCCTTCGATTCCAGAAACTAACTACAAACGAGTGTATTATGAAGGTCAGTAAATTATATATTGTTACTCTCTCTCATTTTTACTCTCTCTTGCCTATATCAATATATAATATGCTTTTCACGGTTCATGATTGTTACTCTCCCTCTCATTGTTACTCTCTCTTGCCTATATCAATATATAATATGCTTTTCACGGTTCATGATTGTTACTCTCTCTCTCATTGTTACTCTCTCTTGCCTATATCAATATATAATATGCTTTTCACGGTTCATGATTGTTACTCTCTCTCTTTGTTACTTTCTCTTGCCTATATCAATATATAATATGCTTTTCACGGTTCATGATTGTTACTCTCTCTCTCATTGTTACTTTCTCTTGCCTATATCAATATATAATATGCTTTTCCGGTTCATGATTGTTACTCTCTCTCTCATTGTTACTTACTCTTGCCTATATCAATATATAATATGCTTTTCACGGTTCATGATTGTTACTCTCTCTCATTGTTACTCTCTCTTGCCTATATCAATATATAATATGCTTTTCACGGTTCATGATTGTTACTCTCTCTTGCCTATATCAATATATAATATGCTTTTCACGGTTCATGATTGTTACTCTCTCTCATTGTTACTCTCTCTTGCCTATATCAATATATAATATGCTTTTCACGGTTCATGATTGTTACTCTCTCTCATTGTTACTCTCTCTTGCCTATATCAATATATAATATGCTTTTCACGGTTCATGATTGTTACTCTCTCTCATTGTTACTCTCTCTTGCCTATATCAATATTAATATGCTTTTCACGGTTCATGATTGTTACTCTCTCTCATTGTTACTCTCTCTTGCCTATATCAATATAAAATATGCTTTTCACGGTTCATGATTGTTACTCTCTCTCTTTGTTACTTTCTCTTGCCTATATCAATATATAATATGCTTTTCACGGTTCATGATTGTTACTCTCTCTCATTGTTACTCTCTCTTGCCTATATCAATATATAATATGCTTTTCATTGTTCATGATTGTTACTCTCTCTCATTGTTACTCTCTCTTGCCTATATCAATATAAAATATGCTTTTCACGGTTCATGATTGTTACTCTCTCTCTTTGTTACTTTCTCTTGCCTATATCATTATATAATATGCTTTTCACGGTTCATGATTGTTACTCTCTCTCATTGTTACTCTCTCTTGCCTATATCAATATATAATATGCTTTTCACGGTTCATGATTGTTACTCTCTCTCATTGTTACTCTCTCTTGCCTATATCAATATAAAATATGCTTTTCACGGTTCATGATTGTTACTCTCTCTCTTTGTTACTCTCTCTTGCCTATATCAATATATAATATGCTTTTTACGGTTCATGATTGTTACTCTCTCTCATTGTTACTCTCTCTTGCCTATATCAATATATAATATGCTTTTCATTGTTCATGATTGTTAATCTCTCTTATTGTTACTCTCTCTTGCCTATATCAATATATAATATGCTTTTCACGGTTCATGATTGTTACTCTCTCTCATTGTTACTCTCTCTTGCCTATATCAATATATAATATGCTTTTCACGGTTCATGATTGTTACTCTCTCTCATTGTTACTCTCTCTTGCCTATATCAATATATAATATGCTTTTCACGGTTCATGATTGTTACTCTCTCTCATTGTTACTCTCTCTTGCCTATATCAATATATAATATGCTTTTCACGGTTCATGATTGTTACTCTCTCTCATTGTTACTCTCTCTTGCCTATATCAATATATAATATGCTTTTCACGGTTCATGATTGTTACTCTCTCTCATTGTTACTCTCTCTTGCCTATATCAATATATAATATGCTTTTTACGGTTCATGATTGTTACTCTCTCTCATTGTTACTCTCTCTTGCCTATATCAATATATAATATGCTTTTCACGGTTCATGATTGTTACTCTCTCTCATTGTTACTCTCTCTTGCCTATATCAATATATAATATGCTTTTCACGGTTGATGATTGTTACTCTCTCTCATTGTTACTCTCTCTTGCCGATATCAATATATAATATGCTTTTCACGGTTGATGATTGTTACTCTCTCTCATTGTTACTCTCTCTTGCCTATATCAATATATAATATGCTTTTCACGGTTGATGATTGTTACTCTCTCTCATTGTTACTCTCTCTTGCCTATCTTCTTCTTCTTCTTCTTTTTCAGCTTTTCCCTTCCTCAGGGGTCGCTGTTCCGTACTCTTCTCCTCCACTCCCTCCGATCCACCACATCCTCCTCGCTCAGGCCCTTCTCCCTCAAGTCGTCCGCCACGGCGTCTCTCCATCTTCTCCGGGGTCTCCCCCTCCCTCTCACCCCATCCACCACCAATCCATCCACAACCCTCCCCACATACTCCTCCTCCCTACGCATCAAATGTCTCCCAACTCTCTTGCCTTGTTTCCCTTCCACCTCGTCTCCGGCACACACAGTACCCCAATTCTCCTCCTCGTCATAAAATCTGCAATTTCTCTCCCTTTTCCCGTCATGCTCCCAACATTTAAAGTTGCCATCCTTAGAGCTAGCTTCTTTAACCCCTTCCGCTCCTCAAACCGGGGTAGCCTTTGTCCACTTTTCACAGCTTTAAGGCGGTGTCGCTGCGCGTCGCTTACAGGGTACGCCCTAGCCCTTGTCTCCTCCTCTGAAAACCGATCCATGGGTTTTAGCAATTTTTTTTACGGCCGGATGCCCTTCCTGTCGCCAAGCATTTTACCTACTGCCAGGTTAAGAGAGAAGCCGCCCATTCTGGGTACAGACGCTCCCCATGAGCCGCCCATTCTGGGTACAGACGCTCACAGTTACAGATTTCAGTGTCATTTCCTACACTGAGGGTCCGTCTCCCTGCCACTGGTGGCTCCTCCGCCCTTGGCCGTTGGCCCCCAATGGTTGGTCAGGTTATTTCCCGCCGCCCAACATTCGGCGTTGCTGGTATTTGGTTCACCCCGTCTTCTACGGTACCCACCATATCTAATGGGCTTCCCCCTATCCACCACCTGGGGAGGCGCCCGAT
Organism: Catonia carolina; assembly: GCA_035578175.1. Classification (NCBI taxonomy): domain Eukaryota; kingdom Metazoa; phylum Arthropoda; class Insecta; order Hemiptera; family Achilidae; genus Catonia; species Catonia carolina. The sequence goes on from JAQMRL010000008.1 coordinate 102,764,714, forward strand.
AGGAGACCAGCTCTAACTCCCACTCTCTTGCCTATATCAATATATAATATGCTTTTCACGGTTCATGATTGTTACTCTCTCTCATTGTTACTCTCTCTTGCCTATATCAATATATAATATGCTTTTCACGGTTCATGAACTCTGCTGTTCGACCCGTTTAGACCTATCAGGACGTTTGCCGGCGTTGTCAAATTTTACCCAAGAAACATTACGCTCGCATGCGTATAAGAGTTGCAGTAGTTCACTCTCGTCTTGCATCTCGTACTGAACACATTGATTATAGAGCGCGTTAACATCCAATACTTTATAATATAATCACCTGATTGTATGTTTATCGGTTATAATTGTTATTGAAAGACCAAAAAAAATGGCTGACAAAATATAGGGTCATTTAAAAAAAGCGACGGTTTTGATATATCAAATTAAGAGATTTATTTTATTGAAAAACTGAAAATAAATACATCAACAAGTTCATCTTACCTTCCGATTTCATGTATGAAGAATGATGTCATGCATGTGTCCTCCTCTACTGCGCTGGCACGCATCAACTCTGTCCATGAAATTGGATATTACTGCACGACAAGTTTCGACTTCCATTTGCCCGATAACCCGTCGAATTTCCTCCTTCAAGTCATTGATGTTTCGGGGTTTATTGGCATACACCAATGACTTCAGATGACCCCAAAGATGAAAGTCACAAGGCGTCAAGTCACACGACCTTGGTGGCCATTGATGGTCGGAATTACGAGAAATGATGCGATCCTGGAACCGTTCACGGAGCAACAACATTGTTTCTCGTGCAGCATGACAGGTGGCACCATCCTGCTGAAACCACAACTCGTCAATGTCCATTCCATCCAAATGACGCCACAAAAACTCCCTAATCATCGTACGGTATCGGTCTCCATTTACTGTCACGGCTTGTCCTTCTTGATTTTCAAAAAAGTAAGGGCCGATGACACCGCCCGCGGCTTGTCCTTCTTGATTTTCAAAAAAGTAAGGGCCGATGACACCGCCCGACCAAAAGCCGCACCAAACTGTCACTCGCTGTGCATACATTTCCCTTTCATTAACCACGCGAGGGTTTTCTAAACCCCACATACGGCAGTTCTGTTTATTAACAAAACCGTTTAAGTGGAAGTGCGCCTCATCACTGAAAATGATTTTGTTTGCGAAGGTGTCATCATCCTGCCGTTTTCTCAATACCCAGTCAACAAACTGTCTTCTCTTCTGGTGGTCTGCCACTTTCAAATGTTGCGTCAACTGAATTTTATACGGGTGATATTGGAGATCGTACCGAAGAATTCTCCGTACAGAAGAACATCGTAAACCCAATTGTTGAGAACGGCGACGTATTGATTTTGCTGGGCTAACAGCCTCACTGTCACGAACCAACGCAACGTTCTGCTCAGTTCGGCCAGAACGACGACGTCCAGAACTTTTTAGGTCGACTGTTGAACCCGTCTCAAAAAACTTTTTCATGAGCCTGCGAACTGTTGATTCATTCGGTGCTTCATTACATCCTAGAGTACCGCGAAATCGCCTGACAGTAGCCGCATAACTCTCTCCACTCTGGTAAAATGTTTTGACGATTAACACTCGTTGTGCAATAGTAAACTTCTCCATGGTTAGACACAGACTGCGAGAGTACTACACTGCGAACAAGAGAAGCTACAACTGAATCGTCAATCGGAATGTTCTCCGAAATAGAAATGAGGTCTAACAATGTTGCCAACCGATAAACAAAAATTTACCAGCCGTTTAAAAACCGGCGCTCTTTTTGAATCACCCGTTAGATTAGTCTCTCGTAGCGTAAAAGACAAAACTATAAAATTTGACCGTAGCAGTCAACCTGTTAAAGCCGCAATCTTAAAAAAACCAATTTCTTTACGTGAAAACAGCCTCACCAAGAATTTCAGCAAACATGACGCCTACTGCAGTGCATAAAAAATTTAGTAAACCAGGAGATTTTTTAAAAAATCGTAGCACCAGTTTTTGAGAAAATCGCAAAAAATGAAAAATTACACGAATAAACTACTACTTCTGGTTGACCGATTCTGATGAAAATGTTCGTATCGGGTCCGATAGTGGTATCTAACTTAAGTTTCAAGTTCGTACGATGTTCCGTTCTTGAGATATTCTGTTCACACGCACACACACACACACACACACACACACACCATTTGTTATGTTGTGTGGGTGTGAGGGGGTCTGTTTAGGTGTATATTCGGGTGAAGAGTGTATTTGTTGTGATGGACATGAAAACAATACTTTCTTTCCTAAATACTCATATAAGCAAGAGAAAGTAAAAAACAACCTATTTACAATTACCGCAAACTACGTTAAAATATTTTTTCATACAATTACGGTATGCTAACAATTCGTTCGTCCTCTGTTCCAGATATAGAGTCGATCCGATTTGAACCTAAAGACAAAGCAGAGTATAGCAGTGAGTTATGGTACGATGGGTACGGAGGGTATGGCGTTTAGGGCCCATTCTGGTGTATAGTTCGTTTTTTCTTAGTTGAGTCCTAGCGTAAACAAGCCACCGGGTGAGTGGAACCAACAGAACAGAACGTTCAAAACATTTTGCTTACTGCCCGTCCCCAAGCTTTGTGCAGCTGCGGGATGAAGGGGAAAGACGAAGTACCAGACTGATGTTACGCCATAACACTCTACTGTTGTTTATGTCATCAGCCTGTTGGCTGGTTTGAACCTGCAGAGGTTTTACTAAGTAAATTGAGAAGTGAGGTGGTTTACACCGAATATGTGTACGTTGCAATCTGTTATATTGACAACAATAAGCAACCCCATGACCCAATGAGATGAGGATGATGTGTATGACGTGTAAATGAGACTGTGTAGTCACGTACAGACCCAGGCCGACCATTCCTGAGCGAGTATGGTTAATTTAACTCCAACCATTAAAGTACACCGGTAAACAAATGTCTAGTATTCAAATCTGTATAAAAGTGACTATCTTTACTAGGATTTGAACCAGGAACCTTCGTCTCCAAAAATCAGCTGTTTAACAGCTGATTTTGGCGACGACTTTACCTCTAGACCAACCCGGTGGGTTTTTAAAGAAACTCATTTTTAAAGAAAAATTCATGAAAAAGTCTTAAACCCACCGGGTTGGTCTAGAGGTAAAGTCGTCGCCAAAATCAGCTGTTTAACAGCTGATTTTCGGAGACGAAGGTTCCTGGTTCAAATCCTAGTAAAGGTAAAAGTTTGAATACTAAGTTTGAATGCTAAAAGAACGGATTTGAATACTAGACAGTGGTTACCGGTGTACTTCGATGGTTGGGGTTCAATTAACCATACTCAGTGATTGTGTCTGTAGAAGACTACATAGTCTCATTTACACGTCATACACATCATCCTCATCTGATTGGGTCATGGGGTTGCTTATTGTTCTAAATTGAACAGATTGCAACGTACACAAATTAGGAATATAAATAAAATAATAAGTCTTAAAGCAGTTTTGTGGATATCATCAAATTTGTATAAAGCAGGCGTTTTACGTTTTCGTTTTTTAACTGGGCTTTTTAAAACACCACTCGGTTTAAATTATTTTCGTACGCTGTAAACACTTGAACAAGATTCATCGGTTAATTCAGCAGTAAGTGATTCTATATCTTTAATTTCCAGGTAAGGATATTTATTAGCAAATTTGTTGAAATATTAATTACGATTGTCTTTTCCCCGCTTCGTAAAGGTTTCCCTTTTTTGTGTTCAATAATATTCCGGATAATAATATTCCGGAAAGTAAACGTGTTTAAATATCTAGGAGAGTGGGTTAACATCAATGGCAATGAGAGGATAAGTCTTGAGAAAAGAGCAGATAAAATGGGTATTGCCTTTAAAAATACCAAAAGAATTTACAATAAAAAAGTTTTATCATGGGGTGCAAAAATCAGACATTATGAAACAGTGATAAGGCCAGAAGCGTTGTATGGTGCGGAAACGCTTAAAATTAAGCTAAAAGGAGGTATAAATAAAGTGATGGGCGCAGAAAGGAAAATAATGAGAAGTATATTGGGGCCTAGGAAACTAGATGTAGAGTACAATAGACCCCGAACAAATAAGGAAATATATAGCAGAGTTGAAAACATTATTCGCACAATGAGGAAAAGAAGACTTATGTTTTTTGGTCATATAGCGAGAATGGACAATAATCGGCTGGCAAAACAGGTCTATGAGAGGATAATGAAACTTAAGATTAAGCCAGCATGGTTCACCGAAACGCTGTCAGATTGCTTAACGGCAGGGATTACCACAGAAGACATATGCAATAGGGAGGTTTTTAGGGGTAAAGTTGAGAGAATGACCTTTAGGGAGGAAAGTGAGAGGAGGAGGTGTGAACCTCACAATATGGACCAACTGAGGATGGACAGATCGAGAGGGATGAGGGAGGTGTGGGTGAGGAAGAGAATGGAGCAGCATAGGACATGAAGAAACACCCCCAAATATTGATTTAACGTGCTCTCGTTAAAGAGCTATTCGAAAAAAAAAGAAAAAAAAAAATTCCGGATGAAGAAGGTTCGTCCGCCATCGTAAATACATGTGTTGTCGCACTAACACCCAAAAACTAAGAAAAAAACATGAAAATTGATGCGAATAATTATAATTTTACATCAAATCGCATACAAAAAATTATAATTTTATTATTAGGCCTGTTACAATACCATTGACGATTGAATTGACGAAATGTAACGAGTGGGTATTTTTTTTTGATCACCGGTTAGCTTGCAGAGAGTTCACCCAAGGCCACACTTGTTTGTGTGTCCTGTATTTACAGGGACTAAACACATACGCAGTTTGTTTACAACAGGACTCAACTAACAAAAAATGGACTATACGTATTTTTTTTGTCGGCCGCATTGGCGCAGTTTGTAACGTGCTCGCCTCTCATCATGCGGTCTTGGGTTCGAATCCCATTCAGGCACGGCATATTTTCATACGTTACAAAGAAATCATTTCATCCTTTACCGTCTGCATTAGCAGTAATTGCAGAACAGTCGGACGTTAAACCAAAAAAAAAAAATAAAAAAAATAAAAAAAAAAAAAATACGTATTTTTAACTTTAAGGCTGCATACATACCGTTCTACAGTATACCGTATACAGCAACTATACTACAGTTCAACCGTTCTTAGTTTGCTCCTCCTCCTCCTCCTTCTGTCAACAAACAAAAGCCACCTACTACAGGGTGCACGCTAGAGTCCGCGACTTTACGGATGTCGTATTCCTATTGAGTTAACTATTTTTTAAATTATAGGTACTTAAAGTAGTTAAAACATCAGTCATGATATGATGTAAGCTTAACAATTTAATTTAGGAAAATACTTTTAAAAGTATTTAGTATTTAAATACTTTTGAAAGTATTTTGTAGTTACTTTTTAATCAGCGTGTACACACTTTGATATAATGCGCATGCTCAGTGACGTCATTATTTGTTTACATTAGGAGCAAACTAAGAAGACTGGACTTTACATGTGATTTGAATAGAAGCTTGCACTGCAGGCCTACACTTCACGTCCCCTCTACCCCCTCCCTCCTCATCCTTATTCTTATTAGTCAACATAAAGTACCTTCTGGTTGTTAGAAAAGTATGCCTCTAAATCAACGGTTCCCAAAGTGGGGGGCGCGGGACTTCGAGATAGCTTTACCCTCCATAACGGATCCTTTCAGTGTCAACATAGACTTCCTGCCCAAATTACTTAAAAAACAAGTTTTAGAAATAAAAAATGTTTCTGCTGCGAAAAACGATTTCAATAAAATTGACAAAACATCACTTTGGGTTAAGTATTACCAAGTTTACCCCAGTATATAACAGCAAGCGGCAGTAATTGTAATTATCTTTATCAAGCACCTATCTGTGCGAAAAAGTGTTTTCAGCACTTGTTACAATAAAAACAAAGCATCGGTGCAATGTTGGTTTTATCAATGATTTACATTGTGCACTTTCTAATAATCAACCTTTTTTTTATATAAAAATGCAAGGTCATCCATCCACTGATTTATTTTGTCTCTTGTTAAAATTAAATTGCAATTTCTAATGCTACAAAAAATAAATGTTTAGTTATTCGATGTAATACGTGAATTTTCATTGCCCAATAAAATTGTTTAAGGGGGAGCGTGAGGAGTTTTCTTTTTGGCAAGAGGGGGCGTAAAAGATAGAAGGTTGGGAACCGCTGCTCTAAATTGTTACCACTGTTTAATACTTCTTTTGTATGAATTTATTTCTTGTAAAGTTCTTCTTCTTCTTCTTCTTTCCAACAAGGATTAGGCTTAAAGCCTGTTCCGGTTTCACAAAAATCTTAATTCCATCTTTTCCTCGGCCGACCCACATCCCTTCTACCTTCTGGCACGTAAGACATTATCGTCTCGGGAATCCTCCTGTGATCCATCCTGCCAAGATGATTCCTCCATTCCTCCTTGTATTCCTCAGCCCTTTCTAGGATGTTGAAGACATTTAGTTCGTTTCGGATGTCTTCACTTCTGATACAATCTCTTCGAGTGCATCCCTTTATTCTGCGAAGGAATCTCATCTCAGCCGCCTGTATCTTAGACCTATCACGTTCCGCAGTTATCCACGACTCGCTTCCATATAACAATACTGGAACGGCCATAGTTTTATAGAACTTAATCGTCGTTCCCTTCCGGGTCTTGTCTTTTAGAGTCCTACTGATCGTTCCACATATATGTTGAAACTTGTTAATTTTATTTTCGATATCCGCGTCGCGATCATAACTCACATCGCATCCCAGGTAATTAAAGTGGGCCACTTGTTCCAAAATATTGTTATCTATTACAATTTTCGTTCGTACCGGGTATTTTCCATGGAATGCCATTACTTTGGTCTTCTTCCAAGACAGTCTAAAATTATACCGTTGGCAAATCAAGAACAATGCGTATAAGGATCTTTGCAGGTCATCTTCCGTTTCATTCACTATCAACATATCGTCAGCAAACAGCAATGAATTAATGTAAGAGTATTCATTCAGTTTTATCCCAGGAGTAACATTATTTTTCCATTCTTTTAGAATATGGTCCATGTATATATTAAAAAGAGTAGGTGATAATCCACACCCTTGTCTAACTCCTTGGTTGATCCTTATTTCTTCTGATCTTCTCTTGCCTGAATTTATCGCAATTTTTGTATTTCTATATAATGATTGAATGACCCTTGTCAAGTGCTGCGGGTACCCGCTTTCTTCCATTATTTTCCAGAGCATTTCCCGATCCACTCTGTCAAAGGCTTTCTCCAGATCCACAAAAGCTATATGTGTTTCGCAATTAAATTCCCGTCTTTTTTCTATTAATCGTTTAATTGCGAAGATGTTATCACTACACGAGCGTCCCTTCCTAAAACCACTTTGTTCTTCATTCAATAGAACTTCAGCCATTAGTTGTAAACGGTTAGTAATTATTTTGGAAAAGATTTTGTAGCCGGAGTTGAGCAAACTAACCCCCTATAATTTTTACAGTCACTTCTGTCGCCATTTTTAAACAGAGATATTACTTCTGCTAATATCCACTCATTAGGAATTATTCCTTTACTCCAACACTCATTCATCAAGTGAAGCAGCCTTGTAAAGTTATTGTGGTTAATTGTAGTCTATAATCGTATTTTATAGTTTATATATTCCATGTTGATCGTTGACCGGTACTGCAGTACCGTTTAATCTGTTGTGCATTGATGGTGGTGAATTTTTTTATACAATTAACACGTTGAATGCCGCAACAAATTTTATGACTCTTACAGCGGGGCCATCGTACTTTTTTTATTTTTCACATTTTATTCCTTTTTTTCTTATTTTACTTCATTTATAAATTAAAATAATGTATTTTTTGTTTTTGTTTAATTCCTATTATATGTACGTTGCAGCTATTTTTTTTTGTAAAATTAAGTTGTGACAGACTTTTGAGACACATGGCCTGCTGGAATGATTTTACATTTCAGAGCCATGTGACCCATTTTTGCGTCACAATAAAAAAAGTAATAAACATAATATTGTGTTTAGTTCCAAAGCATTCTAGACTATTTCTTTAAACCAAAATAGGCAAAACAAATAATAAAATTTAAAATAATAGCAACATTCTAGTAGTGGACAACAAGGAAAACTACCAGTATACGAAATATCCTATTGTTTGAAAAATGCCAACTATTTAAACAGTCTTAAGTGTATAATGTCACTCTCTGAAGCTGTGGCTTTTAAAACCACAAAACACGGCTTAAAAATCACTCATGTACCGTGACTCATTTTTGATGCACGTGGCTCATTTTTAAAGACAAGTGTGACACATATTTGAGTCACATAGCAGTCAACGTGTTAATATAATCACACTGCACAATATAATACAATCTAATTAATCAACTTAAAGTAATCGGAGATATAAAGTATTTATTTGAAGTATTATTATATATGAAGTATTTATCTTAAGTATTATTATATATATAAAGTATTTATTTGAAGTATTATTTATTTATTTAGATTGTTTAGACCCATTCAGGATCACATAAAGTAAATTATGAACTGTTGCCGCCATTCCTCTTGTTTCTCCAGTACTCCTTCTTAAATTCGCGGTGTCTAACACGACGTTCATCCGTCCATTTTGCCCTAGGTCTCTTCGGCTTACCCTCTGATGCAACTTCCCAGGTGTGAATTTTATGCCTGAAGGTTTTACGGTCTTTGAGGTTTGAAGGTGTGATATTTGCATCTCTTAGATCGGATTGCACTTGCTTGATCCAGACGGTTGTAATTTTGAGTTTCTGTGAGTGCATCAGAATCTTCTTCACAAGCCGAGAGTCATCCAGTCTCATAATATGACCATAAAATCTCAGCCGTCGTTTACGGAAATCAACTTCAATGTTTGAGTATTTTTCCGTCGTTTACGGAAATCAACTTCAATGTTTGAGTATTTTTCCGTCACTGTGTGTGATTGTAGACGATATCCCTCATCTGTGAGTTTTGGGCCAAGAATTTTCCGAATGATTTTTCTCTCAGCTTTCTTAATATTCTCAAGATCCTCTTTAAAGTTGAGGTTCAAGGTCTCACTGGCATAAAGAGACTCAGGTTTAATGACAGTCGTGTAGTGCCGAATTTTGGCGTTTATGCTCATACATTTTTTGTTGTAGATGTTTGCAACTTTTCCATATGCTCTACGCATTTTCAGTTCACGTGTTTTTTGTGCTAGCCTTTCTATACCTGTGGGTTCAATGATTTCACCTAGGTATTTAAAGTGATCCACCTTCTTTATGGTGCCATACTTCGTAACTAAACTCCGCGATCTAATGTGTTTTGTGGTCATGAATTCAGTTTCGGTGAACGATATTTGCAGTCCAACTTTTTCCGCACATTCTTTAAGGATCTCAATCTGGTGGATTGCCGTTTGCTCATCTCCAGAGAGAATTGCCAGATCATCAGCAAAGGCTAGGCATGTGACGTTGATATTATCCTGTTGCCTACCTAGCTTGATGGGTTTCCATACGTTGTTTTTTTCTAATTCTTTCTTCCATTCCTTAATGACTTTATCAAGAACAATGTTGAATAATAATGGAGAGAGTCCATCGCCCTGCCGAACACCCGTTTTGATGGAGAAAGGCTGAGATATTTCGCCAGCAAATTTGACTTTGGAGGTCGTGTCAGTCAGTGTCTGTTGGATGAGTCGGCTCGTTTTTGGGTCCAAATTGTTCTCTGCCAGTATATTAAAGAGAGATTGCCTGTCAATGGAATCATTTGAAGTTATATTATTATTATTTGCGTGAAGCTCCCAAAGTGGAAGTCGCTAAGTATTTAATTATGGATTACTCTACTGGGTACCTTCCGTTTTTTCTCCACCCAGTATGCTTTCATTCTCTCCGAGAATGCCTTTTTCCTATCCTCAGTCCATCTAGTTCCGACTTTTTGATGTTTTTCTACCGGCTTGACCTCCCAGTCCTCAACGCATTTCCGGTATTTCTTCCTGTCAGTAGTTATTTCTTCAGGAATTCCCGCAAGATTGAGATCCTCTTTAATCTTTTTTATCCAGTCTACTCCATTTTTAAGAGAGCTAACATATTCCACTATTTTCCGTGTTATCCTATTCTCGGGGAGTCTTTTGAAGTATTATTATATATGAAGTATTTATCTTAAGTATTATTATATATATATATAAAGTATTTATTTTAAGTATTATTATATATGAAGTATTTATTTTAAGTATTATTATATATATATAAAGTATTTATTTTCACATTAATTTTTTTTTTCATTTTTAATTCCTAATACGTGTACCTGCCCATAACGGACAGGTGGCGTGTCAAATTATTTACACTCACTCTGTTGGTTGCAGGGCTAAAATAAATAGTTCTGTTTCTTATCACTTTGTCAGCTAATTAAATGACTGAATCATTTAAGAACAGAAGAGGTAGAGGTGTATTGTGACACTAATCAGAGTTATCTCCTCTGAAAGTAATGAATTTCATTATACAGCCAGACCCTGTGGTGAATAAGGTGAAGGTGTCATTTGCAGAGTGGAAAATATGTGCTTTCCAAAGGGCCCGGAATGCTGATAAGCGTACTTTTCCACTCAGTGAGTTGTGGCATGGTAAACCACCTCACTCCTCGTTTTACTTAGTAAAACCTCTACACGTTCAAACCAGCCTTTCGGCTGATGACCTAAACAACAATATGTGTACGTTGAAATCTGTTCAATTGAGAACAATAAGCAACCCCATCACCCAATCAGATGAGGATGATATGTATGACGTGTAAATGAGGTGTAGTCTTGTACAGAGTGAGAGAGTATGGTTAATTGAACCCCAACCATCAAAGTACACCGGCAACCACTGTCTAGTATTCAAATCCGTATAAAAGTAGCTACCTCTACTAGGATTTGAACCAGGAACCTTCGTCTCCGAAAATCGGCTGTTAAACAGCTGATTTTGGACATTAAAATAATGTATGGAAAAAAGTAAAAATAGGAGTATTACTCATTTGATTAAAATAAAGAGAGAGTGTGGGTGTAGTAGTACACTGTACAAACTGCTGCAAACACTTAATCAGAGTGGCAGTGCAAAGATGTACTTTGTATTACAAAAGCTTCTATTCATATTAGATATGGTATAGTGATGACAACGCAACGCAAGCAGGAGTTGTTGTGAATTCAAGTTGTTATTAGTTACTAATGCAATCTCTCAGAGTAGTAGTGACGTAATGCATACCTCTCAGCTGCTGCACAAAGCTTGGCAACGGGCAGTACCAGCTCAGCTGAATGCTGCTCCATTGGTTGAACCTGCTTCTTCAGCTGGTAGCCAGCCTACTCTAACGTGCTTCCTAACTGGCCTAACAACTCGAATCCACAGCAAATCCTGTTTGCGTCAACTGGTCTCTCTCTCTCGCTCTCTCCCCCCTCTCTCTCGTTCTCTCTCTCCCTCCCTCTCGTAACGTGCTCGCCTCTCATCACGCGGTCTTGGGTTCGAATCCCACTCGGGCATGGCATTTTTTCATACGTTACAAAAAATTCATTTCATCCTTCACCGTCTGCATTAGCAGCAATTTGCAAAACAGTTGGACGTTAAAAAAAAAAAATTCCCTCCCTCTCTCTCTTTCTTCCTCTCTCTCTCTTCCTCTCTCTCTCTTTTACGCTCTCTCTCTTCCTCTCTCTTTCTATCTCTCTCTTTTTCTCTCTCTCTCTCTCTCTCCCTATGTATCTATATATTTTATCCGTTCCTCTCTCTTTCTTTCTCTCTCTCTTTCTCTCTCTCACTCTCTTTCCCTCTCTCTCACCCTATGTATATATATATATCTCTTTCTCTCTCTCTCTCTTTTCCTCTCTCTCTCTCCCCCTCCCTCCCTCTCTCTCCCTATGTATCTATATATAAAGATATATATATATATATATATATATATATATATATCTTCCTATCCCTTTCTTTCTCTCTCTCTCTTTCTTTCTCTCTCTCTCTCTCTTTTCCTCTCCCTCTCGCTTACATCTCTCTCTCCATATAAGTGGCGTTAGTCCACTAAAATCTCTCACTTATAAAATTGTGAATAAATATAAATATTAATATTATGTTCATTAGTTCGGTTGTTGTGTTTTTATTTTCCAATAATTGGTGGATGGTACAACAAAGAACACCACTCACTTCACCTTCCTTCGGCGTTTCCCACCGTTCCATTTTCACAACATCTTCTATTATTGAAAATATTAATTCTTACAAACACTTCTTATCATTACCTACTTTAATATTAATAAATAATTTTTGAAGTAATATTATTAAATACATACTTGAATTACCCATAACAGGCAGGTGGAGAGTTGAATTAATTGCACTTGATCTGTTGGTTCCAGGTCTACAAAAAATAGTTGTGTTTCTTATCACATAGTCAGCCTATCATATGACTGAACCATTTAAGAACAGAAGAGGTAGAGGTGTATTGTGACACTAATCAGAGTTATCTCTTTTGAAAGTAATGAATTTCATTATACAGTTGGACCCTGTGGTGAATGAAGTGAAGGTGTCATTTGCAGGGTGGGAAGTGGGTGCTTTTCGGAGGGCCTGGCATGCTGATAAGCGTACTCTTTCAACTCAGAGAGTTGTGGCAGTAATAAACCACCTCACTCCTCGTTTTTACTTAGTAAAATTTCTACTGGTTCAAACCAGCCTTTCGGCTGTTGACCTAAACTACAACATTATTGTTTTGTTGTTTAGGTGATCAGCCTGTAGGCTGGTTTGAACCTGTAGAGGTTTTACTAAGTAAAAACAAGGAGTCAAGGGGTTTACAATTGCCACAACTCACTGAGTGGGAAAGTACGCTTATCAGCATGCCGGCCCCTCTGAAAAGCTCATATTTTCCACTCTGCAAATGACACCTTCACTTCATTCACCACAGGGTCCAACTGTATTATGAAATTCATTACCCTCAGAGGAGATAACTCTGATTAGTGTCACAGTACACCTCTACATCTTCTGTTCTTAAATAGTTCAGTCATATAAGTGGCTGACTATGTGATAAGAAACAGAACTATTTATTTTAGCCCTGCAACGTGCAGATTACAACATTATTAAAAATCTGGTGTGAAACACTCACACAACTTTCTCTTGCCAATGCAAATAATTAACAATAAACCTAACATTAGTAATAAAACATTAGAAATAAACAAAAAACTAACCTCAAAAATATAACCTTATTTTAATCATGAATGAAAGACGCAAAATGAAAATAGACCTCAGTTTGGCTTTAAAATACGAAAATCACTCTTTCTCTCTAAACTAGGCCCTGTAGAGAAAAATGCTTTAAATAAAAGTTGTAGATCTTTTAATTTTCTATAAATTTAATTATATACACTTTTGTCGTAAAATGCATACTAAGGCCGCAATGTTAAAAAAATCGATTTTCTCACCTTTTCGTGAGAAAAAAACAGAAAATCGCAAATTACTGCTAAACTAAGCGTTATACAAAAAAATGTTTCAAATAAAAGTTGTAGAATTTTAAATTTTCTACAACATTTATTATATAACGTTTTGCGCTAAAATGCATATTACAGCCGCAATCTTAAAAAGAAAATGTTTTTACGTAAAAACAGCCTCACGCAGAATTTCAGCAAATATGGCGCCTACCCTATCTTATAGAGAATTAAAAATTAAGTAAACCAGGCGATTTTTAAAAAAATCGTAGGACCAGTTTTTGAGAAAATCGCAAAAAAGTGAAAAATTATACGAATAAACTACTACTTCCGGTTGACCGATTTTGACGAAAATGTTCGTGTCGGGTCCGGTAGTGGTATGTAACTTAAGTTTCAAGTTCGTACAATGTTCCGTTCTTGAGATATTCTGTTCACACACACACAGACACACATACAGACCAATCGCTAAAAACATGTTTTTTTGGGTTCAGGGGGTCTGAAAACGTATAAATCCGGTGAAAACTCGATTTCGAAAAATCGACATGAAAACAATACTTTCCTTCCTATATATTCATATAGGCAAGAGAAAGTAAAAAAACATTTCATAAAAAGTAGATATAGGCTATATGTAAAACTACCATTTCTTAAGTCCAGCTATTCTTAGTTTGCTCCTACTATCAACAAATAATGACTTCACTGAGCATGCGCATTATATCAAAATGAGTTCACGCTGATTAAAAAGTAACAACAAAATACTTTCAATCTGACAATTAAAAAGGCTAGTAGCGGGCCGATTTTGCTTCTCTCTCTGGAAGGCCATCAAGTTTTAGACAGTCTGTAGTGAACCCGACACGAACATTTTCATCAAAATCGGTCAACCAGAAGTAGTAGTTTATTCGTGTAATTTTTCACTTTTTTGCGATTTTCTCAAAAACGGCTCCTGTAATAATTTTTTTAAAATCACTACCTCATTTACTACATTTTTTATGCTCAACGTGTTAAGCTAAGTGCTACGTCGATGAAATTGGGGAGGCTGTGCTCTCGTAGAAAAAATGATTTTCTTAAGATTGCGGCATTAATATTAATTTTAAGGAAAAAGTGTAGGCTATATAATCAAAGTTGTAGAAAATTTAAACACCTACTACTTTTATTTCAAACTTTTCTGTGTATATCGCTTACCTTAGCGGTAATTAGTGATTTTCTGTTTTCTTTTCATGAAAATAGTAACAAAATTGATTTTTTAATATTTCGGCCTTAGTAGGCCTATGCATTTTATGACAAAAGTGTGCATCAAATTTGTATTTTTTTTCGGTTTAACGTCCCCGACTGTTCTGCAATTACTGGTAATGCAGACAGTGAAGGATGAAATGATTTTTTTGTAACGTATGAAAATATGCCGTGCCTGAATGGGATTCGAACCCAAGACCGCATGATGGTAGGCGAGCACATTACCAACTACGCCAGTGCGGCCGGCATCAATTTATAGGAAGTCAAAAAATTTTAAATAAACCAAAAACTAACCTCAAAAAATGACCTGTTTGAATCAAGAATGAATGATGAAAATCAACCTCAGTTTAACTTAATAATACGGAAAATCACTCTTTTACGCTAAACGAGACTCTTTAGAGAAAAATGGTTAAAATAAAAGTTGTAGGTTTTTTTTATCAAATTCGTTGTTGTTGTTTAGGTCATCAGCCAAAAAGCTGGTTTGAACCTGTAGAGGTTTTACAAAGTAAATCGAGGAGTGAGATGGTTTACAATTGCCTTCCTCACTGAGTGGAAAAGTACACTTATCAGCATGCCAGGCCCTCTGAAAAGCATATATTTTCCACTCTGAAAATGACACTTTCACATCATTCACCACTGGGTCTGGCTGTATAATGAAATTCATTACTTTCAGAGGAGATAACTGTGATTAGTGTCACAGTACACCTCTACCTCTTCTCTTCTTCAATGATTCACTCATTTAATTGGGTGACCATGTGATAAGAAACACAACTATTTATTTTAGCCCTGCAACTAACAGATTGAGTGTAAATAATTTGTTATCAAATTTATAGGAAGTTAAAAAACCTACAACTTTTAATTTTACCATTTTTTTCTAAAGAGCCTTGTTTAGCGTGAAAGAGTGATTTTCCGTAGTATTAAGCCAAACTGAGATTGATGTTCATTTTGCATCATTCACTCATGATTAAAATTAGGTTATGATTTTTAAG
The DNA here is from genome assembly GCA_035578175.1 of Catonia carolina. Classification (NCBI taxonomy): domain Eukaryota; kingdom Metazoa; phylum Arthropoda; class Insecta; order Hemiptera; family Achilidae; genus Catonia; species Catonia carolina. The sequence continues at coordinate 102,780,326 of JAQMRL010000008.1, forward strand.
GTTAGTTTTTTGTTTATTTAAAGTCACATCATTAAGCGTCATTAGCGACTACGGTGGGTTAACAAACTGCAATGATGGATTTTGGCACGTAATAATTTTGAGGCCCTAGCCGGGAATCGAACCCGGGATTTTCACTTAGCAGGCTAGCGCGCCATCCTTTACGTCACGTAGGCTGCCATTTTTGGTTTATTTTTACGTTGTTAAATAATGTTAAGTTATCTTGTCATTATTAGCATTGGCAAGAGAAAGTCGTGTAAGTGTTTCACACCAAATTTTTGTAATTTCAATTAGTTTTATTCATTTAGGAGGCTATAGTCCATGTAATTTCAATAGAAGCTTCCGTAATAAGTATTTTCACTGCCACACATGCAAAGTGGTTGCAGCAGTTTGTGTAGTATGCTGCAAAACGTACCACCACTTCCACACTGCTATTGATTATAAACAAATTAGTAATAGACTCAAATCACCATCTATTTTCAATTTTTACTTTCTCTTGCCTACATGAATATAGAGGAAGGAAAGTATTGTTTTCATGTCGATTTTAACAAATCGAGTTTTCACCGGATCTATACGTTTTCAGACCCCCTGAACCCACACAAACATGTTTTTAGCGATTGGTCTGTGTGTGTGTGTGTGTGTGTGTGTATACAAAATATCTCAAGAACGGAACATCGTACGAACTTGAAACTTAAAACTTAAGTTACATACCACTACCGGACCCGACACGAACATTTTCATCAAAATCAGTCAAACGGAAGTAGTAGTTTATTCGTGTCATTTTTCACTTTTTTGCGATTTTCTCAAATACTAGTCCTACGATTTTTTTTTAAATCGCCTGGTTTATTCAATTTTTTATTTTCTACAAGGTAGGGTAGGCGCCAAGTTTGCTGAAATTCTTGGTGAGGCTGTTATCACGTAAAAACGTTGTTTTTTTAAGATTACGGCTTTAATATGCATTTAAGCGCAAAAATTTATACAACAAAAGTTGTAGAAAATTTAAAATTCTACAACTTTTATTTCAAACATCTTTTTGTATAACGCTTGGTTTAGCAGTAATTAGCGATTTTCTGATTTTTTCTCACGAAAACGTGTGAAAAATCGTTTTTTTTAAGATTTCGGCTTTAGTACGCATTTTACGACAAAAGTGTATATAGTAAAATTTATAGGAAATTAAAAGATCTACAACTTTTAATTATGGCATTTTTCTCTACAGAGCCTAGTTTAGCGTGAAAGAGTGATTTTCCGTATTTTTAAGCCGAACTGAGTTCGATTTTCATTTTGCGTCTTCCAGTTATTATTAAAATATGGTTATATTTTTAGAGGTTAGTTTTTGTTTTTCTAATGTTCTATTAATAATGTTAGGATTATTGTTAATTATTTGCATTGGCAAGAGAAAGTTGTGTGAGTGTTTCATACCAGATTTTTATTTTTATTCATATATTACTTTAATGTCAAAATAAAATACATTACAAATCAGAATGTCAAATTCTTTTGGTTAATTAATTAATTACAGATTGTATTATACTCTGCAGTGTTTGCTTTTATAACTGCCAACACAAAATGTAAGGCTGTTTATAATAGTCTTGCCTGATAATACTAGCCTACAAAAAATTCTTCATATTCATATCGAAGGTTAGTGTTGTAAAATTGGTTCTTCTTGAAATAAAATTCAATAATTTCTATTTTTTCTAAATTAAATAATTTCTTAATTAAGTTTAATTAAATACTACCCAGTTTATTGAGGTTTTGATTGAATAATCAGTAATTAACTTACTTCATATAATTATAAAGTAAAGTATTTATGTGTGTGTATATCTACTAAAATCTGGTGTGAAACACTCACACGACTTTCACTTGCCAATGCAAATAATTAATAATAAAACCAAACATTATTAATAAAATATTAGAAATAAACAAAAACTAACCTCAAAAACATAACCTTATTTTAATCATGACTAAATGACGCAAAATGAAAATCGAACTCAATTTGGCTTAAAAAAACGGAAAATCACACTTTCACGCTAAACTAGGCTCTGTAGAGAAACATTCTTTAAATAAAAGTTGTAGATCTCTTAATTTTCTATAAATTTTACTATATACACTTTTGTCGTAAAATGCATACTAAAGCCGAAATGTTAAAAAAATCGATTTTTCTCACGTTTTCGTGAGAAAAAAACAGAAAATCGCAAAATACCGCTAAACTAAGCGTTATACAAAAAAATGTTTGAAATAAAAGTTGTAGGATTTTAAATTCTCTACAACTTTTATTATATAAATTTTTGCTCTAAATTGCATATTAAAGCCGTAATCTTAAAAAAACTTTGTTTTTACGTGAAAACAGCCTCACCCAGAATTTCAGCAAACATGACGCCTACCCTATCTTGTAGAGAATAAAAAATTGAGTAAATGAGGCGATTTTAAAAAAAATCGTAGGACCAGTTTTTGAGAAAATCGCAAAAAAGTGAAAAATTACACGAATAAACTATTACTTCCGTTTCACCGATTTTGATGAAAATGTTCGTGTCGGGTCCGGTAGTGGTATGTAACTTAAGTTTCAAGTTTCAAGTTCGTACGATGTTCCGTTCTTGAGATATTTTGTACACACACACACACACACACACACACACACACACACAGACCAATCGCTAAAAACATGTTTTTTGGATTGTTGTTTTACGTAAAAACAGCCTCATCGAGAATTTCAGCAAACATGGTGCTTACCCTATCTTGTAGAGCATAAAAAAATGAGTAAACCAGGCAATTTAAAAAAAATCGTATGACCAGTTTTTCAGAAAATCGCAAAAAAGTGAAAAATGACACGAATAAACTACTACTTCCGGTTGACCGATTTTGATGAAAATGTTCGTGTCTGGTCCGGTAGTGGTATGTAACTTCAGTTCTGAATTTCAAGTTTGTACGATGTTCCGTTCTTGAGATATTTTGTTCACACATACACACACAGACCAATCGCTAAAAACATGTTTTTTGGGTTCAGGGGGTCTGAAAACGTGTAGATCCGGTGAAAACTTAATATCTAAAAATTGATATGAAAACAGTACTTTCCTTCTTATATAATTCATATAGGCAAGCGAAAGTAAAAATAAAATTAATTATTATTATTACTCCGTGAGTACAATATTAGTTCCTCTCTCTTCCACCAGTTGATCGCTCGATTTAGCTCAACAAAATACAGATTTGTTCAAAAGTTATAAAAGTTTTAAAATGTGGGTACTTTTGTCGATTTTTTTATTATTTTAAATAATTTCGATACAAAGAAAATATTACTTTATAACATTTAAATTTATTTTAAGTAAACTAAAACATTTTTAATGCGTTCAAATTATGTTTGTCAACCTGATCAAAGTTTCCAAATCAAAAACAGATGTTCTTTGTTTACGTGTTTTAGTAGAGCTTGTTTTTGCGATGTTGTTTCAAATTGATAGTAATACTCATATATATTGTCTGAGTTATAAAAATGGATAATAATCGTAATATTCAGGTAATTATATATTATAATTATTAGGATAATTATTCGTGAAGAAGATATACGGGCTGATTAGAGAAAGGTGGTGATGAATATTTATCTGTGAGAAGTGATGATGTTAGTGTCCAAGTTTCAAAACACAATATTACTTTGTGTTTACTAAATTTAAAATATAAAAAATTAAAGCTAAACAGCAGATTCAACGTGACTGTTATCAGTCTCATGATCAATTTCACTAGTAATTTTTTTTTTTAAATAACATTATTTGCAATTAGTTTTTCAAAAATAAAATATAAGCAAATCTTTTGAATTTACAAATCACAAGTTGAGGCCTCATTACCCGGAGTACCTCGCATTATATCAATTATTCATGTGTTCAAAGAGAAAATTACTATGTACAAAGATATTTACATTTTACAATATAGAATACTTTTCACTAAAATTTTATATGGATTTAAACTCTTTCAGACAAGTCCAAAAGATGGTAACGTTTCAGGCGCGTAACTTCTTCTGCATTGTTTCACTAGTAATATCAAATCAATTCAACCATCATAAACAAAAGCAAACGTTTACTGGTAGATAGTCTTGAAGTGAATACGCATATTAGCAATGAATCTGTAGTCCAATTTCTGAATAAATTAATGTTAACAATTAATGGGAAAAAGTGTCAGTACCTAGGTACAGTTCAAAAACAAACACAATGCAAGGGAAAACAGAGAAGTGGATGTCTTTATACAAAATAATATCCTAGATCATGTGCAAACAGTGAAATTTCTAGGAGTGTCACTAGATAGGACCCTATCGTGGGATTGTTACACCGACCAAATTTGTGGTAAAATATCATCTGGGGTATTTACATTAAAACAAATTGCCAGATTAAATGATAAAAAATTGCCAACAGTTTATCATGGTTTAATTTTATCTCATATCAGGTATGCCATATTGGTATGGGGTAATTCATCACAGGGTAACATGGAAAGAGTTTTTAAAATACAGAAAAAAGCTATTAGGTTTATATTAGCTATTTAAAGCTATTTAGGTTTAGCTATTATGATGGGAGTCAACCACTTTACCTCATGCAGATCACTATTTAAAGAGCTACAATTGCTCACAGTTCCTTCTTTGTACATTTTTCAAGTGATAATGTATGTTAAGAAAAATACCTTTTTACAGAATTTAGATGTTCACAACCACTACACAAGAAACAGAATCGATTATGTTGCTAATCACAACTCTAAATTGTTTGAACAAAAACCAACATATGCAGGTAGAAAATACATCAATAATTTGCCTCAAGGTTTAAAAAGTTGTGACAATTAAAGTCATTTAAAAAAAAAAGCTAAAACAATATTTGATTGATGAAACATTCTACAGTGTGCACGAATTCCTTTCTAAATAGTTTTGGTTGAAAAGTATTTAACTTGTAATTAAACAAATATTGTGTACTATTTGATACAAAGGGGTTCATGACAAGCCTACTGAGTTAAGCAGTAGCAGGAAAAATCATTGGTAAGTGATGAATTTATCATAGTGTTTGATTTTTTTATTTTTCATTTTGTGTGATATTTGATTCAATGGGATTCATGACAAGCCCAGCTGACGATATGAAACTGTATAAACATATATATAATTTTGATGACTGTAAACTTCTTCAAAAAGACTTGGATAATGTCTATTTATGGTGTGAAAAAAATCATTTAGAGTTAAACATTAATAAATGTAAATATATGATATTTTCCAACCAAATTAATTTCCATGTATTTGATTATTCTGTAAAAAATGAAAAATTAGATTTAGTCCATGAGATCCGTGATTTAGGGGTGCTAATTGACAGTAAATTAACATTCAAGCAACACATCCATATGATTGTGAATAATGGTTATAGGTTACTCGGGTTTATATTTAGAAATACGAAGCAGTTTGATGGAATTGAGGTCCCAATAAGGCTATTTGAAGCTCTAGTTAGAAGCACGTTAGAACATGCTGCTATTGTGTGGAATCCCCATCATCTGAATTACATAGACTCGATTGAAAAAATTCAAAATAGATTATTGCATCTCCTATATTACAAAAAATATGGTATGTCATGCCCTTTGAGGTTTTCTACGGAGACGATGAGAAGAATTTTTGACATAAAATCCCTTGAAGTCAGACGAAATGTGATGTGTATGCAATTTTAATATAACATATTAAATAATAAGGTTGACCTAGAGAATATTGTTAAAAACATTTTTTATTATGTACCTTTTGTTAGATCCAGGACTTTTAATCTGTGTTATTTGCCTAAAGTGAACACTGTGCAATACAGTAATACTTTCTTAATACGGACAATATCCTTTTTTAATAAATTTAATCTGGAACTCGATCCTTTTTTTGATAATTACAAACAATTTTCATCAAAATGTTATCAGGCGCTCACCAACCAATAAATGACATAAATTCACAGAGCAGACTCGCATCTTTTTCTTTCTTTTTACTTTTTTCTATTGTTTCTTTTTCCTTTTCCTTTTATTAATTTATAAATAAATAATATTATTTTTGATCAAGTTTTGCTAAACTGTTTTTTGTGGGAATTTTTGTTTTTTTTTCTTATTAATTTATTATTATAGTAAGTAATTTTATTGAAACATTATTTTATTTTTATGAGAGAAAGAGACAAAAAGTGTATTAGCATGTATATTATGTAAATAAAATAGTTATAAGCAAATATTGTTTTGTAAATAATAAATCTTTATAATGCATCCTGCAGTTTTAAATATTTCTATTTCATATAATGAATTAATACAATAATTTCACTAACCTTCTTTTTAAACTGCGTCACCTTTATTTTAATTTTACTTACACGTGTTTCGGTGGATCCACCATCATCAGAGTAAATAACATATAATTGAAACTAAAAACATTATTTATTAAAAATCTATAGAAGATGATACATCTTCAGTCACTTGTATAAAACTGATTTAAAATTGTAAAAAACTGATTTAAAATAATTTTAAATCGGTTTTATACAAGTGACTGAAGATGTATCATCTTCTATAGATTTTTAATAAATAATGTTTTTAGTTTCAATTATATGTTATTTACTCTGATGATGGTGGATCCACCGAAACACGTGTAAGTAAAATTAAAATAAAGGTGACGCAGTTTAAAAAGAAGGTTAGTGAAATTATTGTTTTGTAAATATGTAAATTTTATGTCAATAAGGTTTATATGGATAAGTTCTGTTAGCCTTTATATTGTTGTAAATAAATAAATAAAATAGAAGCCTACTGAAGTAAGCAGTAGCAAAAACAATTTTTTGGTGGTAAGTGATGATGAATTTATCATTGGTGATAAACTTTCAGTTTATCAGTTTTATCTTGACATGTCCTATACTCCCACAAGGAGTCTCCTGGATGCAAAATAAAACTTCGAACAAATTTTTTTTTGTCGGTTATGTCTGTACATTTTTTTTTCTTTGGTTGTACAGAAGAATGTTGAAGATACCATGGACGGACGGGTGACCAACACCGAGGTACTGCGCCGAATGAGCAAGAAACCGGAGGTAATAAACATCACAAAGTGTCGCAAATTGGAATACCTTGGTCATATTATGAGGAACCACGGTAGATATGAACTGTTGCAGCGCATCCTGCAGGGTAGATTGGATGGTGGAAGGCGGCCAGGCCGAAGAAGAATATCCTGGCTTGCTAACCTGAGAGACTGGTATGGACAAAGCTCAGCCCAACTTTTCCGCATTGCAGAGGACAGGACCAAGATAGCTATGATGGTAGCCAACGTTCGAACCGGACAGGCACGTTAAGAAGAAGAACTGCTTAACTCAGTAGGCTTGTCATGAACCCCTTTGTTGATGATACATCTTCAGTCATTTGTATAAAACAGTTTTATATAAATGACTGAAGATGTATAATCTTCTGTAAATTTTAAATAAGCGAGATAACAATTTTTTATTTACTCTGATGATGGTGGATCCACCGAAACACGTGTAAGTAAGAATAAAAATAAAGGTGACACAGTTTAAAAAGAAGGTTGGTGAAATTATTATATTAATTCATTATACGGATAATTTAGTTCACTTCTTTTCTGCATGTGTCATGCTATTACCTATTATTCTAATACATTGTATTTCTTTTTTTTTAGTGCGTCCAGGAGACTCCAAGAGGAGTATAGGACATGTCAGTTATAACGCCTGAAATACATATAAGAATCACACAATGTATCACTACTATCAACAAAGAAATTCTTGTACGCTATAAAAAGTTTCACCGATCAAGTAATTTTTCAGATTTTTTTTTAAAGGAATGCAAATTATCACAACATTTTAAAAATTGGGGTAATTTGTTCATGAATTTTCTCCCTGCATAAGTAGGTTTTTGTTGAAACAATTTTGTGGAGTTATTAGCCACACATTAATCATTCCTGTTTCTCGTGTTATGATTGTGAACATTGAAATTCTGCATAAAATTAATTTGCTTAACATACATAATCACCTGAAAAATGTAGAGAGAGGAAACTGTAAGCAATTTAAGCTCCTTAAATAGTGGCCTGCATGAGGTTAGCTAACCAGCTATAACCTTAGTTAGCTCCTACAATACACCTAATATTTTTCTTTTGAATTTTAAAAATCTGGTGTGAAACACTCACACAACATTCTTTGCCAATGCAAATAATTACAATATAATGTAACATTCGTCATAAAACATTAGAAATAAACAAAAAACTAACCTCAAAAAACATAACCTAATTTTAATCATGAGTGAAGACGCAAAATGAAAATCGACCTCAGCTCGACTTAAAAATACGGAAAATCACTCTTTCACGCTAAACTAGGCTCTGTAGAGAAAAATGCTTTAAATAAAAGTTGTAGATTTTTTAATTTTCTATAAATTTGATTATAAACACTTTTTTCATAAAATGAATACTAAGGCCGAAATCTTGAAAAAATCGATTTTTCACACGTTTTCGTGAGAAAAAAACAGGAAATTGCTAATTACCGCTAAACTAAGCGTTATACAAAAAAATGTTTGAAATAAAAGTTGTAGAATTTTACATTTTCTACAACTTTTATTATATAAGGTTTTGCGCTAAAATGCATATTAAAGCCGCAATCTTAAAAAAAAAATATGTTTTTACGTAAAAACAGCCTCACGCAGAATTTCAGCAAACATGGCGCCTACCCTATATTGTAGAGCATAAAAAATTCAGTAAACCAGGCGATTTTAAAAAAAATAGTAGGACCAGTTTTTGAGAAAACTGAAAAAAAAACTGAAAAATTATACGAATAAACTACTACTTCCGGTTGACCGATTTTGATGAAAATGTTCGTGTCGGGTCCGGTAGTGGTATGTTACATAAGTTTCAAGTTTCAAGTTCGTACAATGTTCCGTTCTTGAGATATTTTGTATACACACACACACACACACAGACCAATCGCTAAAAACATGTTTTTTGGATTCAGGGGGTCTGAAAACGTATAGATCCGGTGAAAACTCGATTTCGAAAAATCGACATGAAAACAATACCTTCCTTCCTATATATTTATATAGGCAAGAGAAAGTAAAAAGTTTATATAAACATTCCGGACCCATGTTTATATAAACTTTTTCATTATGTTTACATGTACAATGAGCTCCCAAAGTTACTGGATATCTTCGTGAATCACTCAGTATAATTGGGTGACCATGTGATAAGAGAGACAACTACCAGATTGACTGCATATAATTTAACACTTCAACTATCTGTTGAGGGCAATATGTAATAATATGTACTGTTGTTTGGGTGATCACCCTGTAGTAGGCTGGTTTGAACCTGTAGAGGTTATTCTAAGTAAAACGAGGAGTGAGGTGGTTTACCATTGCCACAACTCACTCAGTGGAAAAGTATACTTATCAGCATGCCGGGCCCTCTGAAAAGCACATATTTTCCACTCTGCAAATAACACCTTCACTTCATTCACCACAGGGTCCAACTGTATTATGAAATTCATTACTTTCAGAGGAGATAACTCTGATTAGTGTCACAGTACACTTCTACCTCTTCTGTGCTTAAACGATTCAGTCAATTAATTGGATGACCATGTGATAAGAAACACAACTATTTATTTTAGCCCTGCAACTAACAGATTGAGTGTAAATAATCTGACACTCCACCTGTCCGTTATGGGCACAACTATGTACTGGTAATGCAATATAATCATTCAAAAATAAATCTTTATAATGCATCCTGCAGTTTGAAATTATTTCTATTTCATATAATGAATTAATATAATAATTTCACTAACCTTCTTGTTAAACTGCGTCACCTTTATTGTAATTTCTACTTACACGTGTTTCGGTGGATCCACCATCATCAGAGTAAATGAAAAATTGAAACTAAAAAATTTTTTCACATTTATTTAAAATTTACAGAAGATGGTACATCTTCAGTCACTTGTATAAAACTGATTTAAAATTAATTTATTTTAATTTATCCCTTCTCATATTTACTTATATTTATGTAAATTTTAAATAAATGTGAAAAAATTTTTTAGTTTCAATTTTTCATTTACTCTGATGATGGTGGATCCACCGAAACACGTAGAAATTACAATAAAGGTGACACAGTTTAAGAAGAAGGTTAGTGAAATTATTATATTAATTCATTGTATGAAATAGAAATGCAATATAAGTTGACAATCGTCAGCGAGAGTAAGACTGGACTATGGGAGGGTTGGAAGTGCTACTATATGTGCTTTTCTAAATACATCATAGCGACAGCTCTAACCATGATATCATGTTGTAGTTTTACTCTTACATTGATTCATTATGTTTACAACTATGTCGTTTTATAAACATCCCATTCTATTATTTATCGATTCTTAATAATTATCGTAAATAATAAACATTCATTGTAAATAAGCCATAATATTAGGCCTAACCTTAGTATCCTTTTTCGTCATCATTAGTAAACTGAATTACTGCACTCTGACATTTGTAGTGATAGACTTGTAGTGATAAGACTAGTTAGTCCGTGAGTTCCGTCGATGCGAGCTTATTATCGCAAGTAATACTGGTTTTACGGTAATTACAAAATGTCATTGTATTTTTAGGGTTTCATATTTCATTATTTTCAGTAAAGTTATGTTAAATTGCAATTGAATTTTAAACAATTCACTTTCTTTAAATAATTACATTAGTTGTTAGTTATTTAGTGTTAGGGGTGATGAGGTGTTAGTGTATTAGTTAAGTGTGTTGTGGGGTGGTTGATAGATGATAGTGTTATGTAAGTAGGATAGATGGACTTATACTCTCCTCCCACCTCATTATTATAGGCCCAATCGTCAACTTATAGCTCCTTACCTATACCTGTTCTGGTCATATGATTGTGTGACCATGTGATAAGAGAGACAACTAACAGATCGAGTGCATATACAGTAAAACCTCTTTAATCCGGCACGTTTGGGACTCGAAACTTGCCGGATTAAAGGAAATTCCGGATTATGGAGGTTATTAATAAAATAAAAACAAGTTATGAAGGGATTATATGAGGGGACAAATATCCGTCTGCAAGTAAATGATAAGGTAACAGAAGCCATCTTGGTAAATAAGGGAGTTCGACAGGGCTGCAGTATGTCGCCGACTTTATTTAACATATATATAGACATGTTGCAAACATGGAAAATAGGCATTAATTCAGGAATACAACTCTCAATCACATGATCTATGCAGATGACTTGGTATTAATACAACAAAGCGAAGACGAGTTACAGAAAGCGGTTTTTATGTTAGACAAAATGTCTGAGAAATATAATTTGAAAATATCGCAGACAAAAACTAAAACTATGGCATTTAAAGGAAAATACACCGTAAGAACTAAAATAGAATTAGGAGGCAGAGTGCTTGAACAAGTCTCTCATTTCAAATATCTTGGTAATGATGTTTCGTATGACTTTGACAAAGATGTGCTTTACAAACTATCTAAATTTTAAAGCATTTGTGGCAATATACATAAACATCTGAAACGGAAAACAAGAAAAGATACGAGATTTAAGTTTTACGATACAATTGCTGTCCCTACTTTGATGTATGGCAGTGAGTCCTGGATACATAGAAAAAAGGTAGACAGCAAAATCCAGGCTGCAGAAATGAGATTCTTACGAAGTGTATATGGATGCAGCCGAAGAGATAGGCTACGAAATGAAGAAATTAGAAAAACACTGAATGCCTTACCGTTGCTAGACAAAATCAAGCAGAACAGGAGCAGATGGTGCAGCCATTTGAATCGTATGCCAGGCGAGAGAATACCAAAAGCCGCCAGAAACTACAAACCTACAGGAAGAAGAGATATAGGACGACCGAGGAACAGATGGGTACCTAAACAGGTTCAAGAAACCTAATCCTTGGAAGTGAAGAAGAAGAAGAAGATTAATAAAAATACAGGAGTCGTATAAAAAAATAACACAATTTGTACTAGAAACTTTTACTGTATGTATTTATTATTTAAACATGGGTTATTTAAACAATATAAATCAGAAAATAAGTACAGGAGAAATATTAAAATGCATTTTTTAAGTACAGTACATGATGAAATAAATATGAATTCAGTACAGTACGTACTGTACTATTCGTGGTTTTTAGCAACAGCACTGGTAGTTGGCTGGAAAAAAGATCTGAAATCTACTTGCTTCTTACAACTAGCATTTTTTTATTTAAAAAATAATTTTTTAAATTTAAAAAATAATTTTTTATTACATGCAAGTTCATAACTTCGGCCATACTGTATTGTTTATTTGACTCGGCAAATTTTACAAACGTGACGCTTTGTGGCTCTTGAGTGTCAGCGGCAGCTGTCGGGTTGCTCACTTTACAATGTTCATTGTGAAGGCAATTCTATAATTTTTGTCTATTGCCGTTGATGCCGGATTATAGACAATTCCGGACTATAGAATGCCAAATTAAGGAGGATTTACTGTAATTTAACACTTCAACTGCGTGTTAAGGGCAACATGTAATACTATGTAACAGTCATTTATGTTTCTCTTATTTTTGTTTGTGTTATCTGTTATTTGCAGACTGGCTGAGAAAGTTGTTGGAATTGCATCGGCTGAAAGCGGAGATTAATTCTTGTGGCGAAAGTTAAGTTAAATGTAGCATCTTGTTGGAAAATTTTGAAATCCGTCGCGCAGTGACCTGTTGCTTCTGGCTAGAAGACTAGAAGGATCAAGGATCAAGGTAAGTGCAATTTCATTAAAATACCACCCCGTGTGCGGGCGGCATACGTCGCTACCCGTCGCTAGAAAATTACATCTTCACTCACTGAAGTGGTGTGGGGGGGGGTAACCTTGAACGCCAGTACGTTTACACTAGTCATGGGTTGGCACAGTAAAATGGGTGAGCTAGCACACCCGCTCTGCACACTTGAGTGAACGGCACAGAGCGTGCCACCGTAAAATTGAACGATGAGATGGGCTGAACCGTGGCAGTGAGCTAGTAGATTCTAGATTCTAATACGACAGCACTGAGCTGAGCTATGTGAATAAACAGAGAGTGAGTCGAGCCGAGGGTGACTTTCACTCACTCCTTCGCACACAGCACGTTGTGTTTGCGCGTGCGTCAACCTGAACGTTCATGCATCCCTTTCCACAAACAAATTTTTGTCATGTGTCTATCTTTATTTCGTTTGCACGTGGTAAAATTGTTACAGTACAGTACAATGGTATTTTACAACCACTTGTCTCAGGGTTGTTGTAGTATAGTATGAAAGAATAATGACCCCCTCTCCGCACCCTCACAAACAGTGGCAGAGTTTAATAGGAAATGTATACTTTTCTTGCAGCGTTTAGGTATAGGTAGCCCTTGCTGTGATGCGACTAGAGAAAAGTAGTTTAGTCGTGGAGGGAATGTACAAGTCAGCTCTGGTGAAGAGCGTGCTGCGTGGGGGGAAACGCTCGGTGTGCTGGTGTGCTGGTCGTTGAAAATAAAAGAGCTGGTAGCTCACCGCTCAGTTAAAAGAACTAGTTCTTTTGTACGACTCGCTCATGAACGTCACATCACTAGTTTACACATCGGCCGTTTCAGTTCTACTCGTGTATTCGTGTTAGTTGCTACCCCCACATATTCATTTGCTACGGTTAAAGACGTCTTTCATTATAAATAGAAAACTGTCACTTCAACAGAGAGTATTAATCAGAGATTATACAGCAGTGGAGCAAATTTAATTGTAATTACAATAAAGTACGTGATCAGGTCTGCATAAAATTTCCTAATGTTTTGACGCCGTGCATGAAAAGTATGTATAATTTAAATAAACGCTTTGAAAGCACAGGTTCAGTCAATGATTTACCCGGATCTGGTCGCCCTGTATCGGTTACTACTGAAGAAAATTTACACCACGTTGCACAATCATTTGTCAATTCTCCAAATAAATCAGCAAGACGTGCTTCCACAGATTTACGCATTTCGGATAGAATTGTTAGAAGAGTGTCATCAACGTTAAAAATGAAACCACACAGGCCGGCCTTACTGCAAGCTGTACATGTACACAATGTATAAAATCTACAATGCATGTATGAATGTTTGGGATAGCGACTTATGCCGCACCCTGTACATTGATGTTTGTATTCATTATACAGGGTGATTCATGAAGTTTTACTTGTACTTTCTGAGCTCACTCTACCGGCCAAAAAAAGAAATTTTTTTTAATTTGTCTTGCCTTTATGAATATATAGGAAGGAAAGTATTGTTTTCATGTCGATTTTAAGAAATCGAGTTTTCACCGGATCTATACGTTTTCAGACCCCCTGAACCCAAAAAACATGTTTTTAGCGATTAGTCTGTGTGTGTGCGTGTGTGTATCTGTGTGTGTGTGTGTGTGTATCTGTGTGTGTGTTTGTGTGTGTGTGTGTGTGTGAACAGAATATCTCAAGAACGGAACAACGTACGAACTTCAAACTTGAAATTTAAGTTACATACCGCTACCGGACCCGACACGAACATTTTCATCAAAATGGGTCAACCGGAAGTAGTAGTTTATTCGTGTAATTTTTCACTTTGTTGCGATTTTCTCAAAAACTGGTCCTACGATATTTTTAAAAATCGCCTGGTTTACTCAATTTTTTATTGTCTACAAGATAGGGTAGGCGCCATGTTTGCTGAAATTCTTGGTGAGGGTGTTTTCTCGTAAAAACGTTGTTTTTTTAAGATTACGGCTTTAATATGCATTTTAGCGCAACAATTTATATAATAAAACTTGTAGAGAATTTAAAATCCTACAACTTTTATTTCAAACATTTTTTTGTATAACGCTTAGTTTAGCGGTAATTTGCGATTTTCTGTTTTTTTCTCACGAAAATGTGTGAAAAAATGATTTTTTTAAGATTTCGGCCTTAGTGTGCATTTTACGACAAAAGTGTATATATTAAAATTTATAGAAAATTAAAAGATCTACAACTTTTATTTGTAACACTTATTCTTCGTCGTTACATTTTATTTTTAAAATATTTTGTCCAGTTCTGCTTCGCCGGTAATGTTTCTCTTACCTCGAGAGGTGGCGGTTACTAGCGGCCCTTTTTCGAACTGGCGTAGGACATCAGCTGTTAGACTACTGCTACTGCCGAGTATCGTGACTAGTCTAGTCTGTTCTATAGTTGTTTGGTGCGTTGTACGTTGTATAATGCTTTAGTAAAATTATTAATTTTCTCGGTTTTTGGTTAAAACTTGAGACCTTACGTTTACCCAATTATGGTAAGTAAAAATGGTTTTCGTTTTAGCAAGCAAAGCAAACAACTGGAAACTCTATACAGCAGTAAATTTTGTGTAAAAGAAATAAATGTAAAATGGGCGTGGCATCATGCCTTGGTTAATACGTGTCCATTTAATTTAATTTTAATAGCTTATTTTTGTCAATTGTAAAATGGTTTACATTTAATTTTCTTATGTATTCGTTTAAAATTCATTTATTATTATTAACTTGGTTAATTCGATAATATTATTTTTATCGTTTTACTTTATAAAAATTGTCTGATTTGCTTGCGTTACTTTGTAAAAATTTCATCACTAAATGTAACTTATTTTGTAAATTATTTTTCTAAATTTATTTAACTTAAATTTCTTTATCTTGTTTTGGCTTTGATTATGGATTCATTGCTTTATTGTTAAAATTTGGTTATGCGTAAGATTTCTAATCTTACTTGAATTTTGGTTAAAGGGTTCAAGTCAACTCCGAGTTCTATTTCGAGTCCAGATACAAGTTTAAAATTGGAATGAGGGAAATCTGTCGATCTTAATTTAAACTACTTATACGCCAACCCGGATATGGAATTTCGGGAATATTTTGATGATGCTTGACGAATTCAAATGCTGATCTTGTTATGCCGATAATCTGAAACTTAGTGATTCCTGCCCAGTGATGTAATTCTGCACCGACGTGTAAGGTTTGGAAACCCTTTTTTTTTAAGGGATCTCGTCATTTATGTTTTGGAGAAACACCGGTATGTTAACCTTTATTTATTTTATATAACTAAATCAACTGCGTTTCCAAGTGTATCTACGTCATGTTGGTTCTGGACAGACAACACAATTTAACCAGTCATACTCAGCTTTAAATTGCGGCGTAATTTCAAACAGCTACTTAGTTAAAATATTTTTGAAAAATAAATGTTTTTTTTGGTTTTCCGATACTAATTTCGTCCGAACTTTTGGACTGTTTGATATTTTTTTTGCGTTGATGTATTTATATATTCGGTAAAAAAAAAAACACATAATTTAAAACTTGAAGTTTTTGAAATTTAAAATCTTTTATATTTATCTGTAATGTTAATTTTGATCTTCTTGCCTTTAATATTTAACAAATTATTCAATATGATTATTTTTGAAAATCCTAATTGTATTAAATTCATATTTTGTTTTGCTATAGGAAATTATAATGGTTATTACATTATGCATGTAGTTACTTAAGGTGTCAAGAATATTAAAAATTTTGCTATAAAAGGGTACCCGTTTGGTATTTGAAATCTGAATTATTTAACTACAGCTAACGTTGGCTTAGGTAGTGCAAATATTTTTATAAAATGAAAATTTAATGAATTTTGGTAAAATAAAATAAAAATTAAAAACTATTTATGGAACGTAACCTTCCTATATTGTTAACTAGATATTTTTCTTGGTTATATTAAACTAAATCTGTGAATTTAATTTAAATTTGTTTTTTGATACTGTGGTAAATGATATATTTTGAGAAGAGAACTAATTTAACCGATTTGAATTAAATTTTATGCTGTTAACTGTGTATTTTGTCTTTGACTTCATTTTATGCAACAACAACTACCTTTCTTTGTTCCCTTTTGGCCAAACTGGTCTGTGTGGGTGAAGTTACCTCTGCAGGCGAGAAAAGGGGTTACATATTTAAAACATTTTTCTCTACAGAGCCTAGTTTAGCGTGCAAGTGTGATTTTCCGTTTTTTTAAGCCAAACTGAGTTTGATTTTCATTTTCCGTCTTTCACTCATGATTAAAATAAGTTTATGTTTATTGAGGTTAGTTTTGTTTATTTCTAATGTTTTATTACTAATGTTTTTTTGTAGATAATAGTGTAATTTTTCTAACTTAGGAATACTAATATTGGTTTTTAGTAAATTTTAATTATTTGGAATTGTAAATTTTATAACTAGATAAGTTTCAGTAAGCTTTGTAATAATAATTGTTAAAAATATTTTTAGTAATAATTACTGATATAATTTATATATAATAATGTACAGCTTATTCCCGCGCACAGGCTCGTCCTATGCGGGAATTAGTATATATGTTAATGTAAATGTATTTTGTATTTAATAAAAAATTCAATTCAAAATGTTAGGTTATATTGTTAAATATTTGCATTGGCAAGAGAAAGTTGTGTGAGTGTTTCACACCAGATTTTTTATTAGTACCTTATTACCAATAATGAGATATTTTAATTTTTTTTTTGTAATCCCTAATTTGTGTACGTTGCAAACTGTTCAATTGAGACCAATAAGCAACCCCATGACCCAATCAGATGAGGTTGATGTGTATGAAGTGTAAATGAGACTGTTTAGTCTTCTACAGACTCAGGTCGACTATTCCTGAGAGAGTATGGTTAATTGAACCATCAAAGTACATCGGTAACCACTGTCTAGAATTCAAATCCGTATAAAAGTAACTACCTCTACTAGGATTTGAACCAGGAACCTTCATCTCCGAAAATCAGCTGTTAAACAGCTGATTTTGGCGACAACTTTACCTCTAGACCAACCCGGTGGGTTAATTTTAAATAACATCGTATGAATTACAGTATAAATGAAATTCATCACCTTACCTTTGGTTCCTTTTTACTTTCTCTTGCCTATACGAATATATAGGAAGGAAAGTATTGTTTTCATGTCAATTTTAACAAATACACTCTTCACCCGAATATACACCTAAACAGACCCTCTCACACCCACACAAACATGTTTTTAGAGATTGGTCTGTGAGTGTGTCAACAGAATATCTCAAGAACATAACATCGTACGAACTTGAAACTTGAAACTTAAGTTACATAACACTATTGGACCCGACACGAACATTTTCATCAAAATCTGCCAACCGAAAGTAGTAGTTTATTCGTGTAATTTTTCACTTTTTTGCAATTTTCTCAAAAACCGGTCCTACGATTTCTTTTAAAATCGGCTGGTTTACTCAAGTTTTTATTCTCTACAACGTAGGGTAGGCACCATGTTTGCTGAAATTCTTGGTAAGGCTGTTTTCACATAAAAAAATTGTTTTTTTAAGTTTACAGCTTTAATATGCATTTTAGCGCAAAAGTTTACATAATAACAGTTGTAGAGAATTTAGAAACCTACAACTTTTATTTCTAACATTTTTTTGCATAACGCTTAGCTTAGCAGTAATTAGCGATTTGTTGTTTTTTTTCTCACGAAAACGTGTGAAAAATCGATTTGTTTAAAAGATTTCGGCCTTAGTATGCATTTTACGACAAAAGTCTATAGCAGTAAATTTATAGAAAATTAAGAGATTTACAACTTCTATTTAGAGCATTTTTCTCTACAGAGCCTAGTTTAGCGTGAAAGAGTAATTTTCCTTATTCTTAAGCCAAACTGAGGTCGATTTTCATTTTGCGTCTTTCACTCACGATTAAAATTAGGTTATGTTTATTGCGGTTAGTTTTTTTTGTTATTTCTAATGTTTTATTACTAATGTTAGGTTGGACTTCGGGCCAGCCCAGTCAGTCAGCTGGTAGTAAGTCGCTATTATTTGTTAAGTAACACCGGTTGGGCAAGCGACTTTGTAAGATGACCAGAGCTGACAGCCATCCATGAACAAACTCTACTGGGGGTCCCTGTTCAAACTCATGTCTAATCTACGTCAAAAATACAGCAAAAAGCAGCAATCAAATTGGGTAGTTGTCAACAATGTGCAGTTCCCGATAACAAAATAAAAGGTAAAAAAAAAAAAAAATGTTAGGTTATATTGGTCATTATTTGCATTGGCAAGAGAAAGTCGTGTGAGTGTTTCACACCAGAATATTTTTCCATTATGTACATTGGCGAGAGAAGTTCGTGTGATTGTTTTCAAGTATTTTTTTTTTAATATCGTTCGTTGGTAGAATCTAATAACATTGGGTAATCAATTAGTACGTGGATGTGAACTGAAATTGCGTAATATAGGGTGATTCAAAAAGAGCGCCGGTTTTGATATATCAAATTAAGAGATTTATTTTATTGAAAAACTGAAAATAAATACATCAACAAGTTCATCTTACCTTCCGATTTCATGTATGAAAAATGATGTCATGCATGTGTCCTCCTCTACTGCGCTGGCACGCATCAACTCTGTCCATGAAATTGGATATTACTGCACGACAAGTTTCGACTTCCATTTGCCCGATAACCCGTCGAATTTCCTCCCTCAAGTCATTGATGTTTCGGGGTTTATTGGCATACACCAATGACTTCAGATGACCCCAAAGATGAAAGTCACAAGGCGTCAAGTCACACGACCTTGGTAGCCATTGATGGTCGGAATTACGAGAAATGATGCGATCTTGGAACCGTTCACGGAGCAACAACATTGTTTCTCGTGCAGCGTGACAGGTGGCACCATCCTGCTGAAACCACAACTCGTCAATGTCCATTCCATCCAAATAACGCCACAAAAACTCCGTAATCATCGTACGGTATCGGTCTCCATTTACTGTCACGGCTTGTCCTTCTTGATTTTCAAAAAAGTAAGGGCCGATGACACCACCCGACCAAAAGCCGCACCAAACTGTCACTCGCTGTGCCTACATTTCCCTTTCATTAACCACGCGAGGGTTTTCTAAACCCCACATACGGCAGTTCTGTTTATTAACAAAACCGTTTAAGTGGAAGTGCGCCTCATCACTGAAAATGATTTTGTTTGCGAAGGTGTCATCATCCTGCCGTTTTCTTAATACCCAGTCAACAAACTGTCGTCTCTTCTGGTGGTCTGCCACTTTCAAATGTTGCGTCAACTGAATTTTATACGGGTGATATTGGAGATCGTACCGAAGAATTCTCCGTACAGAAGAATATCGTAAACCCAATTGTTGAGAACGGCGACGTATTGATTTTGCTGGGCTAACAGCCACACTGTCACGAACCAACGCAACGTTCTGCTCAGTTCGGCCAGAACGACGACGTCCAGAACTTTTAAGGTCGACTGTTGAACCCGTCTCAAAAAACTTTTTCATGAGCCTGCGAACTGTTGATTCATTCGGTGCTTCATTACGTCCTAGAGTACCGCGAAGTCGCCTGACAGTAGCCGCATAACTCTCTCCACTCTGGTAAAATGTTTTGACGATTAACACTCGTTGTGCAACAGTAAACTTCTCCATGGTTGGACACAGACTGCGAGAGTACTACACTGCGAACAAGAGAAACTACAACTGAATCGTCAATCGGAATGTTCTCCGAAATAGAAATGAGGTCTAACAATGTTGCCAACCGATAAACAAAAATTTGCCAGCCGTTTAAAAACCGGCGCTCTTTTTGAATCACCCGCTAGATAGGATGATAAAAATTCAGTAGAGTAAACAGATGAGATTCAATTGACAGCAAATTTAAATAAATAATCAATCAGAAGTCAACTTATGCTCTACTCACAGGTATAATGAATATCAACTTTAGGTGAAGCAAGAAATATTTTATTAGGCTGTTTTATTTTATCATGCTTAGTTGATACCAGTGATTAACAACCTGGGGTTACGAACAATAATTAAATCATTTGATCATTTTATTAGAAAAAAATCTGGTGTGAAACACTCACACAACTTTCTCTTGCAAATGCCATATAATTAACAATAAACCTAACATTAGAAATAAACAAAAAACTAACCTCAATAAAAATAACCTAATTTTTAATCATATATGAAAGATGCAAAATGAAAATCAACCTCAGTTTGGCTTAAAAATACGGAATTCGTATTCGGAAAGTTCGATCTTTCACGCTGAACTAGGCACTGTACAAAAATCCCTTTAATTAAAAGTTGTAGATCGTTTAATTTCCTATAAATTCGATTATATACACTTTAGTCAAAAAATGCATACTAAGGCCGAAATCTTAAAAAATCGATTTTTCACACGTTTTCGTGAGAAAAACAAAACAGAAAATCGCTAATTACCGCTAAACTAAGCGTTATACAAAAAAATGTTTCAAATAGAAGTTGTAGAATTTTAAATTCTCTACATTTTTTATTAATTAAATTTTTGCGCTATAATACATATTAAAGCCGTAATCTTAAAAAAAACACTTTTTACGTCAAAACAGCATCACCAAGAATTTCAACAGACATGGCGCCTACCCTATCTTGTAGAGAATAAAACATAGAGTAAACCAGGCGATTTTTAAAAAAATCGTAGGACCAGTTTGTGGAGAAACTAGGCTACTACTTCCGGTTGAGCGATTTTGATGAAAATGTTCGTGTCGGGTCCTCTTGTGGTATCTAACTTAAGTTTTAAGTTTCAAATTCCTACGATGTTCCGTTTTTGAGATATTCTGTTCATACACACACTGACCAATCGCTAAAAACATGTTTTTTGGGTTCAGGGGGTCTGTTAACGTATAGATCCCGTTCCGGTGAAAACTCGATTTCTAAAAATCGACATAAAAACAATACTTCCCTTCCTATATATTCATATAGGCAAGAGAAAGTAAAAAGGGTTTTTGTACTTTATTCTTTGCATTGAAATTCTCTGTTTTTCTGGAAATATCCCTTTGATGTACCTATATAAAGAGATGGTCGAGTGCGGTGAGTGTAATAGTATTCGTTTGATCTTTGACGAGTGGTTTACTGTGAGTGCTATCGGTGCAATAGAACAGGTCAATGGTTCCGAGGCCAACTCTCGTGTCGGTCAACTATTGTTGTACATTTCGTTGTGTGTATGCGTTGTAAATATTTTTGTGCGTGTGCATCCTGTTTAATTGTTTGTAAGTAAGTTAGTATTAAGTAAATCTTATTTAAGTTTTTTATTGTATTACTTCTTCTTCTTCTTCTTCTTCTTCTTTTCGTTTCGGCCAACTGTGGACCACGAGAAACAATCAGCATTAGGATTTCCTTTTACTCCTACCGGCTTTGATGTCGTCCCAGTACTTCTTCAGCGTCACCCTTGCAGCCTCTCTCCTCTCCTCAGACCACTCCACCGTCCTCCTCAAAGAAACGCGCTCCCGAAAACCAGCAAAAGCTCTGACAGCCTCTCTAAACGTAGCTCTATTCAACATTCCTTCCTCGTCGATTCCAATCTCCTCCATATCTCTCATCACCCCCTTTAACCAATCATTTTTATTCTTCTTTTTATACAGAAAGTCAAATATTCTTTTGGTTAATCTGCTGTCACTCATCCTGAAGAGGTGTGCAAAGTAGTTGGCTCTTCTCTTTCTGATAGCATCCTCCAGTTTCTCAGCTTCATTCGAGAGGTACAACTCTGATGTTGGCCTTAGTCTGTAGGCTCCTTCTTCATTTTTCGTTGGACCTAGTATTGTTCTGAGGACCCTCCTCTCTATCTTGACCAGATTATGCAGTAGCCCCTTGTAATTTAACGATAGGCTTTCTGCCGCATATAATACCTCTGGTCGAACTACTGTGTTGTAGTGCCTGATTTTTGCTTTTATTGATATTGACCGCTTATTGTAGACGTTTCTGGAAAGTTTGACAGCTAATTCTAATCTCTGTTTTCTGTTGAGAAGAGATTCCTTTTCCTTTCGTTGTGTGTATGCGTTGTAAATATTTTTGTGTGTGTGCATTCTGTTTAATTGTTTATAAGTAGTACTAAATAAATCTTATATAAGTTTTTTATTGTATTAGACTACTTCATTGTAGTAATTAGTTTATTATTTATTTTGTAAATCTTTTAGTTGTAACAAATACTTGTAATTGTAAACTTTAGTGTATTAATTATTTAATTTACCTAGATCCCGAAACGGACCTTAGCGATAATTGTCACAGTATTGTTTTCATGTCGGTTTTTCGTAATCGAGTTTTCACCGGATCTACACATTTTCAGACCCCCTCAACCCAAAAAAAACATGTTTTTAGCAATATTGGTCAGTGTGTGAACAGAATATTTCAAGAACGGAACATCGTACGAACTTGAAACTTGAAACTTAAGTTACATACCACTACCGGACGCGACACGAACATTTTCATCAAAATCGGTCCACCGGAAGTAGTAGTTTATTCGTATAATTTTTCAGTTTTTTGCAATTTTCTCAAAAACTGGTCCTACGATTTTTTTTAAAATCGCCTATTTTACTCAATTTTTTATTCTCTACAAGATAGGGTAGGCGCCATGTTTGCTAAAATTCTCGGTGAGGCTGTTTTCACGTAAAAACGTTGTTTTTTTAAGATTACGGCTTTAATATAAATTTTAGCGCAAAAAACTTATATAATAAAAGTTGTAGACAATTTAAAAACCTACAACTTCTGATTCAAACATTTTTTTGTATAACGCTTAGTTTAGCGGTAATTTGCGATTTTCTGTTTTTTTTCTCACGAAAACGTGAGAAAAATCGATTTTTTTAACATTTCGGTCTTAGTATGCATTTTACGACAAAAGTGTATATAATTAAATTTATAGAAAATTAAGAGATCTACAACTTTTGTTTAAAGCATTTTTCTCTACAGAGCCTAGTTTAGCGTGAAAGCGTGATTTTCCGTATTTTTAAGCCAAACTGAGTTCGATTATCATTTTGCGTCATTCACTCATGATTAAAATAAGGTTATGTTTTTGAGGTTAGTTTTTGTTCATTTCTGATATTTTATTACTAATGTTAAATTATATTGTAAATTATTTGCATTGGCAAGAGAAAGTTGTGTGAGTGTTTCACACCAGATTTTTTACTTTCTCTTGCCTATATGAATATATAGGAAGGAAAGTATTGTTTTCATGTCGATTTTTCGAAATCGAGTTTTCACCGGATCTATACGTTTTCAGACCCCCTGAACCCAAAAAATATGTTTTTAGCGATTGGTGTGTGTGTGTGTGTGTGTGTGTGTGTGTGTGTACGTGTGCGTGTGCGTGCGCGCGCGCGTTTGTGTGTGTGTGTGAACAGAATATCTCAAGAACGGAACATCGTACGAACTTGAAACTTGAAACTTAAGTTACATACCACTACCGGACGCGACACGAACATTTTCATCAAAATCGGTCCAACGGAAGTAGTAATTTATTCGTATAATTTTTCACTTTTTTGCGATTTTCTCAAAAACTGGTCCTACGATTTTTTTAAAAATCGCCTCATTTACTCAATTTTTTATTCCCTACATGATAGGGTAGGCGTCATGTTTGCTGAAATTCTGGGTGAGGCTGTTTTCACGTAAAAACAAAGTTTTTTTTAAAATTACGGCTTTAATATGCAATTTAGAGCAAAAATGTATAAAATAAAAGTTGTAGAGAATTTAAAATCCTACAACTTTTATTTCAAACATTTTTTGTATAACGCTTAGTTTAGCGGTAATTTGCAATTTTCAGTTTTTTCTCACGAAAACGTGAGAAAAATCGATTCTTTTAACATTTCGGCTTTAGTATGCATTTTACGACAAAAGTGTATATAATAAAATTTATAGAAAATTAAGAGATCTACAACTTTTAATTCTAGAATTTTTCTCTACAGAGCCTAGTTTAGCGTGAAAGTATGATTTTCCGTTTTTTTTAAGCCAAATTGAGTTCGATTTTCATTTTGCGTCTTCCACTCATGATTAAAATAAGGTTATGTTTTTGAGGTTAGTTTTTGTTTATTTCTAATATTTTATTAATAATGTTAGGTTTATTATAAATTATTTGAATTGGCAAGAGAAAGTTGTGTGAGTGTTTCACACCAGATTTTTTTTTATAGAGCATTTGTAGGTGCTTCTTTTGTCTTATAAATTGTGATTCAGAACGTTGCTAAGTAAAAAACCGTACACCCAAAATCCAATAACTTACGTGGTCTTTTTACTAGAATATTGTTCTTGTTTGTTATTTTGCACTGTTGGAGGCATACGATGACGTCTAAAACTAAACAAACCTATTTTTGCCAACTTGTGTTGCTACACGTTGATTCAAACACGATGCTAGGCCTACTACAAAAAAAAAATATTTAGTAAAAAATCTGTTGCCTAACACTCACACAACTTTTTCTTGCCTAAGCAAATCAAAAAATATCAGAATAACCTGATATTTTTTTTTATTCCTATTTGTGTACGTTGCAATCTGTTCAATTGAGAACAATAAGCAACCCCATGACCCAATGAGATGAGGATGATGTGTATGACGTGTAAATGAGGTGTAGTCTTGTGCAGATCCAGGTCGACCACTCCTGAGAGGGTATGGTTAATTGAACCCCAACCATCAAAGTACACCAGTAACCACTGTCTAGAATTCAGATCCGTATAAAAGTAACTACCTTTACTAGGATTTGAACCAGGAACCTTCGTCTCCGAAAATCAGCTGTTAAACAGCTGATTTTGGCGACGACTTTACCTCTATACCAACCCGGTGGCTTCCTTTTTACATAGCATAAATGTAGTAAAAAAATCTGTTGTTTAACACTCACACAACTTTTTCTTGCCTAAGCAAATAATGAACAATATAACCTGACATTAGTAACAAAACTTTAAAAATTAACTAAAAACTATCCTCAAAAAACATAACCTTATTTTAATCATGAGTGAAAGACGCGAAATGAAAATCAACCTTAGTTCGGCTTAAAAATACGGTAAATCACTCTTTCACGCTAAACTAGGCTCTGTAGAGAAAAATGCTTTAAATAAAAGTTGATCTTTTATTTTCCTATAAATTTGATTATACATTTTTGTCGTAAAATGCTTACTAAGGTTGAAATCTTTAGAAAACGTTGTTTTTACAGATTTTCATGAAAAAAAAAACAGAAAATCACCTATTAACGCTAAACCAAACGTTGTACAAAGAAATGTTTTAAATACAAGTTGAAGGATTTTAAATTCTCTACAACTTTTATTATACATTTTTGCTCTAAAATGCATATTGAAGCCTCAATTTTAAAAAAAATTAAATATTTTTACGAGAAAACAGTCTGTTCAAGAATTTCAGCAGACATGGCATCTACACTATTTTGTAGGGCATTAAAAATTTAGTATATGAGACGGTTTCTAAAACAAAGCATAGGAGCCGTTTTTGAGAAAATTGCAAAAATGTAAAAAATGACACGAATAAACTACTAATTCCATTGACCGATTTTGATGAAATCGTTCGTGTCGGGTCCGGTAGTAATATCTAACTGAAGTTTCAAGTTCATACGATGTTTCGTTCTTGAGATATTTTGTTCACACACACACACACACACACGTGCACGAACTCTCTCTCTCGCACACACACACACACACCACAATAAAACGTGGTCGTGTGGTATGTGGTCTGAAAACGTTATATCCGGTATTGTTTAGATCTTCAGCCGAAAGGCTGGTTTGAACCTGTAAAGGTTTTACTAAGTAAAACGAGAAGTGAGTTGGTTTTGCATTGCCTTCCTCACTGAATGGAAAAGTACGCTTATCAGCATGCCAGGCCCTCTGAAAAGCATATATATTTTCCACTCTGCAAATGACACCTTCACTTCATTCACCACAGGGTCTGGCTGTATAATAAAATCCATTACTTTCAGAGGAGATAACTCTGATTAGTGTCTTTTACACCTCTACCTCTTCTGCTCTTAAATGATTCAGTCATTTAATTGGCTGGCCATGTGATAAGAAACAGAACTATTTATTTTAGCCCTGAAACTAACAGATTGAGTGTAAATAATTTGACACTCCACCTGTCTGTTATCCGGTGAAAACTTAATTTTTTTAATATCGACATGAAAAAAGTACTTTCCTTCCCATGTATTCGTATAGGCTAGAGAAAGCAAAAATAGGTACGTGTTCTACGGAGGTTTAAAACATTATTTAGACTATATACACGAGATCTGTAGATTAAGTCACGAAACTGATAAAATTTTTACTTTCTCTTGCTTATATGAATATATAGGTAGGAAAGTATTGTTTTCATGTCGATTTTAAGAAAGCGAGTTTTCACCGGATCTATGCGTTTTCGGACCCCCTGAACCCAAAAAACATGTTTTTAGCGATTGGTCTGTCTGTGTGTCCGTGTGTCTGTGTGTGTGTATACAAAATATCTCAAGAACGGAACATCGTACGAACTTGAAACTTGAAACTTAAGTTACATACCACTACGGGACCCGAAACGAACATTTTCATCAAAATCGGTCAACCGGAAATAGTAGTTGTTTATTCGTGTAATTTTTCACTTTTTTGCGATTTTCTCAAAAACTGGTCCTACGATTTTCTTTAAAATCGCCTGGTTTACTCATTATTTTATTCTCTACAAGATAGGGTAGGCGTCATGTTTGCTGAAATTCTTGGTGAGGCTGTTTTCACGTAAAAACATAGTTTTTTTAACATTACAGCTTCAATCTGCAATTTAGCGCAAAAATTTATATAATAAAAGTTGTAGAGAATTTAAAATTCTACAACTTTTATTTCAAACATTTTTTTGTATAACGCTTAGTTCAGCAGTAATTAGCGATTTTCTGATTTTTTCTCACGAAAACGTGAGAAAAATCGATTTTTTTAACATTTCGGCCTTAGTATGCATTTTACGACAAAAGCCAAACTGAGTACGATTTTCATTTTGCGTCTTTCACTCATGATTAAAATAAGGTTATGTTTTTGAGGTTAGTTTCTTTGGTTATTTCTAATGTTTTATTACTAATGTTAGGTTTATTGTTAACTATTTGCATTGGCAATAGAAAGTTGTGTGAGTGTTTCACACCAGATTTTTTATTCAAATGTAATTACAATTTTATGTTCTCACCCTCAAAATTACTTCCTTGTGAATCCAGACAGCGCTGGAGACGGTTCTTCCATTCCTCATTGAAGTGCTGGAACATCCTTCAGTTGGTCGGTTAAAGCCGTTTGAATGTTTTCTTCTGTCCCAAAATGAGTTCGCTTGAAGTGATTTTTCAACTTCGGGAAGAGAAAATCTGGTGCGAAACACTCACACAACTTTCTCTTGCCAATGCTAATAATTAACAATAATCCTAACATCATTAATAAAACATTAGAAATAAACAAAAAACTAACTTTAATAACATAACCTAATTTTAATCATGAGTGAAAGACGCAAAATGAAAATCAACCTCAGTTCGACTTAAAAATACGGAAAATCACTCTTTCACGCTAAACTAGGCTCTGTAGAGAAAAATGCTTTATATAAAAAATGTAGATCTTTTAATTTCCTATAATATTAATTATATGCACTTTTGTCGTTAAATGCATTCTAAGGGCGAAATCTTAAAAAATCGATTTTTCACACGTTTTCGTGAGAAAAAAATCAGAAAATCGCTAATTACCGCTAAACTAAGCGTTATACAAAAAAATGTTCAAATAGAAGTTGTAGAATTTTAAATTCTCTACATTTTTTATTAATTAAATTTTTGCGCTATAATACATATTAAAGCCGTAATCTTAAAAAAACACTTTTTACGTCAAAACAGCATCACCAAGAATTTCAACAGACATGGCGCCTACCCTATCTTGTAGAGAATAAAACATTGAGTAAACCAGGCGATTTTTAAAAAAATCGTAGGACCAGTTTGTGGAGAAACTAGGCTACTACTTCCGGTTGAGCGATTTTGATGAAAATGTTCGTGTCGGGTCCTCTAGTGGTATCTAACTTAAGTTTTAAGTTTCAAATCCCTACGATGTTCCGTTTATGAGATATTCTGTTCACACACACACTGACCAATCGCTAAAAACATGTTTTTTGGGTTCAGGGTGTCTGTTAACGTATAGATCCGTTCCGGTGAAAACTCGATTTCTAAAAATCGACGTGAAAACAATACTTCCCTTCCTATATATTCATATAGGCAAGAGAAAGTAAAAAGGGTTTTTGTACTTTATTCTTTGCATTGAAATTCTCTGTTTTTCTGGAAATATCCCTTTGATGTACCTATATAAAGAGATGGTCGAGTGCGGTGAGTGTAATAGTATTCGTTTGATCTTTGACGAGTGGTTTACTGTGAGTGCTATCGGTGCGTTAGAACAGGTCAATGGTTCCGAGGCCAACTCTCGTGTCGGTCAACTATTGTTGTACATTTCGTTGTGTGTATGCGTTGTAAATATTTGTGTGTGTGTGCATCCTGTTTAATTGTTTGTAAGTAAGTTAGTATTAAGTAAATCTTATTTAAGTTTTTTATTGTATTACTTCTTCTTCTTCTTCTTCTTCTTCTTTTCGTTTCGGCCAACTGTGGACCACGAGAAACAATCAGCATTAAGATTTCCTTTTACTCCTACCGGCTTTGATGTCGTCCCAGTACTTCTTCAGCGTCACCCTTGCAGCCTCTCTCCTCTCCTCAGACCACTCCACCGTCCTCCTCAAAGAAACGCGCTCCCGAAAACCAGCAAAAGCTCTGACAGCCTCTCTAAACGTAGCTCTATTCAACATTCCTTCCTCGTCGATTCCAATCTCCTCCATATCTCTCATCACCCCCTTTAACCAATCATTTTTATTCTTCTTTTTATACAGAAAGTCAAATATTCTTTTGGTTAATCTGCTGTCACTCATCCTGAAGAGGTGTGCAAAGTAGTTGGCTCTTCTCTTTCTGATAGCATCCTCCAGTTTCTCAGCTTCATTCGAGAGGTACAACTCTGATGTTGGCCTTAGTCTGTAGGCTCCTTCTTCATTTTTCGTTGGACCTAGTATTGTTCTGAGGACCCTCCTCTCTATCTTGACCAGATTATGCAGTAGCCCCTTGTAATTTAACGATAGGCTTTCTGCCGCATATAATACCTCTGGTCGAACTACTGTGTTGTAGTGCCTGATTTTTGCTTTTATTGATATTGACCGCTTATTGTAGACGTTTCTGGAAAGTTTGACAGCTAATTCTAATCTCTGTTTTCTGTTGAGAAGAGATTCCTTTTCCTTTCGTTGTGTGTATGCGTTGTAAATATTTTTGTGTGTGTGCATTCTGTTTAATTGTTTATAAGTAGTACTAAATAAATCTTATATAAGTTTTTTATTGTATTAGACTACTTCATTGTAGTAATTAGTTTATTATTTATTTTGTAAATCTTTTAGTTGTAATAAATACTTGCAATTTTATATTTTAAAGTATTAATTATTTAATTACCTAGATCCCGAAACAGACTTTAACGATAATTGTCACCGTATTGTTTTCATGTCGATTTTTCGTAATCGAGTTTTCACCGGATCTACACATTTTCAGACCCCCTCAACCCAAAAAAAAACATGTTTTTAGCAATATTGGTCTGTGTGTGAACAGAATATTTCAAGAACGGAACATCGTACGAACTTGAAACTTGAATTTCATACTACTACCGAATCCGACACGAATATTTTCATCAAAATAGGTCAACCGGAAGTAGTAGATTATTCAAGCCATTTTTTCACTTTTTTGCGATATCGTAAAAAACGCATTCTACGATTTTTTTAAAAATCGACTTATTTACTCGATTTTATATACTCTACAAGATAAGATAGGCATCATGTCTGCTGAAATTCTTGAAAAGGCTGTTTTATCGTAAAAAATTGTTTTTTTTTTAAGATTACGGCTTTCATATAGCTTACATTTCAGCAAAAATTTATATAATTTAAGTTGTAGAGAATTTATAGTCTCACAACGTTTATTTTAAACATTTCTTTGTATAGGTAACGTTTTGTTTAGCGGTAAAAAGTGATTTTCTGGTTTTTTCTCACAAAAACTTGTAAGAAAACTTGTAAGGTCGATTTCTTTGAAATTTCGACCTTAGTAGGCCTATGCATTTTACTATAATAAAATTTATAGGAAATTAAAAGATGTACAACTTTTATTTAAAGCATTTTTCTCTACAGAGCTTAGTTTAGCGTGAAAGATTGATTTTCCGTATTTTTAAGCCAAACTGAGGTTTATTTTCATTTTGCGTCTCTCACTCATGTTATGTTTTTTGAGGTTAGTTTGTTGTTTATTTCTAATATTTTATTACAAACGTTTAGGTTTATTGTTAATTATTTGCATTGGCAAGAGAAAGTTGTGTGAGTGTTTCACACCAGATTTTTACTTTCTCTTGCCTCTATGAATATATGGAAGGAAAGTATTGTTTTCATGACGATTTTTCGAAATCGAGTTTTCACCGGATCTACACGTTTTCAGACCCCCTGAACCCAAAAAACATGTTTTTAGCGATTTGTCTGTGTGTGTGTGTGTGTGAACAGAATATCTCAAGAACGGAACAT
The DNA here is from genome assembly GCA_035578175.1 of Catonia carolina. Classification (NCBI taxonomy): domain Eukaryota; kingdom Metazoa; phylum Arthropoda; class Insecta; order Hemiptera; family Achilidae; genus Catonia; species Catonia carolina. The sequence continues at coordinate 102,811,569 of JAQMRL010000008.1, forward strand.
CGTACAAACTTGAAACTTTAAACTTAAGTTACATACCACTACCGGACCCGACACGAACATTTTCATCAAAATCGGTCAATCGGAAGTAGTAGTTTATTCGTGTAATTTTTAACTTTTTTCGATTTTCTCAAAAACTGGTCCTACGATTTTTTTAAAAATCGCCTGGTTTACTAAATTTTTTATGCTCTACAAGATAGGTATGCGCCATCTTGGCTGAAATTCTTGGTAAGGTTGTTTTCACGTAAAAACTTTGTTTTTTTAAGATTACGGCTTTGATATGCATTTCAGCGCAAAAATGTATAAAATAAAAGTTGTAGACAATTTTAAATCCTACAATTTTTATTTCACACATTGTTTATTGTTTTTGTATAATGCTTAGTTTAGCGGTAATTAGCGATTTTCTGTTTTTTCCTCACGAAAACGTGTGAAAAATCGATTTTTTTAATATTTCGGCTTTATTACGGATTTTACGACAAAAGTGTTTATAATCAAATTTATAGAATATTAAAAGATCTACAACTTGTATTTTGAGAATTTTTCTCTACAGAGCCTAGTTTAGTGTGAAAGTGTGATTTTCCATATTTTTAAGCCAAACAGGTCGATTTTCATTTCACGTCTTTCACTCATATTAAAATAATGTTATGTTTTTTTTAGGTTAGTTTTTTGTTTATTTCTAATATTACATATGTTAGGTTTATTGTTAATTATTTGCATTGGCAAGAGAAAGTTGTGTGAGTGTTTCACACCAGATTTTTTTTTTATAGAGCCATTTGTAGGTGCTTCTTTTGTCTTATAAATTGCGATTCAGAACGTTGCTAAGTAAAAAACCGTACACCCAAAATCCAATAACTTACGTGGTCTTTTTACTAGAATATTGTTCTTGTTTGTTATTTTACACTGTTTTGGAGGCATACGATGACGTCAAAAACTAAACAAACCTATTTTTGCCAACTTGTGTTGCTACACGTTGATTCAAACACGATGCTAGGCCTACTACAAAATAAAAAATTATTTAGTAAAAAATCTGTTGTCTAACACTCACACAACTTTTTCTTGCCTAAGGAAATCAAAAAATATCAGAATAACTTGATATTTTTTACTTTCTCTTGCCTATATGAATATAAGGAAAGTATTGGAAGTACTAGGAAGGAAAGTATTGTTTTCATGTCGATTTTTCGAAATCGAGTTTTCACCGGATCTATACGTTTTCAGACCCCCTGAACCCAAAAAATATGTTTTTAGCGATTGGTCTGTGTGCGTGTGTGTGTGTGTGTGTGTGTGTGTGTGTGAACAGAATATCTCAAGAAAGGAACATCGTACGAACTTGAAACTTGAAACTTAAGTTACATACCACTACCGGACGCGACACGAACATTTTCATCAAAATCGGTCAAACGGAAGTAGTAGTTTATTCGTATAATTTTTCACTTTTTTGCGATTTTCTCAAAAACTGGTCCTACGATTTTTTTTAAAATCGCCTCATTTACTCAATTTTTTATTCTCTACAAGATAGCGTAGGCGTCATGTTTCCTGAAATTCTGGGTGAGGCTGTTTTCACGTAAAAACAAAGTTTTTTTAAGATTACGGCTTTAATATGCAATTTAACGCAAAAATTTATATAGTAAAAGTTGTAAAGAATTAAAAATTCTACAACTTTTATTTTAAACATTTTTTTATATAACGCTTAGTTTAGCAGTAATTAGCGATTTTCTGATTTTTTCTCACGAAAACGTGTGAAAAATCGATTTTTTTTAAGATTTCGCCCTTAGAATGCATTTAACGACAAAAGTGTATATAATTAATATTATAGGAAATTAAAAGATCTACATGTTTTATATACAGCATTTTTCTCTACAGAGCCTAGTTTAGCGTGAAAGAGTGATTTTCCGTATGTTTAAGTCGAACTGAGGTTGATTTTCATTTTGCGTCTTTCACTCATGATTAAAATTAGGTTATGGTTATTTGAGGTTAGTTTTTTGTTTATTTCTAATGTTTTATGACGAATGTTACATTATATTGTAATTATTTGCATTGGCAAGAGAAAGTTGCGTGAGTGTTTCACACCAGATTTTGTTTTTTAAACTGATTGTAAATATTCTCAGATGTTAGAAAAAAAATATTAATATTATTATTATGAATCCGACAAGTTAATAACCCGCTGTAGGTATTTTGTTAAATTAATGCGCCGGATTATAAGAATATGTTTTTAGTCTAGTTAGTACACGCCACCACTACAAATGTACCAGCTGTGAAACTCCAAACATTATGTTTGGAGTGTAGCATTATACGGAAGTGAAACGTGGGTGATGATAGGGGCTGTAGAAAGGAAGAGGATAGAAGCTTTTAAAATGTGGTGTTATAGGACAATGTTAAAGATTAGGTGGGTGGACAAAATAAATAATTTAGGCGAGTGGATGAAAAAAAAAGTATATGGAAGCATCTTACCAAACGAAGGGATAGGCTGGTGGGCATATCCTAAGACATCTATCAATAATGGAGGGTAATATTGAGGGAGTAAATTGTAGAGGGAGGCAAAGATTAGAATATATAAAGCAAATTACAAAAGTTGTAGGGTGTTACAGGTATGTAGATATGAAATGACTTGCGCAAGATAGACAGGTTGGAGAACTGCATCAAACCAGTCGAGTGACTGATGACAAAAAAAAATACACGCTACCACTACAAATGCATCAGCTGTGAAACACTACTAATTCATTCGTTCTCCCACTACTATAACAACACACTGCCATTCCTCCCAACTACACATAGCTGCGACTCAAGCGGTATCTACGCATCCAGATGCTTTTAATGTAGATGTTTTTAGTTTGGCTAATAGCAGTGACGATTCCCTTATGAGATCCATTCTGTCAACTGAACGTGCAAACGACTAAAGTTGAATTGTGATCCGTGTGAGTTGTGCTTTTTTTAATTTAGTCACGGTTGAAACGTGTGACGTAAATGTGTGCCTGTAGGCCTACATTATGTAAGTAGAATAGTTATAAATTGCTCAATTGAAGCCTCTTCAACTACATTCTTCAGTTCACCATGGAACAGAAACCATCTTCTTCTTCTGTTACTGCAATTATCCTGTGCCTCGTGTAAGTAAATTTACAAATTGTTTAATTTATTTCGCAAATAAAATCTGTGTCCTAGAGGTAAAAGGTGTTCATTCCAATTTTGGCAAATTAAGTTTAAAAATCAGCAAGAAAGCTCTATAAAAGTTGCAGCAAAACACATTAACTCATTTTTTGTATAATGATGCGAAAGATTTTGAAAATGACTCGTTTTTTTAATTCTAATTTAATGTATACTCATTATTGACAATAAGTTATTTTATTTTGAATTATTTTGTTTTTATTGTCTTACTGATAGGCCTCAGAATTTGCTTCAAGTCTGTAATATTTTTCAAACATTGTTGTGAATAAAATGCTGTTTCTTTATCAGAATAGAGTGAGCACAGTACATTTTGTTTTCATTTGAATAACTCAAGTTACATTGGGGGTTACCGCTAATGTAATTAAAACACAGTGAGACGTAAAGAGTATGAAGTCCTGTCGGTGGTCAGGGGGGTAGTAAAAGTTAAAAAATCTGGTGTGAAACACTCACACAACTTTCTCTTGCCAATGCAAATAATTAACAATAAAGCTAACATTATTAATAAAACATTAGAAATAAACCGAAAAACTAACTTTAATATCATAACCTAATTTTAATCGTGAGTGAAAGACGCAAAATGAAAATCAAGCTCAGTTTGACTTAAAAATACGGAAAATCACACTTTCACACTAAACTATGCTCTGTAGAGAAAAATTCTCAAAATACAAGTTGTAGATCTTTTAATATTCTTAAAATTTGATTATATACACTTTTGTCGTAAAATCCGTAATAAAGCCGAAATATTAAAAAAATCAATTTTTCACACGTTTTCGTGAGAAAAAAATCAGAAAATCGCTAATTACTGCTAAACTAAGCGTTATACAAAAAAATGTTTGAAATAAAAGTTGTAGAATTTTAAATTCTCTACAACTTTTATTATATAACGTTTTGCGCTAAAATGCATATTAAAGCCGCAATCTTAAAAAGAAAATGATTTTACGTGAAAACAGCCTTACGCAGAATTTCAGCAAACATGGCGCCTACCCTATCTTGTAGAGCATAAAAAATGTAGTAAACCAGGCAATTTTTAAAAAAAACGTAGGACCAGTTTTTGAGAAAATCGCAAAAAAGTGAAAAATTATACGAATAAACTACTACTTCCGGTTGACCGATTGATGAAAATGTTCGTGTCGGGTCCGGTAGTGGTATGTAACTTAAGTTTCAAGTTCGTACGATGTTCCGTTCTTGAGATATTCTGTTCACACACACACACACAGACCAATCGCTAAAAACATGTCTTTTGGGTTCAGGGGGTCTGAAAACGTATAGATCCGGTGAAAACTCGATTTCGAAAAATCGACATGAAAACAATACTTTCCTTCCTATATATTCATATAGGCAAGATAAAGTAAAAAGTTGTTTAATCATTTAAATCTCTGTATGAGAAGCTATTTTATTTGGTACAAATTTAAAAAACAATTTCACACCTTTTTTTGTCATCAGTCTCTCGACTGGTTTGATGCAGTTATCCAACCTGTTCTATCTTGCGCAAGTCGTTTCATATCTACATACCTGTAACACCCTACAACTTTTGTAATTTGCTTTATATATTCTAATCTTTTCCTCCCTCTACAATTTACTCCCTCAATATTACCCTCCATTATTGATAGCCCAATACCTGGATGTCTTAGGATATGCCCCACTAGCCTATCCCTTCTTTTGGTAAGATGCTTCCATATACTTTTTTTTTCATCCACTCGCCTAAATTATTTATTTTGTCCACCCACCTAATCTTTAACATTTTCCTATAACACCACATTTCAAAAGCTTCTATCCTCTTCCTTTCTACAGCCCCTATCACCCACGTTTCACTTCCGTATAATGCTAGACTCCAAACATAATGTTTTAAGAAATTTTTCCTAATCTGTAAATCAATGTTTGTAGTCAGTAAGCTGTTTTTCATTTCAAAGGCTTTTCTAGCTTGAGCAATTCTACTCTTGATATCACTCGTGCTTCTACCATCCTTTGTTATTTTACTCCCTAGATAGCAGAATTCCCTAACTTCCTGTATGTTCTCGTTGCCTACTTTTAAATTTGTCATCTCTTCTAAACCACTCTTGCTGCTGCACAACACTTTCGTTTTGTTCTTATTAATTATCATGAAGTAATCCTTTCTCAAAATCTCATCCATTCCATTTAAGGCATCCTCTAGTTCTTTCTTTGTCTCGGCTAATACTACTATATCATCGGCGAATCTCAGCATTTTTATTGTTTCTCCTTGAATTTTTATTCCTGCGTCAAATTTCTCCTTCACTTCACACCTTCAGAAATTTTAGAAAAAATAAAAATCTCCATGTTTTTTGGTTCTGAAAAATTACAAAAATGGAGTTAACTTCCTCTACCTCTTAGGTACAGAAATATCTGCTGTAAAATACAACATGTTCGCTTGCCAATGTCAATAATATAAAATGTTACCTAATTTTTACAGTCTCTTGCCTATATGAATATTTAGAAAGGAAAATTTTTTGTTTCATATCGATTTTAAGAAATCGAGTTTTCACCGAATATCACTTTTCAGACCCCCTCAAACCAACAAAACATGTTGGCGATTGGTATGTGTGTGTGTGTGTGTGTGTGTGTGTGTCTGAACTAAATGTCTCAATAACGGAACAACGTTCGAAAATGAAACTTGAAATTCAAGTTTGGTATCACAACCAGACCCGACACGAACATTTTCATCAAAATCAGTCAACCGGAAGTAGTAGTTTATTGGTGTAATTTTTCACTTTTTTACGATTTTCTCAAAAACGGCTCTTAACGATTTTTTTAAAAATCGCCTGGCTTACTAAATTTTTAATTTAGGGAACCCACCGGGTTGGTCTAGAGGTAAAGTCGTCGCCAAAATCAGCTGTTCAACAGCTCATTTTCGGAGACGAAGGTTCCTGGTTCAAATCCTAGTAAAGGTAGTTACTTTTATACGGATTCGAATGCTAGACAGTGGTTACCGGTGTACTTTGATGGTTGGGGTTTAGTTAACCATACTCTCTCAGGAATGGTCGACATGAGTCTGTACAAGACTACACAGTCTCATTTACACGTCATACATATCATCCTCATCTCATTGGGTCACGGGGTTGCTTATTGTTCTAAATTGAACAGATTGCAACGTACACAAATTAGGAATAAAAAAAAAACAAGATAGGGTAGGCGCCGTGTTTGCTGAAATTCTTGGTGAGGCTGTTTACACGTAAAAAATTGTTTTTTTTTTAAGATTACGGCTTTAATATGCATTTTAGCGCAAAAATGTATTTAATAAAATTTACAGAGAATTTAAAATCCTACAATTTTTATTTTAAACATTTTTTTGTATAACGCTTAGTTTATCGGTAATTAGCGAATTTCTGCTCTTTTTTACGAAAACGTTTAAAAAATCGATTTCTTTAACATTTCAGCCGTAGTATGCATTTTACGACAAAAGTGTGTTTAATTAAATATATAGAAAATTTAAAGATCTACAACTTTTATTTAGAGCATTTTTCTCTATAGAGCCTAGTTTAGCGTGAAAGATTGGTTATCCGTATTTTTAAGCCAAACTGAGGTTGATTTTCATTTTGCGTCTTTCACTCATGATTAAAATTAGGTTATGTTAATGGAGTTTAGTTTGTTTTTTTATTTCTAATGTTCCAATGTTAGGTTGTTCTATAGGGTGATTCAAAAAGAGCGCCGGTTTTTAAACGGCTGGTAAATTTTTGTTTATCGGTTGGCAACATTGTTTGACCTCAGTTCTATTTCGGAGAACATTCCGATTGACGATTCAGTTGTAGTTTCTCTTGTTCGCAGTGTAATACTCTTGCAGTCTCTGTCTAACCATGGAGAAGTTTACTATTGCGCAACGAGTGTTAATCGTCAAAACATTTTACCAGAGTGGAGAGAGTTATGCGGCTACTGTCAGGCGACTTCGCGGCACTCTAGGACGTAATGAAGCACCGAATGAATCAACAGTTCGCAGGCTCATGAAAAAGTTTTTTGAGACGGGTTCAACAGTCGACCTTAAAAGTTCTGGACGTCGTCGTTCTGGCCGAACTGAGCAGAACGTTGCGTTGGTTCGTGACAGTGAGGCTGTTAGCCCAGCAAAATCAATACGTCGCCGTTCTCAACAATTGGGTTTACGATGTTCTTCTGTACGGAGAATTCTTCGGTACGATCTCCAATATCACCCGTATAAAATTCAGTTTCTGCACGAGAAACAATGTTGTTGCTCCGTGAACGGTTCCAGGATCGCATCATTTCTCGTAATTCCGACCATCAATGGCCACCAAGGTCGTGTGACTTGACGCCTTGTGACTTTCATCTTTGGGGTCATCTGAAGTCATTGGTGTATGCCAATAAACCCCGAAACATCAATGACTTGAAGGAGGAAATTCGACGGGTTATCGGGCAAATGGAAGTCGAAACTTGTCGTGCAGTAATATCCAATTTCATGGACAGAGTTGATGCGTGCCAGCGCAGTAGAGGAGGACACATGCATGACATCATTTTTCATACATGAAATCAGAAGGTAATATGAACTTGTTGATGTATTTATTTTCAGTTTTTCAATAAAATAAATCTCTTAATTTGATATATCAAAACCGGCGCTCTTTTTGAATTACCCTATATTAGTTATTTGCATTGACAAGAGAAAGTCGTGTGAGTGTTTCACACCAGATTTTTCTTTATAATATTAGTATAGATAAAATCGACAGTAGGGGTTGTAGTTATGAAAAGGTGGAGATCAATGTTTCCACTAAGCGCGGTAAAATAAACCACCCTTATTAAAAATTTCGGCCACATTGGCGTAGTTGGTAACGTGATCGCCTCTCATTATGCGGTCCTGGATTCGTATCCCACTCAGGCACAGCATATTTTCATACGTTACAAAAAATCATTTCATTCTCCATTGTATAGTATTGAGATGAATTGAAGTCCCCTGGCGGTGGGAGTGAGAGAATGCATAACGCTCTCACTCGCACAACCCATACGCGCCGTTCCAATAACATTGTCGTATAATTTTACTCATTATTGTGAGCAAGCGTTTATCCATGCAGTAAAACTAACAAGCAAGATAACGACTGTACTGCCGTCGTAAGCCAAAAAGTCGTATCTCAATTTTTCATGAATTTGGGATTATTGCATTAATACATAGTTTGGGGCTCTATGCACCTATTCCCTAAGCAATATAGTCATATCTCGTTAAAAAATAAAATAAAAACGCTTATAAAAATAGTCGTATGTCAAAATTGAGTTATAATAGTAAGCAAGCATTTTAGCAGTAACTCAGTTTTCCCAAGCATGATAGACGTACCTATCTATGAGATGCGACATATTTGCTTAGTAATGTGTGTATTTTGTAACCAGACTGCGCTGCCATCAGCACTGTTAGGTGTAACTACTAAATCTTCGTTTATTTGTTAAAACGGTATCTTATGCAGTTTGTATTAATGTAACTAAATTGGAAGTTTTAAATGTTATAAAAAATTTCGACGTAACTTATATCAATTGCAAAAAAAATATTGTATTTAGATTAGTTCTTATGTGTTTATATTTTTGGTTTTTAAAATGTTTTATCAAAAATAGTGATTAGTTTTAATATTCATTTAAACTTAATCGTGATGGCCTTGTTTTAATCAGTTCGTTTTTATGTTCATTTAAGCTTAGACTTATTTTTTAATAATGATGAATAACATAATAATCAAATGTCTTTTCTAGTGAGTCGTATGTTATTTCTTAAACATCTTTTTACTAAGCAAAAAAGACGCATCTCATTTTTTAAGCTAAATAACAATAAAAATCATGTAAATTTATGCTTACATATCAAAAAATTACAATAGAGAAAATATACATATAAAAAAATACCAACAACTAGAAAAAAATTAGTGCGGGTTTGAATTTTACAAAAATGCTCGTATCTCAAAATTATGTATTCTTGAGATGCGACTTTTGTGCTTAGGAGGCCAGTGTAGTATGTTTTCAGATTTGGATTATAAGGGTAAAGACGTTTGAGCGCATGCGTAGTTATGCCACATATCTCCCTCTCACTCGCTCGGCTATGGCACCTCAATTCACCTGATCCTTATACAATAGTTATTCACCAACATCGTCGCTAATGACCGTTCCGGTTGATGCGACGTTAAATAAATAAATTTAAAAAAAATAAAAAAATTTGTTGCTTCATCTGAAGTTATTATTTGATATAATTATGAAGAGCGTTATTTGTATTATCATTGATTTGTTATTTAAATTTGCTGTTTTCAGCAAATTAAATAAATTTAATTTAGTTTAATGTATTCTCTCAGCTTACTCTACTGAATTTTTATAATCGTATCTATTAAGCAATTTTCAGTTACGTACACGTACCAATTTATTAGGTAATGTTATTTGACTCTACCAACGAACGATATTAAAAAATCTGGTGTGAAACACTCACACAACTTTCTCTTGCCAATGCAAATAATTTACAATAAACCTAACATTAGTAATAAAACATTAGAAATAAACAAAAAACTAACCTCAATAAACATAACCTTATTCTAATCATGAGTGAAACACGCAAAATGAAAAGCTAACTCAGTTTGGCTAAAAAATACGGAAAATCACTCTTTCACGCTAAACTAGGCTCTGTAGAGAAAAATGCTATAAATAAAAGTTGTAGATCTTTTAAATTTCTATAAATTTAATTATATACACTTTTGTCGTAAAATGCATACTAAGGCCGAAATCTTAAAAAAATCAATTTTTCACACATTTTCGTGAGAAAAAAACAGAAAATCGCAAATTACCGCTAAACTAAGCGTTATACAAAAAAAATGTTTGGAATAAAAGTTGTAGAATTTAAAATTATCTACATCTTTTACAAGAAACATTTTTGCGCTAAAATGCATATTTAAGTCTTAATCTTAAAAAAAAATTTATACGAGAAAACAGCCTACCATATCTTGTAGAGCATAAAAAATTTAATAAACCAGGCGATTTTTAAAAAATTGTAGGACCAGTTATTGAGAAAATCGCAAAAAAGTGAAAAATTACACGAATAAACTACTACTTTCGGTTGACTGATTTTGATGAAAATGTTCCTGTCGGGTCGTTTTATTGTTTTCAAGTTGTTTTTACTTTCTCTTGCCTATATGAATATATAGGAAGGAAAGTATTGTTTTCATGTCGATTTTAACAAATCGAGTTTTTACCGGATCTACTTTTTTTTAGACCCCCTGAACCCAAAAAAAAAAATGTTTTTAGCGATTGGTCTATGAGTGTGTGAACAGAATATCTCAAGAACGGAACACCGTACGAACTTAAAACTTGAAACTTAAGTTACATACCACTAGAGGACCCAAAACGAATATTTTCATCAAAATCGGTCAACCGGAAGTATTAGTTTATTCGTGTAATTTTTCACTTTTTTGAAATTTTCTTAAAAACTGGTCCTACGATTTTTTTAAAAACATCGCCTTATTTACTAAATTTTGTATACTCTACAATCTTAAAAAAACAATTTTTTTACGTGAAAACAGCCTCACCAAGAATTTCAGCAGACTTGGCGCTTACTATACCTTGTAGAGCATAAAAAATTTAGTAAACCAGGCGATTTTAAAAAAATATATATGGACCACTTTTTGAGAAAATCGCAAAAAAAGTGAAATTACACGAATTTCTACTTCCGGTTGACCGATTTTGATGAAAATGTTCGTGTCGGGTCCTCTAGTGGTATCTAAATTAAGTTTTAAGTTTCAAATTCCTACGATGTTCCGTTTTTGAGATATTCTGTTCACACACACACACTGACCAATCGCTAAAAACCTGTTTGTGTGGGTTCAGGGGGTCTGAAAACGTGTAGATCCGGTGAAAACTCGATTTCTTAAAATCGACATGAGAACAATACTTTCCTTCCTATATATTCATATAGGCAAGAGAAAGTAAAAATATTAAAAAATATGAGTTGGCATTTTTTTACACCAGTGTTGTTGGTTTTGTTTTAGAATTGGGGCGGTCAATTACGGAACATGTTTACCAGCCAATGCGAATGACGGTGGAAAAGAACATCCTTGGGTGTAAGTAAATGAAGAGCTGTTTTTTCTCAAGGGTGGATATGGGCGGGCATTCGATCTGGCGTCTGGAGTAGTGATGGCAAAAAGAGCTATTTTTTGATAACATGTCACTGAAAATAACAACCTGCTCTATAACAGTATTGTACAGTAAAATCTCTCTATTGCGGAACTCTATATAGCGGAAATCTCTCTTTAGCGGCATTATTTGCCGACCCCGACCCTTTCGTATACTACGATAATGTATTTAACTCTCGTTATAGCGGCACAAAAATCTCTCTATAGCGGCAAAACAATACCTTCAGGATATGGATTTAGACACCTATGTAGGGGCAGACAATGACTTGGCCACTTCAGCAGATGTTGGCGGTGATGCAATAATCGAAAATGTCTTAGCCCAAAACAACAAACAAGAAAGTGAAGATGACGATGAAAGGGAAACAGAAATGTTGTCCCTTCAAGTAAACAGGCACTAGACGCTATTCTTGTTGTTTACACGTACTGTCATTGCCAATATGTAAATGAAAATTTACAAGTTTTAAACATTGAAAATAAGATTGAAGACATGTTTTATGAATTGAAAACGAAACAAAATTTACAACTTATTTTACGAAATGAAATGTACTTCACAGTCATTGTTTCCTTAATAACGAAAAAAGTATATACTGTAGGCCTACTTTGTATTTTTTTGTGTTTGTGTAGCCTATGTTTTAGGAGATTTTAATTGTATGTATCCTATGTTTATTACTGTTCAGTGAAAAACGAGTTTCAGTGCTAATTAATTTTAGGCTATCTATTACGGTATGTACTGTATAAATGATTATTGAAAAAAGTTCAATACGAAAAGTGAAATTCTATTGTTAAACAACAACTTATAAAACCAGTTTGTATCCAAATTTCTTGTAAGTTAATAACCTACACTTTATGTAGGTAATTAATTTAAATATCTCACAGTATTGAAGTAATCTACTGTATTAAACATTCGGCATAAAGTTATCTATTCAGTAGTTTTTCTAGAACTTATTCCATGCACCATATACTCGTATATACCCTACGTATATACCGTATTTACTCGCGTACCCCACGCCCCCGCCTAAGCCACGCACCCGAATTATACGAACTAAAAAAAAAATTAATACGGTAAAAAATACAAGGGTCAAACTTACATACAATATTCATTATAATAATTTTTTACAACAAATTTAAAAAGAACAGTAATGGTTAAATTCAAATCAAGAGACAAGTAGGCTATTTATTAGTTAAGTGAACATAAAAACGCAACTTATGAGTCCATATACCCGATAGTTTATTTTTGACAGCCTGGTTAACCTGTAAAAAATAAAACGATTACTGCAAGTTTTCCTGAATATAGGAAGTTGTAAATTCTTTTGTGTTTGTATTTTCAAAAAAATATATAACCTGTTACCTGTCATAGTTCATCTGAATTGCTTCCTTCGATGTCTGAGGGATCTGGTACACATTCGCTTGTGGCACTCTCATCTTCGTCATCACTACCATCCATCCACAGGAAATCATCCTCTGTGCCATCCAAATTGTTTGAAATGCCGCATTTTTTAAAACTTTTAACAACAGTTTCTTCTGTTATCTGCAACCATGCAGTTTTGATCCACTCGTAAATTAAATTAAGCTCTGGCCTCTTGATTTTTCCAGATGGTGTATGCGCGTGTTCTTCTATAGCCATCCAATTCATATAAAGTTTCTTTAAATTACCTTTCAACAGTCGATTCACGCACACATCCAACGGTTGTAACAAACACGTCAAACCTCTCGGAATAATCACTTGAAAACTTTTGTCTTTGTTTAACATTTTCTTTACTTGGTCAGTTCGATGTCCCCTAAAACTGTCCATGACTAAGATGTTATGTGGGTTCAACAAAGCTCCGGGACGGAGCCGGGAGGGTTCCCCACCTTTTCACCCAATCAACAACTAAATCGCTGTCCATCCACCCGCTTTCGTGCGCCGCCACAATTATGCCAGAGACATTTATTTTCGGTATGGTTTTTCTCTTAAAAATAATATACGGAGGTAATGTCTTCCCGTCCGCCGTAATACACAACATTACGGTACATCGTAATTTTTCGTAGCCTGCTGTCCGCACTTAAAACAGTTTTTCTCCTTTCTTGTTTACTGTTGTTTCGGAAGGGCTCTCAAAATAAAACAGGAGTCTGATCGCAATTGCCAATTTGGGCTAAAGAGAAATTGTACTTTTTCCTCTTATCTATAACGTGTTTTTAAAAAAATGTAATTTGCTTCTCATATTCATCCGGTACCCTTTGTGCAATACGTGTTCGCTTTCTTAAACTTAAATCATTTCTTTTGAAAAGCCTAACTATCTATCCTCTGCTGGCCTTGAAATTAAGAATACCTTTACTTTCTGCTATTTTTATACCTTTATTTTGGCACATTTCAACAGAAATACCATAACCAAATTGGCGTTTTTCTAATATAAACTGCACAAGTTCTTTTTCAATTTCATCAAATTTTTGTTTGCATCCTCTGAAACTGTCCTGTTAGCAGAAGTTTTCAAGAGAAGATTCTTTGTCTTCCTCCAATCTCGTATACATGCTTCATTTATATCAGATTTTCTACCTGCTGTTCGGTTTCCGATATTCTTAGCTTCTCGCACTACATTTAATTTCTCACTCGCGGTAAAAGAATGCAAACGTAAACCTTTGGTTGTACTCATGATGTATGTTATAAAAGGACAAATAAACACGCTGTAAAACACTGCTTACTTCGAGATGACTAAACGCGTTACAGGCGTAGCTAGCAATAATACAAAAAGAAATACCGGTATTATGAGTCAATAAAAACTCTGTGGTGGGAGTTGAGGTCGTTGATCTTGACCCAGTGGGTTAAAATAAGAATGTAAGAAGTGAAGTCATCATGGGTGAAGTTATGGCGGGGCGGCTATGGGAGTACGCACGTAAGCCACGCACCCTACGTTTTCAGGCGGCAATTTAAAAAAATACCTGCGTGGGGTACGCGAGTAAATACGGTAAGTTATTTTGTACAGAAAAATTAGTACTCCAACTTCCCTCCCACCGTTAATTACTCGCTCTCTCTATAACGGAACTCTCTTTATAGCGGCGGTACCTCATGGTCCCTTCAATTCCGCTATAGAGAGATTTTACTGTATAACCTGTTATTTTAATAACACTCCAGCCTACTGTACAGTGGGTTTTTTTTGTCATCAGTCTCTCGACTGGTTTGATACAGTTCCCCAAGCTGTTCTATCTTGCACAAGTCGTTTCATATCTATAGTCCAGCCTCTCTTAGTTTGCTCCTTATGTAAGCAAATAATGACGTCACTGAGCATGCGCGTTGTATCAAAATGTGTACACGTTGATTAAAAAGTAACAACAAAATACTTTCAAAAGTATTTCAATACAAAATACTTTTAAAAGTATTTTTTTAAATGAAATTGTTAGGCCTACATCATATCATGACTGATGTTTTTAGTACTTTAAGTAGTTATAATTTAAAAAATAGTTAACTTAATAGGAATACAACATCCGTAAAGTCGGAGACTGTAGCGTGCACCCTGTAGTAGGTGGCTTTTGTAATGTCATAGTAAATTATACTATCTTTTGTTTTCTTGTTTCAAGTTTAGATATTTGGCTTCTGGATTATTATTTAAAATTAAATATTTTCTTCTTAAAATTTATCTTGATATATTTAGTTTTGATTCAGAATAATTTAAATTTTATTAGAAATTATTTATATTTGATTATTATTTGAAATTATTTCTTTTTATTGTGTAGATAGACTGCTATTGTACACGTATCATGTTGAGTCACGCACTAGTATAGCGACGGCCGCCATGAGCCACGCTAGATTTCCACGTAATGTACGAGGTCTGTTCAAAAAATAACCGAACTTTATGAATTACGCGCTAATGCAGATATTTAGCGACGTGCGGTTGGTGGCACACTGTTCTACGTCATTCCTTTTGTGAACACATTTTCTTGGATTGTTGATATCTCATTTAATTTTCGTGGTGTTCTGTTTTTAGTACGACGTGTTTAAGTGCTAGTGACGATTTTTGTAATGTGCAAAATTCGGGAGCAAAGGTGCAACGTGAAATTTCGCGTGAAGCAGGGGAAAGTTTTCACAGAAACATTTCAACTTTTGAAACAAGCTTAAGGAGATGATTCTCTGAGTTGTACGCATTGTTGTAAATAGTTTTCTCAATTTGAAAGTGGTCGCCAGTCAATTGAAGATGACCCTCGACCTGGAACGCCTTTGACTTCAACTGATGGCACCCTCGTTAGGAAAATCCATAATCTGGTGGGTGTAAATCGCCGATTGACTGTCAGAGAACTTTCAGAAGAGGTTGGCACCTCAATTGGATCGTACCATGAAATTTTAACTGAAAAATTGAACTTGCTTTGTGAGTTGCAGCAAAGTTTGTTCCCCGTTTGATGACCGAACAGCAAAAAGAACATCGTGTGGTAGTTTTTCGGCAACTTCTTGAACAAGCCAATGATGATGCAACATTCAGGAAAGGATCATAACAGGAGACGAAAACTGGGTTTACGGCTACGGCATTGAGACAAAAGTGCAGTGTTCGCAACGGGTTGACAAAAATTTCACTTTACAAAAATCGTCACTCGCACTTAAACACGTCGTACTAAAAACACAACACAACGAAAAGTAAAAGAGATATCAACAATCCAAAAACATACGTTTAATAAAGAAAGACGTAGAGTAGTGTGCTGCCAACCGCACGTCGCTAAGTATCCCTGTTTGCGCGTAATTCAAAAAGTTCGGTTATTTTTTGAACAGACCTCGTACGTAGTGAACCAGTCATCGGGTACCGGGCGCCGCAAGTAACACCCCACCCTCACCGCCATACGTACGCCCAGGCACACCATACTGTAATTTCTCCCTACGTTTTCCTCCATCTGTCAGTCTTAACTTTTTCGTTCGTACGTACAGTTCTTTGTGTGTTCGATGATCCTGAAACGAAGGCAAGCATTTCTTCACAAACCATCAACGAGATATTCAGGATGGCAACGCATTGGCGGACCACTTGTTGGAGACGGATCCCGTCATGGAAAGGGCCCTTCAATTCAAAAGAACACTCAGGAGCTGATGATACCATACGAAGAAGTCCACAAGGAGTTTGAAAAGAAGAAGAAGCAATCAGCCATAACTAACTATATTAAAACAACTTAAATTTTTTTTGCGTACATTACTGTATTTATTAAATATTCATAGATTATGATAATCGGAAAATGTTCCTAAAACTATTAAACACTTAAAACGACTAGAGGACTTTACCTTTAGAACCTAACCCCCATCTTTTCGTTCATATAAGGTATGATTATGCCCAAAACGGGCAGGTGGAGTGTTATTTTAATTGCACTCTATCTGTTTGGTCCAGGGCTAAAAAAAATAGTTGTGTTTCTTATCACATAGTCAGCCACTTATATGACTGAGAAATTTAAGAACAGAAGAGGTAGAGGTGTACTGTGACACTAGTCAGAGTTATCTCTTCTGAGAGTAATGAATTTCACTAAGCAGCCAGACCCTGTGGTGAATGAAGTGAAGGTGTCATTTGCAGGGTGGAAAGTGAGTGCTTTTCAGAGGGCCTGGCATGCTGATAAGCATACTCTTTCAACTCAGTGAGTTGTGGCAATGGTAAACCACCTTACTCCTCGTTTTTACTTAGTACAACCTCTAGAGAGGTTCAAACCACCCTTTCGGCTGTTCACCTAAACAACAAGAAGGTTTTACTAACCGCGGTAACCCTCCGGAACGGGGGGTAACCCCCGCGGATAACGAGGCATTACTGTGCTTAAATTTTATAAATTAGGCTGAATTTAGAGAATTTGTTCTATTGAAAGCTGATGACTAATTTTTTTTTCAGTGGTAATGGCACCGTCTCATATCCTGTAGTAGAGACGGATCCACTTGACTTGCGGTAATAGCAAACACTTTATTATTTTTTCAATATTATTTTGTGTTCATGAACTTTTCTGATTACCATGTAATGCGCCCCCTCCCCAACGTGTAATGTGCGCACCTTGCTTTTGAAAACATGTTTTAAGAAAAATTAAGATGGTAAAAATAATAACTCAAGACTTAACGAATGTTTTACTTTCTCTTGTCTATATGAAGCGGTGATCTTCGGTGAGAGGTTCCGAGTCGCTCCGGCGGGTCGGGATCAGGATCCGGGGAAACCGGGTAATGTTAATGTCGTAACTATGTTGCCCTACCCTGCCCTTAAGAAGAGAGTTGAAACTCTCGCTCTTGAAGCGTGGCAGTGCGAGTGGGACACCGCACGTAAGGGAAGGTCTCTGTATGGTTTCATCCAGGATCTGGGGGATGGTACGCCTCTATCGTTTCATTAAGGACATCGGGTGTCCGAGTCCTCACTGGTCACGGTGAGTTTGCAGCGTATTTAAAGCGGTTCCCTCTACTTGATGATGATTCTTGCGTCTGTGGGGAGGTCCAATCTAATACACATTTGCTGTACGATTGCCCCGCTCTTGGGTGGTCCAGACGACAACTGACCCTGGAGCTTCAAGGCCAAAGGGAAAATTGGCCTCTCACGGAACGTTCGAGTTTGTACCGCGAGGTGCATGCTCGGGCGGTGTGGGGGGGGGGTTCCTTGACGAGGTAGCTACATTCTACCGTCGTCATGTAGTATAAAATTAAGGGACAGTGTTTCTTGACTATCGTCGAAGGCACTCAAGTCAAAATTACACATGGTGAACAAACACTTGCTGGACAAATTTAAAGGCGACTAGGTCATAACTAATATTTTATTCTATTAGTTAGTTTAATTTTAATCTTCGACAAGTTCTATTCTACTGTTAGGACCCAAATTTTCATCTGACGCGGGCGTTGAGCCCGAAGAGGCACCCCGACAAGAGGGCGAGTAGTGCACACTCCCCAGGTCGGTCGACCGCCCTCCAACTCGCCCACGAAAAATTTTATTTCTTAACTAGTTTTTACTTTCTCTTGCCTATATGAATATATAGGAAGGAAAGTATTGTTTTCATGTCGATTTCAAGAAATCGAGTTTTCAACGGATCTACACGTTTTCAGACCTCCTGAACCCACACAAACATGTTTTTAGCGATTGGTCTGTGTGTGTGTGAACAGAATATCTCAAGAACGGAACAACGTACGAACTTGAAACTTTAAACTTAAGTCACATACCACTACCGGCCCGACACGAACATTTTTATCAAAATCGATCGACCGAAAGTAGTAGTTTGTTCGTGTAATTTTTCAAAACTGGTCCTACGATTTTTTTAAAAATCGCCTAGTTTACTCAATTTTTTATTCTCTACAAGCAAGGATAGGCGTCATGTTTGCTAAAATTCTAGGTGAGGCTGTTTTCACGTAAAAACATAGTTTTTTTAAGATTACGGCTTTAATATGCAATTAAGCGCAAACATTTATATAATAAAAAATGTAGAGAATTTAAATCCTACAAATTTTAATGCAAACATTTTTTGTATAACACTTAGTTTAGCGGTAATTAGCAATTTTCTGTTTTTTTCTCACAAAAACGTGGAAAAAATGTATTTTTTTAAAATTTCGGCCTTAGTATGCAATTTACGACAAAAGTGTACATAATAAAATTTATAGGAAATTAAAAGATCTACAACTTTTATATTATAGCATTTTTCTCTACAGAGTCTAGTTTAGCGTGAAAGAGTGATTTTCCGTATATTTACGGCAAACTGAGATCGATTTTCATTTTGCGTCTTTCATAATATAAAATTATGTTATGTTTATTGAGGTTAGTTTTTTGTTTATATCTAATGTTTTATTACTAATGTTAGGTTTATTGTTAATTATTTGCATTGGCAAGAGAAATTTGTGTGAGTGTTTCACACCAGATTTTTTGCTTTCTCTTGCCTATATAAATATACAGGGTGTCTCACGAGTACTCCGACAAACTTCTAAGGTGGTTTCCTCTCATCAAAATAATGAAAAAAGTTTATATAAACATGGGTTCGGAAACGCTTCGTTAGCGAGTTACGGCTAGCGAAAGATTTCGCCCTGGGTTCAGAACGTACGCCTAAATAAAGTCATCCTAGAGGTATAGGAACCCAATTTAATGAGTAGATTTGGTGGTTTCTTATGTATTTCGACCCGAAAAATTGAATAAAATAAGTTTCAGAACCTTATCTCCAGTAGTTTTTGTAATATCCAATGAAAAACGGACAAATCTGTGCATAAAAATACGTTTTTTTAGGTTTGAAGAACCCTTTTTTAGGCTGTGTTAACCCTTTCAGTGTCCAAACAATTTTTGAAAGTTTGATTTTAAAGTGCCTAATAATTTGTGTAAGGATGTACAAAAAGTGCCAACCCTTATTTTGACTAAATTTGCAGGCGCAAGCCTGCCATTGCCAATCAAACTTTCAACGTTAAAGAAAAATAAAATTTCCCGTTAAAAATTAATATTGTGTTCATAAATCGTTTTAACACTAGAAAAAATTCAAAATGTATTTTATGGTTACTGTATTTAAAGTAACATTGACAGCTTGGTCATTTGCGACTTCTGTCGGTTTTGGTATCGTAACGGTGGTTTTAACGTTTCATAATTTCCAGACCCTAGCCGGGAATAGAACTCGGGACCTTCCGCTTTGTAGGCTAGCGCGCTAGGGCCTACACCACGGAGGAAGGCGGTCTTAAAATACATTATTACATTAATTTTTGTTTAAAAACAGCTGTTATTTTTGTAAAGATTCGGTCATCCGGACGTTGGCACTTTACACATAACTGGCGATTTTCTGCGATTAAATGTTTTTCTCTCACGAAAACGTGTGAAAAATCTATTTTTGTAAGATTTCGGCCTTAGTATGCATTTTACGATACTTAAGACGAAGTGAAGTAATCAAATTAATAAGCAATTAAAAGATCTACAACTTTTATTTAAAAAAATATTTTTCTCTACAAAGCTTAGTTTAGCGTGAACGAGTGATTTTCAGTATTTTTAAAGCCAAACTGAGGTTAATTTTCATTTTGAGTCTTTCACTCATGATTAAAATAAGGTTATCTTTTTTGAAGTTAGGTTTTTGTTTATTTTTAATGTTTTATTTACTAATGTTAGGTTATACAGTATTTGTCATTGTTTGTAGTATTGGCAAGAGGAAGTCGTGTGAGTGCTTCACACCAGATTGTTTCTTACGGTAGGAACAGACTGCTATCACGTCACGCGAACTCACATCACGTCACGTCATGTCACTGTACCATATCTGAAACGTGACATCACGTTTACAAGCACACTACTGTCACGTGACAAGCGCACTCGATCGTTTCTCTTCCGCATGAATTTTGTGAAATCAGTTTTATACATAGTATAACTTCTGTCTTTGATTTACTTCAAATGGAAAGTTCAAGTAGTTCTTCTGAATGGGAAGAAGAACTGGAAAATGCGGCTCTTTTATTAAATGCAGAAATATTAGCATGAAATCAAAGAGAATATGGGTACATGATATTAACAAGAGAAGGAAACAACTGGGTGAATTTCAACGACTAGTACCAGAATTACGTAGGATCCGAAACGTTTTTGAATGTATTTTAGAATGACAATGGAAGAATTTGATTTTGTTCATGACCTTATTAAAAATGATGTAAGGAAACAAAATACCCAACTCCGTGAAGCCATCACAACTGAAGAAAGATTAGGTGTTTGTTTAAAGTAAGAAAAAAATTGAGCAAACACTAATAATTTTACTTAATTTATTTTTATTGAAATTATTAATAATTATATTTTATTTTATTGGTATTCTGCTGAAGGCAGAGATACCAGTTGTAGTAGCGTAGGTGTTTCCGCATTATTTTCGGAAGAATACGATACAGCGTCTTCTCCGTTAGCTGTTGGTGTAGTTATGATTTCAATACTGCCAGATTGCAGCGTTGAAATTGCAGAGTTATCAATTTCTGCCGATAGCACCATATTACTCAGTGCGTGTTTAATTTTGGCCTGTGAGCTCACGTTTGTCAAAATATGTCAAACGAACAGAAAATGAAAACGTGATATCACGGATGAGGTGAGTGACGTGGCGTGATACGCGTGAGGTGACTTCAGTGTGAACCTGATACATAAGAGAACCATGTACAACAATGGACCACACTTTTCGCTTGTCACGTGACAGAACGTAACATCACGTGACCTCACATGACGTGATAGTAGTCTGTTTCTACCTTTATGGACTTTATCAGATTACTAAATGGGCGTTTGTGTTGTTCGTTTCAGGCCATGCATTGCTTCACGCTATAGCAATTACACAGCACGGCAGATAAAGATAGAAGACGAGTAAGTAGATATAGGCATACATCACGTTGTATTCATTTTTACTTTCTCTTGCCTATATGAATCTATAGGAAGGAAAGTATTGTTTTCATCTCCATTTTAAGAAATCGAGTTTTCACCGGATCTATACGTTTTCAGACCCCCTGAACACAAAAAACATGTTTTTAGCGATTGGTCTCTGTGTGTGTGTGTGTGCGCGCGCGCGCGCGTGTGTGTGTGTATGTGTGTATGTATTTGTATACAAAATATCTCAAGAACGGAATATCGTACGAACTTGAAACTTTAAACTTAAGTTACATAGGCCTACTACTACCGGACCCGACACGAACATTTTCATCAAAATCGGTCAACCGGAAGTAGTAGTTCATTCGTATAATTTTTCGCTTTTTTGTGATTTTCTCAAAAACTGGTCCTACGATTTTTTTTTAAATAGCATGGTTTACTCAATTTTTTATTCTCTACAAGATAGGGTAGGCGCCATGTTTGCTGAAATTCTGGGTGAGGCGGTTTTCACGTAAAAGCATAGTTTTTTTAAGATTACGGCTTTAATATGCATTTTAGCGCAACAATTTATATAATAAAAATTGTAGAAAATTTAAAATCCTACAACTTTTATTTCAAACAATTTTTTTTACAACGCTTAGTTTAGCAGTAATTAGCAATTTTCTGTTTTTTTGTCACGAAACGTGTGAAAAATCGATTTTTTTAAGATTTCGGCCTTAGAATTCATTTTACGACAAAAGTGTATATAATATAATTTATAGAAAATTAAAAGATCTACAACTTTTATTTAGAGTATTTTTCACTACAGAGCCTAGTTTAGTGAGAAAGAGTGATTTTCCGTATTTTTATGTCAAACAGGTTGATTTTCATTTTCCGTTTTTCACCCATGATTAAAATAAGGTTATGTTTATTGAGGTTAGTTTTTTGTTTATTTCTAATATTTTATTATTAATGTAAGGTTTATTGTTAATTATTTGCATTGGCAAGAGAAAGTTGTGTGAGTGTTTCACACCAGATATTTCAGCAAAGTGGACATAACCTGTGTCAGTATGGGTATAAGACGAACTAATGTCTTATAGCCGAGCGAGTGAGAGGGAGATATATGGCATGACTACGCATGCGCTTAAAAGTCTTTACCGTTATAATCCAAATCTAAAAATCTGGTGTGAAACACTCACACAACTTTCTCTTGCCAGTGCAAATAATTAAAAATAAACCTAACATTATTAATAAAATATTAGAAATAAACGAAAAACTAACCTCAATAAACATAACCTTATTTTAATCATGAGTGAAAGACGCAAAATGAAAATCAACCTCAGTTTGGCTTAGAAATACGGAAAATCACTCTTTCTCTCTAAACTAGGCTCTGTAGAGAAAAATGCTATTAATAAAAGTTGTAGATCTTTTAATTTTCTACAAATTTAATTATATACACTTTTGTTGTAAAATGCATACTAAGGCTGAAATGTTAAAAAAATCGATTTTTCTCACGTTGTCGTGAGAAAAAAACAGAAAATCGCTAATTACCGCTAAACTAAGCATTATACAAAAAAATGTTTAAAATAAAAGTTGTAGGTTTTTAAATTCTCTACAACGTTTATTATATAAATTGTTGCGCTAAAATGCATATTAAAGCCGTAATCTTGTAGCAATCGGGGAAGGGGTGCAATAGGAAAAATCTGGAGGCTAGATGAGGGTAGACTTACAATAATTTCTCACCACAGCGATTCCACGATAAAATTTTATTGAAAACCAAATTTGATTCAAACTACAACTAATACCTTAAGCCACATACGGGCACGGTTGCCGACCACAACAGATCAATAATAACCAAATAATCGTAGCAAAATTTTGAGCTGGTACCATACTACTGGTCCGTGGGCTAGAGCCCCCGTTTTCACACTACTAATGACCGAGCATAGCCCGACCAGTTTTCTAACACAATATTACCAAATAAACTCCAGGAAAAGTTAAATTCCAAAACAAATACAGTAAATTACAAAACAAATTCTCAAGATAAGGTTAAATCAGGCTACCACTCATCTAAGTCCCTGTTGTGGCGGACTACTACGATAAACTCATCGTTGTACCATGAAGAGATCACTAAAATATAAAGGTAACTGATGATCAATCTTAACCAACACGTACTAAATTTAATAAGTCATAAAATGAATCTGACAACGGGTCAAATTCAATATTAGGTCCAATCTACGACCTCCAATTCCATAATCATTTTTGGATTTAAAGCAACAAATTTCCATTAGATCTCTTCATAATACAATGATGCTACTCTATCCTTAAACATACGCCAGGGTACACTACAAATAAAAATAAAAATTACCCATCATTAAATAATTGCCCTGGAGCGGCACTGCCCGGATTCCTAGTGGGCACAGGATAAACATATATCCGAATTCAAACATGTTTTGAACCTAACAAAACATTGTTTAATGGCAACGACACAAATCTCGTGCCAATAAAAACTCCCAAACAATGAACCAAGCGTTACCAGCCATAGGCGGTGACAATCTTTACTACACTAAAATAATAATTAAAAACAAACTATTGGCAATAGTTGCTAAGGTAGCACAGTTAAGTACCGCCACTCCAGGTTTCAGGTAAATAAGAACTCTTAAAATAACGGCCGGCTTAGCCAGACGGAGAGTGCAATCAGCTATATTACCACTTACCGGTAAATACCCGGGTTAGGCCCAGCCACAACAATAGGCGGGTTGGATATCCGTGCATTTTCACTAGACCTCAATAAACTAAGTACAAGTCACTATTCACTAAAAACGTACTTCAATACATTATATAAAACATTTTACTGTTAGTAAGAAAAAACTATGTACTCCGATACATCACATAAAATAGACTCACGCACAGGCTAACGACTTTTCATTACTCACACATTAGATGAACTGACTGACTACAGAACATAAAAATCAAGAATGTCTTACATAGGCGTACATATGCCTGCTGATTGCACTCTGTAGGCTACTCGACAACGAAACCCGACACTTCCTGCAGTTCTCAGAACTGCATCTCTAAGCCTACAGTATCTACATGTTAATCGTAACATATAAAACTACATTATTTATAATTACTTGCTATGATTACACTTTTAATAATTTTCATTAAAAACATTTTATTTTACTACTACAAGTTTATTTTAACTTATATCTAAATCACCCATTAACTCTCGGTTCAATCCTCACTCTTACATTACCCTCCCCCATAGAAAAGTGGGATTACGCGGGAATCATCGACTTTATGGGACAGCGGTTGTAATCACTCCAAACACTTATCACCTTAGGCTGACCTCACTTTTATTTCAGACGTTCGTTTCACTCCCACCTTCCGCACTTGATCATCGTCGCCTACTGATCGTTCTCCGGGCTGCAGTATCCACGTTCCACCAGGTGCAGTCGGTCCCTCAAGGGCAATCGATGGATTGGACGTCTGGGATCTCGGGTCGATGTTGTCGCTCCCACGGATGGTCGGTCTTCCCGTCGTCGGCTCTCTACTGGCTGGCTCGTCTCCATCTGCCGCAACTCAATCTCTGGATGCTCCACACTGGCAGTCTCCTCCAAACGGGCGTCTCGAACTCGCCGCCATCGGTACCAGGATATTCCAAGAACTGCTGTCAGTCCAACGAGGACAATGCTTATGCCCATTGTCCAGATGATGGTGCGGTTGTAGGCACGTCTTCGGTCCATAGTTCGAAGCATCTCCGTGTATTCTATTTCCGGACCATGTGGGCCAGGATGGGATCTGCCCTCAGCGGTCAATTCCCCGATGATCTTCCAGCTTTCTTCCCTATTGGCTTCGGGTACTCCGTCCGGAACGTTTAGGGGGTGGGTTGTGAAGTTGATAAGAAGAGTGGGTAGCCGGGTAGTAGTGCTACCTCTCGTTCTTCGTAGTAAGACATACTGGTCGGTACGGTAGGCACACCCCTTCACTGGTTTCAGCTGCCCAACTCCATTTAAGAGTTGCTCTTGGACAGTCGTTGACGAGCCATCACGACAGTCGGCCACTAATTTCTCCTCCGTGGAAAGGCTGTAGTACCAGACGCGTTCGACTTCGTTCCATACCCAGTATGGAGAGGGAGGCGACGCCAACACTGCTCGTTCACACTGGTCCTCGTAGTCGCTTCTACTATCCACATACAAGGAGTGGAGGCAGGTCCGGGTTCGACGATATCGCAGGGCGATCTCTGCTGGGCAAACCATAGGCTCGCGCCCTCGGCATTCTTGGAGCTCATCTGGGCCCAGTTCTGCATGGAGCTCCCGGTCCTCGCTGATGATGAAGATGGGTGACGTCACACGGTACAGCACTGCTACACCCGTAGCCGGATCAGTCACTGGGATGGACCTCACTTTGAACATCTGGAACATATGACCTTGGGAGGCCAGAGGCAAGTCAATGGCTATTCTAATGTAATGTCCGACAGAATGAGCGCACACCCTAGTCACCGTGTAATATTTGTACATGTCCACTACCTCGGTACTGGTTAACAGCTCAACGCCTCTGGGTAAGGCCGATTGCACTTTCCTTACAATTCTACTTAATTCTACTGGGGAGATCAGTGACGCGCTGATTCCCTCTCCTACATTAACTTTCTGTAAGCTATAAACTAAATCCTTAATCGCTACAAGTCCCTGGAGTGAGGCTAGACGCAGGTCATCTAACAGGGTGGACGCATTCATGAAGAGATGAAGCGTAGTCTCCGTATCACGTAGTCGTTCTTCTACATGGCCCATTCTCCTCAGTATCGGACTTACCAGCTCCGCCACCTCCGCAGCCAATTGCCGTATCTTCTCGCTATTATCTTCCGTCTGTTGAGATAGCGCCCTCGTGATGGTGGTTAACTCCTTTTGCAGGAAAACAGTCTCCGCAGACGCTCGTTCAAGGCCTTGGATCTTCTCGTGCAAATCGTTGAGATCGTCGGCATCCGGATTCCCAAAAATGACTTTTATCAATTTGCCACCGACGTTCAACAGCCCTCGTTTGGTCCGACCGTTCGGCAGCATGTCACGTAGCGTCTGACCGGCGTCCTCCATTTCTTCCAGCAAATCTTCCGTTTCTATCAAAGATCCCTGTAGCACCTGAAGCTTTGGAATCCTAGTGATCGCCTCACTCAGGACCACCCTAGCGTCACCCATCGCAGTTCGTAGTTCGCTAGCTTGATTGGTAATTTGTGTCACGTTCAACTCCACAATGACCCTCCAGAAATCGCCAGTCACCACCATCTCGCCCTGGCCCAGGAATAGGACTCCGTTTCTCATTGCCGTATCTGGTTTGGACAACACACCTGCACATAAAACGCGACCTTGTGAGCCCCTCCACCTCACCTCCAGGGTATACTTATCAACTACGAATATGGCTTACCTATCTTAGCCTACTAATAAATTACCTTAAGTGAATACCATCATGCCACAAAACAAATAAATCCACCTTTAAGATACATCATATAGGGGTAAAGTATTATATATCTACTTATACATCTTGCTGTCGTAACCTCATCTCTTACATTACTACTACATTACTACTACTACTCATATTTACAAGCTACAATACTGCCTGCTTTCACCTTAATAGTGTTCGGTACGGAACACTTACTATGGTACTTAAATCCTAATATAACATCAATTATTAGCCTACTGATTATCTATCCCTCATCTCACCTCTCCCTCCCTTGTCGTTGATTATCCTTCTTCCAGTGGTCGAGTTCTGCTCCGCAATCCATACGGTGACCG
This sequence comes from Catonia carolina, assembly GCA_035578175.1. NCBI lineage: Eukaryota > Metazoa > Arthropoda > Insecta > Hemiptera > Achilidae > Catonia > Catonia carolina. The sequence goes on from JAQMRL010000008.1 coordinate 102,838,818, forward strand.
TTGGCTGGGTACTCGGTCCCGCGGTGATGGCTTGTAGGACGGGTCTTCTCTGATCCGGTCAGGCGGATCTGGCGAACTTGCGGGATCGCCGAAAACGCTGTCAGTTATTGTGGGACTCCACGGACTCCAGGGTTCTTCATCTACCCTGGTTTCTTCGCCTGATGCTTCGTTGGCGTCCGCTACCGCGGTCTCCCTGTCATTCCGGGGAATAGTCCGTTCAGGTCTCTCCGGCCTCACAGGCGTGGCTGGCCCCACAGGTCCACGGGGTTCCATTAGCTCACCTGGTCCCATTGCCGTAATTGTTGGTTGTTGTTCCTGCGCGCCATCCCACTCGTCGTCCCCGTCTCTAGCTGGGTAGTATACTAACTCTTCATCTTCCTCTTCCTCGTCCCGTTCGTCTTTTGAAGAGACCGCAGGGGCGCCAGTCCCTCTCCTTATTTGTGTAGGTCTGAGTTCCCCTTCCATGGCCGCATTCTCGTGTCCCGGTTTTAATCGATTAACATGCACCACCACTGTCCGCCCCGCAGCTACCTGCAGCCGATAGTTGACATCGGACAGTTTTTCGATGACAGAGTAAGGCCCCGACCACGGACGGTGAAATTTCCTGGCCTCTCCCGTTCGCACCGCCGGTTCGTACAAGTACACCTTCTCGCCAACCTCGAATTCTCGTAGCGTCTTCCCCCGATTATAGGTGCGAGCTCGAGCAGCCGCAGCGTCTCCAGATTTCCGAACAGCTTCAGCGTAAGCCTCCTCCAGTCGCTGTCGAAGAAGAGCGAGGTGGTCCTCTGTGTCAGCGCTGCAGGTTGGAGATGGAACGACGCAGTCACCAGGTAGCACCATTTCTCGACCGTACAACATGTAGTGTGGCGAGTATCCAATAGACGTATGGGGAACACTCCGATACGCCATCAACGCATATGGGACCCACTGGTCCCAATCACGACCGTCCCGCCTAACAAAGTGTGAAATCGAGTCGTTTAACGTTCTGTGTAGTCTTTCCAGTCGGCCATTCCCCTCCGGGTGGTAAGGGCTCGTTTGGAGCTTGCGAATTCCCAGCTGCCGGCATACTTCAGCCATCAACTCTGACGTGAAATTTCGCCCTTGATCGGTGAGTAGTTTCTCGGGCACTCCATGTCTGGTCACCACTTTGGTGACGAACGCTCCTGCGATGACCCCTGTCGTCTGATCTGGTATGGGCACTGCTTCCGCGTACCTGGTCAGGTGGTCGATGAACGTGAGTAAGTACTTATTCCCATCTCTACTCTTCGGTAGTGGGCCCACGATGTCCAGTGATATTAGTTCAAAAGGTCGTGTCGGTTCATACGCCGTCATCAATGGAGCCTTCAGTTTAATGGGCGTTTTCCGTTGCAGGCATAGCCCGCATCCTTGAACATGTTTCCGTACCTCCTCGTGCATTCCAGGCCAATAATATTGTTTCTTGATTCGGATAGTGGTTCGTTCCACACCAGGATGCCCCGCCCAAGGCGTCGCGTGGCACAGCTCAATAACCCTGGTCCTCAGCTCCTTTGGCACCGCGATTCTCCATTGCTCTTCCAAATTTACCCCACCGGTCCAGTAGACCACTTCATCCCGCACGGACCCGCCTCCTACCTCAACCAGACTCTGGCACCATTCATCATTCTCTTGGCACTCGACCAATTCTCGTCGATCAATTCCTTCTACAACACGCGCTATTTCAGTTGCACGACTTAGTGCGTCAGCGTTAGTGTGCTTCCTTCCAGGCTTATGGCACACCGTGTAGTCGAACTCTGATAGGCGTAACGCCCAACGCGTTAGCCGTGAGGACGGATCCCTCAAACTTAGCATCCACCGAAGCGCCGCGTGGTCGGTGACCAGCGTAAAATTTCTTCCCAGCAAGTAGCAGCGGAACTGTCTCGTGGCCCACACAACGCCAAGCAGCTCACGTTCCGTGGTCGAATAATTTCTTTCGGCTGAGTTCAGTTGGCGGCTCGCATACGCTATCGGCCGCTCGCCCTCCTCGGTGTTTTGGGATAGTACAGCCCCTAACGCTGTGTTGGAAGCGTCAGTTGCCAGAATAAATCGTTCGTTAAAATCTGGAAACATAAGTAATCGCTCTGAGCACAGAGCCTCCTTTAACGCTTGGAAAGCCGCTTGCTGCTCTTCCTTCCACATGAACCTCACATCCTTTTTGGTAAGTTCAGTCAATGGTTTCGCCACCTCGGCGAAACCCTTCACGAACCGTCGGTAATAGCCGGCTAGGCCTAAAAATCCACGCACCTCTCTTGCGTTCTTGGGCACTGAGAAATTCTTCACTGCGTCAATTTTCCCCGGGTCGGGCCGCACACCATTAGATGTTACCACATGTCCCAAATATTCCACCTCGTCACTTGCAAATTGGCACTTCTCTAGATTGACCTTTAGATTCGCTCTTTTGAAAACCTCCAACACATGACTCAGTCGTTCCGCATGTTGTTCGATGCTGGTACTGAAGATAATTACGTCATCCAGATACACCAAGCACTCCGTCCCCTTAATCTGACTAAGGAGATTATCCATAAGCCTTTGGAAAGTGGCCGGGGCTCCCATCAATCCAAATGCCATCCGTTTATACTCAAAATGGCCCCCGACTGTGGTGAAAGCCGTCTTCTCCTGATCCGCTGGGGCTATGGGAATCTGCCAGTATCCGCTATGTAAATCGAGGGTCGTGAAGTATCGACACTTCCCCAGATGCTCGAGGGTCTCTTGAATTAGGGGCAGCGGGTATGCGTCTGCCCTGGTCACTTCGTTCAGTGCGCGAAAATCTGTACAAAAGCGGTACTTCACGGATCCATCAGCGGACTTCTTTCTTACTAACACAACTGGGGCCGACCATGGGCTGGTAGATGGAGTTATTACGCCTTTGTCGAGCATTTCTGCCAGATGTTCTTCCACTACCGGGCGAAGGTGGTAGGGGACCCGGTATGGTCTCTTGGCAATCGGTTTGTCATCAGTAGTCCTAATCTCATGCTGCACTCCTCCTCGACATCCTTCCCGATTAGGTTCCTCGAAGACTTCTGCGTAGCTCTTTAACACTCTTCCTAATACCTCAGCCTCTCGGCCCGAAAGATGACCCAGTTTCTCAATTATCTTCCCCTCATTAGTCGTCGCCACCTGGCCGGTACTAACACGTGCCACTCGTCGGCAATCCCGTTTGTCCTGTAACAATTCGGCGACTCCTATCATCTGTTTCTTGGGGACCTCGACCGGAGCCGCTGTCAGATTCACCACACGCATCACCACTCGTCCGGCTCGAATAGCGTCGACACTTCTGCCCACCCTCAATCCAGCCTGGGGCTGAATTACTGGCTCAATTAACACAACTTTCCCATCTTCCACGTTCTCAACCTTGCCTTCGATTAATTTTTCGGTATACGCAGGTACGACCTCCCGTCGTACACACCATACGCTCAGTTCCGCTTCTTGCATCAGAGCCCCATCTTTGACCGTCGCAACCGCTCTGCCTATAGCGTCTCTGTTGCCACTGATACTTTGGTCCTCCGCTAGTTTCCCCCTCCTCTCTATTTCAATCCTAGGAGTGGACTCCTGCCTCGATCCCATCTCGTTTTCGGTGCTCCGGGAACTCGGACACCCTCTTTCTTCTACAGCGCGAGTGACCATACACGCCGCCTGGACCTCTTCAGCCGGACCTCCCGTCGCCGCTGGCACTGTCCTTGCTCTCCTACGACGCCTCCCTTGTGTCCTATGGCCGCCTGCTCCACACGGATTTGCCTCGCCGTCTTCTCGGGTTCCCTCCTCTGAAGTCCCGCCCGCTTCTGAGGGATCCTCGCCGTTGACGTTGTCTTCAACCCCGCATGTCAGCGCCCTAGCTCCGACACCCCTAAAGGTTACTCCACCGTTCCTGGTATCAATAACTGCTCCTAGCTTCCTCAACAAATCCCATCCCAACAAACCGTCTCTCCACGTGTCAATCGCCGCTATTACGAACGAGTGTTGCACGCTTACGTGAGACACCCGACACTCTAGCTCTTGGACGCCCAAAACTCCTAGTTTTGCTCCGGTAACTCCCTTGGCTTCGACGTTAATTTTCTGAACTGGAACACCGGGTACCGCCTCCCTTAGGATTGAAACTTCGGCGCCGGTGTCCACCAGTAACGTCCGCTGATACTTCTCCACCTCCATGGTTACCGAGATTCCCGCTCCGCTGCTGGTAACATTAGGAATCCAATTGACGCGAGCATCCCCGTCGTGGCTTCGTTGGGGATTTTCCGTCTGCCCCTGTCTCACTGGCTCTGGTTCGGGGCAGGTCCGGAGCCGCTCGCATTTGGGGATTGTGCCCTTCTCTCTGCCTCGTCTCGCCCTGTATCTGCTCTTCGACCCGCCCGTCGGGGACACTTAGCCGCCCAGTGACCCTGTTCGTCACACACGAAACATCGAGTACCCCTGGGCACCGCCCGGTTGGTATTGATGCCTCTTCCAGCACTTCGAGCTCCAGTCTGGTTCGGTTCTCCAACTCCTCTCACGTTTCGTCCCCCTCGCCTGGAGGCACATTCTCGAGAGAAATGTCCTCGTCCGCCGCAGGTATAACAAGTATCCGGGCTCCTCCGTCGAGACCGCTCAACTGCTGCTTCAGACACCACGGGAGTCGGTTCCGCGGCCCATGGTGCCGTAGCGGCGAATATGTCCCGGGGTCGTTTTACTGCCTCATGTGCTTGCTCCACTCGTTCCGCCGTCTTGATGGCCGATTCCAAGTCCTCGGGCGGATAGACCTGCAGCGTCATTGCCGCGGCTCCGTGAAGCCCCCTTACATAGGCGGCCAGTAACAACCTGTCCATATGAGCCCGGGCCCAGGCTGCCTCTTGGGGATCGGTTGGCGGCGGGGTCGCTTTCATAGCTAGCGCGCGGCATCTATCGGCAAAGGCTCGCGCCTTTTCACCAGGCTCCTGTTTCACGGTGTTCAGCGCCAGTAGGAACCTTTCCGGATCAGCCTCCGGTCCAAACCGCTGTCGGAGAACTCGTCGGTAGTCCTCAAAAGTCGACGCTTCGCGCTGTAGCTCTGGATGAGCTTCAATACATGCTGCCGCCGGGCCGGTTACCTTAAGTTGACAGATGATCTTCTTGTCGTTATCTTCCCAATTCCCAGTCGTAGCTACCAGATCAATGGATTTTAGGAAGTCGTCTACCCGAACACCCCCGACATCACCCGACCATGATTTGATCAATGCCTGAAGTCCCAGATCTTTCTTAACCACCGGATTTGGTTGTCTCGGAGGGTCTCTTACGCGTAATTCTTCCATTTGCCGTAACAGGTCCATTTTCTCTCTTTCATGTTGTGCCTGTAAGGCCGCGAACTCTCCGTTGGCCCGCCGCAGTTCCTCCAGCTGTTCCCTCAGCTCATCCCCCTCCATGACGGTAGAGGTATTCCTGCCCCTCTACCCCACACCTGACACCACTGTAGCAATCGGGGAAGGGGTGCAATAGGAAAAATCTGGAGGCTAGATGAGGGTAGACTTACAATAATTTCTCACCACAGCGATTCCACGATAAAATTTTATTGAAAACCAAATTTGATTCAAACTACAACTAATACCTTAAGCCACATACGGGCACGGTTGCCGACCACAACAGATCAATAATAACCAAATAATCGTAGCAAAATTTTGAGCTGGTACCATACTACTGGTCCGTGGGCTAGAGCCCCCGTTTTCACACTACTAATGACCGAGCATAGCCCGACCAGTTTTCTAACACAATATTACCAAATAAACTCCAGGAAAAGTTAAATTCCAAAACAAATACAGTAAATTACAAAACAAATTCTCAAGATAAGGTTAAATCAGGCTACCACTCATCTAAGTCCCTGTTGTGGCGGACTACTACGATAAACTCATCGTTGTACCATGAAGAGATCACTAAAATATAAAGGTAACTGATGATCAATCTTAACCAACACGTACTAAATTTAATAAGTCATAAAATGAATCTGACAACGGGTCAAATTCAATATTAGGTCCAATCTACGACCTCCAATTCCATAATCATTTTTGGATTTAAAGCAACAAATTTCCATTAGATCTCTTCATAATACAATGATGCTACTCTATCCTTAAACATACGCCAGGGTACACTACAAATAAAAATAAAAATTACCCATCATTAAATAATTGCCCTGGAGCGGCACTGCCCGGATTCCTAGTGGGCACAGGATAAACATATATCCGAATTCAAACATGTTTTGAACCTAACAAAACATTGTTTAATGGCAACGACACAAATCTCGTGCCAATAAAAACTCCCAAACAATGAACCAAGCGTTACCAGCCATAGGCGGTGACAATCTTTACTACACTAAAATAATAATTAAAAACAAACTATTGGCAATAGTTGCTAAGGTAGCACAGTTAAGTACCGCCACTCCAGGTTTCAGGTAAATAAGAACTCTTAAAATAACGGCCGGCTTAGCCAGACGGAGAGTGCAATCAGCTATATTACCACTTACCGGTAAATACCCGGGTTAGGCCCAGCCACAACAATAGGCGGGTTGGATATCCGTGCATTTTCACTAGACCTCAATAAACTAAGTACAAGTCACTATTCACTAAAAACGTACTTCAATACATTATATAAAACATTTTACTGTTAGTAAGAAAAAACTATGTACTCCGATACATCACATAAAATAGACTCACGCACAGGCTAACGACTTTTCATTACTCACACATTAGATGAACTGACTGACTACAGAACATAAAAATCAAGAATGTCTTACATAGGCGTACATTATATGCCTGCTGATTGCACTCTGTAGGCTACTCGACAACGAAACCCGACACTTCCTGCAGTTCTCAGAACTGCATCTCTAAGCCTACAGTATCTACATGTTAATCGTAACATATAAAACTACATTATTTATAATTACTTGCTATGATTACACTTTTAATAATTTTCATTAAAAACATTTTATTTTACTACTACAAGTTTATTTTAACTTATATCTAAATCACCCATTAACTCTCGGTTCAATCCTCACTCTTACAATCTTAAAAAAACTATGTTTTTACGTGAAAACAGCCTCACCCAGAATTTCAGCAAACATGACGCCTACCCTATCTTGTAGAACACAAAAAATTGAGTAAACCAGGCGATTTTTAAAAAACTCGTAGGACCAGTTTTTGAGAAAATCGCAAAAAGTGAAATATGACACGAATAAACTACTACTTCCGGTTGACCGATTTTGATGAAAATGTTCGTGTCGGGTCCGGTAAGGGTATGTAACTTAAGTTTCAAGTTTCAAGTTCGTACGAAGTTCCGTTCTTGAAATATTTTGTATACACAGACACACACACACAGACCAATCGCTAAAAACATGTTTTTTGGGTTCAGGGGGTCTGAAAACGTATAGATCCGGTGAAAACTCTGTTTCTAAAAATCGACATGAAAACAATACTTTCCTTCCTATATATTCATATAGGCAAGAGAAAGTAAAAACATACTACAGTTGAGCCGTTGTTAGTTTGCTCCTAGTGTCAACAAACAAAAGCTACCTACTACAGGGTGCACGCTAGAGTCTCCCACTTTACGGATCTCGTATTCCTATTAAGTTAACTATTTTTTAAATTATAACTACTTAACGTACGTAAAACATCAGTCATGATATCATTGTACGCCTAACAATTTCATTTATAAAAATACTTTTAAAAGTATTTTGTATTTAAATACTTTTGAAAGTATTTTGTTGTTACTTTTTAATCAGCGTGTACACATTTTGATTTAATGCTCATGCTCAGTGACGTCATTATTTGTTTACATTAGGAGCAAACTAAGAAAGGCTGGACTGTAGAAAAAGTGTCACGTCACAACGAAGTGTATTTAATTGAAAGGCAACATGTGGTTAACAAATTGGTGCAATTGGACGGTAGTAAAAGGTAGTGTCTCATTGTTGAGGTTGGCAGCACTGTCACATTTCTCTTCCCTTCCTCACAGCCCATCCATAATATGCAAAAGGCGTTTTCGTTACCTCACTGTATATAGTAACCTGCCCATAACAGACAGGTGGAGTGTCAGATTATTTACACTCAATCTGTTCGTTGCAGGGCTAAAATAAATAGTTCTGTTTGTTATCACATGGTCAGCCACTTATATGACTGAACTATTTAAGAACAGAAGAGGTAGAGGTGTATTGTGACACTAATCACAGTTATCTCTTCTGAAAGTAATGAATTTCATTGTACAGCCAGACCCTGTGGTGAATGAAGTGAAGGTGTCATTTACAGAGTGGAAAATATGTGCTTTTCAGAGGGCCCGGCATGCTGATAAGCGTACTTTTCCACTCAGTGAGTTGTGGTAATGGTAAACCACCTCCACTCCTCGTTTTTACTTAGTAAAACCTCTAGAGGTTCAAACCAGCCTTTCGGCTGTTGACCTAAGCAACAACATATAGTAATATTGTTATTGTACCTTTTTTCTAGCTTGGAGAAACCTTCAATCAGAACAAAGCTGTTAAAACCAAACACGCCTGTTGAAACCACTGTAGCATTGTAAGTAGCCCATGTTGTAAACTAAAATATCTGGTGTGAAACACTCACACAAAATTCTCTTGCCAATGCAAATAATTAACAATAAACCTAAAATTAGTAAGAAAACATTACAAATAAACAAAAAACTAACCTACCTAATAAACATAACCTAATTTTAATCATACATGAAAAACTCAAAATGAAAGTCTACCTCAGTTTGGCTTAATTAAAAATACGGAAAATCACTCTTTCACGCTAAACTAGGCACTGTACAAAGACTTTATTCCACGACTTTACCTAAATTCCAGTATGACCCATTTAACAAAATTTAGAGTTGCCACATTTTTATTCCGCCCTGTATTTCTCTTATTTGCCCATGCCCCTTCTACTTGTATGACTCACTCCCCCCAGTTGGTAGTTGTCCCCATGTTCCTATGCATAATCACTCCACTACGGTGAAAAGAGCCGCCATTTTAAATTAGTAAACACTCAGAAAATAAAAAGGCCGGTGATTATGCCAAACTCTATCCTTTCCGTCTCCCCTGAAATAATAAACAAACCCCTACCTTAAATTATACCTTTAGTCCACGTTCAGTAAAATGCATGCCTTCCCCTCACCAAGATAATAGGACTCCCACAAAACTGAAAAAGGCCACTGAAATATAAAATCAAATAAAAGAGCCGCTCTTAAACCCACTTGTCCCTTACTTTAAATTTTCCACAGATAACTTCTAAAAATGAATTACCTCCTTTCAAGTCCCAGTTCCAATGTCTCACGAACCAGAATCCTATTTCCTATTTAAACTATAAAATTCCCCCTAAATTTCTTGAGGTTGCAATTATTCTGTTATATTGTTCCCCGAGCGACCAGGTGTTCCTTAACACGATGTCGCCATCATAGGGCTTCTTGGCCCTCTCAACCAGGATTCAGGATTCAGGCACTGTACAAAAAAAATGCGCTAAATAAAAGTTGTAGATCATTTAATTTCCTATAAATTTTATTACTAGTGTGTTTTACACGTGTTCTCCTTGAGTCGCACCTCCGTGCAGTTGGGAGGAATGGAGTGAGTTGTTATAGTAGTGGGAGAACGAATGAGTTAGTAGTGTTTCACAGCTGGTGTATTTGTAGTGGTAGAGTGTACTAACTAGACTACAGTTCAGCCGTTCTAAGTTTGCTCCAAATGTAAACAAATAATGACGTCACTGAGCATGCGCATTATATCTAAATGTGTACACGCTGATTAAAAACTAACAACAAAATACTTTCAAAAGTATTTAAATACAAAATACTTTTAAAAGTATTTTTATAAATGAAATTGTAAGGCCTACATCATATCACGACTGATGTTTTTAGTACTTTCAGCACTTATAATTTAAAAAAAAAATAACTTAATAGGAATACGACATCCGTAAAGTCACGGACTCTAGCGTGCACCCTGCAGTAGCTGGTTTTGGTTTGTTGACAGTAGGAGCAAACTTAGAGCGGCTGAACTATAAAAGAAAATATTCTTATAATCCGGCGCATTAATTTAACAAATACCTCAAGGGGTTATTAACTTGGTCGGATTCATAATATTTAACTTACCATTTTATATCAAAACATGTAAATAAATAATTGTAATAAATACAAACAAATATGTTTTTTTATATCCCTAATATGTGTACGTTGCAATCTGTTCAATTGAGAACAATAAGCAACCCCATGACCCAATCAGATGAGGATGATATGTATGACGTGTAAATGAGACTGTGTAGTCTTGTACAGACTCAGGCCGACCATTCCTGAGAGAGTATGGTTAATTGAACCCCAACCATTAATCAAAGTATACCGGTAACCACTGTCTACCATTCAAATCCGTATCCGTATAAAAGTAACTACCTTTACAAGGATTTGAACCAGGAACCTTCGTCTCCGAAAATCAGCTGTTAAACAGCTGATTTTGGCGACGACTTTACCTCTAGACCAACCCGATGGGGAAACAAAAATGTGAAATAGGGAAAGTTTGAGTACGAATGTATTTTTTTTTTTTTTTTAACTTATTTATTTACAATCAGCCTTACAATGTGGCTTTAAGCAAATCATTATACAAGAACTAGACTTACGTGAGTGAAGTAGACAGCCTTTGCTCTCACTTCAACTAAATAAAATTTGAAAATAAAGTTAATAAAAACTAAGAAATGTTGTAAAGTTACAAAATTAACAAAAACAATGTAAAAGAAGTAAACAAAAAAATGAAGTAAACAATGCAAAAGAAGTTAACAATAAAAAAGTAAAATAAATAAAATTTTGAAATTTCACTTTAGATTAAAAAGTGGTGATGAGGATGAGTGGTGTATGTATTAAAATCGTTGGTCTAAGTGGAGGATGTGATGTCTTTTGAGGCGCTTCGTTTCCTCAAAGGTTGTCCAGTAAATTTAATGCCAGGTGGTTCTGGTGATTGTTTAATCTTAGCTGGTACCGGAGGCTCAGCTCTCTTATCTCTTCTGTTACGGTCATGTATTTCCGAGTTTCTTATAAACCACCCAGCGTTACTCGTCCATCTTAATACTTTGTTTTGGAAGCGTTGTATCATTTCTAAATTGGATCTGCTGGATGTACCCCAAAGCTGAGCGCCATACGAATTCGAATGTATGTATCAGAGTAATAGAACAATCGTTCTCCCAGAATGCATCACTCATTTATTATACCTCCCCTTTACCCTTCAGCCCGCAACTACACCCAGCTGCGACTCAACCAGTACCTCTTCTATTCTTAAATCATTGGTTCACTCATATCTCGTAATTGGGTGACCATATCATTAGAGAGAGAGAACCAGTGGCGGCCCCACTTATATATTTATATGTTAATTTTTACTTTCTCTTGCCTATATGAATATATAGGAAGGAAAGTATTGTTTTCATGTCGATTTTTCAAAATCGAGTTTTCACCGGATCTATACGTTTTCAGACCCCCTGAACCCAAACCACATGTTTTTAGCGATTGGTCTGTGTGTGTTTGTGTGTGTGTGTGTGTGTGTACAAAATATCTCAAGAACGGAAAATCGTACGAACTTGAAACTTGAAACTTAAGTTACATACCACTACCGGACCCGACACGAACATTTTCATTAAAATCGGTCGACCGGAAGTAGTAGTTTATTCGTGTAATTTTTCACTTTTTTGCGATTTTCTCAAAAACTGGTCCTACAATTTTTTTAAAAATCGCCTGGTTTATTCAGTTTTTTATTCTCTACAAGATAGGGTAAGCGCCATTTTTGCTGAAATTCTGTGTGAGGTTGTTATCACGTAAAAACGTTGTTTTTTTAAGATTACGGCTTTAATATGCATTTTAGCGCAAAAATTTATATAACAAAAGTTGTAGAGAATTTAAAATTCTACAACTTTTATTTCGAACATTTTTTGTATAACGCTTAGTTTAGCAGTAATTAGCGATTTTCTGATTTTTTCTCACGAAAACGTGTGAAAAATCGATTTTTTTAAGATTGCGGCTTTAGTACGCATTTTACGACAAAAGTGTAAATAATCAAATTTATAGGAAATTAAAAGATCTACAACTTTTAATTAAAGCATTTTTCTCTACAGAGCCTAGTTTAGCGTGAAAGAGTGATTTTCCGTATTTCTAAGCCAAACTGAGGTCGATTTTCATTTTGCGTCCTTCACTCATGATTAACATAAGGTTATGTTTTTGATGTTAGTTTTTTTTTATTTTTAATGTTTTATTACTAATTTTAGGTTTATTGTTTATTATTTGCATTGGCAAGAGAAAGTTGTGTGAGTGTTTCACACCAGATTTTTACCTATGTAAAACATATATATATATATATATATTTGTCTATGATTTTATAAATTGAATACATGTAGATAACTAATTGAGTCCATTATATCTTTATTTCAGGATTAGTATTGAATAAACAAACACAACCTTGTAATTTTTATAAGAAATTTACTAAATTGAGCACTTTGAATACAGTACATGAGTTACAAAACCAGTTTGAAAATATAAAAATCAAGTCAAAATCCCTTATGTTGGATGTTGGTCAAAATTATGAAGAAATAATAACACATAAACTAGTCAACTCTCGATTATTGTTTACTTTAAAACAAACTGAACTGTAGCCGTCTTCCTTTTTGAGCTGCAAATTCGTCCACAACTGGATCTGGATCCGACATTAAAGGAAAACTTAATTCTCTTTCAATGGATACAATCGCCAGGTTACTAAGTCTTGCCCTGCCATAGATGCCCGTAGATAAGGTTTAATTCGTCTCATTTGCGATACGTAAAATATCGTAACCATTATTGTTTTCAATCTTGTTGTGAATAAAAATCCTCGTTCTTTTGTTGTTTCAGTCAAGTCATATTAAAAATCTGGTGTGAAACACTCACACAACTTTCTCTTGCCAATGCAAATAATTAACAATAAACCTAACTTTTTTGTTTTTTCAATTCCTAGTATGTGTACGTTGCAATCTGTTCAATTCAGAACAATAAGCAACCCCATGACCCAATGAGATGAGGATGATATGTATGACGTGTAAATGAGGTGTAGTCTTGTACAGACTCAGGCCGACCATTCCTGAGAGAGTGTGGTTAATTGAACCCCAACCATCAAAGTACACCGGTAACCAATGTCTAGTATTCAAATCCGTATAAAAGTAACTACCTTTACAGGATTTGAACCAGGAACCTTCGTCTCCGAAAATCAGTTGTTAAACAGCTGATTTTGGCGACGACTTTACCTCTAGACCAACCCGGTGGGTCTAAACCTAACATTAATAATAAAATATTAGAAATAAACAAAAAACTAACCTCAAAAACATAACCTTATTTTAATCATGAGTGAATGATGCAAAATGAAAATCAACCTCAGTTTGGCTTAGAAATACGGAAAATCACTCTTTCTCTCTAAACTAGACTCTGTAGAGAAAAATGCTTTAAATAAAAGTTGTAGATCTTTTAATTTTTTATAAATTAAATTTTATACACTTTTGTCGTAAAATGCATACTAAGGCCGAAATCTTAAAAAAATCAATTTTTCACACATTTTCGTGAGAAAAAAACAGAAAATCGCAAATTACCGCTAAACTAAGCGTTATACAAAAAATTGTTTGAAATAAAAGTTGTAGAATTTTTAATTCTCTACAACTTTTATTATATAAAGTTTTGCGCTAAAATGCATATTAAAGCTGTAATCTTAAAAAAACAACGTTTTTTCGTGAAAACAGCCTCACCCAGAATTTCAGCAAACATGACACCTACCCTATCTTGTAGAGAATAAAAAATTGAGTAAACCAGGCGATTTTTAAAAAATTCGTAGAAACAGTTTTTGAGAAAATCGCAAAAAAGTGAAAAATTACACGAATAAACTACCACTTCCGGTTGACCGATTTCGATGAAAATGTTCCTGTCGAGTCCGGGAGTGGTACGTAACTTAAGTTTCAAGTTTCAAGTTCGTACGATGTTCCGTTCTTGAGATATTCGGTTCACACACACACACAGACCAATCGCTAAAAACATGTTTTTTGGGTTCAGGGGGTCTGAAAACGTATAGATCCGGTGAAAACTCGATTTCAAAAAATCGACATGAAAACAATACTTTCATTCCTATATATTCATATAGGCAAGAGAAAGTAAAAATGGGTGGGCCCGGGCCCACCTGCTAGGACCGCCACTGGAGAGGGAGAGAACTATGTTTTGTAGCCCTGGAACTGGCAGATCAAGTGTAAATAATTAAACACTTTACAGTTGAGCCGTTGTTAGTTTGCTCCTAGTGTCAACAAACAAAAGCCACCTACTGCAGGGTGCACGCTAGAGTCTGCCACTTAACGGATGTCGTATTCCTATTAAATTAACTATTTTTTAAATTATAAGTACTGAAAGTACTAAAAACATTAGTCATGATATAATGTAGGCCTAACGATTTCATATAAAAAAATACTTTTGAAAGTATTTTGTATTTAAAATACTTTTCAAAGTATTATGTTGTTACTTTTTAACCAGCGTGTACACATTTTGATATAATGCGCATGCTCAGTGACGTTATTATTTGTTTACATTAGGAGCAAACTAAGAGAGGCTGGACTTTACCTGCCTGCTGTTGAGGGTATAAATTATATTGAGAACATATTTAAAAAACGTTTTACCCATCTTAAACGTGTATTACCTGAATTTTTAGACTAATTCCTTAAACTTGTATTACCTGAATTTTTAGACTAATTCCTTAAACTTGTATTACCTGAATTTTTAGACTAATTCCGTTTAGTCCGGACATCGTCTAGTCCGATTTCTTCCGGATTAATGTGACTGTTATTTGTGATTGTTGGTTTGATGTTAACAGGTGTACCTTCAAACGAGATGGGGCAATTCCTGCAAAAGAACTGGTGCTGCCTCCCTTTTTTAAAGAACAATTCGAAGAAATGAACAGAAAAAGCAAACTTACTATAAAACCGGACTATAGTTCTCGGAAGTTATATGAATGCGAGGTAAAAAGTTCTGACACACCCCCCAATGTAAGTTACCACCACAACCTTCTTTTAACCCTCTGTAGGTATGTGGTACTGCCCTTAACAGACAGACAGGTGGAGTGGTAAATTATTTACACTCAATCTGTTAGTTGCAGGGCTAAAATAAATACGAGGGGGTACCCAAAAGAAACCGAAATTATTTTTTAAAACTATTTATTTTTAATTTTTTTACAAAAGAACCTTATCCCCTTCAAAATACTCTCCATTACAACTAATACATAATGTATTAACAGTATTACATAATGCAGTGGTAACCGGGTAAAAGTGCATAAGTCTAAAAACGTAATTTTTCAGTACACAATTTTTTATCTTTAGTTTGTTCTCAAAATGATGTATTTGAAGCACAAATACCGTTTTAATGGTATTTTAACTAAAATTACTTGCTCTTTAAGATGCATTAAAGAAACAATTATATTCACTAATACTTTTTAAAATACAGTAGTTATGTTCTTTTGCTCGGAAAATCTTGGTAAGGTAAAAATACATAAATCTACTTATGTAGTTTTACTCAAATCACATTTCACTTTCATCACATTTTTTGGTTGGGTAAAAGTGCATTAGTACACATACGTAGTTTTACTCATGTCACATTTCACTCTCATCACAAAATTTTTGGTTGGGTAAAAATACATAAGTATACATACGTAGTTTTACTCATGTCATGTGTAAACATTTTCTTCACATTTCGAACTCATCACAACATTTTAGGATGGTAAAAGTACATAAGTATACAAATGTATTTTTTCTAACGTTTGTAACTTATGTTTTCTTGTTAGGTCTGATTTAGAGATTGTGCACAAGTTTATTTTCTATTACTTAATTTTTGATTGGTAATCGGTTTTTTTATTAATACAAAACTGGGTGTGATATGCAAGTAGTAAAACATTCAGAAATACAAAATGATTGTTATAAAGTTTATAAAATATCATATTTTATGTTCAAAGCTGTTTTATCAGCAAGTTTTCTACTCAAGTGCCAGACCCGTCAAACCGTCGTTTCTCCAATATTTTCTCCATGATGTTCCTTGGATAATTCATGCCTTGGGATTAATTTTTTTTCTGTGACTGGAATAGGCACCCACGCAGCCTTTTGAATAACTTTGGTAATGTGTTCAGCTGCAAACTTAATTTTTTCTTCTGATTTTAGAAATAAATTTGTAATATTATTTTCTACAGAACGTTGAAAACTTTTCCAATCAGTATTTTTATTACAAAGAGTTTGAGATTTCTTTTTTAATAATATTTGTTCTGATTGTAGCAATAACTGGGGTGTGATTGGATGAAGAATCACAACAATTTTCAATATCAATAGAAAATTTGGAAATATTTATAACAAAAAAATCTAACAGGTCTGGAATTTTGTTCGCATCTGTTGGCCAGTGTGTTGGTTGACCACCAGACAGTGTGTCTAAATTGAGATTATTAATACACTTTTTAACGTTCTTCCTCGTAAGGTTGTTAAACGAGAACCCCGAAAAATATTTTTGGCATTCCAGTCTCCTCCTGCTATGAAACGGTAACCCAATGTTTCAAAGTATTCAGTAAATTTATTGTCTGCAACAGAATGTCTTGGTGGACAATACACTGAGGATACTATTATGGGATCACACCAATCCAATATTTGGACATTAGTAGCTTGTAAGTGAGAAGTGCAATACTGCGGAAGTTCATGGTGTTTAATTGAATTTTTTATGATCACGGCTGTACCACCATAGGCTCTCCCATGTGGATGTTGGGAATTGTAAAAAGAATAATTTTAAATTTTAAAGAAATTACGATCAGTGAAATGGGTCTCTGATATTAACAGAATATCCAGTTTATATTAATCAAAATTAAAGTTTGTATTTCCTGGTATCACTGCGCTAAACCATTGATATTCCAAGAAGCAATTCTCAAAAATTTTATGCACATAATTTATTTATCACATTTGTCAGAAGGTTCATTAATGTAACAATTTGATTAATCAATAATTCAATTTGATATGATAATTTACTAATTTTATTGTCATTACTATGCAAATTATTCTTATCGATTTTTTTGTACAGCATGATGATATGACCGGTAGTGCCTTGTTTCTTGTTGAGAACCTAAGTATTGCTGTGTGAATTCTGGAAAATGTTAATTACTGAGATCATTATTTAAGTTAAATTCTCTTATTTGCAATGGATTAGTAGGTGAATTCCTAGTTGCTAATCGCCCTTTCATTTTCTCTCTAAAATTTCTTTGTAAACCCTACATCCCCTGAAGTTGGCTGGGTGGTCATCCAGGTACAACGCACACATAGCAGGTATAATTTTATCTTTCGGATAATGTTCCTTTTTATGAACTTGTGCGCATTTTACACATCTATAAGGACGCATAGAATTATTACGAGTATGGCTGTATTGTTGGTAGCTCATGCACTGAACAATGCCAGAGGTTTTCCTCGGCGGTTTAAAGGAAACCGTGCAAATACATACATATTTTATGTTAAAAATATCCTTATTTTCTTTTAGCTCTAAATTTATAAAAAAACATAGAAAAATTAGCCTTAGTGATTCTTATAACTTAACAATATCTGCAATACCATACAATATTACGGGTGGTGGTTTTGGGATTTTTTCTTTACAATTTTAATTTCTTCCATAGGAAGTTAGCTAAATCTATTTGTTAGCTCAATTTCAGTTGTATTTGTTTTTGTTTGGTTAGAATTCAACCGAAATTTATTTGTTGTGGTTCTTAATACAGGCACTGTATGCCTGAGATATATCATAATTATTATCATGTTCTGATTGACAACTGATGACAATGCCTTCGTTATTATTTTGTCTGTAAACCTTTATGGTGTCCTTTGTTGACGATAAGGAAGAAGAAGAAGGTCGTTTCAACTGAGGGGCAGAGCGTGTTGCCTGTTCAAGATTTTGATCTCACTGTAAGTTTTCATTGATGACAACAGGGATATTTCCATATGATTGAAAACCAGCAGAGTCGTTAAATATACTGATATTTTATTCCATCCCTTTGAAGGTTATTTTTTTTAAGAAAAATAAATTATAAAAAAATACTAAATTCAAACCTGAAAGATGGCTCCCCGGGCACAAAAAATTTATTATTAAAAACTGCATAATGCAAGCTGAGTTCACGTATAAATAACTTAAGAAATAAGTCAACATTCCAGACAATAAAATCCAACAAACTTTTCGTTATGACAACAATGACTCGAGTATTGAAAATAGTGTATAATAATAAATAAACTGTTATAATTCACTTTCAAAAATTTCACATATATTTTCATGTGCTAATTGGAAAGCAGTAATGATGTTTAGAATCAATGAGGAAAATGCATAATATACACTTATGACTCTTATTTTTACTACAAGCGTTCGATTATGAAAGCCACAGAGTTGGGTAAAACTACATAAGTATACTTGAGAACATTTACTCAGGAGACGGTTTCGAAGCAGTCAATCAAAATAACAGGGAAGAAATACATATGTTGACTTAAGTATATTTACCCAAACATTAACTGAATAGTAACTAGTATTTCGCATTTGAGTAAACATAGTTATGTATACATGTGCAGTTTTACATAACCTAAAAATTTAATTTTCAAACATGCGTAAAAATAAATAAGTGAACATAACAATGTTTACCCTAACGGGCAGACTGCTCAACTGTGAGTTATGTATATTGTACCAACCTATATCTTCCTTAATATAGACAATAGAGTTGTACGTCGTTTTACCCAAAGATAGAGAAAAAAAAATACTATACATACAACCCAAAACCTAAAAATACGAAAAAATGGACTTATGCACTTTTACCCGGTTACCACTGCATTTGTCCCACCGGTGCTTCCACTGTTCAAAACATTTTTTGTACTCCTCTTCAGTGATGGCTGCCAGCTCATCCGTCGTTTTTTTCTTGACATCATCAACGTTGTTAAATCGGAGACCTTTCATGCCCCTTTTCATGCGTGGGAACAAGAAAAAATCACACGGAGCCAGATCGGGTGAGTACGGTGCGTGTGGTAGCAAAACCATGCCGTTTTTCGCCAAAAACTGGGTAACCGAGATTGCCGTGTGTGCAGGCGCGTTGTCGTGGTGGAAAAACCAGTCCCCTGTCTGCCACAAATTAGGTCTTTTACGACGAATGCTGTTTCGTAGTCTTCTTAACACTTCAAGATAAAAAGCTTGATTTACCGTCTGACCTGGTGGAACGAACTCTGAATGAACAATTCCCCTCACATCAAAAAAACAAATCAGCATTGTTTTGATGTTCGATCTGACTTGACGACTTTTTTTTGGTCGGGGTGATAATGAAGTCTTCCATTGACTGGATTGTTGTTTGGTTTCTGGGTCGTACCCATAGCCAAGACTCGTCACCCGTAATGATCTTTGACATGAAATCTGGATCAGTTTCAAGCTGTTGTTTCAAATCACTACACGTTTCAATTCGACGTTCCTTTTGAGTGTCTGTCAGAACCCGAGGCACAAACTTGGCAGCGACTCTTTTCATTGTCAAGTCTTCTGTTAAAATGCGTTGGACTGAGCTCCAAGATAACCCACTAACCTGTGATATTTGGTCAATGGTCTGTCGTCGGTCTGTTCGTACAATTTCTTTCACTTTCACAACATTTTCGTCTGTTCGGGAAGTCGACGGCCGTCCAGAACGAGGTTTGTTCTCAATCGACATGTCGCCATTTTTAAAGCGCAAAAACCACTCGTACACTTGGGTTTTTCCAATAGCGTCGTCTTTGTAAGCTGTGTTCAACATTACAACTGTTTCCGCGGCGTTTTTACCGAGCAAGAAGCAAAATTTCACAGCCGTACGTTGTTCATTAAAACTTGCCATCATGAAAAACGACACGAGCACAAAACAGCACTAGCGAGAACAATCACTGCACGAGAACAGGACAAGCTAGATCAACGAACAAAATGCATTGAACTGGCAATGAGTAGCGCTACAAGCAGCCTAGTGGCGGGAATTTGTACTGCACAAGCTCCGCCCACAGCAGAGCTATTCCGGATACTTTTGGGTACCCCCTCGTAGTTGTGTTTCTTATCACGTGGTCACCCAATTAAATGACTGAATCATTTAAGAACAGAAGAGGTAGAGGTGTATTGTGACACTAATCAGAGTTATCTCCTCTTAGAGTGATGAATTTCATTATACAGCCAGACTCTGTGGTGAATGAAGTGGAGGTGTCATTTGCAGAGTGGAAAATATGTGCTTTTCAGAGGGCCCGGCATGCTGATAAGTGTACTTTTCCATTCAGTGAGGAAGGCAATGGTAAACCACCTGACTTGGTTTTACTTAGTAAAGCCTCTACAGGTTCAAACCAGCTTTTCGGCTGTTGACCTAAACAACAACAGGGCAGCACTACGGGCGAAAATCTATATGTTGTGAAAGGTTAAATGTTTCTGTACAGGGACTTGAATAATGTATTTCTAGGGCCATAACAGTAGTCTAAGATATTACTCTGTTTTTATGTTAAGCCCTGGTAAGTAGCCCTATACTTACCAAGGAACGTTTATTGAAATAAAAATCACATAATGTTTAGTGGTAAGAATGCTAATTTTTATAACAGAAAAAATCTGGTGTGAAATACTCACACAACTTTCTCATGCCAATATAAATAATTAACAATAAACCTAATATTAGTAATAAAACATTAAAAATAAACAAAAAACTAACCTCAATAAACATAACCTTATTTTAATCATGAGTGAAAGACGCAAAATGAAAATCAACCTCAGTTTGGCTTAAAAATACGGGAAATCACTCTTTCACGCTAAACTAGGCCCCGTAGAGAAAAATGTTCTAAATAAAAGTTGCAGATCTTTTAATTTTCTATAAATTCGATTATATACACTTTTATTATAAAATGCATACTAAGGCCGAAATCTTAAAAAAATCGATTTTTCACACGTTTTCGGGACAAAAAAAACAGAAAATTGCTAATTACTGCTAAACGAAGCGTTATACAAAAAAAATGTTTGAAATAAAAGTTGTAGGTTTTTAAATTCTCTACAACTTTTATTATATAATTTTTTTCGCTAAATTGCATATTAAAGCCGTAATCTTAAAAAAACTTTGTTTTTACGTGAAAACAGCCTTACCAAGAATTTCAGCGAACATGACGCCTACCCTATCTTGTACAGAATAAAGAATTGAGTAAACCAGGCGATTTTTAAAAAAATTGTAGGACCAGTTTTTGAGAAAATCACAAAAAAGTGAAAAATTACACGAATAAACTACTACTTCCGGTTGACCGATTTTGATGAAAATGTTCGTGTCGGATCCAGTAGCGGTATGTAACGTAGGTTTCAAGTTTGAAGTTCGTACGTTGTTCCGTTCTTGAGATATTCTGTTCACACACACACACACAGACCAATCGCTAAAAACATGTTTTTTGGGTTCAGGGGGTCTGAAAACGTATTGATCCGGTGAAAACTCGATTTCTAAAAATCGACATGAAAACAATACTTTCCTTCCTATGTATTCATATAGGCAAGAGAAAGTAAAAATGTAGACCTATAGAATAACTTATCTCAAGTTTATATTAGCATGAATGATTGTTTCCCCGTTAAAAACTAGAACTTTCTAAGCACAGTACAAAAGTAACGACAAAACGAAGCGGCAGCGTACACTGGTATAAATTCTTACCACATTCGTGCAACTCACGAAGAAAATGGTCACTGCGCGCTAATTTCAAAATGTGGATAGCCTGCTTACCAGAGAACATCTATGACACCATAAAATACCCACCAATAAGGTTCATTTGCATACCTTATTCTTAAATAAAATCGACCTTGTTGCCAGTGGTAAGTATACTTACCAATGACCTATAAAGGGTCTTACCCTGACGGTACGTGGGAGGTAGCACCGCGAGGAGCGTAGCTCTCCGATGTGGGAGTTCCATGACGAGGTACTGGCCGTTGCCAAGCTTTGTGCAGCTGATAGGTATGCATTACGTCACTACCACTATCAGAGATTGCGTTAGTAGTAGTAACGTTTTACTTGTATTATGTTTGTAGTAGTCAAGGGTACTATCCAAACTAAAGTCCAGCTTCTGTTAGTTTGCTCCAAATGTAAACAAATAATGACGTCACTGAGCATGCACATTATATAAAAATGTGTACATGCTGATTAAAAAGTAACAACAAAATACTTTTAAAAGTATTTTTATAAATGACATTGTTAGGCGTACATCATATCCATGACTGATATTTTAAACACTTTAAGTAGTTATAATTTAAAAGATAGTTAACTTATTAGGAATAAGACATCCATAAAGTGGTGGACTCTAGCGTGCACCCTGTAGTAGCTGGCTTTGGTTTGTTTACAGTAGGAGCAAACTTAGGATGGCTCAACTGTACGTATATTCTGTGTCGCCGCGTCTACAGCGAATAGTGAAAACAACAACCACATAATTATGTCGCGCACTAGGCAGCCTACTGCCCAGCGAAGAGCAATGAGATGATTTGTAGTGTTATGACGTAACACCAGTCTGGTACTTCGTCTGTCCCCTTCATCCCCCCCACCTGCACAAAGCTCAGATTCATACAGTAGCTTCATTCTACCGTCGTCATGTAGTTTAATAAGGCAGTTATCCTGAATAGGTCTGAATCTCTGGAGGTGCCGTTTCACTAAATCTTTCCTTGCCGGGAACAAATTGATAGTGTTGAGCTCTTGCTGGTGCATCATATTATGGCGACAAAGTTCCATGTTTATTTTTATATTAGGGAAAGTATTGTTTTCTGGCGGGAAGTGTTGTGCTGGAGCGAGTGGATGCATACACGTACCTTGGAGCTCGAGTGTGTTGCAGTGGTGATCACTGTGCTGAAATAAAAATTAGAATTGAGAAAGCACGCGCTACTTTTATCAGAATGAAGAAGGTACTAACATCTTGAGATATAAATCTCGAATTGCGAATGCGTCTCCTTAAATGTTTCGTGTTCCCTGTCCTGTTGTACGGTGTGGAAGCTTGGACTCTCAATAGATTCAGTGAGAAGAAACTACAGGCTTTTGAGCTGTAGACCTACCGTAGAATGTTGAGGATCTCATATACTGAGCATGTCACGAATGAAGAGGTCCTCAGTAGAATGGGAAGCAGCTGGAACTCATGGTGGAAGTTAAGGCACGAAAATTAAGGTACCTTGGTCATGTTATGAGGGGACCAAAGTATCAAATATTGCATCTCATCATTCAAGGCAAAATATTAGGAAGAAGATCGGTGGGCAGGAGAAGGAGAAGGATATCCTGGCTGTGTAATTTGAGAAGGTGGTTCAGGTGTTCCCCAAACGAACTCTTTAAAGCAGCAGTCGACAAAATTCGTATCGCCATTATGATAGCCGACCTCCGTCATGGAGATGGCACGTGAAGAAGAAGATTGTTTTCATGTCGATTTTTCAAAATTTGGTTTTCACCGGATCTATACGTTTTCAGACCCCCTGAACCCAAAAAACATGTTCTTAGCGATTGGTCTGTGTATGTGTGTGTGAACAAAATATCTCAAGAACGGGTCATCGTATAAAGTTGAAACTTGAAACTTTAGTTAGGTGCTACTAGAGGACCCAACACGAGCATTTTCATCAAAATCGGTCGATCTGAAGTAAAGTAATAGTTATTCATGTAATTTTTCACTTTTTTGCGATTTTCTCAAAAATGGCTCCTACGATTTTTTTAAAAATCTCCACATTCACTAAATTTTTTATGATCTAAAAGATAGGGTATGCCTATTACACATTTACGTAGCTTTTTTGTGTCTATCAGTCCCAGTCTGAAACCTGCATCGTAGGGCTGAAGTCTTCCAGGAGTCCATTGATTGGCTTAGTTTCTTCCATTATTTAGGCTACCTCTAAACACTCACGCAAACAGTAAATTAAGTCTAACAAAAATACAAGTAAAACCTACACTCAAAATTTTTGAACTGATCGCTGTAAAAATTCACGGTTCAACAAACATAAATTACTCTATTGATAGCTAGCGACTCGTACTTCACTTAATAACCAACTGAAAGAAGCTGAGAGACAGCACAGGAATGAATCGCTCGCTGACTGCTGCACGTGGCAACGTTGGAGGGAGCAGGGAGCAGGGGGAAGCGCTCCGGGCACGTCGTCACCATCAGACCATTTTCATGCGGGCAACTCTAGTATACAACCTAATATACTCTAGTGTACTGTCTAGTATACTCTGCAACTCTCTAGTATACTCTAGGACTCTCTAGTATACTCTAATACTATCTACTGTAATCTAGGACTCTCTAGTATACTCTAATACTATCTAGTGTAATCTAGGACTCTCTAGTATACTCTAATACTATCTAGTGTAATCTAGGACTCTCTAGTATACTCTAATACTATCTAGTGTAATCTAGGACTCTCTAGTATACTCTAATACTACCTAGTGTAATCTAGGACTCTCTAGTATACTTTAATACTATCTAGTATACTCTAGGACTCTCTAGTATACTCTAATACTATCTAGTGTAATCTAGGACTCTCTAGTATACTCTAATACTATCTAGTGTAATCTAGGACTCTCTAGTATACTCTAATACTATCTAGTATACTCTAGGACTCTCTAGTATACTCTAATACTATCTAGTATACTCTAGGACTCTCTAGTATACTCTAATACTATCTACTGTAATCTAGGACTTTCTAGTATACTCTAATACTATCTAGTATACTCTATGACTCTCTAGTATACTCTAATACTATCTAGTGTAATCTAGGACTCTCTAGTATACTCTAATACTATCTAGTGTAATCTAGGACTCTCTAGTATACTTTAATACTATCTAGTATACTCTAGGACTCTCTAGTATACTCTAATACTATCCAGTATACTCTAGGACTCTCTAGTATACTCTAATACTATCTAGTGTAATCTAGGACTCTCTAGTATACTCTAATACTATCTAGTGTAATCTAGGACTCTCTAGTATACTCTAATACTATCTAGTATACTCTAGGACTCTCTAGTATACTCTAATACTATCTAGTATACTCTAGGACTCTCTAGTATACTCTAATACTATCTAGTGTAATCTAGGACTCTCTAGTATACTCTAATACTATCTATTGTAATCTAGAACTCTCTAGTATACTCTAATACTATCTAGTATACTCTAGGACTCTCTAGTATACTCTAATACTATCTAGTGTAATCTAGGACTCTCTGGTATACTCTAGTACTCTCTAGTGTACTCTAGTATTCTCCAGTATACTCTAGGACTCTTTAAAATACTCTAAGATTCTCTAGTATATTCTAGTGTACTCTAGGACTCTCTAGTATATTCTAGTACTTTCTAGTATACTCTAGGACTCTCTAGTATACTCTAAGACTCTAGTATACTCTAGGACTCTCTAGTGTACTCCAGTACTCTCTAGTATACTCTAGGACTCTCTAGTGTACTCTAGTACTCTGTATTTAATTTAGTATACTGTTTATAAATGAACTGTGTCGGTGGTTTTTTTGCAGTTCCAAGTAAAAACCAAACTTTACCTGCTGATATGGGAGCCGAAAATCCTCAATTACTACGACCAGTTGATTTGGCAGTCTGCGACAGCTGTACATCAAACGTACTTGTTAAAGGAGAAGCAGAGAACATATTTAGATCTCCTAAACCCCTTCGCCTCGCCTTCGATTCCAGAAACTTACTACCAACGAGTGTATTATGAAGGTAAGTAAATAATACATTGTTACTCTCTCTTGCCTATATCAATATATAATATGCTTTTCACGGTTCATGATTGTTACTCTCTCTCATTGTTACTTTCTCTTGCCTATATCAATATATAATATGCTTTTCACGGTTCATGATTGTTACTCTCTCTCATTGTTACTTTCTCTTGCCTATATCAATATATAATATGCTTTTCACGTTTCATGATTGTTACTCTCTCTTGCCTGTATCAATATATAATATGCTTTTCACGGTTCATGATTGTTACTCTCTCTCTCATTGTTACTCTCTCTTGCCTATATCAATATATAATATGCTTTTCACGGTTCATGATTGTTACTCTCTCTCTCATTGTTACTCTCTCTTGCCTATATCAATATATAATATGCTTTTCACGGTTGATGATTGTTACTCTCTCTCATTGTTACTCTCTCTTGCCTATATCAATATATAATATGCTTTTCACGGTTCATGATTGTTACTCTCTCTCATTGTTACTCTCTCTTGCCTATATCAATATATAATATGCTTTTCACGGTTCATGATTGTTACTCTCTCTCATTGTTACTCTCTCTTGCCTATATCAATATATAATATGCTTTTCACGGTTCATGATTGTTACTCTCTCTCATTGTTACTC
Source organism: Catonia carolina (assembly GCA_035578175.1). Lineage (NCBI taxonomy): Eukaryota > Metazoa > Arthropoda > Insecta > Hemiptera > Achilidae > Catonia > Catonia carolina. The sequence continues at coordinate 102,865,149 of JAQMRL010000008.1, forward strand.
TCTCTTGCCGATATCAATATATAATATGCTTTTCACGGTTGATGATTGTTACTCTCTCTCATTGTTACTCTCTCTTGCCGATATCAATATATAATATGCTTTTCACGGTTCATGATTGTTACTCTCTCTCATTGTTACTCTCTCTTGCCTATATCAATATATAATATGCTTTTCACGGTTCATGATTGTTACTCTCTCTCTCATTGTTACTCTCTCTTGCCTATATCAATATATAATATGCTTTTCATGGTTGATGATTGTTACTCTCTCTCTTGCCGATATCAATATATAATATGCTTTTCACGGTTGATGATTGTTACTCTCTCTCATTGTTACTCTCTCTTGCCTATATCAATATATAATATGCTTTTCACGGTTCATGATTGTTACTCTCTCTCTCATTGTTACTCTCTCTTGCCTATATCAATATATAATATGCTTTTCACGGTTCATGATCTCTGCTGTTCGTCCCGTTTAGACCTATCAGGACGTATGCCGGCGTTGTCAAATTTTACCTAAGAAACATTACGCTCGCATGCGTATAAGAGTTGCAGTAGTTCACTCTCGTCTTGCATCTCGTACTGAACACATTGATTATAGAGCGCGTTAACATCCAATACTTTATAATATAATCACCTGATTGTATGTTTATCGGTTATAATTGTTATTGAAAGACCAAAAAAAATGGCTGACAAAATATAGGGTCATTTAAAAAAAGCGACGGTTTTGATATATCAAATTAAGAGATTTATTTTATTGAAAAACTGAAAATAAATACATCAACAAGTTCATCTTACCTTCCGATTTCATGTATGAAGAATGATGTCATGCATGTGTCCTCCTCTACTGCGCTGGCACGCATCAACTCTGTCCATGAAATTGGATATTACTGCACGACAAGTTTCGACTTCCATTTGCCCGATAACCCGTCGAATTTCCTCCTTCAAGTCATTGATGTTTCGGGGTTTATTGGCATACACCAATGACTTCAGATGACCCCAAAGATGAAAGTCACAAGGCGTCAAGTCACACGACCTTGGTGGCCATTGATGGTCGGAATTACGAGAAATGATGCGATCCTGGAACCGTTCACGGAGCAACAACATTGTTTCTCGTGCAGCATGACAGGTGGCACCATCCTGCTGAAACCACAACTCGTCAATGTCCATTCCATCCAAATGACGCCACAAAAACTCCCTAATCATCGTACGGTATCGGTCTCCATTTACTGTCACGGCTTGTCCTTCTTGATTTTCAAAAAAGTAAGGGCCGATGACACCGCCCGCGGCTTGTCCTTCTTGATTTTCAAAAAAGTAAGGGCCGATGACACCGCCCGACCAAAAGCCGCACCAAACTGTCACTCGCTGTGCATACATTTCTGTTTCATTAACCACGCGTGGGTTTTCTAAACCCCACATACGGCAGTTCTGTTTATTAACAAAACCGTTTAAGTGGAAGTGCGCCTCATCACTGAAAATGATTTTGTTTGCGAAGGTGTCATCATCCTGCCGTTTTCTCAATACCCAGTCAATAAACTGTCTTCTCTTCTGGTGGTCTGCCACTTTCAAATGTTGCGTCAACTGAATTTTATACGGGTGATATTGGAGATCGTACCGAAGAATTCTCCGTACAGAAGAACATCGTAAACCCAATTGTTGAGAACGGCGACGTATTGATTTTGCTGGGCTAACAGCCTCACTGTCACGAACCAACGCAACGTTCTGCTCAGTTCGGCCAGAACGACGACGTCCAGAACTTTTAAGGTCGACTGTTGAACCCGTCTCAAAAAACTTTTTCATGAGCCTGCGAACTGTTGATTCATTCGGTGCTTCATTACATCCTAGAGTACCGCGAAATCGCCTGACAGTAGCCGCATAACTCTCTCCACTCTGGTAAAATGTTTTGACGATTAACACTCGTTGTGCAATAGTAAACTTCTCCATGGTTAGACACAGACTGCGAGAGTACTACACTGCGAACAAGAGAAGCTACAACTGAATCGTCAATCGGAATGTTCTCCGAAATAGAAATGAGGTCTAACAATGTTGCCAACCGATAAACAAAAATTTACCAGCCGTTTAAAAACCGGCGCTCTTTTTGAATCACCCGTTAGATTAGTCTCTCGTAGCGTAAAAGACAAAACTATAAAATTTGACCGTAGCAGTCAACCTGTTAAAGCCGCAATCTTAAAAAAACCAATTTCTTTACGTGAAAACAGCCTCACCAAGAATTTCAGCAAACATGACGCCTACTGCAGTGCATAAAAAATTTAGTAAACCAGGAGATTTTTTAAAAAATCGTAGCACCAGTTTTTGAGAAAATCGCAAAAAAGTGAAAAATTACACGAATAAACTACTACTTCTGGTTGACCGATTCTGATGAAAATGTTCGTATCGGGTCCGATAGTGGTATCTAACTTAAGTTTCAAGTTCGTACGATGTTCCGTTCTTGAGATATTCTGTTCACACGCACACACACACACACACACACACACACCATTTGTTATGTTGTGTGGGTGTGAGGGGGTCTGTTTAGGTGTATATTCGGGTGAAGAGTGTATTTGTTGTGATGGACATGAAAACAATACTTTCTTTCCTAAATACTCATATAAGCAAGAGAAAGTAAAAAACAACCTATTTACAATTACCGCAAACTACGTTAAAATATTTTTTCATACAATTACGGTATGCTAACAATTCGTTCGTCCTCTGTTCCAGATATAGAGTCGATCCGATTTGAACCTAAAGACAAAGCAGAGTATAGCAGTGAGTTATGGTACGATGGGTACGGAGGGTATGGCGTTTAGGGCCCATTCTGGTGTATAGTTCGTTTTTTCTTAGTTGAGTCCTAGCGTAAACAAGCCACCGGGTGAGTGGAACCAACAGAACAGAACGTTCAAAACATTTTGCTTACTGCCCGTCCCCAAGCTTTGTGCAGCTGCGGGATGAAGGGGAAAGACGAAGTACCAGACTGATGTTACGCCATAACACTCTACTGTTGTTTATGTCATCAGCCTGTTGGCTGGTTTGAACCTGCAGAGGTTTTACTAAGTAAATTGAGAAGTGAGGTGGTTTACACCGAATATGTGTACGTTGCAATCTGTTATATTGACAACAATAAGCAACCCCATGACCCAATGAGATGAGGATGATGTGTATGACGTGTAAATGAGACTGTGTAGTCACGTACAGACCCAGGCCGACCATTCCTGAGCGAGTATGGTTAATTTAACTCCAACCATTAAAGTACACCGGTAAACAAATGTCTAGTATTCAAATCTGTATAAAAGTGACTATCTTTACTAGGATTTGAACCAGGAACCTTCGTCTCCAAAAATCAGCTGTTTAACAGCTGATTTTGGCGACGACTTTACCTCTAGACCAACCCGGTGGGTTTTTAAAGAAACTCATTTTTAAAGAAAAATTCATGAAAAAGTCTTAAACCCACCGGGTTGGTCTAGAGGTAAAGTCGTCGCCAAAATCAGCTGTTTAACAGCTGATTTTCGGAGACGAAGGTTCCTGGTTCAAATCCTAGTAAAGGTAAAAGTTTGAATACTAAGTTTGAATGCTAAAAGAACGGATTTGAATACTAGACAGTGGTTACCGGTGTACTTCGATGGTTGGGGTTCAATTAACCATACTCAGTGATTGTGTCTGTAGAAGACTACATAGTCTCATTTACACGTCATACACATCATCCTCATCTGATTGGGTCATGGGGTTGCTTATTGTTCTAAATTGAACAGATTGCAACGTACACAAATTAGGAATATAAATAAAATAATAAGTCTTAAAGCAGTTTTGTGGATATCATCAAATTTGTATAAAGCAGGCGTTTTACGTTTTCGTTTTTTAACTGGGCTTTTTAAAACACCACTCGGTTTAAATTATTTTCGTACGCTGTAAACACTTGAACAAGATTCATCGGTTAATTCAGCAGTAAGTGATTCTATATCTTTAATTTCCAGGTAAGGATATTTATTAGCAAATTTGTTGAAATATTAATTACGATTGTCTTTTCCCCGCTTCGTAAAGGTTTCCCTTTTTTGTGTTCAATAATATTCCGGATAATAATATTCCGGAAAGTAAACGTGTTTAAATATCTAGGAGAGTGGGTTAACATCAATGGCAATGAGAGGATAAGTCTTGAGAAAAGAGCAGATAAAATGGGTATTGCCTTTAAAAATACCAAAAGAATTTACAATAAAAAAGTTTTATCATGGGGTGCAAAAATCAGACATTATGAAACAGTGATAAGGCCAGAAGCGTTGTATGGTGCGGAAACGCTTAAAATTAAGCTAAAAGGAGGTATAAATAAAGTGATGGGCGCAGAAAGGAAAATAATGAGAAGTATATTGGGGCCTAGGAAACTAGATGTAGAGTACAATAGACCCCGAACAAATAAGGAAATATATAGCAGAGTTGAAAACATTATTCGCACAATGAGGAAAAGAAGACTTATGTTTTTTGGTCATATAGCGAGAATGGACAATAATCGGCTGGCAAAACAGGTCTATGAGAGGATAATGAAACTTAAGATTAAGCCAGCATGGTTCACCGAAACGCTGTCAGATTGCTTAACGGCAGGGATTACCACAGAAGACATATGCAATAGGGAGGTTTTTAGGGGTAAAGTTGAGAGAATGACCTTTAGGGAGGAAAGTGAGAGGAGGAGGTGTGAACCTCACAATATGGACCAACTGAGGATGGACAGATCGAGAGGGATGAGGGAGGTGTGGGTGAGGAAGAGAATGGAGCAGCATAGGACATGAAGAAACACCCCCAAATATTGATTTAACGTGCTCTCGTTAAAGAGCTATTCGAAAAAAAAAGAAAAAAAAAAATTCCGGATGAAGAAGGTTCGTCCGCCATCGTAAATACATGTGTTGTCGCACTAACACCCAAAAACTAAGAAAAAAACATGAAAATTGATGCGAATAATTATAATTTTACATCAAATCGCATACAAAAAATTATAATTTTATTATTAGGCCTGTTACAATACCATTGACGATTGAATTGACGAAATGTAACGAGTGGGTATTTTTTTTTGATCACCGGTTAGCTTGCAGAGAGTTCACCCAAGGCCACACTTGTTTGTGTGTCCTGTATTTACAGGGACTAAACACATACGCAGTTTGTTTACAACAGGACTCAACTAACAAAAAATGGACTATACGTATTTTTTTTGTCGGCCGCATTGGCGCAGTTTGTAACGTGCTCGCCTCTCATCATGCGGTCTTGGGTTCGAATCCCATTCAGGCACGGCATATTTTCATACGTTACAAAGAAATCATTTCATCCTTTACCGTCTGCATTAGCAGTAATTGCAGAACAGTCGGACGTTAAACCAAAAAAAAAAAATAAAAAAAATAAAAAAAAAAAAAATACGTATTTTTAACTTTAAGGCTGCATACATACCGTTCTACAGTATACCGTATACAGCAACTATACTACAGTTCAACCGTTCTTAGTTTGCTCCTCCTCCTCCTCCTTCTGTCAACAAACAAAAGCCACCTACTACAGGGTGCACGCTAGAGTCCGCGACTTTACGGATGTCGTATTCCTATTGAGTTAACTATTTTTTAAATTATAGGTACTTAAAGTAGTTAAAACATCAGTCATGATATGATGTAAGCTTAACAATTTCATTTAGGAAAATACTTTTAAAAGTATTTAGTATTTAAATACTTTTGAAAGTATTTTGTAGTTACTTTTTAATCAGCGTGTACACACTTTGATATAATGCGCATGCTCAGTGACGTCATTATTTGTTTACATTAGGAGCAACTAAGAAGACTGGACTTTACATGTGATTTGAATAGAAGCTTGCACTGCAGGCCTACACTTCACGTCCCCTCTACCCCCTCCCTCCTCATCCTTATTCTTATTAGTCAACATAAAGTACCTTCTGGTTGTTAGAAAAGTATGCCTCTAAATCAACGGTTCCCAAAGTGGGGGGCGCGGGACTTCGAGATAGCTTTACCCTCCATAACGGATCCTTTCAGTGTCAACATAGACTTCCTGCCCAAATTACTTAAAAAACAAGTTTTAGAAATAAAAAATGTTTCTGCTGCGAAAAACGATTTCAATAAAATTGACAAAACATCACTTTGGGTTAAGTATTACCAAGTTTACCCCAGTATATAACAGCAAGCGGCAGTAATTGTAATTATCTTTATCAAGCACCTATCTGTGCGAAAAAGTGTTTTCAGCACTTGTTACAATAAAAACAAAGCATCGGTGCAATGTTGGTTTTATCAATGATTTACATTGTGCACTTTCTAATAATCAACCTTTTTTTTATATAAAAATGCAAGGTCATCCATCCACTGATTTATTTTGTCTCTTGTTAAAATTAAATTGCAATTTCTAATGCTACAAAAAATAAATGTTTAGTTATTCGATGTAATACGTGAATTTTCATTGCCCAATAAAATTGTGTAAGGGGGAGCGTGAGGAGTTTTCTTTTTGGCAAGAGGGGGCGTAAAAGATAGAAGGTTGGGAACCGCTGCTCTAAATTGTTACCACTGTTTAATACTTCTTTTGTATGAATTTATTTCTTGTAAAGTTCTTCTTCTTCTTCTTCTTTCCAACAAGGATTAGGCTTAAATCCTGTTCCGGTTTCACAAAAATCTTAATTCCATCTTTTCCTCGGCCGACCCACATCCCTTCTACCTTCTGGCACGTAAGACATTATCGTCTCGGGAATCCTCCTGTGATCCATCCTGCCAAGATGATTCCTCCATTCCTCCTTGTATTCCTCAGCCCTTTCTAGGATGTTGAAGACATTTAGTTCGTTTCGGATGTCTTCACTTCTGATACAATCTCTTCGAGTGCATCCCTTTATTCTGCGAAGGAATCTCATCTCAGCCGCCTGTATCTTAGACCTATCACGTTCCGCAGTTATCCACGACTCGCTTCCATATAACAATACTGGAACGGCCATAGTTTTATAGAACTTAATCGTCGTTCCCTTCCGGGTCTTGTCTTTTAGAGTCCTACTGATCGTTCCACATATATGTTGAAACTTGTTAATTTTATTTTCGATATCCGCGTCGCGATCATAACTCACATCGCATCCCAGGTAATTAAAGTGGGCCACTTGTTCCAAAATATTGTTATCTATTACAATTTTCGTTCGTACCGGGTATTTTCCATGGAATGCCATTACTTTGGTCTTCTTCCAAGACAGTCTAAAATTATACCGTTGGCAAATCAAGAACAATGCGTATAAGGATCTTTGCAGGTCATCTTCCGTTTCATTCACTATCAACATATCGTCAGCAAACAGCAATGAATTAATGTAAGAGTATTCATTCAGTTTTATCCCAGGAGTAACATTATTTTTCCATTCTTTTAGAATATGGTCCATGTATATATTAAAAAGAGTAGGTGATAATCCACACCCTTGTCTAACTCCTTGGTTGATCCTTATTTCTTCTGATCTTCTCTTGCCTGAATTTATCGCAATTTTTGTATTTCTATATAATGATTGAATGACCCTTGTCAAGTGCTGCGGGTACCCGCTTTCTTCCATTATTTTCCAGAGCATTTCCCGATCCACTCTGTCAAAGGCTTTCTCCAGATCCACAAAAGCTATATGTGTTTCGCAATTAAATTCCCGTCTTTTTTCTATTAATCGTTTAATTGCGAAGATGTTATCACTACACGAGCGTCCCTTCCTAAAACCACTTTGTTCTTCATTCAATAGAACTTCAGCCATTGGTTGTAAACGGTTAGTAATTATTTTGGAAAAGATTTTGTAGCCGGAGTTGAGCAAACTAACCCCCTATAATTTTTACAGTCACTTCTGTCGCCATTTTTAAACAGAGATATTACTTCTGCTAATATCCACTCATTAGGAATTATTCCTTTACTCCAACACTCATTCATCAAGTGAAGCAGCCTTGTAAAGTTATTGTGGTTAATTGTAGTCTATAATCGTATTTTATAGTTTATATATTCCATGTTGATCGTTGACCGGTACTGCAGTACCGTTTAATCTGTTGTGCATTGATGGTGGTGAATTTTTTTATACTATTAACACGTTGAATGCCGCAACAAATTTTATGACTCTTACAGCGGGGCCATCGTACTTTTTTTATTTTTCACATTTTATTCCTTTTTTTCTTATTTTACTTCATTTATAAATTAAAATAATGTATTTTTTGTTTTTGTTTAATTCCTATTATATGTACGTTGCAGCTATTTTTTTTTGTAAAATTAAGTTGTGACAGACTTTTGAGACACATGGCCTGCTGGAATGATTTTACATTTCAGAGCCATGTGACCCATTTTTGCGTCACAATAAAAAAAGTAATAAACATAATATTGTGTTTAGTTCCAAAGCATTCTAGACTATTTCTTTAAACCAAAATAGGCAAAACAAATAATAAAATTTAAAATAATAGCAACATTCTAGTAGTGGACAACAAGGAAAACTACCAGTATACGAAATATCCTATTATTTGAAAAATGCCAACTATTTAAACAGTCTTAAGTGTATAATGTCACTCTCTGAAGCTGTGGCTTTTAAAACCACAAAACACGGCTTAAAAATCACTCATGTACCGTGACTCATTTTTGATGCACATGGCTCATTTTTAAAGACAAGTGTGACACATATTTGAGTCACATAGCAGTCAACGTGTTAATATAATCACACTGCACAATATAATACAATCTAATTAATCAACTTAAAGTAATCGGAGATATAAAGTATTTATTTTAAGTATTATTATATATGAAGTATTTATCTTAAGTATTATTATATATATATAAAGTATTTATTTGAAGTATTATTTATTTATTTAGATTGTTTAGACCCATTCAGGATCACATAAAGTAAATTATGAACTGTTGCCGCCATTCCTCTTGTTTCTCCAGTACTCCTTCTTAAATTCGCGGTGTCTAACACGACGTTCATCCGTCCATTTTGCCCTAGGTCTCTTCGGCTTACCCTCTGATGCAACTTCCCAGGTGTGAATTTTATGCCTGAAGGTTTTACGGTCTTTGAGGTTTGAAGGTGTGATATTTGCATCTCTTAGATCGGATTGCACTTGCTTGATCCAGACGGTTGTAATTTTGAGTTTCTGTGAGTGCATCAGAATCTTCTTCACAAGCCGAGAGTCATCCAGTCTCATAATATGACCATAAAATCTCAGCCGTCGTTTACGGAAATCAACTTCAATGTTTGAGTATTTTTCCGTCACTGTGTGTGATTGTAGACGATATCCCTCATCTGTGAGTTTTGGGCCAAGAATTTTCCGAATGATTTTTCTCTCAGCTTTCTTAATATTCTCAAGATCCCCTTTAAAGTTGAGGTTCAAGGTCTCACTGGCATAAAGAGACTCAGGTTTAATGACAGTCGTGTAGTGTCGAATTTTGGCGTTTATGCTCATACATTTTTTGTTGTAGATGTTTGCAACTTTTCCATATGCTCTACGCATTTTCAGTTCACGTGTTTTTTGTGCTAGCCTTTCTATACCTGTGGGTTCAATTATTTCACCTAGGTATTTAAAGTGATCCACCTTCTTTATGGTGCCATACTTCGTAACTAAACTCCGCGATCTAATGTGTTTTGTGGTCATGAATTCAGTTTTGGTGAACGATATTTGCAGTCCAACTTTTTCCGCACATTCTTTAAGGATCTCAATCTGGTGGATTGCCGTTTGCTCATCTCCAGAGAGAATTGCCAGATCATCAGCAAAGGCTAGGCATGTGACGTTGATATTATCCTGTTGCCTACCTAGCTTGATGGGTTTCCATACGTTGTTTTTTTCTAATTCTTTCTTCCATTCCTTAATGACTTTATCAAGAACAATGTTGAATAATAATGGAGAGAGTCCATCGCCCTGCCGAACACCCGTTTTGATGGAGAAAGGCTGAGATATTTCGCCAGCAAATTTGACTTTGGAGGTCGTGTCAGTCAGTGTCTGTTGGATGAGTCGGCTCGTTTTTGGGTCCAAATTGTTCTCTGCCAGTATATTAAAGAGAGATTGCCTGTCAATGGAATCATTTGAAGTATTATTATTATTATTATTATTTGCGTGAAGCTCCCAAAGTGGAAGTCGCTAAGTATTTAATTATGGATTACTCTACTGGGTACCTTCCGTTTTTTCTCCACCCAGTATGCTTTCATTCTTTCCGAGAATGCCTTTTTCCTATCCTCAGTCCATCTAGTTCCGACTTTTTGATGTTTTTCTACCGGCTTGACCTCCCAGTCCTCAACGCATTTCCGGTATTTCTTCCTGTCAGTAGTTATTTCTTCAGGAATTCCCGCAAGATTGAGATCCTCTTTAATCTTTTTTATCCAGTCTACTCCATTTTTAAGAGAGCTAACATATTCCACTATTTACCGTGTTATCCTATTCTCGGGGAGTCTTTTGAAGTATTATTATATATGAAGTATTTATCTTAAGTATTATTATATATATATATATATATATATAAAGTATTTATTTTAAGTATTATTATATATGAAGTATTTATTTTAAGTATTATTATATATATATAAAGTATTTATTTTCACATTAATTTTTTTTTTCTTTTTTAATTCCTAATATGTGTACCTGCCCATAACGGACAGGTGGCGTGTCAAATTATTTACACTCACTCTGTTGGTTGCAGGGCTAAAATAAATAGTTCTGTTTCTTATCACTTTGTCAGCTAATTAAATGACTGAATCATTTAAGAACAGAAGAGGTAGAGGTGTATTGTGACACTAATCAGAGTTAGCTCCTCTGAAAGTAATGAATTTCATTATACAGCCAGACCCTGTGGTGAATAAGGTGAAGGTGTCATTTGCAGAGTGGAAAATATGTGCTTTCCAAAGGGCCCGGAATGCTGATAAGCGTACTTTTCCACTCAGTGAGTTGTGGCAATGGTAAACCACCTCACTCCTCGTTTTACTTAGTAAAACCTCTACAGGTTCAAACCAGCCAACAGGCTGATCACCTAAACAACAATATGTGTACGTTGAAATCTGTTCAATTGAGAACAATAAGCAACCCCATCACCCAATCAGATGAGGATGATATGTATGACGTGTAAATGAGGTGTAGTCTTGTACAGAGTGAGAGAGTATGGTTAATTGAACCCCAACCATCAAAGTACACCGGCAACCACTGTCTAGTATTCAAATCCGTATAAAAGTAACTACCTCCACTAGGATTTGAACCAGGAACCTTCGTCTCCGAAAATCGGCTGTTAAACAGCTGATTTTGGACATTAAAATAATGTATGGAAAAAAGTAAAAATAGAAGGAGTATTACTCATTTGATTAAAATAAAGAGAGAGTGTGGGTGTAGTAGTACACTGTACAAACTGCTGCAACCACTTAATCAGAGTGGCAGTGCAAAGATGTACTTTGTATTACAAAAGCTTCTATTCATATTAGATATGGTATAGTGATGACAACGCAACGCAACGCAAGCAGGAGTTGTTGTGAATTATTCAAGTTGTTATTAGTTACTAACGCGATCTCTCAGAGTAGTAGTGACGTAATGCATACCTCTCAGCTGCTGCACAAAGCTTGGCAACGGCCAGTACCAGCTCAGCTGAATGCTGCTCCATTGGTTGAACCTGCTTCTTCAGCTGGTAGCCAGCCTACTCTAACGTGCTTCCTAACTGGCCTAACAACTCGAATCCACAGCAAATCCTGTTTGCGTCAACTGGTCTCTCTCTCTCGCTCTCTCCCCCTCTCTCTCTTTCTCTCTCCCTCCCTCTCGTAACGTGCTCGCCTCTCATCACGCGGTCTTGGGTTCGAATCCCACTCGGGCATGGCATTTTTTCATACGTTACAAAAAATTCATTTCATCCTTCACCGTCTGCATTAGCAGCAATTTGGAAAACAGTTGGACGTTAAAAAAAAAAAAATTCCCTCCCTCTCTCTCTTTCTTCCTCTCTCTCTCTTCCTCTCTCTTTCTTTTACGCTCTCTCTCTCTTCCTCTCTCTTTCTATCTGTCTCTCTTTACTCTCTCTCTCTCTCTCCCTATGTATCTATATATTTTATCCGTTCCTCTCTCTTTCTTTCTCTCTTTCTTTCTCTCTCTCACTCTCTTTTCCTCTCTCTCACCCTATGTATATATATATATATATATCTTTCTCTCTCTCTCTTTTCCTCTCTCTCTCCCCCTCCCTCCCTCTCTCTCTCCCTATTTATCTATATACAAAGATATATATATATATATATATATATATATATATATATATATATATATGTACTACTATCATTTTCGCGTCCATACATTGACAATTTCCTAACAATCTGGAGTCCAAGTGCAATTTGGCGTCCGTATACGGACGCCAAATTGTAATCCTTAATAAAAACTTAATAAAAATTTATTGTGACATGGTTTTCGGACGTAATTTTTTTAAACTAAAGTACATAGTTTCGGGCAACTATATTTATTTTTTGAGAATTTTATTGTTACTCAGAGAGACACAAAAAAATAAATAAATTTTGGTACCGGATGCGAAATGGCGGTGTTTTGAAACTATTTTATACACCGTACCTTGGAGAGTTTCTCACCAGAGTGCTCTCGCTACGCCCCTATGTAAAAATATACGTATATTATGTATATTCTTACAAGGACGTCAGTTTCACATCTGCTATCAATTTCGCGTCCACCGGTTAAGAAAATAGACAAAACAAGTTATAAATAAATATTGTGTTGTGTTAAGAAAAAAAGTTTAAAAGAATAATAAAAACAAATTTTTATTAATCATCGAATTACAATTCTTTCAAAACTCACAATCTAATTTACTAAACATTCAAATAAATATTATTCGGCAAATTATTTGATATAAGTAATACAATTAAATTAAAAATAATTATATATTTTTTGATAGAATTAAAAAACTCTCTTTTCCGATAGACGATTTTTTGGGTTGACAAACTATCCTGGAAGGAAACCGGTGCTGCGCATAGTAGTGTCAGGATTAAATTATTGTTATGGCTGGCAGGATATCTTTCTAAACGCATTGTATACACAACGTATATTATACGCAATTTTGAAGAGTTGTTCTCCGCCGTGCTGTCGCCTTCCATACATGAGTCCATCGCACGCCGCTTTGGTTTCTTTTTTCAAATTAGGCATAAACCTACTGTCAACGAATCCATGAACAAATCCTTTAGTAATTTGTTTACGTCGTTCGTTTAGTAACCAACGGGTTGGTCTAGTCTAGAAGAAAAGTCGTCGCCGCAAGTCAGCTGTTTAGCTGACTTTTCGACAGCTTTTCTGACAGCTGATTTTCGGAGATGGAGGTTCCTAGTTTAAATCCTAGTATATAGTATAATTGGTTCTTTTATACGAATTTGAATACTAGACAGTGGTTACCAATGTACTTTGATTGTTGGGGGTCAATTAACCATACTCTCTCAGGAATGGTCGGCCTGGGTATGTACGAGACTACAGCTCATTTAAACGTCATACATATCATTGGGTCATGGGGTTGCTTATTGTTCTCAATCGAACAAATTGCAACCTACACGCATCAGGGATAAAACAAAACAAAAATTTGTTTAAGAATTTTTAACATTTTATTTCACGCTTTTTTTAACATTACACCACCTGACAATTGTCAATCAAATATTTCCTGATTACGCTTACGATGTGTAAAAAGAATGCGCATTTTGCTGTTTGCCCACTCTCACTGCAAAATGGTTCAAGTACACTTCCATAATGCTATTTCGTATCATGTAATATGTCGCCCCAATTACTAGGTTTAGCAGTTTTACAGTAAGTAAATAAAACATTAAAGAGAAAAAACTTTTTCTAAAATATAAAAAATGAAAAATGGACTAGGAGTAGATTATTATTAGCCTTGTTTTTTGCTTAAAAACAATGCGATAAAAAATTAAACTAAGAAATTCGGGAAATAGCAAACTTTACTAGACAGACCTGAACCAAGTAGGCATATTTTAATATTTATTCTGGACCGATTTTCTTTCATTATAAAATTCTGGACAGAGATTACAGATTTCAGAAAAAAAATGTTAAGGGTAGAATAAAGTACACCCATTCAGTTTTTTCCTTTTTCTCTTACAACATCTGAACAAACGACATTTTTTTTAAATAGCCGGAAAAAACAAGGGCCATGGATTTAGACAAAAAAGTTTAAATATTAATGAGTGGGTGACCTAAAGTGAAGTTTGTACCATCCAGTTCACCTCGATTTTCTCGCGAGTATGAGCTTAACAATCGTAATATTTATGGAACGTTCCGAAACAGCAGAACGACTCTCGATAGGGATAACGATGAAGTTTAAATTGAATTTCTTAGAGTATCGCCACCATTCCTAAGTTTTTCACGATTTTTTCGCTGATTTCGGCAGACCAAACAAAACAATTTACAGAACAATCCAGAACAAATGAGAGCTATCATTTAAAGTAAAAACCAAAAAGTATTGAATGCATGGGCTTATACTTGCCACTCCAAATTTTTCTTTGATTTTCTAGCATATTTGAACGGGACAAACGAAATTTTCGCGAAATGATCCGGAACAAACGAAGGGCTGTCAATCTATGTAAAAAACTTTAAAATATTGAGTCGAGGGGGATTAGTGACAGTAGCACCACCCAGTTCTTCTCGATTTCTCGCTTACTTGAAAGGAACTAAAAAAATATTTTGCGAGACCATCCGAAACAAACGAAGGTCTGTCCCTGAAGTCCAAAAAAAATTTAAAAAGTTGAGCGGGGGGAGGCCAGTGTGAAGTTAGCCCCTCCCGGCGTTTTTTCACTTATTTGGACGGAACAAACAAAAAATTTTCCGGAATAATCCGGTAGAAACGTAGACCGATCAATTTTACAAGTTAATTTTTGAAATTTTTGTATGGGGCCAACTTTGCAGTCCTGGTTTGAACTTCTACAGGTTTAGCTAAGTAAAACAAGGAGTGGGGTGGTTTACAATTGCCTTCCTCGCCGAGTTGAAAAGCTTATCAATATGCCAGGCCGTCTAAAAAGCACCTATTTTCCACCCTGCAAATGACACACCTCACGTTATTCACCACAGGGTCTGGCTGCATAATGAAATTCATTGCGCTCAGAGGAGATATAACTCTGACAAGTATCTTTTACACTTGTACCTCTTCTGTTCTTAAATACTTCAGTCATATGTTTGGCTTACCATGTGATAAAAACAAAACTAAATTTTTTTTAGTCCTGAAACAAGCAAATCGAGTGCAAATAATTTAACACTCCACCTGCCTGTTATGTGCAACCCCTTACAGTACTATTATTTTATTAAAGGCAGTTGCCTCTGAAAATCAAAACATGCATTTTATTCGTCACTTGGGCGAGTAAATTTAAATCGATAATTCAAAGGATACCCACATCGAGAAAATGTTTCCAAACGGCGAAAATATTTTTACAAAAGATAATAAATTGATAAGAGAGTAGATTAGTCGATTTTTTTAAAGTAAATTCAGTACACTCGCAAATGTCCAACACGAGTCCTGAAAGTGTAGGTCAACAGAGTCTGTAATTTCCCGATACTGAAGAAGCTTACTGAAATTAATCATTAGCAAAAACAAACCCCTGTTATTTATTTTTTGATTTTTGTAAAGCTTTTGACCGTGTCCCGTATGATTTGCCCATTAAAAAATTGAGGTGTATGGTATTAGAGGGACATCAGAGGGTCGAATTGCCATCCAATCATTGCAAAGTTAAAACAAAATATACATAAAATTTTATATAAGTTAAAAGGGGAGTTCAACGAGTTAGAATTTTAAGACCCTTGCTATTTTTAATTTTTGTTAACGATCTCGCTGAATTTCTTGGCTCCTTCAATGATATATTATTTGCTGATGATACGATAATATCTTTCGAAGATGAAAACTATGAACAAGGTTTAAAACTAACGAAGCTTGAAGTAAGGTTATAGACTGGATGCAATAAATAATCTAGTTCTCAACTCAGATAAAACTGTGGCCAAATGCTTCACTGGTCGTAAGGAAATAAGTAACCAAAGTAAGGATATCTCCATTAATGACAATATATCAAAATCTTTTGTAACAGGTAAGTTACATAATTTTTAGAATTAATATTAGGTAGCAAACTATCCTGGGACAGGTGTATTAAGGAACGTATCTGCTATATAATCAAATCCTACTGCTACGCCCTAAAACGCTTAAAAATAAGGTACTTAGCGTACCAATACCTTTGAGTATTTATCATGTTTACAAATTCTGATGGATTTGTTTTTAATTTAGTCACACTTAAACTTATTCAAATGTATGTTTAAAAAATCAAATAATGTTCAAATTATTCCGTCATATAATTACTTTTTATCTGGTTTTTTGTTAAATATAATGATTAAAATTTTTAATGATCAACTATCAAGTTAACTTATGAATATGGACACTGTTTACTATTAAGAATTCGTTTCTAATCAGTTGGTCCTAGCATATTGTTTGGCTGTCTTGGTCAAGGTTTCACATAGTTTTTCTTGGCCTCTCCAAATGAATGCCTTGTCTGTCTCCTTTTTGTCTTCTGTGCAATAGTATAACCTTCCAGTTCCTTATCCCAAGCATTTTGACTTGTCAAAAATTATGTACATTATTTTACGTAACAATAAGGTTTATTTATTTCATTATTTGTAATATTGATTCCTAGATTGGGTGGTTGGTTGACGATGTAAATAAAGTACTAGAAACCAAAAGAATATCAACAAAAAGTGGCCACCATGGCTTTTACAACACTAAATAATTTAAAAGAAAACGCAGAGAAAAATATCAGGGTTTGGAAGACTGACTGAAAGTTGTTTAGCCGAAAAATAATCTTGGAAATGGCCTGTTAAAGGATAAACTTCAACGTGTACAAAACAGCTGGATACGAGAATTATTAGTGTAATGTATAATTTGTTGAAGATCAAAGATTACCATTACTTGAGGAACAAGAATAAAAATACAAACTATGACTAAGCCGGACTGCATTTCAAAAGTTGTAGAAATTTTACTGGCCATCGTACTTTTGTATAATTTATAAAATCATTTTGATTCAGTCACTAAAACATGGAAATATAAACCTAGAGAGAAGCGAGGCTTGGGAAGACCTAAAAAGAGATGAATACTGGAACAGGCTATTGAGCCTAATCCTAAGCCTAAGCCTAATCATCAGATGATGATGATGAAATCATTTGAACACCGAAAAGACAATGGGTGAATGGTACTCCATTTGAATATTGAACAAATTATGTCGCTTTACAATTACATAATTTTGTCAACTAAGTAAATATTTTAATTGCATTGTCTACTAATTGATCATATTATAGTAATTACAGTCGAACCTCCCTGATTCGAATCTGATGGAACCGGCTGATTTCGATTTACAGAGGTAAAACATTGAAACAAAAAATGTACTTAAAAATTGCGTTTTAATAAAATTCATGTAATTCCATAAAATATTAAATTACAAAAGTCAAAATTATTAATAGACCACCAATTTGATTGAGGAAAGTTTTTTACAAATATTATTTTACTTGTGTTGTTTAGGTCATCAGCCGAAAGGCTGGTTTGAACTTGTAGAGGTTTTACTAAGTAAAACGAGAAGTGAGGTGGCCTTCCTCACTGAACGGAAAAGTACGCGTATCAGCATGCAGGGCCCTTTGCAAAGCACATGTTTTCCCCTCTGTAAATGATACCTTTACTTCATTCACCACAGGGTTTACTTAATACTGTGATTAAGAATTAAGGGCATGTTTTGGTATTACAAGCTCTATTAGTACTCAAAAGCAAAAGATTATTCTACTTATAAGAACGATATGAAAAATTATTGAAAAAACGACATAAAAAACAGAGTAAAATAAAATCGGGATACGCGTAAACAGTACAACTATACCTACAAACAAAAAGTTAGGTCAGCCTACAGAAAATGAAAAATAAATTGGGTACCGAAAATTGTAGAAATTTTAACGAGTAAAATATTGCTTAATCTGAATGAATACAGCTACGGTATTTTTTACCCTGTTTGTACGAAAATCATACACCAAAGAAGGAAAGACTGCATTACTAATTTAGCCTAACTAATTTTTTTTTTTTTGCTTTCGTCTGGTTTCCTCTGACTTAAATATTAACTGAATTTTCAATATTTCCTGATGCGTATTGAAGCTTTGAACTACGCTTGTTATGCCCTTATTTGGTCGTAAGGTTTTGTGACAATAATGTTTTGTAAGAAGTGTAATTGTTTGTGTTTCTGCTTGGTTTCTTCTAACTCAAAAGTTAACTGCATTTTCAGTTTTTTATAAAGCTTTTTGTAGTTTTGTACTACGCTTACTGTGTCCTTATTGTCGTGATTTAACGCATGCTTCATTAAAAATCGTGTACAATGTGTAAATTGGAAATTTTGTAATTATTTTATTAATAATGTATAAAAAAATGTATTGTTACAATATATATGACCACGAAACTCTCGAAAATTTTCGAATAGGGAGGTAATTTAATTCATATTAAGGACGATTTTTGAAGGGGATAGCATACAATTATATTCGATTTAGGGAGGATTTCGAATGAGGAGGTTTGACTGTATTTGTAACAATTAGGATATTTTAAATAATTAACTCTAACAAATAAAAAATATACTTTCTTTAATTATTCTGGTTTTACATTGATTTAAAATAAGTACCTATTTAAAATACATGTCAAAATAATAAACAACAAATAATAAATTATTTTGATGACTGGATTGGATTCCGTCCGAGAACGAATTGTTTTCATACGATGGTCTTGTGTGGAGAAGTACTAGGGTGAGATGTGAATATCTAACTACAATCATTACAACACGTAGAAGTGGCAAATGCTACAGTACACGTGCCGGTACGACATGGCAACATCGTTTACACTGTTGCAGGCTATAAGTCATAATAGCGGGAACGATGCCGGACGCGAAATTGTCGGTAATTTGTACGAACGCGAAATTGTCGGTAATTCGAAAGGAGTCTGAATTGATAGCACAGTGAATAAAATTCAAAAATGCTCAATTTTCAATATCAGGACAAACCAATACCAAAACTCAGGCTGTAAGTGTAACAAATACCCTATATACTCTCATCAAAGTTGAATATACTCTTCAAATAAGCGATGTGCGAAATGCACGCTTTTTGAAAAGACGCGGAATTGTTAGCGGGATGTATATATATATATATATATATATCTCTTCCTATCCCTTTCTCTCTCTCTCTCTCTCTCTCTCTTTCTTTCTCTCTCTCTCTCTTTTCCTCTCCCTCTCGCTCACATCTCTCTCTCCATATAAGTGGCGTTAGTCCACTAAAATCTCTCACTTATAAAATTGTGAATAAATATAAATGTTAATATTATGTTCATTAGTTCGGTTGTTGTGTTTTTATTTTCCAATAATTGGTGGATGGTACAACAAAGAACACCACTCACTTCACCTTCCTTCGGCGTTTCCCACCGTTCCATTTTCACAACATCTTCTATTATTGAAAATATTAATTCTTACAAACACTTCTTATCATTACCTACTTTAATATTAATAAATAATTTTTGAAGTAATATTATTAAATACATACTTGAATTACCCATAACAGGCAGGTGGAGAGTTGAATTAATTGCACTTGATCTGTTGGTTCCAGGTCTACAAAAAATAGTTGTGTTTCTTATCACATAGTCAGCCTATCATATGACTGAACCATTTAAGAACAGAAGAGGTAGAGGTGTATTGTGACACTAATCAGAGTTATCTCTTTTGAAAGTAATGAATTTCATAATACAGTTGGACCCTGTGGTGAATGAAGTGAAGGTGTCATTTGCAGGGTGGGAAGTGGGTGCTTTTCGGAGGGCCTGGCATGCTGATAAGCGTACTCTTTCAACTCAGAGAGTTGTGGCAGTAATAAACCACCTCACTCCTCGTTTTTACTTAGTAAAATTTCTACTGGTTCAAACCAGCCTTTCGGCTGTTGACCTAAACTACAACATTATTGTTTTGCTGTTTAGGTGATCAGCCTGTAGGCTGGTTTGAACCTGTAGAGGTTTTACTAAGTAAATCAAGGAGTCAGGGCGTTTACAATTGCCACAACTCACTGAGTGGGAAAGTACGCTTATCAGCATGCCGGCCCCTCTGAAAAGCTCATATTTTCCACTCTGCAAATGACACCTTCACTTCAATCACCACAGGGTCCAACTGTATTATGAAATTCATTACTTTCAAAAGAGATAACTCTGATTAGTGTCACAGTACACCTCTACCTCTTCTGTTCTTAAATAGTTCAGTCATATAAGTGGCTGACTATGTGATAAGAAACAGAACTATTTATTTTAGCCCTGCAACGTGCAGATTACAACATTATTAAAAATCTGGTGTGAAACACTCACACAACTTTCTCTTGCCAATGCAAATAATTAACAATAAACCTAACATTAGTAATAAAACATTAGAAATAAACAAAAAACTAACCTCAAAAATATAACCTTATTTTAATCATGAATGAAAGACGCAAAATGAAAATAGACCTCAGTTTGGCTTAAAAATACGGAAAATTACTCTTTCTCTCTAAACTAGGCTCTGTAGAGAAAAATGCTTTAAATAAAAGTTGTACATCTTTTAATTTCCTATAAAATTAATTATATACACTTTTGTCGTAAAAGGCATTCTAAGGCCGAAATCTTTAAAAAATCAATTTTTCACACGTTTTCGTGAGAAAAAAACTGAAAATCGCAAATTACTGCTAAACTAACCGTTATACAAAAAAAAGTTTGAATTAAAAGTTGTAGAATTTTAAATTCTCTACACGTTTTATTATATAACGTTTTGCGCTAAAATGCATATTAAAGCCGCAATCTTAAAAAGAAAATGTTTTTACGTAAAAACAGCCTCACGCAGAATTTCAGCAAACATGGCGCCTACCCTATCTTGTAGAGAATTAAAAATTAAGTAAACCAGGCGATTTTTAAAAAAGTCGTAGGACCAGTTTTTGAGAAAATCGCAAAAAAGTGAAAAATTATACGAATAAACTACTACTTCCGGTTGACCGATTTTGACGAAAATGTTCGTGTCGGGTCCGGTAGTCGTATGTAACTTAAGTTTCAAGTTTCAAGTTCGTACAATGTTACGTTCTTGAGATATTCTGTTCACACACACACACACACACACACACACGCGCGCGCACACACACACACACACACACACACACACACATACAGACCAATCGCTAAAAACATGTTTTTTGGGTTCAGGGGGTCTGAAAACGTATAAATCCGGTGAAAACTCGATTTTGAAAAATCAACATGAAAACAATACTTTCCTTCCTATATATTCATATAGGCAAGAGAAAGTAAAAAAACATTTCATAAAAAGTAGATATAGGCTATATGTAAAACTACCATTTCTAAAGTCCAGCTATTCTTAGTTTGCTCCTACTATCAACAAATAATGACGTCACTGAGCATGCGCATTATATCAAAATGAGTTCACGCTGATTAAAAAGTAACAACAAAATACTTTCAATCTGACAATTAAAAAGGCTAGTAGCGGGCCGATTTTGCTTCTCTCTCTGGAAGGCCATCAAGTTTTAGACAGTCTGTAGTGAACCCGACACGAACATTTTCATCAAAATCGGTCAACCAGAAGTAGTAGTTTATTCGTGTCATTTTTCACTTTGTTGCGATTTTCTCAAAAACGGCTCCTGTAATAATTTTTTTAAAATCACTACCTCATTTACTACATTTTTTATGCTCAACGTGTTAAGCTAAGCGCTACGTCGATGAAATTGGGGAGGCTGTGCTCTCGTAGAAAAAATGATTTTCTTAAGATTGCGGCATTAATATTAATTTTAAGGAAAAAGTGTAGGCTATATAATCAAAGTTGTAGAAAATTTAAACACCTACTACTTTTATTTCAAACTTTTCTGTGTATATCGCTTACCTTAGCGGTAATTAGTGATTTTCTGTTTTCTTTTCATGAAAATAGTAACAAAATTGATTTTTTAATATTTCGGCCTTAGTAGGCCTATGCATTTTATGACAAAAGTGTGCATCAAATTTGTATTTTTTTTCGGTTTAACGTCCCCGACTGCTCTGCAATTACTGCTAATGCAGACAGTGAAGGATGAAATGATTTTTTTGTAACGTATGAAAATATGCCGTGCCTGAATGGGATTCGAACCCAAGACCGCATGATGGTAGGCGAGCACATTACCAACTACGCCAGTGCGGCCGGCATCAATTTATAGGAAGTCAAAAAATTTTAAATAAACCAAAAACTAACCTCAAAAAATGACCTGTTTGAATCAAGAATGAATGATGAAAATCAACCTCAGTTTAACTTAATAATACGGAAAATCACTCTTTTACGCTAAACGAGACTCTTTAGAGAAAAATGGTTAAAATAAAAGTTGTAGGTTTTTTTATCAAATTCGTTGTTGTTGTTTAGGTCATCAGCCAAAAAGCTGGTTTGAACCTGTAGAGGTTTTACAAAGTAAATCGAGGAGTGAGATGGTTTACAATTGCCTTCCTCACTGAGTGGAAAAGTACACTTATCAGCATGCCAGGCCCTCTGAAAAGCATATATTTTCCACTCTGAAAATGACACTTTCACATCATTCACCACTGGGTCTGGCTGTATAATGAAATTCATTACTTTCAGAGGAGATAACTGTGATTAGTGTCACAGTACACCTCTACCTCTTCTGTTCTTAAATGATTCAGTCATTTAATTGGGTGACCATGTGATAAGAAACACAACTATTTATTTTAGCCCTGCAACTAACAGATTGAGTGTAAATAATTTGTTATCAAATTTATAGGAAGTTAAAAAACCTACAACTTTTAATTTTACCATTTTTTTCTAAAGAGCCTTGTTTAGCGTGAAAGAGTGATTTTCCGTATTATTAAGCCAAACTGAGATTGATTTTCATTTTGCGTCATTCACTCATGATTAAAATTAGGTTATGATTTTTAAGGTTAGTTTTTTGTTTATTTAAAGTCACATCATTAAGCGTCATTAGCGACTACGGTGGGTTAACAAACTGCAATGATGGATTTTGGCACGTAATAATTTTGAGGCCCTAGCCGGGAATCGAACCCGGGATTTCACTTAGCAGGCTAGCGCGCCATCCTTTAAGTCACGTAGGCTGCCATTTTTGGTTTATTTTTACGTTGTTAAATAATGTTAAGTTATCTTGTCATTATTAGCATTGGCAAGAGAAAGTCGTGTAAGTGTTTCACACCAAATTTTTGTAATTTCAATTAGTTTTATTCATTTACAGTAGGAGGCTATAGTCCATGTAATTTCAATAGAAGCTTCCGTAATAAGTATTTTCACTGCCACACATGTAAAGTGGTTGCAGCAGTTTGCAGATAGTGTGCTACTGCAAAACGTACTACCACTTCCGTACTGCTATTGATTATAAACAAATTAGTAATAGGCACAAATCACCATCTATTTTCAATTTTTACTTTCTCTTGCCTACATGAATATATAGGAAGGAAAGTATTGTTTTCATGTCGATTTTAAGAAATCGAGTTTTCACCGGATCTATACGTTTTCAGACCCCCTGAACCCACACAAACATGTTTTTAGCGATTGGTCTGTGTGTGTGTGTGTGTGTGTATACAAAATATCTCAAGAACGGAACATCGTACGAACTTGAAACTTAAAACTTAAGTTACATACCACTACCGGACCCGACACGAACATTTTCATCAAAATCAGTCAAACGGAAGTAGTAGTTTATTCGTGTCATTTTTCACTTTTTTGCGATTTTCTCAAATACTAGTCCTACGATTTTTTTTTAAATCGCCTGGTTTATTCAATTTTTTATTTTCTACAAGGTAGGGTAGGCGCCAAGTTTGCTGAAATTGTTGGTGAGGCTGTTATCACGTAAAAACGTTGTTTTTTTTAAGATTACGGCTTTAATATGCATTTTAGCGCAAAAATTTATATAACAAAAGTTGTAGAAAATTTAAAATTGTACAACTTTTATTTCAAACATTTTTTTGTATAACGCTTAGTTTAGCAGTAATTAGCGATTTTCTGATTTTTTCTCACGAAAACGTGTGAAAAATCGATTTTTTTAAGATTTCGGCTTTAGTACGCATTTTACGACAAAAGTGTATATAGTAAAATTTATAGGAAATTAAAAGATCTACAACTTTTATTTAAAGCATTTTTCTCTACAGAGCTTAATTTAGTGTGAAAGAGTGATTTTCCGTATTTTTAAGCCGAACTTAGTTTGATTTTCATTTTGCGTCTTCCAGTCATTATTAAAATAAGGTTATATTTTTAGAGGTTAGTTTTTGTTTTTCTAATGTTCTATTACTAATGTTAGGATTATTGTTAATTATTTGCATTGGCAAGAGAAAGTTGTGTGAGTGTTTCACACCAGATTTTTACTTTTATTCATATATTACTTTAATGTCAAAATAAAATACTTTATAAATCAGAATGTCAAATTCTTTTGGTTAATTAATTACAGATTGTATTATACTCTGCAGTGTTTGCTTTTATAACTGTCAACACAAAATGTAAGGCTGTTTATAATAGTCTTGCCTGATAATACTAGCCTACAAAAAATTCTTCATATTCATATCGAAGGTTAGTATTGTAAAATTGGTTCTTCTTGAAATAAAATTCAATAATTTCTTAATTAAGTTTAATTAAATACTGCCCAGTTTATTGAGGTTTTGATTGAATAATCAGTAATTAACTTACTTCATATAATTATATAGTAAAGTATTTATGTGTGTATATATATATATACTAAAATCTGGTGTGAAACACTCACACGACTTTCTCTTGCCAATGCAAATAATTAATAATACCCCTAACATTATTAATAAAATATTAGAAATAAACAAAAACTAACCTCAAAAACACAACCTTATTTTAGTCGGCTTTAGTACGCATTTTACGACAAAAGTGTATATAGTAAAATTTATAGGAAATTAAAAGATCTGCAACTTTTATTTAAAGCATTTTTCTCTACAGAGCTTAATTTAGTGTGAAAGAGTGATTTTCCGTATTTTTAAGCCGAACTTAGTTTGATTTTCATTTTGCGTCTTCCAGTCATCATTAAAATAAGGTTATATTTTTAGAGGTTAGTTTTTGTTTTTCTAATGTTCTATTACTAATGTTAGGATTATTGTTAATTATTTACATTGGCAAGAGAAAGTTGTGTGAGTGTTTCACACCAGATTTTTACTTTTATTCATATATTACTTTAATGTCAAAATAAAATACTTTATAAATCAGAATGTCAAATTCTTTTGGTTAATTAATTATTTCAGATTGTATTATACTCTGCAGTGTTTGCTTTTATTACTGTCAACACAAAATGTAAGGCTGTTTATAATAGTCTTGCCTGATAATACTAGCCTACAAAAAATTTTTCATATTCATATCGAAGGTTAGTGTTGTAAAATTGGTTCTTCTTGAAATAAAATTCAATAATTTCTATTTTTTCTAAATTAAATAATTTCTTAATTAAGTTTAATTAAATACTACCCAGTTTATTGAGGTTTTGATTGACTAATCAGTAATTAACTTACTTCATATAATTATAAAGTAAAGTATTTATGTGTGTGTATATATACTAAAATCTGGTGTGAAACACTCACACGACTTTCTCTTGCCAATGCAAATAATTAATAATAAACCTAACATTATTAATAAAATATTAGAAATAAACAAAAACTAACCTCAAAAACATAACCTTATTTTAATCTTGACTAAATGACGCAAAATGAAAATCGAACTCAATTTGGCTTTAAAAAAAACGGAAAATCACACTTTCACGCTAAACTAGGCTCTGTAGTGAAACATTCTTTAAATAAAAGTTGTTGATCTCTTAATTTTCTACAAATTTTACTATATACACTTTTGTCGTAAAATGCATACTAAAGCCGAAATGTTAAAAAAATCGATTTTTCTCACGTTTTCGTGAGAAAAAAACAGAAAATCGCAAAATACCGCTAAACTAAGCGTTATACAAAAAAATGTTTGATATAAAAGTTGTAGGATTTTAAATTCTCTACAACTTTTATTAAATAAGTTTTTGCTCTAAATTGCATATTAAAGCCGTAATCTTAAAAAAACTTTGTTTTTACGTGAAAACAGCCTCACCAAGAATTTCAGCAAACATGACGCCTACCCTATCTTGTAGAGAATGAAAAATTGAGCAAATGAGGCGATTTTTAAAAAAATCGTAGGACCAGTTTTTGAGAAAATCGCAAAAAAGTGAAAAATTACACGACTAAACTACTACTTCCGTTTCACCGAGTTTGATGAAAATGTTCGTGTCGGGTCCGGTAGTGGTATGTAACTTAAGTTTCAAGTTCGTACGATGTTCCGTTCTTGAGATATTTTGTATACACACACACTCACACACACAGACCAATCGCTAAAAACATGTTTTTTGGGTTCAGGGGGTTTGAAAACGTATAGATCCTGT
Organism: Catonia carolina; assembly: GCA_035578175.1. Taxonomy (NCBI): domain Eukaryota; kingdom Metazoa; phylum Arthropoda; class Insecta; order Hemiptera; family Achilidae; genus Catonia; species Catonia carolina. Next base: position 102,891,556 of record JAQMRL010000008.1, read on the forward strand.
GAAAACTCGGTTTCGAAAAATGGACATGAAAACAATACTTTCCTTCCTATATATTCATATAGGCAAGAGAAAGTAAAAATAGGATTATACAATTAAAAACACAATAAATTACTTTAAAAGAATTAAATTCATACGAAAGTATGTATTAAACACTGGTAACAGTTACCAGAGGCATACTTTTCAAACAACCAGTACATATGCCGACTACTCGGAATAAACGGAGGAGGCAAGTAGAGGGAGAGGGAACGTGTACAGTGCAAGCTTCTATTGAAATTACATGGACTATAGTCCGTTGAGGAGAATGAACAAAGGTTTAGAGGTTCTACGTGAGGTGAAGAGCAGGAAACTGCAACATCTCGGCCACATCATGAGAGGTCCAAGATACAGGATTTTGCAGCTCATAATCCAGGGAAAAGTTGTAGGGAGAAGATCTGTTGGAAGGAGGAGAATATCTTGGCTTAGGAACTTGAGAGAGTGGTTTAATGTCGGGTCATCTGATCTCTTCAGGGCTGTGGCTTCCAAAGTTAAAATAGAAATGATGATAGCCAACCTCCGGAATGGAGATGGTACATGAAGAAGAAGATAGTCCGTTAAATAGAGCATTGACTTGTAGCTGTTTTTATTTGGGCACTCTATACACAAGGAAGCACTGGAGGAGGTGGTTTATGTAGGAAGGAGAAGTAGATAATTTTTTGTTTTGTTTTTTTTTTATTTTATTGTTTTTCGATTAGACGACCACCCGCTAAGAGAGTGAGAGTAACTCTAATCTTTACATCTTCCCAACATACGACTTATGTACATGTAGGCCCTGCAATGTTGCCCCACTGACTGAAATAACAAAACAATGACTCACTGACTCATTCCTTCAATGGCTCATCAATTTTTTTACTTTCTCTTGGCTATATGAATATGTTGTTGTTTAGGTCATCAGTCTGTAGGCTGGTTTGAACCTCTAGGGGTTTTACTAAGTAAAACGAGGAGTGAGGTGGTTTACCATTGCCACAACTCACTCAGTGGAAAAGTACGCGTATCAGCATTCCGGGCCCTTTGAAAAGCACATATTTTCCACTCTGCAAATGACACCTTCACTTTATTCACCACAACGTCTGGCTGTATAATGAATTCATTACTTTTAGAAGAGATAACTGTGATTAGTGTCACAGTAAGTTACACCTCTACCTCTTCTGTTCTTAAATGATTCAGTCATTTAATTGGCTGATCATATGATAGGAAACAGAACTATTTATTTTAGCCCTGCAAGGAAAAGAGTAAGTGTAAATAATTTGACACTCCCCCTGTCCGTTATGGGCATATATGAATATATAGGAAGATAAGTATTGTTTTCATGTCGATTTTAACAAATCCACTCTTCACCGGATCTACACGGTTTCAGACCCCCTGAACCCAAAAAACATGTTTTTAGCGATTGATCTGTGTGTGTGTGTGTGTGTGTGTGCGCGCGCGCGCGTGTGTGTGTGTGTGTGTACAAAATATCTCAAGAAGGGAACATCGTACGAACTTGAAACTTAAGTTACATACCAATACCCGACCCGACACGAACATTTTCATCAAAATCGGTCAACCGGAAGTAGTATTTTTCACTTCTTTGCGATTTTCTTAAAAACTGGTCCCACGATTTTTTTTAAATCGCCTGGTTTACTAAATTTTTTATGCTCTACAAGATAGGGTGGGCGCCATGTTTACTGAAATTCTCGGTGAGGCTGTTTTCACGTAAAAAAATTGTTTTTTTTTAAGATTACGGCTTTAATATTCAATTTAGCGCAAAAATTTATATAATAACAGTTGTACAGAACTTAAAATCCTACAACTTTTATTTCAAACATTTTTTTGTATAACGCTTGGTTTAGCGGTAATTAGCGATTTTCTGTTTTTTCTCACGATATCGTGTAAAAAATCGATTTTTTTTTATATTTCAGCCTTATTGTGCATTTTACGATAAAAGAAAATAATCAAATTTATAGGAAATTAAAACATCTACAACTTTTATTTAGAGCATTTTTCTCTACAGAGCCTAGTTTACCGTGAAAGAGTGATTTTTCGTATTTTTAAACTAAACTGCGGTTGATTTTCATTTTGCGTCTTTCATTATATGATTAAATTAGGTTATTTTTTTGAGGTTGGGTTTCTATTTATTTCTAATGTTTTTATGACGAATGTTACGTTATATTGTTAATTATTTGCATTAGCGAGAGAAAGTCGTGTGAGTGTTTCACATTAGATTTTTTTTTCGTTAAAATCTGTAAAAATATGCGATGTTTTAAGATTGCGGCCTTAGTAGCCTATATATTTTAACCAAAGTTATAGGAAATTAAAAATCGGGTGTGAAACACTCCCGCAACTTTATCTTGCCAATGAAAATAATGAACAATATAACCTAACATTAAAAAGAAACAACAAAGCTAACCTCAAGAAATATAGCCTTGTTAATCTGGTGTGAATGATGCAAAATGAAAATTAACCTCGGTTTGGCTTAAAAATACGGAAAATCACTCTTTCACGCTAAACTAGGCTCTGTAGAGAAAAATGCTTAAAATAACAGTTGTAGATCTTTTAACTTCTAACAAATTTGATTGTAGCCTATACATCTATTTTGTAAAACGCATTCTACGGCTGAAATCTTTTAAAAGACCACTTTTTACAGATGTTTATGAAAAAATTGAAAATTATTAATTACATTTATACAAAGAAATTTTTGAACCTAACTAGTAGCTATAAACTAAACGAATAAACTAATAAGAAATTTGATATTATTTACATTGGCAAGGGAATCTCGTGCGAGAGTTTCACACTAGATTTCATTAAATATTAATTTTATGTTTTTTATCTGCCCATAACAGACAGATGGAGTGTCAAATTATTTACACTCAATCCATTTGTTGCAGGGCTAAAATAAATAGTTCTGTTTCTTATCACATGGTCAGCCAATTAAATGACTGAATCATTTATGAACAGAAGAGGTAGAGGTGTAAAAGACACTAATCAGAGTTATATCCTCTGAAAGTAATGAATTTCATTATACAGCCAGACCCTGTGGTGAATGAAGTGAAGGTGTCATTTGCAGAGTGGAAAATATGTGCTTTTCAGAGGGCCTGGCATGCTGATACGGCATGCGTACTTTTCCACTCAATGAGGAAGGCAATGGTAAACCATCTCACTCCTCGTTTTACTTAGTAAAACCTCTACGGGTTCAAACCAGCCTTTTAGCTGATGACCTAAACAACATGTTTTTTTATAAAACTGGGCAAGAAATCACCTTATTGGAATAACATTGTAGTTTTATTGAATCGTATTTCTAAGAAATACTGAATGAAAAATGTACGCGATGACCATCAGTTAAGTTATATGAATGGTGACGTAAGGCTGTTCCTGAATCCTGAATCCTGGTTGAGAGGGCTAAGAAGCCCTATGATGGCGACATCGTGTTAAGGAACACCTGGTCGCTCGGGGAACAATATAACAGAATAATTGCAACCTCAAGAAATTTAGGGGGAATTTTATAGTTTAAATAGGAAATAGGATTCTGGTTCGTGAGACATTGGAACTGGGACTTGAAAGGAGGTAATTCATTTTTAGAAGTTTACTGTGGAAAATTTAAAGTAAGGGACAAGTGGGTTTAAGAGCGGCTCTTTTATTTTATTTTATATTTCAGTGGCCTTTTTCAGTTTTGTGGGAGTCCTATTATCTTGGTGAGGGGAAGGCATGCATTTTACTGAACGTGGACTAAAGATATAATTTAAAGTAGGGGTTTGTTTATGATTTCAGGGGAGACGGAAAGGGTAGAGTTTGGCATAATCACCGGCCTTTTTATTTTCTGAGTGTTTACTAATTTAAAATGGCGGCTCTTTTCACCGTAGTGGAGTGATTATGCATAGGAACATGGGGACAACTACCAACTGGGGGGAGTGAGTCATACAAGTAGAAGGGGCATGGGCAAATAAGAGGAATACAGGGCGGAATAAAAATGTGGCAACTCTAAATTTTGTTAAGTGGGTCATAACTTACTGGAATTTATTTTTGTTTCTCAGAAACAGCCAATAAACCTACCAGACGAGAGGATAAAACGTGTTTGCGTCAACTTCTGTATGTAGTTGGCACTTCTCAGTATCTATGTTTATTGACACAGTGAAAAACCTGTAGCCTACTAGCCTAAGCATCTCATATGATTTTTACACTTGTTGATCCGGCGTACAAGCCGATTTAAAATAAACTGATGTGAAACGCTCACAAACTTTCTCTTACCAATGTAAGTAACTTTAATCATGAGTAGATGAAATGCCAATAACACCCCATGTGGGGTACAGTTGAGCCGTTGTTAGTTTGCTCCTATTGTAAACAAACCAAAGCCACCTACTACAGGGTGCACGCTAGAGTCTGCGACTTTATGGATGTCATATTCCTATTAAGTTAACTAAGTTGTAAATTATAAGTACTTAAAGTACTTAAAACATCAGTTATGATATGATGTAGGCCTAACAATTTCATTTAGAAAAATACTTTTAAAAGTATTTTGTATTTAAATACTTTTGAAAGTATTTTGTTGTTACTTTTTAATCAGCGTGTACTCATTTTTATACAATGCGCATGCTCAGTGACGTCATTATTTATTTACATTAGGAGCAAACTAAGAGAGGCTGGACTTTACGTTTATCCACACAGTAAAAAACCTGTGGCCTACTAGCCTAAGCATCTCATTTGATTTTTACACTTGTTGATCCGGCGTACAAGCCGATTTAAAATAAACTGATGTGAATCACTCACAAACTTTCTCTTTCCAATGTACGTTTAATCATGAGTAGATGAAATGCCGATTACACCCCATGTGGGGTGTAGTGTTAAATTATACGCTCTCGATCTGCTGTAGTGTAACTCACCGCCGGCCGAATTGGCGCAGTTTGGAACGTGCTCGCCTCTCATCATGCGGTCTTGGGTTCGAATCCCATTCAGACATGGCATATTTTCATACGTTACAAAAAATCATTTCATCCTTCACCGTCTGCATTAGCAGCAATTGCAGAACAGTCGGACGTTAAACAAAAAAAAAAATATATAGTACAGTTTACCTGGTAGTATTCTAACAGGTAGGCCTAGGTTATGTAATTAATTGTTCTTACCTACAGTGAAAGCAAGTAAAAACCGCTAAGCATAAGTGTTATCAACCACTAAGTGTTGTGAAACACTCACACGACTTTCTCTTCCAAAAAATAAAATAATTAAGGCAAATAATTAACAATATAATCTAACATTAGTAATAAAATATTAGAAATAAAAAAAAACTAACCTCGAAAAACATAACCTTATTTAATCATGAGTGAAAGACGCAAAATGAAAATCGACCTCAGTTTGGTTAAAAAATACGAAAAACCACTCTTTCACGCCAAACTAGGCTCTGTAGAGAAAAATGCTATGAATAAAATTTGTAGATCTTTTAATTTCCTATAAATTTGATTATATACACTTTTCTCGTAAAATGGATACTAAGGCCGAAATCTGAAAATAATCGATTTTTCACACGTTTCACACATGGCGCCTACCCTATCTTGTAGAGTATAAAAAATTTACAAAACCAGGTGTTTTTTAAAAAAAAAATCGTAGGACCAGTTTTTGAGAAAATCGCAAAAAGTGAAAAATTACACGAATAAACTACTTCCGGTTGACCGATTTTGATGAAAATGTTCATGTCGGGTCCGGTAGTGGTATGTAACTTAAGTTTCAAGTTTCAAGTTCGTACGACGTTCCGTTCTTGAGATATTCTGTTCTTCTGTTCACACACACACACACACACACACACACACACACACACACACACACACACACAATTACACACACAGACCAATCGCTAAAAACATGTTTGTGTGGTTTCAGGGGGTCTGAAAACGTGTGCCAAACCAGCGTCGTGTGAATGAGCGTTAACAATAACTGAGGGTGCCGGCGCGGGTTTTACTTGCTTTCACTGTAGGTAAGAACAATTTGATTACATAATCTATCTGTTGGAATACTACCAGGTAAACTGTATATAAAACAGAATGAGTAAATCTTTCAACTAGTTCTTTCTTCTTCATTGAACGTTACAAGCGTACATCCATTAGTTGTTTTCTCGATTTTAGTTTTTTGAAATACCATTCAGTCATCGTAAAAAATAGGGTAGGTAATTTTTTGTAAAAACAAATTAGTTAAACAAGTATAAATTATTTTAATTAAATTCACAAATAAATCAGAGATGGGAGTGAAATCATTGTTAATGTTTTTGTTGGGTTTTTCTATTTTGTTATCAACGGCCGTGGTTAAGGTTGATACTGTTTTTAATTGTACGCCGGTCCGTAGTTCATATTTTGTCCACTATGCGCTGTGATGGGGGTTGCTGCTGCCGATAGAATGCGCCAGCAGTCATACTTCTCACAGCGCATGTACCAAGTGGCATCATATAGTATCTGCGACTGGCGAGGCAAGAGTTGAGAAGGTGACAGTATCGATACTCTCCGTGTTGCGAGAAATCGATACGGGGAAGTTGACAGCTCAACATTGAGTTTCATTTCAGTCATCTCTACCTCCATCCCCTTACCCTCGCTTCACAGGCGACTGCTCCCCTTCGGGGGCAGCGGTAAAAGGTGCACGCTGCGTCGGCGACGCGCTTCTATTAGATTAGGCAGCGGTACAGACGACCCCCGATTCACTTCACCGGTGACTGCTCCTCCTCGGAGGCAGCGGTGAAAGGTGGTCGCTGCGTCGGCGGCTGCTCCTAATCTTTTAGGCAGCGGCGAAGACGACTTCCCGTCCTCCCCCTTGGATGTTATCATTTACTTTTGAACTACACCGCCGATGCCCGGCCGGTCCTATGAGCTCAAACGACTGCGCTACTAGAAGCCGGTGGCGACAAGGTAGAGATGATTATGATAGGTTATTACGAAGGCGGTGTAATGGCACACCTGTATAAGAGTCAAGTCACGCCGCATCACGCTCATGCATGTCTTCAAAAAGGAAAACGAGTAAGTACTACTTAGGCCCTACCTAATACACAAATAATTGTATTTATTACATTTTGCGTGATATCGTTAGGGGTGGTTAATTGAATAAAAATCTGCGGGGCTCACAGGGGTCAGACCTCCTCCAAATATTTATTGATTAGTTCTTAATTTATTTATTAGTATTTATTATAGTTCTTTGTATTATATTTTTTGTATAAAAAAAATCTGGTGTAAAACACACACGACTTTCTCTTGTCAATGCACTGTAGTGGAAAATATGAAGTTACACAAAGCACGGTGACCTGCACCAAATTTGTAGTGGTAGAAACGAAGCTTCCACTAAAACTGGTAGTGTGTCGAAACGACACAGCTTATTTTTAGTTACAACAACTAAAAATTTTATCTAAGTCACAACGCCCTGCGGCGAAAACCGACCCTCCCCTTCACCGGACTTCGGAACGGACAAAACACTGTTGTAATTCTCCACCGGGAGAACTTCAAAAGTGGCCCACCCCGAAACCGGATAAAAGAAAAGAAAACGGCTCACCCCACGAAGACGTTGAAACTCAAATGACCAATAGGGGGGGCAATCCACCAGCCAATTTTAGAACCCAACCAGGCACTGAAATTGAGTCCAGGGATTAATTAGCAACCCAATAAAAAAAAACCAACGTAGCTCAAATGATGGTAAATACTCGCTCTAAGTACTGCGAGGGTGAGATTGTAGAAAATCTATGCCGGTTCAAATGGTAGAAAAAATAAATTATAATCTGACACCCAGAAATGAATTTAAAACAAACTACTTTAATTCAAACATAATGAAACATAATATCAACAAAGATGTTAACAAAATCTTTGTAAACAAACAAAATAGAAATTTTCTTTTACAAAAAAAAACGTTAATTTCTCATTCCAGAGAACGAGAGATAAAAATAAAAAAATCAATTTGCACTTATAATGAATCAAAAAAAATGAAACTTAGAAAGACAAAAATGTATGAACAAAACCCATCTTAAAACTAATTAAAAAAATAGTTATTTAAACCTCTGTTTGAAAATCCATAGCCTCGCGTTTGTAAAGAAAAAAGAATTTAATAAATTACTAAACTTTTTATTAGATAAAAATTTAATTTAAAAACAAAATAATTGAATCTTTAATTCATTGCGTTAATTTATAAAATTTAATTAGTTCTTCAGAAAAACAAACACACATCTAGGTCTTAAGGACATAGAATTTAAAACAAAAATTTGGAAAGAAAAATGAACCATTTTAAATACCTGAAATTGCGCTAGAAAAATCACTTAGCCATCGGTTTTCAAACAGACGTACAAACAAAAATTATTAGGGAATGAGTTAGCCGAATTATTAGCCCAGCTAAGCTTAAACGGAAATAAAAGAAAAAAAAACTCTATAGTATACCAATAGAACATTAGAGTTTTTCAAAGTGGTAAAATAAAAAAAAACTGAGATGAAGGGATTGCAGTAATGAAATTCCTTCATTAAAGGCAAAAAAAATATAAAAAAAAATATTTTTTTTACGTGAAGCAAAAAAAAATTTAATATACCTTAGTGAATGAATGGAAATAAATAAAAAAAACTTCACGGATCTTGGCATCGTTTTAAATTCCAGTTAAATAAGCCTCAGATTAAATTCCAAGTTAAAATTTATTAGTAGATGATTAAACAGAATTAAAAAATATGAATGTGATAATGTGAATACGACCTTTTGTCCGGGGAAAAATTCTGTACGCATGAGTTTACACGATTATTACATGATTAAACACTACACATCCAATTGGTAAAGAAACGTAATAATTTTTTAAAGGGGAAAATAATTGGATATTTATTCAAACAAAAGTGTTAACAAAAAAAAATTTATATAAAAAAAAATGGACATTGAACAATTGTAACAAGATAACGAATGCATAACATACTAGAGAAATGAAGATTTTATTAAATGGAACTCTTAAGGAGATGAAAACATTTTATGCAACGTGGAATCTCATGCGTACAAAATTCCTCTCTGGAAGAATGAATTTAAAAACCCATAATGAATAAATTGAAAAGAATATATGTATTTTTGTTAAAATAACTACCCCATATTTTTCAGTTTCCACCAAACAGTATTATTTTATATAAAAAAATTAAGGGGGCTTAAAATTTAGGAATTTTTTATAAAACATGATAAAATTTGAGTTACCTGGAATAAGATGTGAATTCTAAGGCTGTTAGCGCAAGACAAAGACAAATCGCGCGTTCACAACGGTTGAACGGAAATCCCCACTCCAAAAGGCAGTAGAGTAACGAGAGAGAGAGAGAGCGAGGAACACGTGTAACTTCTCTTTCTAACGCATAGAGAAATAGAAAAACTATGTGGAAAGCAAGCGCGGGGAAAGGGGGTGAGTTAACCAGCGGAAACGCAACATGCAGAATCAACGAAATTCCACTAGTCTACATGACTGCTTTTGCGATTAAGAAAGAATGAAAAAAAAAGCCTAAAAACGTATTATGAAGTAATAAAGAATAAAAATGTTAAGAATTATCTAGAATGAATAAAAAGAAATAATTTTTATTTTGAAAGTTAAAATTCACTCAGAAATAAAATGGATTTTAATATTTTACCAAAAAGAAAGAAAAACTTGATTTTCTGGTAAAATATTACACGCCGCTTCGTTGGGGGAAAAAAAAATAAAATGAAATTTTATTTTTTTTTTGATCGAAACATTGGGCAGGAGGAGATGGCCGAAGATAGAAAACTGAATGTATAAGAAAGAAAAGTGAACGTTAGAGGAATGCAAAAATCTAAAAATATCTTTACTGCAAGGAGATGGTCAAGTAGTCTTTACATAAGTAATTTATGATAATGCACATGTTCGTGTTTTATTCCTAATGATATGAAAAAGAATTTAAAATAATTGTATTAGTTTCTACCGTAATGTAGAAATAGTAACTGTAGGAGAAATTCCTTGAACATTTTGAGATTTACGTATAGTCAAAGTACAAATTATATAAATATTTAAACCAGTTAAAATAGTTAACCATAAATAAATTGTTGAGTGAACAATATAAGTTTGATCAATAATAGCACTCCAAGGATTAGGTGTCTGGATTGGTTTGTTCAAGTTAGAAGGCCAAGGGTCAACTTGTTTGATGACAGGAAAGGAAATATTCCAGTTTTTGTTGAGGATATGAGATAAGTTGTTTGTGATGGGTGGGTAGTAGTCTAGTACATGTGAAAAAGGTAATGCAGCAAAGTGTGTCCAGGAATGCGGAACAAAGTGTTTTAGTGTAAAATCTGCAGGAGATCTTGAATCGCAGGGAAACGTTGTATGAATAAGGATATTCTGGTCTTGTTGAAGGGTGCAATTACATGGTAAGGAGAGATGTGTTATGCCAATGTTGACAGGTTTAAGCGGAATAACTTTTGTTGGGCAATTTATATTGGTGTAAGGTAGGACATTTGTTCTTAAGTACTCAACCGGTGATTTCTCGAAGATGGATGTTGTTATCGACGGTCTGCAGGTGAAAGCGCAATATTTTTGAAGTTCTGGAATTGCTGTTCCTTTGATGAGATGTTGTATACAGGATGTTTGCATCGTTGGCGTATAGGTATGGCGAGGTAATAAGCATAATCTATCGTTGGCTTGGCATGATGTTGACGCCTTATCAATAATTTGTAATCTGGTTGTAGAATTGATGATGTAGAATGAGTCGTGTGAAAGATAACAGGTTTGGTCGTACCATTGTAGCGGAATTGGTGTGTACTGGTATAGTTGATATGCTGTAGTCACTGATGTTAACGGAACTTGAATTTTGATGATAATTTGTGCCGAGTAGAAGGTGCAAGTGGTTAATTTTAGATTCAAATATTCTCTGAGTAGATGTATAGGAATAGCCAATGTCTTGTTGTGATGTTGAAGTTTATCCTGTAATTTTTGGAGATCTGAAGCTAACATTTTTGGAGGTAAAATCTCGCTTGGAACTTGATGCGACGAGCAGCGTTGTTGGATCTTGTTGTAATGAATTTCATATGTTGAGATGAATATGTGTCTGTAGGCAAAATATAGGTATTTCAAAATGTAGATAAAATGTTTGTTTTCTTCGTTTTCATCTGTTTGAATTTGGTTTATGACTTCTGAAAAGTCTTGATGTGTTTTCTTGAACAAGTCATTGATTTTGTTAAACGATGTGTTTAAGTGTTCACTGGTAGATGCAAGATGTTGATGATCAGACTGAAGTATTCCTTTTAGACCATTTAGGTGTTGCGTGAGAAATTGTTCATTAGTTTCTACTGCGTGTAACTCGTGTACTGTGGCGATTGAACAACACCAATTCAGAAAATTTCCAATAAATTCTAAAGTACGCCTGGATCGTGTTGATTCAAATCGATGAGCATGGTTGTGGACAAGAATTTTGGTTGTAGCATTGTGTAAGGTTTGTAGCATCGTTGGAATTTGACAGTGATTTGTAGGACGGCATGTTTGATCTTCCGTTGATTCGGTTGTATTCGTTTGGTTGAGTAATTTGGAGAGGAAATTAGTAAAATTGTCTGGAAGCGATAACTCAGGAGTTTGGAAATGACAGGATGAGGAGTTGGATTGTTGGAACGGACAGGATGGGAATGTGACGTCGAGATTTGGAAAGGAACGTGGATTGGACACAGGAATGGAGTAGATTAAAGGAATGGATGACTCGTAAATTATCGTATCGGACAGTGGTGTTAAGTAAATACCATGGAAGACATGTACGGGGGTCGGGTGAACCGTATGGATAAAATAAGATGAAAAGATGATGGGGAAGAACTGAAGCAGTAAGGGAAGCATGTTAAGGAGATAGTATGGTTTGAAGTCGAAGTCGGACGGAAATGCTATTTTACAAGTAATGAATTTGAGTTGAAAATGAAACTGCTAATTTTAAATTGTTAGTAATGCAATTTTAGAACATTGAAAGTCTTAGTTTTGCTACAAAAATGAAATAATGAGTACAATTAGTGATCTTAAAATTTTATTCTAGTTTTTTGAGAGGTTTAAGTTTGAATGAGGTTAATTTTTGTTTTTAAAAGAACATTAGAATAATATGCATTATGTGTTTGTATTGTGTTTGTTGAATATTTTTAAACAATATTATTTTAATACAACTTATTTGAATGAACGAGATTACTTGAGCATTTTAGTTGCAGGAAAGAAAAGTATGAAAAATGAAAGATTAATTATAGTGAAAGTGGAAGCTAAATTCTGAATAAATTCATTAAATTGTTTGGTGGAGTGAAAAGTATTAAATATGCTTAAACTTAAATGTAATTTACTTATAACTAAAATAATCTTAAAAATAAATATATATTATTTTTGTTCTGTTAAAAACTATTGCACGGTAAGAGAAATTCACAACTTTTTTTTGACTAGAAATTGAAATGTTCTTTATGTTTTTGTTTAAATAGATCTTCAAGGTTAAATAATTATCTTGAGTAGATATTGTCTTTAGTAGGGAATGAAATGAGTTTTAATTGATGTTGCAATCTTGTATTATTTAGTTGGAATTTGAAAACCTGTAGATGAATACGAGATGGACTCCGGAATCCGACGATGGTGTTGGAAATCCAGCATCCACTCTGTGATAATGTCTAGAATGCGTAGGCCTGGTCAAGCGATTGGAGAGGAACGTTCATCAAAGTATGCCGTCTCTGGATTACTCTCGTTTTTCTTCGATCTGTTGACAGTTTTAAAAACTTTTAAGCAAACAAAGATAAAATAAGTTATGCAATAATTGTTTGTATGAACTCGGAGTGAAATGTATTTAGGAGATATGTCCTTGTAATGCTGAAATTACAAAGGATGTAAATTTAAGCAAGGAAAGATTGCTTGCAAAAATTACATTGAGAAATGTAATATTTTAAATTATAATGAGTAAGGTATTGCACATGAATGGGTACAAATTATACCACACTAAGAACTAAATGACTGAAGTTACCTATATGTAATGGGGAGATAATTAAAGGGATCCTTAATCTAAGAGGGAATGATTATTTAAGGGGGTCTTAACCTAAATGAAAAATTATACCAAATATTAGTACTATCTTAAGTTATTAGAGCAGTTCAGAGTATTAGAATATTGCACGTAATAAAACATCATGCTTGGAAAGGGCATGGACGTTTACTGTCAAACAACCAAAACTTGTTTGGCAGAAGGCGCTGAGTTCTGTCTTGTGGAGACACAAGAGTTAGACCTCTCAGCACTTAAGGTGAAAGAGTAATTAAATCTGGACGGATAAACTCAATAACTAAATCATAGTATATAGCTTAAAACTAAAATCTCGGTATTACACAACAATAGTACTTAAACTTAATGTAGGAATCAGTTAAAAATCAAGCGTTATACTTAGAGAGGGCATAAACGCTGCAACAGTAGTACTTAAACTTAATGTAGGAATCAGTTAAAATCAAGCGTTATACTTAGAGAGGGCATAAACGCTGCAACAGTAGTACTTAAACTTAATGTAGGAATCAGTCAAAATCAAGCGTTATACTTAGAGAGGGCATAAACGCTGCACAAAAATTAAACAAACCTTGGAATAATAAATAACGGAATAAAAATCTTAAACTTAAAGAGTATGGTATAAACTAATGGTAAATTGACACGGAGCAGGACTAGAATTGCTATCTATTGTAAAATAATAAATAAACTCTACTTAACATAAGGAAGGACGGATTGGAATTAAAACAACCTAATAATGGAAGGATGAAGGAAAAATTCAACAAGTAATACCTCGTAATTGTTGGAAACTGAACCAGGAAAGAATAGTGAATTTTAAAAAAAAATTTTTGTATAGAACCAGAATGAAAAAGAGAAAAAAAAATTTTGAGATTGCCTGAAATTGTGGAAGAAAAAGAATACAGTGTCTCAGAAATCTTTTAAAGGTTAACTCCGGACTGAAATTAAATGGGCATAGGACAGGAGAAAGGAACAACCAAAAAGCAAGAAAATTTCGGACACACGTCGGGAATTTGGATTGGAGAAAAAAAATGATAGCAGGAAAAATGCGCAGCAATTCGCCCCCTGATACATACTTCCACAAACGCACACGCACACGTACAATCACTCAACCAGCATTCACTTTCATTCACACAGCACATACAATCTTGACTGCATACAAAACCGCATCAGTGGAGTAACCACCTCGCTTCTCGGAACTCCAACCCGAGAAGGTAGGCAAAGAATGAGGCCTTGTACTCAATCAAGGTAGGGCAAATGGAAGACATTGGAAAGAAAGGGGGAAAAAGGAAGGGATCGAAGGAAGCTACCCTTTGATACGAATAAAAAAAATTAGGCGTCACAGGAGCCTTGAAAAGTATGAAGACACAGCACGGAAGAAGCTGAACAAATGAGCTGAAGTTGAAGGAGTAATGAAACAATTCAAACAGCGGGAAAAACACTGAAACGAAGGTGTACTGCAAGTTCTTGAAGGCTGAACTGAAACAAAGGCTAGAACTACCAACTGTATCCTTCAAGAAAGGCCAAAACAGAAGGAAAAATGTGAAAGTACGAGGACAACTTGATGAATTGAGGAGTTGAAAAGGTGGAAAGGTAAATGACATTGGGGAGAAACTGATACTAATGGATAGGAAAAAAAAAATAAAAAAATAAAAACGAGATTGATTAATTATAACAGTAGGAAATTAAACTTAAAATGTGGGGGAGAATAATTATCGAAGTGTAATTTGACATCAACTTAAAAATAAAAAAAAATGAAGATGATCAGATCGAGGTAAAACTTATCAGATAGTGAAGCGGGCCTACGCATAAGGAAAAAGAGAACTTAAAATTAATCTTAAAACTAAGCTTACGAGTAATTACCCTAGAATCTAATAAGTTAAATCACAACCCAAATATAATTAGTTCAATAAATAAATCTCGAATTCGCCGGTTGTCACAAAATTGTTCTGTCGACAAAAGTAGGTAAAAAAAAACTTTTGGAAGCAGAAATCAGACACAAACAACTAACGGAGTGCAAAATTTCAAAAAAAATAAAGAATTGCAAAATTGCGTTAACAAAATTTCTGACTTGAAATGAGAATGGATTTAAAAAAAAAGAATTGACATTTGTAGCGTTATCAAATTTGTAGTGTTATCAAATTTTAAGTAAATTTATATGTATATTTATGTATATTATATTATAGTATAGTATTTTTATGTATAATTATTTTATTATGTAACTTTGTAGTGTAATCAATTTTAAGTTAATTTTAAGTTATCTTGATATGGAAGTTGAAGAGTCAAATAATATTGTGAGTTTTAGTGAATTAAGGAAGAAGATGACTAGTCATACACCGGACAACAAACTTTTAAAATTAATCAAACGACAGGGAACAGGTAGTGTGGTAGGCCCAAATTCGATCGTTAACACACACTACAATGGCCAAGAAAAACTGCAAGAAATTCCATTTGACAACTCATACCTGAGGAGAGATCGTCCGGAGAGATTCCAGTTGGGAAATGGATATCCAATTGATGGCCTTGTACTCAAACAAGGTAGGGACCAAATTTGTAGTGTTATCAAAAACCAAACTTGGAGTACCAGGGACTACCTAGGGACCAGATTTGTAGCACTTGCAATCCGAAATCCGAACGGAGCAGACCTACCAGCAAAAGCGAGCAGCAAGGATCCGAACCCCCCTAACGGAGTGGACCTATAACCCGAAATCCGACCGGAGCGGACCTACCAGCAACCTACCAAAAGCGAGCAGCAAGGATCCGAACCCCCCTAACGGAGTGGACCTATAACCCGAAATCCGACCGGAGCGGACCTACCAGCAACCTACCAAAAGCGAGCAGCAAGGATCCGAACCCCCCTAACGGAGTGGACCTATAACCCGAAATCCGACCGGAGCGGACCTACCAGCAACCTACCAAAAGCGAGCAGCAAGGATGGCAAACACGAAGCAAACGGCCAGGAAGTCGACCCGCGGTAAGACACCTGGTATTTGATAACACAGCAGCACTAATCTACAGATCTACACATCAGCGCCAAGATCTTAAGTTCTATAACAGTTTGTGAAAAGTTGAACGAATTCGAGACCATTTATGCCCTTAAATCTACATATATATTATACATTGTTCAAAAATTACTATACTAGAAATGCACAACCCTTGTTAGAATTCAGCGTGGTGAATTCAATCTTCTGTTAATTGAATTTTACAGAAGCTCATCAATAAAACAACTAGTGAGTCCTGTGGAAAAAGTTGGTGAGTATATTAAATCAAAGCACAAAGGTGATAATGAGAGCATGTCATGAATGTGAGATGAACATACAACTGTAATTGTTAGTGATCATTACAATTCTGCGATTGAGTTCTATGAATAAATTTCTTCAATCGGCTCACATGGACAACCTGCGGTGTTAATTTGCCGAAACGTTCTAAAATAACCTCATAATTTAATGGACTTATGACTCTTGAAATCCTGTATGGACCACGGAAATTAGATGCTAACTTTGGCGATTTTCCTGGAGCTGTTTGTGGAAAGAAAACCAATACCTCGTCATTAACAGAAAATTTCACATCTTGATGCGTTCTGTCGTAATACTTCTTTTGTGTGTCTTGAGCCTTGGAAAGAATTGCTGGTAATTTTTCACGAACCTGTTGAAGGATTTTTAACTGGTCTAGTAGTTCGACATCATTTTCTGTTTCCAGCAATGGTAGATCAAACGGTGATAGCGGATGGTATCCATGTAGTAAATAAAACGGTGAATACCCCAAAGACTTTTGAACTGAAATGTTGTACGAGAAGATAACAGGTTGTACAAATTTATGCCAGTTACTCTGATTTTCGTTGACATAAAATTTTAGCATTTGTAGTATTGTAGAGTTAAAACGTTCTGTAATGCCTGTAGTTTGCGGACGATATGGTGTGCTGGTGTGGTGTTCAACTCCTAGTTGTAAGCACAGATGATTTATCGTTGAATTAATGAAATGAGAACCTTGGTCTGTTTGAATAATTTTAGCGCATCCGTATTGAAGGAAGAGTTTGTATAGAAAATTTGCTACAGCGTTTGCATTATTATGAACCGTTGGGGTTGCCATTGCAAACCGAGTTGTAGAATCCAGGGCTATGAGAATGTGTTGAAAATTTCCAGTAGTTTTTGGAAGAGGGCCTAAAAAATCGAGAACTATTTTTGTGAAGGGAGTTGAGGTAATTTTGATTGGATGAAGAAGACCAAATTTCTTTGAACGGGGAACCTTAATAATTTGACATTCGGGACACGATTTGACGTAGGCTGTTATGTCTTTAGACATATTAGGCCAGAAGTATTTCGTAGAAATTTTTGAAATGGTTTTTTGAATTCCTAAATGAGCACCTGACATGGGCGAATCATGGTACATTTTGATGACTTCGGGAACTAAAACAGAAGGAAGGACGAGGCGCAAAGTAGTGGAATTATCATGAAATAATTTGAAGTACACAAGATCATTTTGAAGAGTATAACGTCGGGACATGCGTTTGAAGTTTTGAGAAGCGTTTGGAGAAGAAATGAGAGCAAAATAAATTTTACTGATCAAATCGTCCTGTTTCTGAAGTAGGTTAATATCTAATTTAGAATTAATTGGGATTGGAACAGAGTCTGAATTTGTTTGAAGTACATGAAAGGACGTGGAAGGGGTGTCTGCCGTAGATGGGGAAACTGAACTGAAATTATCATGTGAAACTGAAGCAGAGGTGGAAGTGGCATTAATCAAATCTATGTTATGTTCTACTGGAATATCTAGAGGAGATCTGGAAAGCGCGTCTGGTACATTGAGGAACTTTCCGGGAATATGTTTAATAGTATAAGTGTATTCGGATAATTGAAGTAGTAATTTGCTTAAACGAGATCCAGGGTCTTTAAGATTTTTAACATATTGAAGAGCGGAATGATCTGTGATTATAGTAAAAGGCCTACCGTACAAGAAATGCCTAAAATGTTTAACGGAATATACGATGGCTAAAAATTCAATTTGGGAGACCGACCAGTTAGACTCATTAGATGTTAAGCGTCGAGAAACGAAGGCTATAGGTTTCATCTCGTTGTTATTATTCCTTTGGCATAAACAACCTGCTATACCAATGCGTGAAGCGTCGCAAAACAAGAACGTTGGTCTAGAGTTGTCGAAGTATTCCAAGATAGGTGGATTAACAATTAAGTTCTTAAGTGTTTCAAAAGCTTTTTCGTGATCTGTAGTCCAAATAAATTTCTGATCAGCTCTAGTAAGCTGAGTTAACGGATAGGCTATGTGGGTAAAATTACGAATAAATTTTCTGTAAAAGCCTACCATACCAAGAAAGCTACGAACCTCCTTGACTTTAGTAGGAGTCGGGAATTTTGTGATTGCTTCGACGTTTTGAGGAAGTGGAGAAATTCCCTCATTGGAGATCTTATGACCCAGAACTTTCACTGAATTATAGAAAAACTTGCATTTCTCTGGTTTTAACTTCAGGGACGCTGAGCGCAGTCTAATGAAAACCTCCTTAAGTACCTCTAAACATTTTTCGAATGAGGCCGCATGTACATATAAGTCGTCGATGTAAAAGTTAAGATTTTTATACAGTAGATCGGATAGTAAAAATGTCATATTTCGGTTGAAAGCAGCTGGGCTAACAGATAATCCCATTGGTAGACGTTTGAAACCATATAAGCCAGTTGTAGTAATGAATGCCGTGATTGGAATGCATTCTGCCGCAATACGTTGTGTGAAAAATGCTTGTGAAATATCCATAGTAGCGAAATACTGTGAACCACCGAAAGACTCCAAGATTGTGGAAGGATTTGGCAAAGGAAATTTATCGTGTATGATTTTCTTATTAATTTTTCTGTAATCAACCACCAGTCTCGAAGAACCATCAGGTTTGTGAACTAAGAACGCAGGACTCGCGTAAGGCGATTTCACATCCATAATAACATCAGAAGATTTAAGCTTGTCAATGATTTTACTAAGTTCAGACAATTCATAGGCAGAGAATTTATACGGACTGTTGAAAACAGCATCTTGATCTACTAGTTTTATGTGGACCGGAGGCAGGTTGGCTTCTGGTAAGCCGAATTCATCTTTTGAAAATATATCTTGG
Organism: Catonia carolina; assembly: GCA_035578175.1. Classification (NCBI taxonomy): domain Eukaryota; kingdom Metazoa; phylum Arthropoda; class Insecta; order Hemiptera; family Achilidae; genus Catonia; species Catonia carolina. The sequence goes on from JAQMRL010000008.1 coordinate 102,910,636, forward strand.
AAATCGGAAATTAGAGAAGTTACAGCTTTGTATTGTGACTGAGACAATTCCGGATTAATGTCTATTAATTTATCATGAATAAAAATGGGTTCATGTTGGTTTGTGACTGGAGAAGAAACATTGACTTGAAATACATGAGTTTGTGGGGAAGATATCATAAGTGTACCGAGCATTAATCCAGTTGGAAAATAAATGGGCGACGGAGAAGCATTATTTATTGAGAACTTCAAATGAGAAGCGTCGGAGGGAACTAGGGTAATGTTGACAAGAGAAACATCAGCGATATTAGAATTTTGTTGGAAATCAAACTTGAACACAGAAGATAAAAATTTGTCAACGGAAGTGTCTATCTGAAGCGAGGAATTTGATGGTAATAAGATTGTATGAGAAGTAAGAACAGGTGTGGGCGTGGAAAAATATTCTGGAATATTAACGATTGGTGTTTGAGCTTTTTCGAAGAGGGGAGTTATATTGGAATAATCATCTGAAGCGAAGAATTGGAGTTCATCAGAAATATTATAAAGAAGATAATTCGAGTCACTATCCGGGAAAATTTGTAATGCATTGGAAACACTATCGGAAAGCGAAGGGATGCTTGAGCTAGTAATACGATGTACTGAATGTGGTTTGAGAAAATTAACGTTGTTAGTGGGTGTAACTTTTAGATCAGTAGTTGACGAATAATTGTGAGAAGATTGCAAATTATGAAGCCATTTTTTATTGAAATTGATTTTAAAGCATTTGCCATTCTTGAAAAACGAAATTTGATTTTCATTGAAGTCCAAAATAATGCCGAATTTTACAAGAAATTCGTTGCCTAAAAGAATTTGACAAGTTAGGTCCTTCACAACATACACAGTATGACAGAATGGTATTTTGGAAATGGAAAAGCACAAATTCGTTGAACCTAAAACTTCTAATGTTGAACCGTTCGCAGAAGTCAAAACAATATTCGAAGAAGGAGTGATTTCAGAAGGAGAGATTAAATCGGCATTGCAAAGAGATAGATTGGAGCCAGTATCTAGAACTATGGGGAGAGAGTCAGATTGGAGAGAGCCGATAACTGTTAAAGCCATTGTAGGTTGTTGTGTTGAAACTTCAGTATAGAGTAGATGTTGCGATGAATCCTGGGTGGAAGTGCTTAAGTCCTTCGTAGAAAGAACAGAATTGGAAGAAAAATGGTCTGATTTAAACTTGATCAACGATAATAAATGATTAAGACCGCAAATGTTAGATGCTATCACATTAATTGGAAGGTTATGAACAAAACATGTCAGAATTTCAGAAATTTGTTGTTTGGAAACAAAAGAATACTTATATGGTTCATAATTTATGCCTATTAAGGTGCGGTATTTGAAAATATAACAGAAAGTGCGAATAAAGGAACCAATAATAATGTATGTTGAATCATAGGTGGCAGAAGTTCTACGAGAATTAAAGAAATAAGTTGAAATACATTTAACATTGCACTCAGAAATAATTGAAGAACATAGGCGTTTGGTAAGAGAGAGATTTTTCCCTAAGGATGGATCTGTTATGAAGACTTGCCTAGCTTTGACATCAAAAATTAACAAAGACCAAATATAGTTACGGTTAGATTCACTAGGCGAAGCTTGGAAAACTGGTACAAACATGAAGTCAGAATTTTTGAAATCAGAAACAAAGTTATTTGGTAACGAGATGGATTCTTGGTTTGAAACTAATTGAATAGGGTGTACAACGGAGTATGAAAAATCTACAACGTGAAAGAAATGATTATTAATTGTTTGTAAAATAATGTGGACTTGTTCACAAGACAATTCGGCATTTTCTGAAACGCATAAATTCGAAGGAAGCGCTAAATCTGAAGGCTGAATCGCATAAACTGAAGTTGAAATGTTAAACTGAGCATTAGGAACTTGAAAACTAAATGAATCACAAAGGTCAACCTCCAAGGATGGCGGAATTTTACTGTCATAATGAGAAGAGGTTAGGTTGTTAGAATAATTAGGATTAATGAGTTTCATTTTTGAGGAACGCGCCGAAACATTTGAAATTGTACTTGAATTGCTGTTTTTATTTAAAGTTAAAGAAGCTTTGGAAGAGGTATTTTTAACAGCTAATACGGTTGAAGTAAGTGAGGTCAAACACTGACCTCGAAGGCTTACACGTTTTTTGATGGGTGTGTGTTATATCGACAACGACTAATGGAGTGTCCTGGTTTGTTGCAAATTTGACAGAAATATCTGTGTTGGGCGGGCATGGCTGTTTGAGGTTGAAGAGGGTGGTTGAATTGCGAAGACGAAGCATTTGGAAAATTTTGAGGCATTAAAGGCCTGGGCGAAAACACTTGGGGTTGTTGAAATGGACTTACTGGATTGAATTGAGGCGTTCCTTGAATCGGTGGGAAATTTTGTGTAATGGGCCTAGTTGGGTCGAAATTAAAATTGTTTGGAAATTGTGGGTTGTTGAATTTATGTCGTGGTTGCGAATTGAAATGTGGCCGATTTTGGTGACTACCATGTTGGCGATTCGGATTGTTACTAGAAGTAGGGCGACCTGCTTGTGTCGGTTTGCTATTAGTGCTGTTATTTTGAACCCTGTTGTGCGATGGAGTATTACTTTGATTGGTTACAACTTGAACAGGCGAGTCGACAGATGTAGAAACATGGAAATTTAATAGGTTTTTTGATTCTTGGAATTTTCTAACGTTGGTTAACAATTTATCCAGAGTCGAATTGTCACACAGAGAAATTTTGTCCAAAATTGTAGGTAATAAACCTCTCAAGATGTACTTACAAACCTTCTGTTCAGGCATTTGCGGATCGATACGCGAGCATAAGTGCATAACGTCGGCGATGAAAGACGACGTTGGTTCAGAGATTAGTTGCCTTTTATTAAATAAAGTCATCTCTAAAAGATCAGAATCGGAATCTAAACGGAAGTGTTTTAAAAATTCCTGTTTCACAAACAAATAATTCATCTGGGTTGAATCAAAACGTAACTTAAGATCGTCGAAGAAGTCCAACGCCGTGTTTTTTAAGTACAGTGGCAGAAACTGTAGCTTAAACTTATCGTCCCAGAAGTTTACGATGGCAGCTCGTTCAAAATCTTTAAAGAATGCAACAATGTCGTCGTTGCCTCTGCCTTGAAATACAGACGGAGTGAAAAATGGTAATTTAGCCTTAGGCCCAGAAGTTTGTGGCGAAGCGTCCATGATAATAGCAGGATCCGTTTGAGTGCTAATAGAAGTAGATGGTTGAAGGAACTTAATAGACAGTGCAGTCTTTAAGTCAGCAAGGTCGGGATACTGTTGTTTTAATTCATCAGACAAAGATGCGTGATTCAATAAATAGTCTAAAGCGTGTTCTCTGGAAACCACAATTGAATTTGGGTTTTGGAAGAAGTGTTTGCGAAGACGTAAGACCCCTCGGATGTATTCTAAATCGGCGCCAGAAGGAATGAAAATATTATGTTGGCTTGCTACCAGGCGAGCCTGATCCAAGGAAAGCGATTTGATTGTAATATTACGCAGATCTGACATATGGATAACCACACAAAACGAGATAACCTTACCTTTATACTTAACCTCAACAGTAAACACAAAAATGAATAAAATGTAATGAAAGTTGAATACTAACAGATTCCCAATGAAATACTTGCTATAACCAAATGATATGATCGATGGAAAATGTGGCCGGCAGATGACTGCTGTTGAATGAAAGGTGGAAAAGATGTCCCAGCTGGTATTGTATGTCAGATGAATGAAGTGAGTGGCTCAGATGAAATCGCTTACTGGAAATGTCAAGGTGTGTCGCTCCAACGCTGGTTCTGAAAGATAAATTTCCAATCATGTTAGAAAATCACTTACAATTGTTCTAGTGAACTAAATTTGTAGGTTAGGTGGAAGTATAGATTAGCTTGTCATGAAATATGTCATATGTTTTTCTGGAAAGGGAGAAATCTAACCTAAAATAACCTTTCTTAACTTGTAGATGTAATTTACAGGTTTGTGAAACTGAATTGTTAAGTTGTGTAACTTAACTGACATCCAAGGTGTACAAAATGGCCTCACAACTTCAGAACACAGAATGTACACTTTTTTTTAGGTTAGGATACATGAGACCATCGCTAAAATTATAACACAAAAACAATAATACAACCTAAATAGTATGAGTCGGCTGGATAATGGAACTCACAATATTTTTATACACCACAGAAAATTCATATTACAGCTTTATGCCAGGTGTAATCTTTAAGGTCGAAACGCACACAAAAATAGTGTCACAAAACATACATTGATTACATCTAACACACATGAGTTTCCTCATAACCTAACTTCGTTAAAGAACTCCGTTAGAAATGTCAAAATTCCTTTAACAGACAGAAAAGCATTCAGCTTTTGTATTGAATTACAATCCAATTAGTTGCAGACAATGTATTCAATTTGACCAAACTAAACAGTTTAAGTAACAGCAATTAAAAGTCTGGCCACCATTTTATGCCATCAAAACAAAAACAAAACCACACAGTTAGCTCCAAAAACAATATGTATAGTATTTACATTTCGACTGACTCTTAAGGTAATAAAACCAGCCATGAATAACCTAAAAGTTAGCGAATATTGTACAAATATTTCAAAGTTAATACATCACCGTAAAGTAATATAATTACAACCAATAGTTTTCCTTCAACTTTATGTAGAAATCGTCGGGAAGCCACAGACTCATACGTCAATTCTTGATGTCCAATGCAGGCTGGACGATTGTTACAACGGCTAAGAGCAGAAATTTTAAGAAGGAAATTGACTATGCACAAAGTTAACAAAGAACGAATTAAACACTCTTATAGCACAAAATATAGATTAGAAACTAACTTAACACTGGACAGATGTGAAACGAAAAGCCTTTACTAAGTTGGGTCGACAAAATTAGAAGTAAAACCGGAATTATGTGACAAGGCAACATTGTGAAATAATTTAAGAATAACAAGCAAACGTCCATTTTGTGGGAATTATACAACGAAACAGGACAAAGAGAAAGCAAGACTGCAGAGGGGCAACCTGACAGACGAAAAACATGTTGGGCAAAAGAAAAAATATAAATAGAAAGTTGTTCCAAATTTAGCTTGTGACATATAGTATGTTAACCAATGAAATCCACAGTAATGTTGTTGTAAAATACCTGAAAAACTTTACAATTCTCAAAGATATTATTAGCTTATTTAAAGCGTTAATATTACAAGTCAAATTAAAATTTTCGGGCTGTGATTCTTAAACCATAATTCTTGTAAATATTACTAATCTTATTCCATCCTAAAGCAAGAACATTATTGCCATCATTATCACAATAATTAAGATAGAAATTAAAATCCCAAATTACTATTGAATTGTTATTTCACAGAATTAGTAACATTTGCAAGTATTGTTAAACTTATCTTAAATATAAGTTCGTACTATCAAACTAAACTTATTCCTAACATAATCCTAACCATAATTATTCGAATGTCAGATAATAAGAACCGGTAAGCCTCCACCAAATTTGTAGTGGAAAATATGAAGTTACACAAAGCACGGTGACCTGCACCAAATTTGTAGTGGTAGAAACGAAGCTTCCACTAAAACTGGTAGTGTGTCGAAACGACACAGCTTATTTTTAGTTACAACAACTAAAAGTTTTATCTAAGTCACAACGCCCTGCGGCGAAAACCGACCCTCCCCTTCACCGGACTTCGGAACGGACAAAACACTGTTGTAATTCTCCACCGGGAGAACTTCAAAAGTGGCCCACCCCGAAACCGGATAAAAGAAAAGAAAACGGCTCACCCCACGAAGACGTTGAAACTCAAATGACCAATAGGGGGGGCAATCCACCAGCCAATTTTAGAACCCAACCAGGCACTGAAATTGAGTCCAGGGATTAATTAGCAACCCAATAAAAAAAAACCAACGTAGCTCAAATGATGGTAAATACTCGCTCTAAGTACTGCGAGGGTGAGATTGTAGAAAATCTATGCCGGTTCAAATGGTAGAAAAAATAAATTATAATCTGACACCCAGAAATGAATTTAAAACAAACTACTTTAATTCAAACATAATGAAACATAATATCAACAAAGATGTTAACAAAATCTTTGTAAACAAACAAAATAGAAATTTTCTTTTACAAAAAAAGAACGTTAATTTCTCATTCCAGAGAACGAGAGATAAAAATAAAAAAATCAATTTGCACTTATAATGAATCAAAAAAAATGAAACTTAGAAAGACAAAAATGTATGAACAAAACCCATCTTAAAACTAATTAAAAAAATAGTTATTTAAACCTCTGTTTGAAAATCCATAGCCTCGCGTTTGTAAAGAGAAAAGAATTTAATAAATTACTAAACTTTTTATTAGATAAAAATTTAATTTAAAAACAAAATAATTGAATCTTTAATTCATTGCGTTAATTTATAAAATTTAATTAGTTCTTCAGAAAAACAAACACACATCTAGGTCTTAAGGACATAGAATTTAAAACAAAAATTTGGAAAGAAAAATGAACCATTTTAAATACCTGAAATTGCGCTAGAAAAATCACTTAGCCATCGGTTTTCAAACAGACGTACAAACAAAAATTATTAGGGAATGAGTTTTATTAGTAAATTATTAGCCCAGCTAAGCTTAAACGGAAATAAAAGAAAAAAAACTCTATAGTATACCAATAGAACATTAGAGTTTTTCAAAGTGGTAAAATAAAAAAAAACTGAGATGAAGGGATTGCAGTAATGAAATTCCTTCATTAAAGGCAAAAAAAATATAAAAAAAAATATTTTTTTTTACGTGAAGCAAAAAAAAATTTAATATACCTTAGTGAATGAATGGAAATAAATAAAAAAAACTTCACGGATCTTGGCATCGTTTTAAATTCCAGTTAAATAAGCCTCAGATTAAATTCCAAGTTAAAATTTAATAGTAGATGATTAAACAGAATTAAAAAATATGAATGTGATAATGTGAATACGACCTTTTGTCCGGGGAAAAATTCTGTACGCATGAGTTTACACGATTATTACATGATTAAACACTACACATCCAATTGGTAAAGAAACGTAATAATTTTTTAAAGGGGAAAATAATTGGATATTTATTCAAACAAAAGTGTTAACAAAAAAAAATTTATATAAAAAAAAATGGACACTGAACAATTGTAACAAGATAACGAATGCATAACATACTAGAGAAATGAAGATTTTATTAAATGGAACTCTTAAGGAGATGAAAACATTTTATGCAACGTGGAATCTCATGCGTACAAAATTCCTCTCTGGAAGAATGAATTTAAAAACCCATAATGAATAAATTGAAAAGAATATATGTATTTTTGTTAAAATAACTACCCCATATTTTTCAGTTTCCACCAAACAGTATTATTTTATATAAAAAAATTAAGGGGGCTTAAAATTTAGGAATTTTTTATAAAACATGATAAAATTTGAGTTACCTGGAATAAGATGTGAATTCTAAGGCTGTTAGCGCAAGACAAAGACAAATCGCGCGTTCACAACGGTTGAACGGAAATCCCCACTCCAAAAGGCAGTAGAGTAACGAGAGAGAGAGAGAGCGAGGAACACGTGTAACTTCTCTTTCTAACGCATAGAGAAATAGAAAAACTATGTGGAAAGCAAGCGCGGGGAAAGGGGGTGAGTTAACCAGCGGAAACGCAACATGCAGAATCAACGAAATTCCACTAGTCTACATGACTGCTTTTGCGATTAAGAAAGAATGAAAAAAAAGCCTAAAAACGTATTATGAAGTAATAAAGAATAAAAATGTTAAGAATTATCTAGAATGAATAAAAAGAAATAATTTTTATTTTGAAAGTTAAAATTCACTCAGAAATAAAATGGATTTTAATATTTTACCAAAAAGAAAGAAAAACTTGATTTTCTGGTAAAATATTACAGCACATAATGCCCATATAACCTAAAATTATTAAATAACGTAAAATTTAAATATTTCGCGATATCGTTAGGGTTGATTAATTGAATAAAAATCTGAGGGGCTCACAGGGGGCATGACCCCTCCAAATATTCATTTATTTTAATAGTTCTTTGTATCATATTTTTGTATATAAAAAAAAATCTGGTGTAAAACACTCACACGACTTTCTCTTGTCAATCTAAATAATGCCCCTATATAACCTAAAATTATTAACTAACGTAAAATTGAAATGTTACGCGATATCGTTAAGGGTGGTTAATTAAATAAAAATCTGCGGGGATCACAGGGGGCAACAATTTCACTTAGAAAAATACTTTAAAAAGTATTTTGTTGTTACTTTTTACTTTCTCTTGCCTATATCAATATACAGGAAGGAAAGTATTGTTTTCATGTCGATTTTTAGAAATCGAGTTTTCACCCCCCCAAAAACATGTTTTTAGCACACCCCCTGAACCCAAACAACATGTTTTTAGCGATTGGTCGGTGTGTGTGTGCGCGCGCGCACGTGTGTGTGTGTGTGTGAACATAATATCTCAAGAACGGAACATTGTACAAACTTGAAACTTGAAACTTAAGTTACATACCACTACCGGACCCGACACGAACATTTTCATCAAAATCGGTCAACCGGAAGTTGTAGTTTATTCGTGTAATTTTTCACTTTTTTGCTATTTTCTCTACGAAATTAAGAGATCTACAACTTTTATTTAAAATATTTTTGTACAGTGCCTAGTTTAGCGTGAAAGATCGATTTTCCCTATTTTTAAGCCAAAAGGTTGATTTTCATTTTGCGTCTTTCATTATATATGATTAAATAAGGTTGTTTATTGAGGTTAGTTCTTTGTTTATTTCTAATGTTTTATTACTATTGTTAGGTTTATTGTTAATTATTTGCATTGGCAAGAGAAAGTTGTGTGTGTGTTTCACACCAGATTTTTCTATTGTAATATTACATTTTTCACGATATCGTTAGGGGTGGTTAATTGAATAAAAATCTGCGGGGCTCACAGGGGGGCATGACCCCTCCAAATATTCATTTATTTTAATAGTTCTTTGTATCATATTTTTGTATAAAAAAAATCTGGTGTAAAACACTCTCACGACTTTCTCATGCCAATGCAAATAATGCCTCCATATAACCTAAAATTATTAAATAACGTAAAATTTAAGTATTTCGCGATATCGTTAGGGGTGGTTAATTGAATAAAACTCTGCGGGGGTCACAGGGGGCATGACCCCCTCCAAATATTTATTTATTTTAATAGTTCTTTGTATCATATTTTTGTATATAAAAAAAATCTGGTGTAAAACACTCTCACGACTTTCTCATGCCATTGCAAATAATGCCCCCATATAACCTAAAATTATTAAATAACGTAAAATTGACAATACTTAAATGGAAAACGGTTACAATTTTATGTTTTTCTGTATTTAAGTTAAATTACAGATTAAAATGTATGAAAATTTATATTTTTGAAAGGTCTAAACATTTTCTAATGGTTCCTTACTATAACAAATGTTCATTAATTTGTGGGAAGAAAATATCAACAAACTAATGAAATTTTTTTTTTGTAATTCCTAATATGTGTATGTGGCAATCTGTTCAGTTTAGAACAATAAGCAACCCCATGACCCAATGAGATGATGACGATGTGTATGACGTCTACATGAGACTGAAACCATCAAAAACAACCCACAACCACTGTCTAGCATTCAAATCCGTATAAAAGTAACTACCTTTACTAGGATTTGAACCAGGAACCTTCGTCTCCGAAAATCAGCTGTTAACCAGCTGTTAATCAGCTGTTAAACAGCTGATTTTGGCGACGACTTTACCTCTAGACCAACCCGGTGGGTTAAGTACTTGCCTAATACACAGTTAATTGTAATATTACATTTTACGCGATACCGTTAAGGGTGGTTAATTGAATAAAAATCTGCGGGGCTCACAGGGGGCATGACCCCCTGAAAATATTTATTATTTTAATAGTTCTTTGTATCATATTTTTGTATGAAAAAAATCTGGTATATAACACTCACGCAACTTTCTCTTGCCAATGCCTAAAAATGACTAATAATCTAGTAATAAAACATTAGAAATAAACAAAAAACTAACCTCAATAAACGTAACCTAATTATAATCAATAAAATATGAAAGACGCAAAATGAAAATCGATCTCAGTTTGCCTTAAAAATACGGAAAATCACTCTTTCACAATAAGCTAGGCTCTGAAGAGAAAAATGCTTTAAATAAAAGTTGTAGACCTTTTAATTTCCTATAAATTTGATTATATACACTTCTGTCATAAAATGCATAGTAAGGTCGAAATATTTAAAAAATCAATTTTTCACTCGTTTTCGTGAGAAAAAAATCATAAAATCGCTAATTACCGCTAAACTAAGCGTTAAACAAAAAAATGTTTGAAATAAAAGTTGTAGAATTTTAAATTCTCTACAACTTTTATTTGTATACATTTTTGGCTAAAATGCATATTAAAGCCGTAAACCTAATAACAACACTTTTTTACGTAAAAACATCTGTGGGTTTTTCTATTTTGTTATCAACGGCCGTGGTTAAGGTAAAGACGATTATGATAGGTTATTTGAAGGCGGTGTAGTGGCACACCTGTATAAGAGTCGAGTCACGCCGCATCACGCTCATGCATGTCTTCAAAAAGGAAAACGAGTAAGTACTACTTACCTAATAAACAATTTTTACTTTCTCTTGCCTATGTGAATATATGCCCAAAACGGGCAGGTGGAGTGTTATTTTAATTGCATTCTATCTGTTTGGTCCAGGTCTGAAAAAAATAGTTCTGTTTCTTATCACATAGTCAGCCACTTATATGACTGAACTATTAAAGAACAGAAGAGGTAGAGATGTAAAAGAAACTAATCAGAGTTATCTTCTCTGAGAGTAATGAATTTCACTATGCAGCCAGACCCTGTGGTGAATGAAGTGAAGTTGTCATTTGCAGGGTGGAAAGTGAGTGCTTTTCGGAGGGCCTGGCATGCTGATAAGCATACTCTTTCAACTTAGTGAGGAAGGCATTGGTAAACCACCTTACTCCTCGTTTTTACTTGGTAAAACCGCTAGAGGTTCAAACCAGCCTTTCAGCTGTTGACCTTACAATAACAACATATGAATATATAGGAAGAAAAGTATTGTTTTCATGTCGATGGATTGGTGTTAATCTGGCTCAAATATAATGAGAAGTATTTCGGATAATAATTAAATTTGGTGATGTAATTTTTATATTTTTTTTAAATACGGGTGTCTACTACCTTTTTGGATTTTTCTGAATTTGGATTTAAAGGGCTCCTCCCATTTTTGTTTTTTTTTTAATTTCTTTAAATGAAAATTTATGAACTTCATCTATTTTTTTCTTATTTTTGGATATTTTTGTAATATGAAATTGTATTGTTAAAATTTGATGTGTAACAGTTTCTATCATTTAATTTTTGGGTGCACCCTCATTTTCTTTATAAAATTGTATTTAAATATTTTTTTTTTGGTTTCTTAAAGTGGAGCTAGTCTGGCTCATAATTGTGAAACCTGCTCTTGTAAATCTTTGGACAGTAATAACACTAAACTTAAACTTGTTTTGAAATCTGCTGGCAAAAAACTGTTTTGTAAATTTTTTTTTATGTTCTGTTATTATTATGAGCTTCACATCTATACAAATTTTATACTAAAACTTATTGTACATTAAATAGTTAAGCAAGCATTTTTGTGTAAAGTGAATTTACTCCACAACCATTTTCCTAACTTTATGTACGCCTTTTCTTGGAAGGTGTAACACCACGAGTGCTATGAAGGTCACATATTAACCTCGCGCATCATTCAGTTTGTTTATTATGGTTTGCTACAGTACAATCACAGGGTAAGTAAAAAATTTATTGCCGGCCGCATTGGCGCAGTTGGTAACGTGCTCGCCTCTCATCATGCGGTCCTGGGTTCGAATCCCACTCAGGCACGGCATATTTTCATAAATTCGAAAAAATCATTTCATCCTCCATTGTAAACAGTTACACCGCAACGTCGTCGTTAATGACCACACCAGTTGATGCGACGTTAAATAATAAAAAAAATAAAAAATCTGGTGTGAAACACTCACACGACTTTCTCTTGCCAATGCAAATAATTAACAATAAACCTAACATTAGTAATAAAACATTAGAAATAAACGAAAAACTAATCTCAATAAGCATAACCTAATTTTAATCATATATGAAAGACGCAAAATGAAAATCGACCTCAGTTTGGCTTAAAAATACGGAAAATCACTCACACTAAACTAGGCTCTGCAGAGAAAAATGCTCTAAATAAAAGTTGTAGATCTTTTAATTTCCTACAAATTTGATTATATACACTTTTGTCGTGAACTGCATACTAAGGCCGAAATCTTAAAAAATTTGATTTTTCACACGTTTTCGTGAGAAAAAAAACAGAAAATTGCTAATTACCGCTAAACTAAGCGTTATGCAAAAAAATGTTATGAATAAAAGTTGTAGAATTTTAAATTTTCTACAACTTTTATTATATACATTTTTACGCTTAAATGCATATTAAAGCCGCAATCTTAAAAAAAACAATTGTTTTACGTAAAAACAGCCTCATCGAGAATTTCAGCAAACATGGTGCTTACCCTATCTTGTAGAGCATAAAAAAATGAGTAAACCAGGCGATTTAAAAAAAAATCGTATGACCAGTTTTTCAGAAAATCGCAAAAAAGTGAAAAATGACACGAATAAACTACTACTTCCGGTTGACCGATTTTGATGAAAATGTTCGTGTCTGGTCCGGTAGTGGTATGTAACTTCAGTTCTGAATTTCAAGTTTGTACGATGTTCCGTTCTTGAGATATTTTGTTCACACATACACACACAGACCAATCGCTAAAAACATGTTTTTTGGGTTCAGGGGGTCTGAAAACGTGTAGATCCGGTGAAAACTTAATATCTAAAAATTGATATGAAAACAGTACTTTCCTTCTTATATAATTCATATAGGCAAGCGAAAGTAAAAATAAAATTAATTATTATTATTACTCCGTGAGTACAATATTAGTTACTGATATTAGTTCCTCTCTCTTCCACCAGTTGATCGCTCGATTTAGCACAACAAAATACAGATTTGTTCAAAAGTTATAAAAGTTTTAAAATGTGGGTACTTTTGTCGATTTTTTTATTATTTTAAATAACTTCGATACATAGAAAATATTACTTTATAACATTTAAATTTATTTTAAGTAAACTAAAACATTTTTAATGCGTTCAAATTATGTTTGTCAACCTGATCAAAGTTTCCAAATCAAAAACAGATGTTCTTTGTTTACATGTTTTAGTAGAGCTTGTTTTTGCGATGTTGTTTCAAATTGATAGTAATACTCATATATATTGTCTGAGTTATAAAAATGGATAATAATCTTAATATTCAGGTAATTATATATTATAATTATTCGTGAAGAAGATATACGGGCTGATTAGAGAAAGGTGGTGATGAATATTCATCTGTGAGAAGTGATGATGTTAGTGTCCAAGTTTCAAAACACAATATTACTTTGTGTTTACTAAATTAAAAATATAAAAAATTAAAGCTAAACAGCAGATTCAACGTTACTGTTATCAGTCTCATGATCAATTTCACTAGTAATTTTTTTTTTAAATAACATTATTTGCAATTAGTTTTTCAAAAATAAAATATAAGCAAATCTTTTGTATTTACAAATCACAAGTTGAGGCCTCATTACCCGGAGTACCTCGCATTATATCAATTATTCATGTGTTCAAAGAGAAAATTACTATGTACAAAGATATTTATATTTTACAATATAGAATACTTTTCACTAAAATTTTATATGGATTTAAACTCTTTCAGACAAGTCCAAAAGATGGTAACGTTTCAGGCGCGTAACTTCTTCTGCATTGTTTCACTAGTAATATCAAATCAATTCAACCATCATAAACAAAAGCAAACGTTTACTGGTAGATAGTCTTCAAGTGAACACGCATATTAGCAATGAATCTGTAGTCCAATTTCTGAATGAATTAATGTTAACAATTAATGGGAAAAAGTGTCAGTACCTAGGTACAGTTCAAAAACAAACACAATGCAAGGGAAAACAGAGAACTGCATGTCTTTATACAAAATAATATCCTAGATCATGTGCAAACAGTGAAATTTCTAGGAGTGTCACTAGATAGGACCCTATCGTGGGATTGTTACACCGACCAAATTTGTGGTAAAATATCATCTGGGGTATTTATATTAAAACGAATTGCCAGATTAAATGATAAAAAATTGCCAACAGCTTATCATGGTTTAATTTTATCTCATATCAGGTATGCCATATTGGTATGAGGTAATTCATCACAGGGTAACACGGAGAGAGTTTTTAAAATACAGAAAAAAGCTATTAGGTTTATATTAGCTATTTAAAGCTATTTAGGTTTAGCTATTATGATGGGAGTCAACCACTTTACCTCATGCAGATCACTATTTAAAGAGCTACAATTGCTCACAGTTCCTTCTTTGTACATTTTTCAAGTGATAATGTATGTTAAGAAAAATACCTTTTTACAGAATTTAGATGTTCACAACCACTACACAAGAAACAGAATCGATTATGTTGCTAATCACAACTCTAAATTGTTTGAACAAAAACCAACTTATGCAGGTAGAAAATACATCAATAATTTGCCTCAAGGTTTAAAAAGTTGTGACAATTAAAGTCATTTTAAAAAAAAAGCTAAAACAATATTTGATTGATTAAACATTCTACAGTGTGCACGAATTCCTTTCTAAATAGTTTTGGTTGAAAAGTATTTAACTTGTAATTAAACAAATATTGTGTACTATTTGATACAAAGGGGTTCATGACAAGCCTACTGAGTTAAGCAGTAGCAGGAAAAATCATTGGTAAGTGATGAATTTATCATTGTGTTTGATTTTTTTATTTTTCATTTTGTGTGATATTTGATTCAATGGGATTCATGACAAGCCCAGCTGACGATATGAAACTGTATAAACATATATATAATTTTGATGACTGTAAACTTCTTCAAAAAGACTTGGATAATGTCTATTTATGGTGTGAAAAAAATCATTTTGATGACTATAAACTTCTTCAAAAAGACTTGGATAATGTCTATTTATGGTGTGAAAAAAATCATTGTGAGTTAAACATTAATAAATGTAAATATATGATATTTTCCAACCAAATTAATTTCCATATATTTGATTATTCTGTAAAAAATGAAAAAATAGATTTAGTCCATGAGATCCGTGATTTAGGGGTGCTAATTGACAGTAAATTAACATTCAAGCAACACATCCATATGATTGTGAATAATGGTTATAGGTTACTCGGGTTTATATTTAGAAATACGAAGCAGTTTGATGGAATTGAGGTCCCAATAAGGCTATTTGAAGCTCTAGTTAGAAGCAGGTTAGAACATGCTGCTATTGTGTGGAATCCCCATCATCTGAATTACATAGACTCGATTGAAAAAATTCAAAATAGATTATTGCATCTCCTATATTACAAAAAATATGGTATGTAATGCCCTTTAGGGTTTTCTATGGAGACGATGAGAAGAATTTTTGACATAAAATCCCTTGAAGTCAGACGAAATGTGATGTGTATGCAATTTTAATATAAAATATTAAATAATAAGGTTGACCTAGAGGATATTGTTAAAAACATTTTTTATTATGTACCTTTTGTTAGATCCAGGACTTTTAATCTGTTTTATTTGCCTAAAGTGAACACTGTGCAATACAGTAATACTTTCTTAATACGGACAATATCCTTTTTTAATAAATTTAATCTGGAACTCGACCCTTTTTTTGATAATTACAAACAATTTTCATCAAAATGTTATCAGGCGCTCACCAACCAATAAATGACATAAATTCACAGAGCAGACTCGCATCTTTTTCTTTCTTTCTTCCGTTCCTTCTTTCTTTTTACTTTTTTCTATTGTTTCTTTTTCCTTTTCCTTTTATTAATTTATAAATAAATAATATTATTTTTGATCAAGTTTTGCTAAACTATTTTTTGTGGGAATTTTTGTTTTTTTTCTTCTTATTAATTTATTATTATAGTAAGTAATTTTATTGAAACATTATTTTATTTTTATGAGAAAAAGAGACAAAAAGTGTATTAGCATGTATATTATGTAAATAAAATAGTTATAAGCAAATATTGTTTTGTAAATATGTAAATTTTATGTCAATAAGGCTTATATGGATAAGTTCTGTTAGCCTTTATATTGTTGTAAATAAATAAATAAAATAAAAGCCTACTGAAGTAAGCAGTAACAAAAACAATTTTTGGTGGTAAGTGATGAATTTATCATTGGTGATAAACTTTCAGTTTATCAGTTTTATCTTGACATGTCCTATACTCCCACAAGGAGTCTCCTGGATGCAAAATAAAACTTCGAACCAATTTTTTTTTGTCGGTTATGTCTGTACATTTTTTTTTCTTTGGTTGTACAGAAGAATGTTGAAGATACCATGGACGGACAGGGTGACCAACACCGAGGTACTGCGCCAAATGAGCAAGAAACCGGAGGTAATAAACATCACAAAGTGTCGCAAATTGGAATACCTTGGTCATATAATGAGGAACCACGGTAGATATGAACTGTTGCAGCGCATCCTGCAGGGTAGATTGGATGGTGGAAGGCGGCCAGGCCGAAGAAGAATATCCTGGCTTGCTAACCTGGGAGACTGGTATGGACAAAGCTCAGCCCAACTTTTCCGCATTGCAGAGGACAGGACCAAGATAGCTATGATGGTAGCCAACGTTCGAACCGGACAGGCACGTTAAGAAGAAGAACTGCTTAGCTCAGTAGGCTTGTCATGAACCCCTTTGTTGATGATACATCTTCAGTCATTTGTATAAAACAGTTTTGTATAAATGACTGAAGATGTATAATCTTCTGTAAATTTTAAATAAGTGAGATAACGATTTTTTATTTACTCTGATGATGGTGGATCCACCGAAACACGTGTAAGTAAGAATAAAAATAAAGGTGACACAGTTTAAAAAGAAGGTTGGTGAAATTATTATATTAATTCATTATACGGATAATTTAGTTCACTTCTTTTCTGCATGTGTCATGCTATTACCTATTATTCTAATACATTGTATTTCTTTTTTTTTAGTGCGTCCAGGAGACTCCAAGAGGAGTATAGGACATGTCAGTTATAACGCCTGAAATACATATAAGAATCACACAATGTATCGCTACTATCAACAAAGAAATTCTTGTACGCTATAAAAAGTTTCACCGATCAAGTAATTTTTCAGATTTTTTTTTAAAGGAATGCAAATTATCACAACATTTTAAAAATTGGGGTAATTTATTCATAAATTTTCTCCCTGCATAAGTAGGTTTTTGTTGAAACAATTTTGTGGAGTTATTAGCCACATATTAATCATTCCTGTTTCTCGTGTTATGATTGTGAACATTGAAATTCTGCATAAAATTAATTTGCTTAACATACATAATCACCTGAAAAATGTAGAGAGAGGAAACTGTAAGCAATTTAAGCTCCTTAAATAGTGGTCTGCATGAGGTTAGCTAACCAGCTATAACCTTAGTTAGCTCCCACAATACACCTAATATTTTTCTTTTGAATTTTAAAAATCTGGTGTGAAACACTCACACACCATTCTTTGCCAATGCAAATAATTACAATATAATGTAACATTCGTTATAAAACATTAGAAATAAACAAAAAACTAACCTCAAAAAACATAACCTAATTTTAATCATGAGTGAAGACGCAAAATGAAAATCGACCTCAGTTCGACTTAAAAATACGGAAAATCACTCTTTCACGCTAAACTAGGCTCTGTAGAGAAAAATGCGTTAAATAAAAGTTGTAGATTTTTTAATTTTCTATAAATTTGATTATAAACACTTTTTTCATAAAATGAATACTAAGGCCGAAATCTTGAAAAAATCGATTTTTCACACGTTTTCGTGAGAAAAAAACAGAAAATTGCTAATTACCGCTAAACTAAGCGTCATACAAAAAAATGTTTGAAATTAAAGTTGTAGAATTTTACATTCTCTACAACTTTTATTATGTAACGTTTTGCGCTAAAATGCATATTAAAGCCGCAATCTTAAAAAGAAAATGTTTTTACGTAAAAACAGCCTCACGCAGAATTTCAGCAAACATGGCGCCTACCCTATCTTGTAGAGAATAAAAAATTGAGTAAACCAGGCCATTTTAAAAAAAATCGTAGGACCAGTTTTTGAGAAAATCGCAAAAAAGTGAAAAATTATACGAATAAACTCCAACTTCTGGTTGACCGATTTTGATGAAAATGTTAGTGTCGGGTCCGGTAGTGGTATGTTACATAAGTTTCAAGTTTCAAGTTCGTACAATGTTCCGTTCTTGAGATATTTTGTATACACACACACACACATACAGACCAATCGCTAAAAACATGTTTTTTGGATTCAGGGGGTCTGAAATTGTATAGATCCGGTGAAAACTCGATTTCGAAAAATCGACATGAAAACAATACTTTCCTTCCTATATATTTATATAGGCAAGAGAAAGTAAAAAGTTTATATAAACATGGGTCCGGAAATGCTTCGTTACCGAGTTATGGCTAGCGAAAGATTTCGCCCGGATTTCAGCTCACCAGGTGAAATGAGGTCTTTCTGAAATTCTGGTAAGATAGATAAAGGGGTGAATTCAATTGTTTCTTATGGTTTCTGACCTGATAAATTTAATAAAATAGGTCCCAGTACTGTAAGTTAAGTAGTTTTTGAGAAAACCAGTGTCAAATGCAAAATATGGTGTGAAAAAACATTTTATTAAAACAACATTAATACTCAGACGTATCAATGAAGCTTTTACGCAGTTAAAGGAAACCTTGTTGAATTACGAAATGCAACAAGAGCCATCCTAAAACGAGCAGAAAAATGCATTGAAGTCGGCGAAGACACTTTTGAAAATTTACTGTAACTTGGTTGAATAGGTTTAGATTAATGTTTTTCCGGTTAATTTTACTTTGTACTGTTATGAATAAAAATTCATTTAATCAAACATTTATTCGCTTCCTGTGTACTTTATTTACACCGTTTTTTTGAGAATAAAATTTTCTACAAGGTTTATTCAAAATTTTTATCTGTTTCTTGATGAAATAACAAAGTTATTGTTGGCCAAAAATGAAAAAAATGTGTTTTTTTCACTCCATTTTTTGCATTTGACACTGGTTTTCTCAAAAACTACTTAACTTAGAGTTCTGCGATCTGTTTTATTCAATTTATCAGGTCAAAAACTATAAGAAATGATTGAATTCGTCCCTTAATCTACTTTACCAGAATTTCAGGAAGACCTCATTTCACCTGGTGAGCTGAAATCCGGGCGAAATCTTTCGCTAGCCATAACTCGGTAACGAAGCATTTCCGGACCCATGTTTATATAAACTTTTTCATTATGTTTACATGTACAATGAGCTCCCAAAGTTACTGTTTATCTTCGTGAATCACCCTGTATAATTGGGTGACCATGTGATAAGAGAGACAACTACCAGATTGACTGCATATAATTTAACGCTTCAACTATCTGTTAAGGGCAATATGTAATAATATGTAGTGTTGTTTAGGTGATCAGCCTGTAGACTGGTTTGAACCTGTAGAGGTTATTCTAAGTAAAACGAGGAGTGAGGTGGTTTACCATTGCCACAACTCACTCAGTGGAAAAGTACACTTATCAGCATGCCGGGCCCTCTGAAAAGCACATATTTTCCACTCTGCAAATAACCCCTTCACTTCATTCACCACAGGGTCCAACTGTATTATGAAATTCATTACTTTCAGAGGAGATAACTCTGATTAGTGTCACAGTACACTTCTACTTCTTCTGTGCTTAAACGATTCAGTCAATTAATTGGATGACCATGTGATAAGAAACACAACTATTTATTTTAGCCCTGCAACTAACAGATTGAGTGTAAATAATCTGACACTCCACCTGTCCGTTATGGGCACAACTATGTACTGGTAATGCAATATAATCATTCAAAAATAAATCTTTATAATGCATCCTGCAGTTTGAAATTATTTCTATTTCATATAATGAATTAATATAATAATTTCACTAACCTTCTTCTTAAACTGCGTCACCTTTATTGTAATTTCTACTTACACGTGTTTCGGTGGATCCACCATCATCAGAGTAAATGAAAAATTGAAACTAAAAAATTTTTTCACATTTATTTAAAATTTACAGAAGATGGTACATATTCAGTCACTTGTATAAAACTGATTTAAAATTAATTTATTTTAATTTATCCCTTCTCATATTTACTTATATTTATGTAAATTTTAAATAAATGTGAAAAAATTTTTTAGTTTCAATTTTTCATTTACTCTGATGATGGTGGATCCACCGAAACACGTGTAAGTAGAAATTACAATAAAGGTGACGCAGTTTAAGAAGAAGGTTAGTGAAATTATTATATTAATTCATTATATGAAATAGAAATGCAATATAAGTTGACAATCGTCAGCGAGAGTAAGACTGGACTATGCGAGGGTTGGAAGTGCTACTATGTGTGCTTTTCTAAATACATCATAGCGACAGCTCTAACCATGATATCATGTTGTAGTTTTACTCTTACATTGATTCATTATGTTTACAACTATGTCGTTTTATAAACATCCCATTCTATTATTTATCGATTCTTAATAATTATCGTAAATAATAAACATTCATGCTAAATAAGCCATAATATTAGGCCTAACCTATATTTAGTATCCTTTTTCGTCATCATTAGTAAACTGAATTACTCCACTCTGACATTTGTAGTGATAGACTAGTTAGTCCGTGAGTTCCGTCGACGCGAGCTTATTATCAAGAGTAATACTAGTTTTACGGTAATTTCAAAATGTTATTCTATTTTTAGGGTTCTCTTATTTCATTATTTTCAGTAAAGTTATGTTAAATTGCAATTGAATTTTAAACAATTCACTTTCTTTAAATGATTACATTAGTTGTTAGTTATTTAGTGTTAGGGGGTGATGAGGTGTTAGTGTATTAGTGTAAGTGTGTTGTGGGGTGGTTGATAGATGATAGTGTTATGTAAGTAGGATAGATGGACTTATACTCTCCTCCCACTTCATTATTATAGGCCCAATCGTCAACTTATAGCTCCTTACCTATACCTGTTCTGGTCATATGATTGTGTGACCATGTGATAAGAGAGACAACTAACAGATCGAGTGCATATACAGTAAAACCTCTTTAATCCGGCACGTTTGGGACTCGAAGCTTGCCGGATTAAAGGAAATTCCGGATTCTGGAGGTTATTAATAAAATAAAAACAAGTTAGGAAGGGATTATATGAGGGGACAACAATCCGTCTGCAAGTAAATGATAAGTTAACAGAAGCCATCTTGGTAAATAAGGGAGTTCGACAGGGCTGCAGTATGTCGCCGACTTTATTTAACATATATATAGACGACATGTTGCAAACATGGAAAATAGGCATTAATTCAGGAATACAACTCTCAGAACAGATGAAGCTCAATCACATGATCTATGCAGATGACTTGGTATTAATACAGCAAAGCGAAGACGAGTTACAGAAAGCGGTTTTTATGTTAGACAAAATGTCTGAGAAATATAATTTGAAAATATCGCAGACAAAAACTAAAACTATGGCATTTAAAGGAAAATACACCGTAAGAACTAAAATAGAATTAGGAGGCAGAGTGCTTGAACAAGTCTCTCATTTCAAATATCTTGGTAATGATGTTTCGTATGACTTTGACAAAGATGTGCTTTACAAACTATCTAAATTTCAAAGCATTTGTGGCAATATACATAAACATCTGAAACGGAAAACAAGAAAAGATACGAGATTTAAGTTTTACGATACAATTGCTGTCCCTACTTTGATGTATGGCGGTGAGTCCTGGATACATACAAAAAAGGTAGACAGCAAAATCCAGGCTGCAGAAATGAGATTCTTACGAAGTGTATATGGATGCAGCCGAAGAGATAGGCTACGAAATGAAGAAATTAGAAAAACACTGAATGCCTTACCGTTGCTAGACAAAATCAAGCAGAACAGGAGCAGATGGTGCAGCCATTTGAATCGTATGCCAGGCAAGAGAATACCAAAAGCCGCCAGAAACTACAAACCTACAGGAAGAAGAGATATAGGACGACCGAGGAACAGATGGGTACCGGAACAGGTTCAAGAAACCTAATCCTTGGAAGTGAAGAAGAAGAAGAAGATTAATAAAAATACAGGAGTCGTATAAAAAAATAACACAATTTGTACTAGAAACTTTTACTGTATGTATTTTTATTTAAACATGGGTTATTTAAACAATATAAATCAGAAAATAAGTACAGGAGAAATATTAAAATGCATTTTTTAAGTACAGTACATGATGAAATAAATTTGAATACAGTACAGTACGTACTGTACTATTCGTGGTTTTTAGCAACAGCACTGGTAGATGGCTGGAAAAAAGATCTAAAATCTACTTGCTTCTTGCAACTAGCATTTTTTTTATTTAAAAAATAATTTTTTATTACATGCAAGTTCATAACTTCGGCCATACTGTATTGTTTATTTGACTCGGCAAATTTTACAAACGTGACGCTTTGTGGCTCTTGAGTGTCAGCGGCAGCTGTCGGGTTGCTCACTTTACAATGTTCATTGTGAAGGCAATTCTATAATTTTTGTCTATTGCCGTTGATGCCGGATTATAGACAATTCCGGACTATAGAATGCCAAATTAAGGAGGATTTACAGTAATTTAACACTTCAACTGCGTGTTAAGGGCAACATGTAATACTATGTAAGTCATTTATGTTTCTCTTATTTTTGTTTGTGTTATCTGTTATTTGCAGACTGGCTGAGAAAGTTGTTGGAATTGCATCGGCTGAAAGCGGAGATTAATTCTTGTGGCGAAAGTTAAGTTAAATGTAGCATCTTGTTGGAAAATTTTGAAATCCGTCGCGCAGTGACCTGTTGCTTCTGGCTAGAAGACTAGAAGGATCAAGGATCAAGGTAAGTGCAATTTCATTGAAATACCGTGTGCGGGCGGCATAAGTCGCTACCCGTCGCTAGAAAATTACATGTTCACTCACTGAAGTGGTGTGGGGGGGGTAACCTTGAACGCCAGTACGTTTACACTAGTCATGGGTTGGCACAGCAAAATAGGTGAGCTAGCACACCCCGCTCTGCACACTTGAGTGAACGGCACACAGCGTGCCACCGTACAATTGAACGATGAGATGGGGTGAACTGTGGCAGTGAACTAGTAGATTCTAGATTCTAATACGACAGCACTGAGCTGAGCTATGTGAATAAACAGAGAGTGAGTCAAGCCGAGGGTGACTTTTGCTCACTCCTTCGCACACAGCACGTTGTGTTTGCGCGTGCGTCAACCTGAACGTTCATGCATCCCTTTCCACAAACAAATTTTTGTCATGTGTCTATCTTTATTTCGTTCGCACGTGGTAAAATTGTTACAGTACAGTACAATGGTATTTTACAACCACTCGTCTCAGGGTTGTTGTAGTATAGTATGAAAGAATAATGACCCCCTCTCCGCACCCTCACAAACAGTGGCAGAGTTTGATACGAAATGTATACTTTTCATGCAGCGTTTAGGTATAGGTAGCCCTTGCTATGATGCGACTGGAGAAAAGTGGTTTAGCTGTGGAGGGAATGTACAAGTCAGCTCTGTGCGGAGAGCGTGCTGCGTGGGGAGAAACGCTCGGTGTGCTGGTGTGCTGGTCGTTGAAAATAAAAGAGCTGGTAGCTCACCGCTCAGTTAAAAGAACTAGTTCTTTTGTGCGACTCGCTCATGACCGTCACATCACTAGTTTACACATCTGCCGTTTCAGTTCTACTCGTGTATTCGTGTTAGTTGCTACCCCCACATATTCATTTGCTACGGTTAAAGACGTCTTTCATTATAAATAGAAAACTGTCACTTCAACAGAGAGTATTAATCAGAGATTATACAGCAGTGGAGCAAATTTAATTGTAATTACGATAAAGTACGTGATCAGGTCTGCATAAAATTTCCTAATGTTTTGACGCCGTGCATGAAAAGTATGTATAATTTAAATAAACGCTTTGAAAGCACAGGTTCAGTCAATGATTTACCCGGATCTGGTCGCCCTGTATCAGTTACTACTGAAGAAAATTTACACCACGTTGCACAATCATTTGTCAATTCTCCAAATAAATCAGCAAGACGTGCTTCCACAGAGTTACGCATTTCGGATAGAATTGTTAGAAGATCAACGTTAAAAATGAAACCACACAGGCCGGCCTTACTGCAAGCTGTACATGTACACAATGTATAAAATCTACAATGCATGTATGAATGTTTGGGATAGCGACTTATGCCGCACCCTGTACATTGATGTTTGTATTCATTATACAGGGTGATTCATGAAGTTTTACTTGTACTTTCTGAGCTCACTCTACCGGCCAAAAAAAGAAATTTTTTTTAATTTGTCTTGCCTTTATGAATATATAGGAAGGAAAGTATTGTTTTCATGTCGATTTTAAGAAATCGAGTTTTCACCGGATCTATACGTTTTCAGACCCCCTGAACCCAAAAAACATGTTTTTAGCGATTAGTCTGTGTGTGTGCGTGTGTGTATCTGTGTGTGTGTGTGTGTGTGTGTGTGTGTGTGCGTGTATCTGTGTGTGTGTGTGTGTGTGTGTGTGTGTGTGTGTGTGAACAGAATATCTCAAGAACGGAACAACGTACGAACTTCAAACTTGAAATTTAAGTTACATACCGCTACCGGACCCGACACGAACATTTTCATCAAAATGGGTCAACCGGAAGTAGTAGTTTATTCGTGTAATTTTTCACTTTGTTGCGATTTTCTCAAAAACTGGTCCTACGATATTTTTAAAAATCGCCTGGTTTACTCAATTTTTTATTCTCTACAAGATAGGGTAGGCGCCATGTTTGCTGAAATTCTTGGTGAGGGTGTTTTCTCGTAAAAACGTTGTTTTTTTAAGATTACGGCTTTAATATGCATTTTAGCGCAACAATTTATATAATAAAACTTGTAGAGAATTTAAAATCCTACAACTTTTATTTCAAACATTTTTTTGTATAACGCTTAGTTTAGCGGTAATTTGCGATTTTCTGTTTTTTTCTCACGAAAATGTGTGAAAAAATGATTTTTTTAAGATTTCGGCCTTAGTGTGCATTTTACGACAAAAGTGTATATATTAAAATTTATAGAAAATTAAAAGATCTACAACTTTTATTTAAAACATTTTTCTCTACAGAGCCTAGTTTAGCGTGCAAGTGTGATTTTCCGTTTTTTTAAGCCAAACTGAGTTTGATTTTCATTTTCCGTCTTTCACTCATGATTAAAATAAGTTTATGTTTATTGAGGTTAGTTTTGTTTATTTCTAATGTTTTTTTGTAGATAATAGTGTAATTTTTCTAACTTAGGAATACTAATATTGGTTTTTAGTAAATTTTAATTATTTGGAATTGTAAATTTTATATCTAGATAAGTTTCAGTAAGCTTTGTAATAATAATTGTTAAAAATATTTTTAGTAATAATTACTGATATAATTTATATATAATAATGTACAGCTTATTCCCGCGCACAGGCTCGTCCTATGCGGGAATTAGTATACAGGGTGATTCACGAAGATATGCAGAAACTTTGGGAGCCCATTTTACATGTAAAAATAATGAAAAAAGTTTATATAAACATGGGTCCGGAAATGCTTTGTTTCCAAGTTACGGCTAGCGAAAGTTTCGCCTGGATTTCAGCTCACCAGGTGAAATGAGGTCTTCCTGGAATTCTGGTAAGGTAGATTAAGGGGCGAATTCAATCATTTCTTATGGTTTTTGATCTGATAAATTGAATAAAACAGGTCCCAGAACTTTAAGTTAAATAGTTTTTAAGAAAGTCAGTGTCAAATGCAAAAAATGGAGTGAAAAACACATTTTTTCATCTTTGGGCAAGAATAACTTTGTTATTTCACCAAGAAACAGTTAAAATTTTTCAATAAAACATGTAGAAAATTTTATTCTGAACAAACCGGTGTAAATTAAGTACACAGAAAGCGAATAGTTTTTGAGAAAACCAGTGTCAAATGCAAAAAATGGAGTGAAAAAAAACACATTTTTTTATCTTAGTTTTTCCGGTTAATTTTACTTTGTACTCTTATGAATAAAAATTCATTTAATCAAACATCTATTCGCTTTCTGTGTACTTAATTTACACCGGTTTGTTCAGAATAAAATTTTCTACATGTTTTATTCAAACATTTTAACTGTTTCTTAGTGAAATAACAAAGTTATTCTTGCCCAAGGATGAAAAAATGTGTTTTTCACTCCATTTTTTGCATTTGACACTGGTTTTCTTAAAAACTATTTAACTTACAGTTCTGGGACCTGTTTTATTCAATTTATCAGATCAAAAACCATAAGAAACGATTGAATTCGCCCCTTAATCTACCTTACCAGAATTCCAGGAAGACCTCATTTTACCTGGTGAGCTGAAATCCAGGTTCCGAACCCATGTTTATATAAACTTTTTTCATTATTTTTACATGTAAAATGAGCTCCTAAAGTTTCTGCATATCTTCGTGAATCACCCTGTATATGTTAATGTAAATGTATTTTGTATATTTAATAAAAAATTCAATTCAAAATGTTAGGTTATATTGTTAAATATTTGCATTGGCAAGAGAAAGTTGTGTGAGTGTTTCACACCAGATTTTTTATTAGTACCTTATTACCAATAATGAGATATTTTAATTTTTTTTTTGTAATCCCTAATTTGTGTACGTTGCAAACTGTTCAATTGAGACCAATAAGCAACCCCATGACCCAATCAGATGAGGTTGATGTGTATGAAGTGTAAATGAGACTGTTTAGTCTTCTACAGACTCAGGTCGACTATTCCTGAGAGAGTATGGTTAATTGAACCATCAAAGTACATCGGTAACCACTGTCTAGAATTCAAATCCGTATAAAAGTAACTACCTTTACTAGGATTTGAACCAGGAACCTTCATCTCCGAAAATCATTTTGGCGACAACTTTACCTCTAGACCAACCCGGTGGGTTAATTTTAAATAACATCGTATGAATTACAGTATAAATGAAATTCATCACCTTACCTTTGGTTCCTTTTTACTTTCTCTTGCCTATACGAATATATAGGAAGGAAAGTATTGTTTTCATGTCCCACACTTCACCCGAATATACACCTAAACAGACCCTCTCACACCCACACAAACACGTTTTTAGCGATTGGTCTGTGAGTGTGTCAACAGAATATCTCAAGAACATAACATCGTACGAACTTGAAACTTAAGTTACATAAGACTATTGGACCCGACACGAAAATTTTCATCAAAATCTGCCAACCGAAAGTAGTAGTTTATTCGTGTAATTTTTCACTTTTTTGCAATTTTCTCAAAAACCGGTCCTACGATTTCTTTTAAAATCGGCTGGTTTACTCAAGTTTTTATTCTCTACAACGTAGGGTAGGCACCATGTTTGCTGAAATTCTTGGTAAGGATGTTTTCACATAAAAAAATTGTTTTTTTAAGTTTACAGCTTTAATATGCATTTTAGCGCAAAAGTTTACATAATAACAGTTGTAGAGAATTTAGAAACCTACATCTTTTATTTCAAACTTTTTTTGCATAACGCTTAGCTTAGCAGTAATTAGCGATTTTCTGTTTTTTTTCTCACAAAACCGTGTGAAAAATCGAATTTTTAAAAGATTTCGGCCTTAGTATGCATTTTACGACAAAAGTCCATAGCATTAAATTTATAGAAAATTAAGAGATTTACAACTTTTATTTAGAGCATTTTTCTCTACAGAGCCTAGTTTAGCGTGAAAGAGTGATTTTCCTTATTCTTAAGCCAAACTGAGGTCGATTTTCATTTTGCGTCTTTCACTCACGATTAAAATTAGGTTATGTTTATTGCGGTTAGTTTTTTTTGTTATTTCTAATGTTTTATTACTAATGTTAGGTTGGACTTCAGGCCAGCCCAGTCAGTCAGCTGGCAGTAAGTCGCTATTATTTGTTAAGTAACACCGGTTAGGCAAGCGACTTTGTATGGTGACCAGTTGACAGCTATCTATGAACAAACTCTACTGGGGGTCCCTGTTCAAACTCATGTCTAATCCACTTCAAAAAATACAGCGAAAAGCGGCGATCAAATTGAATAGTTGTCAACAATGTACAGTTCCCAATAACAAAATAAAAGCTAAAAAAAAAATCTGGTGTGAAATACTCACACAACTTTCTCTTGCCAATGCAAATAATTAACAATAAACCTAACATTAGTAATATAACATAAAAAATAAACAAAAAACTAACCTCAAAAAACATTAGTGAAATACGCAAAATGAAAATCGACCTCAGTTTGGCTTAAAAATACGGAAAATCGCTCCTTCACGCTAAACTAGGCACTGTACAAAAAAAGCTTTAAATAAAAGTTGTAGATATTTTAATTTTTTACAAATTTTATTATACACACTTTTGTCGTAAAATGCATTCTAAGGCCGAAATCTTAAAAAAATCGATTTTCACACGTTTTCGTGAGAAAAAAACAGAAAATTGCTAATTACCGCTAAACTAAGCGTTATACAAAAAAATGTTTGAAATAAAAGTTGTAGGATTTTAAATTCTCTACAACTTTTATGATGTAACGTTTTGCGCTAAAATGCATATTAAAGCCGCAATCTTAAAAAGAAAATGTTTTTACGTAAAAACAGCCTCACGCAGAATTTCAGAAAACATGACGCCTAACCTATCTTGTAGAGCATAAAAAATGTAGTAAACCAGGCGATTTTTAAAAAACATCGTAGGACCAGTTTTTGAGAAAATCGCAAAAAAGTGAAAAATTATACGAATAAACTACTACTTCCGGTTGACCGAGTTTGATGAAAATGTTCGTGTCGGGTCCGGTAGTGGTATGTAACTTAAGTTTCAAGTTCGTACGATGTTCCGTTCTTGAGATATTTTGTATACACACACACACAAACAGACCAATCGCTAAAAACATGTTTTTTGGGTTCAGGGGGTCTGAAAACGTATAGATCCGGTGAAAACTCGATTTCGAAAAATCGACATGAAAACAATACTTTCCTTCTTATACAGGGTGATTCATGAAGTTCTCCCCCCACTTCTACAGCACATTGTACTAGTAAAAATAATGAAAAAATGTTATATAAACATAGGTCCGAAAACGCTTCGTTAGCGAGTTACAGCTAGCGAAAGTTTCGCCTGGATTTCAGTTCACCAGGTGAAATGAGGTCTTCCTGGAATTGTGGTAAGGTAGATTAAGGGGCGAATTCAATCATTTCTTATGGTTTTTGATCTGATAAATTGAATAAAACAGGTCCCAGAACTGTAAGTTAAATAGTTTTTGAGAAAACCAGTGTCAAATGCAAAAAATGGAGTGAAAATCACATTTTTTCATCTTTGGGCAAGAATAACTTTGTTATTTTATCAAGAAACAGTTAAAAATTTTCAATAAAAAATGTAGAAAATTTTATTCTGAACAAACCGGTGTAAATAAAGTACACAGAAAGCGAATAGTTTTTGAGAAAACCAGTGTCAAATGCAAAAAAATGGAGTGAAAAAAACACATTTTTTCATTTTAGTTTTTCCGGTTAATTTTACTTTGTACTCTTATGAATAAAAACTCATTTAATCAAACATCTATTCGCTTTCTGTGTACTTAATTTACACCGGTTTGTTCAGAATAAAATTTTCTACATGTTTTATTGAAAAATTTTAACTGTTTCTTGGTGAAATAACACAGTTATCCTTGCCCAAAGATGAAAAAATAAGTTTTTCACTCCATTTTTTGCATTTGACACTGGTTTTCTTAAAAACTATTTAACTTACAGATCTGGGACCTGTTTTATTCAATTTATCAGATCAAAAACCATAAGAAATGATTGAATTTGCCCCTTAATCTACCTTACCACAATTCCAGGAAGACCTCATTTCACCTGGTGAACTGAAATCCAGGCGAAACTTTCGCTAGCTGTAACTCGCTAACGAAGCGTTTTCGGACCTATGTTTATATAACATTTTTTCATTATTTTTACTAGTACAATGTGCTGTAGAAGTGGGGGGAGAACTTCATGAATCACCCTGTATATTCATATAGGCAAGAGAAAGTAAAAAATCTGGTGTGAAACACTCACACAACTTTCTCTTGCCAATGCAAATAATTAACAATATAATTTAACATTGGTAATAAAACATTAGAAATAAACAAAAACTAACCTCTAAAAATATAACCTTATTTTAATAATGACTGGAAGACGCAAAATGAAAATCAACCTCAGTTTGGCTTAAAAATACAGAAAATCACTCCTTCACGCTAAAATAGGCTCTGTGGAGAAAAATGCTTTAAATAAAAGTTGTAGATCTTTTAATTTCCTATAAATTTTATTATAAACTATTTTGGCATAAAATGAATATTAAGGCCGAAATCTTAAAAAAAACGATTTTTCACATGTTTTCGTAAGAAAAAAACAGAAAATCGCAAATTACCGCTAAACTAAGCGTTATACAAAAAAATGTTTGAAATAAAAGTTGTAGGTTTTTAAATTCTCTACAACTTTTATTATATAAATTGTTGCGCTAAAATGCATATTAAAGCCGTAATCTTAAAAAAACTATGTTTTTACGTGAAAACAGCCTCACCCAGAATTTCAGCAAACATGACGCCTACCCTATCTTGTAGAGAATTAAAAATTGAGTAAACCAGGCGATTTTTAGAAAAATCGTAGGACCAGTTTTTGAGAAAATTGCAAAAAAGTGAAAAATGACACGAATAAACTACAACTTCCGTTTGACTGATTTTGATGAAAATGTTCGTGTTGGGTCCGGTAGTGGTATGTAACTTAAGTTTCAAGTTTCAAGTTCGTACGATGTTCCGTTCTTGAGATATTTTGTATACACACACACACACACACACACACACAGACCAATCGCTAAAAACATGTTTGTGTGGGTTCTGGGGGTCTGAAAACGTATAGATCCGGTGAAAACTCGATTTCGAAAAATTGACATGAAAACAATACTTTCCTTCCTATATATTCATATAGGCAAGAGAAAGTAAAAATGTTAGGTTATATTTTTCAATTACAGTGGAACCTCTCTAATTAGTCTCGTTCGGGACCGAAGGAGTGACGAAATACAGAAAGTGACGAATTATGGAATTTTGCTATGCACGGTTAATAAATAACATACTCATACGTATATTAGATTAAAGTCGAATTACATAAATGAAACTTACATTAACGATAAACACAATAAGTAATTCTAAGTCCTATAACTACAGTAAATTTGTATTAGTCTACATATCTAGTTTTATACTACTTCAGAAATTCTGTATATGGTTGTAGCTACTTACATTTTCTAATTTGTAGAAGGCACAACACAGTACACGTTACCGAATATAAAATTACAATCGAAAAAGTATACATTTGCAAAATCGATGAAACGAATCTTTAACTATGTATCACTTAACACTACAAAAAAATCACATTAAAATTTAGAAAACGTTACTTAATTACACTAATATGTATGTATGTAAAATGCAAAATTTATTTCTTGAAAAAGTGAGTTATCTTCTTTTCTACCAACGAGTTCTTTTCTTTTTCCACAGCCAACTGGCGAATTTGTCGTATTACAATTAATTATGATAACTCTGCTTCTTTCTGTCTCTCATACCATTCGATGCACTTCGTCAGCATTCCTTCTATTTCTCGATTCGTACGAATATTTTCAGGGCTTGAAACATATTCTTCGTTGCTATCTTCCTCAACAGGTGAATCTTTGTTTTGAACGTAGGGCACAATTTCTTTGTCACTTAAAATCTCATACTCAAGTTCGTTAGCATCTTGCTCTATCCATTCAACTAATTCCTCGTCGGTAATATTTTTAGTCACAGGTATACTCTGGCACACTTCTTTTAATTCTGATAAGACATTGTTTGTTTCATTGTAAGAACGGATGCTACTAGTTTCTTCTCGGTCAGCCCACAGATTGTTCCAACAAGACTTAAGTGTTGTTTTCAAAATGTTATGTCATGCTTGTGATATGTTATATATAGCATCCTTTGATTGTATACTTTTTCCAAAATTCTTGAACCTGCGTTTCATTTTCGGAAAATATCAAACTCTGCAGAAATATTTTCCTATAATGAACTGGGGAGGGCTGACGAATTATAGAAGGTGATGAATTAGAGAGTGACGAATTAGAGAGGTTTTACTGTATTTGCATTGGCAAGAGAAAGTCGTGTGAGTGTTTCACACCAGAATTTTTTTTCATTATGTACATTGGCGAGAGAAGTTCGTGTGATTGTTTTCAAGTATTTTTTTTTAATATCGTTCGTTGGTAGAATCTAATAACATTGGGTAAGAAATTAGTACGTGGGTGTGAACTGAAATTGCCTAATCGATGCTATGATAAAAATTCAGCAGAGTAAACAGATGAGATTACATTGACAGCTAATTTAAATAAATAATCAATCAGAATTCAACTAATGCTCTACAGGTATAATGAATATCAACTTTAGATGAAGCATGAAATATTTTATTAGGCTGTTTTATTTTATAGTGCTTTGTCGATACCAGTGATTACACTGGTCTGCAAAAAAAAGAAAATGTTTTCCTCTTGGACTTTGATGGGTGATTCTTATGTATCTTGACCCCCTGAATCCAAATCTGACCTCCGTTACTCTCTATCACCCACCGTTTTTGAGGGGGGGCGCCCCCCTTGAAATTCTCGAAAAAACACCTAAAAGCGGTTATTCCTAATAAAGCAAGGGGCGGGAGGAGGTTGTAAGTACCCCATCCTCCCCTCTTTAGAAAATGTTATCTCAGTGCACGCACATTTGTGCATGAAGACCGAAGGGGGAGGGGT
The DNA here is from genome assembly GCA_035578175.1 of Catonia carolina. Lineage (NCBI taxonomy): Eukaryota > Metazoa > Arthropoda > Insecta > Hemiptera > Achilidae > Catonia > Catonia carolina. The sequence goes on from JAQMRL010000008.1 coordinate 102,943,568, forward strand.
GACATCACCGTCAGTTCAGAGGTGTAACAGGGTGGGTGTCTTCCAAGGTGGGAAGCCGAGCGAAGTGATAAGCTTAGCGACGATTAAATGTTTTCAGTACATTTTTTACGCTTAGAGTCTCATCTTGTCACACAAGAGGAGCTTAATTATCTCATCCGGGATTTAAATCGTCCAAAAACTAAAGCCCAACTGCTTGGGTCTCAGCTTCAGCAATGGAACCTCTTGGAAAAAGAAGTGAAAATTTATGTTTCTAGATCCCGGCTAGCTTCGTTTAAACAATTCTTTTCGGAGGACAGTGACTTAGTGTACTGCAATAATGTAAATGGATTAGTGATTGAACCTAAAATACCAGATGATCCAGAAAATTGGCGCCTATTCATCAACTCATCTAAAACCAGTTTAAAAGCTGTTTTGTTGGCAAATGGTAATGATTTTCCCTCAGTTCCGGTTGCATACGGAGTCAACATGAATGAGACATACAAAAATATCAGCCGTACCCTTGAAAAAATTGGTTATAAAGATCATTCCTGGAAGCTCTGTGCTGATTTTAAGGTTATGGCTTTACTTACAGGACTTTAATCGGGATACACCAAACATTGTTCCTTTCTGTGTGAGTGGGATAGTCGAGCCCGCGATAAAAATGATACCGTTCGAAATTAGCCCTCGTGCGAAAGTTTAGTTGCTGGTCAAAAAACTGCTGCCAATGAGCCTTTAGTCCCAAGTGAAAACATATTTCTGCATCCTTTGCGTATCAAACTCAGTTTGATTAAATAGCTCGTGAAAGCTATCGATAAAACAGGAGACGGATTCCAGCATTTGAAGAGAAAATTTCCACATTTGAGTGAAGCAAAAATTAATGAGAGAATTTTTGTTTGTTTGTGGTCAGATTCGGATTCAGGGGGTCAAAATACATAAAGATCACCTATTAAAGTTCAAGGGGAATATTTGATGCAGACCAGTGTAATCAACCTCGGGTTACGAACAATAATTAAATCATTTAATCATTTTATTAGAAAAAAATCTGGTGTGAAACACTCGCACAACTTTCTCTTGCCAATGCAAATAATTAACAATAAACCTAACATTAGAAATAAACAAAAAACTAACCTCAATAAAAATAACCTAATTTTTAATCATATATGAAAGATGCAAAATGAAAATCAACCTCAGTTTGGCTTAAAAATACGGAATTCGTATTCGGAAAGTTCGATCTTTCACGCTGAACTAGGCACTGTACAAAAATCGCTTTAATTAAAAGTTGTAGATCGTTTAATTTCCTATAAATTCGATTATATACACTTTAGTCAAAAAATGCATACTAAGGCCGAAATCTTAAAAAATCGATTTTTCACACGTTTTCGTGAGAAAAAAAACAGAAAATCGCTACTTACCGCTAAACTAAGCGTTATACAAAAAAATGTTTCAAATAGAAGTTGTAGAATATTAAATTCTCTACATTTTTTATTAAGTAAATTTTTGCGCTATAATACATATTAAAGCCGTAATCTTAAAAAAACACACTTTTTACGTCAAAACAGCATCACCAAGAATTTCAACAGACATGGCGCCTACCCTATCTTGTAGAGAATAAAACATTGAGTAAACCAATCGATTTTTAAAAAAATCGTAGGACCAGTTTGTGGAGAAACTAGGCTACTACTTCCGGTTGAGCGATTTTGATGAAAATGTTCGTGTCGGGTCCTCTTGTGGTATCTAACTTAAGTTTTAAGTTTCAAATTCCTACGATGTTCCGTTTATGAGATATTCTGTTCACACACACACTGACCAATCGCTAAAAACATGTTTTTTGGGTTCAGGGGGTCTGTTAACGTGTAGATCCGTTCCGGTGAAAACTCGATTTCTAAAAATCGACGTGAAAACAATACTTTCCTTCGTATATATTCATATAGGCAAGAGAAAGTAAAAAGGGTTTTTGTACTTTATTCTTTGCATTGAAATTCTCTGTTTTTCTGGAAATATCCCTTTGATGTACCTATATAAAGAGATCTTCGAGTGCGGTGAGTGTAATAGTATTCGTTTGATCTTTGACGAGTGGTTTACTGTGAGTGCTATCGGTGCGTTAGAACAGGTCAATGGTTCCGAGGCCAACTCTGACGATTTTTCGAAATCGAGTTTTCACCGGATCTACACATTTTCAGACCCCGTGAACCCAAAAAACATGTTTTTAGCGATTTGTCTGTGTGTGTGAACAGAATATCTCAAGAACGGAACATCGTACAAACTTGAAACTTGAAACTTAAGTTACATACCACTACCGGATCGGACACGAGCATTTTCATCAAAATCGGTCAACCGGAAGTAGTAGTTTATTCGTGTAATTTTTAACTTTTTTCGATTTTCTCAAAAACTGGTCCTAATTTTTTTTTAAATTGCCTGGTTTACTAAATTTTTTATGCTCTACAAGATAGGTATGCGCCATCTTGGCTGAAATTCTTGGTAAGGGTGTTTTCACGTAAAAACTTTGTTTTTTTAAGATTACGGCTTTGATATGCATTTCAGCGCAAAAATGTATAAAATAAAAGTTGTAGACAATTTTAAATCCTACAATTTTTATTTCACACATTGTTTTTGTATAATGCTTAGTTTAGCGGTAATTAGCGATTTTCTGTTTTTTCCTCACGAAAACGTGTGAAAAATCGATTTTTTTTAATATTTCGGCTTTATTACGGATTTTACGACAAAAGTGTTTATAATCAAATTTATAGAATAATAAAAGATCTACAACTTGTATTTTGAGAATTTTTCTCTACAGAGCCTAGTTTAGTGTGAAAGTGTGATTTTCCATATTTTTAAGCCAAACAGGTCGATTTTCATTTCTCGTCTTTCACTCATGATTAAAATAAGGTTATGTTTTTTTTAGGTTAGTTTTTTGTTTATTTCTAATGCTTTATTACTAATTTTAGTTTTATTGTTAATTATTTGCATTGGCAAGAGAAAGTTGTGTAAGTGTTTCACACCAGATTTTTTTATAGAGCCATTTTTTGTGCTTCTTTCGTCTTAGAAATTGCGATTCAGAACGTTGCTAAGTAAAAAACCGTACACCCAAAATCCAATAACTTAAGGGGTCTTTTTACTAGAATATTGTTCTTGTTATTTTGCACTGTTGGAGGCATACGATGACGTCAAGAAGTAAATAAATCTTGTTTTCGCGAACTTGTGTTACTACACGTTGATTCAAATACGATGGTAGGCCTACTCCAAAAAAAATCTTTAGTAAATCTTTAGTAAAAAATCTCTTGTCTAACACTCACACAACTTTCTCTGCCTAAGCAAATCAAAAAATATCAGAATAACCTGATTTTTTTTTTAATTCCTAGTATGTGTACGTTGCAATCTGTTCAATTCAGAACAATAAGCAACCCCATGACCCAATGAGATGAGGATGATGTGTATGACGTGTAAATGAGGTGTAGTCTTGTACAGACCCAGGTCGACCACTCCTGAGAGAGTATGGTTAATTGAACCCCAACCATCAAAGTTCACCCACAACCACTGTATAGCATTCAAATCCGTATAAAAGTAACTACCTTTACTAGGATTTGAACCAGGAACCTTCGTCTCCGAAAATCAGCTGTTAAACAGCTGATTTTGGCGACGACTTTACCTCTATACCAACCCGGTGGCTTCCTTTTTACATAGCATAAATGTAGTAAAAAAATCTGTTGTTTAACACTCACACAACTTTTTCTTGCCTAAGCAAATAATGAACAATATAACCTGACATTAGTAACAAAACTTTAAAAATTAACTAAAAACTAACCTCATAAAACATAACCTTATTTTAATCATGAGTGAAAGACGCGAAATGAAAATCAACCTCAGTTCGGCTTAAAAATACGGTAAATCACTCTTTCACGCTAAACTAGGCTCTGTAGAGAAAAATGCTTTAAATAAAAGTTGATCTTTTAATTTCCTATAAATTTGATTATACATTTTTGTCGTAAAATGCTCACTAAGGTTGAAATCTTTAGAAAACGTTGTTTTTACAGATTTTCATGAAAAAAAAAACAGAAAATCACCTATTAACGCTAAACCAAACGTTGTACAAAGAAATTTTTGAAATAAAAGTTGAAGGATTTTAAATTCTCTACAACTTTTATTATACATTTTTGCTCTAAAATGCATATTGAAGCCTCAATTTTAAAAAAAAATTAAATATTTTTACGAGAAAACAGTCTGTTCAAGAATTTCAGCAGACATGGCATCTACCCTATTTTGTAGGGCATAAAAAATTTAGTATATGAGACGGTTTTTAAACCAAATCGTAGGAGCCGTTTTTGAGAAAATTGCAAAAATGTGAAAAATGACACGAATAAACTACTAATTCCATTGACCGATTTTGATGAAATTGTTTGTGTCGGGTCCGGTAGTAATATCTAACTGAAGTTTCAAGTTCATACGATGTTTCGTTCTTGAGATATTTTGTTCACACACACACACACACACACACACACACACACACACACACACACACACACATACACACATACACACACGTGCACGAACTCTCTGTCTCTCGCACACACACACACACCACAATAAAACGTGGTTGTGTGGTATGTGGTCTGAAAACGTTATATCCGGTGAAAACTTAATTTTTTTAATATCGACATGAAAAAAGTACTCTCCTTCCTATGTATTCGTATAGGCTAGAGAAAGCAAAAATAGGTACGTGTTCTACGGAGGTTTAAAACATTATTTATATATACGAGATCTGTAAATTAAGTAATGAGACTGATATTTTTTAAAATTTTTTTATTCAAATGTAATTACAATTTTATGTTGTCACCCTCAAAATAACTTCCTTGTGAATCCACACAGCGCTGGAGACGGTTCTTCCATTCCTCATAGAAGTGCTGGAACATTCTTCAGTTGGTCGGTTAAAGCCGTTTGAATGTTTTCTACTGTCCCAAAATGAGTTCGCTTGAATTGATTTTTCAACTTCGGAAAGAGAAAAAAGTCACAAGGGCTTAAGTCAGGGGTAGCGGAGCCACAGGAATGTTTTTACTGGCCAAAAATTCATTTATTTACATTACTGTGTGACAAGGAGCTTTATCGTGATGCAACACCCAGTTGTTCTTGATGTTTGTTCTTCTGAAAATGCCTTTAACCACCGAAAATCTGGGCTTGGGCTCTTGACAAAAATCTATCTATTGGTATCAGACGAACTAATGTGTCATAGCCGAGCGAGTGAGAGGGAGATATGTGGCATAACTACGCATGCGCTCAAACGTCTTTACCGTTATAATCCAAATCTGAAAACATACTACAGTCGTTATCTTGCTTGTTAATTGTTTACTGCATGCATAAACGCTTGCTCACAACAATGAGTAAAATTATACGACAATGTTATTGGAACGGCGCATATGGGTTGTGCGAGTGAGAGCGTTATGCATTCTCTCACTCCCACGGCTAGGGGACTGCAGTTCATCTGAATACTGTACGTAGGCCTGCTGAAGTTTAGCAAGAGTTTCCGTTGGGCACTGTGCCCAAGTATGAAGCAAAACCTGATAGCACACCGTTGCTCGAAATTAATGTCACTCATTTGTAGAACGTAATGGAAAAATCTGGTGTGAAACACTCACATAACTTTCTCTTGCCAATGCAAATTATGAACAATATAGCCTAACATTAGTAATAAAACATTAGATTTAACCAAAAAAAAACTAACCTCAAAAAACATAACCTAATTTTAATCATGAGTAAAAGACGCTAAATGAAAATCAACCTCAGTTTGGGTTAAAAATACAAAAAATCACTCTTTCACGCTAAACTAGGCTCTGTAGAGAAAAATACTCTAAATAAAAGTTGTAGATCTTTTAATTTCCTATAAATTTTACTATATAGATTTTTGTCGTAATATGCATACCAAGTCTGAAATCCTAAAAAAATAGATTTTTCACACGTTTTCGTGAAAAAAATAACAAAAAACTGCTAATTACCGCTAAACTAAGCATTATATAAAAAAATGTTTGAACAAAAGTTGTAAAATTTTAAATTTTCTACAACTTTTATTGTATAAATTTTTGCGCTAAATGCATACTAAAGTCGCAATCTTAAAAAAACAATTTTTTTACGAAGAAACAGCCTTACCAAGAATTTCAGCAAACATGGCGCCTACCCTATCTTGTAGAGCATAAAAAATTCAGTAAATGAGGCCATTTTTAAAAAAATTGTAGGACCAGTTTTTGAGAAATCGCAAAAAAAATGAAAAATTTACACTATTCCGTTACTAATTCCGTAACTACTAATTCCGTTTGACCGATTTTGATGAAAATGTTCGTGTCGGGTCCGGTAGTGGTATGTAACTTAAGATTCAAGTTCGTACGATGTTCCGTTCTTGAGATATTCTGTTCACACGCGCACACGCACACACACACTCACACACACACACACAGACCAATCGCTAAAAACATGTTTGTGTGGGTTCAGGGGGTCTGAAAACGTGTAGATCCGGTGAAAACTCGATTTCTTAAAATCGATATGAAAACAATACTTTCCTTCCTATATATATTTATGTAGGCAAGAGAAAATAAAAAACTGTTTCACAAAGAAAATCGCTACGGACAACCAAACTCGACTTGAGCGAGTTCAAACTTGTACTGAAGATTGATCACATGTTTCCCTTTCTCCCCTCCAAGCCTGGCACCACCAGTGTTGCCAGATCGAATGCTACGTTGCCAGTCTCATTAGTTAATTTACAGATCTCGTTCTGCTTGAGTCCCAGCTCCTTGCAGTTGCGGGGTGAAGGGTACAGGTGAGGTATAATGAATGAGTGACGCATGCTGGGAATACGATTGTTGTATTACTCTGATACAAAACATTCGTTTTAAAACTGGCCGTATTTAACACATTTGTTTGTATATTATGTTATATTTATTTATTTATTTATATATTTTGATATAAATTGGGTGTGTTAAATATTATGTCAACACCGTGAAAGAGGAAATCACGCAACTAAGTTCAAAATATCAAGAAAAATTATCAGATCACCCGAACTCTTTGGCGCTTAATTTACTTGATAACAGCGAAGACGTGACACGACTGAAACGAATAAAATTGCTTGACCTTCCATTTAGATTTACCGACTAACCTACTTTTTTTTTATCTTCTCTTCTTTCTCTACCCATCATCATCTTCCTCTACCATCACCGTTATTAATTTGGTTACCTTTTCTATTAATGTTATTCATCTTTTATCTTGTTAATATTTTAATAACTTATAATTACATAAACTTTTTTTTACGTTTCCGAAGCAATACCATTGGGTATTGTGTTCGTCATGTGAACCCGTTCATGCTATTTACTTATAGTTTTTGTTTTTTAAACTGATTGTAAATATTCTCAGATGTTAGGAAAAAAATAATAATATTATTATTATTATTATGAATCCGACCAATTTAATAACCCGGTAGGTATTTTGTTAAATCAATGCGCCGGATTATAAGAATATGTTTTTAGTCTAGTTAGTACATGGTATCACTACAAATGCACCAGCTGTGAAACACTACTAATTCATTTGTACACAATTCATTCTCCCTCTACTATAATAACAACGCACTGCATTCCTCCCAACTACACATAGCTGCGACTCAAGCGGTAGCTACGCATCCAGATGCTTTTAATGTAGATGTTTTTAGTTTGGCTAATACGAGGCGTGTTCAGAAAGTAAGTACCGTTTTTAAAAAAAGCAAGTAAAACAATTTTTTTTCAACACAATTTTATTTCTACATGAAAGCTCAAACCTTAAACTATTTTTCGACATAGTTTCCACCGATGTTCAAACACTTGTCGTAGCGGGTGATCAATTTGTCTATACCCTCTTCGTAGAAGGTTCCCGCCACTGACGTGCAGAAAACCAAGAGAGTAGGAAGTGCTTTGACTTTTCTCACACGGTACAGTGATGATGGTGAGCATTTTTTAAACAAAATTGTGACAGGTGATGAAACTTGGGTCCGTCATGTCACACCGGAATCTAAACAGCAGTCAATGGAGTGGCGACACACGCAATCCCCAAAGAAACAAAAATTCAAGACGACAATGTCTGCACAAAAAATCATGTGCACTGTCTTTTGGGATCGGAAAGGTGTTTTGCTGATTGATTTTCTCCCAAGAGGTGAAACCATTAATGCGGCAAGGTACGAAACCTTAAGAAAACTAAAGCGGGCAATTCAAAACAAACGGAGAGGAATGTTCAGTAACGGAATTGTGTTGCTCCATGACAATGCTCGGCCCCATACCACTGCTGACACTCAAACATTGGTTCGACAATTTCGTTGGGAGCAGTTCGATCACCCGCCCTACAGCCCGGACTTGGCACCGTCTGATTACCACTCCTGCACATGAAGCGCGAGCTAGGCGGCCAACGCTTTGAAACCGACGATGAAGTGAAAACTGCCGTGGAGTCGTGGCTACATTCGTTGGCGGGAATATTCTACGAAGAGGGTATAGACAAATTGATCACCCGCTACGACAAGTATTTGAACATCGGTGAAAACTATGTCGAAAAATAGTTTAAGGTTCGGGCTTTCATGTAGAAATAAAATTTTGTTGAAAAAAAATTGTTTTACTTGTTTTTTTAAAAAACGGTACTTACTTTCTGAACACGCCTCGTAGCAGTGACGATTCCCCCCATAAGAGCCATTCTGTCAACTGAACGTGCAATCGATTAAAGTTGAATTATGGTCCGTGTGAGTTAAGCTTTTTTTAATTTAATCACGGTTGAAACGTGTGACGTAAATGTCTGACTGAACATTATGTAAATAGATGAGGTATAAATTGCTCAATTTTAGCCTCTTCAACTACATTCTGCAGTTCACCATGGAACAGAAATCATCTTATTCTTCTATTACAACAATTATCCTATGGGCCATGTAAGTAAATTTACAAATTGTTTAATTTATTTTGCAAATAAAATATCTGCTGTGAAATACAACATGTTCACTTGCCACTGTAAATAATTTAAAATGTTTTTTTTTTAATTCCTAATTTGTGTACGTTGCAATCTGTTCAATTCATAACAATAAGCAACCCCATGACCCAATGAGATGAGGATGATATGTATGACGTGTAAATGAGACTGTGTAGTCTTGTACAGACTGAGAGAGTATGGTTAATTAAACCCCAACCATCAAAGTACACCGGTAACCACTGTCTAGCATTCAAATCCGTATAAAAGTAACTACCTTTACTAGGATTTGAACCAGGAACCTTCGTCTCCGAAAATCAGCTGTTAAACAGCTGATTTTGGCGACGACTTTACCTCTAGACTTTTATAAAATGAAACTTAATTTTTACATTCTCTTGCCTATATGAATATTTAGGAAGTAAAGTATTATTTTCATGTCTATTTTATAAAATCGAGTTTTCACCGAATGTCACTTTTCAGACCCCCTCAACCCAACAAAACATTTTTAGTGATTGGTCTGTGTGTGTGTGTGCGTGCGTGCGTGCGTGTGTGTGTCTGAACTAAATGTCTTAATAACGGAACAACGTACGAAATTGAAACTTGAAACTTAAGTTTGGTACCACTAGAGGACCCGACACGAACATTTCCATCAAAATCAGTCAATCGGAGGTTGGCTTAAAAATAATAAATTAGTAGTTTATTCGTGTCATTTTTCACTTTTTTACGATTTTCTCAAAAACGGCTCCTACGATTTTTTTAAAAATCGCCTGGCTTACTAAATTTTTAATTTAGGGAACCCACCGGGTTGGTCTAGAGGTAAAGTCGTCGCCAAAATCAGCTGTTCAACAGCGATTTTTAGAGACGAAGGTTCCTGGTTGAAATTCTAGTAAAGGTAGTTACTTTTATATGGATTTGAATACTAGACAGTGGTTGCCGGTGTACTTTGATGGTTGGGGTTCAATTAACCATACCCTCTCAGGAATAGTCGACCTGGGTCTGTACAAGACTACACAGTCTCATTTACACGTCATACACATCATCCTCATCTCATTAGGTCATGGGGTTGCTTATTGTTCTAAATTGAACAGATTGCAACGTACACAAATTAGGAAAAAAAAATTTACAAGATAGGGTAGGCGCCATGTTTGCTGAAATTCTTGGTGAGGCTGTTTACACGTAAAAAAATTGTTTTTTTAGGATTACGGCTTTAATATCCATTTTAGCGCAAAAATGTATGTAATAAAAGTTACAGAGAATTTAAAATCCTACAATTTTTATTTAAAAAATTTTCTTGTATAACGCTTAGTTTATCGGTATTTAGCGATTTCTGCTCTTTTTACGGAAACGTGTAAAAATCGATTTCTTTAAGATTTCAGCCGTAGTATGCATTTTACGACAAAAGTGTGTTTAATTAAATGTATAGAAAATTAAAAGATCTACAACTTTTATTTAGAGCATTTTTCTCTACAGAGCTTAGTTTAGCGTGAAAGAGTGGTTTTCCGTATTTTTCAGCCAAACTGAGGTTGATTTTCATCTTGCGTCTTTCACTCAATAAAATTAGTTTAGATTTATTGAGGTTAGTTAGTTTGTTTATTTCTAACGTTTTAATATTAAATTTGTATTGTTAGTTATTTGCATTGGCGAGAGAAAGACGTGTGAGTGTTTACACCAGATTTTTGTTTATAATATTAGTATAAATGAAATCGACAGTAGAGGTTGTAGTCTCCCATAACTGTCAAATTTTCATCACCCTTGACATATTTTATTACTTCATCTAATTCCTCATATACTTGTTCTATTTCTTCCTCTCTGTGTGAAGACGTAGGCATGTAGACCTGCACTATAGTGGTAGACTTTGGTTTCGTATCTACTCTAACCATGATAATCCTATCACTACGCTGCTTATAGTAAGTCACTCTTTGTCCAATTTTTTTATTCATTACTAGACCCACTCCGCCCTGCCCTCCGATGGCTTTCGTGTTAATAACCCTATAATCCCCGGACCAAAAGCTTGATCATCATCCCAGCGTACCTCACCAATGCCTACAATATCTAACTTCAACCTATCCATTTCCCTTTTTAAATTCTCTAACCTACCAGTTTGTTTTAAACTCCTAACATTTCATGTTCCAACTCGCAGAATTTCTGAAACTTTTATTTTTTTGATGAAGTCCCCTCTGATAGTCCTCGCCCGGAGATCCGAATGGAGGATTAGTTTATCTCCGGAATGTTTTACCAGAGAGGACGCCATCATAAATTTTTCATATTTTGAAGTTCTCGAAGTTCTTGAAGATCTGCATATACTAAGTAAGCCTAACCAGAATCATACATGAAGGAGTTTCCTTACGATAATTCTAGTCAGACCGAAAAAACTGTAGTTTACTGTTGCTTTCAGCTTTTTGGTTGGCAGACTGAGTGCCCCAAGCCACCGTCTGCCAGGGTGGAATGGGCAGCCCTTCCAGTTCCGTTCACCATTAGCCGGTTATCGTGCTGATGAGCGGTCACATGGTTACTAACAGGCCAAACAACGTGAATGTATGGATAGGACACTAGCCTTCTATCCCGGCTGGTTCCCTTAAGCCTTTTGTAAAAGGAATTAAGGGGTCTCCTTCCAGTTGACGACAGAAGCCCTTTATAGCCCATCCTTTCAATTATTCGACCGAAGTCACGTCTTTGGAACAGTATTGTTTTCTTAAGTTTTGATTTTGTTTTTAATTGTATGATACCATTCAGATTTTATAATGGTACAGCGTAGTTGGTAACGTGATCGCCTCTCATCATGCGGTCATGGGTTCGAATCCCACTCAGGCAAGGCATATTTTCATACGTTACAAAAAATCATTTCATTCTCCATTGTATAGTATTGAGATGAATTGAAGTCCTCTGGCGGTGGGAGTGAGAGAATGCATAACGCTCTCACTCACACAACCCATACGCCCCATTCCAATAACATTGTCGTATAATTTTACTCATTGTTGTGAGCAATCGATTATGCATGTAGTAAGCTAACAAGCACGATAACGACTGGTAGTGTTGTGACACTTATCGCTAAGGTCCGTTTCGGGATCTGGGTAATTAAATAATTAATACACTAAAGTTTACAATTACAAATATTTATTACACTTAAAGGTTTACAAAATAAATAATAAACTAATTATAATGACTTATTACAATAAATAACTTAATAACTTACTTAGCACTACTTACAATCACTTTTATAAGACTTCACAAACATACAAAACACAGAAATTGAATTCACATTAACTTTAATTTAAACAACAACAAAAACTTAACTTTAAAAAAAAACTGCACATTAACTTTACACAACCCACCGGGTTGGTCTAGAGGTAAAGTCGTCGCCAAAATCAGCTGTTTAACAGCTGATTTTCGGAGACGAAGGTTCCTGGTTCGAATCCTAGTAAAGGTAGTTACTTTTATACGGATTTGAATACTAGACAGTGGTTACCGGTGTACTTTGATGGTTGGGTTTCAATTAACCATACTCTCTCAGGAATGGTCGGCCTGGGTCTGTACAAGACTACACCTCATTTACACGTCATACACATCATCCTCAACTCATTGGGTCATGGGGTTGCTTATTGTTCTGAACTGAACAGATTACAACGTACACAAATTAGGGATATAAAAAAAAAAAAAAAAACTTTACACAATACATACACGCACACAAAGATAGTGTTACAATCGTTGACCGACACAATTCTCGGTACGCGCCTTCCTACGTCCGATAGACACTCGTCAAAGATCAAACGATTAATGAACTGACCGCACTCGGGTGTCTCTTTATATATCCATTCACAAAGATAGTTCGAGAAGAGAATAGAAAAACATGCAAAAACATCTGGTGTGAAACACTCACACAACTTTCTCTTCCCAATGCATATAATTAACAATATAATGCAACATTAGAAATAAACAAAAACTAACCTCAATTAACATAACCTAATTTTAATCATGAGTGAAAGACGCAGAATGAAAATCGACCTCAGTTTGGGTTAAAAATACGGAAAATCACTCTTTCACACTAAACTAGGCTCTGTAGAGAAAATTCTTAATATAAAAGTTGTAGATATTTTTATTTCCTATAAAATTAATTATATACACTTTTGTCGTAAAATGCATACTAAGGCCGAAATCTTAAAAAAATAGATTTTTCACACGTTTTCGTGAGAAAAAACAGAAAATTACTAATTACTGCTAAACTAAGCGTTATACAAAAAAATATTTGAAACAAAGATTGTAGGTTTTTTAATTCTCTACAACGTTTATTAAATAAGTTTTTGCGCTAAAATTTATATTAAAGCCGTAATCTTAAAAAAAACTATTTCTTTTCGTGAAAACAGCCTCACCGAGAATTTCAGCAAACATGGCGCCTACCCTATCATGTAGAGAATAAAAAATTGAGTAAACCAGGCGATTTTTAAAAAAATCGTAGGACCAGTTTTTGAGAAAATTGCAAAAACGTGAAAAATTACACGAATAAACTACTACTTCCGGTTGACCGATTTTGATGAAAATGTTCGTGTCGGGTCGTTTTATTGTTTTCAAGTTGTTTTTACTTTCTGTTGCCTATATGAATATATAGGAAGGAAAGTATTGTTTTCATGTCGATTTTAACAAATCGAGTTTTTACCGGATCTACATGTTTTCAGACCCCCTGAACCCAAAAAAAGATGTTTTTAGCGATTGGTCTATGAGTGTGTGAACAGAATATCTCAAGAACGGAACACCGTATGAACTTAAAACTTGAAACTTAAGTTACATACCACTAGAGGACCCGAAACGAATATTTTCCTCAAAATCGGTCAACCGGAAGTATTAGTTTATTCGTGTAATTATTCACTTTTTTAAAATTTTCTCAAAAAGTGGTCCTACGATTTTTTTAAAAACATCGCCTTATTTAGTAAATTTTGTATGCTCTACTATCTTAAAAAAACAATTTTTTACGTGAAAACAGCCTCACCAAGAATTTCAGCAGACTTGGCGCTTACTATATCTTGTAGAGCATAACAAATTTAGTAAACCAGGCGATTTAAAAAAAATCGTAGGACCACTTTTTGAGAAAATCGCAAAAAAGTGAAAAATTATACGAATAAACTATGACTTCTGGTTGACCGATTTTGATGAAAATGTTCGTGTCGGGTCCTCTAGTGGTATCTAACTTAAGTTTTAAGTTTCAAATTCCTACGATGTTCCGTTTTTGAGATATTCTGTTTACACACACACTGACCAATCGCTAAAAACCTCTTTTTTGGGTTCAGGGGGTCTTAAAACGTGTAGATCCGGTGAAAACTCGATTTCTTAAAATCGACATGAGAACAATACTTTCCTTCCTATATATTCATATAGGCCAGAGAAAGAATATTAAAAAATATGAGTTGGCATTGTTTTACACCAGTGTTGTTGGTTTTTTTTTTAGAATTGGGGCGGTCAATTACGGAGCATGTTTACCAGCTAATGCGAATGACGGTGGAGAACAATATGCTTGGTTGTAAGTAAATGAAGGGCTGTTTTTTGTCAAGGGTGGATATGGGCGGGCATTCGACCTGGCTTCTGGAGTAGTGATGGGGGAAAAAGAGCTACTTTTTGATAACATGTCACTGAAAATAACATCCTGCTGTATAACAGGATTGTATAACCTGTTAGGCGCGGTGCACACTGGAGAAACTTGTTTCAAGAAACTGGTTTCGTGAAACATGAAACTGTAGTTGCTTGCAACAGATAGATAAGATTAACACAGGTTGGTGCAAACAGCGTTTCATGAAACTTTCTTTTCATTGATTTCAAGAAACCGGGTTTCGAGAAATTCGTAAAAACAGTTTCCTGTTGCTTCAGTTTCACGTTTGCGATGGCCGATATATTTCAAGTTAAATTGGTTGAAGCAGTGGAAAAACAGCAATGTCTGTACAATTTTCACATGAAAGATGATTTTCCATCACTTTAAATGACCATACCTTATCAAAATAGTTCATATTGTTACATACTACTTGAAAATTATTAAAAATATTTCGAAACAAACCAACTGTTTTCACTTACGTTAGTGTAATTGTTAATTTTTCCTCGGCACTCAGAGCTAACCTCCAGTTGGTGTCCTTCTTTGTTATTAGTGGATTCACTAGTTCTAACAAGCGATTAAAAAGTGGCTCCGACATTCGAAAAAAATCCTTAAATTTATCAGGATCTCTGCTTAGTTGGCGAGGTACCACAAAACAACTGTGTTACCAATCCCTGATCAACGGGTGAACCCAGTAGGGCTACTTGCGTTTTTTTTCTTATTTCTTAGCCACAAGCACATCATCGTCAGAATCCATCACGAAACTGATGGAAAACCATTGCTTCTGTGTGCACTATCCAATGAAACGGTTTTCTCGAAACCCATTACATGAAACCAGTTTCATGAAACACGTTTCTCCAGTGTGCACCGCGCCTTATTTTAATAACACTGTTATCCTCCAGCCTACAATACAATGGTTTTTTTGTCATCAGTCTCTCGACTGGTTTGATGCAGTTCTCCAAGCTGTTCTATCTTGCACAAGTCGTTTCATATCTATAGTCCAGCCTCTCTTAGTTTGCTCCTAATGTAAGCAAATAATGACGTCACTGAGCATGCGCGTTGTATCAAAATGTGTACACGTTGATTAAAAAGTAACAACAAAATACTTTCAAAAGTATTTCAATAAAAAATACTTCTAAAAGTATTTTTTTAAATGAAATTGTTAGGCCTACATCATATCATGACTGATGTTTTTAGTACTTTAGGTACTTATAATTTAAAAAATAGTTAACTTAATAGGAATACGATATCCGTAAAGTCGGAGACTGTAGCGTGCACCCTGTAGTAGGTGGCTTTTGTTTGTTGAGCAAACTAAGAACGGCTCAACTGTACATACCTGTAGCACCCTACATCTTTTGTGATTTGCTTTATATATTCTAATCTTTGCCTCCCTCTACAATTTACTCCCTCAATATTACCCTCCATTATTGATAGCCCAATACTTGGATGTCTTAAGTTATGCCCTACTAGCCAAACCTTTCTTCTGGTAAGATGCTTCCATATACTACTTCTTTTTTCGTCGCCCCCAGGGGGCACCCATTCTTATATATATGAATGCTCGTCCATGCATATATATGTGGGTGTGCGGGTGTGGCTACCCCGGGACCCCAGCTAAGAGCTAACCTTATTTCAAAACTATACACAGGTTGCTCTTACACTACACACAACAATAATACTACATCACACACACCACACTTTCTTTCAACACACACATTTACATACCCTACACACAACACATACACAAAGTTTTCTTACTCACATTTATAATGCTGGCGAGGATGGGATGCGGGCTGGTCGTGCGTAACCCTTTCCGGATTGGAAGGTCTGGACTGTGGTTGTGCTGCTGTGAGCTTGCTCTGCCGAGGCTTTGCGCCATCCTTTAGCCCTTCCAGTCGCTTCGGTACTGTGGCAAGAAGTGGACCATGGGTAGGAGTGTCGGAGCTCTTACTGCTGCGTGCGAGCCTCTGGGACGTCGGTATCAGTGGGTCAGGCAGTACCTGACTCCCCGGCCCGGATGAAATATGTGGGAGATGGCTGCCGGGAGTACTCGGCCGGGTCCTTCTTTTTACTAGGGACCTGCGGCGTGCACGGGTCATCTCTCCGCCCGCACCTTGCTTTCACGATGACTGGAAAAGCACTTAAGATAATGTTACACAAACAATCTTCCCCCGGTATGAAAAGACTATGGTCTAGCTTGTCGGACGATAGTGATAACAGTGGTGATAACACAGACAAATTTTTTGTTGTTCGTTGTGTTGCAGAAGAAGGGTCGCTGTCAAAAGTTTCCCCTTTCATTATTAACAGGTCTGTTCAGTCGGTTTGTGGCTCGCCACACTCTATTAAGAAATTAAGGAATGGTACTTTGTTAATTGAAACAACGTCTGCGAAGCAAAGTAGCAGCGTTGGTAAAATTACTCAAATCGGAAGTACTGCAGTTACCGTTGAACCGCATAGGTCCCTCAACTCATCTAGAGGAGTAGTTTACTCTCGAGATATACAAGATATGTCTGAGGCTGAGTTATTGGAGGAGCTTACCTCCCAGAGAGTGACGCAAGTCAAAAGAGTTATGCGTCGGGAAAATGGAATTGATGTCGGTACCCCGACACTTATCATAACATTTTCCACCCCTCAACCTCCGGATCGTCTTAAGTTGGGTTACTTGTCTGTTCGAGTGAGACCGTATGTCCCAAACCCTCTGCGCTGTTTTCAGTGCCAGGAATACGGACATACGAAAACAAACTGCAAGAAACCTGCGATATGCGCCAAGTGCAGTTCACCTGACCACTTAGACAGCGAATGCACTTCTGAAACAGAACTGTGTGCAAACTGTAAAGGAAGTCATTCAGCAAGGTCTCGGGAATGCCCCAAGTATAAAGAAGAACGGGAAATTCAGAAAATTTCGTCTGAACAGAAGCTTTCTTTTCCGGCTGCCCGGAGCGAGTACAGAAAACGAAATAGCATTCGAAATGCAGTCCAGCCTGACATTTCGTTTGCAGCTGCAACTAGTGTCCAGTCTCGTGTGTCTGGTGAGTGCTCGTCATGCGTTGAGTTGAAGAGTGTTGTTGAGAACCTAACTAAACAGGTTGCTTCCCTGACTTCTGCACTGAAAGCTTTATTAAGCACCAAACAGAGTGAAATTGGTTTAAAGAGTTCAGTGCCTCAAGTTGGTAACCTCTCTGCGACGCAGAATAAAAAAGTTCAGCTGTCAAATAAGACAGTCGCCTCTACCTCAAAGGGGAAACCCCTTTCATTGCCCAAGACGCTTCCAGTGGATGCGTCTAAATTTCTAAAATCTCCTTCGTCTGGGTCCAAGATCCACGATATGATAGGAGATCCATCGGCCCTTGATAAGGGCTTTATACAAGTCAAAGGAAAGAAAGGGAAGGAGAAAATTGTGTTTGACACATAAGTCCTTTTCTTTCTGAAATATCGATTAATAATATTATTCAATGGAATGTTCGCGGGATCCGGTCTAGGTATGAAGACATAAAGTTATTGATCCGGGAAAAGTGTCCGATTGCGCTGTGCCTGCAAGAGACGATGTTACAGCCTGATGTCTCAATCTCCGTTCGTGGATACGAGATGTTTAGGAAAGATTCCCTGCATGGTGGCCCTGGTGGTGGGGTCGCTATATTACTTCACCAGTCAATGCAAGGGATACGTCTGGATATTCAGACGGATCTTCAGGCCGTGGCAATCAGGATTACTGTCCCGTTGTCAGTTTGTGTGTGTAATATTTACTTACCACCAAATAGAGAAATTTCATACCTAGCCATACGAGAATTACTGGAACAGTTACCAAGTCCATGTATATTACTAGGAGATTTCAATGGTCACCATTATTCTTGGGGCTCCTCACTGTGCAATGGTAGAGGTCACATGGTGGAGAGGGTCCGGAGTGATTTAGACTTATGTCTATTGAACGATGGATCTGAAACATTCATGTCATCCTCAACAGGATCCTGGTCGTGCTTGGACCTTACTTTCTGTAGCCCGTCCCTTGTACCACGGTTGTTGTGGAGAGTACTGCCAGACCTGTACGGAAGTGATCATCGACCGGTGGTGGTCGAGTTTTTTGACTACCAGTCTGTCGATGACCTTCCAAAACGATGGATAGAGAAGCTTGCACGGTGGAATGAGTTTTCAAGTTTGATGGAATCTGAATATGAAGATGATGATGATGCACGAAGCCTGTTGTCTTCCTTTGTGGAGAGGATGTCTGCAGCAGCTGCCCAGAGCATTCCTAAAACATCGGGTAAAGCGCGGCGGCCGCCGGTGCCTTGGTGGAATAATCGGTGTAAGGAGGCTCTTCAGGACCGCCGTAGGGCCCTGCGAACTTTTAGTCGCAGACCTACGGATGCTAACCTGGAAGCTTACCGAAGAGCTCGGGCCTGCTGTAGGCGTATCTTTCTGGAGAGTAAGAGAGAGTCGTGGAGCCGTTATGTTGCAGATATTAATAGGAGTACCCCTGTGACAACGGTGTGGAGAAAACTGCGGTCCGTTTGTGGAAGGATGTCTCCGCACCGAATTGCAGGGTTGCAAACTGACGGTTCCGTGATTACGTCACCAATCGACATTGCGAATGCAATTGGTTCTTCGTTAAGATCAGCGTCTCTCACGTCTTCATATTCAATTCAATTTCAAAATCATAAGCAAACCATTGAATCTCTTCCTTTCCATATAGCGGACACAAATGATCCTCTGAACATTCCTTTTTCAATGCCTGAACTAAGAAAAGCGCTCAAAGTTTCTCGAAATACCTCGCCTGGAGGAGATGAAATTACACTTTCGATGATAGCGCATTTACCAGACTCCGGGTTAAGGCAACTCCTACATATTTTTAATAAAATATACGCTTCTAGAAAGCTTCCAGAATCTTGGAAAGAAGCAATTGTTGTCCCGATCCTCAAACCTGGCAAAGATAAAATGTTGGCCTCCAGCTATCGCCCCATCTCTCTGACAAGTGTTGTATGTAAGGTGATGGAAAGAATGGTGAATAGTCGTCTCATGTGGTATCTGGAAAAGAATGACTTCCTCGCTCCTGAACAGAGCGGTTTTCGGAGAGGGAGGTCTTCGACAGACCACTTGGTGGCCCTTGAGACGGCTATCTGCAATGCGTTTGCATTGCGGCAGCGCCTCGTAGCCGTATTCTTTGATTTGAAAAAAGCATATGATACGGCTTGGCGACGAGGTATTCTTAATACCTTGCGGGAGTGGGGCATCGCTGGGAACATGTTGGCCTTCATTAAAGACTTTCTGGATGACCGATCATTTCGTGTAAGGGTTGGTCAGAGTTTGTCAAACAGGTTTGATTTGGAAAATGGTATACCGCAGGGGAGTGTAATTAGTTGTACCCTATTTGCGGTTGCCATTAACAATATTGTGAAAAGTTGCGTATACCCTGTTAAATGTTCGTTGTTTGTAGATGATTTTGCGATATATGTTGCATCTAGAAATGTTGTTTCAGCTGAACGAGCCCTACAGCTTACTATATACCGTCTTGAGGAATGGTCACGGCAGACTGGCTTTAGTTTTTCTCCTGAGAAGACTAAATGCATTCAGTTTTGCCGAATACGGACTGATAATGTTCCAAGACTGTATTTAATTGGTCAGGATATCGAAGTTAGCACTGAAATCAGGTTTCTAGGTGTTATATTCGACAAAAGACTTACATGGGTTCCGCATATAAAAGACCTACGAGCTAGGTGCTTAAAGGTGGTTGATATTCTGCGTGTTCTTACAGGTACATGTTGGGGAGCTGATAGATCATGTATGATAAGGTTCTACAAGGCTCTAGTGCGATCACGTATAGATTATGGCGCTGTAGCGTACTCATCTGCTACTCCCACTTCGCTGAGAATGCTTGACACGATCCACAATTCATGTTTACGATTGTCTACAGGTGCTTTTCGTTCTAGCCCTGTTGTCAGCATCTTAGTTGAAAGTGGAGAAATGTCGTTACACAGACGTCGCCAGCAGCTTATATTGACGTACTTTGCCAAGTTGAAAGCTAGACCTTATCATTTTTTGCATGACATCATTCTCAACAACCCTTGTCATGATTTGCATCTGATGAATGCCCGATTGCCTTCACCATTCGGTGTAAGAGCGTTGGGGATATGCAACAACCTCGGTATTGCGATTCCTCGTGTGTACCCATGTAATTCATGTCTCTTTCCACCCTGGACCATCGCTCAGTTACACATTAACTTTGAAATGTGTAAATACTCAAAGGCAGACACAAGTTCTGTGGTATTTAATAGCATTTTCAGTGAGTTAGTTGAAGCTATTAAACCATCTACGGTTGTATACACGGATGGATCAAAGTCAGATGTTGGAGTTGGTTGCTCGTTTGTTGCTAATGGGAGAACCTATTTGTTTGGATTACCTGTGGGAACCAGTGTTTACACGGCTGAACTTTACGCTATTAGTAAAGCTCTGTCTGTAGTCTGTGTGCGTGGGCGTCGGGTGTTGGTGTGCACTGATTCGCTTAGTGCCCTTCAGTCGATTACTGATTTATATTCACGCCACCCGCTAGTTGTAGATGTCCACGGCACCGTGAAGCAGCTTAACGATAGAGAAGTAAGCGTTGTTTTCTGCTGGGTTCCGGGTCATGCTGGAATCTCGGGAAATGAGGCTGCTGATTTGGCCGCTAAGGAGGCGGCACGCCAACCGGCTTTCACGCAATATCTGACTGTGTCAGATTTCGTGGGCCTGGTGAAGCGTGTCATCACTGATTCCTGGCAGGTAGAATGGACTGGCTCTCATGGCAACAAACTTCGGGAAATAAAACGTAATGTTAAGCCTTGGGATACGTCACTGAGGAAGAATAGAAGGGAAGAAGTTGTCATCGCGCGACTTAGAATTGGGCACACCAGATTAACCCATGGGTATCTCATGACGTCTGGTGATGCTCCAGTTTGTGGCAGATGCGATTGTCCTTTGTCAGTCAAACATGTATTGGTTGATTGCGTCTGCTACGCAGCTCTGCGTCGGCGATTCAAGATTCCCTCTGACATAAGGAATATACTCGGTGACGAAAGCCCTATTTTGGACGCAACGTTAAAATTTTTACGATCCATCAGTGTTTACAACAGTGTCTGATAGTCTAGGGTGTGTTGCAATGTTTTATATGTGCTAATCTGTTCTATTTTATAGTATATGTATTTATATTAGTTGTAAGTTTGTATTTATATGTCTGTGTTTTTATTATGAGGCCCCTTTACAGCCTTTTGCGACGTCATATGTCTGTGATATTATTTGTTTTTAATGTAATTTTTTAGTTGTGATATTAGTTTTTAAGATTTTAATTAAGTAAGTGTCAATGTCATTTTTGTTATTTATTGTTACTGTGATATTAAGTTTAAGTTTATGTGTGTTTGTTTTTTTTTGTTTTTAGCGTTTTTTAGCCTATTTTGTCTGTGATACTAGATTATAAGATTTTAACTATTATATATATATATATATGTATGTATATATATATGTATATATATATATGTATATGTATGTATGTATATGTGTATGTATGTATATATATATGTATTAAAAAAGGCGTTCTGCACTCGGGTTTTTACACCCATGTGTAGAACAACAGGCGATGATAACCTCGCTAAGGTTTTTCGCCTCAAAAAAAAAAAAAAAAAAAAAAAAAAAATTCTTTTTTCGTCAACTCGCCTAAGAACCTCTAAATTACTTATTTTTTCCACCCACCTAACCTTTAGCATTTTCTTATAACACCACATTTCAAAAGCTTCTATCATCTTCTGTTGTACGGCCCCTATCACCCACGTTTCACTCCCGTAGAATGCTACACTCCAAACGTAGTGTTTTAAAAAAAAATTTCTAATCTGTAATATAATTTTTGCAGTCAGTAAGATGTTTTTCATTTCAAAGGTTTTTCTGGCTTGAGCAATTGTACTTTTTATTGCACTTGTGCTTCTACCATCCTTTGTTATTTTACTTCCTAGATCGCAGAATTCCCCAACTTCCTGTATGTTTTCGTTGCCTACTTTTAAATTTCCCATCTATTCTAAACCACACTTGCTGCTGCGCAACACTTTCGTTTTGTTTTTATTAATGTTCATGAAGTAATCCTTTCTCAAGATCTCATCCTTTCCATTTAAGATATCCTCTAGTTATTTCTTTGTCTCGGCTAATACTACTATACAGGAAGATTCACGAAAAAATGCAGAAATTTTAGGATCTCATTGTACAAGTAAAAATAATGAAAAAAGTACATATAAACATGGGTCCAGAAATGCTTCGTTAACGAGTTACGGCTAGCGAAAGTTTCGCCCGGATTTCAGCTCACATGGTGAAATGAGATCTTTCTGAAATTCTGATAAGGTAGATAAGGGGAAAATGCAATCATTTCTCATGGTTTTTGACCTGATAAATTGAAAAAAACAGGTCCCAGAACTGTAAGTTAAATAGTTTTTAAGAAAACCAGTGTTAAACGCAAAAAATGGAGTTAAAACACATTTTTTCATCTTTGGGCAAGAATACCTTTGTTATTTCACCAAAAAACAGTTAAAATTTTTGAAAAAAACATGTAGAAATTTATTCTGAACAAACCGGTGTAAATAAAGTACACAGAAAGCGAATAGATGTTTGATTAAATGAATTTTTATTCATAACAGTACAGGGTAAAATTAACTGAAAAATCTAAGATGAAAAAGTGTTTTTTTTCACTCCATTTTATGCATTTGACACTGGTTTTCTCAAAAACTATTTAACTTACACTTCTGGGATCTGTTATTTTCAATTTATCAGGTCAAAAACCATAAGAAACGATTGAATTCTCCCCTTAATCTACCTTACCAGAATTTCAGGAAGACCTCATTTCACATGGTGAGCTGAAATCCGGGAGAAATCTTTCACTAGCCGTAACTTGGTAACGAAGCATTTTTGGACCCATGTTTATATAAACTTTTTTCATTATTTTTACATATATAATGGACTCCCAAAGTTTCTGCATATCGTCGTGAATCAACCTGTATCATCAGCGAATCTCAATATTTTTATTGTTTCTCTTTTAATTTTTATTCTTGCGTCAAATTTTTCCAATACAATGTTATAGAATAATAAGTAATACCACGACACACACACACACACACACACACACACACACACACACACACACACGGAAAAGAACTAAATTATTCTTTAATAGGTATAAGTATCAGATGAATTGATGTCCCATAGCCGAGCGAGTGAGAGGGAGATATGTGGCATAACTGCGCATGCGCTCAAAGGTCTTTACCCTAATAATCCAAATCTGAAAACATACTACAGTCGTTATTACTTTCTCTTGCCTATATGAATATATAGGAAGGAAAGTATTGTTTTCATGTCGATTTTTCGAAATCGAGTTTTCACCGGATCTATACGTTTTCAGACCCCCTGAACCCAAAAAACATGTTTTTAGCGATTGGTCTGTGTATGTGTGTATGTGTGTGTGTGTGTGTGCGTGTGCGCGCGCGCGCATGTGTGTGTGTGTGTGTGTATACAAAATATCTCAAGAACAGAACATCGTACGAACTTGAAACTTGAAACTTAAGTTACATACTACTACCGGACCCGACACGAACATTTTCATCAAAATCGGTCAACCGGAAGTAGTAGTTTATTCGTATAATTTTTCACTTTTTTGCGATTTTCTCAAAAACTGGTCCTGGTGTACTGTGTGTACTGTGTCACAGGTGTACTGTGACACTAGTCAGAGTTATCTCCTCTGAGAGTAATGAATTTCACTAAGCAGCCAGACCCTGTGGTGAATGAAGTGAAGGTGTCATTTGCAGGGTGGAAAGTGAGTGCTTTTCAGAGGGCCTGGCATGCTGATAAGCATACTCTTTCAACTCAGTGAGTTGTGGCAATGGTAAACCACCTTACTCCTCGTTTTTACTTAGTAAAACCTCTAGAGAGGTTCAAACCAGCCTTTTGGGTGATGACCTAAACAACAACGAGGTATTATTATCCGCGGTTTTACTAACCGCGGTAACCCTCCGGAACGGGGGGTAACCCCCGCGGATAACGAGGCATTACTGTGCTTAAATTTTATAAACTAGGCTGAATTTAGAGAATTGGTTCTATTGAAAGCTGATGACTAATTTTTTTTTCAGTGGTAATGGCGACGTCTTATATCCTCCAGTAGTGACGCATACACGAGTTGACTTGCGGTAGTAGCAAACACTTTATTATTTTTTCAATATTATTTTGTGTTCATGAACTTTTCTGATTACCATGTAATCCGCCCATCCCCCACTAGTAATGTGCGCACCTTGCTTTTGAAAACATGTTTTGGGAAAAATTAAGATGGTGAAAATAATAACTGAAGACTTAACGAATGTTTTACTTTCTCTTGTCTATATGAAGCGGTGATCTTCGGTGAGAGGTTCCGAGTCGCTCCGGCAGGTCGGGATCAGGATCCGGGAAAACCGGGTAACTATGTTGCCCTACCCTGCCCTTAACCCTTTCACGGGCCACCAATAATTCTTACGCACTACCTAACTGGGCCACCAATAATTTAGAAAAATGAGTGTTATGTGTAACATGTTATAATTTGTTTTGTCTTACCTGGACTGAGCTTGAAGTTTTCCGAACAAAATAATTAATTATTGCAAGGAAATTTCTTTTTAAGTTTCTTAGAAGTCGTAGAAATACCGGGCACTGGTAGATGGAATGTCTCTTTTATTCATCTTATATAAAACACTAATAAACTAACTAAACTAACTATGAAACTAACTAAACAAATAATAATTATAATAATAAACTTATACGCGACCGAATACATATAAAAACGATTAGAGATACAAAATAACATTTACTAATAAAAAGGTTATAGAAGGTTACTAGACACACTGTGCACTCAACTACAGCAGGTAGAAGGGTCAGATTCTTTGCAATATAACGTCACAGTCGTAGGATTGTGAAAGAGGAAAAAATAACTCAAATATTCCCCGTCTTTTTCTGAATAAAACGATGTATTATATTACGTAGATGTGAGACCTGTAAAGCGAGATATCCAGCGCCAAATTTAAAATGATAAAATGCGTGATATCACGTCCATGCCCGTTAAAAACACGTTTCAGACAGCGTGATATCACGTCTATGCCCGGGAAAGGGTTAAGAAGAAGTTGAAACTCTCGCTCTTGAAGCGTGGCAGCGCGAGTGGGACACCGCACATAAGGGAAGGTCTCTGTATGGTTTCATCCAGGACCTGGGGGGATGGTACGCCTCTATTGTTTCATTAAGGACATCGGGTGTCCGAGTCCTCACTGGTCACGGTGAGTTTGCAGCGTATTTAAAGCGGTTCCACCTACTGGCTGATGATTCTTGCGTCTTTGGGGAGGTCCAATCGAATACTCATTTGCTGTATGATTGCCCCGCTCTTGGGGAGTCCAGACGACAACTGACCCTGGAGCTTTAAGGCCAAGGGGAAAATTGGCCTCTCACGGAACGTTCGAGTTTGTACCACGAGGTGCATGCTCGGGCGGTGTGGGGGGTTCCTTGACGAGGTAGCTACATTCTACCGTCGTCATGTAGTATTATTAAGGGATAGTGTTTCTCGGCTATCGTCGAAGGCACTCAAGTCAAAATTACGTATGGTGAACAAACACTTGCTGGACAAATTTAAAGGCGACTAGGTCCTAATTAATGTTTTATATACTATTAGTTAGTTTAATTTTAATCTTCGACAAGTTCTATTCTACTGTTAGGACCCAAATTTTCATCTGACGCGGGCGTTGAGCCCGAAGAGGCACCCCGACAAGAGGGCGAGTAGTGCACACTCCCCAGGTCGGTCGACCGCCCTCGAAAAATTTTATTTCTTAACTAGTTTTTACTTTCCCTTGCCTGTATGAATATATAAACAAATTTAAGGAAAGTATTGTTTTCATGTCGATTTCAAGAAATCGAGTTTTCACCGGATCTACACGCTTTCAGCCCTCCTGAACCCAAAAAAACATGTTTTTAGCGATTGCTCTGTGTGTGTGCGCGCGCGCGCGTGTGTGTGCGTGCGTGTGTGTGAACAGAATATCTCAAGAACGGAACAACGTATGAACTTGAAACTTTAAACTTAAGTTATATACCACTACCGGACCCGACACGAACATTTTCATCAAAATCGGTCGACCGGAAGTGGTAGTTTATTCGTATAATTTTTCACTTTTTTGCGATTTTCTCAAAAACTGGTCCTACGATTTTTTTAAAAATCGCCTAGTTTACTCAATTTTTTATTCTCTACAAGCAAGGATAGACGTCATATTTCCTAAAATTCTGGGTGAGGCTGTTTTCACGTAAAAACATAGTTTTTTTTAAGATTACGGCTTTAATATGCAATTAAGCGCAAAAATTTATATAATAAAAAATGTAGAGAATTTAAAATCCTACAAATTTTAATGCAAACATTTTTTGTATAACACTTAGTTTAGCGGTAATTAGCAATTTTCTGTTTTTTTCTTACAAAAACGTGTAAAAAATGTATTTTTTTTAAAATTTCGGCCTTAGTATGCAATTTACGACAAAAGTGTACATAATAAAATTTATAGGAAATTAAAACATCTACAACTTTTATATTATAGCATTTTTCTCTACAGAGCCTAGTTTAGCGTGAAAGAGTGATTTTCCGTATTTTTAAGGCAAACAGATCGATTTTCATTTTGCGTCTTTCATATATGATTAAAATTAGGTTATGTTTATTGAGGTTAGTTTTTTGTTTATATCTAATGTTTTATTACTAATGTTAGGATTATTGTTTATTATTTGCATAGGCAAGAGGAAGTTGTGTGAGTGTTTCACACCAGATGTTTTACTTTCTCTTGCCTATATGAATATACAGGGTGTCTCACGAGTACCCCGACAAACTTCTAAGGTGTTTTCCTCTCATCAAAATAATGAAAAAAGTTTATATAAACATGGGTCCGGAAACGCTTCGTTAGCGAGTTACGGCTAGCGAAAGATTTCGCCCTGGGTTTAGAACGTACGCCTAAATAAAGTCATCCTAGAGGTATAGGAACCCAATTTTATGAGTAGATTTGGTGGTTTCTTATGTATTTCGAGCCGAAAAATTGAATATAATAAGTTCCAGAACCATATCTCCAGTAGTTTTTGTAATACAGTATCCAATGAAGAACGGACAAATCAGTGCATAAAAATACGTTTTTTTAGGTTTGAAGAACAATAACTGTGTTACCCCTTTCAGTGCTCAAACAATTTTTGATAGTTTGATTTTAAAGTGCCATATAATTTGTGTAAGGATGTACAAAAAGTGCCAACCCTTATTTTTGACTAAATTTGCAGGCGCAAGCGTGCCATTGCCAATCAAACTTTCAACGTTAAAGAAAAATAAAATTTCCCGTTAAAAATTAATTTATATTGTGTTCATAAATCGTTTTAACACTAGAAAAAATTCAAAATGCATTTTATGGTTACTGTATTTAAAGTAACATTGACAGCTTGGTCATTTGCGACTTCTGTCGGTTTTGGTATCGTAACGGTGGTTTTAACGTTTCAAAATTTCCAGACCCTAGCCGGGAATAGAACTCGGGACCTTCCGCTTTGTAGGCTAGCGCGCTAGGGCCTACACCACAGTCGCGGTCTTAAAATACATTATTACATTAATTTTTGTTCAAAAACAGTTATTTTTGTAAATATTCGGTCATCCGGACGTTGGCACTTTACAAATAACTTACGGCCATCCGATAAACCGGACGATGGAACTTTGTAAGATATCGACGTCCTGTTTTCCGGGCGTCGGCACTGAAAGGGTTAAATAGCTAATAAATGTGTAAATTTAGAGCGTATTAGGTTGTATGGAATTTTGTTTTTGATCATGGTGTGCGTATTTTTACTTTCTCTTGCCTATATGAATATAGAGGAAGGAAAGTATTGTTTTCATGTCGATTTTAACAAATACACTCTTCACCGGACCTATACGTTTTCAGACCCCTGAACACAAAAAACATGTTTTTAGCGATTGGTCTGTGTGTGTGTGTGCGTGTGCGCGCGCGCGCGCGCGCGCGTGTGTGTGTGTGTAAAATATCTCAAGAACGAAACATCGTACGAACTTGAAACTTGAAACTTAAGTTACATACCACTACCGGACCCGACACGAACATTTTCATCAAAATCGGTCTACCGGAAGTAGTAGTTTATTCGTATAATTTTTCACTTTTTTGCGATTTTCTCAAAAACTGGTCCTACGATTTTTTTTAAAAAATCGCCTGGTTTACTCAATTTTTGATTCTCTACAAGCGAGGATAGGCGTCATGTTTGCTAAAATTCTCGGTGAAGCTTGTTTTACGTAAAAACATAGTTTTTTTAAGATTACGGCTTTAATATGTATTATAGCGCAAAAATTTATATAATAAAAAATGTAGAGAATTTAAAATTCTACAACTTTTATTTGAAACATTTTTTTGTATAACGCTTAGTTTAGCGGTAATTAGCAATTTTCTGTTTTTTTCTCACGAAAACGTGTAAAAAATGTATTTTTTTAAATTTCGGCCTTAGTATGCAATTTACGACAAAAGTGTATATAATAAAATTTATAGGAAATTAAAAGATCTACAACTTTTATTTATTAGCATTTTTCTCTACAGAGCCTAGTTTAGCGTGAAAGAGTGATTTTCCGTATTTTTAACCCAAACTGAGGTTGATTTTCATTTTGCGTCTTTCACTCATGAATAAAATTAGGTCATGTTTATTGAGGTTAGTTTTTGTTTATTTCTAATGGTACATTATATTGTTAATTATTTGCATTGGCAAGAGAAAGTTGTGTGAGTGTTTCACACCAATTTTTAATTAATACGCATGCTCAGTTGTGTTGCTGGTTGCCTACGTGGGAGTGCTCTTACAGTAGACGGACTGTAGAATAAACAATGTAAAATGAAAAACATAACCTCATTTTAATCATCAGTGAAATCGCAAAATGAAAATCAACTTTTGTTCAACTTAAAAATAAGGAAAATCAGTAATTTTTCTCCAAATTAGGCTCTGTGGTGAAAAATGTTTTAAATAAAAGTTGTAAGATTTTAATATAACTTTAATTTTGTAGATTTTTGTCGTAAAATGTTACTTAAGCCACAATATTATAAAAGTATTTTTTTATTTTTTCTTGCCTATATTGAATAAATATAGGAAGGAAAGTATTGTTTTCATGTCGATTTTAAGAAATTGAATTTTTACCGGATAAACAAATATTTTCAGACCCCCTGAACCCAAAAAACATGTTTTTAGCGATTGGTCTGTTGGTGTGTATGTGTGTGTATACAAAATATTTCAAGAACGGAACATTGTACGAAGTTGAAACTTGAAACGTAAGTTACATACCACTACTGGACCCGACACGAACATTTTCATCCAACTCGGTCAACCGGAAGTACAAGTTTATTCGTGTAATTTTTCACTTTTTTGCGATTTTCTCAAAAACTGGTCCTACGATTTTTTTTAAATCTCCTGGTTTACTAAATTTTTATGCTCTACAAGTTAGGGTAGGTGCCATGTTTGCTGAAATTCTGCGTGAGGTTGTTTTGACGTAAAAAAATTGTTTTTTAAAAATTACGGCTTTAATATGCATTTTAGCGCAAAAATGTGTACATAATAAACAATGTAGGGAATTTAAAATCCTACAACTTTCATTTAAAAACTTTTTTTGTATAACGCTTAGTTTAGCGGTAATTAGCGATTTTCTATTTTTTCTCTCACGAAAACGTGTGAAAAATCTATTTTTGTAAGATTTCGGCCTTAGTATGCATTTTACGCCACTTAAGACGAAGTGACGTAATCAAATTAATAAACAATTAAAAGATCTACAACTTTTATTTAAAAAGCATTTTTCTCTACGGAGCTTAGTTTAGCGTGAACGAGTGATTTTCAGTATTTTTAAAGCCAAACTGAGGTTAATTTTCATTTTGAGTCTTTCACTCATGATTAAAATAAGGTTATGTTTTTTGAAGTTAGGTTTTTGTTTATTTCTAATGTTATATTTACTAATGTTAGGTTATACAGTATTTGTCATTGTTTGTAGTATTGGCAAGAGATAGTCGTGTGAGTGCTTCACACCAGATTGTTTCTTATGGACTTTAACAGATTACTAAATGGGCGTTTGTGTTGGTTCGTTTCAGGATAATCGTGTATGGTAACGATAATTACACACAATGGGAGATAAAGAAGGAAGACGAGTAAGTAGATATACGAGGCATACATCACGTTGTATTCATTTTTACTTTCTCTTGCCTATATGAATATATTGGAAGGAAAGTATTGTTTTCATGTCGATTTTAAAGAAATCGAGTTTTCACCTGATCTATACGTTTTCAGACCCCCTCAACCCAAAAAACATGTTTTTAGCGATTGGTCTGTGTGTGTGTGTGTATACAAAATATCTCAAGAACGGAACATTGTACGAGCTTGAAACGTGAAACTTAAGTAACATACCACTACCGGACCCGACACGAACATTTTCATCAAAATCGGTCAACCGGAAGTAGTAGTTTATTCGTATAATTTTTAACTTTTTTGCGATTTTCTCAAAAACTGGTCCTACGATTTTTTTTAAAAATCGCCTGGTTTACTCAAATTTTTATTCTCTACAAGATAGGGTAGGCGTCATGTTTGCTGAAATTCTGGGTGTATTTAGGCTGTTTTTACGTAAAAACATAGTTTTTTTAAGATTACGGCTTTAATATGCAATTTAGAGCAAAAATGTATATAATAAAAGTTGTAGAGAATTTAAAAACCTACAACTTTTATTTCAAACATTTTTTTGTATAACGCTTAGTTTAGCAGTAATTAGCAATTTTCTGTTTTTTTCTCATGAAAACGTGAGAAAATGAATATTTTCAGAATTGTTCATGAAAAATGAGCTTGTTAGAGTGTAGTGAACGAAACTGTCCGGCAGAGTGCCCTACCGTACCGCGTATTGTCACTATTGTGCTTGAACACCGTGCACTGATTGAAATGAGTTGAGGGGAACGGCCGACGCAACACATTCTCTCTCTGTCCCGCTACCCTCCCTACATGCCGCCGTAGTTGGCGAACAGTATACTATAAGCGCGTTAGCTCGTGATCCGTGTGAGGAATTTCTGTTACGGCATGCAGTGAAAGATTATACTATTCATAAAAAAAACATTTATCATAATGTTCTTGTCATTATAAAGTAACCTTTTGTTTTATTATTTCAATTTATTCTATAGTATAGTAACTCTTTTACTTTCCTTTCATTGTATTTATTAATATTTAGTAATTATTTACAGTTTGAGTATATTTATTTACCTAATCTATTAATTCACCTATTCTATTCTTTACCTAACATTCTATTAATATTCTATTAATTTACCTAACACAAAACAAATAACGTTTGGCACGTTAACACGCTTTAAATTTCAAAATAAAAATCACTTTAGTGATCAAAAATCATGAATAATGATCAACACATCCGAGACGCATTAGCACAAATGTTCAACTGTATATTGTTACACGTGTATCCGTTGTGAAAAGCAATAATACGTAGGCCTATAATAAATAAATACATAGACATAATAATAATAACAATATTTACATGATGACTAAATGTTTTTGTACTGCACGATAAGACAAAAATATATTACTCACATTATATTACGCCACCCGCCCCACTTCCCCAGGCGACAGAGATCTTGAGCTGGCGCGCATATAGTGCATGGCATAACTACGCATGCACTCAAAGGTCTTTACCGTTATAATCCAAATCTGAAAACATATTACAGTTCAGCCGTTCTTAGTTTGCTCCTACTGTCAACAAACAAAAGCCACCTACTACAGGGTGCACGCTAGAGTGTGCGACTTTACGGATGTCGTATTCCTATTAAGTTAACTGTTTTTTTAAAATTATAAGTACTTAAAGTACTAAAAACATCAGTCATGATATGATGTAGGCCTAACAATTTCATTTCTAAAAATACTTTTAAAAGTATTTTGTATTTAAATATACTTTTGAAAGTATTTTGTTGTTACTTTTTAATCAGCGTGTACACATTTTTGATATAATGCGCATGTCAGTGACGTCATTATTTGTTTACATTAGGAGCAAACTAAGAGAGGCTGGACTGTAGAAAAAGTGTCAAGTCACAACGAAGTGTATTAAATGAAAAGGCAACATGTGGTTAACAAATTGGTGCAATCGCACGGTAGTAAAAGGTAGTGTCTCATTGTTGAGGTTGGCAGCACTGTCATATTTCTCTTCCCTTCCTCACAGCCCATCCATAATATGCAAAAGGCGTTTTCGTTACCTCACTATATATAGTAATCTGCCCATAACAGACAGGTGGAGTGTCAGATTATTTATACTCAATCTGTTCGTTGCAGGGCTAAAATAAATAGTTCTGTTTCTTATCACATGGTCAGTCAATTAAATGACTGAATCATTTAACAACAGAAGAGGTAGAGGTGCAAAAGACACTAATCAGAGTTATCTTCTCTGAAAGTAATGAATTTCATTGTACAGCCAGACCCTGTGGTGAATGAAGTGAAGGTGTCATTTACAGAGTGGAAAATATGTGCTTTTCAGAGGGCCCGACATGCTGATAAGCGTACTTTTCCACTCAGTGAGGAAGGCATGGTAAACCACCTCACTCCTCGTTTTACTTAGTAAAACCTAAACAGGTTCAAACCAGCCTTTCGGCTGTTGACCTAAACAACAACATATAGTAGGCCTAATATTGTTATCGTACCTTTTTTCTAGCTTGGAGAAACCTTTAATCAGAACAAAGCTGTTAAAACCAGACACGCCTTTTGGAATTACTGTAGCATTGTAAGTAGCCCATATTTTGAACTAAAAAAATCTGGTGTGTAACACTCACACAACTTTCTCTTGCCAATGCATATAATTAACAATAAACCTAAAATTAGTAATAAAACACTAACCTACCTAATAAGCATAACCTAATTTTAATTATGAGTGAAAGACGCAAAATGAAAATCAACCTCAGTTTGGCTTAAAAATACGGAAAATCACTCTTTCACGCTAAACTAGGCACTGTACAATAAAAAATGCGCCAAATAAAAGTTGTAGATCATTTAATTTCCTATAAATTTTATTACTAGTGTGTTTTACACGTGCACTCCTTGAGTCGCAGCTCCGTGTAGTTCGGAGGAATGCAGTCGCAGTGCGTTGTTATACAGGGTGATTTTTTAGTCCTGTTACCCAATTGTTAATGTCTGGTAATATTTTTCTAAAAAAAATAAATTTTGTTTTGTGACACTAAGTTGGTAGCCCTACTCAACCAGTATGGATATGGCAGTGTGAGTTGATTCTCCTTGAGCTGTGTAAAATTTTGTGCCATTTCCGGTCGTGCTACGAACAGAATGTCTTTTATCCTAAAACAATCTCTTGTTTAAATCTGGAGCTGAAGCTCTAGAACTAATCGTATGTGATACGGATACAATTTCAATTTTTTAGCAGCTTTCTGAGCACTCGAACATGACAAATCAACATGTGAGGAAAGTTTCTGTAAACTTTTCCATGGAGAATTAAGCAATCTTGTTTTCACATTCTCTTATCGTCATCTGTCAAGAGAGTTGGTCGACCACTACGTTTTCTGCTGCAAACAATACCTGCCTCTAAAAATCAGTTAGTTAGCCTAGAAATTGACTAGAATAGAGTGGAGGAACACCAAAAAATTTAATTTGAAATGATTCTTTTACGCTCGCATATGATTTTGTAGCAAAATATTGTTCAAGAATGAAAACCCGTTGTTCTAGGGTAAAAGACATTCTGTTCGTAACACAACTGGAAACAGCACAATATTTTACGCAACTCAAGGAGAATCAACTCAAACTGTCGTATCTATACCGGTTGAGTAGGGCTACCAACTTTGTGTCACAAAACAAAATATCCCTTTCTTAGAAAAAAATTACCAGACATTAACAATTGGGTAACAGGACTAAAAAATCACCCTGTAGTATTGGGAGAACGAATGAGTTAGTAGCGTTCACAGCTGGTGCATTCGTAGTGGTAGCGTCTACTAACTAGACTAAAAGAAAATATTCTTATCATCGGGCGCATTAATTTAACAAATACCTACTACCGGGTTATTAACTTGGTCGGATTCATAATATTTAACTTACCATTTTATATCAAAACATGTAAATAAATAATTGTAATAAATACAAACAAATATGTTTTTTTATATCCCTAATATGTGTACGTTGCAATCTGTTCAATTGAGAACAATAAGCAACCCCATGACCCAATCAGATGAGGATGATATGTATGACGTGTAAATGAGACTGTGTAGTCTTGTACAGACTCAGGCCGACCATTCCTGAGAGAGTATGGTTAATTGAACCCCAACCATTAATCAAAGTATACCGGTAACCACTGTCTACCATTCAAATCCGTATAAAAGTAACTACCTTTAACTAGGATTTGAACCAGGAACCTTCGTCTCCGAAAATCAGCTGTTAAACAGCTGATTTTGGCGACGACTTTACCTCTAGACCAACCCGGTGGGGAAACAAATATGTTAAATAGGGAAAGTTTGAATACGAATGTTTTGTATCAGAGTGATAATAGAATAATAGTTCTCCCAGAATGCATCACTCATTCATTATACCCCACCCGTACCCCGTACCCGTCACCCAGCTGGCACTCGAGCAGTAGGCCTACCTCACTCATATGGTAAGGGAGAGAACCACTTATATATTTATATGTTAATTTTTTAAGTTAAAAAGTAGCTGTTTATATTATGTAATGTACATTAGTTTTACCTATGTAAAACATATATATATATATATATATATATGTATTATTTTATTAAACATCCTATGTAGGATTTTTAAACAGCCGTATTATTTAAAATTGAAATATATATTTTCTAACACCAGAATACGGTAACATAAAACACTTACCAATGTTTATAGCGCTTTCGTGTGTGTATCTTGTACACATCTTCAGTAAATTAACATTTATTACAAGTCACAATTTAAAATTTCCTGCTCCTACCATGGTAGATAAGGAATAGTCGATTCTTATATTTAAAACAGTCTTGCCAACTTAATCAGTTGATTGTCGTATTCAATTTGTGTGTTCATTAATTTCTCCCTGCTATTGTATTTATAAATATAATATTTTTCCAGAATTTCAATTTCATTTTATTTGTTATTTATTTCTAATATTTCTAGATTATTTTTTATATTCGACATATTATGTTTATTTTTTATCATGTGTTCAGTTACATTGGAGAATTTTCGATTTCCTTTTTTATAGTTAGAATAGTATTCTGTAAACCGTTTTTTAAAAGATCTGGTGGTTTTACCTATATATATTTCATTACATTCATTACATTTAATTGTATAAATTCCACATGAATTAAATTGATTATTTTCTTTTTCTTTACCATTTACATTTGCTTTAATATTATGTTTTTGTTAAATAAATTTTATAAGAAACTGGGGTTTATATGCTATTTTGTATTTATTTTTATCGTATATATTGGTAATTTTATGTATTCTATGATTTATGTAATTATATGTAATGTATTTATTACCATTTTTGTTTATTTCTTCTTTATTGTTTAATGGTAATAGATGTGTTTTTTTCTGATTGATTTTATGTAAACGTATTCTGGTGGTTAGAAAATATATATTTCAATATATATATATATATATATATATATATTTGTCTATGATTTTATAAATTGAATACATGTATAGTTCAGCCTCTCTTAGTTTGCTCCTAATGTAAACAAATAATGACGTCACTGAGCATGCGCATTATATCTAAATGTGTACACGCTGATTAAAAAGTAACAACTAAATACTTTCAAAAGTATTTTTAGAAATGAAATTGTTAGGCCTACATCATATCACGACTGATGTTTTTAGTACTTTAAGTACTTATAATTTAAAAAATAGATAACTTAATAGGAATACGACATCCATAAAGTCACGGACTCTAGCGTGCACCCTGTAGTAGTTGGTTTTGGTTTGTTGACAGAAGGAGGAGCAAACTTAGAGCGGCTGAACTGTAGATAACTAATTGAGTCCATTATATCTTTATTTCAGGATTAATATTGAATAAACAAACGCAACCGTGTAATTTTTATAAGAAATTTACTAAATTGAACACTTTAAATACAGTACATTAGTTACAAAAACAGTTTGAAAATATAAAAATCAAGTCCAAATTCATTATGTTGGTCAAAATTATGAAGAAATAATAACACATAAACTAGTCAACTCTCGATTATTGTTTACTTTAAAACAAACTGAACTGTAGCCGTCTTCCTTTTTGAGCTGCAAATTCGTCCACAACTGGATTTGGATCCGACATTAAAGGAAAACTTAATTCTCTTTCAATGGATACAATCGCCAGGTTACTAAGTCTTTGCCCTGCCATAGATGCCCGTAGATAAGGTTTAATTCGTCTCATTTGCGATACGTAAAATATCGTAACCATTATTGTTTTCAATCTTGTTGTGAATAAAAATCCTCGTTCTTTTGTTGTTTCAGTCAAGTCATATTAAAAATGGGTGGGCCCGGGCCCACCTGCTAGGACCGCCACTGGAGAGGGAGAGAACTATGTTTTGTAGCCCTGGAACTGGCAGATCGAGTGTAAATAATTAAACACTCTACAGTTGAGCCGTTGTTAGTTTGCTCCTACTGTCAACAAACAAAAGCCACCTACTATAGGGTGCACGCTAGAGTCTACCACTTTACGGATGTCGTATTCCTATTAAGTTAACTATTTTTTAAATTATAAGTACTTAAAGTACTAAAAACATTAGTCATGATATGATGTAGGCCTAACGATTTCATTTATAAAAATACTTTTAAAAGTATTTTGTATTTAAATACTTTTGAAAGTATTATGTTGTTACTTTTTAACCAGCGTGTACACATTTTGATATAATGCGCATGCTCTGTGACGTTATTATTTGTTTACATTAGGAGCAAACTAACAGAGGCTGGACTTTACCTGCGTGCTGTTGAGGGTATAAATTATATTGAGTACATAAATTTAAAAAACGTTTTACCCATCTTAAACTTGTATTACCTGAATTTTTAGACCAATTCCTTAAACTTGTATTACCTGAATTTTTAGACTAATTCCTTAAACTTGTATTACCTGAATTTTTAGACCAATTCCTTAAACTTGTATTACCTGAATTTTTAGACTAATTCCTTAAACTTGTATTACCTGAATTTTTAGACGAATTCCGTTTAGTCCGGACATCGTCTAGTCCGATTTCTTCCGGATTAATGTGGCTCTTATTTGTGATTGTTGGTTTGAATTTTAACAGGTGTACCTACAAACCACAACGGAAGATTCCTGCAAACGAACTGGTGTGGCCCCCTTTTTTTATAGAAAAATTCGAAAACATGAACAGAAAAAGCAAAGTTACTATAAAAGCGGACTTTAGTTCTCGGAAGTTATATGAATGCGAGGAATATAGTTCTGAAAAATACACACCCAATGTGAGTTACCATCACAACCTTCTTTTAACCCTTTATAGAGTAGTACTCGGCCCATAACTGTCAGGTGGAGTGTCAAATTATTTACACTCAATCTGTTTGTTGCAGGGCTAAAATAAATAGTTGTGTTTCTTATCATATGGTCAGCTCTAGTGTACTCTAGGACTCTCGAGTACTCTCTAATATACGTAGCTATACTAGAGAGTCCTAGAGTAGGACTCTCTAGTATACTCTAGGACTCTCTAGTATACTCTAGGACTCTCTAGTGTACTCTAGTACTCTCTAGTGTACTCTAGTACTCTCTAATATACGTAGCTATACTAGAGAGACCTAGAGTAGGACTCTCTAGTATACTCTAGGACTCTCGAGTACTCTCTAATATACGTAGCTATACTAGAGAGACCTAGAGTAGGACTCTCTAGTGTACTGTAAGATCCTCTAGTACACTCTAGGACTCTCTAGTATACTCTAGGACTCTCTAGTGTACTCAAGGACTCTCGAGTACTCTCTAATATACGTAGCTATACTAGAGAGACCTAGAGTAGGACTCTATAGTATACTCTAGGACTCTCTAGTGTACTCTAGTACTCTCTAGTGTACTCTAGGACTCTCGAGTACTCTCTAATATGCGTAGCTATACTAGAGAGTCCTAGAGTAGGACTCTCTAGTATACTCTAGGACTCTCTAGTGTACTCTAGTACTCTCTACTTTAATTTAGTATACTGTTTATAAATGAACTGTGTCGGTGGTTTTTTTTTTCAGTTCCAAGTAGAAACCAAATTTTACATGCTGATATGGGAGCCGCAAATCGTCGATTACTTTAACATGTTGATCTGGCGGGCTGACAGAGCTGTACATCAAACGTACTTGTTAAAGGAGAAGCAGAGCACAATTTTAGATCAAAAATGGTATAACCCCTTCGCCTCGCTTACTAAATCAAAACAGTCCGAACTAGAAGCGGTGAAGACGGCTCCAATTCCAGACAATTACTACCAACGAGTGTATTATGAAGGTAAGTAAATAATACATTGTTACTTTCTCTTGCCTATATCAATATATAATATGCTTTTCACGGTTCATGATTGTTACTCTCTCTCATTGTTACTTTCTCTTGCCTATATCAATATATAATATGCTTTTCACGGTTCATGATTGTTACTCTCTCTCATTGTTACTTTCTCTTGCCTATATCAATATATAATATGCTTTTCACGTTTCATGATTGTTACTCTCTCTTGCCTATATCAATACGGTTCATGATTGTTACTCTCTCTCATTGTTACTCTCTCTTGCGTATATCAATATATAATATGCTTTTCATGGTTCATGATTGTTACTCTCTCTCATTGTTACTCTCTCTTGCGTATATCAATATATAATATGCTTTTCACGGTTCATGATTGTTACTCTCTCGCATTGTTACTCTCTCTTGCGTATATCAATATATAATATGCTTTTCACGGTTCATGATTGTTACTCTCTCTCATTGTTACTCTCTCTTGCGTATATCAATATGTAATATGCTTTTCACGGTTCATGATTGTTACTCTCTCTCATTGTTACTCTCTCTTGCGTATATCAATATATAATATGCTTTTCACGGTTCATGATTGTTACTCTCTCTCATTGTTACTCTCTCTTGCGTATATCAATATGTAATATGCTTTTCACGGTTCATGATTGTTACTCTCTCTCATTGTTACTCTCTCTTGCGTATATCAATATATAATATGCTTTTCACGGTTCATGATTGTTACTCTCTCTCATTGTTACTCTCTCTTGCGTATATCAATATATAATATGCTTTTCACGGTTCATGATTGTTACTCTCTCTCATTGTTACTCTCTCTTGCCTATATCAATATATAATATGCTTTTCACGGTTCATGATTGTTACTCTCTCTCATTGTTACTCTCTCTTGCGTATATCAATATATAATATGCTTTTCATGGTTCATGATTGTTACTCTCTCTCATTGTTACTCTCTCTTGCGTATATCAATATATAATATGCTTTTCACGGTTGATGATCTCTGCTGTTCGACCCGTTTAGACCAATCGGAACGTTTGCCAGCGTTATCAGATTGTACTTGACAAATATTACGCGCGCATGCGTATAAGAGCCGCAATAGTTCACTCTCGTCTTGCATCTCGTACTGAACACATAGATTATAGAGCGTGTTAACATGCAATATAATCAGCTGATTGTATCTTTATAGATTATAATTGTTATTGAAAGACCAAAAAAAATGGCTGACGAAGTATTTAACAGAGCTAGAAGAGCAAGTATTGGTGTAGTTGGTGGCAAGTGATTGGCTAGCTATAAAGTGGGTGGGCGGGGAGGCAATGCGTATATTCAGTCTTGTTGTTGTTTGGGTGATCAGCCTGTAGGCTGGTTTGAACCTGTAGAGGTTTTACTAAGTAAAACAAAGAGTGAGGTGGTTTACAGTTGCCACAACTCACTGAGTGGAAAAGTACACTTATCAGCATGCCGGGCCCTCTGAAAAGCACATATCTTCCACTCTGTAAATGACACCTTCACTTCATTCACCACAGGGTCCAACTGTATTATGAAATTCATCACTTTCAGAGGAGATAACTCTGATTAGTGTCACAGTACACCTCTACCTCTTCTCTTATTAAATGATTCAGTCATTTAATTGAGTGTAAATAATTTGACACTCCACCTGTTTGTTATGGGCAATTCAGGCTTATCAACCTTGAAAAATTGTACAGGTAAAAAAGTATTGTTTTCATGTTGAATTTAAGAAATCGAGTTTCCACTGAATATACACGTTTTCTGACCCTCTGAACCCAACAAAACTATTATGAATTATATTAGAAAACTATAATTTATAGCTGTAATAATATAAATTACTATGTTGTTTTAAAATTTTAAACTTGTCGGTGAAAAAATTCTTGAGTTATACGCGTCTAAACGCATGAAATTATTTGCGGTTGCAAAGAAATTGGGTCTTTATGTCTTCCAAGCTTGATGTGACAATGTTCAAACAACATTAAATGTATACAGTTGAGCCGTTTTTAGTTTGCTTCTCCTTCTGTCAACAAACAAAAGCCACCTAGCGTCACGCTAGGTGCACGCTGGAGTCTGCCACTTTGCGGATGTCTTATTCTTATTAAATTAACTATTTTTTTTAAATTATAGGTACTTAAAGTACAAAAAACATCAGTCATTATATGATGTAGGCCTAACAATTTCATTTATAAAAATACTTTTAAAAGTATTTATTATTTAAATACTTTTGAAAGTATTTTTTTGTTACTTTTTAATGAGCGTGTACACATATTGATACAATACGCATGCTCAGTGACGTCATTATTTGTTTACATTAGGAGCAAACTAACAGAGGCTGCTGGACTTTAGGTTTATTACAGGTGAAGGCAGGATAGAATGAGCTAACGTTTGATGTAAAGCATGTTGGATTCAGACTCATCATTTTTGGAGATTATTTGCGATCAAAGTCGGTTTTACGTTCATGATTATGAAACCAATAGTAGAGGCTTTATTTAGTAAAATGAGGAGAGAGAGAGAGAGAGAGAGAGAGAGAGAGAGGGGGTGAGGGAAAGGGGGCGAGGGAGGGGAAGGAAAAGTAGGAGGGGAGAGGGGTGGGATGGAGAGGGGGGAGAGGTATGGGTAGGGGGAGAGCTACAGTTGGACCTCCATATATCGAAATTGTAGGTAAACTTACCATTTGCCTTCCTCACTGAGTGGAAATGTACGCTTATTAGCATGGTGGGCCCTCTGAAAAGAATCTACTTTCCACCCTGAACCACTTCATTCACCACAGGGTCCAACTGTATAATGATAATGAAATTCATTACTGCGAGAGGAGATAATTCTTACTATACTATTTTTCAAGGATGATTAGCTCTGGACGTATGCATTGCCCCCCACCCACCCACTTTATAGCTAGCCAATCACTTGCTAGCAATGTTGCCAATACTTGCTCTTGTAGCTCTGTTAAATATTTTGTCAGCCATTTTTTTTTTTTTTTTTTTGGTCTTTTAATGTCAATTATAATCTGTGTTGTTGTTGTTTAGGTCATCAGCCTGTAGGCTGGTTTGAACATGTAGAGGTTTTACTAAGTAAAACGAGGAGTGAGGTGGTTTACCATTGCCACAACTCACTCAATGGAAAAGTACGCTTATCAGCATGCCGGGGCCCTCTGTAAAGCACATATTTTCCACTCTGCAAATGACACCTTCACTTCATTCACCACACAATCCAACTGTATAATGAAATTCATTACTTTCAGAGGAGATAACTCTGATTAGTGTCACAGTACACCTCTACCTCTTCTCTTCTTAAATGATTCACTCATTTAATTGGCTGACCATGTGTTAAGAAACACAACTATTTATTTTAGCCCTGCAACAAACAGATTGAATGTTAACAATTTGACACTCCACCTGTCTGTTATGGGCGTAATTATAACCTATAAAACATACAATCAGCTGATTATGTTATAAAGTATTGCATGTTAACGCGCTCTATAATCGATGTGTTCAGTATGAGATGCAAGACGAGAGTGAACAATTGCGGCTCTTATACGCATGCACGCGTAATGTTTGTCAAGTACAATCTGGCAACGCTGGTAAACGTTCTGATTGGTCTAAACGGGTCGAACAGCAGAGATCATCAACCGTGAAAAGCTTATTGGTGACTTTTACACAAATGTACCTGGTTTGTTGTTAAACAGTTCAGTCTTCTAATTGGGTGACCATGTGATAAAGAGAGAGAGACATAGAGAGAGATAGACAGAGACACAGAGAGAGAGCGAGAGAGACATAGAGAGAATGACAGATACAGAGAGATAGACAGATAGAGAGCGTGAGAGAGAGAGGGACAGACATAGAGAGAGAGACATAGAGAGAGCGAGAGAGAGTGACAGAGAAAGTCAGATAGAGATAG
This sequence comes from Catonia carolina, assembly GCA_035578175.1. Lineage (NCBI taxonomy): Eukaryota > Metazoa > Arthropoda > Insecta > Hemiptera > Achilidae > Catonia > Catonia carolina. The sequence goes on from JAQMRL010000008.1 coordinate 102,986,455, forward strand.
ATAGACAGAGAGAGAGAGAGAGAGAGAGAGAGAGAGAGAGAGAGAGAGAGAGAGAGAGAGAGAGAGAGAGATACAGACAGACAGAGAGAGAGTGAGAGGGAGCGAGAGAAAGAGAGACAGAGAAAGACAGATAGAGAGAGATAGACTGATAGAGAGCGAGAGAGAGAGACAGACAGAGACATAGTGAGAGAGGGAGCGAGAGAGAGTGACAGAGAAAGACATAGAAAGAGAGACATAGAGACAGACAGAGAGAGAGAGACAGACAGAGAAAGACAGATAGAGAGAGAAAGATAAAGAAAGACAGAGAGAAACAGACAGATAGAGAGCGAGAGAGAGAACTACAGTTGGACCTCCATATATCAAAATTGTAGGTTTCTTATAAAAATTGAATATATAGAAACTTCGATAAAGAAAAACGCTGGTTTTTTTTTCTCATTATGACTGGAATTTATATTGAGGGAAGACTGTACTTAGTTCCCTGCCAATGTAAAATTTGCTATTTTTAGGTACCGTACATTTTTCACACGATTGATAAACGATTGGCAAATGAAACTTCACTTACAGATGTCGGGTTGCTCTAACTATTGACATTTTTTCAATTTTTTCTGTGGAACCATAAAGTTAAGGGGAGTGTGGAATGAAAAAATAAAACAACTATCAATTTTTCTTTTTATCGTTAAAAATATAGTTTGAAATGTGCGCTTTAAAATGGCTTTAGAATCATGTTGCTATGCCAATTAGAAAATATTTTATTAATTTTTTTGTGATTGTATGTTTAAGCTGATTTTGCCATCTGTCACGAAATTTTACAAAATAATTTTCCCTTTCGATTAATTTTTACTGTGATTTATTACACTATTTTTTCACATTGCCGTTTCTCTTTTATTTATTCATAGGTTGGCAGTATAACCTTAAAGTTTATAACCTGCTCTGTTTCCGTTGTGGTCTGTCTTTGTTTGTACTTGTGTTTGTTGTTTCTCAAACTTTAAACGCGAATATCTGAAAAAGTCATTTTTAGAACTTTATGTAGGTACCTTTTTCTCAGCTTTCACAGATGGTACAAGGCTGAAATATGTATGGAGTATGTTTGTTAATAGTCCAGTTATATTGATTGAACGTGCCGGTTTAAAATACTATATTAAAAATTGTGGGAGAAAAAAAATTTATTCGTTGATTTTTCGATGAAAAAATTGTCTCTTTTCAAAAAAAATTGTGAAAATCAAAATTCTTACCAGAATTAAATGGTATACATTCTAATTATGTACCAAAGAGTGGCCTTTCATACCAAAAAATCTGGTGTGAAACACTCACACAACTTTCTCTTGCCAATGCAAATAATTAACAATAAACCTAACATAAGTAATAAAACATTAGAAATAAACACACAAACTAACCTCAATAAACATAACCTAATTTTAATCATGAGTGAAAGACGCAAAATGAAAATCGAACTCAGTTTGGCTTAAAAATACGAAAAGTCACTCTTTCACGCTAAACTAGGCTCTTTAGAGAAAAATGCTTTAAATAAAAGTTATAGATCTTTTAGTTTACTATAAAATTGATTACGAACACTTTTGTCGTAAAATGCATTCTAAGGCCGAAATCTTAAAAAAATCGATTTTTCTCACGTTTTCGTGAGAAAAAACAGAAAATTGCTAATTACTGCTAAACGAAGCGTTATACAAAAAAATGTTTGAAATAAAAGTTGTAGAATTTTAAATTCTCTACAACTTTTATTTTTACATTTTTGCGCTAAATTGCATATTGAAGCTGTAATCTTAAAAAAACTGTTTTTACGTGAAAACAGCCTCACCCAGAATTTCAGCACACATGACGCCTACCCTATCTTGTAGAGAATAAAAAATTGAATAAACCAGGCGATTTAAAAAAAAAATCTTAGAACCAGTTTTTGAGAAAATCACAAAAAAGTGAAAAATTACACGAATAAACTACTACTTCCGGTTGACCGATTTTAATGAAAATGTTCGTGTCGGGTCCGGTAAGGGTATGTAACTTAAGTTTCAAGTTTGAAGTTCGTACGATGATCCGTTCTTGAGATATTTTGTATACACACAGACACACACACACACACACACACAGACCAATCGCTAAAAACATGTTTTTTGGGTTCAGGGGGTCTGAAAACGTATAGATCCGGTGAAAACTCGATTTCTAAAAATCGACATGAAAACAATACTTTCCTTCCAATATATTCACATAGGCAAGAGAAAGTAAAAAGAATTGTAGCTTTAGTTGCAGTGGTTGCTGAGAAAAAGGTACAAACATTAACATTGCTAAGGATAGGCAGCCCCGCACTCTCCTTAAAAATCTGGTGTGAAACACTCACACGACATTCACTTGCCAATGCAAATAATTAACAATTTAACCTAACATTAGTAATAAAACATTAGAAATAAATAAAAAACATAACCTTATTTTAATCATAAGACGAAGACGCAAAATGAAAATCGACCTCAGTTTGGCTTTAAAAATACGGAAAATCACTCTTCACGCTAAACTAGGTTTTGTAGAGAAAAATGCTCTAAATAAATATTGTAGATCTTTTAATTTTCTATAAATTTGATTATACTTCTTTTTGTCGTAAAATGCATAATAAGGCCGAAATCTTAAAAAAATTGATTTTTCACAAGTTTTCGTGAGAAAAAAAATAGCAAATCGCTAATTACCGTTAAGCTAATAAGCGTTATACAAACAAATGTTTACAAAAAATGATTTTAAATTCTGTACATTTTTAATTACATAAAATTTTGCGCTAAAATGCATATTAAAGCCGCCATCTTAAAAAAAAAACAATTTCTTTACGTGAAAATAGCCTCACCAAGAATTTCAGCAAACATGCCGCCTACTGTAGTGCATAAAAAATTTAGTAACCAGGTGATTTTTAAAAAAATCGTAGCACCAGTTTTTGAGAAAATCGCAAAAAAGTGAAAAATTACACGAATAAACTACTACTTCTGGTTGACCGATTCTGATGAAAATGTTCGTATCGGGTCCGATAGTGGTATTTAACTTAAGTTTCAAGTTCGTACGATGTTCCGTTCTTGAGATATTCTGTTCACACACACACACACAGACCAATAGGTAAAAAGCAGTTGTGTGTGTGGGTGTGAGGGGGTCTGTTTAGGTGTATATTCGGGTGAAGAGTGTATTTGTTAAAATGGACATGAAAACAATACTTTGCTTCCTATATATTCATATAAGCAAGAGAAAGTAAAAATCAACCTATTTACAATTACCGCAAACTACGTTAAAATATTTTTTTTTCATACAATTACGGTATGCTAACAATTCGTTCGTCCTCTGTTCCAGATATCGACTCGATCCGGATTATGCCTAATTTCAATGAAGAGTATTACAATGAGCTATGGTCCGTACCCTACACTGGGTACGGATGGGAGGGCGTTTAGGGCCCATTCTGGTGTATAGTTCGTTTTTTCTTAGTTGAGTCCTAGCGTAAACAAGCCACCGGGTGAGTGGAACCAACAGAACAGAACGTTCAAAACATTTTGCTTACTGCCCGTCCCCAAGCTTTGTGCAGCTGCGGGATGAAGGGGACAGACGAAGTACCAGACTGATGTTACGTCATAACACTCTACTAATCATCTCATTGCTCTTCGGTAGGCATTAGGCTGCCTAGTGGGGTGACATACGTGGGTGTTGTTTTCACTATTCCCTGTAGACGGCGACACAGAATATATGTACAGTCCAGCCTCTCTTAGTTTGCTCCTACTGTAAACAAATAATAACGTCACTGAGCATGCGCATTATATCAAAATATGTACACGCTGATTAAAAAGTAACAGCAAAATACTTTCAAAAGTATTTAAATAGAAAATACTTTTAAAAGTATTTTTCTAAATGAAATTGTTAGGCCTACATCATATAATGACTGATGTTTTTAGTTCTTTAAGTAGTTATAATTTAAAAAATAGTTAACTTAATAGAAATAGGACATCCGTAAAGTGGCAGACTCTAGCGTGCACCCTGTAGTAGGTGGCTTTTGTTTGTTGACAGTAGGAGCTAACTAAGAACGGCTCAACTGTAGTTTGGATAGTACCCTTGACTACTACAAACATAATACTAGTAAAACGTTACTACTACAAACGCAATCTCTCACAGTATTAGTGACGTAATGCATACCTCTCAGCTGCACAAAGCTTAAGCTCGGGTCACGCTAGGCTGATTGCAGCCGCGAATCAAAGGAAGCCGCTACTATCAGCTTGATGTGACCACAGAACCCGCAGCTGGTGCTACCAGCCGGCGAGTATTTGTCAGCGGCTGGCGAAGTTGGACATGTTCAACTTTTGGTCGCAGGTAGCGGCATTTAGCAGGTCACGTGATTCATTCGCACAAGCTGGCGCCAGCTTGCAGCGCAGTCTGACCACCCCAGTAGCGTGTCAGCGGCGAGTAAACTACTCGTGGTTTTGTGTTTACATCTTTTGTTTTGTTCATTGAGTTCGTTTAACTACTGCTGTTTCGTAGGTAACAGTTAATTTATACTGTAAAAATGGCTGAGTTGAAGTGGTCGGGGAAGCAGATCATTGAATTTTTTAATTTATTTCAAAATTTCAAAACTTGATTTTACACGGAAGCGCCTGTCTGAACTTGGTATTTTGTTTTTTAAACAACGGTTCAACTAATTCCAGCAATTTTTGGAATTTAGGAGCTGACATTCGTAAAACATTTCTGTATGTTTCTGGGTCCTCTGCTTGTAACTCATTGGAAAAGTCTTTGCAGATGCTCCTAATTCTTCTCTTCTCATAATCCAAGGTCTACTCCACCAACGTCTCTTCTTGCGGTTAAGCATTTTAACACAAAGCTCCTTCACACACGTCCTTAATGATCGCCTAATTACTCGTTTACGTGGACCCACAGACGACATGCTGACTAGAACTAGAACCAGGCTAGTTAAAAGCGAAATTTTTTTTTTTTAAAGGAATTCAAATCCTCACAACACTTTAAAGATTGGGGTAATTTATTCATGAATTTTCTCCCTGCATAAGTAGGTTTTTGTTCAAACAATTTTATGGAGTGATTAGCCACATAATAATCATTCCTGTTTCTCGTGTTATGATTGTGAACATTGAAATTCTGCATAAAATTATTTTGCCTAACATACATAATCACCTCAAAAATGTAGAGACAGGGAACTGTAAGCAATTTAAGCTCCTTAAATAGTGGGCTGCATGAGGTTAGCTGGTTAGCTCCCACCATACACCTAATAGCTTTCTTTTGAATTTTAAAAACCCTATTCATATTACCCATGCTGGAATTACCCCATACTAAAATACCATAACGGATATGAGACAGAATGAGGCCATGATAAGCTGCCATTAGTAATTTTTTATCATTTAATCTGGCAATTTGTTTTAGTGCAAATGCCCCAGATAATATTTTACTACAAACTTGATTGGTATATTGACCCGGTATGTGACCGGGTTGCCAGCCGCTGCTTGCTGGCGCTACTGCCAGCCACTGATGACCAGCAACTGACAATCAGCCCAGTGTGACCCGTGCTTTAGCAACGGGCAGTACTGTACGCCCGCTCATACCCTTCATCCCGTTGCATACTTTTACCCGAAAAACTTGTCAAATTTAAACCCCCCCATAGATAGAATTAGTTCATGAAGAGTGGACCGACTAATGTTGGGTAAATCAGGACCATTAGTGACGACCGACAAAATCTTTTTTAAAGTAGTAACTCGTTTTTATATATATTTTTTTATTCCTAATATGTGTACGTTGCAATCTGTTCAATTGAGAACAATAAGCAACCCCATGACCCAATGAGATGAGGATGATGTGTATGATGTGTAAATGAGACTGTGTAGTCTTGTACAGAGTGAGAGAGTATGGTTAATTGAACCCCAGCCTTCAAAGTACACCCACAACCACTGTCTAGCATTGAAATCCGTATAAAAGTAACTACCTTTACTAGGATTTGAACCAGGAACCTTCGTTTTCGAAAATTAGCTGTTGAAAACAGCTGATTTTGGCGACGAATTTACCTCTAGACCAACCTGGTGGGTTTTTAAAGAAACTCATTTTTAAAGAAAACTTTATAAATAAGTCTTAAAGCAGTTTTGTTGATATCATCAAATTTGTATAAAGCAGGCGTTTTACGTTTTCGTTTTTTTAACTGGGGTTTATAAAACACCACTCTGTTCAAAGTATTTTCGTACGCTGTAAACACTTGAACAAGATTCATCGGTAAATTGAGCAGTAAGTGATTCTATATCCTTAATTTCCAGGTTAGAATATTTATTAGCAAACTTATTGAAACATTAATTACGATTGTCTTTTCCCCACTTCGTAAAGGTTTCCCTTTTTTTGTGTTCAATATTATTCCAACCCACCGGGTTGGTCTAGAGGTAAATTCGTCGCCAAAATCAGCTGTTTAACAGCTGATTTTCGAAAACGAAGGTTCCTGGTTCAAATCCTAGTAAAGGTTGTTATTTTTATACGGATTTCAATGCTAGACAGTGGTTGTGGGTGTACTTTGATGGCTGGGGTTCAATTAACCATACTCTCTAAGGAATGGTCGGCCTGGGTCTGTACAAGACTACACCTCATTTACACGTCATACACTTCATCCTCATCTCATTGGGTCATCTCATTGCTTATAGTTCTCAATTGAACAGATTGCAACGTACACATATTACGAATTAAAAATATTATTCCGGAAGAAGGTTCGTCCGCCATCGTAAATACATGTGTTGTCGCACAACCACCCACTAACAGCAAAAAACTAAGAAAAAACACGAAAATTGATGCGAATAATTACAATTTTACATCAAATCGCACATGAAATCATGAAAACATCACAACCACGTATTCTAAAATGTGACCGACTCATATCAAAAACAAGAAACAAGTTGTTTCGAGATTTATTCTGTTATTACATTACATCAATCTATAAATAACTGATGTCATGTAAAATTAAAATAATTTTTGTATAAAAATGACAAAAAAATTATAATTTTATTATTAAGCCTATTACATTATACCATTGACGATTGAAATTGACGAAATGTAATGAATGGGTGTATTTTTGATCACCGGTTAGCTTGCAGAAAGTTCACTCAAGGCCACGCGTGTTTGTGTGGCCTGTATTTACAGGGACTAACACATATGCAGTTTGTTTACAACAGGATTCAACTAACAAAAAGTGGACTATACATATTTTTAACTTTAAGGCTGCATACATACCGAGAGCAACTATACTATATGTAATTTCAGTAGAAGCTTGCACTGCGCACGTCCCCTCTACTCCTAGCCTCCTCCTTATTCCGAGTAGTCAACATAAGTAGGCTACCTTCTGGTTCTTACAAAAGTAGGCTGGCTATGCCTCTAAACTGTTATTGTGGTTAATTGTAGTGTAATCCTATTTTAGTTTGTATATATACCACGGTCATTGTTGACCGGAAATGCTTCGTACCGAGTTACGGCTTGCGAAAGATTTCGCCCGGATTTCAGCTCACTAGGGGAAATGAAGTCATCCTGAAATTTTGGTAAGATAGATTAAGGGTGCGCCTCATCAGTAGAAAAATTCGACAGAGCGATTTCGGTTGCGTCCGCTAGGTGCGATCTTCATAACCTTGATTAGTAAATCTAAAGGTGGGAGTAATCATGCCGTGCTAGTGTGCTATTCACTTCCGCACGCAACAACGATGCGTAGCGTCGATGTTGCCAAGTGTACAGCGTAATCTATATTTATTACACGTACATTTGCAATGTACTGTACGTATACTGCAGATGGCTGCGGTTATGCCGAAATATGTTTACATCATCTAAATAAGAGTCCATTTTATTAAACTTTTATTTACGTTTAGTTTACATTGCTTACATAATTGTTTTCGGAATTAAATTCTCTACAATTTTCTTGGGAAAAATAATTTGATTATTGGTCATTTAACAAAGTTATTGGGCTCGAACGTAGAAGACTGTGTTTTTTCCAATAAGCAACCCCGTCACTCAATGAGATTAAAATCATATATGACGTGTAAGTAAGATGTAGAACATCTGGTACAGACCCAAGCCAATTCCTGAGAGATTTTAGTTAATTAAACTTCAACCATCAAATTACACCGATAACCACTGTCTAGTATTCATTTATCCTTGTAAAAGGAACTACCTTTACTAGGATATGAACCTAGAACCATCGTCTCCAAAAATCAGTAGTTGAACAGCTGACTCGCGGTGGCGACTTTACTTCTGGACCAATCCGGTAGGTTCTGTTTAATAAAACATATTTTTACTTTCTCTTGCCAATATGAATATGTAGGAAGGAAAGTATTGTTTTCATGTCGATTTTAAAAATTGAGTTTTTACCGGATCTACACGTTTTCAGACCCCCTGAACCCAAAAAACATGTTTTTAGAGATTGGTCTGTGTGTGAACAGAATATCTCAAGAACGGAACATCGTACGAACTTGAAACTTAAGTTACATACCACTACCGGACCCGACACGAACATTTTCATCAAAATCGGTCAACCGGAAGTAGTTGTTTATTCGTGTAATTTTTCACTTCTTTGCGATTTTCTCAAAAACTGGTCCTACGATTTTTTTTTTAAATCGCCTGGTTTACTAATTTTTTTTATGCTCAACAAGTTAGGGTAGGCTCAATGTTAGCTGAAATTCTTGGTGAAACCGTTGTTACGTAAAAATTGTATTTTTAAGATTGCGGCTTTAACTCGCATTTAAGCGCAAAACTTTATATAATAAAAGTTGTAGAAAATTTAAAATCTTACAACTTTTATTTCAACCATTTTTTTTAAATAACGCTTAGTTTAGCGGTAATTAGCGATTTTCTGTTATTTTTTCACGAAAACGTTTGAAAAATCGATTCTTTTAAGATTTTGGCCTTAATGTGCACTTTACGACAAAAGTGTATATAATCAAATTTATAGGAAATTAAAAGATCTACAACTTTAATTTAAAGCATTTTCTCTACAGAGCCTAGTTTAGCGTGAAAGAGTGATTTTCCGTATTTTTAAGACAAACTGAGGTTGATTTTCATTTTGCGTCTTTCACTCAAGATTAAAATTAGGTTATGTTTATTGAGGTTAGTTTTTTGTTTATTTCTAATGTTAGGTTTATTGTTATTTGCATTGGCAAGAGAAAGTTGTGTGAGTGTTTCACACCAGATGTTTACCTGATTAATCGGTGCGCACCGCAATAGTACTTGTAAATATAAAAAAAAATACAAGCATAAAAAGGTGATAATATAATTTTTGAAAGCTAACTCTATTCTAGATTCGGCTTCTACAATGCTACTTAATACTAAAATAATTATAGTTCGTTAACAATCATATTGCACGTAATAATACCTATGTAATATTAAATTTTTATGAACAGCGATTTACTGGAAATTTGATTTCTGTACCGGGAAAAGTGAATATATGAAAGAGACTCTCACTCTCTCTCTCTGTCTCTCGCTCGCTCGCTCTCTCTTGCAGGAAATCGTCGTGGGATTCAAGGGTCGATCAGCTCTGGAAGAACATATTTCATACAAAAGGATTTCAGAGGCTGAATCATTTTCTTCTCCCAGAATAGGTCATCTCGATTTATCTTCTTAACCGAAATATCAATTGGGGTCCATCCAACAAAGAGGCAATAATTTCTTCTGGTCACATGTAGTTGCCTTGTACCTGATAAAATAATTTTTTAAATTGTCGTTTGCGACTATTTCGATTAGCTGATATGCCTATACTGTTAGTTCCTTTTCCTTTGATCACCCGGCATATTAGTTCAAATACAAACAAATTCAACAACAACAACCACCCAACACGGTAATTTGCACCTGTCAAAATAGCAAGTAATTGCCACGCGGTGAACACTAGCTAATCGGAAAAATCGACAATGAGAGGTATCTATCATAAAGGCGAGCCCGTAGCAAACGGTGCCTGCACTGTTCCAATAAACCAAACAAAGATCAGTATATAATTTACTAGAAAAAGTATTCTGCAAAATAAATGTTTTTATGTTACCTATGTAAAGATTTTGTTACAGATCTGAGATTAATAAAGTAGTAACATCCTCTTATTTGTGTTTATTTCGAGAATTAGCCTAATTCGACGTTGTAGGATATATCGAGAAACGTAACACGAATTTTTTCAATCCGTAATGCAGGTTGTTTAAATATATATAATGAGATCTAATCTATCTACTGATCTAATCTATTTCTAAAGCCAGCGGCATATATTACAAAATTAAATAAAAAATCTGGTGTGAAACACTCACACGACTTTTCCTTTCAATGTAAATAAGGAACAATATAACCTTTGTTTAATCATGACTGAACAAAGTAAAATGAAAAACAACCTAATTTTAATGAGGGAATGACGCAAAATGAAAATCGACATCTGTAGATTAAAATGCGTATAATTAAAGTTGTAGGTTTTTAATTTCCTGTAACTTTTATTACATACTTTTTTCTTATAAAATGCATAATAAGGCCGCAATCAATTTTGATAAAAAACCAGAAAATCAGTAATTGCCGCTAAACTAAAATTTAAGATTGCGAACTTATCGTGCATACTATGGCAAAAATGTATAAAATCAAAGGTGTAGAACATTTAAAAACCTACAACTTTTATTTGAATTGTTTTTTGTATAATCCCTAGTTTAGTGGTAATTTGTGATTTTCTGTTTTTTTTTCTATCAAGATCTGTAAAAAATTGAATATTTTACGATTTCAGCCTTAGTATGACAAAAATTTACAACAAAAGTGGCTATAATCAAATTTGTAGAAAATTAAAAAACTACAAAACCACAAACCTACAAATTGACTTTACAACTTTATTTTACAAATTTTATTTCAAGCATTTTTCTGTACAGAGCCTAGTTTAGCGTGAAACAGTAATTTTTCCGTAGTATTAAGCTAAACTGAGGTTGGTTTTCATTTGCATTATTCATTCATGATTAAAATTTAGTTATGTTTTCAGTTTTTGTTAGTTTAAAGTCGCATCAACAGCTTGATCATTAGGGACTACGGTGGGTTAAAAAACTGTTATGATGGGTTTTGGCACGAAATAATCTTCAGACCCTAGCCGGGAATCGAACCCGGGACCTCCGCTTAGTAGGCTAACGCGCTACCCACACCTCACGTATGGGAAGCCTACCCAAGAATTTTAGCAAACATGGGGCTTACACTTCTTTGTAGAGTACCTATATAAAATGTAGTAAACGAGGTGATTAAAAAAATCCATGTGCTTATGACCACCCGATAGAAGTGAAAACTTATATGAGTTTATAGTTTTAACACGCGACCTCAGCCGTCGTGGTAGGTTTATGTTGTCTAATCGTATCTAAGTGAAGGTTTTTGCCTATCTTGTCTCTCATTTTTTTTATTCAACTCCTTAATGGGGAAACCCGAATTTGTTACTTTATAACCCATAACAAGAGAAAGGATTAAGACAAATGTTCAACAGGTATTGTCGAACTTTCGTTATCTAACTACGTAGGTACCTAATACATAACAATATTTTGAGTGGAGAATGTGGATTTTTCAAAAAAAAAATCAAAGGCTTTAATAGATTTTTTGAAATAAAAATTCAGGTTAATTATGTAAATGATTCAAATTAAATCACAACGAAATACGGAACAATGCTTGACGGAGCTTTTTCTAGATATTTAAATAAATTCGATTCTGAAGTTCATTTATATTATTTTATATAATAAGATATTTCAGTTTTCATAAATCCATTGTTTCATTCATAGAATACGGACAATGAAGAAGTCCAATCAGAGCAAAATTGTAACTAACTTTATTTGTAATATAACTTTATCAGATTAAAAATAAACTTGATACAATATTATATTTTATGTAGTGATAGCTTGAACGGAGCAAGTGTTCAGTCTCTTCACGTAATTTTGTTAAAAACTTAAGCGTTTTGTAAAATAAATATAATATACCATTAATCTCAACAAAAAAAGGTACGAATATCTCAGTTACATATGTTAAAAAAATTAAACACACCGACCAGGAATCGATCTCATGCCGCCCGCGTGGTAGGCGAGCAGTGTACCATTGAGCTAACCTTGCTTATGCTCTACATGTGATTACAAACTGGACATAACGCTTCAGATAGCTGTAAGATTTTACCCATCCAAAACTATATTCACCCAACGTGCCTACAGAGAAGTTTTCACTTCAAAAATTTCGTAGGAACAATTGTTGAGAAAATTGCAAAATAGTGAAAAATTTCACAAATAAACTACTACTTCCGGTTGACCGATTTTCATGAAAATTATTGCGTTGGATCCTCTAGTGGTACCTAATTTAAGTTCCAAGTTTCAACTTGGTAAGTTATTCCGTTCTTGCAATATTTTGTTCATACACGCGCGCCCACACAAACACACACACACGCGCGCGCACACGCACACACACACACACACACACACACACAGACCAATCGCTGAAAACTGATTTTCGGGTTCAGGGGGCTTGAAAACTTATACATTCGGTTAAATATATTTTCGGAAAATCGACATAACGATACTCTCCTTCCCTATATATTCATACAGGGCAAGAGAGTAAAAAGGAGCGTAAAAAAGGGCACGAGAGTAGTATTTAAAAATTAAAGAATTTTGCTATCCGAACAATAACAACTTAACACAGAAATAAACAAACTGTAGGCCAACCATATAATTTTTCTATACGACAATATTATCGTTTTCATAATAAATTGAAATTAATCTTTGTTTGGGTTGTGAGAGTGATTAATTTTAATTCTGTCAAAACATACTAACAAACACTCTACATGAGACTATTACACGACCCGGCAACTCTGTATGATCTAGAAATGAAAACACGTTAAGGGGAAATGACCTTGGTGACAGAAAGCATTATGCGTAAGTAGTTCCGTAACTGTCAACTCGGAACGCTATTGAACGGCTGAAAAATTTGTGCTTGTAAAGGTTTTTTAGATTGCAATACATCGCCGCTGATAAATAAGTAAACACGTTAAAGTTTATATATTTAGAATCTAAAAGAGATATTCTTTTTACTGATACAGATTAATTTGCGACAAATACCTTCCTATCTTAACAAATAATTTTAGAAAACTTTACAACTTTAAGAGTTTTACTTTAATTTTTTAAAGCTTAAATTTAATGCTCATACAAAAAATGTTAACTGGTAAATAGAGCATATTTTAATCTTTAAAATGCACGTCAAACTTTAATTATGACTTGCATAACAACCGAGTTGGTTGTAATCATCTAAACCCTTACATTGAGCGGCGCGGCAGAGGTAGAGCGCACCCTTAGAGGCGAATTCAATTGTTTCTTATGGTTTCTGACCTGATAAATTGAATAAAAAAGGTCCCAGAACTGTAAGTTAAGTAGTTTTTTTGAGAAAACCAGTGTCAAATGCAAAAAATTGAGTGAAAAAAAACATTTTATTAAAACAACATTAATACTTGACGTATTAATGAAGCTTTTACGCAGTTAAAGGCTGGTTTCTCACCGAACCAGTCAAGTCCAATCCAGTCACGTCCAGTCTAGTCACGTCAGACGCTAGTAGACTCAACAGATATTTTTAACGGTTATTTCAATGGAAGACGCCTAGTTGGCTTTCACACCGACAGCGTCAAATCCAATCCAGTCAAATCCATTTTGAACTCGACTTATGAAGACTCAGCAAGTTGAATTTCTAACAGTCCGACTTAAACATTTTGCGACATAACATCGTTCATTCCTACTTACCAATATAATCTGTTACTACTTAATATCTGCCAATCTTTGCTGTGGCAGGATAGCAAGACGGTAATTTGTATTTTCTTTCATTATTTTCTCCTTTAGCACATTATTAAGTTGAAAGAAATTGTTTGCACTCATGTGAAAAATCTTATAAAATTTCTCCGGATCCTTAAGTAAATCAGGAAACAAATGACTAAAGTTCCCGAAAGTTGGTCTTCTTACGTTAATAGGGTGAACCCAAACTGTCCTATTTTTCCTTCTATTTTTTTGTCTACGAATAAGTCTACGAAGAATAATAAATTTAGCGATCTCGACTTCCATATCGAACCAAATTTAATTAGTAACTGACGACTTGATAGTTGACTGCCTCTGTGTGAAACCCCCTTGACTTGACTGGACTGATGTGATTGACGCGACTTGACTTGACTGGTTCGGTGTGAAACCAGCCAAAGGAAAGCCCTGTTCAACTACGGAAAGCAACATGAGCCATCCTTAAACGAGCAGAAAAATGCATTGAATTTGGCAAAGAAACTTTTGAAAATTTACTGTAATTTGGTTGAATTAGTTTAGATTAATGTTTTTCCGGTTAATTTTACTTTGTCTGTTCTGAATAAAAATTCATTTAATCAAACATCTATTCGCTTTCTGTGTACTTTATTTACACCATTTTGTTAAGAATACAATTTTCTATAAGGTTTATTCAAAATTTTTATCTGTTTCATGATGAAATAACAAAGTTATTGTTGCCCAAAGATGAAAAAATGTGTTTTTCACTCCATTTTTTTGCATTTGACACTGGTTTTCTCAAAAACTACTTAACTTACAGTTCTGCGATCTGTTTTATTCAATTTATCAGGTCAAAAACTATAAGAAACTATTGAATTCGCCCCTTAATCTATCTTACCAGAATTTAAGGAAGACCTCATTTCACCTGGTGAGCTGAAATCCGGGCGAAATCTTTCGCAAGCCGTAACTCGGTAACGAAGCATTTCCGGACCCATGTTTATAGAAACTTTTTCATTATTTTTACATGTACAATGAGCTCCCAAAGTTTCTGCATATCTTCGTGAATCATTCTGTATAAACACACTGCACAGTACAATACAATCGTATTAATCAACTGACAACAACTGGACTATTCTCATGCAAAGCATTTATTTGCACATTAAAATAATGTTTTTTTTTTTTTTTTTTTTTAACGTCCGGCTGTTATGCAATTACTGCTAATGCAGACGGTGAAGGATGAAATTTATTTTTGTAACGTATGAAAATATGCCGTGCCTGAATGGGATTCGAACCCAAGACCGCAAGATGAGAGGCGAGCACGTTACCAACTGCGCCAATGCGGCCGGCAAAAATAATGTATGAATAAAAGTGAAAATAGATGTTGATGTATATAGGGTGACTCAAAACTATACGACAATCTCTTGGTATCTCATTCTATAGCTAAAAATAAGAAAAAAAGGTCATATAAACATATGCCTGAAAACGTTTTGCGTTGTAGCCGCTAGGGGCGGAGCTATCGTGGCCATTTGGGTGCCGCGGCGTTTCTCCGTTCAGTGGCTATCCAGCCGTGCAAGCGAGAGGTCTGCGTCACTCTTCGTTGTTTTTCAACAACAATTTAAAATGTGTGCCGCAATTCGAAATCCCGCCAGTTGTGAAGTACGGTCGGTACAGGAAAGGAGTTCTTCTTATCGATTTCTTGGAACGTGGCACAACAATAACCTCTGCAAGGTATTGTGAAACACTTGAAATGTTAAGAAGAGCGATCCAAAACAAGCGCAGAGGAAAGTTGACTGGGAAAATTCTCTTTTTGCATGATAACGCCCGACCACACACGACAAATCGAACACGAGAAGTCCTGGATGCTTTCAAATGGGAGGTTTTCCCACATACGCCATACAGTCCGGACCTTGCGCCCAGCAATTATCACTTGTTCCCGACAATGAAGACATGGCTTGCGACGCAGCGCTTTGACGACAACGCGGAGCTGCAGGAGGGTGTGACTAACTAGTTAAAATCACAGACGGTAGACTTTTATGACGCCGGCATTTCAAAATTAGTTCACCGCTATGATAAGTGTCTTAATTTGTTTGGTGATTATGTAGCAAAATAATATTTTAGTTGCACTTTCAAATGTATATAATAAATTGTTTTCTTGTACGTAGTTTTTTTATATCAAAACGTGACAGACTTTCTGAACTGCCCTCGTATATTTATATATTTTGTATGTGAATATTTACGCGCCAAAAGTGTTAGTGGACAGTGGTACCACATCAAGAAATACAAATTTCACTAAACATATCGAGGTAGGTCATGTACTATAGTAGCGCCTTGTTTGTTACCGTAAACAGAAATGGTAGTTTCTCGAAAACGTTGGAAGGCTATTCAGAGTGGTAAACGAAATCTAATATGCAGTGTAATGAAATGTTGTGAAGTTGAAGTTGAGGTTGAAACCGGCCTTTCGGCTGATCACCTAAACAACAAAAAACAAAAAAAAATCTGGTGTGAAACACTCACACAACTTTCTCTTTCCAATGCAACTAATTAACAATAAACCTAACATTAGTAGACTAATAAAACATTAGAAATAGACAAAAACAAACCGAAATAAACATAACCTAATTTTCATCATATACTAGGCTCTGTAGAGAAAAATGCCTAAAATTAGTTTTAGATCTTTTAATTTCCTATAAATTGGATTGTATACGTTTTTGTCATTAAATGCATACTAAGGCCGAAATCTTAAAAAAATCCATTTTTTACAGATTTTCATGAAAAAGAAATTAGAAAATTACTAATTACCGCTAAACTAAGCAGTTATACTAAGAAATGTTTACAATAAAAGTTATAGTTTTAAAATTTTTTACAACTTTGATCATACACACACATTATGCGCTAAAATGCATATTAAAGCCGTGATCTTAAAAAACATTTTTTTCTACGAAAGCACACCCTCCTCAAGAATTTCAGCTGACCTAGCGCCTATCCTAGTATGTAATAGAACATTAAATAATTACAAAGTAAATGAGCCGTTTTTAAAAAAAAAAAACTTATGAGCAATTTTTGAGAAAATCGCAAAAAGATTAAAAATTACACAAATAAACTACAGTACTACTACCGGTAGACAAATTTTGATGAAAGTTTTTGTGACGGTCACCCAGTGGTAACTAAACTTAAGTTTCAAGTTTCAACTTCGAACGATGCTCCGTTCTTCCTATATTATTTTCACACAGACAGACAATGTGTGTGTGTGTGTGTGTGCGTGTGTGTGTGTGAGAGAGAGAGAGAGAGAGAGAGAGAGAGAGAGAGAGCGTGTGCGTGTATGTATGTATTGCGTGCGTGTGCGTACGAGCGCGCGCGCGCGCGCGTGTGTGTGTGTGTGTGTGCGCGAGAGAGAGAGAGAGCGTCTGCGCGTGTATGTGTGTATGTGCGTGCGTGTGCGTACGAGCGTGTGTATGTGTGTGCGCGCGCGCGCGTGTGTGTGTGTGTGTTGAGGTGGTCTGAAAACGTGTATATCCGGTGAAAACTTGATTTCTTAAAATCGACATGAAAACAATACTTTCCTTCCTATATATTCATATAGAGTAAGAGAAAGTGAAAATATTCTTTTACCATAACAGGTAGGCATACCTACCATTTAAATACAACAGCTCAGACGTAAGACTACCTGAAAAGCTTCTCAGTGAGATGAATCCAACTGTCCGTCAGCCAAGGGTTGAAATTGATTTTTAATCTACTCAATATCTTTTTTTGTCAGCAGTCTCTCGACTAGTTTGATGCAGTTCTCCAAGCTGTTCTAACTTGCGCAAATCGATTCATATGTACACACCTGTAACACCCTACATGTTTTGTAATTTGCTTTCTAACCTTTACCTCCCCCTACAATTCACTCCCTCAATATTACCTACCCTCCATTATTGATAATGTATTAAGATATGCTGCACTAGCCAATCCCTTCTTCTGGTAAGATGCTTCCAATACTTCTTTTTTCATCCACTCGCCTAACAACCTCAAATTACTTATTTTGTCCACCCACCTAATCTTTAACATTTTCCTATAACACCACATTTCAAAAGCTTCTATCCTCTTATTTTTTACAGCGTCTATCACCCACGTTTCACTCCCGTATAATGCTGCACTCCAAACATAGTGTTTTAAGAAATTTTTCCTAATCTGTAAAAATCAATGTTTGTAGTCAGTAAGCTGTTTTTCATTTCAAAGGCTTTTCTAGCTTGAGCAATTATACTGGGCACACTGTCATAAAATTTTTGGCCATGGTAACCTAAGAACATTTCATTGGCCCCTCAATGGTGAAGAAGAGAGTAGAAAAAAGAGGGAGTTTTTATGAGGAACGAGAAAAGGGGTTCATTCACCCTCCGCCCCTAATAATTATTTTGGGCGGAGGAATGGTGAAGCCAGGGAACTTACAAGGGTCTTACTGTACCTGTTTCATTGTGTAGCCATTTGTTTTAATTCTCTTCAACTTTTCCCACATCCGGTTTGGTAATCATGAGTCCGTTCCGGTGCACAAGTCATAATAAAAATCGCAATAAAGAGAATCGCAGCATGTATCTGGGGCATGACGACACTGAAACATATTCAAACATAAAAATCTGGTGTGAAACACTAACACAACTTTCTCTTGCCAATGCAAATAATTCACAATATAACCTAACATTATTAATAAAACATTAGAAATAAACAAAAAACTAACCTCAAAACAACATAACCTTATTTTAATCTTTTAGTTTTTTTGTTTAACGAGTGAAAGTTTAATGAGTGAAAGACGCAAAATGAAAGTCAACCTCAGTTTAGCTTAAAAATACTGCTGCATATTAGCTAATATTGCACTAATATTGAACAGAAAATATTTTCCTGGATTAGGCAAAGGCTGTGGTCAGGACAGGGCAGTGATGAAATAATATTATAATAAGCTATTACATTTATAAAAGTTTCATGTGCCCATAACAGACAGGTGGAGTGTCAAATTATTTACACTCAATCTGTTCATTACAGGGCTAAAATAAATAGTTGTTTCTTTTAACATGGTCAGCCAATTAAATGACTGAATCATTTGAGAACAGAAGAGGTAGAGGGGTAAAAGATACTAATCAGAGTTATCTCCTCTGAAAGTAATGAATTTCATTATACAGTTGGACCCTGTGGTGAATGAAGTGAAAGTGTCATTTACAGGGTGGAAAATATGTGCTTTTCAGAGGGCCCGGCATGGTGATATGCGTACTTTTCCATTCAGTGAGTTATGGCAATGGTAAACCACCTCACTTCACGTTTTACTTAGTAAAACCTCTACACGTTCAAACCAGCCTTTCGGCTGATGACCTAAACAACAACAAAAGTTTCAAGATTCAACTTCGTACGATGTTCCGTTCTTGAATTATTTTGTTCACAAACACACACCGGTTTGGTCTAGAGGTAAAGTCGTCGCCAAAATCAGTTGTTTAACAGCTGATTTTCGGAGACGAAGGTTCCTGGTTCAAATTCTAGTAAAGGTAGTTACTTTTATACGGATATGTATGCTAGACAGTGGTTGTGGGTGTACTTTGATGGTTGGGGTTCAATTAACCATACTTTCTCAGGAATGGTCGGCCTGAGTTTGGACAAGACTACACCTCATTAACCGTCATACATATCATCCTCATCTCATTGGGTCATGGGGTTTGCCTTTTGTTCTGAATTGAACAGATTGCAAGGTATACATATTAGGAATTAAAAAAACAAAAACAAAAAAATATATAACACCTGTTATAACTAAACAAAAAATTTCTGTCCGCATTGGCGCAGTTGGTAACGTGCTCGCCTCTCATCATGCGGTCTTGGGTTCGAATCCCACTCAGGCACGGCATATTTTCATACGTTACAAAAAATCATTTTATCGTCCACTGTACAATAGTTCTTACACCCCAACGCCGTCGCTAATGACCGTTATAGTTGATGCGACGTTAAATAAATATATTAAAAAAAAAAAAAATTGTACTTACCGAAAAATTTTCCTCAATACAACCGTTCTCCGATTGTTTATTAAAAATGGCATTAAAAAGGGAATTTTGTTTACCGTTAAGGTAAGGTAGATTGTGGCCATTGTTTGTGTTAGGTTCTTTGGAAGCTAAAATAATTGCAGGCAAGAAAATGCAAGAAAATAGTAATAAAATTTTCATTTTCATTTTTAACAGATTCGATCGAGGATACTTTTCTAATGATCACTCACCGATCAAGTTGGAAGTATTTATACGTAAGAAAGCAATAAACGAAAGAATAAAAATGTTTATTTCATTGCTAAAGAGTGGTAACCAGTGCAGTTAATAGGTAGGCCTAGCGGGTGTCTACAAAATATTTCTACATTTTCAGTAAAAAACACAAACTTCTTTTTACTTTCTCATGCCCTAAGAAAAGTATTGTTTCATATCGATTTTTGGAAATCGAATTTTCACCGTTCATACACGTTTTCAGCCCCTCAAACTAAAAACATTTTATGTTTTCAGCGATTACTCTCTCCCCCTATCTTCTCTATCTCTCTTCTCTCTGGCATCTCCTCTCTCTCTCTCTCTCTCTCTCTCTCTCTCTCTCTCTCTCTCTCTCTCTCTCTCTCTCTCTCTCTCTCTCTCTAAGCATACTCCTTCTACTGAGTGAGAAAGGCAGTAGTAAACCACCTTATTCCTCGTTTTTACTTTCTCTTGCCTTTATGAATATATAGGAAGGAAACTATTGTCTTCATGTCGATTTTAAGAAATCCACTCTTCACAGGATCTACACGTTTTCAGACTCCCCTGAACGCAAAAACATGTTTTTAGCGATTAGTGTGTGTGTGTGTGTGTGCGCGCGCGCGCGCGCGTGTGTGTGTGTGTGTGTGAACGAACTTGGAACTTAAGTTAGACACCACTACCGGACCCGACATGAACATTTTCATCAAAATCGGTCAACCGGAAGTAGTAGTTTATTCGTGTAATTTTTCACTTTTTTGCGATTTCCTCAAAATCTGGTCTACGATTTTCTTTTAAAATCGCCTCGTTTAATAAATGTTTTATGCTCTACAAGTAGGCGCTACGTTTGCTGAAATTCTTGGTGAGGCTGTTTTCACGTGAAAAAATTGTTTTTTTTTTTATGATTGCGGCTTTAATATGCATTTTAGCGCAAAAATTTCTATAATAAAAGTTGTAGACAATTTAAAATGCTACAACTTTTATTGATAACACTTTTTTGTATAACGCTTAGTTTAGCAGTAATTAGTGATTTTCTGTTTTTTACCCACGATAACATATGAAAAAACGATTTTTTTTTAAGATTTCGGCCTTAGTATGCATTTTACGACAGAAGTGTATGCCCATATAATCAAATTTATAAGAAATTAAAGGATCTGCAACTTTATTTAGAACATTTTTCACTACAGAGCCTAGTTTGGTGTGAAAGAGTAATTTTCCGTATTTTTAAGCCAAACTGAGGTGGATTATAATTTTGCGTCTTTCACGTATGATTAAAATAAGGTTATGTTTATTGAAGTTAGTTTTTTGTTTATTTCTAATGTTTTATCGCTAATATTAAGTTATATTGTTCATTATTTGCATTGGCAAGAGAAAGTCGTGTGAGTGTTTTACACCAGATTTTTTTTTTCTTTTACTTAGTGGTTCAAACCAAGCTTTCAGCTGTTAGCTTTAACAATTACTAGTCGCTACTGAAACGTTTTCGGTGCCTCTATTTTATATTATACGTTTCTTTCTTATTTTTTATCTATAAAATAACCTTACCCACCGGGTTGGTCTAGAGGTAAAGACGTCGCCAAAATCAGCTGTTTAACAGCTGATTTTCGGAGACGAAGGTTCCGGGTTCAAATCCTAGTGAAGGTAGTTACTTTTATACGGATTTGAATACTAGACAGTGGTTACCGGTGTACTTTGATGGTTGGGATTCAGTTAACCATACTCTCTCAGGAATGGTCGGCCTGGGTCTGTAGAAGACTACACCTCATTTACACGTCATACACATCATCCTCATCTCATTGGGTCGTGGGGTTGCTTACTGTTCTAAATTGAACAGATTGCAACGTACACAAATTAGGAATAAAAAAAATAAATAAATAAACTTCCGAGAGATAGTCGTAGCTTCTGTACCACCCTGTATATTATAGCTTACACACTTGTATAATTATCTCTGATATTAATTAATAAAAAAATTATATATAACAGGCATGAAAACTAACACATAGGAAAATTAATAACCTAACGAGTTATTTAAAATAATAATTAAATAATAGTTTTAAATTAAAAAGTAGGTAGCCTAAATATTATTACGATTGTGTATGAGACAGGAAATATTTTTTTATTAGCGTTGCACGTGGTGTATACAGGGTGATTCAAAACTATACGACAATCTCTTGGGATCTCATTCTATAGCTAAAAATAAGAAAAAAAATCATACAAACGTATGCCTGAAAACGCTTTGTTAGTGAGTTACGGCTAGCCAAAAATTTCACCTAGAACTCTGTACCCTCAGTGAAGTACGGCCGTATAAAAATGTTAAAGGTGGTTACAAAGATACAAATACAATTGTTTCTTATGTTTTTTAATCTGAAAAATTAAATAAAATTGGTTCCAGAGCTGTAAATGCAATACTTTCAGAGATATCTTACATAAAACACAAGAATTGGTCCAAAGAAATAACACATTTTTGTGTTTAACGTAAGATTACTTCCATAAATGGTAAATAAAGGTGTATTCTGT
This sequence comes from Catonia carolina, assembly GCA_035578175.1. Lineage (NCBI taxonomy): Eukaryota > Metazoa > Arthropoda > Insecta > Hemiptera > Achilidae > Catonia > Catonia carolina. The sequence goes on from JAQMRL010000008.1 coordinate 103,008,917, forward strand.
CTTAAATTAATTTGTAGAAAATTGAATTCTGAAAAGGTTCATGTGAATTACTCAGCAAAAAAAATGAATAATAGATATTGAAATTTCGCTTTATTTAAAATCAAAACAGACGCACATTATTAACTGCTTAAAATATTAACTAATGTTGTTGTTTAGGTCATCAGCCAAAAGGCTGGTTTGAACCTGTAGAGGTTTTACTAAGTAAAATGAGGAGTGAGGTGGTTGACAGCTGCCTTCCTCACTGAGTGGAAAAGTACGCTTATCAGCATGCCGGGCCCTCTGAAAAGCACATATTTTCCACTCTGCAAACGACACCTTCACTTCATTCACCACAGGGTCTGGCTGTATAATGAAATTCATTACTTTCAGAGGAGATAACTCTGATTAGTGTCTTTTGCACCTCTACCTCTTCTGTTCTTAAATGATTCAGTCATTTAATTGGCTGACCATGTGATAAGAAACAGAACTATTTATTTTAGCCCTGCAACGAACAGATTGAGTGTAAATAATTTGACACTCCACCTGTCTGTTATGGGCAGATTAACTAATATGTAGGTTAGAAGTAACAGCTGATTGATCAGCTGTTATTCCCAACCTACATACAGTAGTTAAAAAGAATGTGAAAAAATTATTATTATGTAAAAAATTAGTTACAAAAATGTGTTATTTCTTTGCACCAATTCTTGTGTTTTATGTAAGATATCTCTGAAAGTATTGCATTTACATCTTTGGAACCAATTTTATTCAATTTTTCAGATTAAAAAACATAAGAAACAATCGTATTGGTATCTTTGTAACTACCTTTAACATTTTTATACGGCCTTACTTCACCGAGGGTACAGAGTTGTAGGTGAAATTTTTCGCTAGCCGTAACTCGCTAACTAAGCGTTTTCAGGCATATGTTTAGATGAACTTTTTTTCTTATTTTTAGCTATAGAATGAGATCCCAAGAGATTGTTGTATAGTTTTGAATCACCCTATATAAATGTGCTTTGTTATTACATTTTGTAAATAATTAATTTTTTATATTTCAATTATATATGGAACATACTACAATTTTCGATTGTAGGTTATACAGTATTTTAGTGCAATTATATTTTATTGATTGCGTAAATAATTTATTACATCTTTGTTCAAGTATATAAGATAACTACATCTTTTCTAAGTATATAAACAATAAAGATAAATTAATAAGGAGATTTTTACTCTCTCTTGCCTTTATGAATACTACAGTCCAGCCTCTCTAAGGTTGCTCCTAATGTAAACAAATAATGACGTCACTGAGCATGCGCATTATATAAAAATGTGTACACGCTCATTAAAAAGTAACAACTAAATACTTTCAAAAGTATTTAAATACAAAATACTTATAAAAGTATTTTTATAAATGAAATTGTTAGGCGTACATCATATCATGACTGATGTTTTTAGTACTTTAAGTACTTATAATTTAAAAAATAGTTATCTTAATAGGAATACGACATCCATAAAGTCATGGACTCTAGCGTGCACCCTGTAGTTGCTGGTTTTGGTTTGTTGACAGTAGGAGCAAACTTAGAGCGGCTGAACTATAGGATGTATGTATTGTTTTTTTACTTTCTCTTGCCTATATGAATATATAGGAAGGAAAGTATTGTTTTCATGTCGATTTTAAGAAATCGAGTTTTCACCGGATCTATACGTTTTCAGACCCCCCTGAACCCAAAAAACATGTTTTTAGCGATTGGTCTGTGTGTGTGTCTGTGTGTGTGTGTGTGTGTGAACAGAATATCTCAAGAACGGAACATCGTACGAACTTGAAACTTGAAACTTAAGTTACATACCACTACCGGACGCGACACGAACATTTTCATCAAAATCGGTCAACCGGAAGTAGTAGTTTATTCGTATAATTTTTCAGTTTTTTGCGATTTTCTCAAAAACTGGTCCTACGATTTTTTTTAAAGTCGCCTATTTTACTAAATTTTTTATTCTCTACAAGATAGGGTAGGCGCCATGTTTGCTAAAATTCTCGGTCAGGCTGTTTTCACGTAAAAACGTTGTTTTTTTTAAGATTACGGCTTTAATATAAATTTCAGCGCAAAAACTTATATAATAAAAGTTGTAGAGAATTTAAAAACCTACAACTTCTGATTCAAACATTTTTTTGTATAACGCTTAGTTTAGCGGTAATTTGCGATTTTCTGTTTTTTTTCTCACGAAAACGTGAGAAAAATCGATTTTTTTAACATTTCGGTCTTAGTATGCATTTTACGACAAAAGTGTATATAATAAAAGTTATAGAAAATTAAAAGATCTACAACTTTTGTTTAGAGCATTTTTCTCTACAGAGCCTAGTTTAGCGTGAAAGCGTGATTTTCCGTATTTTTAAGCCAAACTGAGTTCGATTGTCATTTTGCGTCATTCACTCGTGATTAAAATAAGGTTATGTTTTTGAGGTTAGTTTTTGTTTATTTCTAATATTTTATTAATAATGTTAGGTTTATTATTAATCATTTGCATTGGCAAGAGAAAGTTGTGTGAGTGTTTCACACCAGATTTTTTAATTTTAATTCCTAAAATGTGTACATTGCAAGCTGTTGAATTGAGAACAACAAGCAATCCCATGACCCAATGAGATGAGGATGATATGTATGAAAGTGTAAATGAGACTGTGTAGTCTTGTACAGACCCAGGTCGACCACTCCTGAATGAGTATGGTTAATTGAATCCCAACCATCAAAGTACACCGGTAACCACTGTCTAGTATTCAAATCCGTATAAAAGTAGCTACCTTTACTAGGATTTGAACCAGGAACCTTCGTCTCCGAAAATCAGCTGATTTTGGCGACGACTTTACCTCTAGACCAACCCGTTGGGTTTATGTATTATTTAAATACCATTTTATAGAAAATAAAACAATAAAATTTGGGGTGGACCACCCTTATTAATTAGGGGTATAAAAAATAGATAAAAACCTATTCTCAGACCTACCAAATGTACATATAAAATTTCATAAAAATTGGTTAAGCCGTTGCAGAGCAGTATAACAACTAACACTGACACTAGAATTTTATATATTATTAGAGATAAGGTATATATAGGAAGGAAAGTATTGTTTTCATGTCGATTTCCGAAATCGAGTTTTCACCGGGTCTAAACTTTTCTGACCCCCTGAACCCAAAACACATGTTTTTAGTGATTGGTCTGTGTGTGAACAGATATCTCAAAAATGGAACATCGGATGAACTTGTCGCCATTGGCTTGTAGTAGCGCAGTCTTCAGAGCTCTTAGGACCGGCCGGGCATCCGGCGGCGTAGTTCAAGAAAATGAAACATCGAAGGGGGGAGGTCGTCTTTACCACTGCCTAAAAGATTAGGTGCAGCCGCCGACGCAGCAAACACCTTTCACCGCTGCCTCCGAAGAGGAGCAGTCGCCGGTAAAGTGAAGCGGGGTCATCTTTACCGCTGCCTAAAAGATTAGGAGCAGCCGCCGACGCAGCGAACACCTTTCACCGCTGCCTCCGAAGAGGAGCAGTCGCCGGTAAAGTGAAGCGGGGTCATCTTTACCGCTGCCTAAAAGATTAGGAGCAGCCGCCGACGCAGCAAACACCTTTCACCGCTGCCTCCGAAGAGGAGCAGTCGCCGGTGAAGTGAAGCGGGGTCATCTTTACCGCTGCCTAAAAGATTAGGAGCAGCCGCCGACGCAGCGAACACCTTTCACCGGTGCCTCCGAAGAGGAGCAGTCACCGGTGAAGCGAGGGGTAGGGAATGGAGGTGCAGATGACGGAAAGAACTACTCAATGTTGAGATGTCAAATCCCCGTATCGATTCTCGCACACAGAGAACTCAATACTGTCACCTTCTCCTTCTCGACTATTGCATCGCCAGTGCGCAGATACTATATGTTGCCACTTGGTACATGCACTGTGAGAGGTATGACCGCTGGCGCTGTCTATCGGCAGCAGCAACCCCATCACAGCGCCAACAGTGGGCAAAATATGAACTACAGACCGGCGTACAAGTAGTACAGTATCAAACTTGAAACTTGAAACTTAAGTTAGATACTGCTACCGGACCGAACTCGAACATTTTCATCAAAATCGGTCAACCGGAAGTAGAAGTTTATTCGTGTGATTTTTCACTTTTTTGCGATTTTCTCAAAAACGGCTCCTACGATTTCTCTTTTTGAAAATCGCCTCATTTACTAAAAATTTTATGCTCTACAGGATAGGGTTGGCTCCATGTCTGCTGAAATTTCTTGGGGAAGCTGTGTTTACGTAAAAATTTGTTTTTTAAGATTGCGGCTTTAATATGCATTTAGCTCAAAAATGTATAGGCCTATAATAAAAGTTGTAGAGAATTTAAAATCCTATAACTTTTATTTGAACATTTCTTTTGTATAACGCTTAGTTTAGCGGTAATTAGCGATTTTCTGTTTTTTTTTCTTACGAAAACGTGTAAAAAATGAATTATTTTTACGATTCGAGCCTTAGTATGGATTTTACGACAAAAGTGTAGGCCTATATAATCAAATTTATAAGAAATTAAAAGATCTACAACTTTTATTTAGAGAATTTTTCTGTGCAGAGCCTAGTTTAGCGTGAAAGAGTGATTTTCCGTATTTTTAAGCCAAACTGAGGTTGGTTTTCATTTTGTATCTTTCACTCATGATTAAAATTAGGTTATGTTTATTGAGGTTAGTTTTTTGTTTAATTCTAATGTTTTTTTAGTAATGTTAGATTATATTGTTTATTATTAGCATTGGCAAGAGTAAGTTGTGTGAGTGTTTTACACCAGATTTTTTTTTCATTTCGCTACATTGGTGAGTACTGTTAACTCTTATATTTCCATCAGTAAAAATCTGGTGTGAAACACTCACACAACTTTCTCTTGCCAAAGCAAATAATTAACAATAAACCTAACATTATTAATAAAACATTAGAAATAAACAAAAAATTAACCTCAATAAACATAATTAACTTAATTTTGATCATATATGAAAGACGCAAAATGAAAATCAACCTTGTTTGGCTTAAAAATACGGAAAATTGCTCTTTCACGCTAAACTAGGCACTGTACAAAAAATGCTCTAAATAAAAGTTGTAGATCTTTTAATTTCCTATAAATTTGATTATACACTTTTGTCGTAAAATGCTAATGTCGTCAGTACTAAGACCGAAATCTAAAAAAAAATAGATTTGTCACACGTTTTCGTGAGAAAAAAAACAGAAAATTGAAAAACAGAAAAGTTACCGCTAACTAAGCGTTATACAAAAAATATTTGAAATAAAAGTCGTAGGATTTTAGATTCTCTACAACTTTAATTATATAAATTTTTACAGTAAAATGGATAATAAAGCCGCAATCTTAAAAAATGTGAAAACGTTTTTTTTACGTGAAAACAGCCTTAGCAAGAATTTCAGCTAACGTGGTGCCTGCCCTATCTTGAAGAGCATAAAAAATTTAATAAACCAGGCGATTTAAAACAAAAATCGAAGGACCAGTTTTTGAGAAAATCGCAAAAAAGTGAAAAATTACACGAATAAACTACTACTTTCGGTTGACTGATTTTGATGAAAATGTTCGTGTCGGGCTCGGTAGTGGTTTTTAACTTAGGTATCAAGTTTCAAGTTCGTACAATGTTCCGTTCTTGAGATATTTTGTATACACACACACACACACACACACGCACACACACACACACAGACGAATCGCTAAAAACTTTTTTTTGGGTTCAGGGGGTCTGAAAACTCGTAGATCCGGTGAAGAATGTATAATGTTGTGATCGACATGAAAACAATACTTTCCTTCCTATATAGGCCTATTCATATAGGCAAGAAAAAGTAAAAAAATCTTGTAATTTTTTTTGTTTTAATTCATTTATTTAACGTCGCCTCAAATAGAACGGTCATTAGCGACGACGTTGGGGTGTAACTTTTGTACAATGGAGGATGAAATGATTTTTTGTAACTTATGAAAATGTTATGCCATGCCTGAGTGGGATTCGAACCCAGGACCGCATGATGAGAGGCGAGCACGTTACCAACTGCGCCAATGCGGCCAGCGCAGTACAACTTGTAATTTAAACGTTACAATACTAGTAGTCGGTTATGACCAGACCATCCTTTTGATGGTTATTTTAATAACCATGGAAAATAATATAATAATCCATGTGCTCTCGATAGTACAGTAAAACCTCACTAATTCGGACTTCACTAATTCGGAATTCGCGATATTTCGGACTACTTCAAAAAGAGCAGCTTTTTTAATTTTTTTTAGAAGTTTTTTAGTTAAAAATTAATAAAGTGCTACTTCAAAAAATAATAGCTTTCAACTGTCTAATAAAAATTGTTTCATCCTGTAATACATTATTGGTTACTCAGTGAAGAAAACGTTCCACAATTTAAGCTAGTGAAGTGAGAAACCACATAGACGAACTTATTGAATTTGCAGACTTCAATCCGGATTTTAATGACTATTATCTTGTCCTAAGAGAGATGCGCCAACAAGTTACAAGAAAACAGTGTAGCAAAGAATCACAGAAAAAAATAACAAATTTTTTTTCTAAACAACCTCAAATGATCCCTGAGGATATTTGTCAACCCTCTACGTCAACAAGTGCCAAATAATCGGTACGTAAGTACAGTGTTTTAATTAAACATCATTTTACACTGGACATTTATTATTTAACAATATTTTTACTGCCGTAAATATTTTTTCTATACTTTTAACTTTGTTGTTTTTCAATATACTGTACTGTAATTTCATTAAACATCGATATTTCAGACAAGTAACGTTTATTTTTTAATTTTAATTTCCTAAAACTCACCGGGTTGGTCTAGAGGTAAAGTCGTCGCCAAAATGAGCTGTTTAACAGCTGATTTTCGGAGACGAAGGTTCCTGGTTCAAATCCTAGTAAAGGTAGTTACTTTTATACGGATTTGAATACTAGACAGTGGTTACCGGTGTACTTTAATGGTTGGGGTTCAATTAAACAAACTCTCTCAGGAATGGTCGGCCTGGGTCTGTAGAAGACTACACAGTCTCATTTACACGTCATACACATCATCCTCATCTCATTGGGTCATCTCATTGCTTATTGTTCTCAATTAAACAGATTGCAACGTACACACATTAGGGATACTGCCCATAACAGACAGGTGGAGTGTCAAATTATTTACACTCGATCTGTTAGTTGCAGAGCTAAAATAAATAGTTCTGTTTCTTATCACATGGTCAGCCAATTAAATGACTGAATCATTTAAGAACAGAAGAGGTAGAGGTGCAAAAGACACTAATCAGAGTTATCTTATCTGAAAGTAATGAATTTCATTACACATCCAGACCCTGTGGTGAATGAAGTGAAGGTGTCATTTGCAGAGTGGAAAATATGTGCTTTTCAGAGGGCTCGGCATGCTGATAAGCGTACTTTTCCACTCAGTGAGGAAGGCATGGTAAACCACCTCACTCCTCGTTTTACTTAGTAAAACCTCTACAGGTTCAAACCAGCCTTTTGGCTGATGACCTAAACAACAACATTAGGGATTACAAAAAAAAAATTTCCTAAATTTTATTAAGTTTAGATGTAGGCTAAACAAATATTCGTGATAATTCGGAATTTCAATAATTTGGACTTTCAATAATTCGGACTTTACTTCCCCCAATTAGTCCGAATTAGTGAGGTTTTACTGTACAACATTTCGATACTTTGACGAATTTTAAGTCCAAAAAGTGTCCAACTATATCAGCTACGTTTCTTATCAGTGAGACAGGCAATAGTAAACCACGTGACTCCTCGTTTTACGTACTAGTAAATCTTCTAGAGGTTGAAACCAGCCTCTCGGCTTATCACCTACAGTCCAGCTTTTCTTACAGTTGAGCCGTTCTTAATTAGCTCCTACTGTCAACAAACAAAAGCCACCTACTACAGGGTACACGCTAGAGTCTGCCACTTTACGGGTGTCGTATTCCTATTAAGTTAACTATTTTTTTTAAATTATAAGCACTTAAAGCAGGGGTTCCCAAACTTTTTTGTACCACGCCCCCTTTTGTTGAAATGAAAGCTTCTCGTGCCCCCCCCCCTTAACAATAAATTGTATGGGCATAGGAACAAAACAAAAACAAATAAGTATTACATTGAAAACAAAATATTTATTTTTGGGAGGAAAGGGGGAGGCAGTGCTTGGAAACGCTCGGTTGCCACATTGAACGGCTCACATTCGATTCTTTCAAGCCTTCGAATTCAAGTTTATATAGTTAAGTCAGATGTTACAGTGGTTTGTTTTAATTTTTTAAACATCATGGTTGATTTAGAATTTAAAACAAAGACTACCTAAATTTAACATAATTTTGCAAAGACTACCTAAATTTTATTTAATATTCAACTTGTCTCGCGCCCCCCAGTTTGGGAGCTAAAAACTTAAAGTACTAAAAACATCAGTCATGATAATGATGAAGGCCTAACAATTTCATTTAGAAAAATACTTTTAAAAGTATTTTGATGTTACTTTTTAATCAACGTGTACACATTTTGATATAATGCGCATGCTCAGTGACGTCATTATTTGTTTATATTAAGAGCAAACTAAAAGAGGCTGGACTTTAGTTTGCTCCTAATGAAAACAAATAATGACGTCACTGAGCATGCGCATTACATAAAAATGTGTACACGCTGATTAAAAAGTAACAACAAAATACTTTCAAAAGTATTTAAATACAAAATACATTTAAAAGTATTTTTCTAATTGAAATTGTTAGGCCTACATCATATCATGACTGATGTTTTTAGTACTTTTAGTACTTTAAGTACTTATAATTTAAAAAATAGTTATCTTAATAGGAATACGACATTCATAAAGTCGCAGACTCTAGCGTGCACCCTGTAGTAGCTGGATTTGGTTTGTTGACAGTAGGAGCAAACTAACAACGGCTCAACTGTAAACAACAACAAACAAAGAAGTACACGACAATTTAATGAATTTTACAACAATAATTTATTTCGTTAAAGTTCACAAAATTGTGACTGAGTGAATTTAATTCAAAGACGTAGTAAAGATAATATTTAGAGGTGACAAAGATATTTTAAGGTTAAACATATGAAAGCGGCGCTTGTAGCGGTTGGACCTTCGGGTACTATTCGGTATTATTCTGCAACAAAAAAAAATCAGGTGTAAAACACTCACACAACTTTCTCTTGCCAATGCAAATGATTTAAACAATATAACCTAACGTTCTGCCTATAACAGACAGGTGGAGTGTCAAATTATTTACACTCAATCTGTTTGTTGCAGAGCTAAAATAAATAGTTCTGTTTCTTATCACATGGTCAGCCAATTGAATGACTGAATCATTTAAGAGCAGAAGAGGTAGAGGTGTAAAAGACACTAATCAGAGTTATCTTCTCTGAAAGTAATGAATTTCATTATACAGCCAGACCCTGTGGTGAATGAAGTGAAGGTGTCATTTGCAGAGTGGAAAATATGTGCTTTTCAGAGGGCCCGGCATGCTGATAAGCGTACTTTTCCACTCAGTGAGGAAGGCAATGGTAAACCAACTCACTCCTCGTTTTACTTAGTAAAACCTCTACAGGTTCAAACCAGCCTTTTGGCTGATGACCTAAACAACAACAACCTAACGTTAGTAATTTTTTTTTTGTAATTCCTAATGTGTGTACGTTGCAATCTGTTCAATTCAGAACAATAAGCAACCCCATGACCCAATGAGATGAGGATGATATGTATGAAAGTGTAAATGAGGTGTAGTCTTGTACAGACTCAGGCCGACTATTCCTGAGAGTGTATGGTTAATTGAACCCCAACCATCAAAGTACACCGGTAACCACTGTCTAGCATTCAAATCCGTATAAAAGTAACTACCTTTACTAGGATTTGAACCAGGAACCTTCGTCTCTGAAAATCAGCTGTTAAACAGCTGATTTTGGCGATGACTTTACCTCTAGACCAACCCGGTGGGTTTAACGTTAGTAATAAAACATTAGAAATAAACAAAAAACTAACCTCAATAAACAAAACCTTATTTTAATCATGAGTTAAAGACGGAAAAAGAAAATCGACCTGTTTAACTTAAAAATATAGAAACTCACTCTTTCACGCTAAACTAGGCTCTGTAGAGAAAAACGTTCAAAATAAAAGTTGTAGATCGTTTAATTTCCTATTAATTTGATTATATACACTTTTGTCGTAAAATGCATACTAAGGCCGAAATCTGAAAAAAATAGATTTTTCACACGTTTTCGTGAGAAAAAAACCAGAAAATCGCTAATTACCACTAAACTAAGCGTTGTATAAAAAAATGTTTGCAATAAAAGTTGTAAGTTTTTAAATTTTTTATAACTTTTATTGTAAAAATTTTTGCACTAAAATTCATATTAAAGTCGTAATCTTAAAAAAACAATTTCTTTTCGTGAAAACAGCCTCACCAAGAATTTCAGCTAACATGGCGCCTACCCTATCTTGTAGAGAATAAAAAATTGAATAAACCAGGCGATTTTGAAAAAAATTATAAGACCAGTTTTTGAGAAAATCACAAAAAAATGAAAAATTAAACGAATAAACTGCTACTTCCGGTTGACCGATTTTGATGAAAATGTTCGTGTCGCGTCCGGTAGTGGTATGTAGCTTAAGGTTCTTGAGATATCCGTTCTTGAGATATTCTGTTCACACACACACACACACACACACACACACACACACACACACACACACACAGACCAATCCCTAAAAACATGTTTTAAAAACGTGTATTCGGTAAAAATTCGATTTTTTTAAATCGACATGAAAACAATACTTTCTTTCCTACCTATTTATATAGGCAAGAGAAAGTAAAAGTGGGAGTTTATATGAGGAACGAGAAAAGGGATTAATTCACCCTCCACCCCTAATAATTATTATTTGGCGGAGGAATGGTGAAGCCAGGTAACTTACAAGGGTGTTACTGTACCTTTTTTATTCTGCAAAAAGTTGTTTTAATTCCCTTCAACTTTTCCAACAACCGGTTTGGTCATCACGGTAATCTCGCATTTTACACACCAGCCGTGATAAAAATCGCAATAAAGAAAGTTGCAGCATGTATCTGGGGCTTGACGACACTGAAACATATTCAATCAAAACAACTCAACAATCAATATACAGGGTGATCGTAAAGTCGCGCACACACACAGACCAATCGCTAAAAATATGTTTTTGGGTTCAGGGGTCTGAAAACGTGTAGATCCGGTGAAAACTCGATTTCGAAAAATCGACATGAAAACAATACTTTCCTTCCTATAAGTATATTACACATAACAGACAGCCCATAACAGACAGGGTCATTGCCCATAACAGACAGGTGGAGTGTCAAATTATTTACACTCAATCTGTTCGTTGCAGGGCTAAAATAAATAGTTCTGTTTCTTATCACATGGTCAGCCAATTAAATGACTGAATCATTTAAGAACAGAAGAGGTAGAGGTGTAAAAGACACTAATCAGCGTTATCTCCTCTGAAAGTAATGAATTTCATTGTACAGCCAGACCCTGTGGTGAATGAAGTGAAGGTGTCATTTACAGAGTGGAAAATATGTCATTTTCAGAGGACCCGACATGCTGATAAGCATACTTTTCCACTCAGTGAGGAAGGCAATGGTAAACCACCTCACTCCTCGTTTTTACTTAGTAAAACCTCTAGAGGTTCAAACCAGCCTTTCGGCTGTTCACCTAAACAACAACAAATATATTCATACAGGCAAGAGAAAGTAAAAAATACAACTAGAAAACTATCACGTAGGCCTACGAACTTCTCTTACTAATGTACAAAATGAAAAATCAAATCTAGTGTAAAACAATCACACGACTTTCTCTTGCCAATGCAAATAATGAATTATATAATCTATTATTAGTAACGTGCCAAAATCCATCATTGCAGTTTTCTAACCCACCGTAGTCGCTAATGATCAAGCTGTTGATGCGACTTTAAATAAACAAAAAAACTAACCTCAAAAAACATAACCTAATTTAAATTATGAGTGAATGATGCAAAATGGAAATCAATCTCAGTGAATCCTGAATCCTGAATCCTGAATCCTGGTTGAGACGGCTGAGAAGCCCTATGATAGCAACATCGTGTTAAAGAACACCTGGTCGCTCGGGGAACAATTTTACGGAGTATTTGCAACGTCATGGAATTTAGGGGGAATTTTATAGTTTTAAATTAGGAAATAAAATTCAGATTTTTGGGGGATTGGAACTGGGACTATAAAGGAGATAATGTATTTTAAGAAGTTATTTGTGAATGAAAATTTATATTAAGGGACAAGAGGGATTAAGAGCGGCTCTTTTCTGTTATCTTTGTTATTCAGTGGCCTTTTTTACTTTCTCTTGTCTATATGAATATATAGGAAGGAAAGTATTGTTTTCATGTCGATTTTTCAAAATCGAGTTTTCACCGGATCTATACGTTTTCAGACCCCCTGAACCAAAAAAACATGTTTTTACCGATTGGTCTGTGTGTGTGTGTGTCTGTGTGTGTGTGTGTGTGTGTGTGTGTCTGTGCGTGTGTCTGTGTGTGAACAGAATATCTCAAGAACGGAACATCGTACAAACTTGAAACTTGAAACTTAAGTTACATACCACTACCGGACCCGACACGAACATTTTCATCAAAATCGGTCAACCGGAAGTAGTGGTTTATTCGTGTAATTTTTCACTTTTTGCGATTTTCTCAAAAACTGGTCCTACGATTTTTTTTTTAAATCGCCTGGTTTACTTAATTTTATATTCTCTACAAGATAGGGTAAGCGTCATGTTTGCTGAAATTCTGGGTGAGGCTGTTTTTACGTAAAAACATAGTTTTTTTAAGATCACGGCCTTAATATGTACTATAGCGCAAAAATTTTTACAATAAAAATGTAGAGAATTTAAAATTCTACAACTTTTATTTCAGACACTTTTTGGTATAAGGCTTAGATTAGCGGTAATTAGGAATTTTTTGGTTTTTTCTCACGAAAACGTGAGAAAAATCGATTTTTTTAAGATATCGGCCTTAGTATGCATTTTATAATAAAAGTGTATATAATCGAAATTATAGAAAATTAAAAGATCTGCAACTTTTATTTAGAACATTTTTCTCTACAGAGCCTAGTTTAGCGTGAAAGAGTGATTTTCCGTATTTTTAAGCCAAACTGAGGTCGATTATAATTTTGTGTATTTCACTAATGTTTTTTGAGGTTAGTTTTTTGTTTATTTCTAATGTTTTATTACTAATGTTAGGTTTATTGTTAATTATTTGCATTGGCAAGAGAAAGTTGTGTGAGTGTTTCACACCAGATTTTTCTTTTTTAAGTGGGAGTTTTACAGTCATGGGGAGGGGAAGGCACGTACCGTACTTGATGTTGACAAGAAGGGTGCAGGGGAAAAACCAACTAAGTCACAAAACAGGATTTTTTCATGAGAGCAAAAACTAAGTTTAAAACGATCTGAGAGAAAGAGAAATTTAGAAATTAAAAGGCCAGCGCCTATGTCGCTGGCATTGGACTCAGTTGGTTTTTCCCCTGTGCTGCAATATTTCAAATGGCTATATCTTGTGATTAAATTAGTTTTTCCCCTGTAGCTTTCAGCACGTGAAACTATTTACCAAAGAGTATCAAATGGCATAATAATCTAAGTTTCGAATTTTTTCGACTAATTTGCTTTTCCCCCGTACCCTTCGTTATAACTTAAAGACGTAGGAATTAGTTTATGATTTTAGGGGAGACGGAAAGGGGAGAATTTGGCATAATCACCGGCCTTTTATTTTCTAATAGGTTGTGTTTAGGTCAACAGCCGAAAGGCTGGTTTGAACCTCTAGAGGTTTACTAAGTAAAACGAGGAGTGAGGTGGTTTACCATTGCCTTCCTCACTGAGTGGAAAAGTACGCTTATCAGCATGCCGGGCCCTCTGAAAAGCACATATTTTCCACTCTGTAAATGACACCTTCACTTCATTCACCACAGGGTCTGGCTGTATAATGAAATTTATTACTTTCAGAGAAGATAACTCTGATTAGTGTCTTTTACACCTCTACCTCTTCTGTTCTTAAATGATTCAGTCATTTAATTGACTGACCATATGATAAGAAACAGAACTATTTATTTTAGCCCTGCAACGAACAGATTGAGTGTAAATAATCTGACACTCCACCTGTCTGTTATGGGCAGTCTAATAGGTTAATAAGTTAAAATGGCGGCTCTTTTCACCGTAGTGGAGTGATTATGCATAGGAACGTGGGGTTAGCTACCAACTGGGAGGAGAAAGACATACAAGTAGATGGAGGGGAATGGGAATAAAGGAGGAAACCAAGGGGGAATAAAAGTGTGGCAACTCTAATTTTGACAGGTAGTTCATACTGGAATTTAGACAAAGTCGCGGAATGGTAATGGCCTAAAGTCGTCGGGTGGATGTGTGGGTGTCGGCGGAATAAGTCCTGAATAATCTGGAGTCCGTCAGTTTTCCCAGCGTCGTGCAGCCGTTTCTAGGTATTGTACCGGGTGATCGTAAAGTCGCGCAACCAAATGTTTGAAGCCGTGTAGGAATTGAAGGTAAATTTGTAAAGTATGATTAGAATATGGAAATTTTTCGTTAGTAGTACAGTATGTGGCAGCACTGCTAGATCACGCCACCGGACGACAGTTAGCCAGAAACCAGTTGGTTTGTTCAGTTCGAGTCGCAATGTCTTTTACGTAAGAACAACGCGTCTCTATCGTTTTGAGTTACTGTGAATCGAAATCCTACGCCAAGTGTCAAGAACATTATTTCTCCAATGCCTTTCCAGATGCTAAAGTGCCAAACAAATCGACCATATTTCGTTTGTTTCATCGTTTTCGGGATACAGGTAGCGTGAATGACCGTAATCGTACCGGCCGACCAAGTGTTTTATCTGACGACAGTCTGCAGACGATAAGTGAAACGTTTATTCGTTCTCCAAAAAAGTCTCTTCGAAAACTTTCTACTCAGACTGGACTGTCTTATGGAAGTGAATTTTACGACAAAAGTGTATATAATTAATTTTATTGGAAATAAACAGATCTACAACTTTTATTTAAAACATTTTTCTCTACAGAGCCTATTTTAGCGTGAAAGAGTGATTTTCCGTATTTTTAAGCCGAACTGAGTTCGATTTTCATTTTGCGTCTTTCAGTCATGATTTAAATAAGGTTATATTTTTAGAGGTTAGTTTTTTGTTTATTTCTAATGTTTTATTACTAATGTTAGGTTATATTGTTAATTATTTGCTTTGGCAAGAGAAAGTTGTGTGAGTGTTTCACACGAGATTTTTATAAAACTAAGTATTTCGCATGTTTTTTTTGTTCTATAAAATTATTTCGAAAAACACACGCCTAATGAGATAATGTATAATTTAGTAAAGTTTTGTTTTTGAAAAAAAAACCGGTATTTTTTCAAATACATAGTCATTTTTCAACAACTATTCTTCGGATTAACATAAAATTTGGCAGGCTTGTTCTGTAATAATTACAAAAAACTATGATGCAATAAAATTTAACAGAAAATCAAAACTTTTTAAGTTACAAAGTATTTTCATTAATAAATTTAGTAAAATCGCAAAACACGACATAAAAAGTAAGCATGCGAGAAACTTTTGTCTTAAAAAATTATGTTATGAAATATCTTCAATAAAAAATTGAGTAAACCAGGCAATTTTAAAAAAATCGTAGGACCAGTTTTTGAGAAAATCGCAAAAAAGTGAAAAATTACACGAATAAACTACTACTTCCGGTTGACCGATTTTGATGAAAATATTAATGTCGGGTCCGGTGGTGGTATGTAACTTAAGTTTCAAGTTTCAAGCCAAGAACAATTGCTAAAATCATGTTTGTGTGGGTTCAGTGGGTTTGTTTACGTGAATATCCGGTGAAGAATGTATTTGTCAAAATCGACATAAAAACAATACTTTCCTTTCTATAGGCCTATATTCATATACGCAAGATAAAGTAAAAACTGCATGAAAATTGGTTTAGTAATTTACGAGATAAAGGGGAACACACACACACACACACACACATACACACACACACACACACACACGCACGCACGCACGCACACTCATACATACATACAAACACCCATACACACACACTCATGCATATATACAAACACACATACACACACACACACACTCATGCATGCATACAAACACACACACACACATACACACACACACACACACACTTGTGCATACATACAAACACAAATACACACACTCATGCCTACATACAAACACACATACACACACATACACACACACTCATACATACACACACTCACGCATACATACACACATACACACACACACACACTCATGCATACATACAAACATACATACACACACACACAAACAAATTGAATTTTATAATATAAATATATATATATATATAGACAAAAGAATAATTGCGTACTTACATAATCACCTTCCTCAAGACAACTGCTCTCTGATTGTTTTTTAAAAATGGCATTAAAAAGTGGGTTTTGTTTGCCGTTAAGGTAAGTTAAATGGTGGCCATTGTTTGTGTTAGGTTCTTTGGAAGCTAAAATAATTGCAGGCAAGAAAATGCAAGAAAATAGTAATGCAATTTTCATTTTCATTTTTAACAGATTCGATCGAGGATACTTTTCAAATGATCATTCACGGATCAAGTTGGAAGTATTTATAGCCTACATAAGAAAGCAATAAACTAAAGAATAAAAATGTTATTTCATTGCTAAAGAGTGGTAACCAGTGCAGTGAATACGGAGGCCTAGCGGGTGTCTACAAAATATTTATACATTTTCTGTAAAAACCACAAACTTCTCTTTACTTTCTCTTGCTCTATATAAATACATAGGAAGGAAAGTATTGTTTTACAATACTTTCTTTCCAGTATTCATACAGGCAAGAGAAAGTAAAAAAAAAAAAGACAAAAATCTGGTGTGAAACACTCACGCAACTTTCTCTTGCCAGTGCAAATAGTTAACATAAACCTAACATTAGTAATAAAACAATAGAAATAACCAAAGAAACTAACCTCAAAAACATAACCTTATTTTATATCATGAGTGAAAGACGCAAAATAAAAATCAACCTCAGTTTGGCTTAGAAATACGGAAAATCACTCTTTTACGCTAAACTAGGCTCTGTAGAGAAAAATGCTCTATATAAAAGTTGTAGATCTTTTAATTTTCTATAAATTTAATTATATACACTTTTGTCGTAAAATGCATACTAAGGCCGAAATGTTAAAAAAATCGATTTTTCTCATGTTTTCGTGAGAAAAAAACGGAAAATCGCAAATTACCGCTAAACTAAGCGTTATACAAAAAAAATGTTTGAAATAAAAGTTGTACATTTTTAAATTCTCTACAACTTTTATTATATATGTTTTTGCGCTAAAATGCATAATTAAGCCGTAATCTTAAAAAACTTTGATTTTACGTAAAAACAGCCTCATTAAGAATTTCAGCGAACATGACGCCTACCGTATCTTGTAGAGAATAAAAAGTTGAGTAAACATGGCGATTTTTAAAAAAATCGTAGGACCAGTTTTTGAGAAAATCGCAAAAAAGTGAAAAATTATACGAATAAACTACTACTTCCGGTTGACCGATTTTGATGAAAATGTTCGTGTCGTGTCCGGTAGTTGTATGCAACTTAAGTTTTAAGTTTCAAGTTCGTACGATGTTCCGTTCTTGAGATATTTTGTATACACACACACAGACACACACACACAGACACACACACACACACACACACACACACACACACACACACACAGACCAATCGCTAAAAACATGTTTTTTGGGTTCAGGGGGTCTGGAAACGTATAGATCCGGTGAAAACTCGATTTCGAAAAATCGAGATGAAAACAATACTTTCCTTCCTATATATTCATATAGGCAAGAGAAAGTAAAACTAGTTATAGAAAATAAAATTTTTCGAGGGCGAGTCGGAGCCAGTTCGGCAGACCTGGGGAGTGTGTGCAATACTCGCCTTCTTGTCAGGATGCCACTTCGGGCTCAAGGCCCGCGTCAGAAAACATTTGGGTCCTAACAGTCAAAGAAAACAAGTCGAAGATTAAAATTGTATTAACTAATACTATAAAATATTAGTTATGACCTAGTCGCCTTTAAATTTGCCAGAAAGTGTTTGTACACCATATTATAATTTTGCCTTCAGTGCCATCGACGATTGCCGAGGGACACAACCCTTAATTAAACTACATGACGACGGTAGAACATAGCTACCTCGTCAAGGAACCCCCACACCGCCCGAGCATGCACCTCGCGGTACAAGCTCGAACGTTCCGTGAGAGGCCAATTTTCCCCTTGGCCTTGAAGCTCCAGGGTTAGTTGTCGTCTGGAAACCCAAGAGCGGGGCAATCATACAGCAAGTGTGTATTCGATTGGACCTCCCCACAGACGCAAGAATCATCAGCCAGCAGGCGGAACCGCTTTAAATACGCTGCGAACTCACCGTGACCAGTGAGGACTCGGACACCCGATGTCCTTAATGTAACGCTAGAGGCATACCATCCCCCCAGGTCCTGGATGAAATCATACAGAGACCTTCCCTTATATGCGGTGTCCCACTCGCGCTGCTACGCTTCAAGAGCGAGAGTTTCAACTCTCTTCCTAAGAGCAGGGTAGCGATGTCTTTGGTAAATATACTTACCAATATAAGTAGCGTGCGTGCGTGTGTGTGTGTTTGCGCGCGCGCGCACACACACACACACACACACACATACAAAACAGACCGATCGCTTAAAACATTTTTTTTTTTGAGTTTAGGGGGTCTAAAAACGTGTAGATCCGGTGAAGAGTGGAATTCCAAAAATCGACATGAAAACAATACTTTCTTTCCAGTATTCTTACAGGCAAGAGAAAGTAAACAAAAAACAGAGCTATTAGTGTACTTGTGTTCATTTATGTTTAATTGCTAAAAAAACAAAAACATTGTTCTCTTTATTTGACATTATGTTGAAATTCGGTGTGTAGTAATTAAATTGTTTCTTTAATTCAATTAATCAATTAATAAATTGCTGTATTTATGTGTCTTTTTGCGATTTCGGTGATTTAAACCAATTAATACAATTAAAAATAATATTTTTTTGTTCATTGTATGTAATGACAGTCCATTTTATGAAGCTATTTCAACAAAGTTTAATCGGATTTTTCCGGTAATTATTAATGTTGATTTTTTAATTCATTACAGTATCAGTCGAGAAAAAATTATTTACTTTTTTTGTAGAACACCTCAAGTTAATGGACTTGAAATAAAAAATATTTTTAATTTCTCTTGCCTATATAAATATACAGGGTGATTCAAAACTATACGCAGTCTCTTGGGATCTCATTCTATAGCTAAAAATAATAAAAAATATTCATATAAATATTTGACCCACCGGGTTGGTCTAGAGGTAAAGTCGTCGCCAAAATCAGCTGTTTAAAAGCTGATTTTCGGAGACGAAGGTTCCTGGTTCAAATCCTAGTAAAGGTTGTTACTTTTATACGGATTTAAATACTAGACAGTGGTTACCGGTGTACTTTGATGGTTGGGGTTCAATTAACCATACTCTTTCAGGAATGGTCGGCCTGGGTCTGTAAAAGACTACACTTCATTTACACGTCATACACATCATCCTCATCTAATTGGATCATGGGGTTGCTTATTGCTCTAAATTGAATAGATTGCAACGTACACAAAACTAGGAATAAAAAAATATAAACATATGCCTGAAAACGCTTAGTTAGCGAGTTACGGCTAGCGAAAAATTTCACCTACAACTCTGTACCCTCGGTGAAGTAAGGCCGTATAAAAATGTTAAAGGTAAATACAAAGATACAAATACAATTGTTTCTTATGTTTTTAATCTGAAAAATTGAATAAAATTAGTTCCAGAGCTGTAAATGCAATACTTTTAGAGATATCTTACATAAAACACAAGAATTGGTTCAAAGAAATAACACATTTTTGTGTTTAACGTAAGATTACTTCCATAAATGGTAAATAAAGGTGTATTTTTTCTTAAATAAATTTGTAGAAAATTTAATTCTGAAAAGATTCATGTGAATTACTCAGGAAAAAATGAATAATAGATATTGAAATTTCGCTTTATTTAAAATCAAAACAGACGCACATAAAACGCACATTCTTAACTGAGTAAAATATTAACTAATATTTAGGTTGGGAGTAACAGCTGATGATCAGCTGTTACTGTTGAAAGTATTATAGCTGTTACCGATCCTTTTAGAGCAAAGAGATTTTTTTTATTTTTATTTTTATTTAACGTCGCATCAACTGCAATGGTCATTAGCGACGACGTTGGGGTGGAACTTTATGCGATGTAGGATGAAATGATTTTTTGTAACGTATGAAAATATGCCATGCCTGCGTGGGATTCGAACCCAGGACCGCATGATGAAAGGCAAGCACGTTACCAACTGCGCCAATGCGGCCGGCAAAGGGAATTTTAGTTTTAAAAATATCTGCATTTTTAAACTTTTGCTCTGGAGTAATTATTCTTGGGAATATTAAAAGAAAAAACGTTATTAATTTTTCAAAATTTATTTCTTGAATCCATTTAAAGGTTTTATACACATATTCATATTAACATAGATGTTGCTATGTTTACCCCAATGGTTTGCAACCCCTCTGAATGGCTTAAGGGTAATATGTAGGCAAATTAATTTTCGAGTCTTCTTCAGAAAGTACAAACGTTACTTGGCTGAGATCACCTGCTTTTGGTTCTGGAATAAAAAAGAACTTTTTAAAAAAAATTTTTATTTGCTTTTATTTGTTGTTGTTGTTTAGGTCATCAGCCGAAAGACTGGTTTGAACGTGTAGAGGTTTTACTAAGTAAAACGAGGAGTGAGGTGGTTTACCATTGCCACAACTCACTGAGTGGAAAAGTACGCTTATCAGCATGCCGTGTATTTTGAAAAGCACATATTTTCCACTCTGCAAATGACACCTTCACTTCATTCACCACAGGGTCCAACTGTATAATGAAATTGATTACTTTCAGAGGAGATAACTGTGATTAGTGTCACAATACACCTCTAACTGTTCTGTTCTTAAATGATTCAGTCATTTAATTGGCTGACCATGTGATAAGAAACAGAACTATTTATTTTAGCTCTGCAACGAACAGATTGAGTGTAAATAACTTGACACTCCACTTGTCTGTAATGGGAAATTGCTTTTATTTGTTATCGGGAACTGTATAGTATTGAGATGAATTGAAGTCCCCTAGCCGTGGGAGTGAGAGAATGTAAAACGCACTCACTCGCACAAGCCATACGCGCCGTTCCAATAACATTGTCGTATAATTTTACTCATTGTTGTGAGCAAGCGTTTATGCATGCATTAAACTAACAAGCAAGATAACGACTGTAGTCAGAGGCGGATTAATACTTGTTGGGGCCCTAGGCAATGGCAAATGAGGGCCCCCCCCCACTTTGCTTACAATTTTTGTTTACAGTTTAGACCGATAACTCCTATACAAGCATCGACTTGTTTCCGCGCGAATCAATTGAATTTATTTGTCATTCAAGCAGGTTTTCGTAAAATTTTAAAATGTAATAACGTTTTTTTATATAATTTCAGATTCAGAATAAAACAAAGAAAAAAATTATAACAATAATATTAATTTACATTTTGTCCTTTGTCAAACTCATAACACCCCCATGTAGTAGCGCCACCGAAATAAAAAACGCGCGAATTTATGCATTCGTAAAAACGTGTTTACGAATTTATTTATTTATATTTTAGGGGCCCCAGAAAATGTATTATAAATGTACTATAAATTTAATGTAATCATACACAATCAT
Organism: Catonia carolina; assembly: GCA_035578175.1. Classification (NCBI taxonomy): domain Eukaryota; kingdom Metazoa; phylum Arthropoda; class Insecta; order Hemiptera; family Achilidae; genus Catonia; species Catonia carolina. The sequence continues at coordinate 103,030,751 of JAQMRL010000008.1, forward strand.
GTCATTAAGTTCAACAATTGAATATTTTTACGATTGAAAATGTATTAATATTTTACAATTTTGTCATTTGTTCAAATTTTTTTTTCCAAATTTATTTTTAAATTTTCAATTTTTTTTCCAAATTTTTTATTTTTTTTTTATTTTGTCGGGGGCCCCTGGCCATTGGGGGCCCCTAGGCACGTGCCTAGTAGTGCCTATTGGGTAATCCACCACTGACTGTAGTATGTTTTCAGATTTGGATTATAACGGTAAAGACCTTTTAGCGCATGCGTAGTTATGCCACATATCTCCCTCTCACTCGCTCGGCTATGGGACATTAGTTCGTCTGATACATATACCCAATTTGATCGCTGCTTTTGCTGTTTTATTTGACATGAATTAGGCATGATTTTGAACAGGGACTCCCAGCAGAGTTTGTTCACGGATAACTATCAGCTGGTCACCATACAAAGTCGTTTGCCCAACCTGTGTTACTTAATAAATAATAGCGACTTTTTATTAGCTGACTGACTGGGCTGGCTCGAAGGCATTTTAAAAATTTATATCAAATCTGATTCAACCCCATCGGGTTGGTCTAGAGGTAAAGTCGTCGCCAAAATCAGCTGTTTAACAGCTGATTTTCGGAGACAAAGGTTCCTGGTTCAAATCCTAGTAAAGGTAGTTACTTTTATACGGATTTGAATACTAGACAGTAGTTACCGGTGTACTTTGATGGTTGGGGTTCAATTAACCATACTCTTTCAGGAATGGTCGACCTGAGTCTGTACAAGACTACACAGTCTCATTTCCACGTCATACACATCATCCTCATCTCACTGGGTCATGGGGTTGCTTATTGTTCTAAATTGAACAGATTGCAACTTAGGTACACAAATTAGGAATAAAAAAAAACAAATTTGTTATCGGGAACTGTACATTATTGACAACTACCCGATTTGATCGTTGCTTTGCTGTATTATTTGACGTGAATTAGACATGAGTTTGAACAGGGACCCCCAGTAGAGTTTGTTCACGGATGGCTATCAGCTGGTCACCATACAAAGTCGCTTGCCCAACCGGTGATACTTAAAAAATAATAGCGACTTTATATTAGCTGACTGACTGGGTTGGCTCGAAGGTATTTTAAAAATTTAGATCCAATCTGATTTGTCAGGGTTAATCAACAACAGAAATAGTTTTCCATCCGATAGAATTCATTTTTTTATTCCTAATGTGTGTACGTTACAATCTGTTCAATTTAGAACAATAAGCAACCCCATGACCCAATGAGATGAGGATGATGTGTATGACGTGTAAATGAGATGTAGCCTTGTACAGACAGACTGAGAGAGTATGGTTAATTGAACCCCAACCATCAAAGTACACCGGTAACCACTGTCTAGTATTCAAATCCGTATAAAAGTAATTGACCCACCGGGTTAGTCTAGAGGTAAAGTCGTCGCCAAAATCAGCTGTTTAACAGCTGATTTTCGGAGACAAAGGTTCCTGGTTGAAATCCTGGTAAAGGTAGTTCCTTTTATACGAATTTGAATACTAGACAGTGGTTACCGGTGTACTTTGATGGTTCAATTAACCATACTCTCTCAGGAATGGTCGACCTGAGACTGTTGAAGTCTATACCTCATTTACACGTCATACACATCATCCTCATCTGATTGGGTCATGGGGTTACTTATTGTTCTGAATTGAACAGATTGCAACGTACACACATTAGGGATTACAAAACAAAAAAAATCTGGTGTGAAACACACAACTTTCTCTTGCCAGTGCAAATAATTAACACAAAACCTAACATTAGAAATAAACAAAAAACTAACCTTAATAAACATAACCTAATTTTAATCATATATGAAAGACGAAAAATGAAAATCGATCTCAGTTTGCCTTAAAAATACGGAAAATCACTCTTTCACGCTAAACTAAGATCTGTACAAAGAAATGCTTTAAATAAAAGTTTTAGACCTTTTAATTTTCTATCAATTTTATTATATACACTTTTGTCGTAGAATGCATACTAAGGCCAAAATGTTAAAAAATCGATTTTTCTCACGTTTTCGTGAGAAAAAAACAGAAAATCGCTAATTACTGCTAAACTAAGCGTTATACAAAAAAAATGTTTGAAATAAAAGTTGTAGAATTTTAAATTCTCTACAACTTTTATTATAAAAGTGTTTGCTCTAAATTGGATATTAAAGCCGTAATCTTAAAAAAAAAACTATGTTTTTACGTGAAAACAGCCTCACCCAGAATTTCAGCAAACATGACGCCTTCTCTATCTTGTAGAGCATAAAAAAATGAGTAAACCAGGCGATTTTAAAAAAAATCGTAGGACCAGTTTTTGAGAAAATCGCAAAAAAGTGAAAAATTACACGAATAAACTACTCCTTCCGGTTGACCGATTTTGATGAAAATGTTCGTTTCGGGTCCGGTAGTGGTATGTAACTTAAGTTTCAAGTTTCAAGTTCGTACGATGTTCCGTTGTTGAGATATTCTGTTCACACACAGACAGACCAATCGCTAAAAACATGTTTTTTGGGTTCAGGGGGTCTGAAAACGTATAGATCCGGTGAAAACTCGATTTCTAAAAATCGACATGAAAACAATATTTTCCATCCTATATATTCATATAGGCAAGAGAAAGCAAAAAACAAAGAAAATTTAGAGATTTACTATCATGCTATTTCGAAGGGGCTATAGACTACTGACCGTAAAAGTAAACTCTGTTAAACGTGCTTTCCGGGCCGACCACAAACTCTTGGTGATGATTTCTCTCCATTTTGTGTACACTCCCGTCACTGAATACTAGAATTGGACGCCATATTAACAGGTAAAATTTCTTGAAATTCAACTGAAATATAAATGAAATAAATGTTACTGCAGGCTGCGTTTACCACCTCTTTTACCTCTAATATTAATAATAACCACCCCTTAATAATAATAATAATAATAATAATAATAATAAAAATAACATTGAGTCTTAATCGTAAAATGGACTTGGACATTCTTTTGAAGGAGGAGAGAAAAATCATCCGGAAAATACTTGGACCGAGGGAAGCAGAGAATGGTTTCAGGCTACAGAAGAATTGTGAAGTCGAAAAGCACTCTAATATAGTAGCAGACATTAGGAAAAATAAGACTTAAGTTTTTCGGACATATTAAAAGACTCCCCGAGAATAGGATAACACGGAAAATAGTGGAATATGTTAGCTCTCTTAAAAATGGAGTAGACTGGATAAAAAAGGTTAAAGAGGATCTCAATCTTGCGGGAATTCCTGAAGAAATAACTACTGACAGGAGGAAATACCGGAAATGCGTTGAGGACTGGGAGGTCAAGCCGGTGGAAAAACATCAAAAAGTCGGAACTAGATGGACTGAGGATAGGAAAAAGGCATTCTCGGAGAGAATGAAAGCATACTGGGTGGAGAAAAAACGGAAAGTACCCAGTAGAGTAATCCATAATTAAATACTTAGCGACTTCCACTTTGGGAGCTTGACGCAAATAATAATAATAACAATAACATTACAATACAGTAATTAAACCAACAATTTTATATGCCAGTGAGACCTTGACACTTGAAAAACAGACATGGAGAGCTTAAAGAAGGAAGAAAGAAAAATAATTAGGAAAATTCTTGGACCTAGGTGGACCGAAAACGGGTACAGATTACAGAGAACATCGAAAATTGAAGAATATTCCAACATAGAGACTGACATGAGGAAAAGACGCCTTCAATTTTATGGCCACATAATGAGGCTTCCTGACAATAGACTCACAAAGAGAATTGTAAAATATGTATCATCACTTGTTAATGGGGGGGAATGGGTACAAAATGTTGAAAAAAATTTAGAATTGGCCAAAATCACCAAAGAAGAAATTCTCATAAAAGACAATTTTAGAACAAAAGTTAAAAAATGGGAGGTTAAACCAGAGACAAAAGCTCCAAGAACCGGAACAAAATAGAGTGAACAGAGAAAAGCTGAATTCTCACAAAAAATGAAAAACTTGTGGGCAGATAAAAAGGACAAGAAATCCCAAAAACAAACCAGATTTACTTAGCGTCCTCCACTTCGGGAGCTTTACGACTAATAATAATAATAAAAATCTGGTGTGAACACTCACACAACTTTCTCTTGCCAGTGCAAATAATTTACAATAAACCTAACATTAGTAATGAAACATTAGAAATAAACAAAAACTACCTCGATAAAAAACCTAATTTTATACATGAGTGAAAGACGCAAAATGAAAATGAACCTCAGTTTGGCTTAAAAATACTCTTTCACGCTCAACTAGGCTCTTTAAAAAAATGTTTTAAATAAAAGTTGTAGATCTTTTAATTTACTATGAATTTGAATAACAACACTTTTGTCGTAAAATGCATACTAATGCTGAATTCTTTAAAAAATCGATTTTTCACACGTTTTCGTGAGAAAAATCAGAAAATCGCTAATCACCGCTAAACTAAGCGTTATACAAAAAAATGTTTGAAGTAAAAGTTGTACGATTTTAAATTATCTACATTTTTTATTATATAAATTTTTGCGCTAAAATGTATATTAAAGCCGTAATCTTAAAAAAAACAATTTTTTACGTGAAAACTGCTTTACCAAGAATTTCAGCAAACATGGCGCCTACCCTATCTTGAAGAGCATAAATTTTGATGAAAATGAGAGATAGATTTTGATGAAAATGTTCGTTTCGGGTCTCGTAGTGGTGTCTAACTTAAGTTTCAAGTTTCATGTTCGTACAATGTTCCGTTCTTGAGATATTTTGTACACACACACACACGCGCGCGCGCGCGCACGCACACACACACACACACACTAATCGCTAAAAACATGTTTTTTGGATTTAGGGGGTCTGAAAACGTGTAGATCCGGTGAAAACTCGATTTGTTAAAATGGACATGAAAACAATACTTTCCTTCCAATATATTCATATAGGCAAGAGAAAGTAATAATTAAGTGTGCCTTACTTCACTCAAAACCAGTAAACTTAAGTAAATTACATTTAACATTACGAGTACAATCAGCAATTACGTTTTTATAGACCGGCAGAGAATTTCTATCATATGAGTCAGCAAACCGTAAAGAAATCATTAAAAATCTGGTGTGAAACACTCACACAACTTTCTCTTGCCAATGCAAATAATTAACAATAAACCTAACATTAGTAATAAAACATATGAAATAAACAAAACAACTAACCTCAAAAAACATAACCTTATTTTAATCATGAGTGAAAGACGCAAAATGAAAATCAACCTCAGTTCGCCTTAAAAATACTAAAAATCACTCTTTCATACTAAACTAGGCTCTGTAAAGAAAAACGATATACTTTTGTCGTAAAATTCATTCTAAGGCCACCATCTTCATAAAATCGATTTTTCACTCGTTTTCGTGAGAAAAAACAGAAAATTGCTAATTACTGCTAAACTAAGCGTTATTCAAAAAAATGTTTAAATAAAGTTGTAGAATTTTTAATTCTCTACAACTTTTATTGTATAAATTTTAGCGATAAATTCCATATTAAAGCCGTAATCTTAAAAAAACTATGTTTTTACGTGAAAACAGCCTCACCCAGAATTTCAGCAAACATGACGCCTACCCTATCTTGTAGAGCATAAAATATTGAGTAAACCAGGCGATTTAAAAAAAAATGGTAGGACAAGTTTTTGAAAAAATCGCAAAAAAGTGAAAAATTACACGAATAAACTACTACTTCCGGTTGACCGATTTTAATGAAAATGTTCGTGTCGGGTCCGGTAGTGGTATGTAACTTAAGTTTCAAGTTCGTACAATGTTACGTTCTTGAGATATTTTGTACACACACACACACACACACACACACACACACACACACACACACACACACACACACACACACACACACCAATCGCTAAAAACATGTTTTTTGGGTTCAGGGGATCTGAAAACGTATAGATCCGGTGAAAACTCGATTTCTTAAAATCGACATGAAAACATTACTTTCATTCCTATATATTCATATAGGCAAGAGAAAGTAAAAAACAGTGATTACACTATTTTTCGCGTGCAAAGCCGCGAGGGGGCATTCTAGTAAATTACAAAACGTACAATTACAGTTCAGCCATTCTTAGTTTGCTCCTACTGTCAACAAACAAAAGCCACCTACTACAGAGTGCACGCTAGAGTCTGCGACTTTACGGATGTCGTATTCCTATAGTTAACTATTTTTTAAATTATAAGTACTTAAAAGTACTAAAAACATCAGTCATGATATTATGATGTAGGCCGAATAATTTAATTTATAAAAATACTTTTATAAGTATTTTGTAATTAAATACTTTTGAAAGTATTTTGTTGTTACTTTTTAAACACCGTGTACACATTTTGATATAACGCGCATGCTGAGTGATGTCATTATTTATTTACATTAGGAGCAAACTAAGAGAGGCTGGACTATAAGTTTGCTCCGACTGTAAACAAATAATGACGTCACTGAGCACGCGCATTACATAATTGCTTTGATATTTTATTTTGACTTTTATTTTATTCAACGTAGATTTAAGTTTTTGGTTTTGACAATTGTTTTTTTTTATCTTTTGTTTTTTCCATTTTCAATAATGCCATCAAAAAAAAACATGACTAGGAAGAAAATCTTCAAAAGCAAAAAAAAACTTCAAAAAGCAAGAACTGCTGAAACGGAGGAACACAATTTCTGCTACATATTTTTTAAAAAAATTATTACACCATTTTTTGCGTGCAAAGCCGCGACAGGGCACGCTAGTAAATTATTATCATTATTATTTTTTGATTTGTAATATGTGTACGTTGCAATGTGTTCAATTTAGAACAATAAGCAACCCCATGACCCAATGAGATGAGGATGATGTGTATGACGTGTAAATGAGATGTAGTCTTGTACAGACAGACTGAGAGAGTATGGTTAATTGAACCCCAACCATCAAAGTACACCGGTAACCACTGTCTAGTATTCAAATCCGTATAAAAGTAACTACAGTTCAGCCATTCTTAGTTTGCTCCTACTGTCAACAAACAAAAGCCACCTACTACAGAGTGCACCCTAGAGTCTGCGACTTTACGGATGTCGTATTCCTATTAAGTTAACTATGTTTTAAATTATAACTACTTAAAGTACTAAAAACATCAGTCATGATATTATGATGTAGGCCGAACAATTTCATTTATAAAAATACCTTTAAAGTATTTTGTATTTAAATACTTTTGAAAGTATTTTGTTGTTACTTTTTAATCAGCGTGTACACATTTAGATATAATGCGCATGCTCAGTGACGTCATTATTTGTTTACATTAGGAGCAAACTAAGAGAGGCTGGACTGTAGGTTTTTTGAACCAACCTGATAATTAGGGGTATTAGAGGTATTAGTTGTTTCATGTTGTTCGCAGAAGTACACATTTTGTTTGTGAAAATCTTTCTTCGGTTTTCTGGTTATATTTTCTTCAAACTTTCCATTAAATTCAATAGGCGATTGTATATATTTGTCAGCAATTCTTCCGTGCACGTATGTACAGCTAGAAAAAGAAAAAGAATCTTTGAAACATTCACACAACTTTCTCTTGCCAGTGTAAATAATTAACAATAAACCTAACATTAGTAATAAAACCTGCCCATAACAGACAGGTGGAGTGTCAAATTATTTACACTCAATCTGTTCGTTGCAGGGCTAAAATAAATAGTTCTGTTTCTTATCATATGGTCAGCCAATTAAATGACTGAATCATTTAAGAACAGAAGAGGTAGAGGGGTAAAAGACACCAATCACAGTTATCTCCTCTGAAAGTAATGAATTTCATTATACAGCCAGACCCTGTGGTGAATGAAGTGAAGGTGTCATTTGCAGAGTGGAAAATATATGCTTTTCAGAGGGCCCGGCATGCTGATAAGTGTATTTTTCCATTCAGTGAGGAAGGCAATGGTAAACCACCTCTATCCTAGTTTACTTAGTAAAACCTCTACAGGTTCAAACCAGCCTTTCGGCTGATGACCTAATCAACACAGTAATAAAACATTAGAAATAAACCAAAAACTAACCTCAATTAACATAACCTAATTTTAATCATATATGAAAGACGCAAAATGGAAATCTATCTCAGTTTGCCTTAAAAATACGGAAAATCTCTCTCTCACGCTAAACTACGCTTTGTAGAGAAAAATGCTCTAAATAAAAGTTGTAGATCTTTGAATTTTCTATAAATTCGAGTATACACTTTTATTATAAAATTCGAGTATACACTTTTATTATAAAATGCATAGTAAGGCCGAAATCTTTAAAAAAATCGATTTTACACACGTTTTCGTGAGAAAAACAGAAAATTGCTAATTACCGCTAAATTAAGCGTTATATAAAAAAATGTTTGAAGTAAAAGTTGCAGGATTTTTAAATTTTCTACAACTTTTATTGTATGAATTTTTACGCTAAAATGCATTTTAAAGCCGTAATCTTAAAGGAACACTTTTTATACGTAAAAACAGCCTAACCAAGAATTTCAGCAAACTTGGCGCCTACCCTATCTTGTAGAGAATAAAATATTGAGTAAACCAGGCGATTTTTAAAAAAATCGTAGGACCAGTTTTTGAGAAAATTGCAAAAAAGTGAAAAATTAAACGAATAAACTACTACTTCCGTTTGACCGATTTTGATGAAAACGTTCGTGTCGGGTCCGGTAGTGGTATGTAACTTAAGTTTCAAGTTTCAAGTTCGTACGATGTTCCGTTCTTGAGATATTTTGTTTACACACACACACACACACACACACACACACACACACACATACACAGACCAATCGCTAAAAACATGTTTTTTGGGTTCAGGGGGTCTGAAAACGTGTAGATTCGGTGAAAACTCGATTTGTTAAAATCGACATGAAAACAATACTTTCCTTCCTATATATTCATATAGGCAAGAGAAAGTGAAAATCATATTTGAAACACTCACACAACTTTCTCTTGCCAATGCAAATAATGACAAATTCAGACATAACTGCTACAATTTCTGATTTGTTCGGCATTAAGTTTCTGCATAGCCATTTTTTTTTTCATTTTATGACCACAAAGGATCACTTTAGTCTCTTTGGTTAGTTCTTTTTCTTCGGCAGTTTATTTCCTTTTCATTTCTTTCTTGCCAATACTTTTTCATTCTGTCGGATATTGCTTTTCTCAATTCGTCTGAACAAACCTGTTCTTTTCGTTTAATTTTTCTTACTGATAAAATTTTGTTTTTGTCTTTATTTGTTTAATTTTGTAAACCGGTGTACGATCTTTGATATCAGCAATTGTTAGATTTAGTTCTATTCTGTCTTTTTTGATTTCTTCAAGCCAAGGAATTGTAGCTGCATAGCCTTTAGCCTTTACAATAAAGTTACCAGGTTTTATGTTGTAACGTCTTGTTTTAATACGTTACCTGTTTTGGATTTCTCGTTTCACATTCTGGCGCCGTATTTCTGATTGTACAAATTTACTTCGGTCTATTCACCGTAAGCTGACGCTATCTGTCGTTTTTCCATTGTACTATTCTAGCCTGGGTCAAATTTCATTCTGTAATTAAATTATGTATTTCTTTTCCTGGTTTCACTTGTAATCTTGTTCGTTTACTGAATGGAACGGTAGTATTCTAAAACATTGAAATGTTATTGCCGATTTTAAAATTTCATTCTTTTGGTTAAAGAATGTCTTCTTTCGTTTTATCGTTGCGGGATTATTATTGCTTATTTATAAATATGATCCGTTTAATAGTATCTGCTGTTTTTTTCTAATTTCATTATGTATGCGTAATTATTTAACAGTCTTTTCCGGGTTGTGTTTTGCAAATTGTTCATGGAAATTTTTCTTTATTTCGTCGCCCAAAATATAATTTTGGGTTTCTACTCTGGGACATTACCGACTCCGGGTTCGATTCTGGGATATTTCCAATTCTGAAACTTTGGATGGTAGAAGATTTGGATTTTAGTACCATTCACCTTACTTTCCCCCACCTTGGCTCTCGAGGATGGCTCTCCTTGGTTCGATTCCCGGGTTTGGAATGTTGTCAGCTAGCCATGCTGTTCCTTCCTGCTGATGCTGCTGGATTTATCTACTGACTTATTTCGGCCGTTAAGCATCGACAAAGTTCAGGAAGGTTTGGTCTCTACAAACCGGTATGTTTCGTTAATTATTTTAATTTTCATTTTGGGAAAATCAGCTATTACTGTTTGACCGTGTCTGCACCTGTCAGGAATTTATTCCAGTACTAAGCTTGTCCGGATCGGAAAATACTGACGAACGAACTTGCTTATAATTTAATTTGAAATATTTAAAATCTTAAATACTTTTATAATGTTTTCTCCTTTTATCATAAATTTTGCTCAACTATAATCTTGGTGTTTAAAATTTCAAAAATATTTAATATATTGTTTTTCTATTTTTCATTTTGTAAAAAGCTGCCATGGTACGCGATAATTATAAATAAAATTTAAAATACTATGCTATTTACTGTTAATGATCTGATCTTACTGAAAGTTGAATCTTCAATTAAAATTTTTCAGGATGGTTTATTTTAAAAAAAAAAAAAAAAATAACAAAATTATTTTGTAATTTTGGTTAAGTTACCTATTGTAAAGGAAACTTAGAATGATAATACTTTGAATCTTTAATAATTTACCGAATATTGTAATTTAAATTTGTTTTTGGTACATTCTTTAATTTTTACTGAAACTATTCATTCATGTAATTTATTTTAATTTTTAAAGAATGTGCGTACTGTTATTTTCGGGATTTATTTTCTAATTTTGATATATTACTGTTTAATTATTATTTTTCTAATTTTGTGTTTTTGGGCAATTATAATCATATGCAACAACTATTTGTTTTTTTTTATGGCTTCCTTTTTGTTAACCCCGGGCCAACCTATCAGTGTGGATAGAGGGGAAGGGACAATGTTTATCAGCTACATCACATTTACATGTGTGTCTTTCATTGAAACATGAAACACTTATAAACTTCTAACTTTGATGTTTTCATCCAAACAAACACATTTTATTGGGACCTAGTTCATAAAATGGTTGAACTTAGTTGCATTGAAATTTGCCGTATAGTACTCAGAAGAACTGCAGTCCCCTAGCGGTGGGAGTGAGAGAATGCATAACGCTCTCACTCGCACAACCCATACTATGCGCCATTCCAATAACATTGTCTTTAATTTTACTCATTGTTGTGAGCGAGCGTTTATACATGCAGTAAATTAACTATTTTTGCCCAAAACGGGCAGGTGGAGTGTTATTATAATTGCACTCTATCTGTTTGGTCCAGGGTTAAAAAAAATAGTTCTGTTTCTTATCACATAGTCAGCCACTTATATGACTGAACTATTTAAGAACAGAAGAGGTAGTGGTGTAAAAGACACTAGTCAGAGTTATCTCCTCTGAGAGTAATGAATTTCACTATGCAGCCAGACCCTGTGGTGAATGAAGTGAAGGTGTCATTTGCAGGGTGGAAAGTGAATGCTTTTCGGAGGGCCTGGCATGCTGATAAGCATACTCTTTCAACTCAGAGAGGAAGGCATTGGTAAACCACCTTACTCCTCGTTTTTACTTAGTAAAACCTCGAGAGGTTTAAACCAGCCTTTCGGCTGTTGACCTAAACAAAAACTAACAATTAAGATAACGACTGTAGTATGTTTTCAGATTTGGATAATAACGGTAAAGACCTTTGAGCGCATGCGTAGTTATGCCACATATCTCCCTCTCACTCGCTCGGCTATGGGACATTAAGCGGGTCATTCACGCTCCTGCATGCAGGCCGCCGTGCAGGCCTGGAAAGAGATGCCGGATCGTGAATGTAGATGACGGCCAACGAAACGTCCTGCAATGAGAAGCAGGAAATTTCTGGGCGTATCTCTAGATAGATCTTTGTCTAGGGACTTCTATACCAATCAAGTTTGTAGTAAAATATTATCATCTGGGGTATTTGCACTAAAACAAATTGCCAGATTAAATGATAAAAAATTACTAATGGCAGCTTATCATGGCCTCATTCTGTCTCATATCCGTTATGGTATTTTAGTATGGGGTAATTCTAGCATGGGTAATATGAATAGGGTTTTTAAAATTCAAAAGACAGCTATTAGGTGTATGGTAGGAGCTAACTAGCTAACCTCATCCACACCACTATTTAAGGAGCTTACATTGCTTACAGTTCCCTCTCTCTACATTTTTCAGGTGATTATGTATGTTAGGCAAAATAATTTTATGCAGAATTTCAATGTCCACAATCATAACACGAGAAACAGGAATGATTATTATGTGGCTAATCACTCCACCAAATTGTTTGAACAAAAACCTACTTATGCAGGGAGAAAATTCATGAATAAATTACCCCAATCTTTAAAGTGTTGTGAGGATTTGAATTCCTTTAAAAAAAAATCTGAAAAATTACTTGATCGGTGAAACTTTTTATAGCATACAAGGATTTCTTTGTTGATAGTAGTGATACATTGTGTGATTCTTATATGTATTTCAGGTGTTATATCTGACGACATGTCCTATACCTGGAGTCTCCAGGGCGCAAAAAGAAAAAAAAGAAAAAAAGGATGCCAGCGGATCCGGCAGCACCCTGCAAGCTTTCCCCTCCTTTTTTAGTCCGCCTGTTCACTGCGTGAATGTGTTGACGTCCTGCCATACTATACTGTTCGCCAATTACGGCGGCATGTAGGGAGGGTAGCGGGATAGAGAGAGAATGTGTTGCGTCGGCCGTTCCCCTCAACTCATTTCAATCAGTGGAGGGTGTTCAAGCACAATAGTGACAATACGCGGTACGGTAGGGCACTTTGCCGGCCAGTTTCGTTCACTACACTCTAACACGCTCATTTTTCATCAAAAAATTCTGAAAATATTACTTTCGTTTCGTAATGGATCTTATTTTATTACACTATAAATGTTATTATTTTACTGTGATATTTATATAAGATACGTTCGTACAAAGTTAGACGTTTAAAATCTTATCGCATTTTATGCGTATCACGTAGGCTAATATAGGCCCTAACTTCTTTTCCAGGATTACATAATATGAGTTTTATTATTTTGTTATAAAATATGAAATTTTATCTGTAATTTGATGTATGTAGGGCAGAAAGAGAAATAATAAACGAGCTTGAAAAAATCACTTTTTCAAGGGAAGTCAAAGATAGATCATCGTGTCTGGTGTCTCCTTCCTGTTAGTATTCCAAGAAGCTGAATCAATTTTTATAGTTGTAATTTTATACGAAACATACGTCAATTTTTAGAAATCAACTACACACGCACAATATCAGTTGTATAAAATTTTAACAAAAAGAACCGTATAGTAAATAAATAACAGAATGAGGGTATGATGTACCCTCTTTCGGGCCTGTCAAAACTTATCGTAGGTTCATCATTTAAAAAAAACTTATTGCCTATTACCCCAAAATGAATCGCAGACATTTTGTGCGCGCGCAACTAATTTCGACGGCATGCGGATTTCGGCAGCGACACAATGTCAAAACGATAACCGCATGAACAAAACAAAATGAGTAGTGAGTACTATTTTAGAGGCAGCCGGTATCAGGCTACGACGCTGTGGTGGGGGATCTACTTACTGCGCATGTGCGGCCCGCATGCCACCGTAGTTGGTGATATTTATACCTATACATCACATTTACCATCTGTATCCTTCATTGAAACATGAAACTACCATAAACTTCCAACGTTGATGTTTTCATCCAAACAAACACATTTTCTGGTGACCTAGTTCATAAAATGGTTGAACTTAGTTGCATTGACATTTGGCGTATCTAAGAAAGAGAAAGCCGGCCGCATTGGCGCAGTTGGTAACGTGCTCGCCTCTCATCAAGCGGTCCTGGGTTCGAATCCCACTCAGGCACGGCATATTTTCATACGTTACAAAAAATCATTTCATCCTCCATCGTTGGGGTTACACCCCAACGTCGTCGCTAATGACCTTTGTAGTTGATGCGACGTTAAATAAATGAATTAAAAAAAAAGAGAGAAAGTGCGTGGTATACTTACTCGACAATTGGATTATGGATGGACGTAAAGAAATATTCCGGATTCGGTGGTTCTCCATGTTTTTTCATGTAGTTACACCTAAGTTAAGTAACAGACAAGATAAATTAGAACATCATTTGAATGGCTCAACAGAAAAACATTGCAAGTGACAATATTTCTAAAATTAAAGTTTTCAGTGGAATACGTTCTATAAATTCTCTATTTTTTTTATTGAGTTTTTTACTTTCTCTTGCCTATATGAATATATTATAGGAAGGAAAGTATTGTTTTCATGGCGATTTTGAGAAATCGAGTTTTCACCGGATCTATACGTTTTCGGACCCTCTGAACCCAAAAAACATGTTTTTAGCGATTGGTCTGTGTGTGTGTGTGTGAACAGAATATCTCAAGAATGGAACATCGTACGAACTTGAAACTTAAACTAACGTTACATACCACTACCGGGCCCGACACGAACATTTTCGTCAAAATCGGTCAACTGGAAGTAGTAGTTTATTCATGTAATTTTTCAGTTTTTTGCGATTTTCTCAAAAACTGGTCCTAATTTTTTTTAATTTTTTTAAATCGCCTAGTTTACTCAATTTTTTATTCTCTACAAGATAGAATAGGCGTCATGTTTGCTGAAATTCTTGGTGAGGGTGTTTTCTCGTAAAAACGTTGTATTTTTAAGATTACGGCTTTAATATACATTTTAGTGCAAAAATTTGTATAATTAATAAAAGTTGTAGAAAATTTAAAACCCTACAACTTTTATTTCAAACAATTTTTTGTATAACGCTTAGTTTAGCGGTAATTTGCGATTTTCTGTTTTTTTCTCACGAAAATGTGTGAAAAATTGATTTTTTTAAGATTTCGGTCTTAGTATGCATTTTACGACAAAAGTGTATACAATAAAATTTATAGAAAATTAAAAGATCTACAACTTTTATTTAAAGCATTTTTCTCCACGGAGCCTAGTTTAGTGAGAAAGAGTAATTTTCCGTATTTTTAAGTCAAACTGAGGTCGATTTTCATTTTGGGTCTTTCACTCATGATTAAAATTAGGTTATGTTTATTGACGTTAGTTTTTTGTTTATTTCTAATATTTTATTACTAATGTTAGGATTATTGTTTATTATTTGCATAGGCAAGAGAAAGTTATGTGAGTGTTTCACACTAGATTTTTTTTTAAAGGGGTAGTCAACCCAGAAAATGAAAATGAAAACTTCTGGCTATAATTTATCAGTGTTGTTTAGGTGATCAGCCTGTCAGCTCGTTTGAACGTGTAGAGGTTTTACTAAGTAAAACGGGGAGTGAGGTGGTTTACCATGCCTTCCTCACTGCGTGTAAAAGTACACTTATCAGCATGCCGGGCCCTCTGAAAAGCACATATTTTCCACTCTGCAAACGACACCTTCACTTCATTCACCACAGGGTCCAACTGTATAATGAAATTCATTACTTCCAGAGGAGATGACTCTGATTAGTGTCACAATACACCTCTACCTCTTCTGTTCTTAAATGATTCAGTCATTTAATTGGTTGACCATGTGATAAGAAACACAACTATTTATTTTAGCCCTGCAATGAACAGATTGAGTGTAAATAATTTGACACTCCACCTGTCTGTTATGGGCAGAAATTTATCATTATTTATTTTAAATGAAAGAGTAATTTACTAGTACTTATCTACCATTTGAACCAAGTCAAAAAATTAATTACAGCCCCTAATATAAGGGTGAGGTTAGAAAAGCGGGCTTTTACGGGCAACTAAATATCTCAGGAACCAAGTAAGATATAATAATGATTCTTATGGTACAAAATACAGAAAATTTCTCTCTATTACCTGTTGTATGCTCTTGTATGTATTTTTACTTTCTCTTGCCTATATGCATATATAGGAAGGAAAGTATTGTTTTCATGTCGATTTTTAGAAATCGAGTTTTCACCGGATCTATACGTTTTGAGACCCCCTGAACCCAAAAAACATGTTTTTAGCGATTGGTCTGTGTGTGAACAGAATATCTCAAGAACGGAACATCGCACGAACTTGAAACTTGAAACTTAAGTTACATACCACTACCGGACCCGACACGAACATTTTCATCAAAATCGGTCAACCGGAAGTAGTAGTTTATTCGTGTAATTTTTCACTTTTTTGTGATTTTCTCAAAAACTGGTCCTACGATTTTTTTAAAAATCGCCTGGTTTACTCAATTTTTTATGCTCTACAATATAGGGTAGGCGCCATGTTTGCTGCAATTCTGCGTGAGGCTGTTTTTACGTAAAAACATTTTCTTTTTAAGATTGCGGCTTTAATATGCATTTTAGCGCAAAACGTTTGTAGTGTGCCGAATTGACTGAACATCTGGAATTGTTTATTTTTTCTATTCATTAAAATGATAAACATCTCCAGCTGATTACTATTTAAGAATTATTTAAAATTATTTCATATTGACAAAATTATTTTAATAAAAGTTATTTATTTCAGTTGCTAGGCGACTAGAGAAGAATAAAATAAAATTTTGTAAAGAAATATATTTCAGTGAGGGGCAAGATGGCGGAGGAGTAGGCGGGTCCCTCATTCGCTCATTAAAAATGGTTTTTAAAAATGATATACTAAACTAAATTGTTTTTATTCTTGTTTTAAATGTGAACTTTAGGAAAGTTATTTCAGATTAAATAATTGATTGATGGTACGTTGAATGATTCATGATTTAATTAAGATTTAGTTGATTTCTGTTTGTGTAAACAGACTGTTGTTATAAGACTTTGATTTGGCGAATCCCACGTAGAGGCATTAATATTAATTTTGTTTCAAATTGTCACCCTGATGTGGGGAAACGTCCACGACCTTGGATTAGAAAAAAGGGAAGTAAATATGCATAATAATAATAATAACAATAATAATATGGATAATAATAATAGTCAGAACATTATGATTGCAAATATGTTTCAGGAACTTATGAAACAAAACAGTGAACTAGGGAATAAAATTGATAAGCAAAACAGTAAAATGGATGAGCATAAAAATGAACTAGGCCGTAAAATAGATGAACAGGCACATACTATAGATCTACATAGAAAAGAGTTAGTTGAAAAAATAAATAATTTGGATTGTAGGTTAGACAAGCAGGAGAAAAACATAAAAGAAATGAAAGAAGAAATTAAACAGCGTAATATAAAGATAATAAAAAATATAAGGAAAACTCAACAAGATGTTAGTGAAAATATTAAACCAGATGAAGATAATGTTGTAGTAGAAACGGGTAGTTGTGTCAGTGCCAGTCAGAATGTTTTAAGATTGCCGGAAGGAGAGAGAAGTGGTGTAAATCGAAGGGTGTCAACTTTGGATGAAGCAGAGGATGATGAAGAAAAATCAGCACGGGTTGGTACCAGCAGCGGTTCAAATTATGATTCTGATGTGACGGGGAAGGGAAGCAGCCATTCAGCCAGGAATGATGTACAAAACAAGGAAAAAGAAGTACCGTAAAAGTTAAACAGATACCTGGACTAATAGAGGAAATAGAATATGAAATTATATTAAAAAATGTGCTTTGTAATATAAAAAGTGACGGTCGTGATGAAGGTGGAGGTTTGTTATGTATATATGAGGTTTGTTGTGTGTGTACAATGTTTATTTGAACTTTTATTTATTTTAAGTATATGTATATTTGGTAGTCCACAGTTCCTATTTATTAGTTTGTTTATAGTTGGTTATAGTTTGTTTACAGTTGGTTATAGTTTGTTTATAGGTTATAGTTTAGGTGTTATAGGTTATATTGTGTTTATAGTTATAGTTTATTTGATCAATGGAATTGTAAGGTCGCTTAGTAACAATTTTTAAAACATTTTGGAATTAAATTTATCAAACAAATTCAAAATTTAGATTATCATAAAAATTTCTTTTTGTTTTCAAAATTGAATTGTGGGGATATTTGTAGTGTGCCGAATTGACTGAACATCTGGAATTGTTTATTTTTTCTATTCATTAAAATGATAAACATCTCCAGCTGATTACTATTTAAGAATTATTTAAAATTATTTCATATTGACAAAATTATTTTAATAAAAGTTATTTATTTCAGTTGCTAGGCGACTAGAGAAAAATAAAATAAAATTTTGTAAAGAAATATATTTCAGTGAGGGGCAAGATGGCGGAGGAGTAGGCGGGTCCCTCATTCGCTCATTAAAAATAGTTAATATCGAGAGGAATATTTAGTTTTTTTTTACAAATTGTCAATCCCTCGTGGGGAATATCGTAGAGTTATTTTTAATATTGTTACACGTTTAATAATATAAGTTGTAGAGAATTTAAAAACCTACAACTTTTATTTTAAACATTTTTTGTATAACGCTTAGTTTAGCGGTAATTTGCGATTTTCTGTTTTTTTCTCACGAAAACGTGAGAAAAATCTATTTTTTTAAGATTTCGGCCTTAGTATGCATTTTACGACAAAAGTGTATATAATTAAATT
Source organism: Catonia carolina (assembly GCA_035578175.1). Classification (NCBI taxonomy): domain Eukaryota; kingdom Metazoa; phylum Arthropoda; class Insecta; order Hemiptera; family Achilidae; genus Catonia; species Catonia carolina. The sequence goes on from JAQMRL010000008.1 coordinate 103,049,251, forward strand.
TATTGAAAATTAAAAGATCTACAACTTTTATTTAAAACATTTTCTCTACAGAGCCTAGTTTAGAGAGAAAGAGTGATTTTCCGTATTTCTTAGCCAAACTGAGGTCGATTTTCATTTTGCGTCTTTCACTCATGATTAAAATTAGGTTATGTTTGTTGAGGTTAGTTTTTTGTTTATTTTTAATGTTTTATTACTAATGTTAGTTTTATTGTTAGTTATTTGCATTGGCAAGAGAAAGTTGTGTGAGTGTTTCACACCAGATTTTTTCTTACAAGAAATTTATTGAAGAAAAACCATATTTTCAAAAACATTTATTTTATGTATTCACAAACTATTTTTTAACTAAATCCCTATTTAAGGGTTTTGTAATAATCATTTCACAGATAATTTTTTTTTTTTTTATTCCTATTTGTGTACGTTGCAATCTGTTCAATTTAGAACAATAAGCAACCCCACGACCCAATGAGATGAGGATGATGTGTATGACGTGTAAATGAGGTTTAGTCTTGTACAGACTCAGGCCGACCATTCCTGAGAGAGTATGGTTAATTGAACTGCAATTATCAAAAAACACCGGTAACCACTGTCTAGCATTCAAATCCGGATAAAAGTAACTATCTTTACTAGGATTTGAACCAAGAACCTTCGTCTCCGAAAATCAGCTGTTAAACAGCTGACTCACGGCAACGCCTTTACTTCTAGATGAACCCGGTAGGTTAATTTCTTTTAATGAAAATTTGTTTGTATAATTGCACTGCATTTCGGTTAATCCGAACAGCGTTTAAACCCAATTAGTTCGGATTAACGGGGTTTGCATGTAAATATCGATACTATCCAGTGCATAGGTGAAGAGGCTCCATCTTCTACTGCCTCTCACCATGCGGTCTTGGGTTCGAATCCCATTCAGGCACGGCATATTTTCATACGTTACAAAAAATCATTTTTCATCCTTCACCGTCTGCATTAGCAGTAATTGCAGAACAGTCGGACGTTAAACAAAAAAAAAAAAATTAAAAATTAAAAATCCATCTTCTTCACTCGTACACAAGCTCGTGTGTGTACAACATAAATTTTTCAAAAGTTTTGCCGATTACAAAAATTATTATTGCATATTGATATTAGATCTGGGACGCAATACTTGGGGTTATTCGAGTTAGTGTCATTAAAAAACAAACGATAATTTCAAAACGTTTAAAATAATCACTTACATAAGTTTATCATCGTACATGATGTGGTCAAATTGAACAGACGGGCCAAATTTAGCAGTTTTCAACCTGAAATAAAATAATAACAAAAATTAATTTCTCAAAAAAGAAAATGCAATTTCTTTACTTAAAATGTTATTAATTTTGACATTGTGTGTGGGTGTGTGTGTGTGTGTGTGTGTGTGTATGCTGAGTACTTTGAGTATTACTTCCTCTTGCCTATATGAATATATAGGAAGGAAAGTATTGTTTTCATGTCGATTTTAAGAAATCGAGTTTTCACCGGATCTATACGTTTTCAGACCCCCTGAACCCAAAAAACATGTTTTTTAGCGATTGGTCTGTGTGTGTGTGTGTGTGTGTGTGTGTGTGTGTGTGTGTGTGTGTGTGTGTGTGTGTGTGTGTGTGTGTGTGTGTGTGTGCGCGTGTGTGTGTTCGTGTGTGTGCGTGTGTGTGTGTGTGTGTTTGTGTGTGTGTGTGTGTGTGTGTGTGTGTGTGTGTGTGTGTGTGTGTGTGTGTGTGTGTGTGTGTGTGTGTGTGTGTGTGTGTGTGTGTGAACAGAATATCTCAAGAACGGAACATTGTACGAACTTGAAACTTAAAACTTAAGTTACATATCACTACTGGACCCGACACGAACATTTTCATCAAAATCGGTCAACCGGAAGTAGTAGTTTATTCGTATAATTTTTCACTTTTTTGCGATTTTCTCAAAAACTGGTCCTACGATTTTTTTAAAAATCAACTGGTTTACTACATTTTTTATGCTCTACAATATAGGGTAGGCGCCATGTTTGCTGAAATTCTGCTTAAGGCTGTTTTTACGTAAAAACATTTTCTTTTTAAGATTGCGGCTTTAATACGCATTTTAGCGCAAAACGTTATATAATAAAAGTTGTAGAGAATGTAAAATTCTACAACATTTATTTCAAATATTTTTTTGTATAACGCTTAGTTTAGCGGTAATTAGCAATTTTCTGTTTTTTTTCTCACGAAAACGTGTGAAAAATCGATTTTTTTAACATTTCGGTCTTAGTATGCATTTTACGACAAAAGTGTATAAATTTAAATTTATAGAAAATTAAAAGATCTACAACTTTTGTTTAGAGCATTTTTCTCTACAGAGCCTAGTTTAGCGTGAAAGCGTGATTTTCCGTATTTTTAAGCCAAACTGAGTTCGATTGTAATTTTGCGTCATTCACTCATGATTAAAATAAGGTTATGTTTTTGAGGTTAGTGTTTTGTTTATTTCTAATATTTTATTAATAATGTTAGGTTTATTATTAATTATTTGCATTGGCAAGAGAAAGTTGTGTGAGTGTTTCACACCAGATTTTTTTATTCATGTTTACCCAAAAACAAGATTAATTATATTTCAAATGAACGCCCTCCACTGTACTGAATCACTTATGTATTGTTCAGGCAACCTAAGTGAATGCTGTACACCTCTAATTGTTACTTTCTCTTGTCTATATGAATATATAGGAAGAAAAGTATTGTTTTCATGTCGATTTTTCATCTGATCTACACGTTTTCAGACCACCTGAATCCAAACATAATTTTAGCGATTGGTCTTTGCGTGTGTGTGTGTGTGCGCGCGCGCGCACGTGCGTGTGTGTGTGTCTGTGTGTGTGTGAACAGAATATCTCAAGAACGAAACATTGTACAAACTTGAAACTTTAAACTTAAGTTACATACAACTACCGGACCCGACACGAACATTTTCATCAAAATCGGTCAACCGGAAGTGGTAGTTTATTCGTATAATTTTTCACTTTTTTGCGATTTTCTCAAAAACTGGTCCTACGATTTTTTTTTAAATTGCCTGGTTTACTCATTTTTTTTATGCTCTACAAGACAGGATAGGCGCCATGTTTGCTGAAATTCTGCGTAAGGCTGTTTTTACGTAAAATCATTTTCTTTTTAAGATTGCGGCTTTAATATGCATTGTAGCGCAAAACGTTATATAATAAAAGATGTAGAGAACTAAAAATTCTACAACTTTTATTTCAAACATTTTTTTTGTATAATACCTAGTTTAGCGGTAATTAGCATTTTTCTTTGTTTTTTCTCACGAAAACGTGTGAAAAATTTATTTTTTTAAGATTTCGGCCTTAGAATGCATTTTACGACAAAAGTGTACAACATAAAATTTATAGGAAATTAATAGATCTACAACTTTTATTTAAAGCATTTTTTTTTGTACAGTGCCTAGTTTAGCGTGAATGAGCAATTTTCCGTATTTTTAAGCCAAACTGAGGTCGATTTTAATTTTGTGTATTTCACTAATGTTTTTTGAGGTTAGTTTTTTGTTTACTTCTAATGTTTTATTACTAATGTTAGGGTTATTGTTAATTATTTGCATTGGCAAGAGAAAGTTGTGTGAGTGTTTCACACCAGATTTTTAATTTTGTGTGCTATTTGATACAATGGTGTTCATGACTACCCTACTGAAGTAAGCAGTAGCAGAAACAAATTTTTGGTGGTAAGTGATGAATTTATCATTGGTGATAAACTTTTAATTTTTTAGTTTTATCTTGACATGTCCTATACTCCCTTTAGAGTCTCTTAGATGCAAAAAAAATATTGGCACATTTAAACCGGTCGTATGTAGCCTACAGGTCATTTGTTCTAGCTAGAAGCTCTCCCTCCAACGCTCTGTGCCGCTGAGCTGTTCTGTTTAGTGGTGGGGGAAGCACCTCGAAGGGAAGTGATCAGTCTCTCCATAGTGCTAGCAGCGTTAACAGCCTAAGTGTACTATAAATCCTAAAAACATTGACTGTACGTTGTAATTGTATATTTTTGTTGTTATATTCCCTTCACAAGTCTTCAACTCGTGCATTCGGTAGTAGGCCTATTGTTTTAACTCTTTTGCTGTTTGGTTTTGTTTATGTTAATTTTTTGTATGTATTCTTTGTTTCGTTTCTATTTTTTATTTATTTTGTTATTAAAATGGAATTTAGTTGTAGTAGTGAAATTTCGAGCACGAGTGCTAATGTAATACGGAAAAGGCAGGTAATATGCGGTCAGGCTAGGGAGTATATAGTCAGTGTATACAATTTTATGAAAAAAGAAGCTCAACAAAACGGACGAATTTTACTGACCGATGCGCAAAATTGTGTAGCCAGTGAAAAAGAAGAAGCAATTAGTCTATGGGGATTTCGCGAAGTAGCCTACAGGTCAAAGAATTTTGAAAGAAAAAAGAAAAAAACCCTGATATGCTAATCAGAACACCAAATAAGAAAAGAAAAAGAAGTAAAGTGAAGAGTGAAGTGAACGATTTTGATAAATGTTTTGTGAGAAGAACAATATATGATTTTCATAAAACAAACGCTGAATGGCCATCTTTGAATTCATTACTCCCAGTTTTGCGGGAGAAAATCAATTTCAAAGGAAGTAAATGGTCGCTGTGGAAAATTACGTATTAAAGATACGGGATTCAGATGGAGAAAGGCAAAAAGCAACAGAAAATATATATATTATAATAAAAATAATATATAATAATAATATAATTATATTATATATATATAATATATAAAGTTTTTAGTCTATCGTAGTAGTTGTAACAGAGTAGTATACGGTTAGAAAGAGAGGGAATGATGATTAAGTGAGAAGGAGACAACAGTTGCCCCCCCCCTTTGAAACTATCCCTACTCTAACTACCCGCCCTCCCGCCCCTTACAAGCTTCTTCCAAAAAACAAATGCACTGTACTTCAGTAAAATCCGGATTACCCGTTTGTCGGATTATCGGTATTGTATCGGTAATTGAAAGACCGGCCTTACGGGTTAACCAATAACTGAATTGATTGCACTTTTGTTTCTTATCAGTTGTAGCATTTTCCAATAAAACTTACCTCAATGATTTGTATGGCAACATATCTACGTCTTCTTCTTCTGCTCTGAAATCATAAAACATTTATCATTTTAAAATACCTTATCCCATCGAGTTGGTCTAGGGGTTACTTCATCGCCGCTAGTCAGCTGTTTAACAGCTGATTTTCGGAGACGAAGGTTCCTCGTTCAAATCCTAGTAGAAGTAGTTACTTTTATTCGGATTTGAATGCTAGACAGTGGTTACCGGTGTACTTTGATGGTTGGGGTTCAATTAACCATACTCTCTCAGGAATGGTCGGCCTGGGTCTGTACAAGACTACACAGTCTCATTTACACGTCATACACATCATCCTCATCTCATTGGGTCGTGGGGTTGCTTATTGTTCAAAATTGAACAGATTACAACGTACACACATTAAGAATAATAAAAATCTGGTGTGAAACACTCACACAACTTTCTCTTGCCAATGCAAATAATTAACAATAAACCTAACATTAGTAATAAAACATTAGAAATAAACAAAAAACTAACCTCAATGAACATAACCTTATTTTAATCATATATGAAAAACGCAAAATGAAAATCGATATCAGTTTCCCTTAAAAATATGGAAAATCACTCTTTCACGCTAAACTAGGCTCAGTAGAGAAAAATGCTATAAATAAAAGTTGTAGACCTTTTAATTTTCTATAAATTGAATTATATACACTTTTGTCATAAAATGCATACTAAGGCCGAAATCTTAAAAAAATCTATTTTTCACACGTTTTCGTGAGAGAAAAACAGAAAATCCCTAATTACCGCTAAACTAAGCGTTATACAAAAATTGTTTAAAATAAAACTTGTAGAATTTTGAATTCTCTAAATTTTTTATTAGGCTTATATTAATTTTTGCGCTATAATACATATTAAAGCCGTAATCTTAAAAAAACAGTTTTTTTACGTAAAAACAGCCTCACCAAAAATTTCAGCAAACATTGCGCCTACTCTATCTTGTAGAGAATAAAAAATTGAATAAACAAGGCGATTTTTAAAAAAATCATAAGACTAGTTTTTGAGAAAATCGCAAAAAAGTGAAAAATAACACGAATAAACTACTACTTCCGGTTGACCAATTTTGATGAAAATGTTCGTGTCAGGTCCGGTAGTGGTATGTAACTTAAGTTTCAAGTTTCAAGTTCGTACGATGTTCCGTTCTTGAGATATTCTGTTCACACACACACACACACGCGCGCGCGCGCACACACACATACACACATATACACGCGCGCGCGCGCGCGCACACACACACACACACACACACACACACACACACAGACCAATCGCTAAAAACAAATTTTTTGGGTTCAGGGTGTCTGAAAACGTGTATATCCGGTGAAAACTCGGTTATGAAAAATCGAAATGAAAACAATAATTTTCTTTCCTATATATTCATATAGGCAAGAGAAAGTAAAAATGGAGGAGAGGATAAAATGGAAATGTTAACCATGTAAGGTTAACATCTTGAAAGAATGAAAGGGAAACAGAACTCCAAAACGGGTTCCGAGATACATTTCTGAATGAATACGTACGGTTCATCAAGTCCTTTTGGTTCGATCACGTCTGAAATGAGATATTTTTCACCAGGTAAACCTGTTGCTTCTTCTTTCGGTGGTTCAGTTTCTTCATTGGTTATTTGGGGAGTAATCGATGGTTCCGGTTCCACATCGTTACTCGCTATGGCCAATGACGCACTACAAAATATTAAAAACAATCATAAATAAACATATTATAAATAAAATATATTAGGCCGCTTTGGCGCAGTTGGTAACGCGCTCGCCTCTCATCATGCGGTCTTGGGTTCGAATCCCACTCAGGCACGGCATATTTTCATACGTTACAAAAAATCATTTCATCCTCCATCGTACAAAAAGTTACACCCCAACGTCGTCGCTAATGACCGTTCTAGTTGAGGCGACGTTAAATAAAAAAAAAATAAAAAAACTTATTTCTCTCAGATCGGCGGATAACTACACCGACTTTGTGGCTAATATTTACGGAGTATAAAATGTCACTCACCATTTCACTTACAAACTTCAGCTATGTTTAATCATGATTTTTTTGAATCCCTAATGTGTGTACGTTGCAATCTGTTCAATTCAGAACAATAAGCAACCCCATGACCCAATGAGATGAGGATGATGTGTATGACGTGTAAATGAGACTGTGTAGTCTTGTACAGACTCAGGTCGACCATTCCTGAGAGAGTATGGTTAATTGAATCCCAACAATCAAAGTACACCGGTAACCACTGTCTAGTATTCAAATCCGTATAAAAGTAACTAACTTTACTAGGATTTGAACCAGGAACCTTCGTCTCCGAAAATCAGCTGTTAAACAGCTGATTTTGGCGACGACTTTACTTCTAGACCAACCCGGTGGGTTGGTCTAGAAGTAAATTTTAAAGTAAGAATTTTTTTTTTTTTTTTTTTTTTAAATCCCTAAATGTGTACGTTGCAATCTGTTCAATTCAGAACAATAAGCAACCCCATGACCCAATGAAATGAGGATGATGTGTATGACGTGTAAATGAGGTGTAGTCTTGTGCAGACTCAGGTCGACCATTCCTGAGAGAGTATGGTTAATTGAACTCCAACCATCAAAGTACACCAGTAACCACTGTCTAGCATTAAAATCCGTATAAAAGTAACTACCTTTACTAGGATTTGAACCAGGAACCTTCGTCTCCGAAAATCAGCTGTTAAACAGCTGATTTTGGCGACGACTTTACCTCTAGACCAACCCGGTGGGTTAAGTAAATTTTAAAGTAAGAATTTTAAGTAAATTTTTGTGAGTTGTCTTTTTTTGTCTTCATCTTTTAATTTTATTACCGTTTTTTTTCTTGACTATACAAGATATTTTTATTTGCAACTGTATAAAATTAACAACAAGCAAATTTGAAAAAAGGGTAAAATTTTATTTTTATTCCTAAATTGTGTACGTTGCAATCTGTTCAATTGAGAACAATAAGCAACCCCATGACCCAATGAGATGAGGATGATGTGTATGACGTGTAAATGAGACTGTGTAGTCTTCTACAGACTCAGGTCGACCATTCGTGAGAGAGTATGGTTAATTGAACCCCAACGATCAAAGTACACCGGCAACCACTATAATCATGATTAAACACTGTAAAATGAAAACTATACCCTATATTATAATACTTGATACTTCAATTAGAACTTAGTGGATAAAGGTGCTATGTAACAAAAATATAGTTAAGTGGAAATTGCCGTGAAAGTGCTAACACCTATTCCTTCATGAAAATGTTGTCTTAAAAGTTCTTAAAACTTTACTTTTCTTTGTCACTTTTTTATTAGATTTATCGAGGCATTGCTACCATTGTCATATAACACCTTCCGATACCTTATTCCTATGGGTACAACACTGTCGTCAACTAAAAGTCTTTATTGTAGACCAGGGGTCTCCAACCTTTTTTACTCAAGGACCACATTGTAAATTTTTGGAGGAAAGGCGGGCCAGCAATATTTTAGGGCAGAAAGTCTAGCCCCCCCCCATACACCCTCGAAGTTTTTCTAATTAAGAGCTCAGTGGCGGTTTTTGAGATTTTCTTGCTTAGTTTTTTAAGTTGCTATATTTCCTTATAATATCTTTGTTGTTGGCTAACTAAAATTCTTTACGTGACCAAACAAATAACTATATTTGCTATAAAATAATATTTGTTCTGTAAAAGGAGTTTTCAAGTAGGCTTAATGAAAACACAGTATGATAACAAAACCAAATCTTTTCAATTTACTACTAAATAAATAAATGTACTTCATTGAATTTTAAAGAAAACTTGACAATACATGAGTTTACAACAAGTGTAAAGCTTAAAAGGAACAATTATTTTTTAGTGAGAACATTGCATTTGTTTGCCACTTAAAATTTCAGCCCATTTAGGGTCAAACAATGGTTGATCACTACTTGTTTATAGCTAGTTTTACACTTATTGAGAAAAGAAGTGGCAAGTGAGAGACGACTACTGTACTCATATTTAATGGTAAAAATGCTTGAAAGGAAATATATTATCAAATAAAAAATTTTTTTCAGTATTTTCCGCGGGCCGGAAAAAATCTGTTCGCGGGCCGGATGTGGCCCGCGGGCCGTAGGTTGGAGACCCCTGTTGTAGACTGTATCATCTACAAATGGATTAACGGTAATTTAATAATACTAAATACTCGTAAAGATCTTTATAAGAGACATTTTTAAAGAAATACACAGTGCATATTAATGATGATGATAGCTGTTCATTACTAGATTTAACTGTTTTTACTCTAAAGATGTCTATTAGATTGTAGTGAATTCTGGCAGAAGAAGGTGTCAAATGATCTTAACACCTTAATCATCTACAGACCTTAAAATTAAGCTGTATGTAGTCCGTTAATGCCCTAGTATTTCTGTAAACTGTAGATATAGGCCTACAACGTTCTATGTCATTTACGTAACTAAGTATGCACTCACCACCTTCACCAATCACAAAAAATCTGGTGTGAAACACTCACACAACTTTCTCTTGCCAATATAAATAATTAATAATAAACCTAATATTAGTAATAAAACATTAGAAATAAACAAAAAACTAACCTCAATAAACATAACCTAATTTTAATCATGAGTGAAAGACGCAAAATGAAAATCAACCTCAGTTTGGCTTAAAAATACAGAAAATCACTCTTTCACGCTAAACTAGGCTCTGTAGAGAAAAATGCTTTATATAAAAGTTGTAGATCTTTTAATTTTCTATAAATTAAATTATATACACTTTTGTCGTAAAATGCATACTAAGGCCGAAATCTTAAAAAAATCAATTTTTCACACATTTTCGTGAGAAAAAAAACAGAAAATTGCAAATTACCGCTAAACTAAGCGTTATACAAAAAATTGTTTGAATTAAAAGTTGTAGAATTTTTAATTTTCTACAACTTTTATTATATAAAGTTTTGCGCTAAAATGCATATTAAAGCTGTAATCTTAAAAAAACTTTGTTTTTATGTAAAAACAGCCTCACCCAGAATTTCAGCAAACATGACACCTACCCTATCTTGTAGAGAATAAAAAAACTGAGTAAATGATGCGATTTTTAAAAAAAACGTAGGACCAGTTTATGAGAAAATCACAAAAAAGTGAAAAATTATACGAATAAACTACTACTTCCGGTTGACCGATTTTGATGAAAATGTTCGTGTCGGGTCCGGTAGTAGTATGTAGCTTAAGTTTCAAGTTTCAAGTTCGTACGATGTTCCATTCTTGAGATATTCTGTTCACACACACACACACACACAAACACACACACACACACACACACACACACACACACACACACACACACAGAGACCAATCGCTAAAAACATGTTTTTTGGGTTCAGGGGGTCTGAAAACGTATAGATCCGGTGAAAACTCGATTTCGAAAAATCGACATGAAAACAATACTTTCCTTCCTATATATTCATATAGGCAAGAGAAAGTAAAAATACATTTTTGAAAAAATGTTACATAGCACCTTTATCCACTCAGCTCTTCAATGTAAACAAAAGTTTACTGGTAGATAGTCTCAAAGTGAACACACAGATTAGCACAGAATCTGCAGCAGTCCAATTTCTAAATGAATTAATTTTAACAGTTAATGGGAAAAAGTGTCACTACTTACTGTTCAAAAAGAAACACAATGCAAGGGAAAACAGAGAAGTGGATGACAAAATAATATCCTAGATCATTTGCAAACAGTGAAGTTTCTAGGAGTGTCACTAGATAGGACTCTATCGTGGGATTATTAAACCGATCAAGTTTGTAGTAAAATATCATCTGGGGTATTTGCATTAAAACAAATTGCCAGATTAAATGATAAAAAATTGCTTATAGCAGCTTATCACGGTTTAATTTTATCTCATATCAGGTATGCCATATTAGTATGTGGTAATTCATCACAGGGTAACATGAAACGAGTTTTTAAAATACAGAAAAAAGCTGTTTGGTGTATGATGGGAGTCAACCACCTTACCTCATGCAGATCACTATTTAAAGAGCTGCAATTGCTCACAGTTCCTTCTTTGTACATTTTTCAAGTGATAATGTACATAAAGCAAAATACCTTATTACAGATTTTAAATGTTCACAACCACTACACAAGAAACAGAATCGATTATTATGTTGCTAATCACAACACTAAATTGTTTGAACAAAAACCAACTTATGCAGGTAGAAAATACATCAATAAATTGTCATAAGGTTTAAAAAGTTGTGACAATTTAAGTCATTTTAAAAAAAGCTAAAACAATACATTTTGATTGATGAAACATTTTACAGTGTGCACGAATTCCTTTCTAAATAGTTTTGGTTGAATAGTACTAACTTCTAATTAAACAAATATTGTGTACTATTTGATACAAAGGGGTTCATGACAAGCCTACTGAGTTAAGCAGTAGCGGAAAAAATTATTGGTAAGAGATGAATTTATCATTGTGTTTGACTTTTTAATTTTGTGTGCTATTTGATACAATGGGGTTCATGACAAGCCTACTGAGTTAAGCAGTAGCGGAAAAAATTATTGGTAAGAGATGAATTTATCATTGTGTTTGACTTTTTAATTTTGTGTGCTATTTGATACAATGGGGTTCATGACAAGCCTACTGAGTTAAGCAGTAGCGGAAAAAATTATTGGTAAGAGATGAATTTATCATTGTGTTTGACTTTTTAATTTTGTGTGCTATTTGATACAATGGGGTTCATGACAAGCCTACTGAGTTAAGCAGTAGCGGAAAAAATTATTGGTAAGAGATGAATTTATCATTGTGTTTGACTTTTTAATTTTGTGTGCTATTTGATACAATGGGGTTCATGACAAGCCTACTGAGTTAAGCAGTAGCGGAAAAAATTATTGGTAAGAGATGAATTTATCATTGTGTTTGACTTTTTAATTTTGTGTGCTATTTGATACAATGGGGTTCATGACAAGCCTCCTGTAGCAGAAACAAATTTTTGGTGGTAAGTGATGAATTTATCATTGTGATAAACTTTCAGTTTATCAGTTTTATCTTGACATGTCTTTACTTCCTTTTGGAGTCTCCTGGATGCAAAAAAAAATTAAACAAGAGTGAATGACGTTAAATGAAAATCAACGTCTGTACAACTTAAAAATATGGAAAAATCAGTAATATTGACGCTAAACTAAGCTTAGTAGAAGAAACTGGTGGAAAAAAGTTGTAGATATTTTTAATGATCCATAACTTCAATTTTCTTTCTCTTTTTTTCTGTTTTTGTTTTACGTCTGACCCGGTTGACCGATTTTGATGAAAATATTCGTGTCGGGTCCGGTAGTGGTACGTAACTTAAGTTTCAAGTTCGTACGATGTTCCGTTCTTGAGATATTTTGCATACACAGAGAGAGAGAGAGAGAGAGAGAGAGAAAGAGAGAGAGAGACACACACACAGAGACCAATCGCTAAAAACATGTTTTTTGGGTTCAGGGGGTCTGAAAACGTGTAGATCCGGTGAAAACTCAGTTTCTTAAAATCGACATGAAAACCATACTTTCCTTTCTACAGGGTGATTCATGAAGTTCTCCCCCCACTTCTACAGCACATTGTACTAGTAAAAATAATGAAAAAATGTTATATAAACATAGGTCCGAAAACGCTTCGTTAGCGAGTTACAGCTAGCGAAAGTTTCGCCTGGATTTCAGTTCACCAGGTGAAATGAGGTCTTCCTGGAATTGTGGTAAGGTAGATTAAGGGGCAAATTCAATCATTTCTTATGGTTTTTGATCTGATAAATTGAATAAAACAGGTCCCAGATCTGTAAGTTAAATAGTTTTTAAGAAAACCAGTGTCAAATGCAAAAAATGGAGTGAAAAACTTATTTTTTCATCTTTGGGCAAGGATAACTGTGTTATTTCACCAAGAAACAGTTAAAATTTTTCAATAAAACATGTAGAAAATTTTATTCTGAACAAACCGGTGTAAATTAAGTACACAGAAAGCGAATAGATGTTTGATTAAATGAGTTTTTATTCATAAGAGTACAAAGTAAAATTAACCGGAAAAACTAAAATGAAAAAATGTGTTTTTTTCACTCCATTTTTTTTGCATTTGACACTGGTTTTCTCAAAAACTATTCGCTTTCTGTGTACTTTATTTACACCGGTTTGTTCAGAATAAAATTTTCTACATTTTTTATTGAAAATTTTTAACTGTTTCTTGGTGAAATAACAAAGTTATTCTTGCCCAAAGATGAAAAAATGTGATTTTCACTCCATTTTTTGCATTTGACACTGGTTTTCTCAAAAACTATTTAACTTACAGTTCTGGGACCTGTTTTATTCAATTTATCAGATCAAAAACCATAAGAAATGATTGAATTCGCCCCTTAATCTACCTTACCACAATTCCAGGAAGACCTCATTTCACCTGGTGAACTGAAATCCAGGCGAAACTTTCGCTAGCTGTAACTCGCTAACGAAGCGTTTTCGGACCTATGTTTATATAACATTTTTTCATTATTTTTACTAGTACAATGTGCTGTAGAAGTGGGGGGAGAACTTCATGAATCACCCTGTATTTATATTCATATAGGCAAGAAAAAGTAAAAAATATACAAAGAACAGTCTCCCCTTAAAATCGTAAGAAGAGCTCTAGCCGCAAAAAAGAAACCTGAAACAAAAAATAAAATAATTTTTGATAAACGAAATTAAAAAATGAATATTACTTACGATAAGAAGACGGTTAAAGCAATGAGATATGGCGCATTGGAACCCATTTTCACCAGACAAAATTCCACAATGATTCTTGGTACCAAATTGAAACAGTAGAATTTAGTGGATTTTTGTTAAAGATGGCAATATTGTAATAGTCAATGTTAAAACATCAACCGCTTACAAGATAATGTAATTTCAATAAAATTTAACTTTTATTTATACTAATTTTTGAACCAAATTTCGATGACTTAATTCCAAAAAAAACAATGTAACTTATTGGTGACGTAAGTACAAAAATAATTTTTTTTAAAAATATGTTTTTTTATATTCGTTCACAAGTGACATCATTGATGTAATGTGACGTAAACGCAATTTAATTTCAAATTGACGTATAGAATGAATAAACAAAAAAACAACTGTTTGTTTTTTTTTGAACGTAGTTGGCCAAAATTTAAATAGAATTTTATTTGCCCAATATACGTACTATTTTATTACGTATTCATTAAAATTGCGTACAATTTTTTTAATGATTATAATCTTGTAAGAATTTTAAGTAAATTTTTGTAAGTTGTCTTTTTTCATTGTCTTAATCTAGTAATTTTTTACCATTTAACTAAATTAACTGCAACACGTTAAAAAAATACGTTTTTGTGGTTAACGTGGTTTTTTTTGCGGCCGGTGAGGTGGTTTCTCATCGAGTACACTCCCAATTCTACGAAATTTATTTATCAAACACAATATTGACGATTTATTCGGATCGACAAAACAGGAAAATTTCAACTGAAACATTTTTTTTTTATTCCTAATACGTGTACGTTGCAATCTGTTCAATTTTAGAACAATAAGCAACCCAATGACCCAATGAGATGAGGATGATGTGTAAATGAGGTGTAGCCTTGTACAGACTCAGGTCGACCACTCCTGAGAGAGTATGGTTAATTGAACCCCAACCATCAAAGTACACCGGCAACCACTGTCTAGTATTCAAATCCGTATAAAAGTAACTACCTTTACTAGGATTTGAACCAGGAACCTTCGTCTCCGATAATCAGCTGTTAAACAGCTGATTTTGGCGACGACTTTACCTCTAGACCAATCCGGTGGGCCTGAAACATTTGCACACATTTGTAAGATTTACTCGCTATGTAAGTCTGTACAATAAACAGCCGGTTCTTCCTTGGAAGAAACCATTGCTGACAAAATATAACGAAACGACTGCTGTCACCACACTAATGCTTGACTGGAACATTTTAACTGTCTTAGGAAAATCGCAAAAAAGTGAAAATTACACGAATTTTGATGTTATCGATTTTGATGAACGTGTTCGTGTCGGATCCGGTACTAGTATGCAATTTAATTTTCAAGTTTCAAGTTCGTACGATGTTCCGTTCTTGAGATATTCTGTTGACACAGACACAGACAGACACACACACACACACACACACACACACACATAGACCAATCGCTAAAAACATGTTTTTTGGGTTGAGGGGGTCTGAAAACGTCTATATGCGGTGAAGATTGAATTTGTTGTGATCGACATGAAAACAATACTTTCCTTCCTATATATTCATAGAGGCAAGAGAAAGTAAAAATACTGTAGGATTAGATACAAAATATCCACAAATTGTGACGAATTTTGCTGGTGAGGGGGCGGAATAACAGAAAAGATCCAGGATCTGGAAAGACAAAAGAATAGGTGAAAAGACCAATTTCATTGATTAACGAAATAGGCTCTTGGCCGTACACTTGGTAAGAAGAAGAAGAAGAAGGAGGAGCAGGAGGAGGAGGAGGAGGAGAAAGAGGAGGAGAAGAAGAAGAAAAAGAAATAAAATTTTAGATTTTTCACATTATTTTTTTTTTTAATTGAGTGATGATGCCTACATAAGCCTCGGGCTTGTGCGTAGGTAATGATATGTGGTGATTTACAGCTGAAAAAAAGCCAGACCTTACCTAGAATCGAACCCGGGACCCCGGCATAGTAGCCAGTTGCACTGACCACTACACCAAGGGCCGGCCAAATTATATTATTACTCCCTAAACTTATTAAAACTGCAATAACATAAACGAATCGAACTGGGAACCTTTAACTTTGTAATCTAACACGTTAACAATTGCACCACGTTGGTGGCTAATTGTACTGTAAAAATATTTTTTATCCGAGAATTATTTCAAGGCCATTTACTTGAGGTGTTCTATAATAGATGAATTTTTTTCTCGAATGATACGCTAATAAATTAAATCAACAATAATTACCAAACCAAATCGATTACAAGTTTTTAAAAGGTAGGCCAACTGAAATACATTTATACAAACTACTATTAAAGCTCACTAGTCGTGTTTTATCCAAATTTACAGTTACTGTCATAGAAGAAGAAGGAGGAGAAGAAGAAGGATGAGAAGGAGGAGGAGGAGGAGGAGGAGAAAAAGAAGAAGGAGAAGAAGGAGGAGGAGACGGAGAAGGAGAAGAAGAAGAAGAAAGAGGAGGAGGAGGAGAAGGAGAAGGAGAAGGAGAAGAAGAAGAAGAAGAAGAAGGAGAAGGAGAAGGAGAAGAAGAAGAAAAATAAGAAGGAGGAGAACATGAACAAAAACATTCATCGCAACTCAATGTACCCTATTTTTCACTATTTATTTCACTATTTTTCAAGGCTGATCAGCTCCGAACGTATGCATTGCCCCCTACCCACTTTATAACTAGCCAATCACTTGCCACCAACGTTGCCAATACTTGCTCTTGTAGCTTTGTTAAATATTTTGTCAGCCATTTTCTTTAACCCACCGGGTTGGTCTAGAGGTAAGTAAAGTCGTCGCCAAAATCAGCTGTTTAACAGCTGATTTTCGGAGACGACCGTTCCTGGTTCAAATTTTAGTGAAGGTAGTTAGTTTTATACGGATTTGAATACTAAACATTGGTTACCGGTGTACTTTGATGGTTGGGGTTCAATTAACCATACTCTCTCAGGAATGGTCGACCTGAGTCTGTACAACTCATTTACACGTCATACACATCATCCTCATCTGATTGGATCATGGAGTTGCTTATTGTTCTCAATTGAACAGACTGCAGCGCACAGAAATTAGGAATTAAAAAAAAAATTTGCTTGAGGTGTTCTATAATAGATGATTTTTTTTTCTCAAATGATACACTCATAAATTAAATCAACAATAATTACCAAAACAAATCGATTACAAGTTTTAAAAAAGTAGGCCAACTGAAATACATTTATACAAACTACTATTAAGGTGGGAGCTCACTAGCCGTGTTTTATCCAAGTTTACTGTTACTGTCTGTCTATAACTTGATGGCCTCTTGCAGAGAGGAGCAGAATCGTCCTGCTACTAGCCTTTTCAATAACATTTCATTATGTACTACTACTATCAGTAGGCTTACATAACAACTGGGATGTGCAACGCAATAGCTGTAGTATTGATACTGCATTACTTTTACGCCAGTCCGTGGTTCATATTTTGGCCACTGTTGGCGCTGTGATGGGGTTGCTGCTGCCGACAGATAGCGCAGGGGTCACACCTTTCCCGTTTGAACCTGTAGAGGTTTTACTAAGTAAAAACGAGGAGTAAGGAGGTTTACCATTGCCACAACTCACTGAGTTGAAAGAGTATGCTTATCAGCATGCCAGGCCCTCCGAAAAGCACTCACTTTCCATCCTGCAAATGACACCTTCACTTCATTCACCACAGGCTGGCTGCATAGTGAAATTCATTACTCTCATAGGAGATAACTCTGACTAGTGTCTTTTACACCTCTACCTCTTCTGTTCTTAAATAGTTCAGTCATATAAGTGGCTGACTATGTGATAAGAAATAGAATTTTTTTAGCTTGGACTAAACAGATAGAGTAAAATATTGTATATAGAGAGGTTTTAAAGTCATTTAATGAGGCCTCTACATTAGCTGCTGTGAAGCGAAGCGAAGCGAACGGGGGTTGCTAGTGTACTAACGGGTGATTCAAAAAGAGCGCCGGTTTTTAAACGGCTGGTAAATTTTTGTTTATCGGTTGGCAACATTGTTAGACCTCATTTCTATTTCGGAGAACATTCCGATTGACGATTCAGTTGTAGTTTCTCTTGTTCGCAGTGTAGTACTCTCGCAGTCTGTGTCTAACCATGGAGAAGTTTACTATTGCACAACGAAGGTTAATCGTCAAAACATTTTACCAGAGTGGAGAGAGTTATGCGGCTACTGTCAGGCGACTTCGCGGAACTCTAGGACGTAATGAAGCACCGAATGAATCAACAGTTCGCAGGCTCATGAAAAAGTTTTTTGAGACGGGTTCAACAGTCGACCTTAAAAGTTCTGGACGTCGTCGTTCTGGCCGAACTGAGCAGAACGTTGCGTTGGTTCGTGACAGTGTGGCTGTTAGCCCAGCAAAATCAATACGTCGCCGTTCTCAACAATTGGGTTTACGATGTTCTTCTGTACGGAGAATTCTTCGGTACGATCTCCAATATCACCCGTATAAAATTCAGTTGACGCAACATTTGAAAGTGGCAGACCACCAGAAGAGACGACAGTTTGTTGACTGGGTATTGAGAAAACGGCAGGATGATGACACCTTCGCAAACAAAATTGACGCCTTGTGACTTTCATCTTTGGGGTCATCTGAAGTCATTGGTGTATGCCAATAAATCCCGAAACATCAATGACTTGAAGGAGGAAATTCGACGGGTTATCGGGCAAATGGAAGTCGAAACTTGTCGTGCAGTAATATCCAATTTCATGGACAGAGTTGATGCGTGCCAGCGCAGTAGAGGAGGACACATGCATGACATCATTTTTCATACATGAAATCGGAAGGTAAGATGAACTTGTTGATGTATTTATTTTCAGTTTTTCAATAAAATAAATCTCTTAATTTGATATATCAAAACCGGCGCTCTTTTTGAATCACCCTATATAAGTAGGCCCACATAACAACTGGATTGTGCAACGTCATAGCTGTGGTATACTACCATCAACAAAAACATTTATTACAACTCGATGTGTAGTATTCAGATGAACTAATGTCCCCTAGCCGTGGGAGTGAGAGAATGCATAACGCTCTCACTCGCACGACCCTTACGCGCCGTTCTAATAACATTGTCTTTAATTTTACTCATTGTTGTGAGCAAGCGTTTATGCACGCAGTAAACTAACAAGTAAAATAACGACTGTAGTATGTTTTCAGATTTGGATTATAACGGTAAAGACGTTTGAGCGCATGCGTAGTTATGCCACATATCTCCCTCTCACTTGCTCGGCTGTGGGACATCAATTCGTCTGGTACCTATACATGCGTTGATATTTTCAATGAATCGATGAGATATTGAATGTCATGTTTTTCTATCTTACAGAGCTCAGGGTACATTTTCATGGCTGGATTCATAATATGTTGTTTAGGTCATCAGCCCCTTTAGGCTGGTTTGAACGTGTAGAGGTTTTACTAAGTAAAACGAGGAGTCAGATGGTTTACCATTGCCACAACTCACTCAATGGAAAAATGCACTTATCAGCATGCCGGGCCCTCTGCAAAGCACATATTTTCCACTCTGTAAATGACACCTTCAATTCATTCACCACAGGGTCCAACTGTATAATGAAATTCATTACTTTCAGAGGAGATAACTCTGATTAGTGTCACAATACACCTACCTCTCTACAATAATAATACACCTCTACCTCTTCTGTTCTTAAATGATTCAGTCATTTAATTGGCTGACCATGTGATAAGAAACAGAACTATTTATTTTAGCCCTGCAACGAACAGATTGAGTGTAAATAATTTGACACTCCACCTGTTTGTTATGGGCATTCGTAATCTACGCCCCTTAAAGCATCAGAATCGATGATTAACAGAACTAGAGTCTGTCTACGCTAAGAGTACTCCAACGTAGGCAACCAGCAACACTATTGAGCATGCGCATTAATTAAAAATAAACACAGCATGATCAAAAACAAAATTCCATACAACACTAATTCGCTCTAAGCTTAATATTATAATGACAACACTTTCAGTTCTCTTTATGAAACTACAATAATTACACGTAATCTGAACGGTATTATTGAAAACGCTTATAGGATTGTTTATTTTAGCTGGATGTAGATTGTAGATTTTTATGGTTATGATGGAACGTAGTGCAAGATAATTGTCAGGCGGAGAGGTAGATACGCGCCAACTAGTGTAAAACTTTCGTTTACAACCTATAGGCGCTTGCCTCACGCGGAGTACTCTTACAGTAGATGGACTATAGTTTAAAAAATTTCCAAAAAAAAGTACAAGAAGTGTTGCTATATCAGTGAAATATTAAATGTCATGTTTTTGTCTCTTGTAGGGCTCAGAGTAGGGCCTACATTTTCATGGTTGGATTCGTACTCTCCGCCCCTTAAAGCATCAGAATCAATGATTAACAATACGTTTTCAAGACGACGTTACTTTGCTCCACGCACGCTTGTTCTACGCCTCAAAACCGAACACTGTTGGATTAATTCACGCCTCAAGCGTAGGCGGTTGACGTCACCGGCTAGTTCCACGATTCTCTGTTCTCACCAATCGTCTTCCACGTTTGAATGATTCACGCTCGTGAGAACCCTGCTTTACGCTGTACTATAACTATTATTTTCCGATATACTAATTGGCTTAAACCAATCGAATCGTAAAGAAAGCCGTAAAACAGCCATTAATTATTTAATTACTTAACTGAATTAAAGAATCAATTTTGCTCCGCACAGAATTTTAATATTAATGTCACATGCAAAGAACAAAGAACAATGCCTTCGTTTTTTGGAACTAAACAAAAATAAAGACAGACAATAACTCTGTTTGTATTAAACGACCGAATGTTTCAAAATAACATGAATTTTTGTTGTTTTAAATTGTGATGACCCACCAGGTTGGGCTATTTTTTTTTTTTTTTTTTTTTTAACGTCCGACTGTTTTGCAAATTGCTGCTAATGCAGACGGTGAAGGATGAAATGAATTTTTTGTAACGAATGAAAAAATGCCATGCCCGAGTGGTATTCGAACCCAAGACCGCGTGATGAGCAGGTCTTGGGCTAGAGCAGCGGTTCTCAACCTTTATTTTCTCCCGCACCCCTTGGTGAATCTTTCACTAAAATTGTACCCCCAAAAATGTAACAACGCTGTAACTACAATACTTCACTAAGTAGGGGCTATTTAATCACTAGCTAATCTCTAATGAATTTGCATATTTTCTTATGTTTTTTATTTATTTCCAAATATTTTGCATAATGTAAATTTATTTTTTTATAATCATAATGGTATTTTTCTGTGAGTGTACGTTGGTTAGTTTTTAAATACTGCAAAATATAACTTACACTTGTACGTTTTATTATGTGTTCAAATTAAGATATAAATTTAAACCAAGGAAAATGAAAGTTAACACAAGCATTTAAAAGAGATATTTTATTGAAAACTGAACATTTCTTGTATGGTCTTAATTTTACATTAAAGTACTAATGACAGAGTTATAATAATTATAGTATTTCTAATCTAAGACAAGACAGATTAGTTTTAAACTTTGAAAAACAACTCACATCGAATACAAAATACTTTTAAAATTTGTAAATACAAAATCTAACATGAAAATTGTGATGTATTGAAACTAAATTATTAGTCCAGGAAACGTCTTCAGAACCTTTTTTTTAGTGTGACCCTTGAGGCTGTTTTGTTGCACTTAATTGTTTGAAATCAGGTTCAAATGTAGACAAATAAAGCCGTAGATCTGGGCTTGCATTAAGCTTGTCAGTACAATAACCCCACCAAGTTACTCAGAAAAACAACGTCTGCCATTGCCCTTTATTTTCGGCGTACCCCGGGTTGGAAACCGCTGGTCTAGAGGTAAATTCGTCGCCAAAATCAGCTGTTTAACAGCTGATTTTCGGAGACGAAGGTTGCAGGTTCAAATCCTAGTAAAGGTAGTTACTTTTATACGGATTTGAATACTAGACAGTGGTTACCGGTGTACTTTGATGGTTGGGGTTCAATTAACCATACTCTCTCAGTCTGTAGAAGAGTACACAGTCTCATTTACACGTTATACACATCATCCTCATCTCATTGGGTCATGGGGTTGCTTATTGTTCTCAATTGAACAGATTGCAATGTACACACATTAGGGATTGAAAAAAACAAAACTTAAATACTTACGAGTATAACTACTATAAAATTACTACAGTTAAATAGATTAAACAGATTGCGTTAAACAGAATTTAAAAAATCTGGTGTGAAACACTCACACAACTTTCTCTTGCCAATGCAAATAATTAACAATAAACCTAACATTAGTATTAAAACATTAGAAATGAACAAAAACTAACCTCAAAAACATAACCTTATTTTAATCATGAGTGAATGATGCAAAATGACAATCGAACTCAGTTTGGCTTAAAAATACGGAAAATCACGCTTTCACGCTAAACTAGGCTCTGTAGAGAAAAATGCTCTAAACAAAAGTTGTAGATCTTTTAATTTTCTATAAATTTAATTATATACACTTTTGTCGTAAAATGCATACTAAGACCGAAATGTTAAAAAAATCGATTTTTCTCACGTTTTCGTGAGAAAAAAAACAGAAAATCGCAAATTACCGCTAAACTAAGCGTTATACAAAAAAATGTATGAAACAGAAGTTGTAGGTTTTTAGATTCTCTACAACTTTTATTATATAAGTTTTTGCGCTAAAATTTATATTAAAGCCGTAATCTTAAAAAAACAACGTTTTTACGTGAAAACAGCCTCACCGAGAATTTCAGCAAACATGGCGCCTACCCTATCTTGTAGAGAATAAAAAATTGAGTAAAATAGGCGATTTTTAAAAAAATCGTAGGACCAGTTTTTGAGAAAATCGCAAAAAACTGAAAAATTATACGAATATACTACTACTTCCGGTTGACCGATTTTGATGAAAATGATCGTGTCGCGTCCGGTAGTGGTATGTAACTTAAGTTTCAAGTTTCAAGTTCGTACGATGTTCCGTTCTTGAGATATTTTGTTCACACACAGACACACACACACACACACAGACACACACACAGACCAATCGCTAAAAACATGTTTTTTGGGTTCAGGGGGTCTGAAAACGTATAGATCCGGTGAAAACTCGATTTCGAAATATCGACATGAAAACAATACTTTCCTTCCTATATATTCATATAGGCAAGAGAAAGTAAAAATACATAAAATAAATGATGAATTTCTTTACATTTTACATAAAATAACAATATTATATTTTTATTTTAATAATAGAATTTTTTTTTAAACTAAGATTATTTTTGTATATTTTGTAATAAAGAGAAAAAAATATTTATGTATTAAAACTTTTATTTTATAACTATAACTACTTTATTTGCCCATAACAGAGAGGTGGAGTGTCAAATTATTTACACTCAATCTGTTAGTTGCAGGGCTAAAATAAATAGTTGTGTTTCTTATCACATGGTCAACCAATTAAATGACTGAATCATTTAAGAACAGAAGAGGTAGAGGTGTACTGTGACACTAATCATAGTTATCTCCTCTCAAAGTAATGGATTTCATTATACAGTTGGACCCTGTGGTGAATGAAGTGAAGGTGTCATTTGCAGAGTGGAAAATATGTGCTTTACAGAGGGCTCGGCATGGTGATAATAGTGTACTTTCCCACTCATGAGTTGTGGCAATGGTAAACCACCTCACTCCTCGATTTACTTAGTAAAACCTCTACAGGTTCAAACCAGCCTACAGGCTGACCACCTAAACAACAACAACAACTATAGGGTGATTCAAAAAGAGCGCCGGTTTTGATATATCAAATTAAGAGATTTATTTTATTGAAAAACTGAAAATAAATACATCAACAAGTTCATCTTACCTTCCGATTTCATGTATGAAAAATGATGTCATGCATATATTCTCCTCTACTGCGCTGGCACGCATCAACTCTGTCCATGAAATTGGATATTACTGCACGACAAATTTCGACTTCCATTTGCCCGATAACCCGTCGAATTTCCTCCTTCAAGTCATTGATGTTTCGGGATTTATTGGCATACACCAATGACTTCAGATGACCCCAAAGATTAAAATTCACAAGGCGTCAAGCCACACGAACTTGGTGGCCATTGATGGTCGGAATTATGAGAAATGATGCGATCCTGGAACCGTTCACGGAGCAACAACATTGTTTCTCGTGCAGCGTGACAGGTGGCACCATCCTTCTGAAACCACAACTCGTCAATGTCCATTCCATCCAAATGACGCCACAAAAACTCCCTAATCATCGTACGGTATCGGTAATAGCCACACTGTCACGAACCAACGCAACGTTCTGCTCAGTTCGGCCAGAACGACGACGTCCAGAACTTTTAAGGTCGACTGTTGAACCCGTCTCAAAAAACTTTTTCATGAGCCTGCGAACTATTGATTCATTCGGTGCTTCATTACGTCCTAGAGTACCGCGAAGTCGCCTGACAGTAGCCGCATAACTCTCTCCACTCTGGTAAAATGTTTTGACGATTAACACTCATTGTGCAATAGTAAACTTCTCCATGGTTAGACACAGACTGCGAGAGTACTACATTGCGAACAAGAGAAACTACAAATGAATCGTCAATCGGAATGTTCTCCGAAATAGAAATGAGGTCTAACAATGTTGCCAACCGATAAACAAAAATTTACCAGCCGTTTAAAAACCGGCGCTCTTTTTGAATCACCCGTTACTTTACAATAATATATTTCAACTAACACAATGTAAATATTTTAACTTTATGGGAAATTAATTAATTCTTGTACTACTCCGAGTTAACTTGTACTACTCCACAGTTCATAAACGAAATTAATGTAAGGGGAATCAGAGAAGTGGATGTCTTTATACAGAATAATAATTTAGAACATGAGCAAACAGTAAATTTTTTAGGAGTGTCATTAAATTAAACTTTATTATGGGATTTTTATACTGATCAAACCTGGGGTATTGGCATTAAAACCAATTGCCAGATTGAAAGATAAAAAACGACTAATTACAGCTTATCATGGTTTAATTTTATCTCATATCCGGTGTGCCATATTAGTATGGGGTAATTCATCCTAGAGTAACATGGAAAGAGTTTTTTAAATTGAGAAAAAATTATTATGTGTGTGGTGGGAGTGAACCTGTAGAATAGCAATCTATTATACATAGTATCGTTGATCAAATGTCGTTTTTTTTTTAACTCCTAATTTGTGTACGTTGCAATCTGTTCAATTCAGAACAATAAGCAACCCCATGACCCAATCAGATGAGGATGATGTGTATGACGAGTAAATGAGTTGTAGTCTTGTACAGACTCAGGTCGACCATTCCGGAGAGAGTATGGTTAATTGAACCCCAACCATCAAACTACATCGGTAACCACTGTCTAGTATTCAAATCCGTATAAAAGTAACTACCTTTACTAGTATTTCAACCAGGAACCTTCGTCTCCGAAAATCAGCTGATTTTGGCGACGACTTTATCTCTAGACCAACCCGGTGGGCACTAAAAAACAAATGAATGTATAATTTAAAATAAATAATTTCAACTAATTAAAATTTAATAAAATAAAATAAATACAACATGAAGATCTAAATGAATTAAGAAACTCAATAAAATAATAAAAAAACAACATAATGATTTTGAAACCAACCCTTAACCCACACAAACTTTTTGCGATTGGTCTGTGTGTGTGTGTGTGTGTGTGTGTGTGTGTGTGTGTGTGTGTGTGTGTGTGTGTGTGCGTGCGTGTGTGCGCGCGCTTACGTGTGTGTTTGTGTGTGTGTGTGTTTGTGTGTGTGTGTGTGTGTGAGCGCGCGCGCGCGCGCGCGCGCGTGTGTGTGTGTGTGTGTGTGTGTGTGTGTGTGTGTGTGTGTGTGTGTGTGTGTGTGAACAGAATATCTTAAGAACGGAACATCGTACCAACTTGAAACTTAAAACTTAAGTCAGAGATGTATTTTTATAAAAATATTGAAATATTTTGCAGACACACAGTACTTATTAACTGCTTCGTACATAAAAATAAAATAAACAAATTTTTATTTATTACAGCTTATTGTTTTGAAGTTTTATTGTTTTACTTGTAAATTTATCCCTGAGTTATCATTTGAAAAGATTCTTGATCAAATCTGTTAAAAATGGAAGTGAAAATTGCATTACTATTTTCTTGCATTTTCTTGTCTACAATTATTTTTGTTTCTCTTGGATTTGAGAGTAATGAAGTAAATGACTTAACTAACTTTGACGGTGAAAAAAACCAGGATTACAATGATTTATTTAAAAGAGATAATGTGGGCGCTTGTCTTGGTACAGGTAAATATGTAAGTATTTTTGTATCTATTTTTTGAAAGTTTATTTTTATTTTATTTTCTCCTGTATTGTTTTTTAAGTGATCAGCCGAAAGGCTGGTTTGAAGCTCTAGAGCAGCGGTTCCCAACCCGGGGTACGCGTACCCCTTGGGGGTACACAGACACAGACACAGACACACACACACACACACACACACACACACACACACACAGATCAATCGCTAAAAACATGTTTTTTGAGTTCAGGAGGTCTGAAAACGTATATATTTGGTGAAAACTCGATTTCGAAAAATCGACATGAAAACAATACTTTCTTTCCTATATATTCATATAAGCAAGAGAAAGTAAAAAGATGAGTCTGATTTCAACATACTTTACATCAAAATTTAGCTCATTTTATTCTGCGTTGACCTATAACATTCCTATATTTTTACTTTCTTTTGCCTATATGAATATATAGGAAGAGAAGTATTGTTTTCATGTCGATTTTAACAAATACACTCTTCACCGGATCTACACGTAAACAGATCCCCTGAACCCAAAAAAAACATGTTTTTAGCGACTGGTCTGTGTGCGTGCGT
Source organism: Catonia carolina (assembly GCA_035578175.1). Classification (NCBI taxonomy): domain Eukaryota; kingdom Metazoa; phylum Arthropoda; class Insecta; order Hemiptera; family Achilidae; genus Catonia; species Catonia carolina. Next base: position 103,075,917 of record JAQMRL010000008.1, read on the forward strand.
GTGCGCGCGTGCGTGTGGGTCAGACAGAATATCTCAAGAACGAAACATCGTACGAACTTGAAACTTGAAACTTAAGTTACATACCACTACATTATCCGACACGAACATTTTCATCAAAATCGGTCAACCGGAAGTAGTAGTTTATTCGTGTAATTTTTACGTGACAACAGCCTCAGCAAGAATTTCAGCAAACACGTCGCCTACCCTATCTTGTAGACAATAAAACATTAAGTAATTGAGGCGATTTTTAAAAAATCGTAGGACCAGTTTTTGAGAAAATCGCAAGAAAGTTAAAAATTACACGAATAACTACTACTTCCGGTTGACCGATTTTGATGAAAATGTTCGTGTCGGGTTCAGTAGTGGTATGTGACAAATTTCAAGTTTCAAGTTCGTACGATGTTTCGTTCTTGAGATATTTTGTATACACACAGACCAATCGCTAAAAACATGTTTCGTTGGGTTCAGGGGGTCTGAAAACGTGTAGATCCTGTGAAAACTCGATTTCGAAAAATCGACATGAAAACAATACTTTCCTTCCTACACATTCATATAGGCAAGAGAAAGTAAAAATGTGAACATAATGTAACATATAACCCACCGGGTTGGTCTAGAGGTAAAGTTATGGCCAAAATCAGCTGTTTAACAGCTGATTTTCGGAGACGAAGGTTCCTGGTTCAAATCCTAGTAAAGGTAGTTACTTTTATACGGATTTGAATACTAGACAGTGGTTACCAGTGTACTTTGATGGTTGGGGTTCAATTAACCATACTCTCTCAGGAATGGTCGACCTGAGTCTGTACAAGACTACACCTCATTTACACGTCATACACATCATCCTCATCTCATTGGGCCATGGGGTTGCTTATCGTTGTAAATTGAACAGATTGCAGCGTACACAAACTAGGAATTACAACAACAAAAAAATGTAACATGTAACGTATAAAATAGTACATATGTAATATAACAATTCGTTAACCGCGAACATTTCCGGGAACGGAACTCTCGCGGTTGACACAAATTATTGTAAAAAAAAACGTTTTTTTTTCTTCAGTTTATTGTTATATAACGTACATACCAAGTATATACTTTCAACTTTGTCCTGGAGTTATCATCTAAAAAGATTTTTGATTAAATCTGTTAAAAATGGAAGTGAAAATTGCTTTAGTATTTTCTTACATTTTTATTTCAACATTTATTTTTGCTTCTTCTGTATCTGAGAATAACGACATCAATGACTTAAATGATTTTAGCGGCGAACAAAAACCGGTTTATAAAAGTTTACTTAAAAAAAAATTAGAAGGTGCTTGTCTTGGAACAGATGAATCTGTAAGTACAAAATTTTAGTTTGTATTAATTTCTCTTGCAATTATTTGTGAATATAATAATTATATCATATTCAATATAACATAGCCTATTATATTAATATATAATTAATATTACTAATATGTAAAAATCGTATAAAGAAATTTGTAAATATTTTATGTTATTGGTTAATTTGGTTTCAATTTTATGGGTTCACAGATTAAATTGAAAAACTGTGTGTAGATAGGTAGAGAAACCCCACAACTAAAAGTGTGTAAAGTTTAATTTCCCTATATTTTACCAATCCTATGAAAAATGTACCTAAAAATACCAAATTTGACCCACCGGGTTGGTCTAGAGGTAAAGTCGTCACCAAAATCAGCTGTTTAACAGCTGATTTTCGGAGACGAAGGTTCCTGGTTCAAATCCTAGTTAAGGTAGTTACTTTTATACGGATTTGAATGCTTGATAGTGGTTACCGGTGTACTTTGATGGTTGGAGTTCAATTAACCATATACCTCTCTCAGGAATGGTCGGCCTGGGTCTGTACAAGACTACACCTCATTTACACGTCATACACATCATCCTCATCTCATTGGGTCATCTCATTGCTTATTGTTCTCAATTGAACAGATTGCAACGTACACATATTAGGAATTAAAAAAAAAAATACCAAATTTAACATTGGCGTGATACCAAGTACAGTTTCCCCTTAAAAACTTACAACTTTTATTTCAAATATTTTATTTGTACAACCGTTAGTTTAACGGCAATTAGTAGTTTTCTCTTTTTTTTTCATCAAAATCTGTTTTGATTTGTTTTAAATTTTGGCCTAGTATGCATTTTACCTGCCCATAACAGACAGGTGGAGTGTCAAATTTTTTACACTCAATCTGTTAGTTGCAGGGCTAAAATAAATAGTTCTGTTTCTTGTCACATGGTCAGCCAATTAAATGACTGAATCATTTAAGAACAGAAGAGGTACAGGTGTAAAAGATACTAATCAGAGTTATTTCCTCTGAAAGTAATGAATTTCATTATACAGCCAGACCCTGTGGTGAATGAAGTGAAGGTGTTATTTGCAGAGTGGAAGATATGTGCTTTGCAGAGGGCCCGGCATGCTGATAAGCATACTTTTCCACTCAGTGAGTTGTGGCAATGGTAAACCACCTCACTCCTCGTTTTACTTAGTAAAACCTCTACAGGTTCAAACCAGCTTTTTGGCTAATGACCTAAACAACAACAACATGCATTTTACGACAAAATGTAAACAATGAAAGTTAAAAGAACACTTAAAAACCTACTACTTTATTTCTAGCGGTTTTTTTCAACGCTTAGTTTAGCGGCAATAAATAAATCGATTTTTTTTTTCATAAAATTCGGTAAAAATACCGTATTTTTAAGTTGTATTTTTTAAGATTGCGGCCTTTGTATACATTTTACGATACAAGTGTTTAGACTAATAAAAGTTATAAGAAATTAAAAAATCTGGTGTGAAACACTCACACAACTTTCTCTTGCCAATGCAAATAATTAATAATAAACCTAACATTATTAATAAAATATTAGAAATAAACAAAACACTAACCTCAAAAACATAACCTTATTTTAATCATGAGTGAATGATGCAAAATGAAAATCAACCTCAGTTTGGCTTAGAAATACGGAAAATCGCTCTTTCTCTCTAAACTCGGCTCTGTAGAGAAAAATGCTCTAAATAAAAGTTGTAGATCTTTTAATTTTCTATAAATTAAATTATATACACTTTTGTCGTAAAATGCATACTAAGGCCGAAATCTTAAAAAAATCAAGTTTTCACACATTTTCGTGAGAAAAAAAACAGAAAATCGCAAATTACCGCTAAACTAAGCGTTATACAAAAAATTGTTTGAAATAAAAGTTGTAGAATTTTTAATTCTCTACAACTTTTATTATATAAAGTTTTGCGCTAAAATGCATATTAAAGCTGTAATCTTAAAAAAACAACGTTTTTACGTGAAAAGAGCCTCACCGAGAATTTCAGCAAACATGGCGCCTACCCTATCTTGTAGAGAATAAAACATTGAGTAAAATAGGCGATTTTTAAAAAAATCGTAGGACCAGTTTTTGAGAAAATCGCAAAAAACTGAAAAATTATACGAATAAACTACTACTTCCGGTTGACCGATTTTTATGAAAATGTTCGTGTCGCGTCCGGTAGTGGTATGTAACTTAAGTTTCAAGTTTCAAGTTCGTACGATGTTTCGTTCTTGAGATATTCTGTTCACACACAGACACACACACACACACACACACAGACCAATCGCTAAAAACATGTTTTTTGGGTTCAGGGGGTCTGAAAACGTATAGATCCGGTGAAAACTCGATTTCGAAAAATCGACATGAAAACAATACTTTCCTTCCTATATATTCATATAGGCAAGAGAAAGTAAAAAACCTACAACTTTCATTTAAAGCATCTTTTAAAACACACACTAATTTCTCTTGCCAATGTAGATAATTCCAATTTTACAAAGTCCAATTCGGTTTCTATTGTACATTAATAGGCTACCAGAAGTCATACCTAATGGCAGAGCTTTGTTGTTTGCTGATGATACTTCAGTGATCAGTAACAGTTTACTGGTAGATGCTCTTGAAGTAAATACACATGTTAACATAGAGTCCATAGTACAGTTCTTGAATCAAATGTTTATTAACAGTTAATGGGAAAAAGTGTCAGTACTTGCAGTTTAAAAATCTGGTGTGAAACACTCACACAACTTTCTCTTGCCAATGCAAATAATTTACAATATAATTTAACATTAGTAATAAAATATTAGAAATGAACAAAAACTAACCTCAAAAACATAACCTTATTTTAATCATGAGTGAATGACGCAAAATGACAATCGAACTCAGTTTGGCTTAAAAATACGGAAAATCACGCTTTCACGCTAAACTAGTCTCTGTAGAGAAAAATGCTCTAAACAAAAGTTGTAGATCTTTTAATTTTTTATAAATTTAAATATATACACTTTTGTCGTAAAATGCTTACTAAGACCGAAATGTTAAAAAAATCGATTTTTCTCACGTTTCGTGAGAAAAAAAACAGAAAATCGCAAATTACCGCTAAACTAAGCGTCATACAAAAAAATCTTTGAAACAAAAGTTGTAGGTTTTTAAATTCTCTACAACTTTTATTATATAAGTTTTTGCGCTAAAATTTATATTAAAGCCGTAATCTTAAAAAAACAACGTTTTTACGTAAAAACAGCCTCACCGAGAATTTCAGCAAACATGGCGCGTACCCTTTCTTGTAGAGAATAAAAAATTGAGTAAAATAGGCGATTTTAAAAAAAATCGTAGGACCAGTTTTTGAGAAAATCGCAAAAAACTGAAAAATTATACGAATAAACTACTACTTCCGGTTGACCGATTTTGATGAAAATGTTCGTGTCGCGTCCGGTAGTGGCATGTAACTTAAGTTTCAAGTTTCAAGTTCGTACGATGTTCCGTTCTTGAGATATTCTGTTCACACACAGACACACACACACACACAGACCAATCGCTAAAAACATGTTTTTTGGGTTCAGGGGGTCTGAAAACGTATAGATCCGGTGAAAACTCGATTTCGAAAAATCGACATGAAAACAATACTTTCCTTCCTATTTATTCATATAGGCAAGAGAAAGTAAAAATAAACATAACGTTAAAGAAAGTAGAGAAGCGGATGTATTTATTCAAAATAATAGTTTAGAGCATGTAGTAACAGTGAAGTTCCTGGGTGTATCTCTAGATAGATGTTTGTCTTGGGACTTGTATACCAATCAAGTTTGTAGTAAAATATCATCTGGGGTATTTGCACTAAAACAAATTGCCAGATTAAATGATAAAAAATTACTAATGGCAGTTTATCATGGCCTCGTTCTGTCTCATACCCATTATGGTATTTTGGTATGGGGTAATTCTAGCACGGGTAATATAAATAGGGTTTTTAAAATTCAAAAGAAAGCTATTAGGTGTTTGGTGGGAGCTAACCAGCTAACCTCATCCATAACACTATTTAACGAGCTTAAATTGCTTACAGTTCTCTCTCTCTCTACATTTTTCAGGTGATTATGTATGTTAGGCAAAATAATTTCATGCAGAATTTCAATGTTCACAATCATAACACGAGAAACAGGAATGATTGTTATGGGCTAATCACTCCAAAAAATTGTTTGAACAAAAACCTACTTATGCAGGGAGAAAATTCATGAATAAATTACCCCAATCTTTAAAGTGTTGTGAGGATTTTAATTCCTTTAAAAAAAATCTGAAAAGTTACTTGATCAGTGAAACTTTTTATAGCGTACAAGAATTTCTTTGTTGATAGTAGTGATACATTGTGTGATTGTTATTTGTATTTCAGGTGTTATTTTAACTGACATCCTATACTGCTCCTGGAGTCTCCAGGGCGCAAAAAAAAGTTTGTTGTTTGTTGATGATACTTCAGTAATCAGTAACAGTTTACTGGTAGATGCTCTTGAAGTAAATACACGTTAACATAGAGTCAGTAGTACAGTTCTTGAATCAAAAATGTTATTAACAGTTATTTTTTGTAATTTCTAATTTGTGTATGATGCAATCTGTTCAATTGAGAACAATAAGCAACCCCATGACCCAATGAGTTGAGGATGATGTGTATGACGTGTAAATGAGGTGTAGTCTTGTACAGACTCAGACCGACCATTCCTGAGAGTGTATGGTTAATTGAACCCCAACCATCAAAGTACACCGGTAACCACAGTCTAGTATTCAAATCCGTATAAAAGTAACTACCTTTACTAGGATTTGAACCAGGAACCTTCGTCTCCGAAAATCAGCTGTTAAACAGCTGTTTTTGGCGACGACTTTATCTCTAGACCAACCCGGTGGGTTAATTAATTAAGGTGGGTTAATTAACAGTTAATGGGAAAAAGTGTCAGTACATGCAGTTCCAAAACAAAAGATCAAGTGCCAATAATTTAACACACCATCTGCCAGTTATTGGCACTAGATGTGTTTATGACAGTAAGTTGTTATTGTTGATGTGTTTCAGTGTATTCATGACCCAGACAACTGCTGCTTCGATCTGTATTGTAATATAAATGAGAATATGTGCAAACCAGCCTACGGGGAAGACGGCAAGCCAAATTTCGATCAAGCAGATGAAGTAACAAAATAAGAAACTGCAGAACTAGACAGGTACAGTAACACGTCCCACTTCCTTCACCGTTTCACCACCTCTCATAATCATTTTTCAATTTCCCTTAAACTTTCTCTTTTTCCTCATCCAGCATTTTCCCCGTCAAACCCACTATCCACTTTATATTTAAAATTACTTGAGTTATGAGTTTGCCTTTGTTTGCAACGAGGGGTAAAGGGGAAAAGCATCAGTGCGCATGCGCGACTACTTTAATTTCAGTACAACAAACATAACAACTTATACTATATACCCAGAGCATATATCATCTATATACTGCATATCCCATAACAGACAGGTGGAGTGTCAAATTATTTACACTCAATCTGTTAGTTGCAGGGCTAAAATAAATAGTTGTGTTTCTTATCACATGGCCAGCCAATTAAATGACTGAATCATTTAAGAAGAGAAGACGTAGAGGTGTACTGTGACACTAATTTGAGTTATCTCCTCTGAAAGTAATGAATTTCATTATACAGCCAGACCCTGTAATGAATGAAGTGAAAGTGTCATTTGCAGAGTGGAAAATATATGCTTTTCAGAGGGCCTGGAATTCTGATAAGCGTACTTTTCCACTCAGTGAGTTGTGGCAATGGTAAACCACCTAAAAAGATTTAGAATTGGCCAAAAATCACCAAAGAAGAAATTCTCATAAGAGACAATTTTAGAACATAAGTTAAAAAATGGGAGGTTAAACCAGAGACAAGCTCCAAGAACCGGAACAAGATGGAGTGAACAGAGAAAAGCTGAATTCTCACAAAGAATGAAAAACTGGTGGGCAGATAAAAAGGACAAGAAATCCCAAAAACAAACCAGATTTACTTAGCGTCTTCCACTTCGGGGCTTTACGACTAATAATAATAATAATAATTAATAATTAATATATATATATATATATATTTTTTAACGTCTGATTGTTTTGCAATTACTGCTAATGCAGACGGTGAAGGATGAAATGATGTCTTGTAACGTATGAAAATATGCCGTGCCTGAATGGGATTCGACCCCAAGACCGCATGATGAGAGGCGAGCACGTTACCAACTACGCCAATGCGGCCGGCAATAATTAATAATAATAATAATAATAATTGATAATAATAATAAAAATAATTAATAATAATAATAATAAAAACAATAATAAAATTTTAAAAGGAGTCTTAAATGATACTAATAAAATGTTCAAATAAACATTTTATAGCCGTAACTAAACAACCTTTGAGAAGTAAAAACCGAGACGATTCTTTTTGTAACCATAATTTATGTCAGCGAAACACGCATACAATTGTATAGACGAATATACCTACACTGGCATAAATAATAAATTTAATTACTTTTTAATATAAGACATAATTTTTCAATTGTTATAAATAGTACAAACGAAATTTGATTCAGTATTTCGTAATATTTAGTGCAAATATGAGATCGTTTTTGTTAGTGTTGGTTTGTTGTTTCGTTTATGTTTCGGTGAGTCTCGGTGAGGATTTAGATTTAAAGCTGATGTCGTCTCCTGAAGAAAATGGTCCGTACTTAATTTACGCACCACCGAACGGGGACCTCGAACCTCATTTTTTCAACCGGACGATCATTATTAATTGCATAAATCCAGAAGTCGAGGTGCGTTTACATTTACCCCCAGTTGTAGGTTAATAATGTCTTGCCTTTATCCATTTTTTTTTTGTAATTCCTAGTTTGTGTACGTTGCAATCTGTTCAATTCAGAACAATTAGCAACCCGATGACCCAATGAAATGAGGATGATGTGTATGACGTGTAAATGAGGTGTAGTCTTGTACAGACCCAGGTCGACCATTCCTAAGAGAGTATGGTTAATTGAACCCCAACCATCAAAGTACAACGGTAACCACTGTCTAGTATTCAAATCCGTTTAAAAGTAACTACCTTTACTAGGATTTGAACCAGGAACGTTCGTCTGTGATAATCAGCTGTGAAACAGCTGATTTTGGCTACGACTTTATCTCTAGACCAACCCGGTGGGTTTGGTATAGAGTAGGCCTAATGACTAATTGAGTCCAAAATGAGTTTGGACTAATTTTATGGACGCGTCAATTTTAAGGTATACTACAGGTTACTACGGAGTAATAATTTGTAATTATTGTAAAATATGGTGAACAATAATTACTAATCCTATTTCAATTATGTATTCACTTATATCGATCCCTAAATTAATGTAACGTTTAATCTAGGTACTTTTAGGTATCTGGTTATCTATATATTTTCAATTTCTCTTGTCTATATATGAATATATTCCTAAATTGTGTACGTTGCAATCAGTTCAATTGAGAACAATAAGCAACCCCATGACCCAATGAGATGAGGATGATGTGTATGATATGTAAATGAGACTGTGTAGTCTTATACAGACTCAGGCCGACCATTCGTGAGAGAGTATGGTTAATTGAACCCCAACCATCAAAGTACACCCACCACAACCACTGTCTAGCATTTAAATCCGTATAAAAGTAACTACCTTTACTAGGATTTTTTTTTATTTGTTATCGGGAACTTTATAGTACATTTGTTTTAGGAAGAAGCTTGTAAGGGGAGGGCGAGTAGGTAGAGTAGGGATAGTTTCAACGGGGCAAGTGTTGTCTCCTTCTCACTTAATGATCATTCCCTCTCTTTCTAACTGTATACTACTGTTACAACTACAAGGTGCTTCCCCCACCACTAGCCGGCCGCATTGGCCAAGTTGGTAACGTGCTCGCCTCTCATCATGCGGTCGTGGGTTCGAATCCCATTCAGGCACGGCATTTTTTCATACGTTACAAAAAATCATTTCATCATTCACCGTCTGCATTAGCAGTAATTGCAGAACAGTCGGACGTTAAACCAAAAAAAAAAAAAAAAAAAAAAAAAACCACCACTAAACAGAACAGCTCAGCGGCACAGAGCGTTGGAGGGAGAGCTTCTAGCTAGAACAAATGACCTATACATTGTTCACAACTACCCAATTTGATCACTGCTTTTTGCTGTTTTTTTTTTTGACGTGGATTAGAAATGAGTTTGAACATTTGAACAGTGACCCCTCGTAGAGTTTGTTCATGGATGGCTGTCACTGGTCACCATACAAAGTCACTTGCCCAACCGGTGTTACTTAACAAACAATAGCGACTTTCTACCAGCTGACTGACTGGGCTGGCCCGAAGGCCAATATTAGGATTTGAACCCGGAATCTTCGTCTCCGAAAATCAGCTGATTTTGGCGACGACTTTACCTTTAGACCAACCCGGTGGGTTAGTTGTAATAATGTCTTGCCTTTATCAATTTTATGACAAAAGTGTATATAATTAAATTTATAAGAAATTAAGAGATCTACAACTTTTATTTCAAGGGGAGACTGTACTTTGTATCACGCCAATGTTAATTTTTTTTATTTTTAGGTACATTTTTCATAGGATTGGTAAAAGATTTTCTTCTTTTTTTAGCTTTTATTTGTTTTATCGGGAACTGTACATTATTGACAACTACCCAATTTTATCGCTGTTTTTGCTGTATTTTTTGACGTAAATAAGGCATGAGTTTGAACAGGGACCCCCAGTAGAGTTTGTTCACGGATGGCTGTCAACTGGTCACCATACAAAGTTGTTTGCTCAACCGGTGTTACTTAACAAATAATAGCGCCTTACTACCAGCTGACTGACTTGGCTGGCCCGGAGGCCAAGCGGATATTTTTAAAAAAAACTTAAAAATTCTTTTGCACTAAAACGAGCAATATAAAAATATTTTTGTAATCCCTAATGTGTGTACGTTGCAATCAGTTCAATTGAGAACAATAAGCAACCCCATGACTCAATGAGATGAGGATGATGTGTATGACGTGTAAATGAGGTGTAGTCTTATACAGACCCAGGCCGACCATTCCTGAGAGAGTATGGTTAATTGAACCCCAACCATCAAACTACACCCACAACCATTGTCTACCATTCAAATCCATATAAAAGTAATTACCTTTACTAGGATTTGAACCAGGAACCTTCGTCTCCAAAAATCAGCTGTTAAACAGCTGATTTTGGCGACGACTTTACCTCTAGACCAACCCGGTGGGTTATAAAAATATGAAAAATATTTGACCTTGGCGACATGTTAATTTTTTAGGATAAACCTGATAAAAATTTAAGTTTTTTTCATTTAAATAATTTTCTTGTCGTATGCGGTAGATCTAGGTCTAAATATTAAAAAACATTAAAAACCGACAATCGAAATTTTCAGTCAGAACCATCATACAGTCTCCCCTTTAGACATGTGGCGTGAAGGGGGGGGGATGTTATATTCATACCTTACCAACATAAATTATTACAATACAAATGTTCATATCTTCTTGTTTAATTGGATTAGTAGTTAAAATGTTGAACATGGCAGTGTTTATTTTTTCGCTTCGTTCTCACTTGCGCATAGCTTGACGTTTACGTGGAGCATACTACGTGCGTATTACGGGCTGGTTCGTCAAATAGTCGTTCATTTGGTTAACAATGCATTTAAAACATTTAAAAAGCTTACCCATCGGGTTGGTCTAGAGGTAAAGTCGTCGCCAAAATCAGCTGTTAAACAGCTGATTTTCGGAGACGAAGGTTCCTGGTTCAAATCCTAGTAAAGGTAATTACTTTTATACGGATATGAATACTGGACGGCGGTTACCGGTATACTTTGATGGTTAAGGTTCAGTTAACCATACTCTCTCAGGAATGGTCGGCCTGAGTCTGTACAAGACTACACCTCATTTACACGTCATACATATCATCCTCATCTGATTGGGTCATGGGGTTGCTTATTGTTCTGAATTGAACACATTGCAATGTAGACAAATTAGGGATTACAAAAAAAAGTAGTTAAAATGTTGAACATGGCAGTGTTTATTTTTTCGCTTCCTTCTCACTTGCGCACAGCTTGACGTTTACGTGGAGCATACTACGTGCGTATTTTAATGTGGTTAACTGTGAGCTGGTTCGTCTAAGAGTCGTTCAGTTGGTTAACAATTTTTTTATTATTATTTTTTATTCCTAATTTGTATACGTTGCAATCTGTTCAATTGAGAACAATAAGCAACCCCATGACCCAATGAGATGAGGATGATGTGTATGACGTGTAAATGAGACTGTGTAGTCTTGTACACACTCAGATCGACCATTCCTGAGAGAGTATGGTTAATTGAAACCCAACCATCAAAGTACACCGGTAACCGCCGTCCAGTATTCATATCCGTATAAAAGTAATTACCTTTACTAGGATTTGAACCAGGAACCTTCGTCTCCGAAAATCAGCTGTTAAACAGCTGATTTTGGCGACGATTTTACCTTTAGACCAACCCTGTGGGTTAACAATGTATTTAAAATATTTAAAAAGCTTACCCACCGGGTTGGTCTAGAGGTAAAGTCGTCGTTAAAATCAGCTGTTTAACAGCTGATTTTCATCATTCTCATCAGCTGTTTAACAGCTGATTTTCGGAGACGAAGGTTCCTGGTTCAAATCCTGGTAAAGGTAGTTACTTTTATACGGATTTGAATACTTGACAGTGGTTACCGGTGTACTTTGATGGTTGGGGTTTAATTAACCATACTCTCTCAGTCTGTAGAAGACTACACAGTCTCATTAACACGTCATACACATCATTCTCATCTCATTGGGTCATGGGGTTGCTTATTGTTCTCAATTGAACAGATTGCAACGTACACACATTAGAAATAAAAAAAAGCTTCATTTAAAGCAAAGAACCCATGTTATAAAATTTAGTATTCGTATTTATAGCCCGATTCAAGAAAGAAAACACCTGTTCTTAAACAGTAATATCTTTTGAACCGTTGTATGTAAATAGAATTACAATACATAAAATGAAAGCTTATTTTATTGTTGATTACGGGATATGCATTAACATTTTCAAAAATTAATAATGTATTAAATAACGGGGGGTGTTTTATTAAGGACGCAACCCTGATTATAAGAAGATAAAAGTAATACATGGGTAATGGTTTGCTGGCATTTCTCCCACCACCTCCCCTCCCTTTGGTCGCCGGAAGGCATAGACCTGGAGGCCGTTCCTAAGAATCTTATAAAACTTTGTGACGGCGACAGTCATCTTACTTGGAATTAAAACTAGTTAAAATATGAAAATTTCGAGGGCGAGTTGGATCCAGGTCGACCGACCTGGGGAGTGTGCATTTCTCGCCCTCTTGTCAGGGTGCCTCTTCGGGCTCAAGGCCCGCGTCAGAAACATTTGGTTCCTAACAGTCAAGAATAACTTGTCGAAGATTTAAAACGTTAATAACTAATAATATAAAATATTAGTTATTAGCATAACATGGTCCACCTATAAGAGGAAGTCAATGTCCATAAAATCCAAATTGAGGCACTACAATACGGTCACGAAGTCTGTGGTAATGTATGCGTGTGAGACTTTGGGCAGGTTGAGGCACTGTGGGAAGATGGAGGACCTTAGAAAGACAGAGAGAAGAATCCTCAGAACAATAATAAACAAAAAGCACCGAGTAGACAATGAGTATAGGTTGTTGCCAAATTCGGTTCTATACAGGGAAAATGAGGAAATTTCCGAGATAATGAGGAAGAGAAGAGTTGGGTCCTTTGGACATCTTAGGAGACTGCCAGAATCCAGATTTACCAGACAGGTACTGGATTTCTTTTTGAAAACCAAAGTCAAGTACGCCTGGTTTGAGGAAGTTCAACAGGATCTGCAGGACCTGGATATCTCAGAGACACAGATTTTGAACAGAGAAGAAGGATATAAGATCAAAAATCCAAACACGAAATTTCCAGAAGTACCTAAAAGGCAGACAAACAGACATTGGACTGTGGAGGATAGGGCGAGAGTGTCGCAAAGGATGAAGAACTACTGGGCAAATAAGAGGAATAACTAGGGATCTTCTATAAATCGATTAATTTTGCTCCAATGAGGGCCTAAAAAAAAAAAAAAAAAAAAAAAAATATTAGTTTGGACCCAGTCGCCTTTAAATTTGCCAGAAAGTGTTTGTACACCATATTATAATTTTGCCTTCAGTGCCATCGACGATTGCCGAGGGACACAACCCTTAATTAAACTACAAACACCACAAAAACGGGTGTTTTATTAAGGACGCAACTATGATTATAAGAAGATAGAAGTAATACATGGGTAAATTTTCTCTCCCCCAATCGGTATGTACTCAAGGCCAACTACCTAACACAGTTAAAATATTCCAGTCAAGCATTAGTGTTGTGATAGCAGTCGTTTCGTTATATTGTGTCAGCAATGGTTTTTTCCAAGGAAGAACGCGTGTTTAATTTGCATAACAACGCCGTTGTTACGCAGTTCGGCTAGTATTACACGTGATTTGTAGTGGAAGGGGAATTCCTCTCTCACTTTTTTACGGCTATACTATCCTATTACGCTAGAGGTGGTGGAAATTATCCCATCCACGTATGAACAAAATCATGTACCATTTTTTTCCGACTGTTCTGCAATTAGGTAATGCTAATGCAGACGGTAAAGGATGAAATGATTTTTGTAACGTATGAAAATATTCCGTACCTGAATGGGATTCGAACCCAAGACTGTATGATGAGAGGCAAGCACGTTACCAACTACGGCAATGCGGCTAACATGTGCTAGGATGGGTTAGAAACTTTTAAATAAATACTTTTTTTTATTTTTAGCTTTTATTTGTTATCGGGAACTGTACATTATTGACAACTAACCAATTTGATCGCTGCCTTTTTGCTGATTACTTGACTTGAATTAGGCATGAGTTTGAACAGGGACCCCCAGTAGAGTTCGTTTACGTATGGCTATCAGCTGGTCACCATACAAAGTCGCTTGCCCAACCGGTTTTACTTAACAAATAATAGCGACTTACTACCCGCTGACTGACTGACTGACTGGGCTGGCCTGGAGGCCTTAAATAAATATTTAAAAAAAATCTGGTATGAAACACTCACACAACTTTCTCTTGCCAATGCAAATAATTAACAATATACCAAACATTAGTAATAAAACACTAGAAATAAACAAAAAACTAACCTCAATAAACATAACCTAATTTTAATAATATATGAAAGACGTAAAATAAAAATCGATCTCAGTTTGCCTTAAAAATACTGAAAATCACTCTTTCACGCTAAACTAGGCTCTGTAGAGAAAAATGCCCAAAATAAAAGTTGTAGATCTTTTAATTTTCTATAAATTCAATTATATACACTTTTGTCATAAAATGCATACTAAGGCCGAAATCTTAAAATAAAATCGATTTTTCACACGTTTTCGTGAGAAAAAACAGAAAATTGCTAATTATCGCTAAACTATGCATTATACAAAAAAATGTTTGAAATAAAACTTGTAGATTTTTAAATTCTCTACAACTTTTAATATAAATTTTTGCGCTATAATACATATTAAAGCCGTAATCTTAAAAAAAAACACTTTTTTAAGTAAAAACAGCCTGACCAAGAATTTTAGCAAACATGGCACTTACCCTATCTTGTAGAGAATAAAAAATTTAGTAAACCAGGCGATTTTTAAAAAAACCGTAGGACCAGTTTTTGAAAAAATCGCAAAAAATTGAAAAATTACACGAATAAACTACTACTTCCGATTGACCGATTTTGATGAAAATGTTCGTGTCGGGTCCGGTAGTGGTATGTAACTTAATTTTCAAATTTCAAGTTCGTACAATGTTCCGTTCTTGAGATATTTTGTACACACACACACACACGCGCGCGCGCGCACATACACACTCACACAGACCAATCGCTATAAACATGTTTTTGGGTTCAGGGGGTCTGAAAACGTGTATATCCGGTAAATAGTGTAGGCCTCTATGTTAAAATCGACATGAAAACAATACTTTCCTTCCTATATATTTATATAGGCAAGAGAAAGTAAAAAATGAGTGCAGTTTACCTTCTAATAATAATTAAATATACTACTACATTGCTGCCGTTTTATAATTTATTTTCTTTTTTGTTTCAGTGTGCGCCGAATAAAACAGCTTGCTGCGACGACTACAGATGCCGCTTTGATCTGCTCAAACTGAGAATGACTTGCCGCCCTTGACTAATATCTTAATTCGTATTTGAATTAAATTTTACCTACCACAATTTTATAACACCACAAGAAATAAATTCATATTTTAAAATGCAATACAATTATGTCGTTTACTGTTTTATTTTGAACCGTTTCAATTGAGGTGAGTCGATTGAACAGAAATACAGTTTTCTATTAGGTTGCCGTGAGAGCGAATGCGATCCTCAGGTGTTCCGTCAATACAAGCCGTGAGGATCGTTGGCAATTCTCACGGAAGATTTTCCGCACAGGCCGTGAGGATGTTCGTGTCAGGTATGGTAGTGGTATGTAACTTAAGTTTCAAGTTTTAAGTTCGTATGATGTTCCATTCTTGAGATATTTTGTACACATACACGCACGCACGCACACACACACAAATACCAATCGCTAAACACATGTTTTTTGGGTTCAGGGGGTCTGAAAACGTATATATCCGGTGAAAACTCTATTCCTTAAAATCGACATGAAAACAATACTTTCCTTCCTACATATTCATATAGGCAAGAGAAAGTAAAAATATATATTACCAGATCCCTAAAAGTACCTAGATTAAACGTTACAGTAATTTAGGGATCGATATAAGTGAATACATAATTGAAATAAGCCACCGGGTTGGTCTATAGGTAAAGTCGTCGCCAAAATCAGCTGATTTTCGGAGACGAAGGTTCCTGGTTCAAATCCTATTAAAGGTAGTAACTTTTATACGGATTTGAATACTAGACAGTGGTTACCGGTGTATTTTGATGGTTGGGGTTAAATTAACCATACTCTCTCACGAATGGTCGGCCTGAGTCTGTATAAGACTACACAGTCTCATTTACACGTCATACACATCATCCTCATCTCATTGGGTCATGGGGTTGCTTATTGTTCTAAATTTAACTGATTGCAACGTACACAATTTAGGAATATATTCATATATAGACAAGAGAAATTAAAAATATATAGATAACCAGATACCTAAAAGTACCTAGATTAAACGTTACATTAATTTAGGGATCGATATAAGTGAATACATAATTGAAATAGGATTAGTAATTATTGTTCACCATATTTTACAATAATTACAAATTATTACTCCGTAGTAACCTGTAAGTATACCTTAAAATTGACGCGTCCATAAAATTAGTTCAAACTCATTTTGGACTCAATTAGTCATAACTCTGGACCAAACCCACCATTGGGTTGGTCTAGAGATCGGGTTGGTCGTCGCCAAAATCAGCTGTTTAACAGCTGATTATCAGAGACGAACGTTCCTGGTTCAAATCCTAGTAAAGGTAGTTACTTTTATCCGGATTTGAATACTAGACAGTGGTTACCGGTGTACTTTGATGGTTGGGGTTCAATTAACCATACTCTCTCACGAATGGTCGGCCTGGGTCTGTACAAGACTACACCTCATTTACACATCATCCTCATCTAATTGGGTCATGGGGTTGCTTATTGTTCTAAATTGAACAGGTTGCAACGTACACAAATTAGAAATTAAAAAAAAATCTGGTGTGAAACACTCACACAACTTTATCTTGCCAATACAAATAATTAACAATAATCCTAACATTATTAATAAAACATTAAAAATAAATAAAACCTAACTTTAATAACATAACCTTATTTTAATCATGAGTGAAAGACGCAAAATAAAAATCAACCTCAGTTTAACGGAAAATCACTCTTTCACGCTAAATTAGGCTCTGTAGAGAAAAATGCCTTAAATAAAAGTTGTAGATCTTTTAATTTCGTATAAATTTGATTATATACACTTTTGTCATAAAATGCATACTAAGGCCTAAATCTTTAAAAAATCGACTTTTCACACGTTTTTGTGAGGAATAACAGAAAATCGTTAATTACCGCTAAACTAGGCGTTATACAAAAAAATGTTGGAAATAAAAGTTGTAAAATTTTTAATTCTCTACATTTTTTATTATATAAATTTTTGCGCTATATTACATATTAAAGCCGTAATATTAAAAAAACACTTTTTTACTTGAAAACAGCCTCACCAAGAATTTCAGCAAACATAACGCCTACCCTATGTTGTAGAGAATATAAAATTAAGTAAACCAGGCGATTTTTAAAAAAATCGTAGGACCAGTTTTTGAGAAAATCGCAAAAAAGTGAAAAATTACACGAATAAACTACTACTTCCGATTGACCGATTTTGATGAAAATGTTCGTGTCGGGTCCGGTAGTGGTATCTAACTTAATTTTCAAGTTTCAAGTTTGTACGATGTTCCGTTCTTGAGATATTTTGTATACAGACACACACAGACACAGACCAATCGCTAAAAACATGTTGTTGTGTGGGTGTGAGGGGGTCTGTTTAGGTGTATATTTGGGTGTTGAGTGTATTTGTTGTGATCGACATGAAAACAATACTTTCCTTCTTATAGTCTATATTCATATAGGCAAGAGAAAGTAATAATAATAATTGAAATAGGATTAGTAATAAAATTGTTCACCATATTTTATAATAATTACAAATTATTACTCGGTAGTAAGTAACTGTAGGTATACCTTAAAATTGACGCATTATAAAATTAGTCGTATTAACGCATGTAGAATGTACATGTCACATGACATACATAATATGATTGACATATTATTATTCTCAGTTATGTATTTTATTCACGTCAATGTTATTTTCTGTTTATTTAAATAGTTTTTTTTAGATTTAGGCCTTCTCTTCGATTCACGTAGAAGTATTACGCCTGAATATGTTATTTAGTTCATCAGCCTGTGTAGGCTGGTTTGAACGTGTAGAGGTTTTACTAAATGAAACGAGAAGTGAAGTGGTTTATCAATGCCTTCCTCACTGAATGGAAAAGTACACTTATCAGCATGCCAGGCCCTCTGAAAAGCACATATTTTCCACTCTGTAAATGACACCTTCACTTCATTCACCACAGGGTCCATTTGTAAAATGAAATTCATTACTTTCAGAGTAGATAACTCTGATTAGTGTTACAATATACCTCTACCTTTTCTGTTGTTAAATTGGCTGACCATGTGATAAGAAACACAACTAAAGGGTGATTCAAAAAGAGCGCCGGTTTTTAAACGGCTGGTAAATATTTGTTTATCGGTTGGCAACATTGTTTGACCTCGTTTCTATTTCGGAGAATATTCCGATTGACGATTCAGTTGTAGTTTCTCTTGTTCGCAGTGTAGTACTCTCACAGTCTGTGTCTAACCATGGAGAAGTTTACTATTGCGCAACGAGTGTTAATCGTCAAAACATTTTACCAGAGTGGAGAGAGTTATGCGGCTACTGTCAGGCGACTTCGCGGTACTCTAGGACGTAATGAAGCACCGAATGAATCAACAGTTCGCAGGCTCATGAAAAAGTTTTTTGAGACGGGTTCAACAGTCGACCTTAAAAGTTCTGGACGTCGTCATTCTGGCCGAACTGAGCAGAACGTTGCGTTGGTTCGTGACAGTGTGGCTGTTAGCCCAGCAAAATCAATACGTCGCCGTTCTCAACAATTGGGTTTAAGATGTTCTTCTGTACGGAGAATTCTTCGGTACGATCTCCAATATCACCCGTATAAAATTCAGTTGACGCAACATTTGAACGTGACCACCAGACCACCAGAAGAGACGACAGTTTGTTGACTGGGTATTGAGAAAACGGCAGGATGATGACACCTTCGCAAACAAAATCATTTTCAGTGATGAGGCGTACTTCCACTTAAACGGTTTTGTTAATAAACAGAACTGCCGTATGTGGGGTTTAGAAAACCCTCGCGTGGTTAATGAAAGGGAAATATATGCACAGCGAGTGACAGTTTGGTGCGGCTTTTGGTCGGGCGGTGTCATCGGCCCTTACTTTTTTGAAAATCAAGAAGGACAAGCCGTGACAGTAAATGGAGACCGATACCGTACGATGATTAGGGAGTTTTTGTGGCGTCATTTGGATGGAATGGACATTGACAAGTTATGGTTTCAGCAGGATGGTGCCACCTGTCATGCTGCACGAGAAACAATGTTGTTGCTCTGAGAACGGTTCCAGGATCACATCATTTCTCGTAATTCCGACCATCAATGGCCACCAAGGTCGTGTGACTTGACGCCTTGTGACTTTCATCTTTGGGGTCATCTGAAGTCATTGGTGTATGCCAATAAACCCCGAAACATCAATGACTTGAAGGAGGAAATTCGACGGGTTATCGGGCAAATGGAAGTCGAAACTTGTCGTGCAGTAATATCCAATTTCATGGACAGAGTTGATGCGTGCCAGCGCAGTAGAGAAGGACACATGCATGACATCATTTTTCATACATAAAATCGGAAGGTAAGATGAACTTGTTGATGTATTTATTTTCAGTTTTTCAATAAAATAAATCTCTTTATTTGATATATCAAAAGCGGCGCTCTTTTTGAATCACCCTTTATTTATTTTAGCCCTGCAACTAACAGATTGAGTGTAAATAATTTGACACTCCACCTGACACTTGTGGGCAGACGCCTGAATAATGACTCCAATACTCGACGATAAACCGTACTGACTTTTTGACTGAATTTTCATTTTTTTACTTTTTCTTGCCTATATGAACATATAGGAAGGAAAGAATTGTTTTCATGTCAATTTTAACAATACACTCTTCACCGGATCTACACGTAAACAGACCCCCTGAATCCAAAAAAAAACATGTTTTTAGCAATTGGTCTGTGTGTGAGTGTGTGTGTGTGTGCGTGCGTACATGCGCGCGTGCGTGTGTGTGAACAAATATCTCAAGAACGGAACATCGTACGAACTTGAAACTTAAGTTAAATACCACTACCGGACCCGACACAAACATTTTCATCAAAATCGGTCAACCTAAAGTAGTACCTAGTTTTTTCGAATGATTTTTTTAAATCCCTCGAATAATTTTTAAAATCGGTAAAAAAACTGTATATTTTAATATTCCGGTATTAGCATGCATTTTATATGAGAAAATTGAATACAATTAAAATTAAAGAAAATTCAAAACCTACGTTTCTTTTAAACAGTTTTCTCTACAGAGCCTAGTTTAGAGGCAATTACTGATTTTCCGGACGTTTAACCTTTTGAGGACTACGCACTTATATTTCATGGTTTTGGTCCAAAAAACTACAAACGTACTGGTACATTTGCTTAATTTTTTATACTAATACATGAAATGAATTTTTATGGCATATTTTCATACGTTATAAAAATTCATTTCATCCTTCACCGTTTGCATTAGCAGTAATTGCATAACAGTCGGACGTTAAACCAAAAAAAAAAAAAATAATAATACATGTAAATACAGTTGTAAATAAATGTATTATTATACAGGCTTTGTTTTACTCGATGGAAAAAGCATTTGTGCATTAACCTTGCTAATGTGTTCAAAAAATTTGTATTGTGTTAGCTTCTAGCTAACATTTGTTTACTGATATAGAATATTTCTTTCCCTGGGAAAATAAATGTTTAAAATAATATAAATCTTGTATTATGTATATATTTGTTTTATTTTAAACGTTTCGTTTAATTGTTCATTTTGTGAAAATACGAGTAGAAATGGTTAGCTTTAGTGGTAAGCGTATCTGGATCGAAGAAATATTTGAGTAGCTCTACGAAACATATTTAGTTCCAGGGATGGAGCATTGAGACAAAATAGGTGAATAATAAATATGGGAAGAAGAAATTATTGAAAATCTAAAAAGAACTTAAACTGTGGGCTAAGTTCTAGGTTCAAAACATAGTCCTCAAAAGGTTAAGTCGAACAGAGGTTGATTTTAATTTTGCGTCATTCACTAATGATTAAAATTAGGTTGTGTTTTTCATTTTACATTGTTTACTCATGATCAAACATAGTTTTTACATTTTATTATTTACATTGGCAAGACAAAGTCGTGTGAGTGTTTCACACCAGATTTTTTTCTTTCTCTTGCCTATATGAATATATACGAAGGAAAGTATTGTTTTCATGTCGATTTTTCGAAATCGAGTTTTCACAGGTTCTATACGTTTTCAGACCCCCTGAACCCAAAAAAACATAATTATTTTTAGCGATTGGTTTGTGTGTGTGTGTGTGAACAGAATATCTCAAGAACGAAACATCGTACGAACTTGAATCTTAAGTTAAATACCACTACAGGACCCGACACGAACAGTTTCATCAAAATTGGTCAACCGAAAGCAGTAGTTTACACGTGTAATTTTTCACTTTTTTGTGATTTTCTCAAAAACTGGTCCTACGATTTTTTCTAAAATCGCCTGATTTACTAAAATTTTTATGCTCTACAAGATAGGGTAGGCGCCATGTTTGCTGAAATTCTTGGTGAGGCTGTTTTCGCGTAAAAAACTTTTGTTTTAAGATTGCGACTTTAATATTATGCATTTTAGCGCAAAAATGTATGTAATAAAAGTTGTAGAGAATTTAAAATCCTACAAGTTTTATTTCAAACATTTTTTGTATAACGCTTAGTTTAGCGGTAATTAGCGATTTTCTGTTTTTTCTCACGAAAACGTGTGAAAAATCAATTTTTTTAAGATTTCGGCCTTAGTAGGCCTATACATTTTACGCCAAAATGTTTATAATCAAGTTTATAGGAAATTAAAAGATCTACGACTTTTATTTAGAGCATTCTTCTCTACTGAGCCTAGTTTAGGGTGAAAGAGTGATTTTCTGTATTTTTAAGTCAAACTTAGGTCGATTTTCATTTTGCGTCTTTTACTCATGATTAAAATAAGGTTATGTTTTTTGAGGTTAGTGTTTTGTTTACTTCTAATGTTTTAGTAAAATTGTTAAGTTTATTGTTAATTATTTACATTGTCAAGAGAAAGTTGTGTGAGTGTTTCACACCAGATTTTTTAATTTTAAAAGGAAGTTTAGTTATTTATAATTATCCAAAACCCGGAAAAATGTCGCAATACATAAAGAATTATAAAATAAAATACCTATATATTAAAATAGATTAAGTGTTAATAAATTACAGTATAAAACGATTAATCTATCACTCGCTACATTTCGTTAAAAATCTATTCTCACAATGAGATAAATGTTTTATTAACGAAGAAATTGCAGGAACCGTTTAAAAGTAATACATTCGGCTGATTCACTGCATTACCAACTTTTATAAAGTACGAACGAATATTATTTTTACAAAGGTTATATTTATAGTTTTGTTATTGTATTTATTATGCGTTTTATAAATACAAAAGTTATATAACTGAAAATAAGTAGTTTATATTAGTTAATTAGAATTAATATCTGTTTATAAATAAATAATACCTAGAAATATACAAATGAAAACATAAAAACATAATGAAAGTCATATTTGTACAACTATGAAAGGAAACGATATTGAAAAGGCTGTGGAATGTTCCGTCCCAATACCAAAATGTTTTTAATAAGGTTATCCGTAGTTTGTTTAAAAAGTTATTAAAAATGAAATATAATTTCTTATTATGAAAATGATTACATAGCGATTATAAATAAATAGGATGGGTTCTAGAGTCAGGTATGTTAACAAATAATTATTTTTTATTTTATGTTGTCAAAATTTGTAAAAATATATGGTAGAAAACTTGTTTAGTAACCTTGTTTGACGTTAATTTCTTTGTTTTTTTTCTATCTTACAAGCTTTGTCTATTAAGTTTATTTAAAATTTAAAGAAAGCCCTTATAAAAGGTTTACAGTATTAATTTATTTTTGTAAATTTATGTCGTTTGACAATTGTAAATGGCATCACATCTCGCAGTTGGTCCGCCCCCTACTTGGTGAATAGAAAGTCTCGTAAATATCCAGTTACTTATATAGTAATTAACTCTATAAAAAGTTAAGGTAGTGAAATTCTCAGGCTTAACAGTGACGTATTATAAATAAAATCTGCTTTGATATGTATATTTTATCGTAAATGAAACAGAAAATTATACCCAACTAGTTTAGTTGAAAGTTGAAAAAAAGTTATTTGAGTATGACCTGGGTCAACATTCAATTTATAGAGTACTAGGTGAACCTGTGCGGGAAAAACCCGCACGAAAGTGTAAATTTGTTTTTATAGAACTTCTCTGTAAACAACTTTTTTTGTTTTATTGTACTACTGGTTCATCGAATCTTCTTCTGTCCTCATTCAGCTCATGATGGAACTTCATAAAAAAATTGTAAAATGGCAGGCGATTTTCAGTTCCTGCAATTGCCTCTTTATATTGTACCATGTCACCCAGTTTTTTATAGCTTTGAGCATATGGATTGACAGCAGTCATAACTGCTCCAATTTTTTCTAAAATTTCATTATTTAATTCCACATAACAACAAAACCAAAATATAGCAGATCGAACTGTATACAAATTTACAACAACTAAGTTGGAAATTCCAAAGCGATCTGACCGTGACACGACCAATGCGTTGGTAGGCCTGTACTTTAGTTCATTGAACTTGCCCCCTCTCCAAACTGAAATAGCTGTGCGAGATGTGGGAGAGATAGATAGATAAAGAGAGAGGCCTATACTTCAGTTCGTTGAAGTTGCCCCCTCTCCAATCTATTTTAGACCTCCTATTTTACCGTCATAAATTGAAATATTTGATTTTGGATAGTTTTCTGCAAATCTACTCGAACAGACGGTTCATTTGAGCCCACTTCGGGGAAAATTGGTGAAGTTTCAGGTGGTTAAAACCGTGTTGAAAAAAAAGCTGCTCGCTATTAATATATAGATAAGAAAAACAAATTCTATTATACTGTTCGCCAATTACGACGGCATGTAGGGAGAGTAGCGAGACAGAGAAATAATGTGTTGCGTCCGCCGTTCCCCTCAACTCATTTCAATCAGTGCACAGTGTTCAAGCACAATAGTGACGATACGCGGTACGGTAGGGCACTTTGCTGGCCAGTTTCATTCACTACACTCTTAACAAGCTCATTTTTCATCAAAAAATACTGAAAAATTACTTTCGCTTCCTAATAAATCTTATTTTATTACACTATAAATGTTATTATTATACTCTAATATTTATATAAGATACGCTCGTACAAAGTTAGGCGTTTAAATCTCATCGCATTTTTTGCGTATCACGTAGGCTAATATAACTTCTTTTCCAGGATTACATATAATATGCGTTTTATTATATTGTTATAAAATATAAAATTTTATCTGTAATTTGATATATGTAGGTCAGAACGAGAAATAATAAATGAGTTTGAAAAATCACTTTTTGAAGGGAAGTCAAAGATAGATCATCGTGTCTGGTGTCTCCTTCCTGTTAGTATTCCAAGAAGCTGAATCAATTTTTATAGTTGTGAATTTTAAACCAAACATACGTCCATTTTTAGAAATCAACTACACTCGCACAATATCAGTTGTATGAAATTGTAACAAAAAGAACCGTATAGTAAATATAACAGAATGAGGTTATGATGTACTTCTCTGTCTAGCCTGTCAAAACTTATGTTAGGTACATCATTTAGAAAAAAACTTATTGCCGATTACCCTAATATGAATCGCAGACATTTTCCCCGTATTTTGTGCGCGCGCAACTAATTTCGATGGCGTGCGGCTTTCGACAGCGACACAAATGTCAAAATGATTACCGCATGAACAGAACACAATAAGTAGTGAGTACTACTTTAGAGACAGCCTGTATCTTTAGTTGACGCTGTGGTGGGGGAGCTACTTACTGCGCATGTGTGGCCCGCATGCCACCGTAGTTGGTTATATTTATATCTTAGAAGTTCGATTTTCCATAATGTTAGGTTTGGTAATCTGTAGAGGTTTTTGTTTTATCTTGTTCGATATTTACATCCAATTACTCACTGAAATGGGTTGTGTAGATTATTGGGTATTGTGTAGGGTGGCCAAGTAATTCGTGAGGAAATTTGGGACTATGCAAACCTACTGGGAGTATGGGATATCCTCCATGTTAACCCTAGAAAGCTAATGTTATCAAAAAGTTTCATTAAAGCTAATATGTATCATAAAATTTACGACTGATGGTGTATTTTAAAAAAAATTGTTTTAGGTGAATATACGAGGGTTATCCAGAAAATAACCTCCGTTTTGAAATAAAAAGTAAACGAGTGAAGATACAAAAACTTGATTATATACATATTAAAACTACAGTTTTTCTCTATTTTTCGACATAGTTGCCAAACAAATTCAAGCTTTTGTCGTACCTTGGAACAGTCTTTGAAATACCCTCTGCATAAAAATCTGTTGCCTGTGAATGTAGCCAACCATTCACAGCATTTTGAAGCTCTTCGTCATTGGCGAACCGCTGAGATGCAAGCCACCGCTTCATGTTCAGGAACAGGTGAAAGTCAGTAGGAGCCAAGTCCGGGCTGTATGGGGGATGATAGAAAACATCCCATTTAAACTTGGCCAAAAGTTCATTTGTTTTCTCGCCCTCATACAGCTCGAAGAACAAATGAACTTTTGGCCAAGTTTAAATGGGACGGTTTCGATCATCCCCCATACAGCCCGGACTTGGCTCCTACTGACTTTCACCTGTTCCCGAACATGAAGCGGTGGCTTGCATCTCAGCGGTTCGCCAATGACGAAGAGCTTCAAAACGCCGTGAATGGTTGGCTACATTCACAGGCGGCAGATTTTTATGCAGAGGGTATTTCAAAGACTGTTCCAAAGTACTACAAGTGCTTGAATCTGTTAGGCGACTATGTCGAAAAATTGAGAAAAACTGTAGTTTTAATATGTATATAATCAAGTTTTTGTATCTTCACTCGTTTACTTTTTATTTCAAAACGGAGGTTATTTTCTGGATAACCCTCATACTTATTTTTATTAAATACAATTAAAAGTGCATATATCTTAAAATAATGTTTTATGCTACGAATTGTTTTCAAAGTTCTTCAGCACACTCAACACAACACTTTGCATTATGCTCAGCACAAATCAGCTTGTGCATACACGGCAGTACACAGACGTCATTCTCCTCTTGGCTGATAAGACATATTTTGCAAATCGTTCTTGCACCTTGTTCAGAATGGCCAACTTGAGGTTTTGGCAATGGTACACCCATTATATCTGCAATGGATTGCCGGAGTTGCCTTCGTAAATATGGGGTTTCCAAACGTACTCCTAACCACGGTGCCATTAGTTCATAATGAAGTTCTTTTGCAAAATCTCGTCTTGACTTTGGTTTCTGGCTCAGCTTAACAATGTTGTGGACATAAATCCCGTAAGAATTCACCAATATGATGTTTATCATACTAAAAAAACATACAGACTGGCCAGCTTCTGGTTTTTCGGCTACACAACATTTGGCTGCACATCTGGTCCAAGGAGTCCGCTGCCACTTTAGTTGCGTTGTATGTTTCAATAATGTGGGGTTTTTTTTTTGAAACAGGATTAACAGAAAGTTTTTCAAGTACTAAAAGTAGGTTTCATCACAAAAAACTAACTTTGTACAGAAAAAAATATCATTAAAAATACTTAACTAAATAAACAAAACATAGCTATGTTAAGGGTAATGAGTCGTAAAATTTATGAGCGGTATTCAAAAAAACGGACTGACAGACTGCAGTGATTGCAAAAGAAAGCACGACTGGATGGGCCGGTATGGTATATGAGTAGACCAAAATGGATGAGTCTCTTGCTTGCCGCTTCAAGGAGAGGGAATTAAAAAACTGATTCGCGCTCGTAGAAAATACGATACATTAGCTTTCTACGGTTAACAAGGGTCAGGATTTTGAAATTTTAGCGTTTAAAAGTCGATTGAAGCGTTCTGAACTGTAAAGTACAAAGATATTGCTAAAGGATTTCTATTTCATATAACAAATTTATATAATAATTTCACCAACCTTCTTTTTAAACTGCGTCACCTTTATTTTTATTCTTACTTACACGTGTTTTGGTGGATCCACAATCATCAGAGTAAATAAAAAAAAAAGAAGGGATAGATTAAAATAAATTGATTTTAAATCAGTTTTATACAAGTGACTGAAAATGTATCATCTTCTGTAAATTTTAAATAAGTGAGATAACAATTTTTTTAGTTTCAATTATATATTATTTACTCTGATGATGGTGGATCCACCGAAACACGTGTAAGTAAGAATAAAAATAAAGGTGACGCGTAGTTTAAAAAGAAGGTTGGTGAAATTATTACATTAATTCATTATATGAAATAGAAATAATTTCAAACTGCAGGATGCATTATAAAGATTTATTTTTGAATTGCTAAAGGAGTTCATTATTTGACATAATTTTAAATGTAAAAATTTAGTGTGAAACACTCATTCGACTTTCTCTTACCAATGTAAATAAATAATGAAAAATATAACCTAATTTAATCATCAGTAACGTAACTTAATTTTAATCATGAGTAAATGATGCTAGATGGAAATCAACTTCTGCTGAACTTAAAAATACTAAAACTCACTAACTGATGTCAAAATAAGTTTTGTAGAAAAAATGCGTGAAATAAAAGTTGTAGGTTTTTTTATCGAGGAGTTATTATGAAAACAGCCTTAGTCCAAAAGAAGTAATTTTTACTTTCTCTTGCCTATATGAATATATAGGAAGGAAAGTATTGTTTTCATGTCGATTTTTTGAAATCAAGTTTTCACCGGATCTACACGTTTTCAGACCCCCCTGAACCCAAAAAACATGTTTTTTAGCGATTGGTCTGTGTGTGTGTGTTTGTGTGTGTGTGAACAGAAAATCTCAAGAACGGAACATCGTATGAACTTGAAACTTAAGTTACATACCATTACCGGACCCAACACGTACATTTTTAGCGTAAAAGAGTGGTTTTCCGTATTTTTAAGCTAAACTGAGGTTGATTTTAATTTTGCGACTTTCACTGATGATTAAAATTAGTTTATGTTTATTGAGGTTAGTTTTTGTTTATTTCTAATGTTTTATTAATAATGTCAGGTTTATTGTTAAATATTTGCATTGGCAAGAGAAAGTTGAGTGAGTGTTTCACACCAGATTTTTTAACATGGTTTTTATACGTATTGTCGCCGATCGGGGCCAACGACACGTGGCGAAACCTTGTCTGTAAAATTGGTGGCCCTGAAAAGGGCCGTTGTTGACGGTCGGAAGCGGTGAGCCGGCGTGGTAAAAGTGGAGCCCGAAGAGTGACGGCTCGGCTACCGGGTTCAGGCCTAACCTTCCCTCAGCGACAGTTGGGTCCCCACTGCAGCGTGGCAGTGGTAACCCCCAGAGCCCCGCTGTGTCGGGTCGGCGTAGGGCGTCTGAGGCGGCTCTCTCCGGGCCGGTGAAGGCTGACCGGTGCAGGAATGTAGCGTCCGCCACCGGTAGCGTAGACCAGGGATGGTGCGTCTGGTCTCGGCTGGGCTCTTCTTCTTCTTCTTCTTCTGGGTGGAGCTCTTCTTTCTTGTTCTTCTCCGGTTGAGAGTTCAGTGGAGAGTCACTCTCGCGGGTGAAAACGTTCTCTTAAATATATCTCAAGGTGGTGGGTAGAGGCTGTAGGCTCTCTGCATCAGGCGGTAGTGGGGACTCTGTGCAGACGCTAATATTGGAGGGCAGGCGGCGACAATACATAAAGTGCACCTTGAGAACAACTGGAAAATATGTTGCAATAGGATATTAATAGTTATTGTTTTCGATTATGTGTTTCAGGGAGAATGTGAAACATCTGTTTGAGTGTTTCTGTGAAGTGGTCAAACCACAACCGCAACCACAGTCAACAACGATGGCGGATCCGTGGATTATCCAAAAATTTCCAGAATCTTATAAAGATGAAGAAGTGTTAAAATCTGTTCCTAAATTTGCCTATCCTTGTGAATTCGACAAGTAAGTGGTACCAAAATTCAGCACTTTTATTTAACCAGTCTGTTAAAAACTCTTTTTGTTTCTGTGGTCATTTTTTACTTTCTCTTGCCTATATGAATATATAGGAAGGAAGTATTGTTTTCATGTCGATTTTAAGAAATCGAGTTTTCACTGGATCTACACGTTTTCAGACCCCCTGAACCCACACAAACATGTTTTTAGCAATTGGTCTATGTGTGTGTGTGTGTGTGTGTGTGTGTGTGTGTGTGTGTGTACACAAAATATCTCGAGAACGGAACATCGTACGAACTTAAAACTTGAAACTTAAGTTACATACCACTACCGGACCCGACACGAACATTTTCATCAAAATCGGTCGACCAGAAGTAGTAGTTTATTCATGTAATTTTTCACTTTTTTGCGATATTCTCAAAAACTGGTCCTACGATTTATTTAAAAATCGCCTGGTTTACTAAATTTTTTATGCTCTACAAGATAGGGTAGGCGCCATGTTTTCTGAAATTCTTGTTGAGGCTGTTTTGATGTAAAAAATAGTTTTTTTTAAGATTGCTGCTTTAATATGCATTTTAGCACAAAAATTTATATAATAAAAGTTGTAGAGAATTTAAAATTCTACAACTTTTATTTCAAACATTTTTTTGTATAACGCTTAGTTTAGCAGTAAATAGCGATTGTCTGTTTTTTCTCACGAAAACGTGTGAAAAATCGATTTTTTTAAGATTTTGGCTATAGAATGCATTTTACGACAAAAGTATATATAATTAATTTTATAGGAAATAAAAAGATCTACATCTTATATTTATAGCATTTTTCTCTACAGAGCCTAGTTTAGCGTGAAAGAATGATTTTCCATATTTTTAACCCAAACAGGTAGATTTTCATTTTTCGTCTTTCACTCATGATTAAAATAAGGTCATGTTTTTTGAGGTTAATTTTTTGTTTATTTCTAATGTTTTATTACTAATGTTAGGTTTATTGTTATTTATTTGCATTGGCAAGAGAAAGTTGTGTGAGTGTTTCACACCAGATTTTTTAAATTATAAGTACTTAAAGTACTTAAAACATCAGTCATGATATGATGTAGGCCTAACAATTTCATTTAGAAAAATACTATTGAAAGTATTTTGTTGTTACTTTTTAATCAGTGTGTACACATTTTGATATAATGCGCATGCTCAGTGAAGTCATTATTTGTTGACAGTAGGAGCAAACTAAGAAAGGCTGGACTTTAGATTATATTTTTCATTATTTACACTGGCAAGAGGAAGTCATGTGAGTGTTTTACAACTGATTTTGTTTTATTTTGTGATGTTACAGTTCTGTGGTACAACATTACTCATTTGTCTTGACCAATATTGATTCAAAATGGACTTTTGGGTTCTGCAGGCATGATCCGAAGTCAGATACAGCTCTCGTCTTGCTAAGTTTTCTACCATGGCATGAAACTTTCTACAAGTATGTTGTTAAATATTTTTTCTATATTTTTATTTTATCTTACAAAAGTATTATTAAAAATTAACTATAAAATTTTTACTTTCTCATGCCTATATGAATATATAGGAAGGAAAGTATTGTTTTCATGTCGATTTTAACAATTATACTCTTCACCGGACCCCCTGAACCCAAAACACGTGTTTTTAGCGATTGGTCTGTGTGTGTGTGTGTGTGTATACAGAATATCTCAAGAACGGAACATCGAACGAACTTGAAACTTAAGTTACATACCACTACTGGACCTGACAACGAACATTTTCATCAAAATCGGTCAACCAGAAGTAGTAGTTTATTTGTGTCATTTTTCACTTTTTTGCGATTTTCTCAAAAACTAGTCCTACGATTTTTTTAAAAATCGCCTGGTTCACTAAATTTTTTATTCTCTACAAGATAGGGTAGGCGCCGTGTTAGCTGAAATTCTTGGTGAGGGTGTTTTTACGTAAAAACGTTGTTTTTTTTTAAGATTAAGGCTTTAATATGTATTATAGTGCAAAAATTTATATAATAAAAAATGTAGAGAATTTAAAATTCTACAACTTTTATTTCCAATATTTTTTTGTATAACGCTTAGTTTAGCAGTAATTAACAATTTTCTGTTTTTTACTCACGAAAACGTGTGAAAAATAGTTTTTTTTAAGAATTCAGCCTTAGTATGCATTTTACGACAAAAGTGTATTTATAAAATCTATAGGAAATCAAAAAATCTACAACTTTTGTTTAAAGCATTTTTCTCTACAGAGCCTAGTTTAGAGTGAAAGAGTGATTTTCCGTATTTTTAAGCCAAACTGAGGTTGCTTTTCATTTCGCGTCTTTCACTCATGATTAAAATTAGGTTATGTTTTTACCG
This sequence comes from Catonia carolina, assembly GCA_035578175.1. Taxonomy (NCBI): domain Eukaryota; kingdom Metazoa; phylum Arthropoda; class Insecta; order Hemiptera; family Achilidae; genus Catonia; species Catonia carolina. The sequence continues at coordinate 103,107,564 of JAQMRL010000008.1, forward strand.
AGGATAGTTTTTTTTTTGTTTATTACTAATGTTACATTATATTTTTAATTATTTGCATTGGCAAGAGAAAGTTGTGCGAGGGTTTCACACCAGATTTTTGGTTGTTCTATTCTATAATATAAGGTGATTCAAAAAGAGCGCCGGTTTTGATATATCAAATTAAGAGATTTATTTTATTGAAAAACTGAAAATAAATACAGCAACAAGTTCATCTTACCTTCCGATTTCATGTATGAAAAATGATGTCATGCATGTGTCCTCCTCTACTGCGCTGGCACGCATCAACTCTGTCCATGAAATTGGATATTACTGCACGACAAGTTTCACCTATGTGGGACAAGTTTCCGTATGTGGGGTTTTCTAAACCCCACATACGGCAGTTCTGTTTATTAACAAAACCGTTTAAGTGGAAGTGCGCCTCATCACTGAAAATGATTTTGTTTGCGAAGGTGTCATCATCCTGCCGTTTTCTCAATACCCAGTCAACAAACTGTCGTCTCTTCTGGTGGTCTGCCACTTTCAAATGTTGCGTCAACTGAATTTTATACGGGTGATATTGGAGATCGTACCGAAGAATTCTCCGTACAGAAGAACATCTTAAACCCAATTGTTGAGAACGGCGACGTATTGATTTTGCTGGGCCAACAGCCACACTGTTACGAACCAACGCAACGTTCTGCTCAGTTTGGCCAGAATGACGACGTCCAGAACTTTTAATGTCGACTGTTGAACCCCCGTCTCAAAAAACTTTTTCATGAGCCTGCGAACTGTTGATTCATTCGATGGTTCATTACGTCCTAGAGTACCGCGAAGTCGCCTGACAGTAGCCGCATAACTCTCTCCACTCTGGTAAAATGTTTTGACGATTAACACTCGTTGCGCAATAGTAAACTTCTCCATGGTTAGACAGAGACTGCGAGAGTATTACACTGCGAACAAGAGAAACTACAACTGAATCGTCAATCGGAATGTTCTCCGAAATAGAAATGAGGTCAAATAATGTTGCCAACCGATAAACAAAACTTTACCAGCCGTTTAAAAACCGGCGCTCTTTTTAAATCACCCTATAGCATCATCTTTGCAATTTACTTTAGAACAAATTTCCATTGTGTTTTTAGGTCTTTGATCCTCTACAGGGTTTACTAAGTACAGTATAATACCGATTATCCGTGGTAATTGGGGGGATAACTATACCGGATAACCGGAAAACACGGATAATACAACCCAATCCGGTCGAGACCACCCACGTCATAAACAAACCACCAATTACGTGTATGTTTTATTCTACTGATTAATACATGTTAATACTATCGGATATCGGAAATAAATAAACAAATTGTATTGAAATAAAAATATTTACTGCATAAATTTATATAAGTCTTACCTTAAACTACGTACCAAAAAAAAATCACAAAAAAATCTGTTATTTTACTTTGTTTCATTTTATGCCGCAATATTTTTTCTTTCATTTTGCTTATATAACCACGAATATGTAAAATGTCCACGTAATCTGTGTCATCCTGATTTTCAATGAAAGTTAGTAATGTTTCGGCACCGGTTAAAGCTTCTTTGAAACTTATTTTAAGAGCTGGTAACGTGCTCGCCTCTCATCATGCGGTCTTGGGTTCGAATCCCACTCGGGCATGGCATTTTTTCATACGTTACAAAAAATTCATTTCATCCTTCACCGTCTGCATTAGCAGCAATTTGCAAAACAGTCGGACGTTAAACCAAAAAAAAAAACAAAAACATTTTTAGTGATTTCACGGTTAATCCAAAAACCCCGGTTAAACGATCCACGGAAAATCGGTACTCTACTGTAAATTGAGGAGTGAGGTGATTTTCCATTGCACACCTCACTCACCGAGTGGAAAGTTGTTCTTATCAGCATGCCAAGCCCTGCGAAATTCACCTACTTTCCACCCTGCAAATGATACCTTCACATCATTCATCTTGTCTGGCTACATAAAGGAATTCATTACTTTGTGTCTTTTATACCTGTACCTTTTCTGTTGTTATAGTCGATCTACTGTAAGAGTACATACTCCGCGCGAGGCAAGCGCCTGCCTATACGTTGTAAACAAAAGTTTTACAAAAGTTTTAAACGCGTATCTACCTCTCCGCCTGACAATATTATCTTGCACTACGTTCCATCATAAAAATACGAGGGCGAATCAAATATAAACGGTAATTTTGCTGTTGACTGTACCAAACACGTTCGGACCAGATGTGGCGGTGAGCAGTTGTTGTTTTGTTTAATAGGAGTGGGGGGAACAGCTTACTTCGCAGCATTGTTGCGTTCTGCCGTCAGTACAGCCATGACCGAGCGAGAGGTACATCCATCTGTTGCGCAACGAATCGTCATAAAATTTTCGGTCGGAGATCGCCGGGAGACTTCTGCATCGATTTCAAGAAGAAGGTGAAGATTTTTTGAGGCACATCGTCACATGTGATGAGACGTGGGTCCACCATTACACTCCCGAATCGAAAATGGCAAGTAAGGAGTGGCGAAGGAAGGATGAAGGCTGCACAGTGAAAGCCAAAACTCGTCTGTCAGCCGGAAAAATTCTTGCAACAATTTTTTTTTGACTCAAGGGGAGTTCTACTCATTGACTTTCTTCACGATCAACGAACAGTGAATGCGGCTTACTACTGCCAGGTGCTACAGTCGGCAAAAACCAGTTACCGAAACAAAAGACGAGGTGTGCCCATTAGAGATGTCATCCTTCTCCATGACAACGCAAGGCCTCACACCGCATTGTTGACAAGGGATAAATTGGAAGAAATGGGCTGGGAAACTCTCGAACACCCTCCTTACAGTCCAGACTTGTCCCCTTGTGACTACTTTTTGTTTGCGCCTCTGAAAGAATCACTTGGAGGGAAACGATTTGAAAGTAATGAAGATGTCGAGAAGCACGTGCGCGATTGGTTGACAACTCTCCCTCAATCTTTTTATGAACAGGTAATATTCAAGCTTCCAAATCGGTGGCAGAAGTGTGTAGATAATGCAGGAGACTATATTGAAAAATGTTGAAGGCATAGTTTTTGTATAATATTATTCAATAAATATAATTTTAAAAATTACCATTTATATTTGATTCGCCCTCGTATCTACATCCAGCTAAAATAAACATTATCCTTTAACCGTTTTCAATTATACCGTTCTGATTACTTGTAATTATTGTAGTGTCATAAAGCGACTCCTTAATTAATTATTTTAACCATTACATTTAACAAAATAATTCTCATCAACTTTTTAATGTTTACCGCTTTTATGTTTCAAAAACTCACATTCACTATCTTGTATGTTAACAAAACAGCTTACAAAACTTTTCATCTCACAAATAGTTACACATACACTTTACAGTTACACTAACAAATAGTTTTACAAAACTAAACTACTCTCTGTAGAGAAAAATGCTCTAAATAAAAGTTGTAGATCTTTAATTTCCTATAAATTTTATTATATACATTTTTGTCGTAAAATGCATACTAAGGCCTTTATCTTGAAAAAAATTGATTTTTCACACGTTTTTGTGAGAAAAAAAACAGAAAATCGCTAATTACCACTAAACTAAACATTATACAAAAAAATGTTTTGAATAAAAGTTGTAGGATTTGAAATTCTGTACATATTTTATTATATAAATTTTTGCGCTAAAATGCATTTTAAAGCCGTAATATTAAAAAAAACAATGTTTTTACGTGTAAACAGCCTCACCAAGAATTTCAGCAAACATGGTGCCTATCCTATTGTGTAGAGCATAAAAAATTTAATTAATGAGGCGATTTTTAAAAAAATCGTAGGACCAGTTTTTGAGAAAATTGCAAAAAGTGAAAAATTACACGAATAAACTACTACTTCCAATTGACCGATTTTGATGAAAATGTTTGTGTCGGGTCCGGTAGTGGTATGTAACTTAAGTTTCAAGTTCGTATGATGTTCCGTTCTCGAGATATTCTGTTCACATACACATACAGACCAATTGCTAAAAAACATGTTTTTTGGGTTCAGGGGGTCTGAAAACATGTAGATCCGGTGAAAACTCTATTTCGAAAATTGACATGAAAACAATAATTTCTTTCCTATATATTCATACAGGCAAGAGAAAGTAAAAAGGTCCTGATTTTATTGTATTTTTATTTTACTCCATTGTTTTCTTTACCTTTAATTCGGCCTCTTTTTACTAATTTAAATAAAATTACAAACATAAATCTTTATAATGCATCCTGCAGTTTTAAATATTTCTATTTCATATAATGAATTAATGCAATAATTTCACTAACCTTCTTTTTAAACTGCGTCACCTTTATTTTAATTTTTACTTACACGTGTTTCGGTGGATCCACCATCATCAGAGTAAATAACATAAAATTGAAACTAAAAACAATATTTATTAAAAATCTATAGAAGATGATACATCTTCAGTCACTTGTATAAAACTTGTTTTATACAATAAACTTTAAACAATATTTAAACAATATTTATTAAAAATCTATAGAAGATGATACATCTTCAGTCACTTGTATAAAACTTGTTTTATACAAGTGACTGAAGATGTATCATCTTCTATAGATTTTTAATAAATATTGTTTTTAGTTTCAATTTTATGTTATTTACTCTGATGATGGTGGATCCACCGAAACACGTGTAAGTAAAAATTAAAATAAAGGTGACGCAGTTTAAAAAGAAGGTTAGTGAAATTATTGCATTAATTCATTATATGAAATAGAAATTACAAACGCTGGTGATTTATTTATTTGGGTTCCTTGATTGACTAAACATTGGGATCTGCTGCTGTAACCGACCCCTCTGATGTTAGCAATAAGTTTGTGTGTAGTGCAGGTGTAATTGCTAGTTTTTATTATTATTATTAGCATAGGCATGTTGTTGGTGTTGTGTGTTGATAACATTCTCAGTAATTGGAACATTTTGCTTTGCTTAAAGATAAAATTAAAATTGTTCTTATTAGTATCGTTCAACATGTGTTGTAATCGTTAAACTGCATCAACATTTACGTAATTTCTATCCACATTTCCTGGTTTTTTTTTCATTGTTTCTTGATATTTTCAATGAAAACGTCTTAACAAGTTATGTAAAGTTGTTTTTGATTTTCATTCAAAGAATGTATGTTTGAACTAGGCTTCTCCAAAAAGTAAGTACCGTTTTGAAAAAAAAATATATAGAAATGCATTTTTTTTTTTAAATGAAAGAGCATACTTTAAAATTATTACATTCTCTTGCCTTTATAATAAAGGGTGATTCAAAAAGAGCGCCGGTTTTTAAACGGCTGGTAAATTTTTGTTTATCGGTTGGCAACATTGTTTGACCACATTTCTATTTTGGAGAACATTCCGATTGACGATTCAGTTGTAGTTTCTCTTGTTCGCAGTGTAGTACTCTCGCAGTCTGTGTCTAACCATGGAGAAGTTTACTATTGCGCAACGAGTGTTAATCGTCAAAACATTTTACCAGAGTGGAGAGAGTTATGCGGCTACTGTCAGGCGACTTCGTGGTACTCTAGGACGTAATGAAGCACCGAATGATTCAACAGTTCGCAGGCTCATGAAAAAGTTTTTTGAGACGGGTTCAACAGTCGACCTTAAAAGTTCTGGACGCCGTCGTTCTGGCCGAACTGAGCAGAACGTTGCGTTGGTTCGTGACAGTGTGGCTGTTAGCCCAGCAAAATCAATACGTCGCCGTTCTCAACAATTAGGTTTAAGATGTTCTTCTGTACGGAGAATTCTTCGGTACGATCTCCAATATCACCCATATAAAATTCAGTTGACGCAACATTTGAAAGTGGCAGACCACCAGAAGAGACGACAGTTTGTTGACTGGGTATCGAGAAAACGGCAGGATGATGACACCTTCGCAAACAAAATCATTTTCAGTGATGAGGCGCACTTCCACTTAAACGGTTTTGTTAATAAACAGAACTGCCGTATGTGGGGTTTAGAAAACCCTCGCGTGGTTAATGAAAGGGAAATGTATGCACAGCGAGTGACAGTTTGGTGCAGCTTTTGGTCGGGCGGTGTCATCGGCCCTTACTTTTTTGAAAATCAAGAAGGACAAGCCGTGACAGTAAATGGAGACTGATACCGTACGATGATTAGGGAGTTTTTGTGGCGTCATTTGGATGGAATGGACATTGACGAGTTGTGGTTTCAGCAGGATGGTGCCACCTGTCACGCTGCACGAGAAACAATGTTGTTGCTCCGTGAACGATTTCAGGATCGCATCATTTCTCGTAATTCCGACCATCAATGGCTACCAAGGTCGTGTGACTTGACGCCTTGTGACTTTCCTCTTTGGGGTCATCTGAAGTCATTGGTGCATGCCAATAAACCCCGAAATATCAATGAATTGAAGGAGGAAATTCGACGGGTTATCGGGCAAATGGAAGTCGAAACTTGTCGTGCAGTAATATCCAGTTTCATGGACAGAGTTGATGCGTGCCAGCGCAGTAGAGGAGGACACATGCATGACATTATTTTTCATACATGAAATCGGAAGGTAAGATGAACTTGTTGATGTATTTATTTTCAGTTTTTCAATAAAAGAAATCTCTTAATTTGATATATCAAAACCGGCGCTCTTTTTGAATCACCCTATAGATCCATGTGTGGTAGAGTCACGTGCAAAGCATTAGCTGCGTAACGAGCTCGACAGTGACTCGTCCAACGTGTTTATACAAGTTCTGAGGGGAGTGACCGCACCCACTCATTTGGGTTGTGGGTTCCTAGGTAGTGCTTCAAAGCCACTAGGCTGCTTAAATTCTTCCGGAATGGGCATAGCTAGCTGAGAAGTGTACAGATAAATACACATGTACAATCTGTCAATGTTTTGTAAGCGTAGTTCGCGCAGAAATGAGAAGTGAGTGAGGAGAATACTGCCGGCTGTAGAAGGGATGACATACGTTCGATGCATGCGTATGTGCGTGCGGGAATTGTCTCATTCTACTGAAGCTGTCGCAGAGAACAGATCGTAGCTCGAATGGTTGACTATTTTGTCTTATTGTCTGTGGTCGGTGGACTTTTGTGAAAAGCCCCCCAAGGAAATGTCAACCCTTCCACCATGTTGGAGGTCGCTCTTTTAGGAAGAAGAGGCTCCCGTAGGCCTAGACCATATAAACCTACGATACGGTACGTTATGCATTCCAGCAAGTCGGCTGTGAATTCCCCTCTCTACTGCTGTACTACTCACACCATTATTTCTCCCTTCATCGTACCTCAACCAAATCCGTCTACTGCGCATATGCTTACATAACTTTGAAGGCCTGTACAGTCCAGCCTCTCTTAATTTGCTCCTAATGTAAACAAATAATGACATCACTGAGCATCCGCATTATATCAAAATGTGTACACGCTGATTAAAAAGTAACAACAAAATACTTTCAAAAGTATTTAAATACAACAATACTTTTAAAAGTATTTTTCTAAATTAAATTGTTAGGCCTACATCAAATCATGACTGATGTTTTTAGTACTTTAAGTACTTTATCATTTAAAAAATCTGGTGTGAAACACTCACACAACTTTCTCTTGCCAATGCAAATAATTAACAATAATCCTAACATTAGTAATAAAAACAAAAAACTATCCTCGATAAATATGACCTAATTTTACTCATGAGTGAAAGACGCAAAATGAAAATCGACCTCAGTTTGGCTTAAAAATACAGAAAATCACTCTTTCACACTAAACTAGGCTCTGTAGAAAAAAATGCTTTAAATAAAAGTTGTAGATCTTTTTATTTCCTATGAAATTAATTATATACACTTTTGTCGTAAAATGCATACTAAGTTCGAAATCCTAAAAAAAATAGATTTTTCACACGTTTTCATGAGAAAAAACAGAAAATCGCTAATTACTGCTAAACTAAGCGTTATACAAAAAAATGTTTGAAATAAAAGTTGTAGGTTTTAAAATTCTCTACAACTTATAGGCCAACATTAATAATGGAGCCGTAATCTTAAAAAAACTATTTCTTTACATGAATACAGCCTCACCAAGAATTTCAGCAAACATGGCGCCTACCCTATCTTATAGAGAATAAAAAATTGAATAAACCAGGCGATTTTAAAAAACAATCGTAGGACCAGTTTTTGAGAAAATTGCAAAAAAGTGAAAAATTACACGAATAAACTACTACTTCCGGTTGATTGATTTTGATGAAAGTGTTCGTGTTGGGTCCGGTAAGGGTATGTAACTTAAGTTTCAAGTTCATACGATGTTCCGTTCTTGAGATATTTTGTATACACACACACACACACAGACCAATCGCTAAAAACATGTTTTTTGGGTTCAGGAGGTCTGAAAACGTATAGATCCGGTGAAAACTCGATTTCGAAAAATCGACATGAAAACAATACTTTCCTTCCTATGTATTCATATAGGCAAGAGAAAGTAAAAACAGTTAACTTGATAGGAATAGGACATCCTGTAAAGTCACAGACTCTAGCGTGCACCCTGTAGTAGCTGGCTTTGGTTTGTTGACAGTAGGAGCAAACTAACAACGGCTGAATATAGTACAGAGTGATATTTTAGTCCTGTTACCCAATTGTTAATGTCTGGTAATATTTTTCCAAAAAAAAATAAATTTTCTTTTGTGACTAAGTTGGTAGCCCTACTCAACCAGTATGGATATGGCAGTGTGAGTTGATTCTTCTTGAGCTGTGTAAAATTTTGTGCCATTTCCGGTCGTGCTACGAACAGAATGTCTTTTATCCTAAAACAATCTCTTGTTTTAATCTGGAGGCTGAAGCTCTAGAACTAATCATATGTGATACGGATACAATTTCAAATTTTTAGCAGCTTTCTGAGCACTCGAACATGACAAATCAACATGCGAGGAAAGTTTTTGTAAACTTTTCCATGGAGAATTGAGTAATCTTGTTTTCACATTATCTTAACGTCATCTGTCAAGAGAGTTGGTCGACCACTACGTTTTCTGCTGCAAACAATACCTGCCTCTAAAAATCAGTTAGTTAGGCTAGAAATTGACTAGAATAGAGTGGAGGAACACCAAAAAATTTAATTTGAAATGATTCTTTTACACTCGCATACGATTTTGTAGCAAAATATTGTTCAAGAATGAAAACCCGTTGTTCTAGGGTAAAAGACATTCTGTTCGTAACACAACTGGAAACAGCACAAAATTTTACGCAACTCAAGGAGAATCAACTCAAACTGTCGTATCTATACCGGTTGAGTAGGGCTACCAACTTTGTGTCACAAAACAAAATATCCCTTTCTTTGAAAAAAATTACCAGACATTAACAATTGGGTAACAGGACTAAAAAATCACCCGGGTACTATACATTAGTTACGAAAACTGAATGCTTTTATTGTTTTGATTTTGTTGCAGGTTGTTGAATCATATATCGGAACTGACGCACGGTCCGAACATGGACGAGTTGTGGTATTTCTTGGAGAAAGTCTACCAGAGCAAAATTCCTGACCCATCTACCACCTTACAAGTCACTTTCAACAAAAACCAAAGTGTACGTTTGCTCTACAATTTACTCTTATCTATGTTTTCTATATTTATATTTTTATGTTTTGTTTTTTCATGTATACAGGGTGGACCAGGATTAAAGAAAATATTTTAACAGGTGATTGTAGACCTAAAAACGAGACAAAAAGTCATATAAACATATCTCTGAAAATGCTTCGTTAGCAAGATAAGTCTAGCGAAAGATTTCGACCAGATTTCCACTCCGAGGATTAAATGAAACCGGATTGAACCAATTAGAACGGTAATTAAGACAAACATTTGATCGTTTCATATGAATTTTGACTTGAAAAATTGATTAAACTAGGTTCCAGAACTGTAAGTCCTTTAGTTTGTAAAATAACTTGCTTAAAACACAAAAATTTACTGTCAAAAAACCCGTGTTTACGTTTGAGGCGCTATAATTCCATTACATGGCTAACAAATGCATAAAATCCATGAACAACAATTATTGTAGAAACGGTCAAATGTTTGTCTTAATTACCGTTCTTATTGGTTCAATCCGGTTTCATTTAATCCTCAAAGTGGAAATCTTTCACTAGACTTATCTCGCTAACGAAGCATTTTCAGACCTATGTTTATATGAACTTTTTGTCTTATTTTTAGGTCTACAATCACCTGTTAAAATGTTTTTTTCCTCCTGGTCCACCCTGTATTTAAAAATATTTTTCATTCTGCTTCTTATACTTTTTACTTTCTCTTTGCCTATATGAATATATAAGAAGGAAAGTATTGTTTTCATGTCGATTTTAACAAATACACTCTTCACGCACTGTACACCTAAACAGACCCCCTCAACCCACACAAATATGTTTTTAGCGATTGGTTTGTGTGTGTGTGTGTGTGAACAGAATATCTCAAGAACGGAACATAGTACGAACTTGAAACTTTAAACTTATGTTACATACCACTATCAGACCCGACATGAACATTTTCATAAAAATGGGTCAACCAGAAATGGTAGTTAATTCGTGTAATTTTTCACTTTTTTGCGATTTTCTCAAAAACTGGTCCTACAATTTTTTTAAAAATCGCCTGGTTTACTTAATTTTATATTCTCTACAACATAGGGTAGGCGTTATGTTTGCTGAAATTCTTGGTGAGTCTGTTTTCACGTAAAAAAATTGTATTTTTAATAAGATTACAGCTTTAATATGCATTTTAGTGCAAAAATTTATACAACAAAAAATTTAGAAAATTTAAAATCCTACAACTTTTATTTCAAACATTTTTTTGTATAACGCTTAGTTTAGCGGTAATTAGCAATTTTTTGTTTATTTCTCATGAAATCGTGTGAAAAATCAATTTTTTTAGGATTTCGGCCTTAGTATGCATTTTACAAAGTGTATATAATCAAATTTATAGAAAATTAAAATATCTTCAATTTTTATTTAAAGCATTTTTCTGTACAGAGCCTAGTTTAGCGTGAAAAAGTGATTTTCCGTATTTTTAAGCCAAACTGAGGTCGATTTTTGTTTTGTTTCTTTCACTTATGATTAAAATTAGGTTATGTTTTTTGAGGTTATTTTTTTGTTTATTTCTAATATTTTATTACTAATATTAGGTTATACTGGTCATTATTTGCATTGGCAAGAGAAAGTTGTGTGAGTGTTTCACACCAGATTTTTTAAGATTGCGACCTTAGGTTGCATTTTATGACAAAATTGTATATAATAATAGTTGTAGGATAGTTAATAAAAAGCTATAGCCTGGTTTTCGTAAGGAGAGCGTTGGGCAAAACGTGCGTCTGCATTAGTATAGTCTTGTATGTACTGCAATACAAGTGTAGCGTACGTAATCAACAATGGAACAGCATGCCTACAAAATACGAGGGCAGTCCAGAAAGTGTGTCACGTTTTGCGTTGTAGCCGCTAGGGGCGGAGCTATCGCGGCCATGTTTGTGCCGCGGCATTTCTCCGTTCAGTGGCTATCCAGCCGTGCTAGCGAGAGATCTGTGTCGCTCTTTGCTGTTTTTCAACAACAATTTAAAATGTGTGCCGCAATTCAAAATCCCACCAGTTGTGAAGTACGGTCGGTAATTCTTCTTATCGATTTCTTGGAACGTGGCACAACAACAACCTCTGCGAGGTATTGTGAAACACTTGAAAAGTTAAGAAAAACGATCCAAACAAGCGCAGAGAAAAGTTGACTGGAAAAATTCTCTTTCTGTATGACACACACGGCAAATCGAACACGAGAAGTACTGGATGCTTTCAAATGGGAGGTTTTCCCACATCCGCCATACAGTACAGACCTTGCGCCCAGCGATTATCACTTGTTCCCGACAATGAAGACATGGCTTACGACGCAGCGCTTTGACGACGACGCGGAGCTGCAGGAGGGTGTGACTAACTGGTTAAAATCACAGACGGTAGACTTTTATGACGCCGGCATTTCAAAATTAGTTCACCGCTATGATAAGTGTCTTAATTTGTTTGGTGATTATGTAGAAAAATAGCATTTTAGTTGCACTTTCAAATGTATATAATAATATGTTTTTCTTGTACTTAGTTTTTTTTTTTATATCAAAACGTGACAGACTTTCTGGACTGCCCTCGTACAATGGTGTGTCAATTTTCAACAACACTGACTGTACATCTAACTCTAGGTCGGAGGGGTATGCGGGGTCGAAAGCAAGTATGCACGCGCGTAGTTGAGCTGGCCTTTACTTCTTTTATTTTGAAGCATTTTTTTCCACATAGCCTACTTTTGAGACAATTTATTACAGATTTCTGTGTTTTTAAGATCTACCAGAGGTTGATTTTCATTTTATGTCATTCACTCGTGATTAAAGTTAGGTTATATTTTTATTATTTTACATTGTTGTTCATTATCTACATTTGCAAGAGAAAGTGTTGTGGGTGTTTTAAACCAGATCTATTTTTACTTTCTCTTGCCTATATGAATATATAGGAAGGAAAGTATTGTTTTCATGTCGATTTTAACAAATCGAGTTTTCACCGGATCTACACGTTTTCAGACCCACTGAACCCAAAAACCATGTTTTTAGCAATTGGTCTGTGTGTGAACAGAATATCTCAAGAACGGAACATTGTACGAACTTGAAACTTAAAACTTACGTAAGATACGACTACCGGGTCCGACACGAACATTTTCATTAAAATCGGTCAACCGGAAGTAGTAGTTTATTCATAAGTAGATGTATTTATTCATAATAATAGTTTAGAGCATGTAGAAACAGTGAAGTTCCTGGGCGTATCTCTAGATAGATCTTTGTCTTGGGACTTCTATATCAATCAAGTTTGTAGTAAAATATCATCTGGGGTATTTGCACTAAAACAAATTGCCAGATTAAATGATAAAAAATTACTAATGGCAGCTTATCATGGCCTCATTCTATCTCATATCCGTTATGGTATTTTAGTATGGGGTAATTCTAGCATGGGTAATACAAATAGGGTTTTTAAAATTCAAAAGAAAGCTATTAGGTGTATGGTGGGAGCTAACCAGCTAACCTCATCCACACCACCATTTAAGGAGCTTAAATTGCTTACAGTTCCCTCCCTCTACATTTTTGCGGTGATTATGTATGTTAGGCAAAATAATTTTATGCAGAATTTCAATGTTCACAATCATAACACGAGAAACAGGAATAATTATTATTTCACAAAATTAATTATGATTAATAATAATAAGTATTATTATTATTATTATTATCACAAAATTGTTTGAACAAAAACCTACTTATGCAGGGAGAAAATTCATGAATAAATTACCCCAATCTTTAAAGTGTTGTGAGGATTTGAATTCCTTTAAAAAAAATCTGAAAAATTACTTGATCAGTAAAATTTTTTATAGCGTACAAGAATTTCTTTCTTAATAGTAGTGATACATTGTGTGATTCTTATATGTATTTCAGGTGTTATATCTGACGACATGTCCTATACTCCTCCTGGAGTCTCCAGGGCGCAAAAAAAAAAAGAAAAAAAGTTTACTCGTGTAATTTTTCCCTTTTTTGCGATGTCCTCAAAAACCGGTCCTACAATTTTTTCTAAAATCACCTGGTTTACGAAATCTTTTATGCTCTACAAGATAGGGTAGGCGCTATGTTTGCTGAAATTCTTGGTGAGGCTGTTTTCACGTAAAAAACTTTTGTTTTTAGATTGCGACTTTAATATGCATTTTAGCGCAAAAATGTATGTAATAAAAGTTGTAGAGAATTTAAAATCCTACAAGTTTTATTTCAAACATTTTTTGTATAACGCTTAATTTAGCGGTAATTAGCAATTTTCTGTTTTTTGTCACAAAAACATGTGAAAAATCGATTTTTTTTAAGATTTTGGCCTGGGTCCCATCAGGGGAGATGGGCCACACCGAGATCTTCAAAGAGATTGAGGGGATGGGTGTGGTAGGTGGTCCTCGGGACCATATGAACAGAGCGTACGACTTCTCCGACACACTGAGGGTGGAAATTTTTGATCGTCAGGAGTTGGCGGAGGGACAGCCAGTGATACCGGAAGGGGCTACCGTTTGGTATACTGACGGCTCAGTGATGAGCGGAAGAGCGGGATTGGGGGCCTGGGGGGCCGGGGGAAAGATTTCCCTGGCCCTTGGGTGTAACACAACCATCTTCCAAGCTGAAATATTGGCCATTAAGGTCTGTGCGGAGAGGTGTATTGAAAGGCGCCTCAGTGGGTCGCACATTTATATTTTGTCCGATAGTCAGGCGGCCATCAAGGCTTTGAGTTCTTGTACTTTTGAGTCGCGATTGGCCTATGATTGTCAGGAAGTTTTGAATGCCGTGGCCAAGCGTAACGTGGTGACGCTGCGTTGGGTGCCGGGGCACCAGGGAGTGCCTGGAAATGAGAGAGCGGATGCCTTAGCAAAGAAAGGTGCAGCCTCTCACTTCATAGGCCCAGAGCCATTCTGTGGAATTGGTGAAGGCTATTATAGAGGTATAGTTAGGGCCTGGGAGGAGGAGGCTAAAACCTCCTATTGGGAGAAGGTGCCAGGCTGTGAACAGGCAAAGAAATTCATTGCCTATTCCAGCAGGAAGGCTGGGATATATAATAGACTAGGAAGACAGGACTTGAGGAGGGTAGTGGGACTGATGACTGGTCATTGTAATCTTGGGTATCATTTATCCAAGATAGGAGTTGCTGAAGAGAGCCTGTGTAGATTCTGTCATGAGGCAGAAGAGAAGGCTGAGCATATTTTATGCAGTTGCAAAGTGGTTGGCTGCAAAAGAAGAGCGCTGATGGGTAAGGACGTGTTAACACCTTCTCAGGTAAGTGCACTAGATCCTAGGCAGATCCTGCGCTTTATTGAAAGTGTGGGTCTTGCATAAATAAGGAATAGGGGCAATCATAAAAGATCTTTTAGGTCGCGGTGAGGAGGGGCTGCAGAAGCCTAAACGCCCTGGTTGTAAAGTAAAGTAAAGTAAAAAAAGATTTTGGCCTTAGTATGCATTTTATGACAAAAAAGTATACAATTGAATTTATAGAAAACTAAAAGATCTACAACTTTTATTTAGAGCATTTTTCTCTACAGAGCCTAGTTTAGTGTGAACGAGTGATTTTCCGTATTTTTAAGCCAAACTAAAGTCGATTTTCATTTTGCGTCTTTAACTTATGATTAAAATCAGGTTATGTTTATTGAGGTCTGTTTTTATTTGTTTCTTATGTTTTATTACTAATGATAGGTTTATTGTTAATTATTTGCGTTGGCAAGAGAAAGTTGTGTGAGTGTTTCACACCAGATTTTTTATTTTGCCGGCCACATTGGCGTAGTTGGTGGCGGTGCTCGCCTCTCATCATGCGGTCTTTTGGGTTCGAATTCCATCCATTCAGGCACGGCATATTTTCATACGTTACAAAAATCATTTCATGCTTCACCATCTGCATTAGCAGTAATTGCAGAACAGTCAAACGTTAAACAAAAACAATAAATTAATTAATTATTTTGTTTATTTTGTATTTTTCAGACATTCAGTTGCCAGGGGCCTAAACCATTCCAATTACCTAGTATACCTGAAAATGTAAGTTTTTGTTCTCTAAAATAAGTATTGCACTATACGAGGCGTATTTTTTAAAGTAAGGGCCGTTTGAAAATAAAATAAAAATAAAAGGAAATTTGCAAAAACTAATTTTATTTTCGGAATCTACATACTTTTATCTATTTTTCTACATAGTTTCCAAGTTTTTGTAAACACTTATCATATCGCTCAACTATATGGGCTTATGTGAGCATCATTTTGCCAATGGTCACATATGCAGCGTTTGTATGGTGGCCAAGAACTAATCTGAGGACGGCGCAGGATCGGCTGAAGAAGCTACAGAGACTGGCCTGCCTGGGGATATGTGGTGCTATGGGCACCTGCCCGACGGCTGCGATGGAGGCGATGCTTGATTTGCCTCCTCTTCACATTCAAGTGAAGAAAGAGGCGATAAGAACTGCCTTGAGGCTTGAGGGCAAGATAGGGGTCCCATCAAAGGAGATGGGCCACACCAGGATCTTCAAAGTGATTGAGGGGATGGGTGTGGTGGGTGGTCCTCGGGACCGTATGAACAAAACATACGACTTCTCCGACACTCTGAAGGTGGAAATTTTCGATCGGCAGGAGTGGGCGGAGGAACAACCAGGTATACCGGAAGGAGGTACCGTTTGGTATACTGACGGCTCAGTGATGAGCGGAAGAGCGGGATTGGGGGTCTGGGGGGCTGGTGGGAAGATTTCCATGGCCCTTGGATGTACCATAACCATCTTCCAAGCAGAAATATTGGCCATAAAGGTCTGTGCGGAGAGGTGCATTGAGAGGCGCCTCAAGGGGTCGCACATTTTTATTCTTTCCGATAGTCAGGCGGCCATCAAGGCTCTGAGTTCTTGTACTTTTGAGTCGAGGTTGGCCTACGACTGTCGGGAAGTTTTGAATGCCGTGGCAAGGCGTAACGTTGTGACGCTGCGTTGGGTGCCGGGGCACCAGGGAGTGTCTGGAAACGAGAGAGCGGATGCCTTAGCTAAGAAGGGTGCAGCCTCTCACTTCATAGGCCCAGAGCCATTCTGTGGAATTGGGGAGGGCTACTATAGAAGTATAGTTAGGGCCTGGGTAGAGGAGGCTAAAACCTCCTATTGGAAGAAGGTGCCAGGCTGTGTACAGGCAAAGAAATTTATTGCCTATTCCAGCAAGAAGGCTGGAATATATAATAGACTAGGAAGGCAGGACTTGAGGAGGGTAGTGGGCCTGATGACTGGTCACTGTAATCTTGGGTATCATCTATCCAAGATAGGAATTGCTGGAGACAGCCTATGTAGATTCTGTCATGAGGCAGAAGAGAAGGCTGAGCATATTTTATGCAGCTGCGAAGTGGTTGGCTGCAAAAGAAGAGCGCTGATGGGTGAGGATGTGTTGACACCCTCCCAGGTAAGTGCACTAGATCCCAGGCAGATCCTGCGCTTTATTGAAAGTGTGGGTCTGGCCTAAATAAGGGATGGGGGCAATCACAAAAGATCTTTTAGGTCGCGGTGAGGAGAGGCTGTTTTGGCCTGAACGCCCTGATGGTAATAATAATAATAATAATAATAATATCGCTCAACTAAATTTTGGAAACCTTCTTCATAAAAACTTGCCGCCTGCTGTGATAACCAAGAATTCACGGCCGTTTTCAACTTGTCATCGTCATAACGGCTGCCGCCCAAGTGATGTTTCAGATGACGGAAGAGATGAAAGTCGCTCGGCGCAAAGTCAGGGCTGTAGGGTGGATGGTCCAAAACTTCCCAGCCAAAAGAGTCCAATGCAGCTCAGGTCTGAGCGGCAGTGTGAGGCCTTGCATTATCGTGCAGAAACAAAATTCCTTTTGTGAGCATGCCACGTCTCTTGTTTTGAATTGCTCTGCGCAGCTTCCTCAGGGTTTGGCAGTAGGCTTCTGCATTTATTGTCGTTCCTCGTTCCATAAAGTTGACCAGCAAAACACCATGCCTATCCCAAAACACGGACGCCATGATCTTGCGCTGTGACGAAGTCTTTTTGGCTTTGATCTTTACAGGAGAGTGCGTGTGTCTCCATTCCATGCTTTGTTGTTTCGATTCGGGAGTGAAATGCGAAATCCACGTTTCGTCTCCAGTTAGGATCCGACTCAGCATGTTGTCACCATTTTTGTCATAACGTGTCAGAAAATTCAAGGAACTCTCGAGTCTTTTGAACTCTCTCGAGCGGCCTCACACTGCCGCTCAGACCTGAGCTGCATTGGACTCTTTTGGCTGGGAAGTTTTGGACCACCCACCCTACAGCCCTGACCTTGCGCCGAGCGACTTTCATCTCTTCCGTCATCTGAAACATCACTTGGGCGGCAGCCGTTATGACGATGACGACGAATTGAAAACGGCCGTGAATTCTTGGTTATCACAGTAGGTGGCAAGTTTTTATGAAAAAGGTTTCCAAAATTTAGTTGTGCGATATGATAAGTGTTTACAAAAACTTGGAAACTATGTAGAAAAATAGATAAAAGTATGTAGATTCCGAAAATAAAATTAGTTTTTGCAAATTTCCTTTTATTTTTATTTTATTTTCAAACGGCCCTTACTTTAAAAATACGCCTCGTATATTGTTTCAAGTTAAATTTGCTGCTTTTAAATGACTCACTGTTTATCGTGATCTCAAAAATAGAGAGATTAAATTGATCCTGACCTTATTCTGAAGAATTTAAAAAAAATTATCAATAAATTATATTATCCCATCGTGTTGGTCTAGTGGTAAAGTCGTCACCATTAGTCAGCTGTTTCGCAGCTGATTTTTGGAGCTATTGTTCCTTGGTTCAAATCCTAGTAAAGGTAAGTTACTTGTACTGCTTGAGTCCCAGCTCCATACGCAGGGTGACAGACGCACATAAAACGCACATTCTTAACTGCATAAAATATTAACTAATATTTAGGTTGGGAGTAACAGCTGATCATTTATCAGCTGTTACTCCCAACCTAATATTTTATGCAGTTAAGAATGTGCGTTTTACTAATATTTTTAAAACTACGTTTATTAATTAATATTTAGGTTGGGAGTAACAGCTGATCATTTATCAGCTGTTACTCCCAACCTAATATTTTATGCAGTTAAGAATGTGCGTTTTACTAATATTTTTAAAACTACGTTTATTAATTAATATTTAGGTTGGGAGTAACAGCTGATCATTTATCAGCTGTTACTCCCAACCTAATATTTTATGCAGTTAAGAATGTGGGTTTTACGTGTGTCTGTTTTGATTTTAAATAAAGCGAAATTTCAATATCTATTATTCATTTTTTCCTGAGTAATTCACATGAATCTTTTCAGAACTAAATTTTCTACAAATTTATTCAAGAAAAACTACACCTTTATTTACATTTATGGAAGTAATCTTACGTTAAACACAAAAATGTGTTATTTCTTTGCCCCAATTCTTGTGTTTTATGTAAGATATCTCTAAAGGTATTGCATTTACAGCTCTGGAACCAATTTTATTCAATTTTTCACATTAAAAAACATAAGAAACGATCGTATTTATATCTTTGTATCTACCATTTAACATTTTTATATGGCCTTACTTCACCGAGGGTACAGAGTTCTAGGTGAAATTTTTCGCTAGCTGTAACTCGCTAACTAAGCGTTTTCAGGCATACATTTATATGAAGTTTTTTTCTTATTTTTAGCTATAGAATGAGATCCCAAGAGATTGTCATATAGTTTTGAATCACCCTGTGTAATAATATTATAATAATTATTATTATAATATTATTATATAATTATTATATTATATAATATATTGTATAATGGTTTTTTTGTTGCAGCGTAATCTGACCGAGTATTACAACGCGGTGGACAGCAACAATATGGTGATAATATTCGCGTCGATGCTCTACGAAAGGCGGATTATATTCACGTCGAAAAAGTTGTACAGGTTATCGGCGTGTGTCCAATCGGCGAATGCGATTATATACCCGATGAACTGGCAACACATATTCATTCCCGTTCTGCCCGAACAACTCGTCGATTATCTTCTCGCTCCAATGCCTTATCTTATCGGCGTACCTCATCACCTGTTACAGGTATCTACAGTTGTTACTTTATCTTCTTCTTCTTCTTCGTTACTCGTTACGCTTCTTCTCCTCTTCCTCTTCCCTTCCGTCCCATCTTTCTCCTTCTTCCAATGCTGGCCGCATCGGCGTAGTTGGTAACGTGCTCGTCTCTCATCATGCGATCTTGGGTTTGAATCCCATTCAGGCACAGCAAATTTTCATACGTTACAAAAAAAATAATTTCATCCTTCACCGTCTGAATTAGCAGTAACTGCAGAACAGTCGGGCATTAAACACAAAAAAAAATCTGGTGTGAAACACTAACACAACTTTCTGTTGCCAATGCAAAATAATTAACTATAAACCTAACATTATTAATAAAACATTAGAAATAAACAACAAAACTAACCTCAATAAACATAACCTTATTTTAATCATGAGTGAAAGACGTAAAATGAAAATCGACCTCAGTTTTGCTTAAAAATACAGAAAATCACTTTCACACTGAACTAGGCTCTGTAGAGAAAAATGCTTTAAATAAAAGTTGTAGATCTTTTTATTTCCTATAAAATTTATTTATAGACTTATGTTATAAAATGCATTCTACAGCCGAAATCTTAAAAAAATCAATTTTTCACACTTTTTCGTGAGAAAAAACAGAAAATTGCTAATTACCGCTAAACTAAGTGTTATACAAAAAATTGTTTAAAATAAAAGTTGTAGAATTTTAAATTCTCTACAAATTTTATAATATGTACATTTTTGCGCCCGATTTTGTACCCGATGAACTGGCAACACATATTCATTCCCGTTCTGCCCGAACAACTCGTTGATTATCTTCTCGCTCCAATGCCTTATCTTATCGGCGTACCTCATCACCTAATACAGGTATCTATAGTTCAGCCTCTCTTAGTTTGCTCCTAATGTAAACAAATAATGACGTCACTGAACATGCGCATTATATCAAAATGTGTACACGCTGATTAAAAAGTAACAACAAAATACTTTCAAAAGTATTTAAATACAACAATACTTTTAAAAGTATTTTTATAAATGAAATTGTTAGGCCTACTATGATGTAGTTCTAAAAATATCAGTAATGATATGTCATTACTGATGTTTTTAGAACTTTTAAGTACTTATAATTTAAAACATAGTTAACTTAATAGGAATACGACATCCGTAAAGTGGCAGATTCTAGCGTGCACCCTGGAGTAGGTAACTTTTGTTTGTTGACAGTAGGAGCAAACTAACAACAACTCAATTGTGCAGTTGTTACTTTATCTTCTTCTTCATTACTCGTTAAGCTTCTCCTCCTCTTCCTCCTCCCTTCCTTCCCATCTTTCTCCTTCTTCCAATGCCGGCCGCATCGGCGTAGTTGGTAACGTGCTCGCCTCTCATAATGCGGTCTTGGGTTCGAATCCCATTCAGGCACGGCATATTTTCATACGTTACAAAAAAATAATTTCATCCTTCACTGTCTGCATTAGCAGTAACTGCAGAACAGTCGGGTGTTACACACACAAAAAAAAAATCTATAACTTTGTATATTATTTAAAATTATTAAATAATTATTTAAATTATTATTAAATAAAAAAAGTTGTAGAACTGTTTGAAATAAAAGTTGTAGGTTTTTAAATTTTCTACAACTTTGGTTACACACTTTTACGCTAAAATGCATATTAAGGCTGCAATCTTAAAAAAAACCATTATTTTCTATGAGGGAACAGCCTTCCCAAGAATTTCAGCAGACATGGCGTCTACCACATCTTGTAGAGCATAAAAAATGTAGTAAACGAGGTGACTTTTAAAAGAATGTACGAGGTGTGTTCAAAAAGTAACGGGAATTTTTAAATTTCGCGGGTTTGGATAGGCCGATTGTAAAGTTTTTTTTTTATTATGTTGGTACACATGCCCCTGACGTACGATAAAATTTTCAACAATATTCATTGCTTAGTTCTGAAGTGGAAGCCGCTAAGGTTAGACGTGTTTTTCGAGCACGGCTATTTTTGTTTGTTAAAAAAAATGGATCAAAGAATTTGTATTAAATTTTGCGTGAAAAATGAAATAAAGTGTAATAAAGTGTGTGAAATGTTAATAAAGGCACATGGTGAGTCTGCTATGAGTAAAACAAGGATTTGTGAGTGGTATAAGCGTTTCCAAGATGGCCGCGAAAACGTTGAAGATGACGAATGACCCGGACGTCCAAGCACATCAACAACCGATGAAAACGTGAAAAAAGTGAAAGAAATGGTTATGAACGATCGCCGAATCACAATCAGAGAAGTCAGTGATGATGTTGGCATATTGATTGGCTCATGCCTTGAAATTTTTTCGGATGTTTTGGGTATGAAACGTGTGGCAGCAAAATTTGTTCCAAAATTGTTGAATTTCGAATAAAAACAGCGGCGAATGGAAGTTGCTCAGGAGTCACTAAATGAAGTCGACAACAATGCGGATCTACTCAAACGTGTTATAACAGGTGACGAAACATGGGTTTACGGATACAATGTCGAAACTAAGGCTCAATCGTCCCAGTGGAGGCATTCTGGATCGCCAAGACCGAAAAAGGTTCAACAAGTGCGGTCGAATGTGAAGGTTATGCTCACTGTGTTCTTCGATTTTAATGGCATAGTGCATCATGAATTCTTGCCACAAGGTCAAACAATCAATAAGGAGTACTACCTACAAGTTCAACGCCGTTTGCGTGAAGCAATCCGAAAAAAACGCCCGGATTTGTGGCAAAACAATTCATGGCTTTTGCACCACGATAATGCACCTGCTTACACTTCATTGCTTGTTCGTGAATTTTTGGCCAAAAACAAAACTGTAACGATGCCCCAGCCTCCATATTCATCAGACATGGCTCCATGTGACTTTTTTCTATTTCCAAAAATAAAGAGAACATTAAAAGGCCGTCGTTTTACAAGCATAGATGACATTAAAAGCGAATCGGTGAAAGAGCTAAAAGCTATCACAAAGATCGAGTTTCAGAAGTGTTTCGAGGATTGGAAAAAGCGTTGGCACAAGTGTATTGCATGCGAAGGGGACTACTTTGAAGGCGACAATATTAATGTAGATGAATAAATAAATATTTTTTTCAAAAAACGAAAATTCCCGTTATTTTTTGAACGAACCTCGTATCTAGCTGTTTTTGAGAAAATTTCAAAAAAGTACACAAATAAACTACTACTTTCAGTTGACCGATTTTGATGAAAATGTTCATGTCAGGTCATCTAGTAGTACCTAATTTAAGTTTCAAATTTCAACTTCGTACGATGTTCCTTTCTTGAGATATTCTGTTCACGCTCATACACAAAACATGTTTTTAAGTGCTAAAAACATGTTTTTTGGGTTCAGGGGGTCGGAAAACAAGTATATCTGGTGATTTTGAAAAATCGACTTGAAAACAATACTTTCCGTACTATAATATTCATATAGGCAAGAGAAAGTAATAATAACTTAAAGTAATATATAACTAAAACATAACAGACAGGCGGAGTGTTAAATTATTTACACTCAATCTGTTGTTGCAGGGCTAAAATAAATAGTTGTGTTTCTTATCACATGGTCAGCCAATTAAATGACTGAATCATATAAGAAGAGAAGAGGTAGAGGTGTACTGCGACACTAATCAGAGTTACCTTCTCTGAAAGTAATGAATTTCATTATACAGTTGGACCATGTGGTGAATGAAGTGAATTTGTCATTTACAGAGTGGAAATATGTGCTTTTCAGAGGGCCCGGCATGCTGATAAGCGTACTTTTTCACTCAGTGATTTGTGGCAATGCTAAACCACCTCACTCCTTGTTTTACTTAGTAAAACCTCTAGAGGTTCAAACCAGCCTTTCGGCTGTTGACGTAAACAACAACAACATAGGCAAGAGAAAGTAAAAATAATAATAATAATAATAATAAATGTTTTTCTCGTAAGGATTTGAGAAAGATTTGTTGAACGTAATGAATTAATTATTGATTGCCGGTTTGTTTGTTTGCGATTGTTTCAGAAAGTGCGTAGAAGCGATATGGGTGAAGTGGTGATCCTGGATGCCGATAATAACACGATAGAAACGCCATTCGATGATATTGATACGTTACCGCAAGATGTTGTCAGTATATCTGTTTGTTTATGTTGTTATTTACGTTATGTTTTAAGTGTATACTTTTACTATCATGGTATAGACAGTGTATACAGTGTATAGACAGTGATCCTGCCCATAACAGACAGGTGGAGTGTCAAATTATTTACACTCAATCTGTTTGTTGCAGGGCTAAAATAAATAGTTCTGTTTCTTATCACATGGTCAGCCAATTGAATGACTGAATCATTTAAGAGCAGAAGAGGTAGAGGTGTACTGTGACACTAATCACAGTTATCTCCTCTGAAAGTAATGGATTTCATTAGACAGCCAGACCCTGTGGTGAATGAAGTGAAGGTGTCATTTGCAGAGTGGAAAATCTGTGCTTTTCAGAGGGCCCAGCATGCTGATAAGCGTACTTTTCCACTCAGTGAGGAAGGCATGGTAAACCACCTCACTCCTCGTTTTACTTAGTAAAACCTCTACAGGTTCAAACCAGCCTTTTGGCTGATGACCTAAACAACAACAACATAGACAGTGAGTCACTGAGTCACAGGAATGCCAATGATGAAGAGCTTCAAAACGCTGTGAATGGTTGGCTACATTCACAGGCGGCATATTTTTATGCAGAGGGTATTTCAAAGACTGTTCCAAGGTAGGACAAGTGCTTGAATCTGTTTGGCGACTATATCGAAAAATAGAGAAAAACTGTAGTTCTAATATGTATGTATTAAAAGTTTTTGTATCTTCAATCGTTTACTTTTTATTTCAAAAATGAGGTTATTTTCTGGATAACCCTCGTATTTTGTAGTTCCGACATGTTTTCTGACTCTTGTGTGGTTTAGAGGTTCAGAGTGTTGTCAATTTTTTTTTTTTTTAACGTCCGACTGTTCTGCTAATGCAGACGGTGAATGATGAAATGATATTTTGTAACGTATGAAAAAATGCCGTGCCTGAATGGGATTCGAACCCAAGACCGCATGATGAGAGGCGAGCACGTTACCAATTTCGCCAATGCGGCCGGCAGAATGTTGTCAAACAATGGACCAAAGATGCACCAAGAGAATTTTTTGATGAAGGTAAAAGAAAGCTCATTCTTTGGCTCAAAAGTGCATCGAGAAAGGAAGCTGACTACATCAAAAAATTGTTTGTAATAATATTATTGTATGAGTTTATAAATTTTTTTTAAAATGTATTGATTTTTCAAAACTTGAAAACTCTTACGAGGTAAGAAAAACTTACAAGGTTTGAAAAGTTTATAATTATTTTACTTTAATAAAACTAGTTATAACAATACTAATAAAGTGGTTTTGGTCAGGTTAGAAATTTACGGGCCCAATTAAAGAATCGAGCTGCACTTCTGGGTGACGGCGTGTCGCGGGCGTTCTTGAGAGCACTAGTCCAACTGATCGGAGGGTATCGTGATGCGTTGAAGTTCCACCAAGGAGAACGGATCACGTTCAGCCGCGACGCATTCGTCGAATCAAGACCACCTTCGATGCAGCCGTTTCTCAGGAAAATGCTCGAGTTGCAGATATTTCAACAGGTATACTATCATTTATGTACATTGTTTTTTAAACTGTAACAGATCTTTGTGAGAATGATTTGACAACGAACTCTCTTTAGGTTTTGTGAGTTATGCCGTCAGTGTAACCCTTAACCCATTGACATACGAATTGTTTTGTACAGTTGGATTTCATTTTGCATAATATGACACTATATTGTAAATAGACAATAACTTTTTTTTTCTTTTAACAAATTCTCTTAATTTTTTTTATATTTTTTCAGAATTTAGTAACCATTTAGACCAAAGAATTACTTTTATTGTCTTTGAAATAATTTTTTTTTTCTACAAATTTTTAAACAATTTTTTTTCTTGTTAATGAAATTCTTTTTTAGTTTTTTTAATTGTAACTTAAAAATTTATAATTTTCTGTAAAAAGAAAATTATAAGGGCAATCTAGAGAATTCTTTTTTCTGTAAAACTAATTCAAATTTTTAAAAATTGGTTAATATAAAAAAAAGTTATGCCCTATTTTCTAATCATCGGTCATTGCCGTTTTCACTTATTTACGCATCAATATCCTGTTGGTAATGAAATTAATATGTTAGCATGTAGAGAATTTATTTAATAGTTAAAAATTATTGAATTAATAATATTGAATAATATGACTTGATATCAAAACACCAAAAAATACGATAAATAACTAAGGAACTCTTACAAACTAACACGCACTTACAGAACGTAAACAAACGCCATTTTTCAACACATGGTACAAGTTATTTTGATCACGAAATTATAACTGAACCCTTGCACGCAGTCTATTGGTAAATATATGTAAATAAAGCAAAAATGATGTAGTTTTTGTTAGTGCTGCTACATCAAGAATATTTTAAAAACTATGAAGACAGGACTAAATAAAGTACGAGGACGTTGAATCGCCGTCATTGTACACAACGGCACAAAATTTGTGCCGTTTTTGTCCAACATATTTAATATGTTGGACGGCGTTTCGCCGTCATTATAAATGCCAATGGGTTAAGGCTCTGGCTGTTCCACTTCTAATACACAGCGGCCATATTACATTCCTTTCCCATGACATTGCACACACATTCATATAGTTAGATATTACTTGTGAAAAATTATTTGTAAAGCTTCATTTTATCTAGACATACGGTATTCAGATGAACTAATGTTCCCTAGCCATGGGAGTGAGAGAATGGATAACGCTCTCACTCGCACAACCCATACGCGCTGTTCCAATAACATTGTCGTATAATTTTACTCATTGTTGTGAGCAAGCGTTTATTCACTCAGTAAACTAACAACCAAGATAACGACTGTAGTATGTTTTCACATTTGGATTATAACGGTAAAGACCTTTGAGCACATGCGTAGTTATGCCACATATCTCCCTCTCACTCACTCGGCTATGGGACATAAGTTCGTCTGATATATATATATATAATATATATATATACGTATATTTCACAATTCTTTAGATTACAGGAGAATGACATGAGGGTGACTTGTTTGGGTACACTACAGGTAGTTTTTTTTTTGCGCCACTTCCTTCCCCCCCTTTGCTACAACATAATATAATAGACCCAATCGTTCATAAGAAGGGCGGATTTCTATAGACAAACATCACAGCTTTGACACAAACTACAAATTTTTTATTGTTATTTTTTTTTTCATCCAGGAGCTCCAAAGGGAGTATAGGACATGTCAAGATAAAACTGATAAACTAAAAGTTTATCACCAATGATAAATTAATCACTTACCACCAAAAAATTGTTTCTGCTACTGCTTACTTCAGTAGGCTTGTCATGAACCCCATTCAATCAAATATCACACAAAAATTAAAAAGTCAAACACAATGATAAATTCATCACTTACCAATAATTTTTTCCCGCTACTGCTTAACTCAGTAGGCTTGTCATGAACCCCTTTGTATCAAATAGTACACAATATTTGTTTAATTAGAAGTTAAATACTATTCAAAAATAAATCTTTATAATGCATCCTGCAGTTTGAAATTATTTCTATTTCATATAATGTGAATTAATATAATAATTTCACCAACCTTTTTTTTAAACTGCGTCACCTTTATTTTTATTCTTACTTACACGTGTTTCAATGGATCCACCATCATCAGAGTAAATAAAACAATTAATAACTAAAAAAATTATCTCACTTATTTAAAATTTACAGAAGATGATACATCTTCAGTCACTTGTATAAAACTGGTTTATACAAGCAAAAACTGGTGGAATAAATTCTATAAAATTTTAAAGTTTTCACCAAAATTGGAGTGAGACCCCCCCTTTTTTATGTTTTGGTTTGGTAGAGTTTTGATTGTTTTTCGTGTTTTTGATTGTACATGTAGTTCATAGATGAGCGGTTGGACATGCTGAATTCAGGCCTAGGATTTTCGGATGAATTTGAGATGGAGGCGTGCAATTATTCGGACAAAACCAGTTCCAGACTGAAACAACAGTACAAAGAGTGGACGTACAATATGCGCAAAGAGGGCACTGCTTTCTTCAAGAATGTCAAAAGCAAAGTAAGTAACAAAAAAAACATCTCGTGTGAAACACTCACACGACTTTATCTTTGCAATAGGTAATCAACCGAAACTCTGGTTTGAACTGTTCGAGGCTTTAAGTAAATTGAGAAGTGGGGTTGTTTACAATTGCCTTTCTCACTGAGTGGAAAGCTATACTTATCAGCATGCCAGATGCTCTAAAAAGTATTTAATTTCTGTGCTAATGATAAAGTCATTTAAGTCTGTAACCCCTTTTCTCGCCTGTAGAGGTGACTTCACCCACACAGACCAGTTTGGCCAAAAGGGAACAAAGAAAGGTAGTTGTTGTTGCATAAATGAAGTCAAAGACAAAATACACAGTTAACAGCATAATATTTTAATTCAAATCGGTTAAATTAGTTCTCTTCTCAAGATATATCATTTACCACAGTATCAAGAAACAAATTTAAATTAAATCAGACTGGTTGTATAAGTATAACCAAAAAAAAAATATCTATTTTACAAATTTGTGAAATTTATATTTAATAAATAGTTTTAAATTTTGTTTTGTTACTAAATTTCATTAAATTTTATTTTATAATAACGTTAATACTACCTAAGCCAACGTTAGCTGTTTAATTCAGATTCAAAAAAAATATAGAACGGGTACCCTTTTATAGTAGAATATTTAAAAGTACTTGACACCTTAAGTAACTACATACATAATGTAATAACCGTTATAATTGCCAGTGGCCAAAACAAAAAAACGAATTTAACACAATTAGGATTCACAAGATCATATTAAGCGATTAGCAAAAAGTTAAGAAAATCAGAATTAACATTACAGACATAATACCAAGATTTTAAATTTTAAAAGTTCAATTTTTCTTTTTTTTTCACTTTTAGTGGTTCAACCAAAAAAAATACATTTACTTCAAAGGATATCGAATGGTCCAAAAGTCCAAGCAAAATTAGTATCGGAAAACCATAAAATATACATTTTCATAAAAAAATTTTAATATTGTAGATATTTGTTAAAATACGCCGCAAATTGAGCTGATTATGACTGGTCGAATTGTGTCGTCTGTCCAGAACCAACATGATGTGGACACATTTTAAAAACGAGGTTGATTTAGTTATATAAAATAAATAAAGGTTAACATACCGGTGTTTCTCCAAAACATAAATGACGAGATCCCTTAAAAAAAAAGGGTTACCAAACCTTACACGTCGGTGCAGAATTACATCACTGGGCAGGAATCACTAAGTTTCAGATTATCGGCATAACAAGATCAGCATTTGAATTCGTCAAGCATCATCAAAATATTCCCGAAATTCCATATTCGGGTTGGCGTATAAGTAGTTTAAATTGAGATCGACAGATTTCCCTCATTCCAACTTTAAACTTGTATCTGGACTCGAAATAGAACTCGGAGTTGACTTGAACCCATAATTGGGTAAACGTAAGGTCTCAAGTTTTAACCAAAAACTGAGAAAATTAATAATTTTACTAAAGCATTATATAACGTACAACGCACCAAACAACAATAGAACAGACTAGACAAGTCACGATACACGGCAGTAGCAGTAGCCCAACAGCTGACTGCCTACGCCAGTTCGAAAAGAACCGCTAGTAACCGCCACCTCTCGAGGTAAGAGAAACATTACCGGCGAAGCAGATATGGAAAACAACAACTCGAAAAACGCAGACAAAATCAAATAAAACAGTAACAATCTGCGAAACAGATGTTACAGACTCCCCCCGCCAAGGACAAACAAAACCAAGAAATGGGTTTGTTTGCCCCTGCCGAGAAGAGTAACCACAACGACGGGGAGTTTAAAGTCGTCCCCTAGCGCGACTGACATCAGCCCCCCAACAGAAACCCCACAGGAGTAGTTAAGGTCATCTCCTTCGCGTGACCGACAAAATCGAAAGAAGGAGGACCGTAAAGGTCCCTGTAATCCTCCATCGTCCGCCCAGCTAAGGGAAGAGACCGAAGGCTCAAGAGACCCCACAAGTCCCCGGTGACCGCCCTGACACATCCGCCCAACTAAGGGAAGATGCGGCAGATACGGCACCGCCAAACACCTTACCAACACCGAAACCCGAAAACATAACCAACATAAGTCCAAAACACCTAATAACTAACCTAAACAGAGGACTCACTATGTCCAACGGGCAAGAAACCCAAAGTTGGCTGCAGAAAGCCAAGAGATCCAAAGATCAAAGAGAGGGATGCGAGGACGTCTCCCCGAAGAATCCCAAAAATGCGTAAGGTAAAACCCCAAACGCACCAAACCCAGGGTGCAGAGACCCTAGCTAAGACAATTCAGGTAAAACAAGGCAAATCCCTACAAGGGTGACCCAAACAAAAGAGGGCAACACAAAAGAAAACGGGTTTTTCCAAAAAGGAAACAAAGACAAGCCAAGAGAAAAGGTAAACACACCTATCCAAGACAAAACTAGGGTAGGCCAATACCCAAACAAACAACAAAAATATTAACAAGAGCGGACAAAACCCACAGTGGATACGTCCAAATCGTCGCAATCGGAAACTTCTTCATCAGATACGGGAATGTCCGTATGTCGCACAGGCCCATAAGCAACCTTGAGTTGAGACAGATGAGCCTTCCGAACACACTCGGAACAGCCAGGACGAGCCAATTCCACTGTGACGGGAGTAAGGAATTTAGAAATCGTAAACGGCCCAAACCAGCGCGTCATGAGCTTGGCCGATTGTTTGTTAATAGCGGAGCTTAAATTATGCTTCATACACCATACCAGGTCTCCAACTTTAAAATGATTCTCAGTTCTTCCTTTGTTGTAACTTTGTGCAAAACGCTTTCGTGCTTTTATTAAATTATCCTTGGCACTTCTCCATACTTCGGTAGCAGAGCTAGCGTCATGCGGCAATAAATCATTTATTTTCCAAATATTGGATAGGGGACAGGAGGGAAGGATTTTAAAAATAATATTGAACGGAGAATTCTTAACGGAATCGTGGAAAGAAGAATTGAAGGCGAGCTGTAACCATGTGAGGGATTGGTCCCAATTAGATTGAGAATCAGAATGAAAGGCAATAAGAGCCGCCTTAAGATTTCGGTTGAATCTCTCGGCATTGGAAGGTTGGGGATGATAAGGGGATAATGTAGAAAACTTAATACCCAGCGAGAACAGAAAGTTTCTGAAAAGATGGGAAGTAAAACAGGTAGCGTTATCGGAGATAACCATATCAGGAAAACCAAAACTTTGAAAAACGTGATCCTTAAGGGATTTAATAGTGTTAGCAGAAGTAGCGTCGCGTACAGGACAAAGCCAGGTAAATTTCGAAAAGGAATCGACAATGACCAAAATATAACGATACCCACAACGGGTACGGGGTAAAGGACCTACATAATCGATGTGAAGAACATGGAAGGGGCGAGTGGGGACGGTGGAGGCTAAGAGACCTATTTTGGTGTTGCGAGAAGGCTTACTAGTGGCGCAGATGTTACAGGACTTGATACGATTTTCGATGTCTTTGGACATAGAGGGCCAATAGAAATACTGTGAAATTTTACGACGAGTTTTCATGAAACCGAAGTGACCTCCTAACACAGAGTCGTGAAAATAAGCAAACACCATGTCAACTAATACAGAAGGGAGAACAATCCGCGAAGGGAAGGTACCTAAAGGTTTAATACATAGGACACCTTTAGAAAGGTAAAACTTGGATGAAACAACACCGTCCTTTAGTGAAGAAATAATCGACAACAGCTCGGGGTCTTGGTTTTGATAGGAGCTAATATCACCGAAGGCCAATGGAAAATTATTGAGGATAGGGAAACATTCAATATCATCTTCAGCACCAGCAATCCCGTTCTCCTCGAACATTCGAGATAAGGTATCGGCGATCACATTTTGCGTTCCTTTTATATGTGTTACAGTAAATTTCAAAGACATAATTTTTGCGATCCAGCGCCCTAACTTTCCAAGAGATCTGGGTCGAGCTAACAACCAGGATAACGCTTGGTTGTCCGTTTCCAGTGCAAATTCGCGGTGTTCCAAATAGGGGCGAAATTTCTCCATGCCATACACCACCGCGAGGCATTCCAGTTCGTAAGCGGAAGCTTTCCTTTCTTGCTGCGTTAAACTTCTGGATGCATATGCCACAGGTTGACGTGAGCCGTCGATTTCTTGTAAAAGAACAGCGCCTAAAGCGCAAGAGCTGGCGTCGGTTTGCAAAATAAAACCGTTTTCAAAGTCGGGTATCCTTAGCACAGGCGGGTTGCTAATAGCGCCTTTCAAGGTATCAAACGCCTTTTGTGCATCTTCACTCCAACAAAACTTGATCCTTTTCCCACGAAGAGCATTCAGAGGGACGGCTATTTCCGAAAACTTAGGGATAAACTTTCTAAAGAAGTTCACCATGCCCACAAATCTCGACACGGCCTTGGCATTCTTCGGTGTAGGAAAATTTAAAATAGCAGATGTACGGTCGGGGTTGACCTTAACACCACCTGCTGAAATTAGGTGCCCAAGAAAACCAACTTCGCTAACAGCGAACTTCACCTTATCCGGATTGACAGTGAGACCTGCTTTAGACAGACGGAGAAGTATGTCACGCACGTGTTCGACATGAGCATCGAAATCGTTAGAAAAAATCAAAACATCATCCAGGAAATTAAACACATACTGAAATTTGACGTCATGGAAAATTTTGTCTAAAAGTCGAGACAATACTTGACCACCAGTGGCTAAGCCAAAAGGGATACGTGTGAACTGATATAACATCCAAGGAGTGCAAAAGCTAGTCACATGCTTGGATTCTTGAGAAAGAGGGATTTGGTGGTAAGCGGAATTAAGATCAAGTATCGTGAAAAATTTGGCCTTACCGAACCAATCGAAACAAGAGTGGAGATTGGGAAGGGGAACTGCTTCAACATCAACATGCTGATTGAGTTTCCTATAATCGATCACCATGCGTGGTTTCCTGTCGTCACGAGTAACGACAAAAGCGGGACTAGCATAAGATGAATTGCTTGGCTCGATTATACCTTGTTCGAGCAATTTGTCGACCAAATTGCGCAAAAGCAACATCTTAGGTGGGGCTAAAACATAAGGATGTGATTTCACGGGAACTTTACTATTTAATTTGACGTCATATTCAACGAGGTGGGTCAGACCTAAACGAGTCGTAAGCACCTCGGAAAATTCATTAAACAACTCCACAGCGCGTTCACGTTGTTCAATGTCAAGATGGGAAATAAGTTTCCCCCAGTCCATACTATCAGAATCAAGAGATTCTACTTGGTGATCTATAGAATTTGAAGAAATCGGACTACCGAATAAGGGTATTTTATATTTGGGACGAAATTTGAAATGAAGAAGACAAGAAGATAAATCAAGCACAAGACCAGTATGAATAAAGAAATCTGATCCAAGAATAAAAGAACAGGCCAGATTACTTGCTACAAGGATGGGAAAATTCCAAGTAAAACAATCAACTTTTATTTTACATATGACTTCATACATAATGTCCAATTTGGAGCTAGTAGCGGATGAACACAGAACGTTTGACACTTTTACAGATTTAAAGTTGCGAGAATTATTTAAAGAATTAAAGGTATTCAAACTCATAAACGATCTTACAGATCCGGAGTCAAGAAGAGCAGGAATATCACATGAATTAAATTTAAGATTCACTCTGGGGCGACTCCTAACAGGACAAACATTTATAATATTACTACGATTAGGCTGCAGTATGCCATCGACAGCTTTAGGCCAACGGACCAATCTTAAATAATTATTACCAAGGTGCGAATCGGAAACGAAATTCCGCCTAACGTTGTTAGAATAATTACAACTAACACGAGCGGTATAAATCCGCTTGCACCTGAAACGAGAACAGTCCCATATGTAATGTCCCATAACATTACACAAGTAACATTGAGGAGGAAATTTATTATAAAAGTTAGACTTAAATTCAGAACAGTGAGGCAGGCTAACCGTATCTACCCCACTACAAACTAGTTTTTTTGGGATATTATTACTATTATTCGAAGACGAAGAAACATTTCTCCCTATTGCAGCCTTTCTAAAACAATTCGCAACGATGTGCCCTGGTTTATGGCAAAAGTGACAGACGGGTACATTACTATCACGTGTTAATAATTTGCTACTCTCGTTCACTTTCTGACGCCTATGATCGGTGAACAATGTGTTCATGACTTGAACGCACAATAAATTCAATTCGGTGAAATCACGCGGCCGATTGCTCATGACCAGACAAGACCGCGTTTCCGGCGACAAACCATCCACAATATTGCTGACAATTTCAGCCTCACTCAAACCTAACTGCAAAATGGCGGCAGATTCTTTGATTTCAGATATATATCGGTGCAGATCCTCACCAACCATCTGACTCCTAAAGAACATATTTTGCTTTAACTCGACGAACTGCCGGGTTGGTATAAAAGTAAGGATGGCTTCGCGTAGAAACTCACTAAAGTTTTGTGAAGAAGTGTGTTTAATTAGAACGTCACGCAATGGACTTACGGCGTAGGGTAATAGTAGCGAAACGATACTTTTCCGGATATCAGGAAATGAATCATGTAAGTTGATTCCTATACGAAACAATTTTAACAAATCGTCCACACTAAAACCATTACAGACCGGTAGTTTGCTTAAAAATTTTTCAGCCGGGTGAGGCAATTTGCCATATAAGGAGAATGTAGGTCGTACTCCTTCTAGCACAGTAACGTGGTTAGCGTTATTGACATTATTGGAAGAAGGATTGCTATCAATATTATTTGTGGCATTATTATTATTTTTATTAACATCCGTATTGTTAGTATTACCGGGAGGATCGTTATCAATACACATACTACTTAAGGTTTTAATAGAGCTTTCAAGATTCAAAATATGGTCACCAAATTCTTTTATTTTATCGGAGTTCAACAGTTCTTCACTACATAAGGATTTCAACATGTTAAAACGCTTAGTAACGGAAGATAACCGGCCTTTCAGGCCATAATAATATCTAACTGAAATCTGAGCTTCAATATTCTCCAATTCGTAGACAAAAGTATGCAAGCGCAAGGTCAATAGTTGAATTTCTTTTTCTAAAGAAAAAACATTAAGATATTCAGGAGCAGGTTTTATATTTTGGGCAATGACCCTCCGTAACTTAACTCTCAGTTCTGATACGGACCCGGATACATTAACTCCCCTACTTCTTAATTCATACAAGAGGTCATCTTTGGTTAGATAATCAATGTAAATATTTTCATCGGCAGATGCCATGGCTTGTTAATATGAATAAATAGAATTAATAAACCTACCAAAACAAGGTAAAAATGGAAAAGCATACAAACACTGGAAAACCCTAACACAGCTGCAAAAAAACAAGTTTTAATTAAACCTCAATATACACAACAACAACATTCCTGTTAACAATAGATAATTTTGTGTGTACAACACACAAGTACATAAACACCTCGAAACGAAAGCTGTCGCAAAGGACAGTGATCAGAAATCTGGACCAAATCATTCACAAAAAAAAAAAAAAAAAAAACAGCACGCTCTGCTACCATTTTGTAACCCCTTTTCTCGCCTGTAGAGGTGACTTCACCCACACAGACCAGTTTGGCCAAAAGGGAACAAAGAAAGGTAGTTGTTGTTGCATAAATGAAGTCAAAGACAAAATACACAGTTAACAGCATAATATTTTAATTCAAATCGGTTAAATTAGTTCTCTTCTCAAGATATATCATTTACCACAGTATCAAGAAACAAATTTAAATTAAATCAGACTGGTTGTATAAGTATAACCAAAAAAAAAAATATCTATTTTACAAATTTGTGAAATTTATATTTAATAAATAGTTTTAAATTTTGTTTTGTTACTAAATTTCATTAAATTTTATTTTATAATAACGTTAATACTACCTAAGCCAACGTTAGCTGTTTAATTCAGATTCAAAAAAAATATAGAACGGGTACCCTTTTATAGTAGAATATTTAAAAGTACTTGACACCTTAAGTAACTACATACATAATGTAATAACCGTTATAATTGCCAGTGGCCAAAACAAAAAAACGAATTTAACACAATTAGGATTCACAAGATCATATTAAGCGATTAGCAAAAAGTTAAGAAAATCAGAATTAACATTACAGACATTATACCAAGATTTTAAATTTTAAAAGTTCAATTTTTCTTTTTTTTCACTTTTAGTGGTTCAACCAAAAAAAATACATTTACTTAAAAGGATATCGAATGGTCCAAAAGTCCAAGCAAAATTAGTATCGGAAAACCATAAAATATACATTTTCATAAAAAAATTTTAATATTGTAGATATTTGTTAAAATACGCCGCAAATTGAGCTGATTATGACTGGTCGAATTGTGTCGTCTGTCCAGAACCAACATGATGTGGACACATTTTAAAAACGAGGTTGATTTAGTTATATAAAATAAATAAAGGTTAACATACCGGTGTTTCTCCAAAACATAAATGACGAGATCCCTTAAAAAAAAGGGTTACCAAACCTTACACGTCGGTGCAGAATTACATCACTGGGCAGGAATCACTAAGTTTCAGATTATCGGCATAACAAGATCAGCATTTGAATTCGTCAAGCATCATCAAAATATTCCCGAAATTCCATATTCGGGTTGGCGTATAAGTAGTTTAAATTGAGATCGACAGATTTCCCTCATTCCAACTTTAAACTTGTATCTGGACTCGAAATAGAACTCGGAGTTGACTTGAACCCATAATTGGGTAAACGTAAGGTCTCAAGTTTTAACCAAAAACTGAGAAAATTAATAATTTTACTAAAGCATTATATAACGTACAACGCACCAAACAACAATAGAACAGACTAGACAAGTCACGATACACGGCAGTAGCAGTAGCCCAACAGCTGACTGCCTACGCCAGTTCGAAAAGAACCGCTAGTAACCGCCACCTCTCGAGGTAAGAGAAACATTACCGGCGAAGCAGATATGGAAAACAACAACTCGAAAAACGCAGACAAAATCAAATAAAACAGTAACAATCTGCGAAACAGATGTTAC
The DNA here is from genome assembly GCA_035578175.1 of Catonia carolina. NCBI lineage: Eukaryota > Metazoa > Arthropoda > Insecta > Hemiptera > Achilidae > Catonia > Catonia carolina. Next base: position 103,144,259 of record JAQMRL010000008.1, read on the forward strand.
AAGTCATAAGTTTGCCCTTGCTTGCAATGAGGGGTAAAGGGGGAACCCCCCTTTACCCCTAGTGCGCATGCGCAACTGCGTTAATTTCAGTACGACAAACATAACAACTTACACTAAACCCAGGGCATATACAGTATATCGTGGAACCTTTTGTAGGTTAACTGTACGAAGATAACTGTTTGTTACCGTAAAAACAAATGTCGGTTTCTCTAAAACGTGGTCAAACTATTCACAGTGCTGAGCACAATGTAATAAAATGTTGTGCCTATCCGTTTTCGATAAAATAATAATAAAAATACAAGTTTTTACAAAACTTGAACAACTCATTATAAAACCTAGTTTACACGGGTCGAGTATTTTAGTCGAGTAGATTAGTAATTTAGTACTTGACTTGTTTGGACACGTCGTTTTAGTCGAGTAGTTTTGTTGTAGTCGAGTAGAACGGTTGCGTATGTACGGTCGAGTGCAGAGTTTAGTAGGTACCCCCACCACTACGCACAACGTAATTTACGAGCGAGATCCCGTCTCTGTAGAGCCGCAACAATCCACTAAATCCGCTGTCTACATTACATGTGTGGATAGTTACTAAATTACTCGACTCAAATACTCGACCCGTGTAAACTAGGCTTAACTTGTTTTTGTTTTTTTTTTTTCTTTGCGCCCTGGAGACTCCAGGAGGAGTATAGGACACGTCGTCAGATATAACACCTGAAATACATATAAGAATCACACTATGTATCACTACTATCAAGAAAGAAATTCTTGTACGCTATAAAAAGTTTCACTGATCAAGTAACTTTTCAGATTTTTTTTAAAGGAATTAAAATCCTCACAACACTTTAAAGATTGGGGTAATTTATTCATGAATTTTCTCCCTGCATAAGTAGGTTTTTGTTTAAACAATTTTGTGGAGTGATTAGCCACATAATAATCATTCCTGTTTCTCGTGTTATGATTGTGAACATTGAAATTCTGCATAAAATTATTTTGCCTAACATACATAATCACCTCAAAAATGTAGAGGGAGGAAACTGTAAGCAATTTAAGCTCCTTAAATAGTGGCCTGCATGAGGTTAGCTGGTTAGCTCCCACCATACACCTAATAGCTTTCTTTTGAATTTTAAAAACCCTATTTATATTACCCATGCTAGAATTACCCCATACTAAAATACCATAACGGATATGAGACAGAATGAGGCCATGATAAGCTGCCATTAGTAATTTTTTATCATTTAATCTGGCAATTTGTTTTAGTGCAAATACCCCAGATGATATTTTACTACAAACTTGATTGATATAGAATTCCCAAGACAAAGATCTATCTAGAGATACGCCCAGGAACTTCACTGTGTCTACATGCTCTAAACTATTATTATGAATAAATACATCCACTTCTCTACTTTCTTTAACGTTATGTTTATTTTTAAACTGCAAGTACTGACACTTTTTCCCATTAACTGTTAATAACATTTGATTCAAAAACTGTACTACGGACTCTATGTTAACATGTGTATTTACTTCAAGAGCATCTACCAGTAAACTGTTACTGATTACTGAAGTATCATCAGCCAACAACAAAGCTCTGCCATTAGGTATGACTTCTGGTAACCTATTAATGTACAATAGAAACAGAATTGGACCTAAAACTGACCCTTGTGGAACGCCTGCTTTGACTTCAAGCTTTCCAGATGCAACCTTTGTAAGTTTCCCTCTAACAACCCTAGTTAACTCCACACACTGTAATCTATTAATAAGGTAAGATTGAAACCATTTCAATTCTACATCCCTAACGCCTATTGACTAGTGTTTTCAATAAGATTTCATGATCATTTCATGAACTGAACAGAATGGTTACAAAAAGAGCCAATTATCTAAATAGATACCAGACTCCTTCAGGTAGCTGTACAACAATAGACTGACCATTTGGCTCGACATAACCATTTGTGCATTAGATTTATATTTCTTAGAAACCGTATTTATTATTTATTAGCACGCCCCGTCGCAGCTTTGCACGCAAAAAATTGTACCTGCTAGATCATAACGACTCTTCATTTTTGTGTAGGACAGATTCAAGCTGTCAAAATAATATATCAAACCAATTAAAAGATCACTCACCAATTAATTAAAACAAATTAAAGAAACACGGAAATTTACTTTTATAAAATACTCAACAATATAAAATCGTATCTACTGTACATAATAAAATAGAATAAAATTATCATGCGATGTCACCAGCTGATCCTGAGCACCACGTCGCTATTTGCTAAATCATATCACTTTGTTTATGACTAATCTTTATTTGAATCACATCAACTGGTTTAAAAGCACAGATTATCTAACCTCATAAAAGCCTTAATATAGTTGGACATAAACATTATTTTCAACCCTTTAGGGCTAACTTTTTAAGGGTTTCAATAGCCTAAAACCTGCACCGGCATCAAAGTTACAACATAAAAGAAACTATATGACAATTGGTTCAGTAATTTACGAGATAAAGGGGAACATACATACAATTTTATATTGAAATATATATTTATAACCACCAGAATACAGTAACATAAAAAACTTACCAATGTTTATAGTGCTTTCGTGTATCTTGTACACATCTTCAGTAAATTAAAAATTTTTTTTTTACGTCAAAATTTAAAACTTCCTGCTCCTACCATGGTAGATAAGGAATCAAACATTGATTCCATGGTAGGAGCAGGAAGTTTTAAATTTTGATGTAAAATAAATTTTAATTTACTGAAGATGTGTACAAGATACATGAAAGCGCTATAAACATTGGTAAGTGTTTTATGTTACCGTATTCTGGTGGTTAGAAATATATATTTCAATTTTAAATAATACGGCTGTTTAAAATCCTACATAGGATGTTTGGTAAAATAACAATTTATATATATATATAGACAACTAACTATTATTATTTACAATAACTCCTTTTAAATCTTGTTCCTTTTCGAGAATTCTCGAACACTTTTCTATTTAGATATTGTCATAGTATTATTGTGGGTGTTTTCAGTTAATTGATGGTCATTTTTTTTTTGTTTTAGGCTAATCCAGCGATGAAATCTGCTGTAAAAACGGTAAGTTCAATGCAATGATTTATGATAATCATAGTTTCCTCTAAATTTCTTCCTGTTTTAACAATTTGTAGAATTTAAGTTATTTAGGCAGGTGGAGGAAGATTGCTTTAACCCATTGTTTCACCACATTTTGTTGTACATTAAGAATGAAGTAAGTTGATATTGTAAAAATTCATTTGATGAGACGATATGTGGCGTCTCATGGCTGGTGGTAATTTTTACAAAGGCGTTACCTTTCACCTACGCCGGCCGCATTGGCGTAGTTGGTATGTGCTCACCTCTCATCATGCGGTCTCTGGTTTGAATCCCATTCAGGCACGGCATATTTTGATATGTTACAAAAATCATTTCATCCTTCACCGTCTGCATTAGCAGTTAATGGGAAAAAGTGTCAGTACTTACAGTTCAAAAACAAACACAATGTAAGGGAAAACAGAGAAGTGGATGTCTTTATACAGAATAATATCCTAGATCATGTGCAAACAGTGAAGTTTCTAGGAGTGTCACTAGATAGGACCCTATTGTGGGATTATTACACTGATCAAATTTGTGGTAAAATATCATCTGGGGTATTTGCATTAAAACAAATTGCCAGATTAAATGATAAAAAATTGCTTATAGCAACTTATCATGGTTTAATTTTATCTCATATCAGGTATGCCATATTAGTATGGGGTAATTCATCACAGTGTAACATGGAAAGAGTTTTTAAAATACAGAAAAAAGCTGTTAGGTGTATGATGGGAGTCAACCACCTTACCTCATGCAGATCACTATTTAAAGAGCTGCAATTGCTCACAGTTCCTTCTTTGTACATTTTTGAAGTGATAATGTACGTGAAGAAAAATACCTTTTTACAGAATTTAGATGTTCACAACCACTTCACAAGAAACAGAATCGATTATTATGTTGCTAATCACAACACTAACAAAAACCAACAAAAACCAACTTATGCAGTAGAAAATACATCAATAAATTGCCACAAGGTTTAAAAAGTTGTGACAATTTAAGTCATTTTAAAAAAAGCTAAAACAATATTTGATTGATGAAACATTTTACAGTGTGCATGAATTCCTTTCTAAATAGTTTTGATTGAAAAATATTTAACTTCTAATTAAACAAATATTGTGTACTATAGGGTGATTCAAAAAGAGCGCCGGTTTTGATATATCAAATTAAGAGATTTATTTGATTGAAAAACTGAAAATAAATACATCAACAAGTTCATCTTTCCTTCCGATTGTATGTATGAAAAATGATGTCATGCATGTGTCCTCCTCTACTGCGCTGGCACGCATCAACTCTGTCCATGAAACTGGATATTACTGCACGACAAGTTTCGACTTCCATTTGCCCGATAACCCGTCGAATTTCCTCCTTCAAGTCATTGATGTTTCGGGGTTTATTGGCATACACCAATGACTTCAGATGACCCCAAAGAGGAAAGTCACAAGGCGTCAAGTCACACGACCTTGGTGGCCATTGATGGTCGGAATTACGAGAAATGATGCGATCCTGGAACCGTTCACGGAGCAACAACATTGTTTCTCGTGCATCGTGACAGGTGGCACCATCCTGCTGAAACCACAACTCGTCAATGTCCATTCCATCCAAATGACGCCACAAAAACTCCCTAATCATCGTACGGTATCGGTCTCCATTTACTGTCACGGCTTGTCCTTCTTGATTTTCAAAAAAGTAAGGGCCGATGACACCGCCCGACCAAAAGCCGCACCAAACTGTCACTCGCTGTGCATACATTTCCCTTTCATTAACCACGCGAGGGTTTTCTAAACCCCACATACGGCAGTTCTGTTTATTAACAAAACCGTTTAAGTGGAAGTGCGCCTCATCACTGAAATGATTTTGTTTGCGAAGGTGTCATCATCCTGCCGTTTTCTCAATACCCAGTCAACAAACTGTCGTCTCTTCTGGTGGTCTGCCACTTTCAAATGTTGCGTCAACTGAATTTTATACGGGTGATATTGGAGATCGTACCGAAGAATTCTCCGTACAGAAGAACATCTTAAACCCAATTGTTGAGAACGGCGACGTATTGATTTTGCTGGGCTAACAGCCACACTGTCACGAACCAACGCAACGTTCTGCTCAGTTTGGCCAGAACGACGACGTCCAGAACTTTTAAGGTCGACTGTTGAACCCGTCTCAAAAAACTTTTTCATGAGCCTGCGAACTGTTGATTCATTCGGTGCTTCATTACGTCCTAGAGTACCGCGAAGTCGCCTGACAGTAGCCGCATAACTTTCTCCACTCTGGTAAAATGTTTTGACGATTAACACTCGTTGCGCAATAGTAAACTTCTCCATGGTTAGACACAGACTGCGAGAGTACTACTCTGCGAACAAGAGAAACTACAACTGAATCGTCAATCGGAATGTTCTCCAAAATAGAAATGTGGTCAAACAATGTTGCCAACCGATAAACAAAAATTTACCAGCCGTTTAAAAACCGGCGCTCTTTTTGAATCACCCTTTATTTGATACAAAGGGGTTCATGACAAGCCTACTGAGTTAAGCAGTAGCAGGGAAAAATTATTGGTAAGTGATGAATTTATCATTGTGTTTGATTTTTTTTTGTGAGATATTTGATTCAATGGGGTTCATGACAAGTCTACTGAAGTAAGCAGTAGCAAAAATAATTTTCTGTTGGTAAGTGATGAATTTATCATTGGTGTTAAACTTTCAGTTTATCGGTTTTATCTTGACATGTCCTATACTCCCTTTGCTTCCTTGCTTTGTCTCCAAGATGCAAGTACCCCAAAAAAAAACCATTAGTCAAAAGAAAACCATTAGTCATTTCTCTGTCTACTCTTTAACAGGAATCGAATGACACTATTTTCGTTTCCCAATTCTGGACTTTGATTTCTTGACTTCTGGTTTTGTACCAATTCCGGTTGATACCAGAACTTCAAACCTACCAACTTTTTGTGTAGATTACGAATCTTAAAACTGTTTTTTGCTATCTCTTGTAGTTTCTGACTTTGATTTTTTGACTTCTGGTTTTAAGCCACATCCAGACGAAACCAGTACAGTATTCAGATGAACTGCAGTCCCCCAGCCGTGGGAGTGAGAGAATGGATAACGCTCTCACTCGCACAACCCATACGCGCCGTTCCAATAACATTGTCTTTAATTTTACTCATTGTTGTGAGCAAGCGTTTATGCATGCAGTAAACTAACAACCAAGATAACGACTTTAGTATGTTTTCAGATTTGGATTATAATGGTAAAGACCTTTGAGCGCATGCGTAGTTATGCCACATATCTCCCTCTCACTCGCTCGGCTATGGGACATTAGTTCGTCTGATACCTTTACTTCAATCCCAATTTAGGGACACTAACTTTTTGTGTAGATTACGAATGTGAAAACCATTTGTTGCTATCTCTTGTAGTTTTTAACATCCGGGCGTGATGGACAGACGGACAAAACAAAATGATAGATGATGATTTTAAAAATTGCCACCAAAATGAATTATTGTAAATAAATTAGTTATATTGTTTAATAAATATTTATTATAAGAAGATATCTTCTTATAAGAAGATATTTATATTATAGTTGAAATATATATTTTTCTAACCACCAGAATACGGTAACATAAAACACTTACCAATGTTTATAGCGCTTTCGTGTATCTTGTACACATCTTCAGTAAATTAACATTTATTACAAGTCAAAATTTAGAACTTCCTGCTCCTACCATGGTAAATAAGGAATAGTCGATTCTTATATTTAAAACAGTCTTGCCAACTTAATCAGTTGATTGTCGTATTCAATTTGTGTGTTCATTAATTTCTCCCTGCTATTGTATTTATAAATATAATATTTTTCCAAAATTTCAATTTCATTTTGTTTGTTATTTATTTCTAATATTTCTAGATTATTTTTTATATTCGACATATTGTGTTTATTTTTTATCATGTGTTCAGTTACATTGGAGAATTTTCGATTTCCTTTTTTTTAGTTAGAATAGTGTTCTGCAAACCGTTTTTTAAAAAATAATGTAACTGAACACATGATAAAAAATAAACACAATATGTCGAATATAAAAAATAATCTAGAAATATTAGAAATAAATAACAAACAAAATGAAATTGAAATTTTGGAAAAATATTATATTTATAAATACAATAACAGGGAAAAATTAATGAACACACAGATTGAATACGACAATCAACTGATTAAGTTGGCAAGACTGTTTTAAATATAAGAATCGACTATTCCTTATCTACCATGGTAGGAGCAGGAAGTTTTAAATTTTGACTTGTAATAAATGTTAATTTACTGAAGATGTGTACAAGATACACGAAAGCGCTATAAACATTGGTAAGTGTTTTATGTTACCGTATTCTGGTGGTTAGAAAATATATATTTCAATTTTAAATAATACGGCTGTTTAAAAATCCTACATAGGATGTTTAATAAAATAATTATTAATTATATATTACTATTATATTATATTATATAAATTGTATAATGAGGAAATATTGAGGAAGGCAATGGTAAACCACCTCACTCCTCCTTTCACTTAGTGAAACCTCTACAGGTTCAAACCAGCCAACCAGGCTGATGACCTAAACAACAACATAATAATATTATTGTAATAATATTGTAAATAAATGAATTATTGTAAGAAATATATTGTAAATAAATAAATAAATTTATTAAGATTATTCATAAAAAATCAATAAAATGTATAGCTACAGCCCATGTAATAAATGGAGAGGTAGAGCTGTTTCACAGAGATGGTAAAATTAAAGAAAAACTGTACAGGAAACTGTGAAGGAAGGCTGTAAATAGTGCGTGATCTTTATGTTATTTTATGTATTTTTATGTTATTTGTGTCTGTGTGGTGTATGTTAAGCTCAGCGGCTGACTGTTTTCTTGTGAAGAAAGAAAGAATGACTACATTAAGTTGTAATGGTGCGGTATACTGAGGAACGAGATATTCTATTGCTGTTCTTCTTACTGTACTACCACCTTGCATCCTTGCGACCAGCCATAGTAGTGGGTGGAGACGGCGGGGTGTAGGGCAGTTGGGGAGCCCCCCACCCAAAAAAAAAAAAAAAAAAACTACACTTGTTTTTTATGAAAATTGATTTTAATATTTGTGGGTGAAATAAATTTTAATTTCAATTTAAAATCACTCATGAAGTAAGTCTTTTCTCAAATATTGAGAAGTTATAAAAAATTGGTGTATTATTTATTTTTTAGAAGTATGGTGAGTGTTGTATAATATTTTATTATTTTGTAAAATTTTATTGTATTATATTTTAAGATTATTATAAATTAAACTGTTATTAATACTAATATTTAAAAATGAAATTATGTACAGTTGAGCCGTTCTTAGTTTGCTCCTACTGTCAACAAACAAAAGCCACCTACTACAGGGTGCACGCTAGAGTCTGCGACTGTTTTTAGATGTCGTATTCCTATTAAGTTAACTATTTTTTTAAATTATAAGTACTTAAAGTACTAAAAACATCAGTCATGATATGATGTAGGCCTAAAAATTTCATTTATAAAAATACTTTTAAAAGTATTTTGTATTTAAATACTTTTGAAAGTATTTTGTTGTTACTTTTTAATCAGCGTGTACACATTTTGATATAATGCGCATGCTCAGTGACGTCATTATTTTTGTTTACATTAGGAGCAAACTAGGAAAGGCTGGACTTTACAGAAATAAAGAATTATTATTATTATTGTCACCGGATGGCGACATTATGTGGCTAACCTTATCATTTTGGTGGTCCTGAAAAGGGCCGTTTAGGTGTGTGTCCGCCGGGGCAGGCAGAGGTGTTTTGTGGCCCTGAAAAGGGCCGGTGTAAACCTTATTGAATTGGTCCTGAGAAGGACTGTTGTGCTGGTCTCGAAGGAGACCGGCGTAGGCAGCGCGTGGCTGCGACGAGAAGCTGGGCAACTCGGCATATCGCCGTCCAGCGGAGACGTCATCTTCTTCCCTTGCGGTAGTGTGTCGATGGTTGCTTTCTTCCAGTCCGGTGGGCGTAAGGCTCGGTCGAGCGACCGCTGTGGGCATCGCTCGCGTCAGCGGGCGATGACGGTCCGGTCGACGGCTTACGGTGACGGGTCGGCGAGCGGGAGCATCATCTTCTCTCTTGCGGGGTTGTCGATTATTCTACGCTGGAGTCTGGCAGCCGTGTGCCGTGGTGGACGTCTCGTCTGCTGTCTGGTGGAAGTGAATCCCTCGGTGTCTTGATTGGAATTGAATCGACTCGGCTCAGTGCTGCGCTCTTTATATACTTACTTACTTACTTAACATCAGGGCGTTCAGGCCAAAACAGCCCCTCCTCACCGCGACCTAAAAGATCTTTTGTGATTGCCCCCATCCCTTATTTAGGCCAGACCCACACTTTCAATAAAGCGCAGGATCTGCCTGGGATCTAGTGCACTTACCTGGGAGGGTGTCAACACATCCTCACCCATCAGCGCTCTTCTTTTGCAGCCAACCACTTCGCAGCTGCATAAAATATGCTCAGCCTTCTCTTCTGCCTCATGACAGAATCTACATAGGCTGTCTCCAGCAATTCCTATCTTGGATAGATGATACCCAAGATTACAGTGACCAGTCATCAGGCCCACTACCCTCCTCAAGTCCTGCCTTCCTAGTCTATTATATATTCCAGCCTTCTTGCTGGAATAGGCAATAAATTTCTTTGCCTGTACACAGCCTGGCACCTTCTTCCAATAGGAGGTTTTAGCCTCCTCTACCCAGGCCCTAACTATACTTCTATAGTAGCCCTCCCCAATTCCACAGACTGGCTCTGGGCCTATGAAGTGAGAGGCTGCACCCTTCTTAGCTAAGGCATCCGCTCTCTCATTTCCAGACACTCCCTGGTGCCCCGGCACCCAACGCAGCGTCATAACGTTACGCCTGGCCACGGCATTCAAAACTTCCCGACAGTCGTAGGCCAACCTCGACTCAAAGTACAAGAACTCAAAGCCTTGATGGCCGCCTGACTATCGGACAGAATAAAAATGTGCGACCCATTGAGGCGCCTCTCAATGCACCTCTCCGCACAGACCTTAATGGCCAATATTTCTGCTTGGAAGATGGTTATGGTACATCCAAGGGCCATGGAAATCTTCCCACCGGCCCCCCCAGACCCCCAATCCCGCTCTTCCGCTCATCACTGAGCCGTCAGTATACCAAACGGTACCTCCTTCCGGTATACCTGGTTGTTCCTCCGCCCACTCCTGCCGATCGAAAATTTCCACCTTCAGTGTGTCGGAGAAGTCGTATGTTTTGTTCATACGGTCCCGAGGACCACCCACCACACCCATCCCCTCAATCACTTTGAAGATCCTGGTGTGGCCCATCTCCTTTGATGGGACCCCTATCTTGCCCTCAAGCCTCAAGGCAGTTCTTATCGCCTCTTTCTTCACTTGAATGTGAAGAGGAGGCAAATCAAGCATCGCCTCCATCGCAGCCGTCGGACAGGTGCCCATAGCACCACATATCCCCAGGCAGGCCAGTCTCTGTAGCTTCTTCAGCCGATCCTGCGCCGTCCTCAGATTAGTTCTTGGCCACCATACAAACGCTGCGTATGTGACCATTGGCAAAATGATGCTCACATAAGCCCATTTTACCATATGAGGCCTAAGCCCCCAAGTCCTCCCAAACAGACTCTTGCATATCCATAAGGCCTTTGTAGCCTTCTCTATAGTTCTGGACATATGGCCCTTCCAAGACAGGCCTTTGTCCAGGACAACCCCCAGGTACTTCACCTCTGGGGAGTAGTTTAGCTCCACTCCTTCCAGAGTCAAAGCACCCAGAGTCATTGTCCTCTTCCTGGTAAACGGAACAACAACCACTTTTCCCGGGTTAATACGCAGTCCCTCCCGTCCACACCATGTGTGGACAAGGTTAAGGGCAACCTGCATACGCTCCCGGATGGTCGTCGCATGCTTACCTCTGACCAGGATCACCAGGTCATCAGCATAACTGACCACCTCAAATCCTTCCTCCGTCAGCTGAATGAGCAGCTCATCAATGACCAGTGACCACAGGAGGGGTGATAACACCCCACCCTGCGGACAGCCCTTTCTAGCCCTACCAGTCACCGACTTGCCCCCCAGGCGAGTCCTTATTTCTCTATCCCTAAGAACAGACCCGACCCATCTAATCACACTAGATTGGATACCCTTCCTCCTTGCAGCCTTCTCAATCGACATGAACAGGGTGTTATTAAACGCCCCTTCCACATCTAAGAAGGCACACAGGGCAATTTCTTGATCCCTCAAGCTCCCCTCAATCCGTGTTACCACATCATGAAGAGCCGTAATAGTAGACTTCCCAGTCTGGTAGGCATGCTGACACCCATGCAGGGGCCTTTCCTGTAGGGCCCCACCCCTGATGTGTCTGTCCACTACCTTCTCCATTACTTTGAGCACAAAGGAAGTCAGGCTGATCGGTCTATATGACTTAGGCTCAATTGGGGGTTTCCCAGCCTTCGGTATAAAGACCACCTCCGTCTCCCTCCAGCTCCTCGGTACATATCCAAGTGCACAACTGGCCCTAAAGATATGTAGCAGATGCCTAATTAGCTTGTTGCCCCCATTTTGCAACATAGCAGGGAAAATCCCATCAGGGGCAGCCGATTTGTATGGTCTAAACATACTCACAGCCCACTTGACCTTGGCAAACGTAAAGACCTCACAGGCCTCCCTTCTCGCCAAGGCCAGCTCCCTTCCACGACCGCCCCAATTCTCCCTCTCCTCCTCATCAGGGCGGTCCACTAGCGAGCCGGGAAAGTGTGTCTCCAACAACACCTCCACCGTTTGCTCCATACTTTCAGTCAGGGTTCCATCTTCCCTCCTTAACTGTCCAATTGGATTTGAGTGGTCTTTGCTCAGAACCTTCCGAAGTCGTGCAACAGCAGGGGTTTCATTTACCCCCTCGCAGAACGACCTCCAGGCTCTTCTCTTGGACCTCCTCAACTCTTTATTATAGTCAGTTAGAGCCACTTTGTATTCGCTCCACTCCCTATTATACTTGGCTCTATTAAACAGTTTCCTAGTCCTGGATTTCAACTTCTCCAGCCGACTATTCCACCATGGCACCCTTCTTACCATATTTCGTCTTTTCTCAGGGCAGTTATCACAAAAGGCCCTGTTAAGACGCTCTCTTACATTGTCTGCCACCCTTTCTAGTTCTATTACCGACCTAGGGGTGCCACAGACGTCCTCCATTTCAGACTGCACCTGTTCTTTAAAGCCCTCCCAGTCCGTCAACTTCGGTACCCTTCTACTCTCACTCCTCCCGACCCCCAGGCACATAGCAAAATCCACATACCTGTGGTCAGAAAGAGATGCCTTCTCAGAGACTCTCCAGTCTCTGATTTCATACCTCGTGAGCTCGCTAGTTATAGTGAGGTCCAAGACTTCCCTCCTCCTAGCAGTCACAAAGGTAGGCTCATTACCTATATTACTCAAATATAAATCATTACTAATTAAATATTCAAGTAGGTACTCACCTCTCCTGTTGGTGTTGGTAGATCCCCAAACGGTATGGTGTGCGTTTGAGTCACATCCAACCACCAACTCCTGGCCTCGTCTCCGGCAGCCTTCCACCAGCCGACGAAACTCCGCAGGGGGCATCTCATCGCAATCCCCCGGGAAGTAGGCGGAGGCCACAACAGCCTCTTCCCTCCTACTCCCCCTCTGCAACTCCACAGAGATTGCTACAAGGTCCCTAGTGACACACAAAGGGAAACACTTTAAATCATTTCTGATCACTATACATGGTCTAGGGTTGGATATACTAGTATCATATATCAACTTACCATTTATGGAGGAGAGTCCGCAGATCCGTCCACCTCTACTCCATGGTTCCTGGACAAGCACCATATCCAGCGACTCCCTACAGAACCTTTCACCCAGCGCCGCTGACGCTGCCTTGGAATGGTGAAGGTTCACCTGGACGACGTTGCTCTTCAGTGTCGTCTGTGTTTCCCGTGGTCCCTCTTATCCTGCTTCTGCAGGAATTTCGGCCCACGAGCTCTTCCTCCTGGTTGGAGCACCTGCCGCCCCGTCCTCGACGGACCGGCAACGGGACTGCCATCCCTCCTTCCTCCACCAGATTTCCTTGAAGGACCCTTTCCTCCCTTCTTAGGATCTCTCTTCTGCGGTGGACTACCCACCGCCCGAGGAGACTCCCCCTTCTTCTCAGGTCCCTCCACCTCCGCTTGAGATGAACTTGCCACCACCAGATTCGGACACCCCTCCTCCACTGGCGGCTCCTCCATCTCCACTCCCTCCATCGAAGCCGGGGCCTCCTCACTAGCCCCTCCTTCCTTTACTGATGCTTGCTTGGGGACATCAGGACCCTTCCTCACCTCCGTCCCTTGCCCCCCCACCACATCAGTACTCGCTCCTTCCTCCATTCTTGATCCCTTTAACCTCAGCCGTATCTGACCGAACTTAAAGTCAACCTCCGGATTCCTCCGAAGCCTGACCGCCGACCGGTCGTCCACAGCCAAGGTCAACTGGACCATGAGGTTGTTCTCCAACCTCTGCATAACCCTCCACTGGTCCACCAGCAGATCATGGTTTTGTACAGCTACCATCTTGAGGATCTCCTCCGATTTATCCTCCTTGCTGTTAGGGAAGTACCCTACCACAACCACAGGCCGGGGAAGGTCCTTCTCCCCCACCACCTTGAGCCTAGCCCCCTTCCATGGTTGCAGAGCACCCCCTATCTTCCTGACCCAATCCGCAGTACCTTCGTCCTTGCAGGTCAGGACCAGGTATCCCGGTTTGAATGTGGAGCCCACGAATTTCGGGGAAATCTCCCCCTCAATGTCGAGTCCCCTCACCCTCTCCAGGATCGCCTTCTCTGTGGCCTTCAATTGCTCCCTGGACAAAAGCACCTCCGGGTAGCCGACCGCCAGGATACCAACCCTGGAACCCGCGACCACCCGGCTGTACTCCATACCAGGACCAGCCACCGCTTTTTCTCCCGTTGGAGGACCTTTTGCCCTCTTCTTGGGGGGATCTCTCACCCGAGTCTGCTCAGGAGTCGACCCATCCGACCTCTGCCTCTTAAGGGGTTTTTCACCCCCCTCCAGAGACAAAGGCCGAACGGCCTCCTCCCTCGCTTCCTCGTATGGAACACCCTTTACTAGGAGCCATCGTAGGCGCTTCTTAGCAGCCCCACTCAGCCTAGTAACATTTTTACCCACCTCCTTGGGTACCTTCGAAGTTTCTCCCTCATTCTTAGGGAGCTCCACCTCTTCCTTTGACGTCACCTCCGGAGAACCCAGGCGCTCAGGTGTTGCCACCCTCGCCTGCTGTTCCCCTTGGTCGTCGATGACCATGGGACTTGCATTCCCATCAGCTTCTTCTGGCCCCCCCATTTCTGGTTGGGCCTCCATTTGGGGACGTTCATCCCCCTGTTCTTTTGAATTTGATTTTTGTTGTATATTCGGTTCCATTTGTGGTCCCACGAGTAGCTAGGGAAATATTCGGTCCGCCCCTGCAGAGCCCCGCATGCAGGGGTAAGGCACAATTACTGTAGGAGATAGCCAGGTATCCTACAGGCACCGTTAAAGACACTGACTAAAGCCCCAGTGCCATCCACCCTTCGGCACGGTAAACGCATAACACCACTGGGTTGGGCAAAGCTACAGTAGGAGAAGTTGCCTCTAGCACGGATAGAAAAAGTGCTAGATGCCAAGGACAAGGATAGGGAAAGACAGACTGAAGCCCAGCATCTCAGCTCACCTCGGCGAGACCAATGCTTGGCTGATGAGTAGCCATAATAAGGCCGAGGAGTTTCCAGAGGCACGGGCACGAAAAACTGCTACAACAAGTAAGGGAGCAGGTGTGCACTCTTGGACGTGATGCTACGGCACATGCAAGCCAGCCGATCACTGACTTACTTCGCCTCCCGCTCTTTATATAGCTGCCGAGAGCGCTGTGGAAGAGAGCGGCGACTGATTTGGCCTTGATGACAAAGGCCTTTGCGGTGTGCAGCCGAAAGCTTTGTCGTTATGCCGTCAAAGGCCGGGAGAACTATTGAAGCTGGCAACACAGTAAATGATTAATTAGAAGGGGTGGCGGTGACATTATTATTATTATTATTATTTATTATCTGTTGTATTGCAGGTGAAAGAAAGAGGTAAAGATGTAGGGAAAGCGTACAAGGGGATAAAATCGCGGTTACGTGATTTACAACCTCCCCATCCGTTAACGTCTTCACAGTTACGAGCAGATGGCACCACCACCGCCACTGGCGATGAAAACAACAAAATATCGAAAAGACATCAGCGTCCTCATACTGCGTTTTATACGGCGACCACTTCGTACAGAAGAGATCTCAATAACGCCACGTCTCCTTCGGGTGGTTCTTCTAGGCATAGAAATTCTGCAGCTCCTAGTTTAAAGTAAGTGCATTTCCTTTATGTTACACTTAATGCTAGGCTTAACCCTAGAGCTGGCAATCGTTAATTTTGAAAACAATGTTACTACTTCTTGACCCGTTAGCTTCGCAAAATTGGATTTGCTTCATAGCACTGCAATGTTTTAGTTTTAAATTCATCTACGAGGCACGTTCTGAAAGTAAGTACCGTTTTAAAAAAAAAAAACAAGTAAAACAATTTTTTTTCAACACAATTTTATTTCTACATGAAAGCCCAAACCTTAAACTATTTTTCGATATAGTTTCCACCGATGTTCAAACACTTGTCGTAGCGGGTGATCAATTTGTCTATACCCTCTTCGTGGAAGGTTCTCGCCAACGAATGTAGCCACGACTCCACGGCAGTTTTCACTTCATTGTTGGTTTCAAAGGGTTGGCCGCCTAGCTCGCGCTTCATGTCAGGAACAAGTGGTAGTCAGACAGTGCCAAGTCCGGGCTGTAGGGCGGGTGATTGAACTACGCCCAACGAAATTGTCGAACTAATGTTTGAGTGTCACCAGTGAGCGGTATGGGGCCGAGCATTGTCATGGAGCAACACAATTCCGTTACTGAGCATTCCTCTCCGTTTATTTTGAACAAACGAAGAGGAACTCTCAATCATCATGTCTTCCCCGTAAATATCTTGAAGTTGACGATAAATTTCAGCCGGTTTCACATTCCTTGCGTTCAAAAATCTTAATACAGAACAAATCTCACAATCGGCGGGATCACTAATTGTCTTAAACATTTTAAACGTTCAGAGAAAACTGAAAACAAAACGTAGAACAACTACAATGGTGTGATTCGATAGCCAGTGAACAAGGACGACTAGTGCGCATGCGAGGAACACCGATTGCAGCACTACGGCGGCAGTAGAATGAAACGATACTTACTTTCTGAACTCGCCTCGTACATATAGCGTTTTTGTATTGTACGATAATTTAATAATGTACAAGGTTAATTTGTACTGATGGCATGTGGCCAAGCATCGCCTTGCATGGTGGGTGGCCCTAAAAAGGGCCATTTCTTCGGTGAAGGTGTTGCTGTTGGTGGTGGGCAGACGCGTCGAGGCGGCGTGTGCGGCGCAGTGTCCGAAGAGTGACAGCTTGGCTATCGGGTTCAGGCCTTTTTTCGAAGAAAAAATGGATTTTTAAGATTGCGGCCTTAAGGCAAAAAAAGCATTAAATTAAATTAAAGAGCATTTAAAAAAACTACAACTTTTATTTCAAATATTTTTTTTGTATAACACTGAGTTTAGTGGTAATTAGCAATTTTTTTTTTCTCACGAAAATGTGTAAAAAAAATCGATTTTTTTAAAAAGATTTCAGCCTTAGTATGTATTACCACCGTGGTAACACTGTATAAAATGGATTTTAAAGATAGAGCATTAGAAAGTTTTAAACAGAAGTGCCGTTTGAAAAGTTAAAAAAACATTGCCTAAAAATTGTCATCAAAAAGCTTCAGCATCCCTTAATGTCGCGTAACAATAATGAAATATAATTTATTCTCCTAAATTTTCATATTCGTATTTCCGTATTTTTAAGCCAAACTGAGGTTGATTTTCATTTTGCGTCTTTCATTATATGATTAAAATTAAGTCATGTTTATTGAGGTTAGTTGTTTTGTTTATTTATAATGTTTTATTACTAATATTAGGTTATATTGTTAATAATTTGCAATGGCAAGAGAAAGTTGTGTGAGTGTGTTTACACCAGATTTTTCAGTTAATATTTCAACTATGATGTCCTGCTGGTGAATGTTACAGTACCAGTGGAAACAGTGAGACCGTGGCAGGGGGAGGTGGTGGCCACTACAATTATAGCCCGCTGACGACTCCTTCGCCTTCTCCCTCATCGTCATCGTCACCGACCGCTGGCGATTCGAATCTCCAGTTGTCGCCGTTGGATATGGATTTAATGGGTGACCTTCAGGATGTCATCTTTAGAAATTGTTCTATGACAACTGGCGATGTTAGTGATAATTCAGCGGTACGTACACGATTTATTTTGTAATAGAAACCCCAACCCCCCACCCCCTGCGCTTTATGGTAAACCGAACTGTAAGTGTCTAAATTCCTACACTTGAAAATGAAATCATCGTTGTACTGGTAACACGCTATAAGTGGACGATTGTGCCTATCATGCGGAGGACAGCATACTATCTGTTAAGTCCACCAAGCCGTTGGACTTGATATACGACGGTTATCCAGAAAATAACCTCAGTTTTGAAATAAAAAGTAAACGATTGAAGATACAAAAACTTTATTATTATATACATATTAAAACTACAGTTTTTCTCTATTTTTCGACATAGTCGCCAAACAGATTCAAGCACTTGTCGTACCGTGGAACAGTCTTTGAAATACCGTCTGCATAAAAATCTGCCGCCTGTGAATTTAGCCAACCATTCACGGCATTTTGAAGCTCTTCGTCATTGGCGAACCGCTGAGATGCAAACCACCGCTTCATGTTCGGGAACAGGTGAAAGTCACTAGGAGCCAAGTCCAAAACAAGCGTCGTGGCCTTCTGACACATGGTGTTGTGTTTGTGCATGACAACACTCGCCCTCATACAGCTTGAAGAACAAATTAACATTTGGCCAAGTTTAAATGGGACGTTTTCGATCATCCCCCATACAGCTAGGACTTGGCTCCTAGTGACTTTCACCTGTTCCCGAACATGAAGCAGTGGCTTGCATCTCAGCGGTTCGCCAATGACGAAGAGCTTCAAAACGCTGTGAATGGTTGGCTACATTCACAGGCGGCAGATTTTTATGCAGAGGATATTTCAAAGACTGTTCCAAGGTACGACAAGTGCTTGAATCTGTTTGGCGACTATGTCGAAAAATAGAGGAAAACTGTAGTTTTAGTATGTATATAATCAATTTTTTGTATTTTCACTCATTTACTTTTTATTTCAAAACTGAGGTTATTTTCTGGATAACCCTCGTATATATAATTGTAAAATATTAGCCAAATAGCCCTTAAAATTAGTAGTATTTCAGCACATATTCGACTTCTCTATCTTTTATACAACTAATTATTGTATTTTCCTTTTTCAAAAAAAAGTCAAATGTACGTCAAATTTTAATTCAAAAATTTTATAACTTTCGAATGGCTACACTCAGACTAACGAATTGGGACTTGCAGGAAAGGCACTTTGGGCCAGTCTCCTTTTTTTAAAAAAAAAAACACATGTCATCTCGGTCACAGGGTTGAATGCATCAATTTTTTAACTCTGCAGATAAAAAAAGACCTGTTTTGCTAACTGTGCTGTGTTGGTAATTGTCGTCGTATTAATTTCAAACAGTTACTGCCATTGAATGTGGGGGGATCTGAGGAGCTGGTAGCATTGACCGATTCCCCCCGCCACTTGTCATTTATCCTCTTCAATTTACTAATTGCGAGTTTTAGGTTCCTTAACTTGAAAATCTAAAAATGGGCCACAAGTCAGTGAATACCACTGTGATGCGGCAAATTTTGTTTTTTTTTCATGGCCTCCTTAAACATTTGACAAACACTGTAGCATTCACATGAGTCTTTCTTAATTTTGTATTTTTCAAATCGTCATTTTCGTTGCTCTCAACCGAAGTGCCTTTTTATGCGGTTCTCATTTTATTTTAAATCTCGCTTATCTGCGTTTTAGCTACTGTAAATCAATCAGATAATAGACGATACTTAAGTTTTCTTTCTTTTTACATTCATTCTCTTAAATTGTTTCTTTAATTGTATGAGATGAAAAATAAATGAATAAAATCCTGCAGAAAAACACAAAAATTTATCACTGTTGACAAAAATATGTAACACAAACCGATAACGAAGACGAAGACTAGGATGAAAATAAGAT
This sequence comes from Catonia carolina, assembly GCA_035578175.1. Lineage (NCBI taxonomy): Eukaryota > Metazoa > Arthropoda > Insecta > Hemiptera > Achilidae > Catonia > Catonia carolina. The sequence goes on from JAQMRL010000008.1 coordinate 103,163,629, forward strand.
TACAGAGTATGACATCAACTAGTGGATGTCTACATCCGGTCAAGTTAGTTACGCAGTACATATTTTATCGCCAATGTACATGATAAGTATCGCTATCTTGTTTAAAAATTTATTACGTTAAAATACATATACATCTTGTATGTACTCTGTATAAAAAAAATTTTGATATAGTGTCCGGATTTGGGAGAATTTTATTAAAATTCTTTGTCTCAAGGGATCGGGTCTGTAAAAAATGTCTGCTAATTAGAGGGGTTAGTAAAATGGAGGTGTCCGTTTGGAGAGGTTTTACTGTATTTTTTTTCTAATGTTGAAAAATGTTTTTTCGATAAATATTATAAAACGCCTGTGATGTATTGTAGAGGATGTCAAATCACTTCAATTTGACATCAACGCATTTTTTTTTTTTTTTTTTTTTTTTTTTTATTGAGTGATTATGCTTACATAAGCCTTGGGTAGGCTTGTGGGTAGGTAATGATATGTGGTGATTTACAGATGAAAACAATGCCAGACCTGAACGGGAATCGAACCCTTGACCCTGGCATAGTAGCCAGTTTCACTGACCACTACACCACGGGCCGGCCCATTTTAGATCAATAATCAACACAATGAAATTTTTTAAAACTTGACTTTGTTTATATTATTGTATATTTAATAAGATTTTTGCGTGGTCGTGGCCCTTAGTTTAAATGTGACATGTATGTTTCAGTTGAAACCGGTTAGAAGTTTAGAGAATTTTCCGTTGTCAAGATCATGCACAGATCACCAAATGCGAATTAAGCTTTAATTTGACGTCAACGCATTTTAGATCTATAATGAACACGATGATATTTTTCAAAATATTTTAAAACTTGACTTTGTTTGTATTTAATAAGATTTTTGCATGGTCGTGGCCCTTAATTTAAAAATGTGACATGTATGTTTCAGTTGAAACCGGTTAGAAGTTTAGAGAATTTTCCGTTGTCAAGATCGTGCACAGATAACCAAATGCGAATTAAGCTTTAATTTGACATCAACGCATTTTAGATCTATAATGAACACGATGATGTTTTTCAAAATATTTTAAAACTTGACTTTGTTTGTATTTAATAAGATTTTTGCGTGGTCGTGGCCCTTAATTTAAAAATGTGACATGTATGTTTCAGTTGAAACCGGTTAGAAGTTTAGAGAATTTTCCGTTGTCAAGATCGTGCACGGATCACCAAATGCGAATGAATTCTAGTCACAACAATCCGATGGTGAACAGCAGCATCGACTTTTTCGGATCGCTGAACGCCAGCGAAACCAACGATAATAATGACAATGATAACTCTTTACTATTGAACCGGCGGCATCAAACGCCGGTCGACCAGCATTGGCCTACCATATCTTCAACTCGGCTCTCGTCTTCTGGTTCCGTCGCACCACAGTCACATTCCTCCTCGTCACAAAATATCACTACGGTCAGTCAAAATCTCTTTTTTTGATGTATTTATATATGTTCTTGTTGTTTAGGTAATCAGCCTGTAGGCTGGTTTGAACCTGCAGAGGTTTTACTAAGTAAAACGCGGAGTGAGGTGGTTTACCATTGCCACAACTCACTGAATGGAAAAGTACATTTAACAGCATGCCAGGCTCTCTGAAAAGCACACATTTTCCACTCTGCAAATGACACCTTCACTTCATTCACCACAGGGCCTGGCTGTATAATGAAATTCATTACTTTCAGAGGAGATAACTCTGATTAGTGTCACAATACACCTCTACCTCTTCTCTTATTAAATGATTCAGTCATTTAATTGGCTGATCATGTGATAAGAAACACAACTATTTATTTTAGCCCTGCAACTAACAGATTGAGTGTAAATAATTTGACACTCCGCCTGTCTGATATGGGCACATATACATATATATATATCAATTTTTTAAACATGTTGTACTGTGTGCTGAATTTACTTTAGATAATATTAAACCACCAGTAAACACAGAAAATTAGCAAGAATGATCTTACCGTTAAGTTAATAAGGCCTTTTCAGATCCAGGGATCTGAAAAGGCCTTATTAACTTAACGGTAAGATCATTCTTGCTAATTTTCTGTGTTTACTGGTGGTTTAATATTATCTAAAACATATATATATATATATATATTTTTTTTATTTTATCAAACATCCTATGTAGGATTTTTAAACAGCCGTATTATTTAAAATTGAAATATATATATTTTTCTAACCACCAGAATACGGTAACATAAAACACTTACCAATGTTTATAGCGCTTTCGTATATCCTGTACACATCTTCAGTAAATTAAAATTTTTTACGTCAAAATTTAAAACTTCCTGCATATCTTGTAGACTTGTCTCTGGAAATCAGCTGTTAAACAGTTGGTTCAATGACGGCTTTGCCTCTAGACCAGTGTTTCCCAACCGGTGGTCCGTAACAGCCTTCGGGGTGGTCCTTGAGAGTCCGGTGACTACTTATAAAAAGTAATATTTTCCTGTGATTAAATCAAAGTTACGATTTTCATTGAACAAGATTAAGTAAATACTTTCAAGATTCAGATTAAGTAAAGGTAGAAGAGTTGTGGTACAAGAAAGCCCTGGGCCTCCCCAAGATTCGGCAAGTAGCTTTGCGGTATCTTGTGATTTTTTTCAACCACTTATTTGCGTGAGCAGGGGTTCTCTAGTTTATTGTTAATTAAAAACAAACAACGAAATCGGCTGTGTAAGCAGTGATTTGAGAGTAGCTCTTAGCAAGAGCCTAAAACCTAGAATCCTCAGCTAGTCAGAAATATTCGTGCAAAAAAGTCGCATTGAAATTTTCATTTCATTTTTTAATTTTCATTGTTATTTTTGACAAAGTAAATTCTGTATTCCTTATTTTATTAAAAGACAATTTACAATTAAAATATTTTATTTTTTGTGATGTACATTGTACTTTCTGAAAATAACAATTATATATATATATATATTGCTCTATGGCTCTGAAACGTGGGAATTGACCAAAAGAGACAGGCAAAGAATAAATGCTGTGGAGATGGATTTCTTGCGCCGGAGTAGTTGTGTTTCAAGGATGGATCGAGTACGAAATGCGGAGATAAGGAACAGAATGGGGAAAATGGATACAACAGTGGAGCAAATTGAGAAGAAGCGCCTTATATGGTTGGGACATACACAGAGGATGAGAGATGAAAGGTGGCCCAAGAGAATGCTGAATTGGGATCCACCTGGAAGAAGAAGAAGAGGAAGACCGCCTGAACTGTGGAACAAGCAGGTGTATTCCGATATGAGGAATAGAAATCTTGTGGAGGGGGACTGGATGAACCGAGAGAGATGGCGGATGGGATGCGAGAAGCGGCTGGAGCTGTAGATCAAACTCGCTTATATAAATAATAATAGTTTCTTAATTAATAATGATTGTTTGTGAAAATTTGTTTTATTTAATCACCTTTTAATTTGGTGATGAACTGATAAGATATTTGCAATAATGTAATGGGTGGTGAGTGGTAGTTCACTCTCAGGGTGAGTGGTCCGCAGACCACTGCGGGTTGGCAACCACTGCTGTAGACCAACCCGGTGGGTCATTAGAATAACTGAGCAGTTTTATTCAGAAAACTGAAGATGTAATATCTTCTACTGCCCATACAGACGGGTGGAGTGTCAGATTATTTACACTCAATCTGTTAATTGCAGGGCTAAAATAAATAGTTGTGTTTCTTATCACGTGGTCAGCCAATTAAATGACTGAATCATTTAAGTACAGAAGAGGTAGAGGTGTACTGTGACACTAATCACAGTTATCTCTTTTGAAAGTAATGAATTTCATTATACAGTTGGACCCTGTGGTGAATGAAGTGAAGGTGTCATTTGCAGGATGGAAAATAGATGCTTTTCAGAGGGCATGGCATGGTGATAACCGTACTTTTACAATCATTGAATGAGGCAAAATTAAACCACCTGACTCCTTGTTTTATGCAGTAAAATTTTGAGGTTCAAACCAACCTTTCGGCTGATCATGTTACCAACAAAACTATTTTGGATCTGACAAAGATGTAATGTAAAATAAGGTACCATTTTTACTTTCTCTTGCATATATGAATATATAGGAAGGAAAGTATTGTTTTCATGTTGATTTTAACAAATCAAGTTTTTAGCGATTGGTCTGTGTGTGTGTGTGTGTGTGAACAGAATATCTCAAGAACGGAACATCATACGAACTTGAAACTTAAAACTTAAGCTACATACCACTACCGGACTCGACATAAACATTTTCATCAAAATCGGTCAACCGGAAGTAGTAGTTTATTCGTGGTGTAATTTTTCACTTTTTTGCGATTTTCTCGAAAAACTGGTCCTACGATTTTTTTTAAAATCGCGTGGTTTATTCAATTATTTATTTTCTACAAGATAGGGCAGGCACCATGTTGGCTGAAATTCTCGGTGAGATGTTTTTCACGTAATAAAATTGTTTTTTTTAAGATTGCGGCTTTAATATGAATTTTAGCGCAAAAATGTAAATTGATGTTGTAGAAAATTTAAAATTTTACAACTTTTATTTCAAACATTTTTTTTGTATAACCCTTAGTTAAGCAGTAATTAGCGATTTTCTGTTTTTTTTCTCACAAAAAAGTGAGAAAAATCGATTCTTTTAAGATTTCAGCCTTAGAATGCATTTTACGTACAACAAAAGTGTAAATAATTAATTTCATAGGAAATAAAAAGATCTACACCTTTTATTTAAAGCATTTTTCTCTACATGGCCTAGTTTAGCGTGAAAGAGTGATTTTCCGTATTTTTAAGCCGAACTGAGTTCGATTTTCATTTTGCGTCTTTCACTAATGATTAAAATAAGGTTATATTTTTACAGGTTAGTTGTTATTGTTTATTTCTAATGTTATATTGTTTAAATTATTTGCATTGGCAAGAGAAAGTTGTGTGTGTTTCACACCAGATTTTATATTATCTTATCGATTTGTTTACAGAATCGCAAAGGCGTTGGGGGTGAAGATCACAATCTGATCCGGTTAGATTCATCATCGTCATCGTCGAACGATATCACCGCCGATTTCGATCCGTTGGTAACGAACAGGCATACAGACGATTCGCCGCCCGCAGAAATCCTGGACAGAACCGTTGGCCTAACGAATCCATTATATCCGTATTATACGCCGCAAAATTTACCATCCGATAGAAATACGCCGTCGATAACGATCAACGGTCCTAATAGTAGTAATCGTACCGGTATAAATACCGCCGGTTCGAATAATACTAGTGTTAACAATGATTTCGATCTGCTCAAAGAGTACGGTCTGGATTTTAATAGTTTACAATTGGTACAAAAAAAGAATGTGGAATTGACGTCTTCCGCGTCCAACTCGTCTTCTTCGTCTTGCCCGCCTGCCAATTCCTCGTTCTATACTTCGGCGCATGGTCAAGCATCTTGGACTAAATTTACCGATTAATTATTATATTTATTTATCTAATCAATTATTAATTTATGTAATTACAATTATTTTTTTTTTTAAATAATAATGTAAACCATCTTTTTCTAAAATAACACCGTTACAATTAAATGGCTAGTGTGACCTACATGACATCGGTATTCGTAGAACAGATTTTCACTTTTATTATCTGATTTATTCTAAATTGTTGACAAAATTTTGTCTAGTCAATAATTTTTTTTTTTTTTTGTAATCCCTAATTTGTGTACGTTTCAATCTGTTCAATTCAGAACCATAAGCAACCCCATGACCCAATCAGATGAGGATGTAAATGAGTATGACGTGTAAATGAGGTTAAGTCTTGTACAGACTCAGGTCGACCATTCCTGAGACAGTATGGTTAATTGAACCCCAACCATCAAAGTACACCCACAACCACTGTCTAGCATTCAAATCCGTATAAAAGTAATTACCTTTACTAGAATTTAAACCAGGAAACTTTGTCTCCGAAATCAGCTGTTTAACAGCTGATTTTGGTGACGACTTTACCTCTAGACCAACCCGGTGGGTTAATAAATTTTAAACATAAAATATTCCATGGTGTTCGGGTCAGCCGAATCAGTCAGCTGGTAGAAAGTCGCTATTATTTGTTAAGTAACACCGGTTGGGCAAGCTGACAGCCATCCGTGAACAAGCTCTACTGGGGGTCGCTGTTCAAACTCATGTCTTATACTTGTCAAAAATACAGCGAAAAGCACCGATCAAATAACAAAAATGCAAATACCATGAATCTCGTTGGCCACAAAGATGGGTTATTAAATACATGGGCTTCACACAAAGTGAAACATGTTTTTTAACGAAATGATAGGGGTAGTCGTTAAGAGAACTGTAATCAGATAAGATGTAACCTGCGATGTTCAGTGGAAATGGGGAACAGGTCGTACGGCCGATCAAACTTTGCAACATTAATAATAATAAAAAAATCTTATTTCCATATTATGTTACAATTATTGTGGGAAACCCAGTTTTCCGGATCAATTTGGACCTAGGGTAAGCCGGATATGAGAAAATCAGGTTATAGGAAATACGAAAATGGATGTTTGAATTTCTGAAATACAGTACTGTATGTATGTACACGCCTTCAAAGTTATATAAGCGTATGCGCAGTAGATGGATTTGGTTGAGGTACGCGCTGATGAAGGGAGAAATAATGGTGTGAGTAGAGGGGGCAGTAGTTGGGAGGAGGGAATTCACAGCCGACTCGCTGGAATGCATAACGTACCGTAGTTTTATATGGTCTAGGCCTACGGGAGCCTCTTTTTCATAAAAGAGCGACCTTCAACATGGTAGAAGGATTGACGTTTCCTTGGGGGCTTTTCACAAATGTCAACCGACCACAGACAATAAGATAAAATAGTCAACCGTTCCAGCTACGATCTGTTCTCTGCGACAGCTTCAGTAGAATGAGACAATTCACGCACGCACATACGCATGTATCGAACGTATGTCATCCCTTCTACAGCCACCGGCAGTACGAGTATTCTCCCCACTCACTTCTCATTTCTGCGCGAACTACACTTACAAAACATTGACAGATTGTACACAATTGAAAAATGCCAAGTTGTCAATTACAATATACATAAGTGTTGGCTATATTTGTTTACAAAACATACTACAGTACACAGTAAGTGAAAAGTGATAAAAATATGTATTGTAGAAAAGTCTTCCATGTCCACCTTTGGAGCTGTTTACCATTTTCACTGCCCATGACGGACAGGTGGAGTGTCAAATTATTTACACTCAATCTGTTCGTTGCAAGGCTAAAATAAATAGTTCTGTTTCTTATCACATGGTCAGCCAATTAAATGACTGAATCATTTAAGAACAGAAGAGGTAGAGGTGTACTGTGACACTAATCACAGTTATCTCCTCTGAAAGTAATGGATTTCATTATACAGCCAGACCCTGTGGTGAATGAAGTGAAGGCGTCGTTTGCAGAGTGGAAAATATGTGCTTTTCAGAGGGCCCGGCATGCTGATAAGCGTACTTTTCCACTCAGTGTGGAAGGCAACTGTAAACCACCTCGCTCCTCGATTTACTTAGTAAAACCTCTACAGGTTCAAACCAGCCTTTTGGCTGATGACCTAAACAACAACAACAACCATTTTCACTGGTTTTTGTCCACCCTGAGTATTTTATTTCGTCAGCATTCTCCAACAGAGTTGACAAGTGTCCCCATCGCCAGGGGCAGCTCCCCATAGCAGACCCAGCAACAGCCACACGTATACAAGCAGCTCATGAAATGAGGAGATTGTCAGTGAATTCTGAATCGCCCTTTTCTATATCAGTACATGTCATGCTGACATATCCTATACATGTCATGCTGACATGTCCTATACATGTCATGCTGACATGTCCTATACATGTCATGCTGACATGTCCTATACATGTCATGCTGACATGTCCTATACTCCTCCTGGAGTCTCCAGGGCGCAAAAAAAAATAAAAAAATAAAAAATTACATTGAGTATAATTTTGTAACTGATGTGTAAGATCAAAATTGTTTATTAAAAGATGAGGGGTACATAATGAAAAGAAAAAGATGGTTTTATTTGTGAATTGTTTATATTTTTATTATTATTAGTGTAATATTAAAAAGAAATTAAAAATTAGGTTAACAAATTGTATCATGAACTTTGTATTGTATAGGCCTATTTGTATTAATTGTATTATGTTGTATGAGGTATAGGTAGAGTATGGACCCGTCATATAACTTTTTGACTTGTCATTGTTTGAAAATTAAATATATCATTTGTCTTGTGTAAGGGTGAAGACACAAAAAAAAGCAGTTATCAGATTTTCAACACGCGGGTGCCGATCTGTGCTGGTTCATGGCCATAACAAACGCATCTAAAAGCTGGTAAAGTTACCAGTCGCCGTGTCTAGCTCATCGGGTGATGATGACTTATTCCTTTTCGAAAGTTCGCCATTAAAATTAAAAAATAGTTTTAAAAAAATAGTCGGATGTAAAACAAAAACATAATAATTATTTTTTAAGGGTGATGAGCTGTGAACCGGCCGGCCGCATTGGCGCAGTTGGTAACGTGCTCGCCTCTCATCATGCGATCTTGGGTTCGAATCGCATTCAGGCACGGCATCTTTTCATACGTTACAAAAAAATCATTTCATCATTCACCGTCTGCATTAGCAGTAATTGCAGAACAGTCGGACGTTAAACCAAAAAAAAAAAAAAGAGCTGTGAACGTTTGCATTGCCCCCTACCCACTTTATCCAATACGTTTGCTAGCCAATGACTTGCCAATACTTGCTCTTGTAGCTCTGTTAAATATTTTGTCGGCCATTTTTTTGGTCTTTCAATAACAATTGAAGGGTTCAGTGGACGAAGGTGTTATGTGACATGAATACAGTTCTTAGCTATTGAGTGTTAAAGTTCAAAAGCTGTACTTTTACTTTACTTTACAACCAGGGCGTTCAGGCCTCTGCAGCCCCTCCTCACCGCGACCTAAAAGATCTTTTGTGATTGCCCCTCTTCCTTATTTATGCAAGACCCACACTTTCGATAAAGCGCAGGATCTGCCTAGGATCTAGTGCACTTACCTGAGAAGGTGTTAACACGTCCTTACCCATCAGCGCTCTTCTTTTCCAGCCAACCACTTTGCAACTGCATAATATATGCTCAGCCTTCTCTTCTGCCTCATGACAGAATCTACACAGGCTCTCTTCAGCAACTCCTATCTTGGATAAATGATACCCAAGATTACAATGACCAGTCATCAGTCCCACTACCCTCCTCTTCAAAAGCTGTAACTTTATTTACTGATTTCAGAAAGTGACATTTTCGGTGTCAGTGTATAAAATAGACATAGGGAATTTATTTAAGTATTCTAAACCTTGTCTAATTTAATTTTTAAATTGAATTTAACTAATTTTTGCGTAGATAACACCTTCTGTTACTAAAATATTTTTTTATAAAATGTCTATTTTAAAATGAATGAAGGTGTTAAATAACAACTAGTTTACAAAAAAATGTTAGAATTTATTTTAATAGCAGGCCCGACTTAATTACGTTTTTACATTTTAAAGAAACTAATGAATAATAATATGTACTATAAACGGAAATTTATTGTTAGTATTACTTATTTGACTTGTAGATAACACCTTCATTTTCTGGTATCTTCTTAGTGGAAGCAGATAGAGATTTCTGTGTTAGTGCCACTGAAAAATATGCACATACAAACTTCATTACCGATGAAAACTCAATTTTTGTGAAAAAGTCAGTTAACATCTTCATTTACTGACCCCCTTCAATTATAACCTACAAACAAACAATCAGCTGATTATATTATAAAGTATTGGATGTTAATGCGCTCTATAATCGATGTGTTCAGTACGAGATGCAAGACGAGAGTGAACTACGAGGGTTATTTTTTTTCAACCTCCGATGGTGGAAAAATAAATAGACAGATTTTGATTAAAAAATTATTTTATTACTAAAATTACAGTAAAGTCTTACTTATTTCTCTACATAATCACCGAATCGATTGAGGCATTTGTCGTATCGTGACACCAGCTTATCGATACCCTCTTCAAAGAAGTTTGCCGCCAATGAGGTCAGGAACATTTTCGGGACCCAACGAGCGCAAAGTTTGCGGTAACGTAGGACATTTGTCACAATGTTGTATAGAGATGACCTTGAAATGTCCGGAAATTCGGCAGAAAGTTCACTTATTGTGAACCTTCGTTTGTCTCTGACCACTTGATCAATCCGCTCAACAATGCCTGCAGTTGCGACGGACTTGCGTCCCTGACCTCCTTCGTCATGGACATCGGTTCGCCCTTCCTTAAATTTTCTGCACCATTCCCGTACACTACCATCACTCATACACTTTTCACCATACACTAGGCTCATTCTGCGATGAATTTCAGCAGCACTACACCCTTCCGCTTGCTAAAAGCGAACCACACTTCGCAACTCACATTTGGCGGGAGATTCGATCGTATCGGCCATGATTCAGCTCCCGTATCTCAGCTACAACTGACGCTGTGAAGATGCGGCCGGCACAGGCAGTGTGGACGTGAGATGCGCAATCGCCTGACGCGCAGATTACACCACCGCCCACCTTCTGCTTGCTTAGAAACACGATCGGAGGTTGAAAAAAAAATAACCCTCGTACTACGGCTCTTATACGCATGCGCCCATAACAGACAGGTGGAGTGTCAAATTATTAACATTCAATCTGTTCGTTGCAGGGCTAAAATAAATAGTTGTGTTTCTTATCACATGGTCACCCAATTAAATAGCTGAATCATTTAAGAACAGAAGAGGTAGACGTCTAAAAGACGCTAATCAGAGATATCTCCTCTGAAAGTAATGAATTTGATTATACAGCCCGACCCTGTAGTAAATAAAGTGAAGGTGTCATTTGCAGAGTGGAAAATATGTGCTTTTCAGTGAGCCCGGCATGCTGATAAGCGTACTTTTTCACTCAGTGAGTTGTGGCAATGGTAAACCACCTCACTCCTCGTTTTACTTAATAAAACCTCTACAGGTTCAAACCAGCCTTTTGGCTGATGACCTAAACAACAAACATACGCATGCCCGTGTAATGTTTGTCAGGTACAATCTGACAACGCTGGCAAATGTTCTGATTGGTCTAAACGTGTGCAACAGTAGAGATCATCAACCGTGAAAAGCATATTAGTAATGAATCAATACCAATATTTTTCGATTCTTGATACAGACTACAATACCAGGAAATCGATTCTCGATTCTGATACCAAAAATCAAAGAAATTTAAAAATTAAAATGTTTAAAAAACATTTTGTGTTATAACTTCCACAATACATGCAATGAAACAACACGGACAATGAAACACAAGTTAAGTTCTTCTGATTGCCCTTCTGTGAAAAACTGTTTCTGAGAACAAAATGACACGAATTGTTCACCTGACCTTTCTGTTCCCTAGATTGAAAAAGGGCATTAAAGGAAAACATTTTGGGACTATTGAAGAAGTAAAACAATATCGCCAAAACGGGAAATCTTGTTTCATTTAAAAATAATAAATAGCTACGAGAGCAGGTATTGGCAACGTTGCTGGCAAGTCATTGTCAAGCTATGAAGTGGGTAGGGGGTAGGGGGCAATGCGTACATTCAGAGCGCTCATCAGCTTTGAAAAAAAATAATAATAATAATTCTTTATTTCAGTACATAATTTCATTTATTTTATCAAACATCGTATGTAGGATTTTTAAACAGCCGTATTATTTAAAATTGAAATATATATTTCTAACCACCAGAATACGGTAACATAAAACACTTACCAATGTTTAAAGCACTTTCGTGTATCTTGTACACATCTTCAGTAAATTAAAATTTATTACAAGTCAAAATTTAAAACTTCCTGCTCCTACCATGGTAGATAAGGTGATTCCTTATCTACCATGGTAGGAGCAGGAAGTTTTAAATTTTGACGTAAAATAAATTTTAATTTACTGTAGATGTGTACAAGATACACGAAAGCGCTATAAACATTGGTAAGTGTTTTATGTTACCGTATTCTGGTGGTTAGAAATATATATTTCAATTTCATTTATAAATATTAGTATTAATAACAACAGTTTAATTTATAATAATCTTAATATATAACACAATAAAATTTTACAAAATAATAAAATATTATACAACACTCACCATATTTCTAAAAAATAAATATTATACCAATTTTTTATTACTTCTCAATATTCGACAAAAGACTTACTTCATAAGTGATTTTATATTAAAATTAATTTCACCCAGAAATATTAAAATCAATTCTTATATTTTCATTGAAAAACAAGTGTAATTTACATACAAAAAAAACCATTGTATAGTTTTATCATTCACTCATGATTAAACTTAGGTTATATGTTTTATTGTATACATTGGCAAGAGAAAGTTGTGTGAGTGTTCCACAACAGATTTTATGTACGGGCATATCATAATTTAATTTTCTATAATGAAATTTGAAAAGTGATTCTAAAGAAACCATACTTTATTTACTCCTACCTATATCGTTCCTCCACTGGTAAACTTGCGATATGAGTTTGTTAGTGCATGCTGAAAAATAAAACCCAACACATGTTGTAGTAAAGTTACGAAAATACACAAAGTGTTGTGTTGTTGTCGTTTAGGCCAACAGCCAAAAGGCTGGTTTGAACCTGTAGAGTTTTTACTAAGTAAAAACGAGGAGTGAGGTGGTTTACAATTGCCACAACTCACTGAGTTGAAAGAGTATGCTTATCAGCATGCCGGGCCCTCTGAAAAGCACATATTTTCCACTCTGCAAATGATACCTTCATTTCATTCACCACAGAATATGGCTGTATAATGAAATTCATTACTTTCAGAGTAGTTAACTCTGATTAGTGTCACAGTACACCTCTACCTCTTCTGTTTTTAAATGATTCAGTCATTTAATTGGCTGACCATGTGATAAGAAACAGAACTATTTATTTTAGCCCTGCAACGAACAGATTGAGTGTAAATAATTTGACACTCTACCTGCCCATTATGGGCATACACAAAGTGTGTTAAAGAAGAAAGCATTGAATTTTTGTCTTGCTTATTTGTAAAACTGAGAATTTGCACATTCGCGAGTTTACCGTTGGAGTGACGATATCATGTATGACATTGTTGTATGTAATTGTGTATTTATTTATTGATAGATAGTACAAAGGAAATCCAGAAAGTAAGAGTACGTACTCAAATGTTTTAACAAATTTAAAAGACTACCAACTCATTTTATATGTTTAAAAGTTGAACTTTATTACGTCTTTTTCAAAAAAAAAAAAAAATCTTGCTGCTTCTTTAGCCTGTTGTTTTACAATACTCTATATCTATTTCGTTAATCACTACACAAAATTTTTGAAGAAAAACCTACTTTTGCAGGTAGAAAAGACATCAGTAAATCACCACAAGCTTTTAAAAAGTTGTGGTTATTTAAGTTCGTTTAAGAAAATGCTAAAAAAATATTTGATTGATTGATGAAATATTTTACAGTGTACACGAATTACTTTCGAAATAGTTTTTGGTTAAAAATTATATAAACTTCTAATTAAACGTTAAGGTAAAGTCTATTATTTTGATTATTTGATATACACGTGTATGGAAGTAAGCAAATTCTTCTCTTAATGTGCCACCTCTGACCGGAGGTTGGTAATCATTACGGCTATTCGGATTTTGGACACCGCAGCTGAGGTACAATGAAACCAGTTACAAAGATTCTTCAACCAAGAAATTCTTCTACCCACATCTCTCTTCTCCTGAATCTTGCCTTGTATTATCAAACGAAGCATTTCATATTTTTTTTTATTTATTTATTTATTTATTTTTTTTTGGTTTAACGTCCGACTGTTCTGCAATTACTGCTAATGCAGACGGTGAATGATGAAATGATTTTTTTGTAACGTATGAAAAAATGCCGTGCCTGAATGGGATTCGAACCCAAGACCGCATGATGAGAGGCAAGCACGTTACCAACTTCGCCAATGCAGATTTCATATCTTGGGCAACGCGTAATATGACCCATAATATGTGGGTCATGACCCATAATACAGTAGAACCTCTTTAATCTGGCACGTTTGGGACTCGAAGCTCGCCGGATTAAAGGAAATTCCAGACTATGGAGGTTATTTATAAAAATACAGGAGTCGTATAAAAAATAACACAATTTGCACAAGAAACTTTTACTGTATGTTTTTATTATTTAAACAATATAAATCAATATATAAGTACAGGAGAAATATTAAAATGCATTTTTTAAGTACAGTACATGATGAAATAAATTTGAATACAGTATGAAATACAGTACAGTACTATACTATTCGTGGTTTTTAGCAACAGCACTGGTAGATGGCTGGAAAAAAGATCTAATATCTACTTGCTTCTTACGACTAGTATTTTTTACTTTCTCTTGCCTATATGAATATATAGGAAGGAAAGTATTGTTTTCATGTCGATTTTTCGAAATCGAGTTTTCACCGGATCTATACGTTTTCAGACCCCCTGAACCCAAAAAACATGTTTTTAGCGATTGGTCTGTGTGTGTGTGTGTGTGTGTCTGTGTGTGAACAGAATATCTCAAGAACGGAACATCGTACGAACTTGAAACTTGAAACTTAAGTTACATACCACTACCGGACGCGACACGAACATTTTCATCAAAATCGGTCAACCGAAAGTAGTAGTTTATTCGTATAATTTTTCAGTTTTTTGCGATTTTCTCAAAAACTGGTCCTACGATTTTTTTTAAAATCGCCTATTTTACTTAATTTTTTATTCTCTACAAGATAGGGTAGGCGCCATGTTTGCTAAAATTCTCGGTGAGGCTGTTTTCACGTAAAAACGTTGTTTTTTTAAGATTACGGCTTTAATATAAATTTTAGCGCAAAAACTTATATAATAAAAGTTGTAGAGAATTTAAAAACCTACAACTTCTGTTTCAAACATTTTTTTGTATAACGCTTAGTTTAGCGGTAATTTGCAATTTTCTGTTTTTTTCTCACGAAAACGTGAGAAAAATCGATTTTTTTAACATTTCGGTCTTAGTATGCATTTTACGACAAAAGTGTATATAATTAAATTTATAGAAAATTAAAAGATCTACAACTTTTGTTTAGAGCATTTTTCTCTACAGAGCCTAGTTTAGCGTGAAAGCGTGATTTTCCGTATTTTTAAGCCAAACTGAGTTCGATTGTCATTCACTCATGATTAAAATAAGGTTATGTTTTTGAGGTTAGTTTTTGTTCATTTCTAATGTTTTAATACTAATGTTAGGTTTATTATTAATTATTTTCATTGGCAAGAGAAAGTTGTGTGAGTGTTTCACACCAGATTTTTTAATTTAAAAAAATCATTTTTTATTATATGCAAATTCATAACTTCAGCCATACTGTATTGTTTATTTGACTCAGAAAATTTTACAAACGTGTAAAAAAGCGTACTGAGTTTACAAACTCAGAGCGTGACGGTTTGTGGCTCTTGAGTGTTGGGTTGTTCACTTTACAATGTTCATTGTGAAGGCAATTCTATAATTTTTGTCTATTGCCATTGATGTCAGATTATAGACAATTCCGGACTATAGAATGCCGGATTAAGTAGGTTTTACTGTATGTGGGTTTTGTCCATAAACATTTTTATTTACGAGGTGGAATCAAATATAAAATGGAATTTTTTCCATACCAACAGTGGGGTGAACAAAGAGGGCCGTTGCTTCTGAGATACATGGGTGGGGGTACTTAGAAGACCTTCTTCTACCGCTAGAGAACTTTACATAACTACTTCTTTAGTAACCATCACATTGTCTGAGCAACAAGTACCATCGTACATTGGACAAAAAATTATAATTAAATTTCTTACCTATTTTCTTACTTTAAAATAGGGTGTAAAACCATCAGAACCCACTGGGTTGGTCTAGAGGTAAAGTAGTCACCAAAATCAGCTGTTTAACAGCTAATTTTCGGAGACGAAGGTTACTGGTTCGAATCCTAGTAAAGGTAGTTACTTTTATTCGGATTTGAATACTAGACAGTGGTTACCGGTGTACTTTGATGGTTGGGGTTCAATTAACCATACTTTTTTAGGAATGGTTGACCTGAGTTTGTACAAGACTACACCTCATTTACACATCATCCTCATCTCATTGGGTCATGGGGTTGCTTATTGTTCTCAATTGAACAGATTGCAGCAACGTACACACATTAGGAATTACAAAAAAGAACCATCAGAAATTTTAAGGAGGCTTCAGGCACAATTTGGGAATAATACCCTAAAAAAGACGCAAGCGAATTCATGGCACAAACTATTTTTAGAAGGGTGAGAAGTTGTAGAAAATAAGTCACTGACATTAATCGAGTACCAGCATCAAAACCATAACTCAGCTCTCCACTCGAAAGGTTTTCATAACTCTATTTTTCAACTTTAAATGAGTCTTACGTATTGATTTTCTCTACGAACATATAACTAACTATAAATGCCAGGTACTACTTCAAAATTTTAAAAGAGACAAAACAGGCATATTGTTGGAAAAGATGCTGCTTTCACATAAGAAACATTATCTTGCTCCAAGAAAATGCTTGACCACATACAACTGCCCTATCTCAGGGAAAAATTGCAGAAATGTCCTGGACTTTACTGGAACACTCTTCCTAGTCTAAACTTATCACCCTGTGATTATTGCGTTTGGACCCTTGAAAAATGTAGGCCGCATTGGCGTTGTTAGTAATGTGCTCGCCTCTCATCATGCGGTCTTGGGTTCGAATCCCATTCAGGCACGGCATATTTTCATATGTTACAAAAAAATTTATTTCATCCTTCACCGTCTGCATTAGCAGTAATTGCAGAACAGTCGGACAATAAACAAAAAAAACCCTTGAAAAATGCTCTTGGAGGTCAACATTTTAATGACAATGTTGTAGTTTAAGCTTTCATGCGCAATCATCTTCATTTTATCGTCGTCGTCTTCATGGATTAGGCTGTGCATTAGCCTGTTCCGGCGTCCATCTCTTCCTCGGTCTACCAATACATCTTTTACCTGTCGGATTATGGATCAATGCATTTAATGGAAGGCGATCTTGGGACATTCTTAACACATGCTCTGACCACTTTTCTTTGTATGTCCTTATAGTGTTCAACAATGGTTGGGCACCGCATTCATTCCTTATTACTTCATTACGAATGCGATCCTCTCTTGTGCAGCCCTTAACTTGCCTTAGAAATCGCATTTCCGCTGACTGGATTCTTGATTCCTGTTTTCTCGTCAGCACCCATGCCTCACTTCCATAAGCCAAAGTTGGGATCGCCATTACTAGTGTTACATAGTGTTTGTTGTTGTGTTCATTTTATAATTACAGAATAAAAAAAATTACCCATCTGTTGGGAAAATTTGTTACGAAATTAGGAGAGTCTGCAGAAAAATAATTATATGTCTTCGTATTTCTAATATATTCCATTTAAATGAAATAATTCCGGTTTATATTTAATTCAACCTCACAGTTAAAAATCTGGAACGGTATGTTTACTTTTGCCAGAAGAGACTATGAGATTCTTTTTTTTTTTTTTTTTTGGGGTTTAACGTCCAACTGTTCTGCAATTACAGCTAATGCAGACGGTGAAGGATAAAATGATTTTTTGTAATGTACGAAAATATGCCGTGCCTGAATGGGATTCGAACCCAAGACCGCATGATGAGAGGCGAGCACGTTACCCTGAGATTCGAAATCAATACACTCATTTCTACATGTCTATTACAAATAGTTTTTGATGGAGACAAACGAGGACACATTCGACTTCCCGAGACCTTGCCCATGAACACAGTGCTACCAACTTTATTGATAAAAAATTCCCTTTGAGCATTAAAACTCAATGTACTCTTACTTATTCTGAAAACACTATGTTTGAAGTTTAGCATTATACGGAAGCGAAACGTATTCTGAAAACACTATGTTTGAAGTTTAGCATTATACGGAAGCGAAACGTATTCTGAAAACACTATGTTTGAAGTTTAGCATTATACGGAAGCGAAACGTATTCTGAAAACACTATGTTTGAAGTTTAGCATTATACGGAAGCGAAACGTATTCTGAAAACACTATGTTTGAAGTTTAGCATTATACGGAAGCGAAACATATTCTGAAAACACTATATTTGAAGTTTAGCATTATACGGAAGCGAAAAGTGGGCAAAAAGGGTTGTAGAAAGGAAGAGGATAAAAGGTTTTGAAATATGGTGTTATAGGAAAATGTTTAAGATTAGGTGGGTTGACAAAATAAGTAATTTTAGAGGTTGTTAGACGAATGGATGAAATAAGGAAGTGTATGGAAACATCTGCCAGAAATAGGGATAGGCTAGTAGGGCATATCTTAAGGCTTAAGGGCATATCTGGGTATTACTCTATCAATAACGGAGGGTAATATTGAGGGAGTTAATTGTAGGGTGTTGCGGAGATGTAGATATGAAACAATTTGCGCAAGATAGAACTGCATCAAACCAGTTGATAGACTGATGACGAAAAAACTCTTACTTTCTGGATTTACCTCGTAATTATGTAAATTGAGCTCACTGTTCAAGACATATGTGTAATGACTGTATACAAATTAATTATACTTCTGTTTACCAATCGTTTCATTAACAAAACATGTTTTTATTCGTTCTAACGTGAGTTATTGTAACACTACTAGCAACAGATTACAAGCAGGTGCCCGTTGCTAGAGTGAAACAAACCGATTGGAATTTAAATTTAGTGTACAATACGGTTATGGATGAAATATGTAAAAAATCTGTTTCATGAGACTGACTGTTTCATGAGACTGACCGTTTCATGAGACTGACCGTTTCATGAGATTGACCGTTTCATGAGACTGACCGTTACATGAGACTGATCGTTACATGAGATTGACCGTTTCATGAGACTGACCGTTTCAACAGACTGACCGTTTCATGAGATTGACCGTTTCATGAGACTGACCGTTACATGAGACTGATCGTTACATGAGACTGACCATTTCAACAGACTGACCGTTTCATGAGATTGACCGTTTCATGTGACTGATCGTTTCATGAGACTGACGGCAGTCTCATGGCTGGTGGTAATTTTTTCTAAAGAAAAAAAGTTGGTCCGAGAAGTCACATTGCATCTTCACTTAACTCCTAGGGTCAGGCATGGCATATTTTCATACATTACTGTGACACTTATCGCTAAGGTTTGTTTCGGGATCTAGGTAATTAAATATAAATTAATACACTAAAGTTTACAATTACAGTACTAATATTTATTACACTAAAAGATTTACAAAATAAATAATAAACTAATTTTGTAATGAAGTAATACAATAAATAACTTAATAATTTACTTAGCACTACAATCAATTTTATAGAATACACATACAACAAAATGAAACTGAATACGCAAAAACTGAATTTAATGCACCTAAACAATAACTTTACACAATACACACACACACACACACACACACAAATACAGTATAACAATACCTCGGAACCATTAACCTGATATAACGCCCCGATAGTCACTCGTCAAAGATCAAATGAATACTAACTCACTGACTGCGCTTGGGGGTCTCTTTATATAGTGAATCAAAAAAAAAATCTTCCCAAAGGACACCAAAATTCGATACAAATAATAAAGTACAAAAAAACCCTTTATAAATAAAGAGTGCTAGAAAAATGTACTGTAAACAAGTCAACAATAGACGTATTGTAAATAGAAAGTGTAATCAGCCAGCCCTTTCATAAATAGTTGTACAACAATAACCGGACCTTCTCATACACCTTTTATTAATAGGTAAACTTTTATTGTTACTATTGTCCTATTATGCCCAAAACGCGCAGGTGGAGTGTTATTTTAATTGCACCTTATCTGTTTGGTCCAGGGCTAAAAAAAAATAGTTGTGTTTCTTATCACATCTTCTTCTTCTTATTGCGCCATCTCCCTTCGAAGGTTGGCGATCCAATTGGCTGTAATCACTCGAGATGTGACGGCTCTGAAGATCTCGGATGACGTTCTGCCGAGCCATCGACGTAAGTCCCTGAGCCAAGAATTCTGTCTACTCCCCACTGATCTGCTCCCCTGAATCTTCCCCTCAATGATCAGCCGAAGCATCTCATACCTACCGCCTCTCATCAGGTGTCCGATGTACGCCAATTTACGCTCCTTAACAGTTAATAGCAGCTCCTTGTTCTTCGCAATTCTGTTGAGGACTTCACAATTTGTCACTCTATGCATCCAGGAAATGCGTAGCATTCTCCTGTAGAGGTACATTTCGAATGCCTCTATACGTCTTTCCAATGAGGGATTGAGGGTCCAGCTCTCGCAACCATAGAGAACGATGGGAAACACGTAGCAGCGTAGCATTCGAATTCTAAGACTTAATTCTAGATCCTTCTTGCTGAATAAGTTCCTCATACTGATAAATACCTTCCTAGCGTGTTCAATTCTTGACAATACTTCCCTCTTTGAAATGCAATCGCTACTTAGGAACGCTCCCAAATATCTGAAGGACGACACTTGCTCTATGATGTTATTATGTACTCGGAGGACAGCTTGTGTACTCACTTTCGAAAAAACCATAAGTTTTGTCTTGTCGATGTTCACACTTAGACCATAGCGCTCGCTACAATCCACAATATCGTCTACCATTTTCTGGAGCTCGGGTAGGCTGCTGGCAATAACGACTGTGTCATCGGCATATCTTATGTTATTAATTGTCTTCCCGTTGATTTTGATTCCAGCATCAATGTCATTAAGTGCTTCCATGAAGATGCTCTGCGAGTATAGATTAAACAGGAGCGGTGACAAAACACATCCCTGTCGCACACCCCTTCTTATGGTTATTTCCTCTGACAAGCTGCCCTCTGCCCTAACTTGCGCCGTTTGATGCCAGTACAGCTCTGTAACAATTCGCAAGTCACCCTCGTCTACCCCCGTTGCTCTAAGGATCTCTGATAACTTCTGGTGCTGGACGCAATCGAAGGCTTTACGGTAATCTATAAAACATGCATATGTTTCCACATTCATGTCCCGGGCTCTTTGTGTAAGCACATTAATCGCGAATAAAGCCTCACGAGTTCCCAATCCATTTCTAAATCCAAATTGAGTGTCATCGATTTGCTGTTCGCACTTCTTGTATATTCGTGAGTGTATAACTCTCAGGAACGCTTTTAACACATGGGACATCAAACTGATCATGCGGTAGTCATCAGGATTTGAAGCCTTAGCTTTTTTGGGTAAGGTAACAAAAGTTGACCTCAGCCAGTCTTTGGGTATTTTCCCACTTCTGTAGACAGCGTTGAACAGATCCGTCAAAAAGCTTAACCCTAACCCATCTTCATGGATTAATAGTTTCAGGGTTTCAGCGTACACTTCATCGGGCCCCACGGCTTTACCCTCTTTCTGCAGTAGGACAGCATGCTGAACTTCCTCTTTCGTGATAACTGGGCTAGTCTCGTTTATCTCATGTGCATGTGGGGGACGGTCCGGCCGCTCGTCATCGAATAAGTTCATAACATATTCTTTCCAGCGCCTCAGTCTCTCTTCAACTCCTACCAGGACTTCGCCGCCCTCACTCTTCAATATCCCACTGCTCTTTTTACGGTTCCTGCCAGGTACCTCGTTGATCTTTTTATGTACATTATGCAAATCATGTCTTTGCTGCAATCGTTCTATCTCGCAACATCTCTCCGTCAGCCACTGCTCTCTTGCCTCCCTGCACTTTCTTCGGATAATTCTGGTCAGTACCCTGTACCTAAGTTCGTTTCTCACTTTGTACGCCCTCCGTTCCTCCATCATTTCAAGAATTTTGTCGGTCATCCAGGGCTGTTTTTTCCCCTGTGTTTGGAAACCAATATCCTCCGTCTGGGTGTCCATGAGTGCTGCTCTCATCGCCACCCACCTCTCCTCGACTGCATTGCTCGGCTCGATGACTTGTAACCTCTCTTGAAGATTTTGCGCTGCCGTTTTCCTTACTAAAGGGTCTCTGAGTCTCGCAACATCTATGCGTTTCGCTGGCTTAGGACGATTCACTTTTTTAAATCGGCACATCTTAACCTCCATTACGACTGGATTGTGATCACTGTTCACGTCCGCTCCAGGATATGTTTTTGCTGATTTGACTGACTTCTTGGCTGCTGTGTTTATCAGTATGTAATCGATCTGATTCCTAACACGGTGTTCTTCACAGTCCGCAGGGGATTTCCACGTATATAAGCGGCGTGGGGGCAGCTTGAAAAATGTATTCACCACAGATAATTGTTGTTCTGTGCAAAATTGTACTAAGCGATCTCCTCCTCCGCTCCTGTCACCAAGTCCGAAACTTCCAACGGTATCCCCGACTGCTCCCACTCCCACTTTGGCATTGAAGTCACCCATCACAATTGTTAGTTCGCCTTTCTTTACCAGTTTCATGGCCTCTTCCAACTCAGCATAGAATTTCTCCTTCACTTCATCCTCTCTGTCCTCTGTAGGAGCATATATCTGCACGACGTTCATTACTCTACGCGTGGTGTTGATTTTCAAGATCATCACTCGATCCGAGATGGGGAAGAAATCTATGACAGACTTCTCAACATCGTGGGATATGAGCGCAGCCACGCCGTTGTAGTGCCTCGAGTCATTATTACCCGAGTAGTAGAGGACCCCGTGCTTTGTTTTTAATCTTCCTGCCCCAGGCCATCGTACCTCGCTCAGTCCCAGAACATCTATCCGTAGCCGGTTCATCTCCATGTCCACATTGTCCAGTTTACCAGCCATGTATAGACTTCGTATGTTCCTATGTATGTTCGTATGTTCGTGTGTTCTTCGTATGTTCGTATGTTCTTATCACATAGTCAGCCACTTATATGACTGAACTATTTAAGAACAGAAGAGGTAGAGGTGTAAAAGACACTAGTCAGAGTTATCTTCTCTGAGAGTAATGAATTTCATTGTACAGCCAGACCCTGTGGTAAATGAAGTAAAGGTGTCATTTGCAGAATGGAAAATATGTGCTTTTCAGAGGGCCTGGTATACACTGATAAGCGTACTTTTCCACCCAGTGAGGAAGGCAATGGTAAACCACCTGACTCCTTGTTTTACTTAGTAAAACCTCTACAGGTTCAAACCAGCCTTTTGGCTGATGACCTAAAACACAAAAAAAACTATTTTGAATATTTTTAGTGTTAAAAAGATTTTATTTTTATGTAACGTTGAAATTTTGATTGGCAATGGCTGGCACTTTTTGTACACCCTTATTAAAATTGAATGGCACTTTCGATCAAACTTTTAAATATTGTTTCGGCATTGAAAGGGTTAACAGAATTGAATGACACTATTTTTGTTTCCGAATTCCGACTTTGATTACTTGACATCTGGTTTTGGACCACTTCCGGTCAAAACCGGAACTTCAAACCCAATCCAGGCCCATTAATTGTTTGTGTAAATTACAAATCCAAAATCGTTTGTTTGCTATCTCTTGTAGTTTCTGAGATCTGATGTACGGACATGGGAAAGTGGTAAATGGTAAAAATTGCCACCAATAAAACAGTTTTAAACTATAATTGAAAAAATGCAATTCGGATTGAATAAAAATTCAATTGAAAGAATGAAAAATGTTTGTTAATGATGACTTGTTAAACAGATTTAAGGTACTGAGGCTGTGTCGAAAATCAATAATTTTTTTTTTAAAGGAGAAATAAATTAATTTATATGTAATGGTTAGATAAGTTAATAATTGAAATATATATATTTTTCTAACCACCAGAATACGGTAACATAAAACACTTACCAATGTTTATAGCGCTTTCGTGTGTGTATCTTGTACACATCTTCAGTAAATTAAAATTTATTACAAGTCAAAATTTAAAACTTCCTGCTCCTACCATGGTAGATAAGGAATAGTCGATTCTTATATTTAAAACAGTCTTGCCAACTTAATCAGTTGATTGTCATATTCAATCTGTGTGTTCATTAATTTTTCCCTGTTATTGTATTTATAAATATAATATTTTTCCAAAATTTCAATTTCATTTTGTTTGTTATTTATTTCTAATATTTCTAGATTATTTTTTATATTCGACATATTATGTTTATTTTTTATCATGTGTTCAGTTACATTGGAGAATTTTCGATTTCCTTTTTTATAGTTAGAATAGTGTTCTGTAAACCGCGTTTTAAAAGTTTTTTAAATTAATGAACACACAAATTGAATACGACAATCAACTGATTAAGTTGGCAAGACGGTTTTAAATATAAGAATCAACTATTCCTTATCTACCATGGTAGGAGCAGGAAGTTTTAAATTTTGACTTGAAATAAATTTTAATTTACTGAAGATGTGTACAAGATACACGAAAGCGCTATAAACATTGGTAAGTGTTTTATGTTACCGTATTCTGGTGGTTAGAAAAATATATATATTTCAATTTTAAATAATACGGCTGTTTAAAAATCCTACATAGGATGTTTGATAAAATAATAAGTTAATAATTATGTACTGTATAAACTTGCTCATCTAAGGTTCTAGGTCAATTAAAGGTGTCAGGAGAAGTGCTAACCCACATCAACATAATTTTATGCAGTCATTTTAAAAGTTTACTGAAATCTACAAATCATATTTTTGAATTTTTTGTTAAACATTTTGTTTTTTCTGTGAATCTAGGTTTGTAAGATCGTAAATATAGCATCCTGTTTAAAACAAGCTGAACATTTTATTTTTACAAAATATTTAAGAAAAATCGTGCCAACATACCGATTGGGGGAGAGAAAATTTACTGATGTATTATTTCTATCTTCTTATAATCAGGGTTGCGTCCTTAATAAAACACCCGTTATTATTTATTTATTTATTTTACAGCACATGCCATTCGCAACTTCTGAGTAATGTAACACTGCATTACTGTCGAACTAAATCCAGGCTCTCAATTTCATGATTTCTAGTTTAGTAAACCCTATACAGGTTGAAACCAGTTTTTCGGCTGATCATCAAAACAACACGAAACCTTAGATAAGTGAGTTTGTTCTGGATGACTGTGTACTGTAGCAGTTAGTTGCACAAATACCCAACTACAGTGTTTTTTTTTTTTTACTTTTGTAAAACATTTTTTAATTGGCTGCCAATTATTGTCCAAAATACAGGGTGGCCCATATGCATTAGTATAGGGTGATTCAAAAAGAGCGCCGGTTTTGATATATCAAATTAAGAGATTTATTTTATTGAAAAACTGAAAATAAATACATCAAACAGTTCATCTTTCCTTCCGATTTTATGTATGAAAAATGATGTCATGCATGAGTCCTCCTCTACTGCGCTGGCACGCATCAACTCTGTCCATGAAATTGGATATTACTGCACGACAAGTTTCGACTTCCATTTGCCCGATAACCCGTCGAATTTCCTCCTTCAAGTCATTGATGTTCTGTTTATTAACAAAACCGTTTAAGTGGAAGTGCGCCTCATCACTGAAAATGTTTTGTTTGCGAAGGTGTCATCATCCTGCCGTTTTCTCAATACCCAGTCAACAAACTGTCGTCTCTTCTGGTGGTCTGCCACTTTTAAATGTTGCGTCAACTGAATTTTATACGGGTGATATTGGAGATCGTACCGAAGAATTCTCCGTACAGAAGAACATCTTAAACCCAATTGTTGAGAACGGCGACGTATTGATTTTGCTGGGCTAACAGCCACACTGTCACGAACCAACGCAACGTTCTGCTCAGTTTGGCCAGAACGACGACGTCCAGAACTTTCAAGGTCGACTGTTGAACCCGTCTCAAAAAACTTTTTCATGAGCCTGCGAACTGTTGATTCATTCGGTGCTTCATTACGTCCTAGAGTACCGCGAAGTCGCCTGACAGTAGCCGCATAACTCTCTCCACTCTGGCAAAATGTTTTGACGATTAACACTCGTTGCGCAATAGTAAACTTCTCCATGGTTAGACACAGACTGCGAGAGTACTACACTGCGAACAAGAGAAACTACAACTGAATCGTCAATCGGAATGTACTCCAAAATAGAAATGAGGTCAAACAATGTTGCCACCCGATAAACAAAAATTTACCAGCCGTTTAAAAACCGGCGCTCTTTTTGAATCACCCTTTAGTAATTGCAAAACCGTCAGACGTTGTACTAAAAAAAAAAAAATAATTGTTCGGCACAATTAAACTGTTGTTTTATTCAGCATAAATTAACTATACATGTATGAAAGTAATGAATTTAATTATACACTTGGACCCTGTGGTGAATGAAGTGAAGGTGTCATTTGCAGAGTGGAAAATATGTGCTTTTCAGAGGGCACGGCATGGTGATAAGTGTACTTTTCCACGCAGTAAGTTGTGGCAATGGTAAACCACCTCACTCCTCCTTTTACTTAGTATAACCTCTGCAGGCTGAAACCAGCCTACAGGCTGATGAACTAAACAACAACAACATAGTTGAGCGCAGAAAATAATGAGCTAACTGTCAATTTAATGTACGAAACGTGTTCAGAAAGTAAGTACCGTTTTTAAAAAAAAACAAGTAAAACAATTTTTTTCAACACAATTTTATTTCTACATGAAAGCCCAAACCTTAAACTATTTTTTGACATAGTTTCCACCGATGTTCAAACACTTGTCGTAGCGGGTGATCAATTTGTCTGTACCCTCTTCGTAGAAGGTTCCCGCCAACGAATGTAGCCACGATTCCACGGCAGTTTTCACTTAATCGTCGGTTTCAAAGCGTTGGCCGCCTAGCTCGCGCTTCATGTGCAGGAACAAGTGGTAGTCAGACGGTGCCAAGTCCGGGCTGTAGGGTGGGTGATCAAACTGCTCCCAACGAAATTGTCGAACCAATGTTTGAGTGTCACCAGCTTGCGGGGCTAAGCATTGTCATGGAGCGACATAATTCTGTTACTGAGCATTCCTCTCCGTTTGTTTTGAATTGCCCGCCTTAGTTTTCTTAAGGTTTTGTAATACCTTGCCGCATTAATGGTTTCACTCTTGGGAGAAAATCAATCAGCAAAACACTTTTCCGATCCCAAAAGACAGTGCACATTATTTTTTTGTGCAGACATTGTTGTCTTGAATTTTTGTTTCTTCGGGGATTGCGTGTGTCGCCACTCCATTGAATGTTGTTTAGATTCCGGTGTGACATGACGGACCCAAGTTTCATCACTTGTCACAGTTTTGTTTAAAAAATCCTCACCATCATCACTGTACTGTGTGAGAAAAGTCAAAGCACTTCCGAGTCTCTTGGTTTTGTGCACGTCAGTGGCAGGAACCTTCTACGAAGAGGGTATAGACAAATTGATCACCCGCTACAACAAGTGTTTGAACATCAGTGGAAACTATGTCGAAAAATAGTTTAAGGTTTGGGCTTTTATGTAGAAATAAAATTGTGTTGAAAAAAAATTGTTTTACTTGTTTTTTTTAAAAACGGTACTTACTTTCTGAACACGCCTTGTATGTTGAAATCAGACTCATCGTTTTGGAGATGCAAGGGTTCAAATTCAGGTGTACATAATTATGAAAACGACAGAAGTCAAGTTCACTACGTTACCCTAGTTAGTACCATTATGCTACGCAAAATAACGTCTAAGGATTGCTAGTGACAACTGACACATGGGCCACCTGGTATTATTACGTACGATTAGATTAAATTATTTATCAGTAATTTTAATCAACATCTCTTCTTTAATACTGTATTGTTTTTAGTTGTATTTTATTTTTGTCAATTTTTCCTCATTTTGTGTCATCCTTTCAGATTGTTCTAACTGGTTTTTTTTTTTAAGTAATCTATTATATTTAAAACAGAACATTGCTTCCAATGTATTTTAAGTGAGAATTCTATTAACTTTTTGTATTTAAGAGTTCTATCGAACGGAATTTGATAATGTTTACATGGTTTATTCTTTCCTGATTTACTCAAAAGTTCTAAACTTGAAATTTATGCTAATATGAGCTTCACTTTTACAAAATTAAAAGATTAAAGTTCGTTTACAACATAACGTAATGTGGTTTTCCCACATTTATCCCCTCCATAGGGGCTCCTATCTTATCGCAGAACACACAAGTCGGTAGACATTGTTTTAATTTTCTTTTATTTCAAAAATAAATCTTTATAATGCATCCTGCAGTTTGAAATTATTTCTATTTCATATAATGAATTTATATAATAATTTCACCAACCTTCTTTTTAAACTGTGTCACCTTTATTTTTATTCTTACTTACACGTGTTTCAATGGATCCACCATCATCAGAGTAAATAAAAAAATTTTTATCTCATTAACAATTTACAGAAGATGATAACATCTTCAATTGTTTGTATAAAACTGATTTAAAATTAATTTATTTTAATTTATCCTTTCTCATATTTACTGTAGATAGAAGCAGCAGTCTGATGTAACAGCATGAAGTGATATTGACTGCTTCTTCTTCTTCTTCTTTCTCTCTCCCCATGTGCCTTACAGCGTCGGGGTAGTCTCGGACAACTTCCTCCATTGTACTCTATCCGCCGCCAATCGTCTCATTTGCCCTAGGGCCATGCCTCTTTCCTCTCCCAATCTTCTACTATTTCCTTTTCCTTTCCAGTCAAAGTGCGTATATTCCAATTTCCAAATCGTAAATTAGGTTTGTCCAGTCTTTTATTCCGAAAATTCCTGTCCTGTCCGAGGCTATTTATGTGACTTTGAATCCGCTTTTTCAACGTGTGGGTGATTGGCCCAACGACGTCGTTTCTGGAGTACTTCTTCGTCTGGCTCCTACCCTTTGACCTGTCCGGCTTGGGAGGCCCTGCTGGTAGTTAGACTACCGCCGGCCGGCATAGCTCTCCAGGTCTTGGGAGCACGCAAGCCCCTCCACCATCTACAAGGTCCTCTACTCCCTAGGAGGGGATACTGACTGCTGCTGCTCCTAATGCGCGATTTAGGACCCATTTTCACTACAACTACAGTAACGTACACAGAAAACACGGTACCAAAACTACAAAGAATACGTATTTATAATAACACGACAGACACTACGGCACAGATGCTAAGCCGATAACCAAGGTGATACGCACTAAATAGTAATTGGGGGTGGTGTGACAAAACTGAAAAACAGAAACAACCTTGAGCTGATGATGGGAGAGTGTTATCTTGACAAGAGGGAAGGAGTACATTCGATCAGAATTTCTTAATGTAGGGGTTGACTATTGGTGGGTCAGGTGGACGTGCGACTTTGGGAATCCAATGACTAATTTGATGACACATTGTAAAGTGTATGGAATATCACTTTATTTTCTTTTTTTTTAGCTTTTATTTGTTATTGGGAACTGTACATTGTTGACAACTACCCAATTTGATCGCTGCATTTTTTTCTTTTTGAAGTAGATTAGACATGAGTTTGAACAGGGACCCCCAGTAGAGTTTGATAATGGATGGCTGTCAACTGGTCACCATACAAAGTCACTTGCCCAACTGGTGTTACTTAACAAATAATAGCGACTTTCTACCAGCTGACTGACTGGGCTGGCCCGAAGGCCATCACTTTTAATATTAATATCTTTGCCGGTCCAAATTGGCTAAAAAAGATAATACTATATTTTATTAATTTTGAAAAAGAAACCAGTTAGAAATTTTTTCCAATTAATTTTTTATTAGTTTATTTATTTTAGTTTAATTGTTTTGATGTTATATGTATGTAGTTTTTAAGTTAATATTGTTATAACTATATTTTTTTTAGAAGGCCTATTATTATATTTTATATTGACAATTTTAGTTAGGTGCAATTATTGTTAAGCATTTTCATATATTTGTTATTAGTTATTATAAAATGTGATTATTATTATTATATTGTTAGAGATAGGTAGGGTATGAAATAATTAAGGCTGTTGCAGTTGTTTTTATCTGTAGTATTTTTAAATATTGTTTTTCAGTTTCTTTGCATGGATTTTGTGTAAAGTGATATTGAATGTTTTGAATTGAGTTTAACCCGGGAGCGATCGCACTTTTTTTAAATTACGTAATCGGTTGTGCATATTAATTTTATCTAACAGTATATAATCGTTGTAATAAAAGATAAAATAAGTATCCAAAACCATTTGATTTTATTAAAAAATCTATACATTAATAGCAAGCAGCTTTTTTTTCAACACGATTTTAACCACCTGAACCTTCACCGATTTTCTCCAAAGTGGGCTCAAATGAATCGTCTGTTCGAGTAGATTTGCAGAAAACTATCCAAAATCAAATATTTCAATTTATGACCGTAAAATAGGAGGTCTAAAATAGATTGGAGAGGGGCAAGCTCAACGAACTGAAGCCTAGGCCTCTCTCTTTCTCTATCTATCCCTCCCACATCTCGCACAGCTATTTCAGTTTGGAGAGGGGGCAAGTTCAACAAACTAAAGTATAGCCCTACCAACGCATTGGCAGTGTCACGGTCAGATCGCTTTGGAATTTCCAACGTAGTTGTAAATTTGTATACAGTTCGTTCTGCTATATATTGGTTTTGTTTTTTTGTGGAATTAAATAGTGAGATATTAGAAAAAATTGGAGCAGTTATGACTGCTGTTAATCCGTATGCTCAAAGCTATAAGAAACTGGGTGAGATGGTAAAATATGAAGAGGCAATTGCACAAACTGAAAATCGCCTGCCACTATACAATTTTTTTATGAAGTTCCATCATGAGCCGAATGAGGACAGAAGAAGATTGAATTAACCAGTAGTACAATAAAACAAAATAGTTGTTTACAGAGAAGTTCTATAAAAACAAATTTACACTTTTGTGCGGGTTTTCCCGCACAGGTTCACCTAGTATTTAATTATTATCAGTACTCGTACAATAGTATAAATAATACATACAGGGTGATTTTTAAGTATGGAAACAGCTTTATATTGCGTAACTGAGACGTATTTGGTGAAAGAAGCTTATGCGGATCTGCATATTTTTAAAAACCCAACTTTTTTTGGTTTTGAAATTTTTGTCCGCCATATTGGATTCAACTTTATTTTTTTAAATGGGATGTTGGTCGTGTGATACATCATTTCAATGTGAAATTTTAAGAAAAAAAACAATGATGCAAACCGTTTTTCAATAGATGGCTTCATGTTTTAGTTATAAGCATTCAAAGTTGCAATTTTGGGAAAATTGTGTTAGCAATAAAAAATGTAGAACGCACTGCATAAACCATTTTATTGCATTTTTCAATCATAAAATATCTAATAACTAAGTTTAAACGGTGGTAAGACATGATTAATAATAATGAGAAAAAAATTATTATAAAAAAAATTATAAAGCCGGTGAAATAAACCAGTCTTTATATCACCGACTTTATTATTTTTTTATAATAATTTTTTTCTCATTATTATCATGTGTTACCACCGTTTAAACTTAGTTATTAGATATTTTATGATTGAAAAATGCAATAAAATGGTTTATGCAGTGCGTTCTACCTTTTTTATAATAGAGCTACCTTTAGTATAAATAGAGGTAAAAATAAAAATATTTCTTCAATATCCAATTATAAAAAACTGTAAAAGAAATATTAATTTTGATAAAAACAACTGCAATAATCTTGCGATAGATTTTTTAAATTGTTTTATTTTATGTTTTTTTTTTAGTGTAGGCTAGTCTTTTTAATATTAATGAATTGCATTCAATGTAAATAAATGAAAATATGTATAAATAAACCAAGTATTATATAATATACAAATACACAAACATATATAAATATTAAATTATATTATATACAGATTAATAAATAAATTATATTGTTATAGATTTTATTATCTTTTTATTTATATTTTTATATAATTAATATCTGCCCGTAACAGACAGGTGGAGTGTCAAATTATTTACATTCAATCTGTTCTTTGCAGGGCTAAAATAAATAGTTCTGTTTCCTATCACATGGTCAGCCAATTGAATGACTGAATCATTTAAGAACAGAAGAGGTAGAGGTGTATTGTGACACTAATCACAGTTATCTCCTCTGAAAGTAATGAATATCATTATACAGCCAGACCCTGTGGTGAATGAAGTGAAGGTGTCGTTTGCAGAGTGGAAAATATGTGCTTTTCAGAGGGCCTGGCATGCTGATAAGCGTACTTTTCCACTCAGTGAGGAAGGCAATAGTAAACCACCTCACTCCTCGTTTTACTTAGTAAAACCTCTACAGGTTCAAACCAGTCAACAGGCTGATCACCTAAACAACAACATATATATATATATATATATATATATATATATATATATATATATATATATATATATATATATATATATATATATATATATATATATATATATATAATAGTACGAACAGTATTTAACCCTTCATAGGTCCTTTTTTTTCTTTTTTTTTCGTTTAACGTCCGACTGTTCTGCAATTACTGC
Source organism: Catonia carolina (assembly GCA_035578175.1). Lineage (NCBI taxonomy): Eukaryota > Metazoa > Arthropoda > Insecta > Hemiptera > Achilidae > Catonia > Catonia carolina. The sequence continues at coordinate 103,195,950 of JAQMRL010000008.1, forward strand.
TAATGCAGACGGTGAAGGATGAAATGATTTTTTGTAACGTATGAAATAAACCAGCCTTTTGGCTGATGACCTAAACACATTAATATGCTTTTCACGGTTCATGATTGTTACTCTCTCTCTTTGTTACTCTCTCTTGCCTATATTAATATTATAATATGCTTTACACGGTTGATGAGCTCTGCTGTTTCACACGTTTAGACCAATCAGAACGCTTTTCCAGCGTTGTCAGATTGTACCAGACAAACATTACACATGCATGCGTATAAGAGCCACAATAGTTCACTCTTGTCTTTTTTTTGCACCCTGGAGACTCCAGGAGGAGTATAGGACATGTCAGTTATAACACTTGAAATACATATAACAATCGCACAATGTATCACTACTACCAAGAAAGAAATTCTTGTACGCTATAAAAAGTTTCACCGATCAAGTAATTATTCAGATTCTTTTCAAAGGAATTCAAATCCTCACAATATTTTAAAAATTGGAATAATTTATTCATGAATTTTCTCCCTGCATAAGTAGATTTCTGTTCAAACAATTTTGTGGAGTGATTAGCCACATAATAATCATTTCTGTTTTTCGTGTTATGATTGTGAACATTGAAATTCTGCATAAAATTATTTTGCCTAACATACAAAATCACCTGAAAAATGTAGTGAGAGGGAACTGTTAGGAATTGAAGCTTCTTAAATAGTGGTGTGGATGAGGTTAGCTGGTTAGCTCCTGCCATACACCTAATAGCTTTCTTTTGAATTTAAAAACCCTATTCATATTACCTATGCTAGAATTACCCCATACTAAAATACCATAACGGATATGAGACGGAATGAGGCTATGATAAGCTGCCATTAGTAATTTTTTATCATTTAATCTGGCAATTTATTTTAGTGCAAATACCCCAGATGATATTTTACTACAAACTTGATTGGTATAGAAGTGCCAAGACAAAGATCTATCTAGAGATATTCCCAGGAACTTCACTGTTTCTACATGCTCTAAACTATTATTATGAATAAATACAATACACTTCGCTACTTTCTTTAACGTTATGTTTATTTTTGAACTGCAAGTACTGACACTTTTTCCATCTTGCATCTCACATACTGAACACATCGATTATAGAGCGCGTTAACATGCAATACTTTATTATATAATCAGCTGATTGTATGTTTACAGGTTATAAATGTTATTGAAAGACTAAAAAGAAAAAAAGAAAAAAAATTTACGAAAAAAAATTTACAAAAAAATCAAAAAAAAAAATTTTTAAGAAACGCTTTTATTTAACAATTAATCAAAAGAAAAATGAACTAAAAAGAAAAAAAGAAAAAATTTTACATAAAAAAGCAATCGCAGACATTACAGTTAAAATAAAAGCTTGGCGCATTAATATAAATATTATTACAACGAATATTTTACAATAAATATTACAACGAATATTTTATTACAACGAATATAATATTACAACGAATATTTTACAATAAATATTATATATATTAATGCGCCACGCTTTTATTTTAACTGTAATGTCTGTGATTGTTTTTTTATGTAAAATTTTTTATTTTTTTCTTTTTAGTTCATTTTTCTTTTGATTAATTGTTAAATAAAAGCGTTTCTTAAAAATTTTTTTTTTATTTTTTTGTAAATTTTTTTTATTTTTTTATTTTTAGTTAATTTTTTTAAGTAATTGTTAAATAAAAGCGTTTCTTAAAAAATTTTTTAAAATTTTTTTGTAATTTTTTTTTACAAACACCTCCACAGCGTATTGTCATCGAAGATAAACAAGTGTGCAAAGTTTGATTCATATTGATACGGTAGAAGTATTAAAATTTTAAGTTGCAAGATTTGATGGATCCAAGAGTAAGCTAAATAAAAGCGTTTAAAAAATGGCTGATGAAATATTTAACAGAGCTGCAAGAGCAAGTGTTGTCAACGTTGCTGGCAAGTCATTGGCTAGCTATGAAGTGGGTAAGGGGTAATGCATTATATATATAGTTCAGCCGCTCTAAGTTTGCTCCTACTGTCAACAAACCAAAACCAGCTACTACAGGGTGCACGCTAGAGTCCGTGACTTTATGGATGCCGTATTCCTATTAAGTTAACTATTTTTTAAATTATAAGTACTTAAAGTGCTAAAAACATCAGTCGTGATATGATGTATGCCTAACAATTTAATTTAAAAAAATACTTTTAAAAGTATTGTTGTATTTAAATACTTTTGAAAGTATTTTGTTGTTACTTTTTAATCAGCGTGTACACATGTAGATATAATGCGCATGCTCAGTGACGTCATTATTTGTTTACATTAGGAGCAAACTTAAATGTTTTTGTTTTTTTTTTGTTTAACGTCCGACTGTTTTGCAAATTGCTGCTAATGCAGACGGTGAAGGATGAAATGAATTTTTTTAATGAAATGAAACTTAGAGAGGCTGGAGTGTAGTAGTTAATATGCTTTTCACAGTTGATGAGCTCTGCTGTTTCACACGTTTAGACAAATCAGAATGTTTGCCAGCGTTGTCAGATTGTACCTGACAAACATTATGCGCGCATGCGTATAAGAGCATTAACATGCAATACTTTATAATATAATCAGCTGATTGTATGTTTATACAATTTTAATGTAGATGAAATTCATATCTACAATTTGTAGATATGAAATGACTTGTACTAGATAAAACAACTTGCAAAACTGTCAATGTAAAACAAAACAAATTGCAATAATAGACCTGCTGAACGAATAAAAAAATTACAGAAAATATGTAAAGTGAAATAGGAATATTTTAAAAAGTGTTTATCTGAAATAGGCTGTAATCACAAGAATTTACATAATAATAAAAAAGGTGGCAGCCCCACCACTGAACTTAACCTGCGCAGCGCTCGTAACGCGGCCAGGGGATTTCTTAACTACTGGCAGCACCCAAGATAGCCTCGGAAATAGGACCGGGAATACAGGAAAAAATACTGGAACGGCAAAAAATAACAATTTGCGGGACAATACATCGAACTTTGAAAAATAAGACAAGAAAGGATACAAGAATTAAACTGTACAAAACTATGGCAGTCCCGGTTTTGCTGTATGGCAGTGAAAGTTGGACCATGACGCAACGAGAGAGATCTCTAATACAAAGTGCAGAAATGAAGTTTTTAAGGGCGACGGCAGGCTATAATAGACTGGACATGAAACGTAATGAAAGTATTCGAGCAGAATTACAGGTCCAACCACTGTTAGACAGCATTGCGTGCTACAATTCCAGGTGGTGCGAACATGTGAATAGAATGCGAGAGGAAAGACTACCAGTCCAAATATTGAGTTATGCCCCACGGGGTAGACGTGATAGAGGAAGACCGCTACGAAGATGGGTGCCGGAACAGGCTTTAGGCCTATCCGTGTTTGGGTGATGATGATGATGATGATAAAAACTTTTGGTATTGAAAAATTAAAATACTACAAATATTATCTATATTATATTTTTACTTCTACGATATCAAATAATTTAAATTTGTATGGAATAAATAAACTAGTCCCTAATCAATTTTCAATTCTGAGAAATGATTAAAAATGTGTCAGCATTTCTGAATTACCGCCTCCAGTTTGTTTTACTGAAGGAATATTACCAACCGTATTTGTGTAATTGATCAATACGAATTTACAAACACTGTCGCCGAGAATAAATAAAATGTAATTAAATATGGTTTGAACGGTTTTTATAAAAATTAAAATAAATTACGATATTAACGTAATATATCGATTCATTAAGGTGAATATAACTGTTAAAATGTATTTAACATTTTCTTACAGAAATGCCTTTATAGTATTTATTACTAATATAAACAGACATAATATGAAAATAATTTATTACATTGTTAATTTATTTTATAATATTTATTTTTGTTTAGTTAAGTTGGCAATTCTGTTACATTAACGACTGTTTATAGGTTGTAAAAGTTAAAGCCGGATGACTAATTGAATATTCTTGCCGGCCTGTTCATTGTCTGCATTTCTATATTCTTGTTGGTTTAAAAACGTTGTAGTATTCTATAATTAAATTTGTTATAAGATTCTGAACGGATTGAATTACATAGAAAAGAAAAATGGCTTGGCTTCCATTGGAATCAAACCCTGATGTAAGTTAAATGAAAAATATTTAATTACTTTTGTTTGTTACTAGAAGTAAACCTTTTATTGTGTGTAAAGTTAATAAATCTCTTATAACATGTACGGTCAGAAATAAATCCAATAACTTTTCAATCCTAAATATAGTCAACAAATTTTTGTAATTTATAAAGCAATATTGTATTAGAATATGATATACTTTTTTTGTATTATCTTACAAAAGGGATAGGGGTTCAACTACCGATATAATTTTTATCACTACTTACGTCAGTAAATGAATTTTATGATTATATTTTTAAAATATCAATACTTTGTTTTAATTATATTATTCAATTTGTAGTGGTAGTGAAAGTTTAGCGTAAGTCTGTAACTTGTTGCAATAATTCGGGATCGGGTATATTCTAGTTTTATCATGATTTTACTTCACATATTTTTATTATTTTGTTAGTTGTAATTTAAAAAAAAATGTATTTATAATGTGAGATTATTTTAAACTCTGATGATGATAAAAGTTAAATAATTATTAAAGATTGGTGGACACTAAATACAGTAGTTCATAATAATTATGAACCATTAGAAACTTTGTTCTATCCTTTGAGTTTTGAATTGTACTTTTAACGGATTTATTTTGTTTATTAATTAAAAGAAAAGTATTAGGCCTATTTATCATTTGTTAGAAGGCCTATCTATCATTCTAGTTAGAAGCAGGTTAGAATATGCTGCAATTGTGTGGAATCCCCATCATCTGAATTACATAGACTCGATGGAAAAAATTCAAAATAGATTATTGCGTCTCCTGTATTACAAAAAATATGGTATGTCATGCCCTTTAGGGTTTTCTACGGAGACGATGAGAAGAATTTTTGACATAAAATCCCTTGAAGTCAGACGAAATGTGATGTGTATGCAATTAATTTTTATATTAAATATTAGATAATAAGGTTGACCTAGAGGATATTGTTAAAAACATTTTTCATTATGTACCTTTTGTTAGATTCAGGACTTTTAATCTGTTTTATTTGCCTAAAGTGAACACTGTGCAATACAGTAATACTTTCTTAATACGGACGTTATCCTTGTTTAATAAATTTAATCTGGAACTTGATCCTTTTTTTGATAATTACAAACAATTTTCATCAAAATGTTATCAGGCGCTCACCAACCAATAAATGAAATAAATTCACAGAGCAGACTCACATCTTTTTCTTTCTTTCTTCCTTTCCTTCTTTCTTTTTTCTATTGTTTCTTTTTCCTTTTCCTTTTATTAAGTTATAAAAATAGATAATATTTTTGATCAAGTTTTGCTAAACTTTTTTTTGTGGGAATTTTTGTTTTTTTTTTCTTATTAATTTATGAATATAGTAAGTAATTTTATTGAAACATTATTTTATTTTTATGAGAGAAAGAGACAAAAAGTGTATTAGCATGTATATTATGTAAATAAAATAGTTATAAGGAAATATTGTTTTGTATGTATTTTACTTTCTCTTGCCTATATGAATATATAGGAAGGAAAGTATTGTTTTCATGTCAATCTTTCGAAATCGAGTTTTCACCATATCTATACGTTTTCAGACCCCCTAAACCCAAAAAACATGTTTTTAGTGATTGGTCTGTGTGTGTGTGTGTGAACAGAATATCTCAAGAACGGAACATCGTATGAACTTGAAACTTAAGTTACATACCACTACCGAACCAGACACGAACATTTTCATCAAAATCGGTCAACAGGAAGTAGTAGTTTATTCGTGTAATTTTTCACTTTTTTGCGATTTTCTCAAAAACTGGTCCTACAATTTTTTTTAAAATCACCTGATTTACTAATTTTTTTATGGTCTACAAGATAGGTTAGGCCCCATGTTTGCTGAAATTCTCGGTGAGGCTGTTTTCACGTAAAGAAATTGTTTTTTTTAAGATTACGGCTTTAATATGCATTTTAGCGCAAAACGTTATATATTAAAAGTTGTAGAGAATGTAAAATTCTACAACTTTTATTTCAAACATTTTTTTGTATAACGCTCAGTTTAGCGGTAATTAGCGATTTTCTGTTTTTTTCTCACGAAAACATGTGAAAAATCGATTTTTTTAAGATTTCGGCCTTAGTATGCATTTTATGACAAAAGTGTTTACAAATAAATTTATAGAAAATTAAAAGATCTACAACTTTTATTTAGAGCATTTTTCCCTTACAGAGAGTAGTTTAGTGTGAAAGAGTGATTTTCCGTATTTTTAAGGCAAACTGAGATCGATTTTCATTTTGCGTCTTTCATATATGATTAAAATTGGGAAATGTTTATTGAGGTTAGGTTTTTGTTTATTTCTAATGTTTTATTACTAATGTTAGGTTTATTGTTAATTATTTGCATTGGCAAGAGAAAGTTGTGCGAGTGTTTTACACCAGATTTTTAATGTTTTAAATAGCCCTTGTAATAGTGTTAATACGTATAATAATGTCCACGTGAAGAGTTATAGATAATGAAGTCACGAGATTGCCTTTTGCGTAAGTATAGGCTGTGAGGAAGGGAAGTGAAATATTTGCAGTGTTGCCAACCTCAACAGTGAGACACTACCGTGCAGTTTCTAGATACTGTAATAAAATATGATTCATTAGGAAGCGAAATTTTTCAGAATTTTTCGATTGAAAATGAGCTTGTTTGAGCGTGGTAAGCAAAAATCTAAATACAGTAAAACCTCCTTAATCCGGCATTCTATAGTCCGGAATTGTCTTTAATCCGGCATCAACGGCAATAGACAAAAATTATAAAATTGCCTTCACAATGAACATTGTAAAGTGAGCAACCTGATAGCTACCGCCGACACTCAAGAACCACAAAGCGTTACGCTCTGAGTTTGTAAACTCAGTACACTTTTTTACACGTTTGTAAAATTTGCTGAGCAAATAAACAATACAGTATGGCCGAAGTTATGAACTTGTATATAATAAAAAATTATTTTTTAAATAAAAAAATACTAGTCGTAAGAAGCAAGTAGATATTAGATCTTTTTTCCAGCCATCTACCAGTGCTGTTGCTAAAAACCACGAATAGTAAAGTACTGTACTGTATTTCATACTGTATTCAAATTTATTTCATCATGTACTGTACTTAAAAAATGCATTTTAATATTTCTCCTGTAACTTATTTATTGATTTACATTGTTTAAATAACCCATGTTTAAATAATAAATGTTGTTGTTTAGGTCAACAGCCGAAAGGCTGGTTTGAACCTGTAGAGGTTTTACTAAGTAAAACGAGGAGTGAGGTGGTTTACCATTGCCTTTCTCACTGAGTGAAAAAGTACGCTTATCAGCATGCCGGGCCCTCTGAAAAGCACATATTTTCCACTCTGCAAATGACACCTTCACTTCATTCACCACAGGGTCTGGCTGTATAATGAAATTCATTACTTTCAGATAAGATAACTCTGATTAGTGTCTTTTACACCTCTACCTCTTCTGTTCTTAAATGATTCAGTCATTTAATTGGCTGACCATGTGATAAGAAACAGAACTATTTATTTTAGCCCTGCAACGAACAGATTGAGTGTAAATAATTTGACACTCCACCTGTCTGTTATAGGCAGAAATAATAAATACATACAGTAAAAGTTTCTTGTACAAATTGTGTTATTTTTTATATGACTCCTGTATTTTTATAAATAACCTCCATAGTCCGGAATTTCCTTTAATCCGGCAAGCTTCAAGTCCCAAATGTGCCGGATTAAAGAGGTTCTACTCTATTTTTGCCTGTGACTTTCGCATGGTGTCGGCAAAGGACGGTTATTTTATTGGCTGTGCTTGACACAACGGTTTGATATAACAGCTGTACTCCATTCTGAATGTGAAATAGAGTTTAGAATACTTAATGTTGATTTATCTTGTAATCAATTTTCTTATGCTTTGTTTTTCTTTGTTACAGGTTATGAACAAGGTATGTGGAAACTTTGTGTATTGTTTCACAAGTTATTTTCAAAACTCAAGTAGGTCTTAACTGTATACGAGGTGTGATCAAAAAGTAAGGTGACTTTTGGAATTTTGCGTGCTCTGTAAACTAATTTCAAATATTTTTTGTTGTGTTGGTACACTCGTTACGATCATATGTTCAAAGTTTTGACTATATAGCTCGTGTTGGTTTTATGTGAGAGACATAAAGGTTAGACTCGTGTTTGCGTGCTTGGCGATTTTTTTGCTGTTGAAAATAGTGAAGCAGTGTGTAAAAAATGGTATTAAGTGTTCAAAAACTCTTGAAATGTTGACAGTGGCGTACGGTGTGTCAACTTTGAGCAAAAAAAAAATGTTTATAAATGGTATAAGTTATTCCAAGAGGGCCGAGAAAATGTTAACGATGAACCTCGCTCTGGACGCCCCAGCAAGTCAAAAATCGACGAAAATGTTCAGGAAGTGAAAGAAATTGTGTTGAAAAATCGTCGAATCACGATTAGAGAAATAGCTGATGATCTTAACATATCGTTTGGCTCATGCCAATCAATTTAAATGGATGTTTTGGGTATGACACGTGTGTCAGCGAAATTTGTTCCATAACTGCTTAATTTTGATCAGAAGCAGCATTGCATGAACATCACCCAAGACATGTTGAACGACGTCAATGATGATCCTGATCTGCTCAAAAGGGTTATAACCGGTGACGAAACATGGGTCTATGGTCATGATATCAAAACCAAAGCCCAATCATCCCAGTGGAAGAGCCCAGGCTCTTTGGAGCCCTTTGGAGATTAAGGCTGCATCGCTGGAGGAGCTCAAGGCAATACCCGAAAGTGCATTTCAGAAATGTTTTGACGTCTGGAAAAAGCGCTGGCACAAAGTGCATTGTATCAGAGGGGGATTATTTTGAAGGGGATAACATAATTTTGGATGAATAAATGAATATTTTTTTATAAAAATGAAAAGTCACCTTACTTTTCGATCACACCTCGTATAAAGCCTCTGGCACACAGGACGCAATCTGTCACGACAAGCAGTGATCGCGCAATCTTCTTGACAGCCGACGATATGGCTATGTCACATACAGCGGTATTTGTGCATACAGCGATAAAGTGTTGTGATAGTTTTACACATAGTAGGTTTACAGTAGTGTTTTATACAAGTTTTAGTGTATTACAGGTTTTTCTGGGAACATGTATAGTTCTGACAAGGAGCAAATCCTTCTTCTTTTAGCATTACAGTTTACCAGAAGAAAAAGAAAATATTAGATGCACCAAATTAATAAAAAAAAAAAGAGAAAAACTTTGTGAATACCCATCTCTATAGGGATCTTTATGCATTCACATAAAGACAGTTTTTTCACTTTCTCTTGCCTATATGAATAATTATATAGGAAGGAAAGTATTGTTTTCATGTCAATTTTAACAAATTGAGTTTTCACCGGATCTACACGTTTTCAGACCCCCTGAACCCACACAAACATGTTTTTAGCGATTGGTGTGTGTGTGTGTGAGCAGAATATCTCAAGAATGGAACATTGTACGAACTTGACACATGAAACTTAAGTTATATACCCTTACCGGACCCGACACGAACATTTTCATCAAAATCGGTCAACCGGAAGTAGTAGTTTATTTGTGTAATTTTTCACTTTTTTGCAATTTTCTCGAAAACTAGTTCTAAGATTTTTTTTAAAATCGCCTCTTACTAAATTTTTTATGCTCTACAAGATAGGGTAGGCGCCATGTTTGCTGAAATTCTTGGTGAAGCTGTTTTCACCAGCTGTTTTTTTTGAGGTTAGTTTGTTTGTTTATTTCTAATGTTACAATATATTGTTAATTATTTGCATTGGCAAGAGAAAGTTGTGCGAGTGTTTCTCACCAGATTTTATTCTTTGATAATATCTTAAAATTAAACACTTAAACGGTATATAATTCATCCATAAATTTTTTACAATTTAACGCAAAATGTAATTTGAGTTAACACTTTGTGCGCTGTGCACTGCTCTGCTTTTAGCAAAATCACATTACACTAACTTGAAAGGCTTGATCCTCTTAAGACTTCTTACAATGTTTTCACCTGTGAGAAATTGAATTGCTTCCTTATTTACTTGTCCATGTTTACAAAAAAGTGTAGTTTTGGTTTCTCTTGCCTATATGAATATATAGGAAGGAAAGTATTGTTTTCTTGTCAATTTTTAGTAATCTAGTTTTCACCGGATCTACACGTTTTCAGATCCCCCCTCAACGCTACAAAACAGGTTTTTAGCGATTGGTTTGTGTGTGTGTGTGTGTATAAATAAAATATCTCAAGAACGGAATATCATATTAAGTTGAAACTTCAAACTTAAATTAAATGTTACTAGAAGACCCGACTCAAACATGTTCATCAAAATCGGTCTACTGGAAGTAGTAGTTTATTCGTGAAATTTTTAACTTTTTTGCGATTTTCTCAAAAATGGCTTTTCCAATTTTTTTTAAAAATCACCTCATTTGTTACATTTTTTATGCTCTGCAGGATAGGGTAACTGCCATGTCTGCTGAAATTCTTGGGGTGTCTGTTAAGATTGCAACCTTAATATGAATGTATAAAGGGCAATATATAAATGTGTATAATTAAAGTTATAGAAAATTTAAAAACCTAAAACTTTTATTTTAAACATCTCTTTGTATAACGCTTAGTTTAGCAGTAATTAGTGATTTTCTTTTTTATGAAAATCTGTAAAAACAAGGTTTTTTTTTTTTATTTTTGCCTTAGTATGCATTTAACAACAAAAGTGTGTATTAGTCAAGGGACGGCACAGTAAAATAGGTGAGCTAGCACACCCCGCTCTGCACACTTGAGTGAACGGCACAGAGCGTGCCACCGTACAATTGAACGATGAGACGGTGTGAACTGTGGCAGTGAGCTAGTAGATTCTAATATGTACACCACCCACTTACTTTACTTTACTATGTGGGCGTTCAGGCTTCTGCAGCCCCTCCTCACCGCGACCTAAAAGATCTTTTGTGATTGCCCCTATTACTTATTTAAGCAAGCCCCACACTTTCAATAAAGCGCAGGATCTGCCTAGGATCTAGTGCACTTACCTGAGAAGGTGTTAACACCTCCTTACCCATCAGCGCTCTTCTTTTGCAGCCAACCACTTTGCAACTGCATAAAATGTGCTCAGCCTTCTCTTCTGCCTCATGACAGAATCTACACAGGCTCTCTTCAGCAATTCCTATCTTGGATAAATGATACCCAAGATTACAATGACCAGTCATCAGGCCCATTACCCTCCTCAAGTCCTGTCTTCCTAGTCTATTATATATCCCAGCCTTCCTGCTGGAATAGGCAATGAATTTCTTTGCCTGCTCACAACCTGGCACCTGTTCCCAATAGGAGGTTTTAGTCTCCTCTTCCCAGGCCCTAACTATACCTCTATAATAGCCCTCACCAATTCCGCAGAATGGCTCTGGGCCTATGAAGTGAGAGGCTGCACCTTTGTTTGCTAAGTACACCCACCCACCTCAGCTATCTGAATAAACAGACAGTGAGTCGAGCCGAGGGTGACTTTTGCTCACTCCTTTGTACACAGCATGTTGTGTTTGCGCGTGCGTCAACCTGAACGTTCATGCATTCCTTTTCACAAATAAATTTTTTTCATGTATCTATTTTTAACAAAGGCAGAGTTTGATACAAAATGTATACTTTCCATGCAGTGTTTAGGTAGCCGTTGCTATGATGCTACTAGAGAAAAGTGGTTTAGTTGTGGAGGGGATGTATAAGTCAGCCCTGTGCGGAGAGCGTGCTGCGTCGGGAGAAACGCTCGGTGTGGTGGTCGTTGAAAATAAAAGAGGTGGTAGCTCACCGCTCGGTTAAAAGAACTAGTTCTTTTGTACGATTCACTCATGAGCGTCACATCACTAGTGTGTATAATCAAATTTATAAGAAATTAAAATATCTACAACTTTTACTGCATTTTTCTCTACAGAGCCTAGTTTAGCGAGAAAGAGTGATTTTCTATATTATTTAGCAAAACTAAGGTTGGTTTTCATTTTGCATCTGTCACTGCCACCCCTTCTAATTAATCATTTACTGTGTTACTGGCCTTGAATACTTCTTCCACGCTTTTGTCGGTGCAGTGGGCCCTTTAGCGGCGCATCGACAAACCTTTCAGCTGCCTTCCGATAGAGGGCTTTGTTGCCAAGGTTGAGGGACTCACCGCCCCCTACCACAGCGCTTTCAGTAGCTATAAAAGTGCAATACACTGAGCTGCTTGTCATTACGCTCTACATCTCCGATGAAGATTGACCGACTATGTCCACGAGATAAGGTAGGAAGATGCTCTTGGACTTGCAGCCACGCGCTGCCTACGCTGGTCTCCTTCGAGACCAGCACAACGGTCCTTCTCAGGACCAATTTAATAAGGTTTTAACCGGCCCTTCTCAGGGCCATCCACCTGAGCCAACACTGCTCTCGTCGCAGCCACATGCTGCCAACATCGGTCTCTTTCGAGACCGGCTCAACGGTCCTTCTCAGGACCAATTCATTAAGGTTTACACCGGTTTTTTTCAGGGCCACCAAACAGATAAGGTTAGCCACTTAATGTCGCCATACGGTGACACATCATTCACTCATGATTAAAATAAGGTTATGTTTTTTGAGGTTAGTTTTTTGTTTATTTCTAATGTTAGGTTATATTGTTCATTATTTACATTGGCAAGAGAAAGTTGTGTGAATGTTTCACACCGGATTATTTTGTAGCCGTGAAACTAGCAGATGGAGTGCAATTAATTTAACACTCCACCTGCCTGTTACGGGCTTAAGGATGTATAAAATGATCTCTGTCAATGACTAACCATGTTGTATGGTTTGTTTTGTTTCAGTTTTTGTCGAATTTAGGTATGCCGGATAAGTGGCAAGTGTCAGATGTTTACGGGCTAGATCCAGATGTGCTCGCTATTGTACCTAGACCGGCACTTGCTCTCATCATGTTGTTCCCATCTAATGACAAGGTAATTTATTTGTAATACTATAACCAACTACGGTGGCGTGCGGGCCGCACATGCGCAATAAGTAGCTCCCTCACCACAGCGTCGTAGCCTGATACAGGTTGCCTTTAAAGTAGTACTCATTACTCGTTGTGTTCTGTTCATGCGGTTATCGTTTTTCACATTTGTGTCACTGTCAAAAGCCGCACGCCATCAAAATTAGTTGCGCGCGCAGAAAATACGGGCATAAATGTCTGCGATTCAATTTGGGGTAATAGACAAAAAGTTTTTTTCTAAATGATGTACCTACCATACGTTTTGACAGCCCCAAAAAAAGAGGGATGTCATTCCCTCTTTCTGTTATATTTACTATACCGTTCTTTTTGTTCAAATTCCATACGATTGATATTGTGCGCGTGTAGTTGATTTCTAAAAATTGACGTATGTTTGGTATAAAGTTCACAACTATAAAAAATGATTCAGCTTCTTGGAATACTAAAAGGAAGGAGACACTGGACATGACGATCTATCTTTGACGTCCTTTCAAAGAGTGATTTTTTCAAGCTCGTTTATTATTTCTGTTTCCGCACAACTTGTGAGTCAACATAAATTATATCAAATTACAGACAAAATTTTATATTTTATAACAAAATAATAAAACGCATATTATGTCGCCCTGGAAAGGAAGTTATATTAGCCTACGTGATATACAAAAAATGTGATAAGATTTAAACGTCTAACTTTGTACGAGCGTATCTTATCTAAATATCAGAGTATAATAATAACATTTATAGTGTAATAAAATAAGATTCATTAGGAAGCAAAAGTAATTTTTTGATTAAAAATGAGCTTCTTAGAGTGTAGTGAACAAAACTGGCTGGCAGTGCCGTACCGTGTCACGTATTGTCACTATTGCGCTTGAACACCGTGTTCTGATTGAAATGAGTTGAGGGGAACGGCGGACGCAACACATTCTCTCTCTCTGTCTCGCTACCCTCCCTACATGCCACCGTAATTGGCGAACAGTATACCATGGTTAAATAACGGCTGAGGCAATGAATCGGGCGATTATGAAAACACTGTGAGGAAGTTAAAAAATGTAATTAAATTAATTTAGAATATACCAAGTAATACTTAAATATTTTATAATTTTTTATAAATTACTTGAAAATCGTATCATAAAGATGTCCTCCATTTTGTCGCACACATTCCTGAACTCGTGCACGAAGGTTATTCATCACATTTCGTAATGCGGTTGTAGGAATTCGTAACACTTGTTCACGTATCCGTTCTTTAAGTTCCCCGTACATTTCGAAGCGGTGGAGATCGGAAAACACTGATATTAAGTGTCCCCATAGAAAGTAATCACATGCGGAGAGATCTGGTGATCTGGCTGGCCATGAAATGTCTATTTTCTTAGAAATGATGCGATTGGGAAACAAGCGTCGCAAAACAATAATGAAGCCCTGGATGTGTGGCAGGTAGCACAGTCTTGTTGAAAAAACATGTTTTGGTAAGCCGGATTATGAACTAATTCCGGTTGAAGACAGTTCCTCAACATGTTAACATAGCGCTGTAACTGCACGTTCGTTGTTGTTTAGGTCAACAGCCGAAAGGCTGGTTTGAACCTCTAGAGGTTTTACTAAGTAAAAACGAGGAGTAAGGTGGTTTACCATTGCCTTCCTCACTGAGTTGAAAGAGTATGCTTATCAGCATGCCAGGCCCTCCGAAAAGCACTCACTTTCCACCCTGCAAATGACACCTTCACTTCATTCACCACAGGGTCTGGCTGCATAGTGAAATTCATTACTCTCAGAGGAGATAACTCTGACTAGTGTCACAGTACACCTCTACCTCTTCTGTTCTTAAATAGTTCAGTCATATAAGTGGCTGACTATGTGATAAAGAAACAGAACTATTTTTTTTTAGCCCTGGACCAAACAGATAGAGTGCAATAAAATAACACTCCACCTGCCCGTTTTGGGCATTTTTTGGCACGTTCGTTATCATCCTTAAAAAAATATGGTCCTACGATAGCCTGTCTTTGATATTGCACACCAAACTGTCACTTTAATACTGTGAAGCGGCTTTAGGTGTATTTTTGTGGATTTTCGCGAAAGGAAATTGATAGATGATAATTAAAATTGCTACCAATTAGTTAATGAAGATGGTTTATAATTGTTGGAATATTGTTACAGTATGAGGAATACAGGAAACAGCAAGAAGAAGAGATCAAGGCGAAAGGACAAAAGGTGGCTGACGATATTTATTTCTTAAAACAGTACGTCCATAACGCTTGTGGTACTATTGCTCTCATACATAGTGTCGCCAACAATTTAGATCAGTAAGTATTATTTGTTGTTTATTATTACTTTCTCTTGCCTATATGAATATATAAGAAGGAAAGTATTGTTTTCATGTCGATTTTGTGTGTGTGTTTATACAAAATATCTCAAGAACGGAACATCGTACGAACTTGAAACTTGAAACTTAAGTTACATACCATTACCGGACCCGACACGAACATTTTCATCAAAATCGGTCAACCGGAAGTAGTAGTTTATTCGTGTAATTTTTCACTTTTTTGCGATTTTCTCAAAAACTGGTCCTACGATTTTTTTTAAAAATCGCCTTATTTACTCAATTTTTTATGCTCTACAAGATAGGGTAGGCGCCATGTTTGCTGAAATTCTTGGTGAGACCGTTTTTACGTAAAAAATTTGTTTTTTTAGATTGCAGCTTTAATATGCATTTAAGCGCAAAAATTTATACAATAAAAGTTGTAGAGAATTTAAAAACCTACAACTTTTATTTCTAACAATTTTTTGTGTAACTCTTAGTTTAGTGGTAATTAGTGATTTTCTGTTTTTTTCACGAAAACGTGTGAAAAATCAATTTTTTTAAGATTTCGGCCTTAGAATGTATTTTATGACAAAAAAGTGTATATAATAAAATTTATAGAAAATTAAAAGATCTACAACTTTATTGAGAGCATTTTTCTCCACGGAGCCTAGTTTAGTGAGAAAGAGTGATTTTCCGTATTTTTAAGTCAAACTGAGGTCGATTTTCATTTTGGGTCAGCACTCATGATTAAAATTAGGTTATGTTTATTGACGTTAGTTTTTTGTTTATTTCTCATGTTTTATTACTAAAGTTAGGATTATTGTTAATTATTTGCATAGGCAAGAGAAAGTTGTGTGAGTGTTTCACACTAGATTTTTTTATTTTGTTTAGTTTGTGCCCATAACAGACGACAGGTGGAGTGTCAAATTATTTACACTTGATCTGTTAGTTGCAGGGTGGGCTAAAATAAATAGTTCTAAAGTAAATACAGTGGAACCTCTCTAATTCGTCTCGTTCGGGACCGAAGGAGTGACGAAATACAGAAAGTGACGAATTATGGAATTTGCTATGAACGGTTAATAAATAACATACTCGTACGTATATTAGTTCCATAAAAGTCGAATTACATAAATGAAACTTACATTAACGATAAACACAATAAGTAATTCTAAGACCTATAACTACAGTAAATTTGTATTAGTCTACGTATCTAGTTTTATACTACTTCAGAAATTCTGTATATGGTTGTACTTACATTTTCTAATTTGTAGAACGCATAACACAGTACACGTTACCGAATATAAAATTACAATCGAAAAAGTATAAATTTGCAAAATCGATGAAACGAATCTTTAACTATGTATCACTTAACACTACAAAAAAATCACATTAAAATTTAGAAAACGTTACTTAATTATACTAATATGTATGTAAAATGCCAAATTTATTTCTTGAAAAAGTGGGTTATCTTCTTTTGTACCAACGAGTTCTTTTCTTTTTCCACAGCCAACTGGCGAATTTGTCGTATTACAATTAATTTTGATAACTCTGCTTCTTTCTGTCTTTCATACCTTTCGATGCACTTTGTCAGCATTCCTTCTATTTCTCGATACGTACCAATATTTTCAGGGCTTGAAACATATTCTTCGTTGCTATCTTCCTCAACAGGTGAATCTTTGTTTTGAACGTAGGCCACAATTTCTTTGTCACTTAAAATCTCATACCCAAGTTCGTTAGTACAATACAACTTGCACAGGATGTTTTCCTTGTATATTACTAAAGATTAACAGTGTAAACAGGAGGCTATTAGTCATCAGCAGCGTTGATACGTGACTACGGCGCAAACACGTATCGCAGACACACACACACACAATGGTTGAACTGGGGAGGGCTGACGAATTATAGAAGGTGATGAATTAGAGAGTGACGAATTAGAGAGGTTTTACTGTAGTAAAATAAATGGCTGAATCATTTAAGAACAGAAGAGGTACAGTTGAGCCTCTCTTAGTTTGCTCCTAATGTAAACAAATAATGACGTCACTGAGCATGCGCATTATATCAAAATGTGTACATGCTGATTAAAAAGTAACAACAGAATACTTTTATAAGTATTTTTCTAAATGAAATTGTTAGGCCTACATCATAGCTGGAGATTAAAAAACAGAAGCGAACAGAAGCTGGAATTAAAAAACTCCTCTTGCCTAGATACCACGTGAATGGTTGTCATCAAAACCGGTTAACCGGAAGTAGTAGTTCATTTCTGTGTTGTTTTTTTTTCGCAATTAAATCTTATGAATAATTCATTAGCTTGTTATGTATATTTATTAAGTTACATATTTGTAAAGGAATAATTTTGTTTTAGGATTCAACTAGGAGATGGCCATTTGAAACAGTTTTTAGATGATTCAATGGGCCTGGACCCGGAGAAGAGAGGCGAGATGCTTCAGAATGCGTTGGGTATTATAAATACCCATAAAGAAATCGCCCAGGAGGGACAGACTGAGGCAAGTGTATGACAAAAGTATATAATTAAATTTATTTTCACGTAAAGAAATTGTTTTTTTTTTTTTTTAAGATTACGGCTTTAATATGCATTTTACCGCAAAAATGTATATAATTAAAGTTGTAGTGAATTTAAAATTCTACAACTTTTATTTCAAACATTTTTTTGTATAACACTTAGTTTAGCGGTAATTAGCAATTTTCTGATTTTTTTTCTCACAAAAACGTGTGCAAAATCGATTTTTTTTAAATTTCGGCCTTAGTATGCATTTTACGATAAAAGTGTATATAATTAAATTTATAGGAAATTAAAAGATCTACAACTTTTAGTTCAGGTATTTTTTTTGTACAGTGCCTAGTTTAGCGTGAAAGAGTGATTGTCCGTATTTTTAAGCCAAACTGAGGTTAATTTTCATATTGCCTCTTTCATATACGATTAAAATTAGGTTATGTTTATTGAGGTTAGTTTTGTTGTTTATTTCTAATGTTTTATTACTAATGTTAGGTTATATTGTTAATTATTTGCATTGGCAAGAGAAAGTTGTGTGAGCGTTTCACACCAGATTTTTTTAGTTTTGTCTTCCACTGCCTAGTTTTAATGTACTGAATGTCATGGTTGTGGTAAACTAAACGAATTTTGTAACATTCGTGAATTTTATTCCAAAATTGCGGATCCATTACAGAAAATGAATATTTTAATTTATTACTTTCTCTTGCTAGATGAATATATAGGAAGGAAAGTATTGTTTTCATGTCGATTTTTCGAAATCGAGTTTTCACCGGATCTATACGTTTCCAGACCCCCTGAACCCAAAAAACATGTTTTTAGCGATTGGTCTGTGTGTGTGTGTGTGTGTGTGTGTGTGTGTGAACAGAATATCTCAAGAACGGAACATCGTACGAACTTGAAACTTAAGTTACGTACCACTACCGGACTCGACACGAACATTTTCATCAAAATCGGTCAACCGGAAGTGGTAGTTTATTCGTGTAATTTTTCACTTTTTTGCGATTTTCTTAAAAACTGGTCCTACGATTTTTTTAAAAATCGCCTGGTTTACTCAATTTTTTATTCTCTACAAGATACGGTAGGCGTCATGTTTGCTGAAATTCTGGGTGAGGCTGTTTTCACGTAAAAACGTTGTTTTTTTAAGATTACAGCTTTAATATGCATTTTAGCGCAAAACTTTATATAATAAAGGTTGTAGAGAATTGAAAATTCTACAACTTTTATTTCAAACAATTTTTTGTATAACGCTTAGTTTAGCGGTAATTTGCGATTTTCTGTTTTTTTTCTCACGAAAATGTGTGAAAAATTGATTTTTTTAAGATTTCGGCCTTAGTATGCATTTTACGACAAAAGTGTATATAATTTAATTTATAGAAAATTAAAAGATCTACAACTTTTATTTAAAGCATTTTTCTCTACAAAGCCTAGTTTAGAGAGAAAGAGTGATTTTCCGTATTTCTAAGCCAAACAGGTCGATTTTTATTTTACGGCTTCCACTCATGATTAAAATAAGGTTATGTTTTTGAGGTTAGTTTTTTGTTTATTTCTAATATTTTATTATTAATGTTAGGTTTATTGTTAATTATTTGCATTGGCAAGAGAAAGTTGTGTGAGTGTTTCACACCAGATTTTTTATTTTTTTTTTAAAGAGAAAAAAAATATGTTTGATGTTTTGTGTTTGATTGTAGGCTCCAGAACCAACAGATCCGGTCAATTATCATTTTGTTTCGTTTATCCACAAGAATGGAAGTTTATACGAATTAGGTAACTATATGGATTTACCATTGTAATATGTTGGTATGTACAGGGTGATTTTTAATTATGGAAACGGCGGCGTTATATTGCATAATTGAGACGTATTTGGCGAAAGAAGCTTATGTGGATCTGCATATTTTTGAAGAAAAAAAACAGTTATTTTTGGTTTCGAAATTTTTGTCCGCCATCTTGGATCCGCCATATTGGATTTAACTTTATTTTTTTAAATGGGATGTTGGTCGTGTGATACGTCATTTCAATGTGAAATTTTAAGAAAAAAACAATGGCGCAAACCGTTTTTCAATAGATGCCTTCGTGTTTTAGTTATACACATTCAAAGTTGCAATTTTGGGAAAATTGTGTTAAAAATAAAAAAGGTAGAATGCACTGCATAAACCATTTTATTGCATTTTTCAATCATAAAATATCTAATAACTAAGTTTAAATGGTGGTAAGACATGATAATAATGAGAAAAAAATTATTATAAATAATAATACAACAAATAAATGGCTATGTTAATGTTTAATTAACTACAATTCATCTACCAGTCTTTATATCAACAACTTTATTTTCTTAAAACTACAATATGATTTATTAAAAAATGCCAAACTAATGTTTCAATTGTAAATTAGTAATGAAATAAATTTTGAGAGGATACCTTTCTACAGTAAATGTTCAAAATGCTTCCCTTCTTCAGCCTGACAGTGTGCTAACCTCGAGTAATATTCTTTTGTAACTTTTTGTTTCATGTCTGGTGGCACAGCCATTTATTTGTTGTATTGTTTATTTATAATTATTTTTTTCTCATTATTATCATGTCTTACCACGGTTTAAACTTAGTTATTAGATACTTTATGATTGAAAAATGCAATAAAATGGTTTATGCAGTGCGTTCTACCTATTTTATTGCTAACACAATTTTCCCAAAATTACAACTTTGAATGCTTATAACTAAAATACGAAGGTATCTATTGAAAAATGGTTTGCACCATTGTTTTTTTCTTAAAATTTCACATTGAAATTTTCACATAATCAACATCCATTAAAGTATCACCATTAAAGTATTAAAGTATCATTGAAGTATCACATGATCAACATCCCATTTAAAAAAAAATAAAGTTGAATCCAATGTGGCGGACAAAAATTTCAAAACCAAAAGAAAGTTGGATTTTTAAAAATATGCAGATCCGCATAAGCTTCTTTCGCCAAATACGTCTCAGTTACGCAATATAAAGCTGTTTCCATACTTAAAAATCACTCTGTATACATAAAGTAAAATTTGGTTTTATCACAATTGAAGGTGCTGGCATTATTGGTTCATTACATCCGAGTGAGCTGCAATATCTGTGTAGTTACTCTGTCCTATTAGTAATAGTATAGTAATATAGTATAGTAGTATAGTAATTAGTAATAGTATAGTAATTAGCCCAGCTAATTACTGGAATAATGAATAATAGTCTGTAGTCCATCCTCTCTTAGTTTGCTCCTAATGTAAATAATAATGACGTCACTGAGCCTGCGCATTATATCAAAATGTGTACACGGTGATTAAAAAGTAACAACAAAATACTTTCAAAAGTATTTAAATACAAAATACTTTTAAAAGTATTTTTCTAAATGAAATTGTTAGGACTACATCATATCATGACTGATGTTTTTAGTACTTTAAGTACTTATAATTTAAAAAATAGTTGACTTAATAGGAATACGACATCCGTAAAGTCGAAGACTCTAGTATGCACCCTGTAGTAGGTGGCTTTTGTTTGTTGACAGTAGGAGCAAACTAACAACGGCTCAACTGTAAATACTTAATTTAAGAAAACACTCATGAATAGAAATCTTTTACACTACTTTTGTGGCTGAATGATTGACGACATTTAGCCGTCAGCTGGCGTTAAAAAAGGTCACTGGTTCGATTCCCAGTAAGGTCTAGGCTGAGGAAGTCGTGATAAGATTGCAATTTACCGATGACTCCCCAGCGTACCAATGTCGAGAAAAACACAAAGTTATCGCTAATGAGTGAAGATGTAGATGCGATTTTAAAAAAATCTTTGAAGTATCCGTGGAACTTACTTAAAATCCATGAAGGTGATAGCTGAAAATAATCATAAAACTTCACATGTGATACAGAATTACTTTATGTAAATATAGACTGCTCTAATAATGTCATGTGACTTTACTTTCTCTTCCTTATTTGAATATATAGGAAGGAAAGTATTGATTTCAGGTTATTTTTTAATGTTTAATTACTAATGTTAGGTTATATTGGTCAAAAGCCTTCACATAGTCCAGAAAAGCAACAAACGTCGGGACGTTGTACTCTCTATGCTTCTCTACAATTTGGTTCAAGGCGAAAACACAGTCTGAGCACGACCTTCCCATCCTGAAGCCGCTTTGTTCTTCACCCAGTATCCCCTCCGCGATAATCTTCAGCCGGTTAGTTATAATCTTTGCATAGACCTTGTAGCCCGTGTTAAGGAGGCTGATGCCTCTATAGTTTCCGCAGTCTTTCCTATTTCCTTTCTTAAATACTGGTATTACCACAGACTCTCCCCATTGTTCAGGTATCTGTCCTAGCTTCCAACACCAGTTAAAGAATGACAGCAGCCTCTCTAGGAAACTCCGAGAGGCATACTTGATCAGCTCAACATTAATTCCATCCGGCCCCGGAGCCTTCCTATTTCTACTTGCTCTCAATGCTTCCGATATCTCTTCCATAGAAAGGTCGTCCACATTAGTGTCATTGGGCAAGTTGGTTACATTTTCTTCGCCAGACGTCCATAATTTCTCGAAAAAGTCCAACCATTCCTCTTCTGGTATAGGATTTATCGATATATTATCCTTGACATAAATTCCTAAATACATAAATTCCAACGTCTATTAGGAACCATAAGCAGAACATTAAAAGGGAAAGTAAGGAAGGAGACAATTATTAAATTTTATAAGGTAATGGCTAGGCCGGTTCTGTTGTACGGCTCCGAAGCATGGACACTGACCTCTCGTCAATACAGAAGAATCGAGGCAGCAGAGATGCGCTTTCTGAGAAGTATTGCGGGTTGCACTCTCAGGGATAGGATTAGAAGTGAGATAATAAGAAATCAACTTCATGTTGAGAATATTAGCGATATTATCAGGAAATATAGGAACAGTTGGAGGGAACATGTAGAGAGAATGGAGGAGAGTAGGATACCCAAGTTTTTGTGGCACTATAGAGCGAGAGGAAGAAGAAGAATTGGGAGACCGAGGAAGCGATGGGAGGACCAACTGTAGGAACGCATCGATCGGAATGGACTCGAACTTTCCAATTAGGAGCAATAATTTATGTAAAGACGCAGGTTTCGATGATGAATTTTACTAAATTACAAAGTATACTTTTAAAATATACAATCTTTTAACAAATGACAATTTCAAAAGAAAGCAACAAAAGAAGAAAACAACTACCATTGCAACGGAACAGGCTGGGTAAAGCCTAAGCCGTATAGTTGATGATGAGGTTATATTGGTCAATATTTGCATTGGGAAGAAATAGTTGTGTGAGTGTTTCACACCAGATTTTTAATCGTAAAATCGTGAAAACAATTTTCAAGGAAGGTGGATTCATTTGTTACAACCAGATTCCATATTTATTATATCAGATTTTACAATGTGTTAATAAACTTATAAAACCAACCAAATTTTCTATTTGCATAGATTATAACCAGATTTTATTATATTACTTTCCCTTGCCTATATGAATATATAGGAAGGAAAGTATTGTTTTCATGTCGATTTTAAGAAATCGAGTTTTCACCGGATCTATACGTTTTCAGACCCCCTGAACCCACACAAACATGTTTTTAGCGATTGGTCTCTGTGTGTGTGGGTGTGTATACAAAATATCTCGAGAACGGAACATCGTACGAACTTGAAACTTGAAACTTAAGTTACATACCACTACCGGACCCAACACAAACATTTTCATCAAAATTGGTCAAATGGAAGTACTCGTAGTATTTATTTGTGTAATTTTTCACTTTTTTGCGATTTTCTCAAAAACTGGTCCTACGATTTTTTTAAAAATCTCCTCATTTACTCAATTTTTTATTCTCTACAAGATAGGGTAGGCGCCATGTTTGCTGAAATTCTGGGTGAGGCTGTTTTTGCGTAAAAACATTTTCTTTGTAAGATTGCGTCTTTAATATGCATGTTAGCACAAAACGTTATATAATATAAGTTGTAGAGAATGTAAAATTCTACAACTTTTATTTCAAACATTTTTTTGTATAACGCTTAGTTTAGCGGTAATTAGCAATTTTCTGTTTTTTTCTCACGAAAACGTGTGAAAAATCTATTTTTTTAAGATTTCGGCCTTAGAATGCATTTTACGACAAAAGTGTATATAATAAAATTTATAGGAAATTAAGAGATCTACAACTTTTATTTAGAGCATTTTTTTCTACAGTTCCTAGTTTAGTGTGAATGAGCGATTTTCCGTATTTTTAAGCCAAACTGAGGTCGATTTTAATTTTGTGTATTTCACTAATGTTTTTTGAGGTTAGTTTGTGTTTATTTCTAATGTTTTATTACTAATGTTAGGTTTATTGTTATTTATTTGCATTGGCAAGAGAAAGTTGTGCGAGTGTTTCACACCAGATTTTTTTTTTTTTTAATTCCTAATGTGTGTATGTTGCAATCTGTTCAATTGAGAACAATAAGCAACCCCATGACCCAATCAGATGAGGATGATGTGTATGACGTGTAAATGAGACTGTGTAGTCTTGTACACACTCAGATCGACCATTCCTGAGAGAGTATGGTTAATTGAACCCCAACCAACAAAGTACACCGGTAACCACTGTCTAGTATTCAAATCGGTATAAAAGTAACTTCCTTTACTAGGATTTGAACCAGGAACCTTCGTCTCCAACAATCAGCTGTTAGACAGCTGATTTTGGCGACAACTTTACCTCTAGACCAACCCAGTGCGTTATATTACATACAGGGTGATTCATGAAGTTCTCCCCCCACTTCTACAGCACATTGTACTAGTAAAAATAATGAAAAAATGTTA
This sequence comes from Catonia carolina, assembly GCA_035578175.1. NCBI lineage: Eukaryota > Metazoa > Arthropoda > Insecta > Hemiptera > Achilidae > Catonia > Catonia carolina. The sequence continues at coordinate 103,220,640 of JAQMRL010000008.1, forward strand.
TATAAACATAGGTCCGAAAACGCTTCGTTAGCGAGTTACAGCTAGCGAAAGTTTCGCCTGGATTTCAGTTCACCAGGTGAAATGAGGTCTTCCTGGAATTGTGGTAAGGTAGATTAAGGGGCAAATTCAATCATTTCTTATGGTTTTTGATCTGATAAATTGAATAAAACAGGTCCCAGATCTGTAAGTTAAATAGTTTTTAAGAAAACCAGTGTCAAATGCAAAAAATGGAGTGAAAAACTTATTTTTTCATCTTTGGGCAAGGATAACTGTGTTATTTCACCAAGAAACAGTTAAAATTTTTCAATAAAACATGTAGAAAATTTTATTCTGAACAAACCGGTGTAAATTAAGTACACAGAAAGCGAATAGATGTTTGATTAAATGAGTTTTTATTCATAAGAGTACAAAGTAAAATTAACCAGAAAAACTAAAATGAAAAAATGTGTTTTTTTCACTCCATTTTTTTGCATTTGACACTGGTTTTCTCAAAAACTATTCGCTTTCTGTGTACTTTATTTACACCGGTTTGTTCAGAATAAAATTTTCTACATTTTTTATTGAAAATTTTTAACTGTTTCTTGGTGAAATAACAAAGTTATTCTTGCCCAAAGATGAAAAAATGTGATTTTCACTCCATTTTTTGCATTTGACACTGGTTTTCTCAAAAACTATTTAACTTACAGTTCTGGGACCTGTTTTATTCAATTTATCAGATCAAAAACCATAAGAAATGATTGAATTTGCCCCTTAATCTACCTTACCACAATTCCAGGAAGACCTCATTTCACCTGGTGAACTGAAATCCAGGCGAAACTTTCGCTAGCTGTAACTCGCTAACGAAGCGTTTTCGGACCTATGTTTATATAACATTTTTTCATTATTTTTACTAGTACAATGTGCTGTAGAAGTGGGGGGAGAACTTCATGAATCACCCTGTATACATGTTACTTAAGCTGGTTATTATATACATATTACTTGATCTGTTATTGTGTGTTATTATAAAACTTAATGTACGAATGTCATTTTTGCAGATGGACGAAAGGCATTTCCTATCAATCATGGTTCTACAACTGCTGAAAATCTGTTAGAGGTAATTTTTAATTATTTTTACTTTCTCTTGTATTTGGAAAGAAAGTATTTATCAACCCCCTTGAACGCAAAAAATGTTTTTATACTGATGAGTCTTTGTTTGTGAACCGAATATCTCAAGAACAAAGTATTGTACAAAGATGAAACTTGAAACTTAAGTTACATACCATTACAGGACCTGACACGAACATTTCCATCAAAATCGGTCAACCGGAAGTAGTAGTTTGCGATTTTCTCAAAAACTGGTCCTACAATTATTTTTTAAATCGCCTCAATTACTCAATTTTTTATTCTCTACAAGATAGGGTAGGCGCCATGTTTGCTTAAATTCTTGGTGAGGCCGTTTTCACGTAAAAAACATTGTTTTTTTCAAAATCGCGGCTTTAATATGCATTTTAGTGCAGAAATATGTTTAATAAAAGTTGTAGAGAATTTAAAGGTCTACAACTTTTATTTCAAATATTTATTTTGTATAACGCTTAGTTTAGCGGTAGTTAGAAATTTTCTGTTTTTTTCTTACGAAAACATGTGAAAAATCTATTTTTTAAAGATTTCGGCCTTAGAATGCATTTTATGACAAAAGTGTATATAATAAAATTTATAGGAAATTAAGAGGTCTACAACTTTTATTTAAAGCATTTTTTGTACAGTGCCTAGTTTAGCGTGAAAGAGCGATTTTTTTGTATTTTTAAGCCGAACTGAGGTTGATTTTCATTTTGCGTCTTTCATTATATGATTAAATTAGGTTATGTTTATTAAGGTTAGTTTTTTATTTATTTCTAATGTTTTATTACTAATGTTAGGTTTATTGTTAATTATTTGCATTCGCAAGAGAAAGTTGTGTGAGTGTTTCACACCAGATTTTTTTTAAAATTATTTTTACCTTCTCTTGCCCTACATGTAATATTTGGAAAGAAAGTATTTTTCAATCTTTTGGAACGCAAAAAACGTGTTTATACTGATTATTCTGTGTTTGTGAACGGAATATCTCCAGAACGGAGTATTGTACGAAGTTGAAACTTTAAACTTTTAAGTTAAGTACCAGTGGAGGAACCAACACAAACATTTTCATCAAAGTCGGTCAACTGGAAGTAGTAGTTTATTTGTGTAATTTTTCACTTTTTTGCGATTTTGTCAAAAACTGGTTGTATTATTTTTTTAAAAATCGCCTCATTTACTACATTTTTACTTTCTCTTGCCTATATGAATATATAGGAAGGAAAGTATTGTTTTCATGTCGATTTTTCGAAATCGAGTTTCACCAAATCTACACGTAAACAGACCCCCTGAACCTAAAAAAAAAACATGTTTTTAGCGATTAGTCTGTGTGTGTGTGTGTGTGTGTGTGTGAGAACAGAATATCTCGAGAACGGAACATCGTACAAACTTGAAACTTACTTACCACTACCGTGCGCGACATGAACATTTTCATTAAAATCGGTCAACCGGAATTAGTAGGTTATTCGTGTAATTTTTCACTTTTTTGCGATTTTCTCTAACATTTCTTCTGATTTCAAAAATCAACATGAAAATAATAGGCTACTTTCCTATAATATATTTACAGTTGAGCCGTTGTTAGTTTGCTCCTACTCTAAACAAACAAAACCCACCTACTACAGGGTGCATGCTAGAGTCTTCGACTTTACGGATGTCGTATTCCTATTAAGTTAACTATTTTTAAAATTATAAGTACTTAAAGTACTAAAAACATCAGTCATGATATAATGTAGAGCTAAAAATTTCATTTATAAAAAACTTTAATAAATGCTGATTCTGCCCATAACAGACAGGTGGAGTGTCAAATTATTTACACTCAATCTGTTCGTTGCAGGGCTAAAATAAATAGTTCTGTTTCTTATCACATGGTCAGCCAATTAAATGACTGAATCATTTAAGAAAAGAAGAGGTAGAGGTGTACTGTGACACTAATCAGAGTTATCACCTCTGAAAGTAATGAATTTCATTATACAGCCAGACCCTGTGGTGAATGAAGTGAAGGTGTCGTTTGCAGAGTGGAAAATATATGCTTTTCAGAGGGCCCGGCATGCTGATAAGCATACTTTTCCACTCGGTGAGGAAGGCAATGGTAAACCACTTCACTCCTCGTTTTACTTAGTAAAACCTCTACAGGTTCAAACCAGCTTTTTGGCTGATGACCTAAACAACAACAAATGCTGATTAAAAAGTTGTTACTTTTTAATCAGCGTGTACACATTTTGATATAATGCGCATGCTCAGTGACATCATTATTTGTTTACATTAGGAGCGAACTAAGAGAGGTTGGACTTTACATTGTTGTTGTTTAGGTGATCAGCCTGGTTGGCTGGTTTGAACCTGTAGAGGCTTTACTAAGTAAAACGAGGAGTCACGTGGTTTACCGTTAATAGTGGAAAAAGTATCTACTTCCACCCAGCAGATGACATTCTTCAATTTATTCGCCACCTTTATAATGATGAAAGTCATTACTCTTGAGAGGAAATAACTGACTAATATTATGCTTTTCACGGTCGATGAGCTATGCTGTCTGTTCCACACGTTTAGACCAATCAGAACGTTTGCCAGCGTTGTCAGATTGTACCTGACAAACATTACGCGTGCATGTGTATAAGAGCCGCAATAGTTCACTCTCGTCTTGTATCTCGTACCGAACACATCGATTATAGAGCGCGTTAACAAGAAATACTTTATAATATAATCAGCTAAATTGGTATGTTTATACGTTATAATTGTTATTGGGCCTCCGGGTGGGCCAGCCCAGTCAGTCAGCTGGTAGAAAGTTACTATTATTTGTTAAGCAACACCGGTTAAGAAAGCGACTTTGTATGGTGACCAGCTGACAGCCATCCGTGAACAAACTCTACTGGGGGTTCAAACTCGTGTCTTAAATCCGCGTCAAAAAAAAAATACAGCAAAAAGCAGCATCAAATTGGGTAGTTGTTAATAGTGTACAGTTCCCAATAATAAATAAAAAAATACGAGGTGTGTTCAAAAAGTAACGGGAATTTTTAAATTTCGCGGGTTTGGATAGTCCGATTGTAAAAATTTTTTTTTTATTATGTTGGTACACATGCGCCTGACGTACGATAAAATTTTCAACAATATTCATTGCTTAGTTCTTAAGTGGAAGCCGCTAAGGTTAGACGTGTTTTTCGTGCACGGCTATTTTTGTTTGATAAAAAAAATGGATCAAAGAATTTGTATTAAATTTTGCATGAAAAATGAAATAAAGTGTGTGAAATGTTAACAAAGGCATATGGTGAGTCTGCTATGAGTAAAACAAGGATTTACGAGTGGTATAAGTGTTTCCAAGATGGCCACGAAAACGTTGAAGATGACGAACGACCCGGACGTCCAAGCACATCAACAACTGATGAAAAAGTGAAAAAAGTGAAAGAAATGGTCATGAACGATCGCCGAATCACAATCAGAGAAGTCAGTGATGATGTTGGCATATCGATTGGCTCATGCCATGAAATTTTTTCGGATGTTTTGGGTATGAAACGTGTGGCAGCAAAATTTGTTCCAAAATTGTTGAATTTCGAACAAAAACAGCGGCGAATGGAAGTTGCTCAGGAGTCACTAAATGAAGTCGACAACGATGCGGATCTACTCAAACGTGTTATAACAGGTGACGAAACATGGGTTTACGGATACGATGTCGAAACTAAGGCTCAATCGTCCCAGTGGAGGCATTCTGGATCGCCAAGACCGAAAAAGGTTCGACAAGTGCGGTCGAATGTGAAGGTTATGCTCACTGTGTTCTTCGATTTTAATGGCATAGTGCATCATGAATTCTTGCCACAAGGTCAAACAATCAATAAGGAGTACTACCTACAAGTTCAACGCCGTTTGCGTGAAGCAATCCGAAAAAAACCCCCGGATTTGTGGCAAAACAATTCATGGCTTTTGCACCACGATAATGCACCTGCTCACACTTCATTGCTTATTCGTGAATTTTTGGCCAAAAACAAAACTGTAACGATGCCCCAGCCTCCATATTCGCCAGACATGGCTCCATGTGACTTTTTTCTATTTCTAAAAATAAAGAGAACATTAAAAGGCCGTCGTTTTACAAGCATAGATGACATTAAAAGCGAATCGGTGAAAGAGCTAAAAGCTATCACAAAGATCGAGTTTCAGAAGTGTTTCAAGGATTAGAAAAAGCGTTGGCACAAGTGTATTGCATGCGAAGGGGACTACTTTGAAGGCGACAATATTAATGTAGATGAATAAATAAATATTTTTTTCAAAAAACGAAAATTCCCGTTATTTTTTGAACAAACCTCGTAGTTATTGAAAGACCAAAAAAAAAATGGCCGACGAATTATTAGAGCTACAAGAGCAAGTGTTGGCAACGTTGGTGGCAAGTGATTGGCTAGCTATAAAGTGGGTGGGGGCAATGCATACGTCCAGAGCTAATCACCCTTGAAATATTGTATAGTGTGTTTTACACTTGTACCTCTTCTGTTGTTAAATGGTTCAAGTCGCATAAACGGCTGACCATGTGAGATAAGAGACACAACTAGTTTTTATATAGCCCTGCGACTAGAAGATTGAGTGCGAATAAATAACACTCCACCAGCCTATTATGGGAAAAATTTTTAATTAATATAAGGAACAAAAATTTTCATGAATAGGTAGACTCCCGTCTTAAATGTCACAAAAATTTCTTTGAAAAAGTTTATTTATTTTATTTATTATTGCTAAAAACATGTACAATAAATCTTATCCTTATCTTATTTGCTAATACTTGGATAGGTCTAGCCTGTGTGCGGGTATCACTTGGTTTATTTTATATCTACACTAAATTTACGTAAAAGAAAAGATTTACAAAAAAACATACAACAAAATTTCTTAATGTAAATATACAAAAAAAGGATAGTAGTATTAAAAAAAAAATGTCATGTATAGATACTGAAGTCACGAGATTGCCTTTTGTGTGAGGAAGGGAAGTGATGTATTTGCAGTGCTGCCAACCTCAACAGTGAGACACTACTCATACATTTCACTCCTGAGAAATTTCTAGATACATTTTGTATCTAGACTGTATCTAAACTGTGGTTTATTCTAAGAAAGTGTTTTCTTCATAAACCTTATCAGAAATAAATGTGACTTGTAATATTGCCTATAGCTTAATTAAATGACTAGAAATGTTTGATTTACTCTAATTACGAATGAATCACCTTCTTTACTATTGCTGTCATTGGCGTTTTCAGTACCAGTCTCTCTAGTATTTACCTAACCGTTTTCTTTTTTTGCCAGGTGTCAATAAAACTGTTAAAGAATAGCTTCTTCACGTCCTTAATTTCTTTCTTTATTTTTCAAATTGTGGAAAGAGAAACATCACAGTAGTTAGCCGCTCGCTCACGGCTTTTGTTAAGAGTCATGGATTGGCATTTTTGTTTAGTTTCAATTTCACAACATTTTATTACACTGCGTTCAGCACTGTGAATTCCACGTTTTTGAGAAACCGACATTTGTGTTTACGTTAACAAACATTTTATTTGTACAGTTAACTTATAAAAGGTTACGCGATATACTGTACATGCTTTGGATATAGTATGAGTTGTTATGTTTGTCGTACTGAAAATAAAGCAGTTGGGCATGTGCACTGATGCTGTTCCCCCATTACCCCTCGTTGCAAACAAGGGCAAACTCGTGACTCAACTGATTATAATGGCAAAGGTGAAGCAGACTTTCGTTGACAATGTTAACAAAAAAAATCTGGTGTGAAACACTCACACAACTTTCTCTTGCCAGTGAAAATAATTAACAATAAACCTAACATTAGTAATAAAACATAAGAAATAAACAAAAAACTAGCCTCAAAAAACATAACCTAATTTTAATCATGAGTGAAAGACGCAAAATGAAAATCAACCTCATTTTGGCTTAGAAATACGGAAAATCACTCTTTCTCTCTAAACTAGGCTCTGTAGAGAAAAATGCTCTAAATAAAAGTTGTAGATCTTTTAATTTTCTATAAATTTAATTATATACACTTTTGTCGTAAAATGCATACTAAGGCCGAAATGTTTAAAAAATCAATTTTTCTCACGTTTTCGTGAGAAAAAAACAGAAAATTGCAAATTACCGCTAAACTAAGCGTTATACAAAAAAATGTTTGAAATAAAACTTGTAGAATTTTAAATTCTCTACAACTTCTGTTATATAACGTTTTGCGCTAAAATGCATATTAAAGCCGCAATCTTAAAAAGAAAATGTTTTTACGTAAAAACAGCCTCACGCAGAATTTCAGCAAACATGGCGCCTACCCTATCTTGTAGAGCATAAAAAATGTAGTAAACCAGGCGATTTTTAAAAAAATCGTAGGACCAGTTTTTGAGAAAATCGCAAAAAAGTGAAAAATTATACGAATAAACTACTACTTCCGGTTGATCGATTTTGATGAAAATGTTCGTGTCGGGTCCGGTAGTGGTATGTAACTTAAGTTTTAAGTTTCAAGTTCGTACGATGTTCCGTTCTTGAGATATTCTGTTCACACACAGACCAATCGCTAAAAACATGTTTTTTGGGTTCAGGGGGTCTGAAAACGTATAGATCCGGTGAAAACTCGATTTCGAAAAATCGACATGAAAACAATACTTTCCTTCCTATATATTCATATAGGCAAGAGAAAGTAAAAAAATGTTTACCTGACCCAAGAGGAAGAGCAATTAGTTTAAATACATAGAACTACAGTAGAACCTCTTTAATCTGGCACGTTTGGGACTCGAAGCTTGTCGGATTAAAGGACATTCAACCCTGTCTTTGGATGTGCTCTGTCATCCTATGCCCAAAACGGGCAGGTGGAGTGTTATTTTAATTGCACTCTGTCTGTTTGGTCCAGGGCTAAAAAAAAATAGTTCTGTTTCTTTATCACATAGTCAGCCACTTATATGACTGAACTATTTAAGAACAGAAGAGGTAGAGGTGTATTGTGACACTAGTCAGAGTTATCTCCTCTGAGAGTAATAAATTTCACTATGCAGCCAGACCCTGTGGTGAATGAAGTGAAGGTGTCTTTTTCAGGGTGGAAAGTGAGTGCTTTTCGGAGGGCCTGGCATGCTGATAAGCATACTCTTTCAACTCAGTGAGGAAGGCAATGGTAAACTACCTTACTCCTCGTTTTTACTTAGTAAAACCTGTAGAGGTTCAAACCGGCCTTTCGGCTGTTGACCTAAACAACAACAACACGGAGGTTATTTATAAAAATACAGGAGTCGTATAAAAAATAACACAATTTGCACAAGAAACTTTTACTGTATGTATTTATTATTTAAACATGGGTTATTTAAACAATATAAATCAATATATAAGTACAGGAGAAATATTAAAATGCATTTTTTAAGTACAGTACATGATGAAATAAATTTGAATACAGTATGAAATACAGTACAGTACTGTACTATTCGTGGTTTTTAGCAACAGCACTGGTAGATGGCTGGAAAAAAGATATAATATCTACTTGCTTCTTCCAACTAGTATTTTTTTATTTAAAAAATCATTTTTTATTACATGCAAGTTCATAACTTCGGCCATACTGATTGTGTTATTGTTTATTTGACTCAGCAAATTTTACAAACGTGACGCTTTTTGGCTGTTGAGTGTCGGCGATAGCTGTCGGGTTGCTCACTTTACAATGTTCATTGTGAAGGCAATTCTATAATTTTTGTCTATTGCTGTTGATACTGGATTATAGACAATTCTGGACTATAGAATGCCGGATTAAGAGGTTTTACTGTAATTAAATCCTCAGACTGCCCTCTCCCTAAATTCCCTAAATTAACCCTTCTGCAGCGGACTGTTTCACGTAAAACAGTAAAACCGCGACCTTATTTAAAATGTTTTATCTAGCGTCATTACTAACGAAAAATTATGAAAAAATTACAGCTAATTCATATAAAACGTACACACATTTTGAATATAATAACATGAAAATCGCTTTATTATTCTTTGCGTTTCGAGCGAGCGAAATGTTCACCCGCGAAAATTTGGTGTTTACTTTAGATTTTTTACTATAACGGGCTTAAATTTCAGTTTAACAAAAATTTGTGTAAAACATGTTTTGTAGGTAAGAGTTTACTGAATAAATTGGTATTTTTCATTTTATTTTCCGTAAATATTTCACGAAGTTACAGAGTTTTCAAATTATTAACTGGATCAAGAATTGAACGTGCGACGCAGTAACATAGATTTCACAACTTTTGAAGTGACGTCACACAAACAACATTATCTTTAGGGTGCAGCTATTATCAAAGATATATAGGAAATTGTTTTATCTACAAAAACATGTTTTCAAAACGTTTGTAACGTGCCAGATAAGGAAGAACATACAATTTACTTTTATCTCTATTTTTACCACTATTTTTTGTTCCTGGAACTGAAAATCCCCTCCACAGAACAACATTGACCTCTCCGATTGTTAGAAAGAGAGAGTTTCTATTCAGAAATGTCCCTTCTACAAGCCAGACCAATCAGAATTCATCTATGTTCACTTTTTCACGTACACCACATGAATGAATCGAAAAAGGGAAATTCTATAACCTTGGCTTTTAACATCGCACTGTACAGGGAATAAAAAATTTCCCTTTTATGATATCCTTATTCTGAAACGCCTATTACACGCGTTAAGAAATCTACTACCAGATTCATACCATATTTATTGTTCTACGATGTATACTGACTGTGATGTCATGCATTTAGTGAATGACCGAGCGATTCAAGCGGTTTGCCACTATAGTGGTATTTCGCTGTATAAGGGTTAATCAGCCAGTTGGTTACAGTTTGGGAAATGAAATTGTTTGTTTATGGTTACAGGATGCAGCAAAGGTGGTGAAAAGTTATATGGAACGCGATCCAGATAGTCTCCATTTCACTTTAGTTGCACTCACTGTGGCTGCCGTCTAACTGCAACACCAAAACTATAAAATTAACTAAATGTGGCCTATTATTATTATTATTACTATTACTATTATATTATTACTAGTGTATGAATGAATGGAATCGATTTTATGAATGAAATGTGTATGCTTATGCTTTTATTGAAATGAAATACATATACAGGGTTTGTCCGTAAAGTAATGACACTGAAAATCAAGTAAAATGAATTAATTAATCCAATCGGTACAAGTTGTTAAAAGTCTTTGGGCGTCGATACACCCTTGCATAGGCTCCCTGGAAGTCGGCTATCCTAACCTTTTTCGGAGACTCTGTAATAGCTCGTTGGATAGTGGGAAGATCTTTGAATAGGTGACCTTTCGAGCTTCTCTTGAGCTTTGGGTACAGGAATAAGTTTGCCGGGCTCAGATCGGAGCTGTACGGTGGGTTCAGCAAGGTTTACAACCCCTATCTGGGTCAGGTAGGGGGTGGATCACAACGAAGGCAGAGTGGGCCTCCTATCCTAACCTCTTTCAGAGACTCTGTGATAGCCCGTTTGATAGTGGGAAGATCTTTGAATCGGTGACCTTTCGGGGTTCTTTTGAGCTTTGGGTACAGGAAAAAGTTTGCCGGGCTCAGATCGGGGCTGTACAGTGGGTTCAGCAAGGTTGCAACCCCTATCTGGGTCAGGTAAGGGTTGGATCACAACGAAGCCAGAGTGGGCCTCCTATCCTACCCCACTTCAGAGAGCTGAAGAACGTCATCGCTTAGTTTAAACCTCTTTCAGAGACTGTGATAGCCCATTGGATAGTGGGAAGATCTTTGAATCGGTGAGCTTTGGGTACAGGAAAAAGTTTGCTGGGCTCAGATCGGGACTGTACGGTGGGTTCAGCAAGGTTTGCTTGCAACCCCTATCTGGGTTAAGTAGGGGAGCACAACGAAGCCAGTGTGGGTCTCAACACTTTTGGTAAAAATTTTATGAACTGTTTTGTTGTTTTGCACATATGTTGAGAGGTCTTCGGTGAATAATCTTACATTCAAATGATGACAATCTGAGTCCAGGAGATTTTTTTTTACTTTAACCACATTTTTGTCCGAACCATTCGTTCAAGGATTGTTTCCATGTCTTCAGCGGTATCCTATATGTTCTTAAACTCATTGTAAGCGTAAGTTGTCTCTGAAGTGGTTTTGCCCAGGTGAAAACAAAATTTAATCGCGTAGTGTTTTGCTCCAGCAAACGATTCTTTTTTGACGTTTTTTGCCATGACAAAACAACTTTTGCGCCACACATGATCCTCGCTTGGTCACAACGGCCATCACGTAATTGCTTAGTTTAAACCTCGTCACCTCAAATCATACTGTGGCGCGACTGGAGCGTTGCACGATGGCCAGTCTCGTTACTTGATGGACAAACCCTGCTGCACATCATTAATAAGTTGAAAGGTCCTCGAATGTGAAGATCGTGAAGCATTTACTTGTTTTTAAAAGGTTATTTTTGATAAATTTTGATACAGTACGTAAATTTAGTGTTGCTTCTCCTCATAATAAAAAGTTCAGTTTTTCCACATGCAAGTTCCGAATTTCACATCCAAATTTTTCACGTTCCAAATCAATAGGCCTATTGCACCTCTCAATACTTGGTGTTGTAATGGAAACGTTTGTATTGATCACACTTTTGTCAGCAGCTGTAAAGCATACTCATCTATAGTCCAGCCTCTGTTAGTTTGCTCCTAATGTAAACAAATAATGATGTCACTGAGCATGCGCATTATATCAAAATGTGTACACGCTGATTAAAAAGTAACTACGAAATACTTTCAAAAGTATTTAAATACAAAATACTTTTAAAAGTATTTTTATAAATGAAATTGTTAGGCCTACATTATATCATGACTGATGTTTTAAGTACTTTAAGTATTTATAATTTAAAAAATAGTTAACTTAATAGGAATACGACATCCATAAAGTCGCGGACTCTAGCGTGCACCCTGTATCAGGTGGCTTTTGTTTGTTGACAGTAAGAGCAACTAAGAACGGCTCAACTGTATAACACCTTAACAATTATATAGACGGTTTTACAGTTTCGCCAGAAATGTTTTTCTTGTACCACATTTACCTGGTATTTTGCTGTACGTCATATTACGTAGGCATTGAGACGAAAACGAATGTTTATTGCTAATCTGTAGTAGGCATAGTATTAAATGTGGCACTGATTGACAGCCTTCTTGTAAAAGTGTATGAGGGCAGTCCAGAAAGTCTGTCACGTTTTGATATAAAAAAAAAAAATTAAGTACAAGAAAAAAATTTTATTATAAATATACATTTGAAAGTGCAACTAAAATGCTATTTTTCTACATAATCACCTAACAAATTAAAACACTCATCATAGCTGTGAACTAATTTTGAAATGCCGGCGTCATAAAAGTCTACCGCCTGTGATTTTAACCAGTTAGTCACACCCTCCTTCAGCTTTGCGTCGTCGTCAAAGACTAAGTACAAGAAAAAAAATTTATTATATACACTTGAAAGTGCAACTAAAATGCTATTTTTCTACATAATCACCAAACAAATTTAAACACTTATCATAGCCGTGAACTAATTTTGAAATGCTGGCGTCATAAAAGTCTATCGCCTGTGATTTTAACCAGTTAGTCACACCCTCATGCTGCGTCGCAAGCCATGTTTTCATTGTTGGGAACAAGTGATAATCGCTGGGCGCAAGGTCCGGACTGTATGGCGGATGTGGGAAAACCATTTGAAAGCATCCACGACTTTTCGTGTTTGATTTGCCGTGTGTGGTCTGGCGTTGTCATGCAAAAAGAGAATTTTTCCAGTCCAGGACTGGCATTCTACCAAAATTAAACAGTAAATTTTCTGATATTTTAATTTGAGGTTTTTTTCTCGCATGTCCTAGTTCTTTCCGGTGCAGTGTGGTGGTGTAAATTAGGTGTGACATTGATTTGGAATATGGAAAATCATTGAAGGAGAGATTAAATGTGCACTTCATACATGTTATATAACATTCAAAAATAAATATCTTTATAATGTATCCTGCAGTTTTAAATTATTTCTATTTCATATAATGAATTAATATAATAATTTCACCAACCTTCTTCTTAATTTGTGTCACCTTTATTTTTATTCTTATTTACACGTGTTTCGGTGGATCCACCATCATTAGAGTAAATAAAAAAATTGAAACTAAAAAAATTTTTTATCTCACTTATTTAAAATTTACAGAAGATGATACATCTTCAGTCACTTGTATAAAACAGTTTTATAAATAAAAATTTTGTAAATAAAAAAATTGAAACTAAAAAACTTTTATCTCGCTTATTTAAAATTTACAGAAGATGATACATCTTCAGTCATTTGTATAAAACAGTTTTATACAAATGACTGAAGATGTATAATCTTCTGTAAATTTTAAATAAGTGAGATAAAAGTTTTTTTTCAATTTTTTTTTATTTACTCTGATGATGGTGGATCCACCGAAACACGTGTAAGTAAGAATAAAAATAAAGGTGATGCAGTTTAAAAAGAAGGTTGGTGAAATTGTTATATAACAGTAGCACCGATTTTGGAAAATTGATTTTTTTTTGTTTTGTATTTATTCTTTGTTTCCAAAATTTTGGTTTGAAATAAGTGTCAGATTATGATTTACTAATCCAGTTTTGGTCAGTTGATTTTTTTTTTATAATATTTTTAGATATACATTATTTTTTTGAAATATTGTTTATAAATTTGTATCTATATTAAATTATTTAATAGTTTTTGTTTTTTGTTTGATTTTTTCCCTTTAGTTTGTATCGAAATTTGATGGTGGTAATGTGAGATTGCTTGTGAATGGTCGTTTTCTTAATTTATATATTTTTTTTTTTATTGTGATTTTAATTTAAAAGTATAATTGTGAAATAATATCATTTAATATCAGGGTGTTGTATTAGAAATTATGTTAGTTAATTGGTCTTTTGAGATTGAAAAGTTGTTTGCTTGTTGTGTATGAACTGAAATTTCTCTTGTTTGTTTGGATGTTGCTCCAGTAACTTCTCATTTTCTGGATAATTTTATGCTGGAATATACAACGTAAGCAACTTGCATATGTGTATGAGGGCTGTCCAGAAAGTAAGAGACGTTTTGAAATAAAAAATATTGCAATAAGACACCCTGATATTTGGCTTTGTTAATTATGATAAATATTAAATGTACGAGGTCTGTTCAAAAAATAACCGAACTTTATGAATTACGCGCTAATGCTGATATTTAACGACGTCCGGTTGGTGGCACACTGTTCTACGTCATTCCTTTTGTGAACACATTTTCTTGGATTGTTGATAACTCATTTAATTTTCATGGTGTTCTGTTTTTAGTACGACGTGTTTAAGTGCTAGTGACAATTTTTGTAATGTGCGAAATTCGGGAGCAAAGGTGCAACGTGAAATTTCGCGTGAAGCAGGGGAAAACTTTCACAGAAACATTTCAACTTTTGAAACAACCTTAAGGAGATGATTCTCTGAGTTGTACGCATTGTTTTAAATAGTTTTCTCAATTTGAAAGTGGTCGCCAGTCAATTGAAGATGACCCTCGACCTGGAACGCCTTTGACTTCAACTGATGGCACCCTCGTTAGGAAAATCCATAATCTGGTGGGTGTAAATCGCCGATTGACTGTCAGAGAACTTTCAGAAGAGGTTGGCATCTCAATTGGATCGTACCATGAAATTTTAACTGAAAATTGAACTTGCTTTGTGAGTTGCAGCAAAGTTTGTTCCCCGTTTGATGACCGAACAGCAAAAAGAACATCGTGTGGTAGTTTGTCGGCAACTTCTTGAACAAGCCAATGATGATGCAACATTCAGGTAAAGGATCATAAAAGGAGACGAAAACTGGGTTTACGGCTACGGCATCGAGACAAAAGTGCAGTGTTCACAACGGGTTGACAAAAATTTCACATTACAAAAATCGTCACTAGCACTTTAACACGTCGTACTAAAAACACAACACAACGAAAAGTAAATGAGATATCAACAATCCAAAAACATATGTTTAATAAAGAAAGACGTAGAGTAGTGTGCTGCCAACCGCACGTCGCTAAGTATCCCTGTTTGCGTGTAATTCAAAAAGTTCGGTTATTTTTTGAACAGACCTCGTATTTGGACCAATTTTTATAAGTATTTCGATGGTGCTTGATAAAAGAGATAAGTTATTTATGTACTGATGCTGTGTTTGTTTTATGTGCATTAATTATGTAATACATAATGGATCATATATAGTTCGTTTGTTTTAGGAAGAAGCTTGTAAGGGGAGGGTGAGTAGGTAGAGTAGGGATAGTTTCAAAGGGGAAAGTGTTGTCTCCTTCTCACTTAATGATCATTCCCTCTCTTTCTAACTGTATACTACTGTTACAACTAGGAGGTGCTTCCTCCACCACTAAACAGAACAGCTCAGCGGCACAGAGCGTTGGAGGGAAAGCTTCTAGCTAGGACAAATGACCTGTACATTATTACCTTATATGGTGTTAACTATTAAGTTATTGTGTATTATTAATTATAAAAAGTTTGTTACCTTTTATCATTATATATTTTTACTTTCTCTTGCCTATATGAATATGTTGTTGTTGTTGTTTAGGTCATCAGCCGAAAAGCTGGTTTGAACCTGTAGAGGTTTTACTAAGTAAAACGAGGAGTGAGGTGGTTTACCATTGCCTTTCTCACTGAATGGATAAGTATGCTTATCAGCATGCCGGGCCCTCTGAAAAACACATATTTTCCACTCTGCAAATGACACCTTTACTTCATTCACCACAGGGTCCAACTGTATAATGAAATTCATTACTTTCAGAGGAGATAACTCTGATTAGTGTCTTTTACACCTCTACCTCTTCTATTCTTAAATGGTTCAGTCATATAATTGGCTGGCCATGTGATAAGAAACAGAACTATTTATTTTAGCCCTGCAACGAACAGATTGAGAGTAAATAATTTGACTCTCCGCCTATCTGTTATGGGCAGTATATGAATATATAGGAAGGAAAGTATTGTTTTCATTACGATTTTTCAAAATTGAGTTTTCACCGGATCTATACGCTTTCAGACCCCCTGAACCCAAAAAACATGTTTTTAGCGATT
The DNA here is from genome assembly GCA_035578175.1 of Catonia carolina. NCBI lineage: Eukaryota > Metazoa > Arthropoda > Insecta > Hemiptera > Achilidae > Catonia > Catonia carolina. The sequence goes on from JAQMRL010000008.1 coordinate 103,236,739, forward strand.
GGTCTGTGTGTGTGTATACAAAATATCTCAAGAACGGAACATCGTATGAACTTGAAACTTAAGTTACATACCCTTACCGGACCTGACACAAACATTTTCATCAAAATCGGTCAACCGGAAGTAGTAGTTTATTCGTATAATTTTTCACTTTTTGCGATATTCTCAAAAACTGGTCTTACGATTTTTTTTTTAAATCTCCTTATTTACTTAATTTTTTATGCTCTACAAGATAGGGTAGGCGCCATGTTAGCTGAAATTCTTGGTTAGGCTTTTTTCACATAAAAAATTTGTTTATTTAATATTACGGCTTTAATATGCATTTCAGCAAAAAATGTATATAATAAAAGTTGTAGAGAATTTAAAATTCTACAACTTTTATTTCAAACATTTTTTTGTATAACACTTAGTTTAGCGGTAGTTAGCAATTTTGTGTTTTTTTCTCACGAAAACTTGTGAAAAATCGATTTTTTTTAAAGATTTCGGCCTTAGTATTCATTTTATGATAAAAGTGTTTATAATCAAATTTGTAGAAAATTAATAGATCTACATATTTTATTTAGAGCATTTTTCTCTACAGAGAGTAGTTTTGTGTGAAAGAGTGATTTTCCGTACTTTTAAGCCAAACTGAGGTAGATTTTCATTTCGCGTCTTTCACTCATGATTAAAATTAGGTTATGTTTGTTGAGGTTAATTTTTTTGTTTTATTTTAACCTTTAAAACATGGGATGCTGTTTCAGTGGCTTTTAACAACAGATGTGTTCAGAGAGTTTTAAAAGAGGCGCTCCGTACTAATTGTCAACTTAACCACAGGAAATAGTATAGTTTTCTTGCAGGGAATTTTCTAATGTGTGTAACAGTGCAATCAGAAATAAAATATCATGAAAGGGAAATTTTGTATTTCAGTTTAAAATGTTGGTAGCATGTAAGAAAATCCAGTTTTTTGTCGTAGAAGGGGAATGGTTGTAACACCCACACAAATTAAAATACACGTGTGTCTTGTGTGTGTGTGTGTGTGTGAAGTATGAATGTTTATACGTTGGTAGTTTGCCCTTGAAAAGGCAGAAGGTCTCATTTAACAGGTTTACGAACGATTTTAGACAAAAATGAATGATTTTTGTTAGTATTGCATTGGCTTAGTAAAAGCTCTGCCATTTGCGTTCCAGACCTCTTACAATGTTTATCAAAACATGTATTTATACAGTAAGCAATGTTCTATTCAGCTTTGCCCATAAGAACAGCCCTAAGTAAATAAGATAAAAGAGTTTATTCGCAAGATCGTTATGATAAATTTGAAGGACATTTTTGTAAAAACATGTACTATTTAAAAAATTTGTAACTCTTTACAAATTTTTCGGAAAATGAATTGAAAATTACCCATTTTTAAAGAAAATTTTTCTTTACAAAATATATTCTATAAAATTTTTTGATAAACTGAATTTTAAGCCCTTCAGAGTAAAAAATGTACACCAAGTACTTTATATTACCGTGTGAAATTTTTCGCTAGCCACAGCGAAGACAATAGTAAAGTTATTTCAAAATTTTATATTCAAAAAATTGGTACGTATTTCATAAATTAACTGTATTTTTTTCAGAATTTTATATCTATTAGTAAATAAGATAAAAGAATTTATTTGCAAGACTCTTATGATTAGTTTGATGTTTTACAAAATTACAAACACAGTCCGTACGTTAAAGGTTAATGTTTTATTACTAATGTTTGGTATATTGTTAATTATTTGCATTGGCAAGAGAAAGTTGTGTGAGTGTTTCACACCAGATTGTTTTTTTGTGACTGGTCAACTATAATAAAACATTAGTAAAATGTCGCTCTTAAAAGCCCTGTTTTTTTATTGCTCTGAGAAAGACCAGTAAGAGTAGTACTGGTAACGCGATACAAGTTGACGATCGTCAGCGAGAGTAAGACTGGACTATGCGGTAGGTGGAAGTGCTACTATATGTGCTTTTCTAAATACATCATAGCAACAGCTCTAACCATCACATCATGTTCTAGTTTTACTTCTACTTTGATTTATTATGTTTACAACTATGTAGTTTTATAAACATCCCATTGTATTATTTATTGATTAGCCTCACCCAGAATTTCAGTAAACATGGCACCTACCCTATATTGTAGAGCATAAAAAATTAAGTAAATAAGGCAATTTTTAAAAAAATCGTAGGGCCAGTCTTTGAGAAAATCGCAAAAAAGTGAAAAATTACACGAATAAACTTCTACTTTTGATTGACCGATTTTGATGAAAATGTTTGTGTCGGGTCTCCGGTAGTGGTATGTAACATAAGTTTCAAGTTCGTACGATGTTCCGTTCTTGAGATATTCTGTTCACACACAGACCAATCGCTTAAAACATGTTTTGTTGGGTTGAGGGGGTCTGTTTAGGTGTATATTCGGGTGAAGAGTGGATTTGTTAAAATCGAGATGAAAACAATACTTTCCTTCCTATATATTCATATAGGCAAGAGAAAGTAACTAGGAGTCCATGGTTTACCAGGCCCTCCGAAAAGCACGTACTTTCTACCCTGCAAATGACACGTTCACTTCTTGCACCAGTTCATGGTTGGCTGTATAATGATGAAATTCATAACTATCAGAGGAGATAACTGTGACTAGTGTTTTTACATCTGTGAAGGTATCAGACGAACTTATGTCCCATAGCCGAGCAAGTGAGAGGGAGATATATGGCATAACTACACATGCGCTCAAAGGTCTTTATCGTTATAATCCAAATCTGAAAACATACTACAATCGTTATCTTGCTTGTTAGTTTACTGCATGCATAAACGCTTGCTCACAACAATGAGTAAAATTAAAGGGAATGTTATTGGAACAGCACGTATTGCTTGTGCGAGTGAGAGCGTTATGCATTCTCTCACTCCCACGGCTAGGGGACTGCAGTTCATCTGAATACTGTACCTCTTTTCTTAAATGCTTCAGTTATATGCCAGCCCCATTAGCGTAGTTTGTAACGTGCTCGCCTCTCATCATGCGGTCTTGGGTTCAAATTCCACTCAGGCACAGCATATTTTCATACGTTATAAAAAAATCATTTCGTCCTTCACCATCTGCATTAGCAGTATTTACAAAACAAAATGACGTTAAACAAAAAAAACTTCAATTATACAGAGTGAGCATAAAGTCTTGCCCTGATTATAAAACTTTATTACAGAATAACCGTTTGACATAATAATTTAAATCTGGCGCTGTTACATAGGTTATTGTTAGTAGTTTTTGTGACCAATAGATGGCGCTAGTGCTCCTCAACAATGATGCAGTCTGTTAGTTCACGTTAGTTGCTGGCGAAATGGCGTCATAGCAGGAGAAAGCGCAATGTGTGCTTTGGTTTCACGAAACTAAGTAACCCATCAGTGTTCAGCGTAATTTTTGGGTTTCTTATGGACGCAGCCCTCTTGATGTTAAATCAATAAAGCGATAGTATGAAAGGTTTAAAGAAACAGGCAGCATTGAAGAACTTCCTAGAAGTGGCAGGCCTAGTGTGAGTGAAGCAACTGTTCATCGTGTTCAGCAATCGTTTTAACGGAGTCCGTCTAAATCAACTCTTCAAGGATCACGTGAACTTTAAATACAGCAAGCAAGTGTGGTGAAAATTCTTCATAAAAGGCTTACGTTGCATGCTTATAAGTGCAAATCGTGCAGGACTTGCAATCGAATGATTTGCTGAGACGTGCAGAATTCGCAACTGAGATTCTCAACAGGATTGATGGCGCTAACGATTACGTTTTTTTTTTTTTTATTCCTAATTTGTGTACGTTGCAATCTGTTCAATTTTAGAACAATAAGCAACCCCATGACCCAATAAGATGAGGATGATGTGTATGACGTGTAAATGAGGTGTAGTCTTGTACATACTCAGGCCGACCATTCCTGAGAGAGTATGGTTAATTAAACCCCAACCATCAAAGTACTCCGGCAACCACTGTCTAGTATTCAAATCCGTTTAAAAAGTAACTACCTTTATTAGGATTTGAACCAGGAATCTTCGTCTCCGATAATCAGCTGTTAAACAGCTGATTTTGGCGACGACTTTACCTCTAGACCAACCCGGTCTAGAGATTACTTAAATCGCATAATGTTTTACCGATGAATCTACCTTTCATGTCAGTGGAATGGTAAATAGACATAATGTCCGTATATGGGGATCAGAGAATCCACATGCTACTGTTCAGTTACAGCAAGACAGCAATAAAGTGAATGTTTGGTGCGGCCTCATGCATAATAAGGTTTTCGGGTCGTTTTTCTTCACGGAAAACACCATTAACGGTAACATTTACTTAGATGTTTTGCAACAGTTCATTGAACCACAGTTAGAAGATTATCAACCCCATGGATAAAATGAATATTTACATGCCACAAGTGCTGTAAACTCAACCCACCGGGTTGGTCTAGGGGTAACGTTGTCGCCGCTAGTCAGCTGTTTAACAGCTGATCTTCGGAGACAAAGGTTCCTGGTTCAAATCCTAGTAAGTTACCGGTGTACTTTGATGGTTAGGGTTCAATTAACCATACTCTCTCAGTCTGTTCAAGACTACACAGTCTCATTTACACGTCATACACATCATCCTCATCTCATTGGGTCATAGGATTGCTTATTGTTCTCAATTCAACAGATTGCAACATACACAATCATATTAGGAGTTAAAAAAAAAGTGCTGGTGGACAGTGCTACCACATCGTGAAATACAAATTTCACTAAACATATTGCAGTAGGCCCACGTACTATGTTGCACCGAGAAATTTTTAGCTCAGTATCTTTTATTACTTACTTGAAACACAACTAATAAATTTGTTGATGTGTTGACAATCTCTTTAAACAATTATTGTATGTATTGGTAATAAAATAAATATTTTATAGAAAAGTGTTGTGTCTTTATTAAATTTCTACTACTTTTTTCTTTTGTGATATTTTTTTTTACTAATTGTTAAGTAGTCACTGTTGATGAGAATTGATGTTCAGGAATAAGTATGCCAGTATAGAAATATCTGGTTTATCAAATTGATTCCAGGTATGTGTAAGATGTCATTATGTAACATGTTTTTTGTGTAGGTTGCATTCGTTAAACAGGAAAATGTTAAACAAAATTAAGTTTATATGTGAACGATATTCTGTATTATCGACAGAGATAATTACACATAAGATAAGATAATCGAAATTTAACTGAAAGTTGCTTTGAATTGGTAAGTTACCCTAGATAAATTCACAAAAAAAAACAATTAAAATACTTTTGCTAAAATATAGTGATGAAGTTGTTTAGGTCAACAGCCGAAAGGCTGGTTTAAACCTCTAGAGGTTTTACTAAGTAAAACGAGGAGTAAGGTGGTTTACCATTGCCTTCCGCGCTGTGTGGATAAGTATGCTTATCAGCATGCCGGGCCCTCTGAAAAGCTCATATTTTCCACTCTGCAAATGACACCTTCACTTCATTCACCACAGGGTCTGGCTGTATAACGAAATTCATTACTTTCAGAGGAGATAACTCTGATTAGTGTCTTTTACACCTCTTCCTCTTCTGTTCTTAAATGATTGTCATTTTATTGGCTGACCATGTGATAAGAAACATAACTATTTATTTTAGCCCTGCAAAGAACAGATTGAGCGTAAATAATTTGACATTCCACCTGTCCGTTATGGGCGTTTTTATATAAACTTATAAAAAGAATTTAATATTTAATATTTACATATCGTGAAAATCACGATATGTAATGCCGATCGATGCAGGGACTAAGTGTGTCAATTTTTAAAACTACCAGGAGAGTAGAAAATAAAAGTGGTGGTCAAATACAGTTCCATTAAAGAATATGTAAAATGTTAAGCTACGTCATAATATTTGATAATGCCGATATCTGCAGGGACTAAGTAGTGCCATTTTCTAAACTACCAGGATAGTATGAAATAAGAGTGGTCGCTACAGTACCTACTCGTTAACAAATTGAAAATGCCTTCAATATTTTGGTTATACAAACTGTACTACTTGCTTCTTAAACCAACTAACCTCTTTTAACATCATGCTCTCCTGGTATTGAATTAATCTTTACAATGCGTCAGCAAGCCAGTACGCATTTCCCGTAAACACATTCATCTTTTTCTTTCTTTATTTTTTGTTTAATCTTCGTTCGTGAACGTGATAACGATAAAGTGCAGTATTTATTTATTTATACAGTTTTTTTTAAAAGTGAATTAATTATCTTAAATCTCATCTCATCTCACTTTGTTCAGCTTTTTATTTATAACGGGAAAAACTGCACACGTATTGTGTAACTTTTTATAAGGAATTCGGGATTGTTAAAAAGTTGATAATTTAATAAAAATTTAACAAATTATTGTCGTTGCAGATTTTTATTGAATTTAAGATACAGATTCATAAATATTTTACAAATTTTTTTTTCTTAGAACCAAGACGGCGTTTTCTTTCATTTTCGATACCTGTAAAAAAACAATAAAAAAAAATTTGGTGTGAAACACTCACACAACTTTCTCTTGTCAATGCAAATAATGACCAATATAACCTAACATTAGTTAGTAACAAAAAACTAACCTCAAAAACATAACCTTATTTTAATCATGAGTGAAACACTCAAAATGAAAATCAACCTCATTTTGGCTTGTTTACTAAATTTTTTATGCTCTACAAGATAGGGTAGGCGTCATGTTTGCTGAAACTCTTGGTGAGGGTGTTTTCACGTAAAAACGTTTTTTTAAGATTACGGCTTTAATATGCATTTTAGCGCAAAAATATATATATAATAAAAAAAAGTTGTAGATAATTTAAATTCCTACAACTTTTATGTCAAACATTTTTTTGTATAACGCTTAATTTAGTGGTAATTAGCGATTTTCTGATTTTTTCCTCACGAAAACTTGTGAAATAACGATTTTTTTAAGATTTCGGCCTTAGAATGCATTTTACGACAAAAGTTATATAATCAAATTTATAAGAATATAAAAGATCTACAACTTTTATTAAAAGCATTTTTCTCTACAGAGTCTAGTTTAGAGTGATTTTCCGTATTTTTAAGCCAAACAGGTCGATTTTCATTTTGCGTCTTTCGCTCATGATTAAAACAAGGTTATGTTTTTTGTTTATTTCTAATGTTTTACTACTAATGTTAGATTATATTGTTTAAATTATTTGCATTGGCAAGAGAAAGTTGTGTGAGTGTTTCACACCAGATTTTTTTTTGAACTATGTTAAGAATAAGGCTAAAAGCAATCTGATGTTAAAAATAAAACATCAGAAATATACAAAAAAATCTGGTGTGAAACACTCACACGACTTTCTCTTGCCAATGCAAATAATTAACAATAAACCTAACAATAGTATTAAAACATTAAAAATAAACAAACAACTAACCTCAATAAACATAACCTAATTTTAATCATAGACGCAAAATGAAAATCAACCTCAGTTTGGCTTAAAAATACGGAAAATCACTCTTTCACACTAAACTACTCTCTGTAGAGAAAAATGCTCTAAATAAAATATGTAGATCTTTCAATTTTCTATAAATTTGATTATAAACACTTTTGTCATAAAATGAATACTAAAGCCGAAATCTTACAAAAATCGATTTTTCAACGTTTTCGTGAGAAAAAACTGAAAATTGCTAATTACTGCTAAACTAAGCGTTATAAAAAAAATGTTTGAAATAAAAGTTGTAGAATTTTAAATTCTCTACATTTTTTATTATATAAATTTTTGTGTATTAAAACCGTAATTTAAAAAAAACACTTTTTACGTTAAAACAGCCTCTTCAGAATTTCAGCAAACATGACACCTACCCTATCTTGTGAGAATAAAAAATTGAGTTAACCAGGCGATTTTTAAAAAAATCTTAGGACCAGTTTTTGAGAAAATCGCAAAAAAGTGAAAAATTATACGAATAAACTACTACTTTCGGTTTACCGATTTTGATGAAAATGTTTGTGTCGGGTCCGGTAGTGGTATGTAACTTAAGTTTTAAGTTTGTATGATGTTCCGTTCTTGAGATATTTTGTATACACACACACACACACACACACACACACACACACACAGACCAATCGCTAAAAACATGTTTTTTGGGTTCAGGGGGTCTGAAAATGTATAGATCCGGTGAAAACTCTATTTCGAAAAATCGACATGAAAACAATACTTTCCTTCCTATATATTCATATAGGCAAGAGAAAGTAATAACTAACCTCAAAAAGCATAACCCGATTTTAATCATGAGTGAATGATGCAAAATTAAAATCAACGTTAGTTTGGCTTAAAAATACAAAAAAAATCACTCTTTCACGCTAAACTAGGATCTGTAGAGAAAAATGCTTAAATTAAAAGTTGTAGATCTTTTAATTTCCTATAAATTTCATTACATACACTTTTGTCGTAAAATGGATACTAAGGCCGAAATCTTAAATAAATCTATATTTTACAGATTTTTATGAAAAAAAACCCAGAAAATCACTAATTACTGCTAAACTAAGCGTTATACAAAGAAATTTTTTTAAATAAAAGTTGTAGGTTTTTAAATTTTCTACAACTTTGATTATATACACTTTTGCCCTAAAATGCATATTAAAGCCGCTATCATAAAAAGACTTTTTTTTTCTATGAAAGCACAGCCTCCCCAAGAATTTCAGCAGACATGGCACCCACCCTATCTAGTAGAGCATAAAAAATGTAGTAAATGAGGCGATTTTTAAAAAAATTCTAGTAACAGTTTTAGAGAAAATCACAAAAAAGTGAAAAATGACATGAATAAACTATAACTTCCAGTCGACCGATTTTGATGAAAGTGTTTGTGTCGGGTCTGCTAGTAGTACCTAACTTAAGTTTCAAGTTTCAACTTCATACGATGTTTCGTTCTTGAGATATTTTGTTCACACACACACACCAATTGTTAAAAACATGTCTTTTATGGGCTCAGGGGGTCTGAAAACGTGTAGGCCTACATCCAGTGAAAACTGGAAAATCGTGTGAGTGATTCACACCAGATTTTTAGTTGGAAGGAAGCAAGCCTTCAGGTTACGCCATTTTTAGGTGTTATATTTAAGAAAAATCAGACACAATGTAATTTCTGTGTGAATGGTACGTTTTATATTAAGTAAGTCCTACAATGCACAAAAGAAAAGAGATAAAATTTTGACTTTACGGATTTTGAAATGATTGGGATTCAATTAAACAAATATACTTCTTTTATAAAAATTCTTTCTAACTTTTATTCTAACGAGTTAAAATTGTAAACAAATTAGTTTTATTTAAAATTAAAATTCAAAACCCCTAATTACACCCCCACTCCGTGGAACCCCACCAGTTTAAAAATAGATGCTATATTTTATTAAATTATCTCAAGCCATTGTTGCATAACAATTTTCCACGGAAAACGTTGGCTAGATGGGAAAATATAAAAATGTTTTCACACCTACATGAACTGTACATGTTTGTTTTTTTTTTCAGAATAGTTAGTAGAATATTTAGTCGTTTTTAAAACCCCTTTGTATAAGATAAAAAATGAATTAATAGATTTCACTGCCATATGAATCATAAAAGTTTAGGTTGTTGTTTTAGAGCGGTTATGTCCAATATTTTGTTGGCAGGTTGCATTATTTGGTGGTAGTTGTATTGTTCATTGTGTATTGGTGGTTGTTGTTCTCTCATGACTCTTCCTGTGAAAGGCGGGACATCCGTACGATTAAAATTCTCTCTCCTGTCTTGTATCCGATGTGGTTCGCAATGTAACTCAGATGGTAAAACTGAAACCAATTTAAAAAATCTGGTGTGAAACAATCGCACAACTTTCTCTTGCCAATGCAAATAATTAACAATAAACCTAACATTAGTAATAAAACATTACTAGAAATAAACAAAAAACTAACCTCAAAAAACATTAGTGAAATACGCAAAATTAAAATCGACCTCAGTTGGGCTTAAAAATACGGAAAATCGCTCATTCACGCTAAACTAGGCACTGTACGAAAAAACGCTTTAAATAAAAGTTGTAGATCTCTTAATTTCCTATAAATTTTATTATATACACTTTTGTCGTACAATGCATTCTAAGGCCGAAATCTTAAAAAAATTGATTTTTCACACGTTTTCGTGAGGAAAAGAAACAGAAAATTGCTAATTACCACTAAACTAAGCGTTATACAAAAAAATATTCGAAATAAAAGTTGTAGAATTTTACATTCTCTACAACTTTTATTATATAACGTCTTGCGGTAAAATGCATATTAAAGCCGCAATCTTAAAAAGAAAATGTTTTTACGTGAAAATAACCTCACCCAGAATTTCAGCAAACATGGCGCCTACCCTATCTTGTAGAGCATAAAAAATGTAGTGAACCAGGCGATTTTAAAAACAATCGTAGGACCAGTTTTTGAGAAAATCGCAAAAAAGTGAAAAATTACACGAATTAACTGCTACTTCCGGTTGACTGATTTTGATGAAAATGTTCATGTCGGGTTCGGTAGTGGTATTTAACATAATTTTCAAGTTTCAAGTTCGTACGTTGTTCCGTTCTTGAGATATTTTGTATACACACACACACACGCACACACACAGGTTTTCCCCGGGTACGTTCCGAGGTCAAAAGTCCGAACCACACGTTCCGAGGACATCATTAATTAATCAGTTTTTCTGGAAAATATATGCATCACTGTGTTGTAAAAATTTTTTTATGCGTCCCGAATAGTCAAATTTTGAGCTATCGCAACTTTTTAAGTTTTTTGAAACTACCATACCATCTGAGGACCATAACATTTAGTCATCGAAGTGAGGACACACACAAAAAACCGTTAAAAATGATTTTCATTCACTATTTGAGGACCATAGTATTTAGCCATCGAAGTGAGGACACACACCAAAAAACCGTTAAAAATTATTTTCATTCACTATCTGAGGACCATAGTATTTGGCCATCTAAGTGAGGACACACACCAAAAACCGTTAAAAATGATTTTCATTCACTATCTGAGGACCATAGTATTTAGCCATCGCAGTGAGGACACACACTAAAAAACCGTTAAAAATGATTTTCATTCACTATCTGAGGACCATAGTATTTAGCCATCGAAGTGAGGACACACACCAAAAAACCGTTAAAATGATTTTCATTCACTGTTAGAGGACCTTGTACTTCTTCCATCTCACCGAGGACACACACGAATTGCATTCCCGGCTACAAACCGAGGACCATAGTATTTAGCCATCGAAGTGAAGACACACACCGAAAATCTGTTAAAAATAATTTTCATTCACTATCTGAGGACCTTGTATTTCTTCCATCTCACCGAGGACACACGCAAATTGCCATTATAAAATTGCCTCCAGGCTACAAACCGTGGACCATAGTTCTACACCATTGTTTTGAGTAGGCCTACTTTAATTGTAGCAACCCACACATCGGCATTTGGTAGCGATCAGAGAAAGAAGATGACCTTGTAATGACCTTCCCGCGAATTTTAATTGTAATTTTTTAATACAAGCATTCGCGACTGTGTTTCATCCAACGTACATAAGTCTACTACATTCGTGTATAGCCCTCTGATGTTTGCCCTTCGTTACAGAATTTTATTTTCATTTCATGTTACATCTTTTAAAGGACATAAAACTAGGAACCACAAGATTTAAAAGACAAAATCTGTTAAACTCTCTATTAACTTAATTAATGTACTTAAAAGAAAATACATGTATTAAAATAAATTAATTAGTAACTTACTGTTTATTTTTATCAAGTAAACATTTTTAACAACTATAAATTTTCATACACCAAAAAAGTAACAGTTGCCATAAAAAATAACCACGTCACAATAGATGTTCAAAATACAAGCATCCAGCCGTTTTCTCATGGACTGGTAAACTCTTTCTAAGATCCCAGGTGTCTCACGTATCCTCTGAATCCCATTAATAATCCTTGTGAGCAACTCTTCTTTGGTATCCACAGGCGAGTCGTAGACAAGCGACTTTAAATGTCCCCATGAGAAAAGTCTAGAGGATTGAGGTCAGGTGACCTTGCAGGCCATGCTACTAGGGCTCCTCGTCCAATCCATCTGTTAGGGTATGCTTCATTTAGAAATTCTTTAACTCGTAATATGTAATGAGCCGGAGCCCCATCCTGTATAAACCTCATTTTGTTGCGTGTGTTTAGAGGCACATCTTCGAGTAACTCGTGCAGATTATTAATCAATAAATGTAAATAATTTTCGCCATTGAGCGTAGCAGGTAAAAAATGGATAAAAATTTTGTCACCCAGAATAGCAGCCCATACGTTTACAGAAAACTGATATTGGTGACGGTTCTCTGAAATAGCACGTGAGTTTTCAATTGGCCACATGTGAGTATTGTGGATGTTAACAATAGCCAATCTTGAAAATTTTGCTTCATCAGTAAAAAAAATGTTGCTTAAGAAATTTGGACTGGTGCACCTTTCGATAAGCCATTGACATAGCTGAACACGGGTAAAGTAATCTTTAGGCATAAGAGCCTGAACCTTTTGATAGTGACAGGAATGCAACTGCTGCTCATGCAAAACCTTTCAGACAATTGAATGACTAACACCGAAATCCATAGCTAGCTCTCTTACTTCTTCCAGGATGATTCTCTATTTCATCCAATTCGGCTGTACACGTTGTACGTGGCCATCCTGATCTACCAACTTTTTTTGGTTGTAAGGTTCCTGTCTCTCTTAACCTTCTATGAATGGAAGAAAACATTTTGTGAGACGGTAACTGTCTATTAAGAAAATGTTCCTGATAGAGGCGTCTAGCCTCTAGACTGTTGCAACGTGCGGGACCGTACATTAAATGCATATCTGCCATCTCACTTTTAGTGTAAATAATATTCATATTACCCGCCATGGTGAATGAGATGTTTTCTGCATCAAAAATTAACTGCAACAGCACACTAACTTGTATTACAGTACAGATATTTACTTAATGAGGAATGGAAAAATAACTGCTTGTAATATTTATTTAGATTATTTACAACAATGTATTTTTTGTTATATCATATGTTTTAATTAAAACATATGATTTATTTTCTTAAATCATGTTTTAATACAAGTGTTTTCTTTTAAGTATTACATTAATTTTTTTTTGACTTTAAACTTTATTTTTATTCACACTGTACAGAACTTAACAACTAGTGAATGAGATGAAAGGTTTATGATAGTGGAGCCAGCCCATGGCCAATTTCGACAACATTAATTAAGTTAGTAGAGAGTTTAACAGATTTTGTCTATTTATCATGCGTTTTTTTTATTTAATTAAAAAATAATTTTTTTTAAAATAACGTTTGTCTATTATTGACTTATTTACATCATTCTCTTCGGATTTAAATTCTCTACAAGTTTTGTATAAGAATTTCTTGAGTTTATTATCCATTTAACAAAGTTCATCTGCTTCAAACCTAAAAGAAACTTGTTTTTCGGGACCAAGTTTTGCGTATTTCATCAGATATCTTAAAAATTACTGCAGCTACAGGTCTGAAACCTGTTTTGTTCAATTTTTCTGTTCATTTTACATACGATACGGTAAAATTTATGCCTAATTTAACGCCCAACAAATATCTATAGGGCTTCGTTTCAACGGGGTAACTGAAATTCTGACGAAATCTTTCACTCTGTATAACTCGGTAACTGATGATTTTTGGACCTACGTTAATTTGAACTTTTTTTCTTATTTTGTTGTGGTGAATCACGCCTTGAATTCTTGGACCTTTTTCAGAACGCCCTGTATATGTGTGTGTGCGCGCGCGCGCGCGTGTTTTTGGAGTATACAGTCGACTAGCAGCTAATTTTTGTTACTATTTGTTATTTACATTATTGCTATTTTATTTACAGTTATATTTTGTTATTGTACATTAGGCCTAAACATGTTTCCCGTGCGAAGCCGCGCGGGGTATGTATGCTAGTTAATAATATTAATATTTAATAATTTGTAGGGTTCTTAATAATAATTTTATTATGCCTATTGAACTGGTATAGAAATTGTGTAACTTTTACGTTTCACTTCAAAATAAGTCTTTGTACCATAATTCATATTAAACTTTACGTACTATTATTTAGTTTATTTCAATTCACAATAAACTTTGTAGTTTGGCAAAACAGAATGTCTCTAATCATTTAAGAATGTGGGTTGCAGAAGGAAAATAAGCTGATCTTACGCAATGGGACAACTGTAAATATCCGCTAAACTCTAAACGAACCGTATATTTTACTTCCTTTCTGTAGAAGCTAAATTACATTATGTTTTATTAATTATAAATTAAAACCAAATAAGGCAACAATGTTTTAGTAAGTACTAATCAAAGCGATTTAGGGTGCTACAATTAATTAAAGTACTTTAAAATCCGTACTATGTACGCTTTGATTAGTACTTACACGCCGTAGAATAGTTTAATCACAAATTTAGGAATCGTTTGAATCACAAAAAAAAACAATAGGTAGAGCAATAAACAATATGGTAAGTTTACAATTATAATACCGATAAAACAAAAGGGAAATACAAATGCGCCAACAGTTCCCACTATTCTGAATGAAGTGATTTGCAAAGACAGAACATTATGCTTCTCCTGTATACATTACAGACTAACAGTGTTGTACGAAACTTGGCATCAGTGTACTGCTAATACACACAAGGCTACATTGTACGGTTGTAACAGACGGTTCAACTGAGGACTTGTTTTGAATTTTTTGTTAACTATGAGAATGGCTCGTGAGTCCTCACTTATACGACTTAAGGCAATACAATGTGTGTATGAAACTTGGCATCAGTGTACTGCTAATACACACAAGGCTACATTGTACGGTTGTAACAGACGGTTCAACTGAGGACTTATTTTGAATTTTTTGTTAACTTTGAGAATGGCTCGAGAGTCCTCGGTTATGCGGTTTAGAACCAAGAACTTGTGTGTTTGGTGTGTATGACTCTCAAGTGTCAGCGCTACGTGGGAGACACACTTGGAACTAACTGTCCCTGCACACCATACTAACAGGGGACATTTTTTTTTTCTTAAAAATATATACTTTTCTGAATCGTAGGAGGCCGTAGAAGCCGAATTTCAACGTTTTACGTTCCGAGGACCATGTGTGTGTCCTCAGTCCGTTTTTAGTCCTCAGTACGTCAATGAAAATCAATACCAATGTCCCCCAATAGCCCTATTGCCAAACACACACACACACACACAGATACATTTTCAGACACACACACAGACCAATCACTAAAAAGATGTTTTTTGGGTTCAGTGGGTCTGAAAACGTATAGATCTGGTGAAAACTCGATTTCTTAAAATCGACATGAAAACAATACTTTCCTTCCTATATATTCATATAGGCAAGAGAAAGTAAAAATATACGAATCAAAAAGTGATCAAAAATATTCATAATACACAAGTATAAAATTTATTTTTCAACTCAACAAAATTGGATCTTTTTATTAAACTCAGATGATTACTTTCTCTTACTCTATAAGAAGTACACCTCACGAAACAAAAGTTCGTGAGTCTCAAGCAGAAAAGAAACCTAAAGTGAGAAAACTACACTTGACTCCAAAGTGTTCACGAAAAGGACAGAAACTTCCACCAGATAAAAAGGTCCGTCAAGAAATTCCGTCCAGCGACTCTGAAGAGTCTGGTGAAATCTTTCCTTACGAAGATTCTAGTAAATCCGAAAACAATGAAGAAGACACAGAGCGCCTGTTATGCAATAAGATGTTTTCAGAAGATCAAGACTTTAAAAAGTGGATACAATACACGGAATGTATCTCTTGGTCATACAAACTTCGCTTATCGGAGCCAAGAATAAAAAGAAATTCATCTGTAGCTCACAGTTGAATGACTGATTTATTATTTTTACATAAAAAATTTAATTTTCTTTGTTTTTATTCAATTTACAACTAAACTTTCTAATGTTACTTTTACAGCTACGCCGGGTGCATTGGCGTAGTTGGTAACGTGCTCGCCTCTCATCATTCGGTCTTGAGTTCGAACCCCATTCAGGCACAGCATATTTTCATACGTTACAAAAAATAATTTCATCTTTCACCGTCTGCGAGGTGAAAACAGTTGGACGTTGACAATAAAAAAATATTAAAAAAATACAGCTATAAAACTTTCTCATATAGAGTGATTATAATTATTTTTCCTTAATTTATTAAAATTTTTGAATATGTGACAAAATTAGGATCACATTTTTGCCTTTCGACAAAATTTACACTGTATTTTTTTTAGACTGAAACACAAATTTAGGGTCAATTACACCTAATATCTATGTGTACGGAATGTTGATGCTGAAAATTTTGATTTTCAGCATTATATTTTCATAAAATAAGGGTTTTAAAAGCCAAAATGTGAGTTGGGGATAAAATATGGGCCCTTCACCTTAATATTTCTCCGAAATTTCAATTTCATTTTGTCCGTCATTTATTTCTAATATTTCTAAATTTTTTATAGTACTTGATACAGTATGTTTATTTTTGTTCATTAGTTCAGTTACATTGGAGAATTTTCAGTTGCAGTTTGAATAGTGTTTGTTCAGCAAACCATTTCTTGAACGATCTGGTGGTTTTACTGGTAACGCGCTCTAAGTAGACGATTGCGCCTACAATAATGAGGTGGGAGGAGGAGGAGAGTATAAGTCTATCTATCCTACTTACATAACACAAACACATCTATCAACCACCACAACACACTTAACTAATACACTAACACCTCATCACCCCTAACACTAAATTACTAACAAGTAATGCAATTATTCAAACAAAGTGAATTGTTTAAAATTCAATCGCAATTTAACACAACTTTACTGAAAATAATGAAATATGTAAACCCTAAAAATACAATAACATTTTGAAATTACCGTAAAACTTGTATTACTCATGATAATAAGCTCGCATCAATGGAACTCACCGACTAACTAGTCTATCACAACAAAATGTCAAGAGTGGAGTAATTCAGTTTGCTGGTGATGACCAAAAAGGATACTAAATATAGGTTACGCCTAGTATTATGGCTTATTTAGAATGAATGTTTATTATTTAGGATAATTATTAAGAATCAATAAATAATAGAATGGGATGTTTATAAAACGACATATTTGTAAACATAATAAATTAATGTAAGAGTAAACTACAACATGATGTCATGGTTAGAGCTGTCACTATGATGTATTTATAAAATTCATACTCTCTTTGATGATTGTCAACTTATATTGCGTTGCCAGTACCTAGTATATAAATACGAGGGCGAATCAAATATAAACGGTAATTTTGCTGTTGACTGTACCAAACACGTTCGGACCAGATGTGGCAGTGAGCAGTTGTTGTTTTGTTTAATAGGAGTGGGAGGAACAGCTTACTTCGCAGAATTGTTGCGTTCTGCCGTCAGTACAGCCATGACCGAGCGAGAGGTACATCCATCTGTTGCGCAACGAATCGTCATAAAATTTTTAGCAAATGAACGTGTTAAGCCTTTGGAAATTTTTACTTGTTTGAGGGCACAGTTTGGGGACACTACTCTGTCTAAGAATCGAGTGTATACGTGGGCCAGAGAATTTAGGGGTGGGCGAGAACGTGTTGAAAACGAAAGTCACCGTCGCCGCCCAAGGTCAAGTCTCGCAGATGACAACATTAGTGCCGTTCGAGAGCTTATTGAAGGTGATCGCCGGTTAACTGTTCAAGAAATCTCGTCAGAAATTAGTATCAGCTACGGGAGTGTTCAGTCTGCAATCACAGACCACCTTGGCTTCAGAAAGATTAGTGCTCGATGGGTTCCGAGGTTGCTATCCGGAAATCAAAAACAGGTCAGGTCGGAGATCGCCGGGAGACTTCTGCATCGATTTCAAGAAGAAGGTGAAGATTTTTTGAGGTACATCATCACATGTGATGAGACGTGGGTCCACCATTACACTCCCGAATCGAAAATGCCAAGTAAGGAGTGGCGAAGGAAGGATGAAGGCTGCTCAGTGAAAGCCAAAACTCGTCTCTCATCCGGAAAAGTTCTTGCAACAATTTTTTTTGACTCAAGGGGAGTTCTACTCATTGATTTTCTTCACGATCAACGAACAGTGAATGCGGCTTACTACTGCCAGGTGCTACAGTCGGCAAAAACCAGTTACCAAAACAAAAGACGAGGTGTGCCCATTAGAGATGTCATCCTTCTCCATGACAACGCAAGGCCTCACACCACATTGTTGACAAGGGATAAATTGGAAGAAATGGGCTGGGAAACTCTCGAACACCCTCCTTACAGTCCAGACTTATCCCCTTGTGACTTCTTTTTGTTTGCACTTCTGAAAGAATCACTTGGAGGAAAACGATTTGAAAGCAATGAAGATTTCGAGAAGCACGTGCGCGATTGGTTGACAACTCTCCCTCAATATTTTTATGAACAGGCAATATTCAAGCTTCCAAATCGGTGGCAGAAGTGTGTAGATAATGCAGGAGACTATATTGAAAAATGTTGAAGGCATAGTTTTTGTATAATATTATTCAATAAATATAATTTTAAAAATTAACGTTTATATTTGATTCGCCCTCGTATATTTCACACAAAAACATAAATGACATAATTATAGTCCAGCCTCTCTTAGTTTGCTCCTAATGTAAACAAATAATGATGTCACTGAGCATGCGCATTATATAAAAATGTGTACACTGTGATTAAAAAGTAACAACAAAACACTTTCAAAAGTATTCAAATACAAAATAATTTTAAAAGTACTTTTATAAATGAAATTGCTAGGCCTACATCATAAGATGACTGGTGTTTTTAGTACTTTAAGTGCTTATAATTTAAAAAATAGTGAACTTAATAGGAATACGACATCCGTAAAGTGGTAGACTCTAGCATGCACCCTGTAGCAGGTGGCTTTTGTTTGTTGACAGTAGGAGCAAACTAACAACGGCTCAACTGTATAATAGTCCAACCTTTCTTAGTTTGCTCCTAATGTAAACAAATAATGACGTCACTGAGCATGCGCATTATATAAAAATGTGTACACTGTGATTAAAAAGTAACAACAAAATACTTTCAAAAGTATTCAAATACAAAATACTTTTAAAAGTATTTTTATAAATTAAATTGTTAGGCCTACATCATTTATCATGACTGATGTTTCAAACATGATCAAATGATGGAGATCCTCAAACAAACTGGACTGGATGGGAAGGATTTGAAGCTGATCGCCAACTTGTATTGGAATCAGTCGGCAGTGCTGAGAGTGGAGGAAGACCATACGGAACAGGTCGAAATACGACGTGGGGTTAGACAGGGCTGTATTCTTTCGCCAATACTTTTCAACGTCTACTCAGAGCACATCTTCAAGGAGGCCATGCAGGATGTGGAAGAGGGTATCTCAGTGAACGGTGTCAAACTGAATAATCTACGATATGCAGATGACACGATTGTATTCGCTGATACAATAGAGGGACTGCAAAGACTGATGAACAGGATAACAGAAGTGAGCGAGAAGTATGGCCTGGACATCAACATCGTGAAAACCAAATTAATGGTAATTAGCAGGGGACCGATAACTGGTGTAGACCTATATATAAAACATGCAAGAATTGAGCGTGTAGCATGGTATCCGTATTTGGGCACTATTATCAATGAAGCCTGGGAAAACTCACAAGAGATCAAGTGCCGTATTGGTAAGGCAAGGAGTGTTTTCAACGCAATGAGTTCGGCGTTTAAGAGTCATGATCTCACTATGGGCACTAAGTTGCGACTCTTGCGGTGTTACGTGTTTTCCGTTCTTCTGTACGGAGTAGAGTCTTGGACGTTGACGAGGGCGACCACTACTAAACTTGAAGCCTTCGAACTTTGGGTGTACAGAAGAATGCTGAGGATACCATGGACAGATAGGGTGACCAACATTGAGGTACTGCGTCGGATGAACAAGGAACCAGAGGTAATAAACACCATTAAGTGTCGCAAGTTGCAATACCTCGGTCATATTATGAGGAACCACGGTAGATACGAACTGTTGCAGCGCATCCTGCAGGGAAGATTGGATGGTAGAAGACAGCCAGGCCGAAGAAGAATATCCTGGCTTGCTAACCTGAGAGACTGGTATGGGAAAAGCTCGGCCCAACTGTTCCGCATTGCAGATGACAAGACCAAGATAGCCATGATGACAGCCAGCGTTCAATCCGGACAGGCACGCTAAGAAGAAGAAGATGTTTCAAGTACATTAAGTACTTATAATTTATAACATAGTTAACTTAATAGGAATACAGGGTTTGTATAAAAAGTAACCGGACTGAGCTTGTGACGCCCAGGTAAAATGTTTGTAAACCGGTTGTTGGTGCTCTAGTGGTGGTGGGGGATTGAGGGAAGGGGAGCGGGCCTGAGTCAGTTGCTTCTAGACGCTTGGAGTGTTAGCATCGTGCGAGAGCGCAGTGCGTGTTCAGTGATCTCGTCGGAGTGAAAATGGAGCGTACCATCGAGCAACATGTTAACATCAAATTTTGTGTCAAACTCAAAAAAACACCTACGGAAACTCTTAAAATGATCAATGAGGTTTATGGTGAAGAAGCTATATCCAGAACTCAAGTCTTCCAGTGGCACAAGAATTTCCGAGACGGCCGCGATGACGTCCACGACGAACAGCGCGCCGGACGTCCATCAACCAGTCACACGGACCCAAATGTGCAAAAAGTGTGTGATGTGTTGAACACTGACCGCCGTCTGAGCATCCGAGCAATCGCAGAAGAGGTCGGGATCGATAAGACTGACCGCCCGGGTTCGCCGAGTTCGTCCGGAGATTGCCGATTCCTGGATCCTCCACCATGACAATGCTCTGTCGCACACCTGTCTGCTTGTTACCGAGGAATTGGCCAAACACTCAAGGGCAATGTTGCCACAGCCTCCCTACAGTCCGGATACGGCACCACTGGACTTCTTCCTATTCCTTAAGATCAAGAGAGTACTAAAGGGGACGCGGTTTGGGACTCTAGAAGCTGTTCAACTCGCTACGACGAGAACTCTAGAAGCTTTACGGGTTGCCTACTTCCAGGGGGCGTTCAGGGACTGGAAAATCCGATACCAAAGGGTTATCGACTTCAATGGGGAATGGGGACTACTTCGAAGATTTCTAGAAAAAAAGGTGTAGAAATTTTGCCAATATACACGTTTTCTAAGTTCAGTCCGGTTACTTTTTATACAAACCCTGTACGACATCTGTAAAGTGGTAGACTCTAGCGTGCACCCTGTAGTAGGTGGCTTTTGTTTGTTGACTGTCAGTAGGAGCAAACTAACAACGGCTGAACTATAGATATAAAGTGTTGATAGTTACATTTGAGAGGAGGTGAAGGTTGTTGTCGAAAACGTTGTTGTTTGTCACAACTCTGCACCGCTTGTTGTTGTTGTTGTTGAGGTAACAATTGATATCGCTTCAAATACTGAATAGTCGCAAACGAAAGATCACTCAACAATCCACCAGCTGCTAAATCAGGCGATGTCTCCAGTTGTCGTTGAGGTGGCAGTGGCGGTGGTGGTCTAATCATCTCCTTTTCCTTCTCCATTTGCATGTCTCCTCCTCCATCGCCAGCTCTTCTTCGCATTATATCCATAGCAGCTGCCAACAAACATTTTTCAACAATATCAATAACACATCAATCTCTCAAACATAATTTACTCATCCACTAATTATTGTAAAATATCTACAACGACAAAATGTATTTTAAGGGCTCACCCTAAGAAAATGATAGCTCTTTTTCTTTTCTTTTTTTGCCATCAGTCTCTCAACTGGTTTGATGCTGTTCTCCAAGCTGTTCTATCTTGTGCAAGTCGTTTCATATCGAGGGGTTAATGTCAAACAACACTATTTACAAAAACCTAATTTTTTAGGAGAGCCATCACCATTTATTTACCATTTACCATTGTTGTTGTTGTTTAGGTGAACAGCCGGAAGGCTGGTTTGAGCCTCTAGAGGTTTTACTACGTAAAAACGTGGTGGTGTACCAGGTGGTTTACCATTGTCCCTTACTCACCAAGTTGAAAGAGTATGCTTATCAGCATTCCCAACCCTCCGAAAAGCACCCACTTTCCACCCTGCAAATGACACCTTCACTTCATTCACCGCAGGTTCTGGCTGTATAGTGAAATTCATTACTTTCAGAGGAGATAACTCTGATTAGTGTCACAGTACACCTCTACCTCTTTTGTTCTTAAATAGTTCAGTTATAATATTGGCTTTCTATATGATAAGAAACAGATCTATTGTTTGTAGCACTGGAACCAACAGATCGATTGCAATTAATTTAACACTCCATCTGCCCGTTATGGGCACATTTACCATTAAGAAATAAATTAGATTACACTAAATTTATAGTTGACTACATGAGTATAAATAACTGAGATAATAAAAAGACAATCAGATTATAAGTAGTTTTTTCACTCTCCTGAAAAATATAAAAAATTAGGTTTTTGTAAATAGTGTTGTTTGACATGAACCCCTCGATATCTACATTACCTGTAACACCCTACATCTTTTGTAATTTGCTTTACATATTCTAATCTTTGCCTCCCCATATAATCTACTCCCTCAATATTACCCTCCATTATTGATAGATGTCTTAAGATATGCCCCACTAGCCTATCCCTTCTTCTGGTAAGATGCTTCCATATACTTATTTTTTCATTAACTCGCCTAACAACCTCTAAATTACTTACTTTGTCCACCCACCTAATCTTTAACATTTTCCTATAACACCACATTTCAAAAGATTCTATCCTCTTCTTTTCTACAGCCCCTATAACCCACGTTTCACTCCCGTATAATAACACACTCCAAACATAAATGTTTTAAGAAATATTTCCTAATCTGTAAATCAATGTTTGTAGTCAGTAAGCTGTTTTTTATTTCAAAGGCTTTTCTAGCTTGAGCAATTCTACTTTTGATATTATTCGTGCTTCTACCATCCGTTATTATTTTACTCCCTAGCTAGCAGAATTCCCCAACTTCCTGTAAGTTTTCGTTGCCTACTTTTACATTTCCTATCTCTTCTAAACCACTCTACTTTTCTGAATTCTGTTCTACTTTTCTGAATTTTGATTTATTAGTGATTCATTATTAAGGCAATAAAAAATAGTTGTGTTTCTTATCACGTAATTATATGGTTGACAAATTTAACAACAGAAGAGGTACACGTGTAAAACTCACTAATATCAGTTTGAAAACTATAAAGACTTGAGTTTGAAAGCAAGTTTTCCGAAAAAGGCTAATCTGATATAAATTACATCAAAATTTAGCATGTTTAAATCTGCATTGATTAGATGAAAGGCCAAATTTTTTGAAACGGTTTTATGTTGTTATTACGGTTCGAACAAACAAAGTGCCCGTTTTTTGAACTTAATTTACTGTATCTCTACTTTGAAGTTGAGTAAAATCAGAACTAGTGGTCCAATTCTCATCAAATTTCAGGAGAATATACAGCGTGATTCAAAACTATACAGCAATCTCTTGGGATCTCATTCTATAGCTAAAAATAAGAAAAAAACTTCATATAAACATATGCCTGAAACGCTTAGGTAGCGAGTTATGGCTAGCGAAAAATTTCACCTACAACTCTGTACCCTCGGTGAAGTAAGGCCGTCTCAAAATGTTAAAAGTAGTTACAAAGATACAAATACGATTTTTTCTTATGTTTTTTAATCTGAAAAATTGAATAAAATTGGTTCCAGAGCTGTAAATGCAATACTTTCAGAGATATCTTTCATAAAACACAAGAATTGGTGCAAAGAAATAACACATTCTTGTGTTTAACGTAAGATTACTTCCATAAATGGTAAATAAAGGTGTATTTTTTCTTAAATAAATTTGTAAAAAATTTAATTCTGAAAAGATTCATGTGAATTACTCAGGAAAAAATTAATAATAGATATTGAAATTTTGCTTTATTTAAAATGAAAACAGGCGCACATAAAACGCACATTCTTAACTGCATTAAATATTAACTAATATGTAGGTTGGGAGTAACAGCTGATAATAATCAGCTGTTACTCCCAACCTAATATTTATGCAGTTATGAATGTGCGTCTGTTTTGATTTTAAATAAAGCAAAATTTCAATATCTATTATTAATTTTTTCCTGAGTAATTCACATGAATCTTTTCAGAATTAAATTTTCTACAAATTTATTTAAGAAAAAATACACCTTTATTTACCATTTATGGAAATAATCTTACGTTAAACACAAAAATGTGTTATTTCTTTGCACCAATTCTTGTGTTTTATGTAAGATATCTCTGAAAGTATTGCATTTACAGCTCTGGAACCAATTTTATTCAATTTTTCAGATTAAAAAACATAAGAAATAATCGTATTTGTATCTTTGTAACTACCTTTAACATTTTTATATGGCCTTACTTCACCGAGGGTACAGATTTCTAGTTAAAATTTTTCGCTAGCCGTAACTCGCTAACTAAGCGTTTTCAGGCAGTTCTTTCTAAAGGGCTCTGCAAAAACCAAAATTCAAAACTCAATAAAAATAAATGAGGGAAGTTAAGTTAAAAGCTGTTTAAGCTGTAAATCCTCATGTATTACAATAAACATATCCAGTAAAATAGATTTCATAGAACAAGATATGAAGTTTGAGCATGTGAGTTTGCTACATGACGTTTGAGCCTTCCCTCGTCAGTAGAACAAGCATTTCGTCTGCTCTGCATATTAGTTTTCAAGTAAACAAATCCACAGTTTAAAAAACTCCTGTAATGTCTACCATCAAATCTTTATTTCAAAAATTGTCACAATTCGCACGGAATTTAAGCTGTAAATCCTCATGTATTACAATAAACATATCCAGTAAAATAGATTTCATAGAACAAGATATGAAGTTTGGCAATGCTACATGACGTTTGAGCCTTCCCTCATCAGTAGAACAAGCATTTCGTCTGCTCTGCATATTAGTTTTCAAGTAAACAAATCCACAGTTTAAAAAACTCCTGTAATGTCTACCATCAAATCTTTATTTCAAAAATTGTCACAATTCGCACGAAAGTGAAATATAGTGTCTCATTTCTAAGGTTGGGAGCACTGTCAAATTTCTCTTCCTCACACCTCATCCATACGCAAAATGCATTCTTGTCACTCACTATTTATACTACAGTCAATCTACTGTAAGAGTACTCCGCGTGAGGCAAGCGCCTCCTATAGGTTGTAAACAAAAGTTCTACTCTATTTGGCACATATCTAACATTCCGCCAGACAATTATCTTGCACTACATTCCATCATAATCCTAAAAATATCTACATTCAGCTAAATTAAACATAATCCTTTAAGCGTTTTCAATTACACCGTTCAGATTACTTGTAACTATTGTAGTTTCATAAAGATTCCTTAATTAATTATTTTAACCATTACATTTAACAAAACAAATTTTTTCAACTTTTTAATGGTTACCGCTTTTATGTTTCAAAAACTCAACACATTCACTGTCACGCATGTTAACAAAACACAGCTTACAAAAATTTTCAATTTCAGTCAACAAAGATATCAAAACGAACCGATACAATACCAAAAAAGATAACTGATGAAACTAGAAATGAGTTAAACACAGGCAAGTGCAAACAGTTGTATTAAACTAGTCACAGACATTTTATTTTTATTTTAATGATATGAAGTAAACAATCTGAAATGATAAACAACGAATCACTGAAATTGTTTACTCTCCTGTTATAATTTAAGTGTATTAGTCTTATATTATTACTAGTGACCAAAAATAAAACTGAGTCTTTATTAAAAACCTACTAATCATAAATAATAATGTAATAATAGTATTTCATATAATGAATTAATATAATAATTTCACTAACCTTCTTTTTAAACTGCGTCACCTTTATTTTATTCCTACTTACACGTGTTTCGGTGGATCCACCATCATCAGAGTAAATGAAAAATTGAAACTAAAAATTTTTTTCATTTATTTAAAATTTACAGAAGATGATACATCTTCAGTCACTTGTATAAAACTGATTTTTTATTTATTTATTTATTTTAATTTATCCCTTCTCATATTTACTGTAGATAGCAGCAGCAGTCAATATCACTATCTACAGTAAATATGAGAAGGGATAAATTAAAATAAATTAATTTTAAATCAGTTTTATACAAGTGACTGAAGATGTATCATCTTCTGTAAATTTTAAATAAATGAAAAAAAATTTTTAGTTTCAATTTTTCATTTACTCTGATGATGGTGGATCCACCGAAACACGTGTAAGTAGGAATAAAATAAAGGTGACGCAGTTTAAAAAGAAGGTTAGCGAAATTATTATATTAATTCATTATATGAAATAGAAATATTTCAAACTGCAGGATGCATTATAAAGATTTATTTTTGAATAATAATAGTAAATAATGTAACGAAAAATAACAATGTAAAAGTAACAATAGTAAAAGTTTTAGTTATTAATGGTAAACTAATGTTCAATTTATGAAACATTTTCTAACAAATGAATTAAACGTGTTTTCATTACAATATTAAGCTCAGAGTGAATAATTAATGTTGTATG
Source organism: Catonia carolina (assembly GCA_035578175.1). Lineage (NCBI taxonomy): Eukaryota > Metazoa > Arthropoda > Insecta > Hemiptera > Achilidae > Catonia > Catonia carolina. Next base: position 103,263,266 of record JAQMRL010000008.1, read on the forward strand.
GAATTTTGTTTTTTGATCATGTTGTGCGTATTTTTAATTAATGCACATGCTCACTTGTGTAGCTGGTTGCCTTCGTTGGAGTACTCTTAGCGTGGACAGACTCTACAGTTCAGCTGTTCTAAGCTTGCTCCTACTGTCAACAAACAAAAGCCAGATACTAGAGGGTGCACGCTAGAGTCCACCACTTTATGGATGTCGTATTCCTATTAAGTTAACTATTTTTTAAATTATAAGTACTTAAAGTACTAAAAACATCAGTCATGATATGATGTAGGCCTAACAATTTCATTTATAAAAATACTTTTAAAAGTATTTTGTATTTGAATACTTTTGAAAGTATTTTGTTGTTAGTTTTTAATCAGCGTGTACACATTTTGATATAATGCGCATGCTCAGTGACGTCATTATTTGTTTACATTAGGAGCAAACTAAGAGAGGCTGGACTTTAGGTACCAAAAGTATGATACTTTGAATTGGTACCAGGAACGTAAAAATTGTGTTCCAACCCAACACACGCATACTCACCTTGGAGAATCTGCTGTTCGTCTGAAAATGTGAAAGGTGATGTAGATTGTTTACCATTCACTACTAATGGATCCTTTTCTCTTTCATTGTTCGAATTAAACGTCACCCTACAAACAGAAAGAAAACATCAAAATTAATTTCACTACAAAACAGAAAATCTGGTGCAAAACACTCACTCAACTTTCTCTTGTCAATGTAAATAATAAACAATACAACCTACGTTTAATCATGAGTAAACAAAGTAAAATGAAAAGTATAACCTAATTTTAATCATGAGTGAATGACACAAAATGAAAATCAACCTCTCTAGAACTTAGAAACAAAACATCACTAATTGATGCTAAACTAGGCTCCGTAAAAGGAAATGCTTAAAATAAAAGTTGTTGATTTTTAAAATTTTTTAAAACTTTTGTCGTAAAGTGGATACTGAGGCCGCAACCTTAAAAATCCCATTGACAGATTTTGAAGAGGAAAATACAAGAAATAAAAGTTGTAGATTTTTTTATAATTTCCTATAACTTTATTACATACACTTTTATCGTAAAATGCATACCAAGGCCACAATCTTAGAAAATCACATTTTTTACAGATATTGATGAAAAAAAGACCAGAAATTTACTAATTGCTGCCACACTAAGTGTTGTACAAAAAATATTTGAAATAAATATTGTGGGTTTTTAAATGTTCAACAACTTTGATTAAAAACTTTTGCCTTAGAATTCATATCAAGGAAGAAATCTTAGAAAAAACCATTTTTTCAACAAGAGCACCCCAACAATTTTAGCAGACATGGTGCTTACCATATCTTGTAGAGCATAAAAATGTGGTAAATGAGCCAATTTTTAAAAAAAATCGTAAGACTTTTTGAAAAAATTGCAAAAAAGTGAAAAAACACAAACAACTTCTGGTTGGCTGATTTTCATGAACATGTTCATGTCCTCTTATAGTATAGTCACTTCAGTCATGAGTTTGCCCTTGTTTGCAACGAGGGGTAAAGGGGGGGAAAAGCATCAGTGTGCGTGTGCGACTACTTTAATTTCAGTACGACAAACATAACAAACAACTTATACTATACCCAGAGCATATACAGTACATCGCTGAACCTTTTGTAGGTTAACTGTACGAATATAATTGTTTGTTACTGTAAACACAAATGTCGGTTTCTTGAAAAAGTGGTTAAACTATTCACAGTGCTGAATGCAATGTAATAAGTTGAAGCTAAACAAAAATGCCAATCCGTGCCTCTTAACAAAAGCTGTGAGCTAGCGGCTAACTACTGTGATGTTTCTCTTTCCACAATTCCAAAAATAAAGAAGAAATTTAAGGACATGAAGAAGCTATTCTTTAACAGTTTTGTTGACATTCTGATAATAAAAATAAAACGGTTAGGTAGATACTAGAGAGACTGGTAATGAAAACGCCAGTGACAGCAATAGTAAAGAAGGCGATTCATTCGTAATTAGAGTAAATCAAACATTTTTAGTCATGTAATTAAGCTATAGGCAATATTACAGGTCATATTTATTTCTTATATGGTTTATGAAGAAAACATTTTCTCGGATTAAACCACAGCTTACAAAATGTTTGTAGAAACTGCACGGTAGTGAAATGTACGAGTAGTGTCTCACTGTTGAAGTTGGCAGCACTGCAAATATTTCACTTCCCTTCCTTACAGCCCATACATACAAAAAAGGTAATCTCGTGACTTCACTATCTATACCTAACCTAACTTGCAATTTTTCAACTTTGTACAACATTCCATTCTTGAGATATTTTGTTTACACAAGCACACCCACACGCAGAGAAAGAGGGGGGGAGGGGCAATTGCTAAAAACATTTTTCTTGGGTACAGGGGGTCTGAAAACATGTATATCCTGTGAAAATCGACATGAAAACAATTATTTCGTTCCCTATATTTTCAGTTAAGCCAAAATAAAATAAAAATCAAACAGAAGAAAATGCTCTGATTGTTAACCGCAATTTTTTTTTAATTTTTTTTTTTAATCCCTAATTTGTGTACGTTGCAATCTGTTCAATTTATAACAATAAGCAACCCGATGACCCAATGAGATGAGGATGATGTGTATGACGTGTAAATGAGTCTGTGTAGTCTTGTACAGACTCATGTCGACCATTCCTGAGAGAGTATGGTTAATTGAACCCCAACCATCAAAGTACACCGGCAATCACTGTCTAGCATTCAAATCCGTATTAAAGTAACTACCTTTACTAGGATTTGAACCAGGAACCTTCGACTCCGAAAATCAGCTGTTAAACAGCTGATTTTGGTGACGACTACCTTAAGACCAACCCGGTGGGTTTCTGATTGTTAACCACAATTTTATAATTAGCTAATTGCAGTTACTTTTTGGCAGTAGCAGATGAAACATTATTATTGTAATATTCTTCTTCTGGTTCGTCTTCTTTTTCTTCTGGAATGAAAGAGATACCTCTTTGTCTGATCTGTTGTACACTTTTGGCGACATGTGTGTTTTCTGCGATACCCATCGCTGATGAAGGGTGCTGTTTCAGAGGTCGTTCCTGTTGAGCGATTTGATTGGTGTTTGAACGGGGGGCAGTTCCCTCTAGTATTTTATTCACCTGACCCTGAAACAATAACCCAAAAATCTGGTGTCAAACACTTCACAACTTTCTTTCGCTAATGTGAATAATCTATATATTAATAGCGAGCAGTTTTTTTTTCAACACGATTTTAACCACCTGAACCTTCACCGATTTTCCCCGAAGTGGGCTCAAATGAATCGTCTGTTCGAGTAGATTTGCAGAAAACTATCCAAAATCAAATATTTCGATTTATGACCGTAAAATAGGAGGTCTAAAATAGATTGGAGAGGGGGTAAGTTCAACGAACTGAAATATAGGCCTCTCTCTTTCTCTATCTATCCCTCCCACATCTCGCACAGCTGTTTCAGTTTGGAGAGGGGGCAAGTTCAACAAACTAAAGTATAGCCCTACCAACGCATTGGCAGTGTCACGGTATGATCGCTTTGGAAATTCCAACGTAGTTGTTGTAAATTTGTATACAGTTCGATCTGCTATAGTATTTTGGTTTTGTTTTTATGTGGAATTTAATAATGAGATTTTAGAAAAAATTGGAGCGGTTATGACTGCTGTCAATCCGTATGCTCAAAGCTATAAGAAACTGGGTGACATGGTACAATATGAAGAGGCAATTGCACGAACTGAAAATCGCCTGCCATTATACAATTTTTTTATGAAGTTCCATCATGAGCCGAATGAGGACAGAAGAAGATTCAATGAACCAGTAGTACTATAAAACAAAAAAAGTTATTAACACAGAAGTTCTATAAATACAAATTTACACTTTTGTGCGGGTTTTCCCACACAGGTTCACCTAGTGAACAATATAACCTGTGGTTTAATCTTGAGTACACAATGAAAAATTTAACGTAATTTCAATCATGAGTGAATGACGCAAATTGAAAATCACAAACGTTCAGTAAAATATAAAAATACGAAAAATCACTAATTGATACTAAACTTAAGCTCTGTAGAAAGAAATGCTTGGAATACAAGTTGTAGATTTTATAATTTCCTATAACTAGATTACAGTGGGTCCTTGACTTACGAACATTCAACTTACGAACATCCAGAGATACAAACGCCAGAAACTATTTTTTTTATCTCTTGATATTATTTGGAATGTAGGCTAATTACAACAAAGTTTCCAAACAATGTTTAGAGCGGTCAATGAATTTAGAGCTGTCATGTGTTACAAAATTATTTTGGAAGAAAAAAACTTGTAACAGTTCAAATATCCATTCAAAACTTTTTTCAAACAAAGCCAAAGCTGTAAATATTGTAAAACCATCTTCAATATGTTTTAAATTTTAATGAAAATGTTTACTTTTTATTTTATATTTTTGCTATTTTTAATTTTTAATAGTCTTTTCTTTCTGTAAAAAGTATTTAATGTATTTATGCGTTAACTGTATTCAGTTGCTAAAAGTATATTCAGTATGTATTAAGTTACTAGAAGTACATATTAAAAACGAATACAAAAGTTTAACAGATTTTATCTTTCATTATTTGCTGATTATAATTTCACTAAGTATGCTAGTTTTTGTACGTTATGAAAAGCAATCAGGTCGCTAGTGTCCGCTACGAAGTCTACTGACGTGTATTCCGACTTACGAACACTCGGTCGGTACGCATTATGTTCGTAAGTTGAGGACCCCCTGTATATATATTTTTGTTGTAAAATGCAAACTACGACCGCACTCTTTATAAATCCAATTTTTTTATAGATTTTGATGAAAAAAATTACAGAAAATCATTAATTGCTGTTAAACCGTACATTGTATAAAAATATGTAGGTTTTTAAATGTTTTACAACTTGGACAATGCATAATAAAGGCCGCAATCTTTAAAAAACCATTTTTTTCTACGAGAGCAAATCCTCCCCCTATCTTGTAGAGTATAAAAGATGTAGTAAATGAGGCGATGTTTTAAAAAAAATTGTAAAAGGCATTTCTGAGAAAATTCCAAAACAGCGAAAAATTACATGAATAAACTGGTACTTTCGACTGATTGATTTTGATAAAAATTGTTCGTGTCAGGTCCTCTTTCAGACCATTCGCTAAAAACTTGTTTTTGGGTTCAGGGGGTCTGAAAACGTGTAGATCCGGTGAAAACTCGATTTCTTAAAATCGACATGAAAACAATACGTTCCTTCCTATATATTCATATAGGCAAGAGAAAGTGAAAATAGCTATATTTCTCATCACTTCTTTCCACCTTCACTTCATTCACCACAGGGTCTAAATGTATAATGCTGGCCACATTGGCGCAGTTGGTAACGTGCTTGCCTCTCATCATACGATCTTGCGTTTGAATCCCAATCAAGCACGGCATATTTTCATGCGTTATAAAAAATCATTTCATCCTTCACCATTTGCATTAGCAGTAATTGCAGAACAGTTGGACGTTAAACCAAAAAAAAAGAAGTATAATGAAATTTATTACTGAAAGGAGATAGCTGTGACTAGTGTCTTTTACACCTTTACCTCTATTGCTGATAAATGCTTCAGTAATATAATTGGGTGACCATGTGATAAAAAAACCCTTTTTGTTGTAGCCCTGGAACTAGCAGATCGAGTGCAAAAAATTTAACACTTTACCTGTCTGTTACGGGTAGATCAGAATACGGAAAAGAGAAATTAAGGTAATACAACAACTTGGTGACAAAAAAAGTCAGCAGAATTAAAATCAAATCTTGGGGCTTCCCAGATGGAATCGCCATCCTCAGAAAAAAGTTTAAATTTTTGGTTCTTCCTTCTGCTGAAGATGACACTGAAGTGGTTTAAGTGCATTACAACACAATGTGATATTTAGCGCAGCCAGAATGATTAGGGTGAAAGTAGAAGAGACATTTTGTATTAATTACCACAACATTATCGTAGAATGTCCACCCAACTCTCCCTCTCCCTTGGTCTTCTTCCTCTTCATATCCTCCTGCCTCATTACCAACGCCATTCTCACTGCAACAATTTATTTACACCATTAATTACAAAACAACACAAACTATGCTATTTACTCATGTAATTTAATTCATGTACTTTCATCACACATTTTTTTACTCTCTCTTGCCTATATGAATATATATGTAAAGAAAAATATAATTTTCTTATTGTGAATTGTGCCGCGTTAGCGTAAACAACGCACACAACAACGTAAACAAATAAACAGCTGAGAAATATTTTTAATAGTTACGATGGAATAAAAAATTATAAACAAACACAAAAGTGATTAGTGATTGTGGCTAAAGAAACAACTACAATTAATGGCATTAAATGTCGTTTCTCATCTAATAGGAGAAACTCAATTGTGTTTTCGATTGCCATTGTCATTTCAATTAATTAGTCAATATCATTATATATATAGGAAGAAAGTATTGTTTTCATGTCGATTTTGAAGAAATCGAGTTTTCACTGGATCTACACGTTTTCAGACCCTCTCAACCCAAAAAAACATGTTATTAGCGATTGGTCTGTGTGTGTGTGTGTGTGTGTGTGTGTGTGTGTGAACAGAATATCTCAAGAACAGAAACTTGAAACTTAAGTTATATACCACTACCGGACCCAACACTAACATTTTTATCAAAATCGGTCAACCGGAAGTAGTAGTTTATTCGTGTAATTTTTCACTTTTTTGCTATTTTCTCAAAAACTGGTCCTACGATTTTTTTAAAAATCGCCTGGTTTACTCAATTTTTTATCCTCTAAAAGATAGGGTAGGCGCCATGTTTGCTGAAATTCATGGTGAGGCTGTTTTCACATAAAAACATTGTTTTCATAAGATTACGGCTTTAATATGCATTTTAGCACAAAAGTTTATATAATTAAAGTTGTAGAGAATTTAAAATCCTATAACTTTTATTTCAAACATTTTTTTGTATAACGCTTAGTTTAGTGGTAATTAGAGATTTTCTGTTTTTTTCTCATGAAAACGTGTGAAAAATCAATTTTTTTTAAGATTTCGGCCTTAGTATGCATTTTACAACAAAACTGTATATAATAAATTTTATAGGAAATAAAAAGATTTACAACTTTTATTCATAGCATTTTTCTCTACAGAGCCTAGTTTAGCATGAAAGAGTGATTTTCCATATTTTTAAGCGTAACTGACGTTAATTTTCATTTTGCGTCTTTCTCTCATGATTAAAATTAGGTTATGTTTATTGAGGTTAGTTTTTTGTTTATTTCTAATGTTTTATTACTAATGTTAGGTTTATTGTTAATTATTCGCACTGGCAAGAGAAAGTTGTGTGAGTGTTTCACACCAGATTTTTTCTTCATTTTCTTATCTCACCGTGCCTTATTGCTTAGCTAAGAAAACTCTCAATTAAATCACCTTTCAAACACAAGTTAAAAGTTATAACGACCCTGTTTTCCTCAGGGGGGTTAAAAAAATTAAAAATTACGTTAATTTTTTTTTTCTAATTTGTGTACGTTCCAATCTGTTGAATTGAGAACAATAAGCAACCCCATGACCCAATGAGATGAGGATGATATGTATGACGTATAAATGAGGTGTAGTCTTGTACAGACCCAGGCCGACTATTCCTGAGAGAGAGTAAGGTTAATTGAACCCCAACCATCAATCAAAGTACACCGGTAACCACTGTCTAGCATTCAAATCCGTATAAAAGTAACTAACTACCTTTACTAGGACTTGAACCAAGAACCTTTGTCTCTGAAAAACAGCTGTTAAACAGCTGATTTTGGCAACGACTTTACCTCTAGACCAACCCGGTGGATGGGAATTAATACACACACTAAACACATATAACATTTTTTTTTCTCTTTTAATCCCTAATGTGTGTACGTTGCAATCAGTTCAATTCAGAACACTAAGCAACCCATGACCCACTCCAACACACTGAGGGTGGAAATTTTTGATCGTCAGGAGTGGGCGGAGGGACAGCCAGTGATATTGGAAGGAGCTACCGTTTGGTATACTGACGGCTCAGTGATGAGCGGAAGAGCGGAGTGGGGGCCTGGGGAAAGATTTCCCTGGCCCTTGGGTGTAACATAACCATCTTCCAAGCTGAAATTTTGGCCATTAAGGTCTGTGCGGAGAGGTGTATTGAAAGGCGCCTCAGTGGGTCGCACATTTATATTTTGTCCGATAGTCAGGCGGCCATCAAGGCTTTGAGTTCTTGTACTTTTGAGTCGCGATTGGCCTATGATTGTCGGGAAGTTTTGAATGCCGTGGCCAAGTGTAACGTGGTGACGCTGCGTTGGGTGCCGGGGCACCAGGGAGTGCCTGGAAATGAGAAAGCGGATGCCTTAGCAAAGAAAGGTGCAGCCTCTCACTTCATAGGCCCAGAGCCATTCTGTGGAATTGGTGAAGGCTATTATAGAGCTATAGTTAGGGCCTGGGAGGAGGAGGCTAAAACCTCCTATTGGGAGAAGGTGCCAGGCTGTGAACAGGCAAAGAAATTCATTGCCTATTCCAGCAGGAAGGCTGGGATATATAATAGACTAGGAAGACAGGACTTGAGGAGGGTAGTGGGCCTGATGACTGGTCATTGTAATCTTGGGTATCATTTATCCAAGATAGGAGTTGCTGAAGAGAGCCTGTGTAGATTCTGTCATGAGGCAGAAGAGAAGGCTGAGCACATTTTATGCAGTTGCAAAGTGGCTGGCTGCAAAAGAAGAGCGCTGATGGGTAAGGACGTGTTAACACCTTCTCAGGTAAGTGCACTAGATCCTAGGCAGATCCTGCGCTTTATCGAAAGTGTGGGTCTTGCATAAATAAGGAATAGGGGTAATCACAAAAGATCTTTTAGGTCGCGGTGAGGAGGGGCTGCAGAGGCCTGAACGCCCATATAGTAAAGTAAGTAAGTAACCCATGACCCAATGAGATGAGGATGATGTGTTTGACGTATAAATCAGGTGTAGTCTTGTACAGACCCAGGCCGACCATTCCTGATAAGAGTATGGTTAATTGAATCCCAACCATCAAAGTACATTGGTAACCACTGTCTAGCATTCAAATCCGAATAAAAGTAACTACCTTTACTAGGATTTGAACCGGGAACCTTCGTCACCGAAAAACAGCTGTTAAACAGCTGATTTTGGTAATGACTTTACCTCTAGACCAACCCGGTGGGTTAGTTATGTAAAATATAAGAAACGAAAAATTGCTGACCAATTATCTTCGTAATCAGAATGTGATGGAGACGGTGAATTACTGACAGAAGAAGGAGTCGAGACGGTAGAATTACTGTCAAAATCTTGTATGTCGATATGTAATGAACATTGAGGTGATGGTATATGTTCACGAATAGCAACAGCTGGCAGAGAGAGTGAAGGCAAATCTACATCAGTACCAGCGAATGATTCTTCTTCTGTCACCACTGGACAACCGTTACCCCTTTCCCTCACCTGTTTTCTGAGTAAAAAAAAAAAAAAACCAAAATTAATTCAATTTTATATAATGAATTTATATAATAAATTTCACTGACCTTCTTTTTAAACTGCGTCAACTTTTATTTTTACTTACACATGTTTCTGTGGATCCACCATCATCAGAGTAAATAACATAATTGAAACTAAACAATTTTTTTTTTAATTTAAAATCTATAGATGATGATCTTATACAAATTACTGAAGATGTATCATCTTCTATAGATTTTAAATAAAGAAATTACAAACATGTAACTGGGTAGGCGGTTCCTATCCAGTTGTATGGGTCAAGAGGCTTGGGTGCTGACGCAACGGAAACAACAAATGTTGGAATCGGCAGAAATGAGTTTTGTTGCAAACAGTAAAAGGATGCTCAAGGGTGGACCACATAAGAAGTGAGGACATAAGAGAGGAACTACAGGTTGTTAGCGTACATGAGAGAACGAATCATAAAGTAGAAGGAAAGATGGAAGGAACATCTAAACAGAATGACGGATGGAACAATACCAAAGCAGATGTGAAAATATAAACCACAAGGCAGAAGAGCTCTGGGTAGGCCGAGGAAAAGATGGAGCTGAAGAGAGTGATGTCGGAACAGGCCAAGGCCTAAACCGTGAAGAGAAGAAGAAGAAGAAGACGAAGAAGAAAATCATTTCTATTTCATATAATGAATTTTGTGCCCATAACAGACAGGTGGAGTGTCAAATTATGTACACTCAATCTGTTAGTTGAAGGGCTAAAATAAATAGTTGTGTTTCTTATCACATGGTCACCCAATTTAATGACTGAATCATTTAAGAACAGAAGAGGTAGAGGTGTATTGTGACACTAATCAGAGATTACTTCCTCTGGAAGTAATGAATTTCATTATACAGTTGGACCCTGTGGTAAATGAAATGAAGGTGTCATTTGCAGAGTGGAAAATATGTGCTTTTCAGAGAGCCTGGCATGCTGGAAAGCGTACTTTTCCAATGAGTGAGGAAGGCAATTGTAAACCACCTCACTCCTTGTTTTACTCAGTAAAACCTCTACAGGTTCAAACCAGCCTACAGCCATGACCTAAACAACATAATGAATTAATATAATAATTTCACCAACCTTCTTTTTAAACTGCGTCACCTTTATTTTTATTCTTACTTACACGTGTTTCGGTGGATCCACCATCATCACAGTAAATAAAAAAAATTGAAACTAAAAAAATTTTTATCCCACTTATTTAAAATTTACAGAAGATGATGATACAACTTCAGTCATTTGTATAAAACAGTAAAAAATTTTAGTTTCAAAAAAATAAAATTTTTTGAAAAATTTTTTTTTTTTTTCAATGAATTGAAAGGTTGGTGAAATTATTATATTAATTCATTATATGAAATAGAAATAATTTCGGATCTTTTCCGTAATCCAACAAGAAATGTACTGCATTTAGCACTTATTATGCGGCTTGCGTCATTCTCAATAAACTAACCTAATTAAAATCATATAATATGAAAGACGTATATAGTGACGGCTTGCGTCATCCTCAATAAATATAACCTAACTTTAATCGTATAATATGAAAGACGCCAAATGAAAATCAATCTTAGTTTGGCTTAAGATCTTAAGCTTTAGATCTTAAGATCTTAGATCGTAGATCTTTTAATTTCCTATAAATTTTATTATATAAACTTTTGTCGTTAAATGCATAGACTACTAAGGCCGAAATCTTAAAAAAATTGATTTTTCACAAGTTTTCGTGAGAAAAAAACAGAAAATTGCTAATTACCGCTAAACTAACTGTTATACAAAAAAATGTTTGAAATAAAAGTTGTAGGATTTAAAATTCTCTACAACTTTAATTATATACATTTTGAGGTAAAATGCATTATAAAGCTGAAATATTACAAAAAAAAAACTTTTTTACGTGAAAACAGCCTCACCAAGAATTTCAGCAAACATGACTCCTACCCTATCTTGTAGAGCATAAAAAAATTAAGTAGACTACATGAGGCAATTTAAAAAAAATCGTAGGACCAGTTTTTGAGAAAATCGCAAAAAAGTGAAAAATTACACGAATAAACTACTACTTCCGGTTGACCGATTTTGATGAAAATGTTCGTGTCGGGTCCGGTAGTAGTATGTAACTTAAGTTTCAAGTTTGCACGATGTTCCGTTTTTGAGATATTTTGTATACACATACACAGACCAATTAAAAAAGGGAGAAGGAGATGACTCATGTTGACAAACTTAAATTAAATTAAATAATAATAACAGTAATAACATAACAATAACAACATTAACTATGAGTAATGGCTATGCGTAATGGAATGAGTCATAAATAATTTAATAGTTAAATAAATAGTATGTATTGTATGTAGTATATACATACAATAAAAAATATACATACGTTCAATAATGGATTACGCGACCCGCATAACACTTGCTAAATGCAGTACATTTCTTGTGACAAAACGGAAAAGATCCATAATTTCAAGTTGCAGGATGCATTATAAAGATTTATTTTAGAAGAATATTAGTATACAGTTCAGTTGTTCTTAGTTTGCTCCTACTGTCAACAAACAAAAGCCACCTACTACAGGGTGCATGCTAGAGTCTGCGACTTTACTGATGACGTATTCCTATTAAGTTAACTATCTTTTAAATTATAACTACTTAAGGTAACCACTACCCCAAAAAAAAAAAAAAAAAATCAATTTTGTTTTTATATTTTTATATAAATATTTGGTAATTTCTGAGCATTTTGATACCAAATTTGTTTTTATTCCCAATTTTAATTTATTTACGAATTTTTTAAAATAGTACTGCATGACGAAAATTGTCCCTTTTGAGTTGTTGAGGAAACATTTTGCGTAGCTAGTTGCCTTTTTTTTATCAAAAGGCCATCAAGGAAAACAAAAAATATAAGCATTCACTGCCTACTGCTGTACTACTAGATGTTTTCAAACCTGTCTTAGCTGATTTGTCTCGAATTGATTTATTACAAAAATGCCTTCATGGCAACACTCAAAATATAAGCGAGTCATTCAACCATATCATCTGGAGTAGAATTTGTATTCCCAAATTTGTATTTGTTCGCATTAAAACCATGACATTAGGTATTCATGATGCCATTTCAACCTATAATGATAATAATATAAGTAAGTGTGACGTTATAAAACAATTAGGAATAAACCCAGGAGCAAATATTGTATCAATTTTGAGTAAAATTGATTCATGTTGAATTCGCGGAGCAGAAAAAAATGTGTGAGGATATGAAAAAAAAGCTCGCCGAAAGAACAGACATGTGAAGAAGAAATTAAAAGATGAAACATAAAAGGATTCCAACCCAGATTATGGAGTAGACCTGTTTTAAGCAGGTAGCATATGACAGACTTGGTACTAAACGTTATTCTTGTCTTTATTTGCATTTTTCCGAAAATCATGATTTTTCTTATAAAAAACCCGTTTTCTCAAAAACTATTTGACCGATCTGCTTCAAATTTTTTGTGGTAATTATTGTCAATAAGGTAAGAGTTACACCACTAGAATTATTGATATTTGCTAAAAAATAAAATAATTATGGCTTATATAAAGGTGTTTTTCGAGCAAATTTTTTTTACATATATAAAAAAATTAATATTTTATTTTCCTTTCAGTACATTTTGATGATTGTAGTGGTACTATTTTCACATAATGAGCTGAAGAGCCTCTCAAAATTTCATGTTTGTAGCTCTTGTACTTTTTTAGAAAATGGGTCATAAAGTTAAGAGATTTTAACATTGAATTATATGACGGGTAGTGGTATCCTTAAAGTACTAAAAACATCAGTCATGATATGATGTAGGCCTAACAATTTCATTTAGAAAAATACTTTTAAAAGTATTTTCTATTTAAATACTTTTGAAAGAATTTTGTTGTTACTTTTTAATCAGCGTGTACACATTTTGATACAATGCGCATGCTCAGTGATGTCATTATTTGTTTACATTAGGAGCAAACTAAGAGAGGATGGACTTTAGATTTTCTTACAATACATACCTTCTATTAAAATTCTCCAACGATCCACTAAATCCTCTTTGTTTAGCTGGAGCGATTTGTTCCAATGTATTTTTACACTGATTACGGTCAACGTCTTTTTTATTACTTGTAGGAAAACGGTGTTGCAATTCATTCGTTGAATTCGAATGACATTTACATGACGAATCTTGTATGTTCATTTCATCGTTTTTTAAATTTTTAGGTTGATTATCATCGCAATTCGATTGTACTTGATTTTGATTTAAATCCGCGACTCGATACTGTTGAGTAGTTACACCAAGTTCGGCGACGAAACTTGTCATGACACCGATCGAAACATTAGTTCTATTACTTTCCATTATATTATCACGACCGTTTTGATGACATGTTGAATTTTGTTCTTGAACAACGGAAAACGCTTTGAAAATACCTTGAGCTGTGAATTTATCATGTTGACTATTACCGATCGACGTTCTATGTAAAGAATTATCGCAAATTTGCGCGGAACGATTAACGTCGTGCTTCGATTTTGAAAACTTTTGTTGTTCCGATAATAATCGATCGATTTGTTTCTGTAGTAAATTGATTTGTTCGTTCTGTAACTTTACCACGTTATACAATTCATCGACGGTAATGTTTTTCTTTTTCCGTTTCTGTATCGTTTCATTATTAGATCGATTCATTCGATTACTATCGAAACATTCACGATTAGGACAACAACAACTATAACGATTAGATGTATTATAATTCGATATTAATTCTTTTTTAGTATTCTGACATACATCGTTACAATTACATTTACTAGTCACATTATGTTCGTCAATCGACAAACGATTTATCGAATTATCATCTCGATTACGATAAGTCGACAAACATTTAACATGATAATCATTATTATCATCATGTTCATCAATTAACGAATTATGACGCGTCATATTTTGAGATAATTGACTTACACAAACCGGTTGATTATACTTGACTGATTTCGATCTAATTAATTCATCGTAATTATTATTATCGTATGATTTCTTAACAATAATATCTTTACGAGGATTACCGTGAGCGATTGTTGTAAATTTACAATTATGTTGATCGTTTAAAATCGGTGAAGTACTGTTCAATACTGTCGATTGATATGGTATAATCTTATCGTTAATATCGACACATTTACGATTGTATTGACTTTGTATATGTCGATCGGACGGAAAAACTTTATTATATAATTCTTTGACGCGTCTTACATCATCTTCGTCACCTTCAACGCTTCGTCGTAAATTTAAATTTTCAGTTCGTTGTATTTCATCGAAATTCATAATTTGTTGTCGATTCGTTTCGATATTTTGGCGGAGTTGGGCGTTTACATTATCGGCAATCCTATCCGAACGTTCGATAGTTTTTGTAGTGACCGATTTTGAAAATAAATCGGCATTTTTTATTCGCCACGCGTCGTAAGATGACAGAGATGCGTTTTTATTTTTTTCTTCATCGTGAGTTGTTTTCTGTTCTTCGCTCTGTTGTAATTTGTCAGAACTTGGAGTGATTATTGAAGGTGATGTAAAACGAGGGTATGACGGTTTGTTGGTACCTGGTAACGGTTTGTTGTTGGTATCTGGGTACCTGTATGATTGAGCAGTTGCCTTAGAAACGGTCACACTACTAAATGGATCATCAATCATTGACAAATCTGGTACCATCGGTTTTGGAACTTCTGCAACATACTGGAAATATCATAACCATTAGTTTTGAGCAAGTTGGAATCACAACTTGTGTTGTTTAGGTCATCAGCCGAAAGGCTGGTTTGAACCTGTAGAGGTTTTACTAAGTAAAACGAGGAGTGAGGTGGTTTACCATTACCTTCCTCACTGAGTGAAATTACTACGCTTATCAGCATGCTGGGCCCTCTGAAAAGCACATATTTTCCACTCTGCAAATGACAACTTCACTTCATTCACCACAGGGTCTGGCTGTATAATGAAATTCATTACTTCCAGAGGAGATAACTCTGATTAGTGTCACAGTACACCTCTACCTCTTCTGTTCTTAAATGATTCAGTCATATAATTGGCTGACCATGTGATAAGAAACAGAACTATTTATTTTACCCCTGCAATGAACAGATTGAGTGAAAATAATTTGACACTCCACCTGTCTGTTATGGGCAGAATCACAACTTAACAAATTAAAAAAAAACCCCCGATGTATACCACTCACTCGGCTCTCGACTTTCTCTTGACAGTGTAAATAATGGAAAACATAACATTAAAGTTCAGTCGTCGTTAGTTAGCTCCTACTGTATATAACCCAAGGCCAGCTCCTACAGGGTGCACGCTACAGTCTGCGACTTTATGGATGTCGTATTCCTATTAAGTTAACTATCTTTTAAATTATAACTACTTAAACATCAGTCATGATATGATCTAGGCCTAATAATTTCATTAATAAAAATATTTTCTAAAGTATTTTGTATTTAAATACTTTTGAAAGTATTTTGTTGTTACTTTTAATCAGCGTTAACACATTTTAATATAATGCGCATGCTCAGTGATGTCATTATTTGTTTACATTAGGAGCAAACTAAGAGAGACTGGACTGTAATTTGTGTACGTTGCAATCTGTTCAATTTAGAACAATAAGCAACCCCATGACCCAATGAGATGAGGATGATGTGTATGACGTGTAAATGAGATTGTGTAGTCTTGTGCAGACCCTGGCCGACCATTCCTGAGAGAGTACGGTTAATTGAACCCCAGCCATCAAAGTACACCGGTAACCACTGTCTAGCATTCAAATCCGTATAAAAGTAACTACCTTTACTAGGATTTGAACCAGGAACCTTCGTCTCCGAAAATCAGCTGTTAGACAGCTGATTTTGGCGACGACTTTACCTCTAGACCAACCCGGTGGGTAATGGAAATAATGACCAATAAAACCTAACATTAGTAATAAAACATTAGAAATAAACAAAAAACTAACCTCAAAAACCTAACCTTATTTTAATCATATATGAAAGACGCAAAATGAAAATTGACCTCAGTTTGGCTTAAAAATACAGAAAATCACTCTTTCACGCTAAACTAGGCTCTGTAGAGAAAAATGCTTTAAATAAAAGCTGTAGATCTTTTAATTTTCTATAAATTTGATTATATATACTTTTGTCGTGAAATGCATACTAAGGCCGAAATCTTAAAAAAATAGATTTTTCACACGTTTTCGTGAGAAAAAAACAGAAAATCGCTAATTACCGCTAAGCTAAGCGTTATACAAAAAAATGTTTGAAATAAAAGTTGTAGGATTTTAAATTCTCTACCTTTCTAATACATATGTTTTTGCGCTAAAATGCATATTAAGCCGTAATCTTAAAAAAACAATTTATTTACGTCAAAACAGCTTCACCAAGAATTTCAGCAAACATGGCGCCTACCATATCTTGTACAGCATAAAAAATTTAGTAAACCAGGTGATTTTTTAAAAAATCGTAGGACCAGTTTTTCAAAGAAATCGCCAAAAAATGAAAAATGACGTGAATAAACTAATACTTCCGGTTAACTGATTTTGATGAAAATGTTCGTATCGAGTCCGAAAGTGGTATGTAACTTAAGTTTCAAGTTTATACGATATTCTTTTTACACACACACGCATACGCACAATACACACAGACCAATCACTAAAAACATGTTCGTGTGGGTTCAGGGGGTCTGTTTACGTGTAGACCCGGTGAAAAGTGTATTTGTTAAAATCGACATGAAAACAATACTTTCCTTCCTATATATATTCATAAAGGCAAGAGAAAGTAAAAAAAACATTATGTGCACCACTGCCTTAAACCACCTGAAAACCAGGACCCTTGACAAAACATTTTTACTTTCTCTTGCCTATATGAATATATAGGAAGGAAAGTATTGTTTTCATGTCCATTTTAACAAATACACTCTTCACCGGATCTATACGTTTTCAGACCCCCTGAATCCAAAAAACATGTTTTTAGCGATTGGTCTGTGTGTGTGTGTGAACAGAATATCTCAAGAACGGAACATCGTACGAACTTGAAACTTGAAACTTAAGTTACATATCACTACCGGACCCGACACGAACATTTCCATCAAAATCGGTCAACCGGAAGTTTATTCATATTATTTTGTGTTTATTCGTATTATTTTTCACTTTTTTGCGATTTTCTCAAAAACTAGTCCTACGATTTTTTTTAAAATCAACTGGTTTACTACATTTTTTATGCTCTACAATATAGGGTAGGCGCCATGTTTGCTGAAATTCTGCTTGAGGCTGTTTTTACGTAAAAACATTTTCTTTTTAAGATTGCGGCTTTAATATGCATTTTAGCGCAAAACGTTATATAATAAAAGTTGTAGAGAATGTAAAATTCTACAACTTTTATTTCAAACATTTTTTTTTGTATAACGCTTAGTTTAGCGGTAATTTGCGATTTTCTGTTTTTTTTTTCTCACGAAAACGTGAGAAAAATCGATTTTTTTAACATTTCGGTCTTAGTATGCATTTTACGACAAAAGTGTATATAATTAAATTTATAGAAAATTAAAAGATCTACAACTTTTGTTTAAAGCATTTGTCTCTACAGAGCCTAGTTTAGCGTGAAAGCGTGATTTTCCGTATTTTTAAGCCAAACTGAGTTCGATTGTCATTTTGCGTCATTCACTCATGATTAAAATAAGGTTATGTTTTTGAGGTTAGTTTTTGTTTATTTCTAATATTTTATTAATAATGTTAGGTTTATTATTAATTATTTGCATTGGCAAGAGAAAGTTGTGTGAGTGTTTCACACCAGATTTTCTATACTCTATTCATAGTAAGAAAGGTACGTAGAGCAAACACACTGCATGTGTAGTAATGCGTGTAGATATGACACACGAATCACCGAGCCACATCATCCCTAACTAACGGAACGTTCTAAATCAGATGTGACGAATAGTGCCCAAGGACTCATTTTTTGTTCTTCTGTAATAACAACACAATCATAACCATTTATTTCCAGTTATCCGTTAATATTGTTCCAAAATTTACACTCAATCTGTTAGTCAACCCACCGGGTTGGTCTAAAGGTAAAGTTGTCGCCAAAATTAGCTGTTTAACAGCTGATTTTTTATTTTACAGTTTAACAGCTGATTTTTGGAGACGAAGGTTCCTGGTTCAAATCTTAGTAAAGGTAGTTACTTTTATACGGATTTGAATGCTAGACAGTGGTTACCGGTGTACTTTGATGGTTGGGGTTCAATTAACCATACTCTCTCAGGAATGGTCGGCCTGGGTCTGTACAAGACTACACCTCATTTACACGTCATACACATCATCCTCATCTCATTGGGCCATCGGATTGCTTATTGTTCTGTATTGAACAGATTGCAACGTACACGCATTACGATTACAAAAAAAGAAATTTCAGTTGTTCGTTAATATTGTTTCAAAGTTGACTTTTTTTTGGTTTAACGCCTGATTGTTCTGCAATTAATGCTAATGCAGACGTTGAAGGGCGAATTGATTTTTTTGTACCGTATGAAAATATGCCGTCCCTGAATGGGATTCGAACCTAAGACCGCATGATGAGAGGCAAGCACGTACCAACTACACCAACGCAGCCAGCAAAACAAAATATTTAAAAAAATTTGATTTAAAATTTTTAAAGTTGATCTTGGTTTGTTCCGAATTTGGTAACCTATAGTTAATTTTTACTTTCTCTTGCCTATATGAATAAATATAGGAAGGAAAAAGTATTGTTTTCATGTCGATTTTAAGAAATCGAGTTTTCACCGGATCTATATGTTTTCAGACCCTTTGAACCCAAAAAACATGTTTTTAGCGATTGGTCTGTGTGTGTGTGTGAACAGAATATCTCAAGAACGGAACATCGTACAAACTTGAAACTTAAGTTACATACGACTACCGGACTCGACACGAACATTTTCATCAAAATCGGTCAACCTGAAGTAGTAGTTTATTCGTGTAATTTTTCACTTTTTTGCGATTTTCTCAAAAAACTGGTCCTACGACTTTTTTAAAAATCGCCTGGTTTACTAAATTTTTAATTCTCTACAAGATAGGGTAGGCGTCATGTTTGCTGAAATTCTTGGTGAGGCTGTTTTCACGTAAAAAAATACTTTTTTTTAAGATTCTGGCTTTAATATGCATTTTAGCGCAAAAATTTATATAACAAAAAATGTAGACAATTTAAAATCCTACAACTTTTCTTTCAAACATTTTTCTGTATAACGCTTAGCTTAGTGGTAATTAGCAATTTTCTGTTTTTTCTCACGAGAACGTGTGAAAAATCAATTTTTTTAAAGATTTCGGCCTTAGTATGCATTTTATGACAAAAGTGTATAGAATCAAATTTATAGTAAATTAAAATATCTACAACTTTTATTTAGTGCATTTTTCTCTACAGAGCCTAGTTTAGCGTGAAAAAGTGATTTTCCGTATTTTTAAGGCAAACTGAGGTTGATTTTCATTTTGCGCCTTTCACTCATGATAAAAATAAGGTTATGTTTTATTGAGGTTAGCTTTTTGTTTATTTCTATAGTTAGGTTATATTGTTTAAATTATTTGCATTGGCAAGAGAAAGTTGTGTGAGTGTTTCACACCATATTTGTTTTTATTATTGAGTGATGATGGCTACATAAGCCTTGGGCTTGTGCGTAGGTAATGATATGTGGTGATTTACGGATGAAAAAAAATGCCAGACTTGAACGGGTATCAAACTAGGGACCCCGGCACAGTAGCCGGGGTCCCGGGTAACAGTTAATGGGAAAAAGGGTCAGTACATGCAGTTTAAAAATAAACATAACGTTAAAGAAAGTAGAGAAGTGGATGTATTTATTCATAATAATAGTTTAGAGCATGTAGAAACAGTGAAGTTCCTAGCAGTATCTCTAGATAGATCTTTGTCTTAAGACTTCTATACCAATCAAGTTTGTAGTTAAATATCATCTGGGGTATTTGCACTAAAACAAATTGCCAGATTAAATGATAAAAAATTACTAATGGCAGCTTATTATGGCCTCATTCTGTCTCATATCCATTATGGTATCTTAGTATGGGTAATTCTAGCATGGGTAATATGAATAGGGTTTTTAAAATTCTAAAGAAAGCTATTAGGTGTATGGTGGGAGCTAACCAGCTAACCTCATCCACACCACTATTTAAGGAGCAACTTAAATTGCTTACAGTTCCCTGTCTCTACATTTTTGAAGTGATTTTGTATGTTAGGCAAAATAATTTTATGCAGAATTTCAATGTTCACAATGATAACACGAGAAACAGAAATGATTAATTTTGTGGCTAATCACTCCACAAAATTGTTTCAACAAAAACCTACTTATGCAAGGAGAAAATTCATCAATACATTACCCCAATTTTTAAAATGCTGTGATAATTTGCATTTCTTAAAAAAACATTTGAAAAATTACTTGATCGGTGAAACTGTTTATAGCGTACAAGAATTTCTTTCTTGATAGTAATGATACATTGTGTGATTCTTATTTAGTATTTCAGGTGTTATATCTGACATGTCCTATACTCCTCATGGAATCTCCAGGATGCAATAAAAAAAAAAGTGTTCTTACAGCACCACATCTACAAGTGGCGAGGACTTTATATTTCGGACGCATTCTAAAACTGGGCAATCCATTTTTTTACAAATCATTAAACTCTTGTTACATTTTTTAAATTTAAAATGTGTATGTACTCTTTTTCTTCTTCTTTTTTTATCGAGTGATGATACCTACATAAGCCTTGGGCTTGTGCGTAGGTAATGGATATGCGGTGATTTACAGATGAAAAAATGCCAGACCTGACCGGGAATCAAACCCGGGACCCCGGCATAGTAGCTAGTAGAAACTGTTTGCAGTGCTGTTTCTATGCATTTTATTCTAAAATACATCTTAAGGTTATGTTTTTAACAAAACAATTTTAAATATTTAAGTAAACGAAAAATGCAAATTTTACAGAAATAATTTAATAAAGGAGTGGTAGCATTTTTAATTTTCTTAGATTTCAATTAGATCCAATAAAAAAGGAGATACAAGTCTCTTAGTTGAAACTGTCTGATAAATTGCCAAAAAGTAAGTAAGTAGCATTTTCACGAGTAATATATAATCATTTACACTCAATATATGTCACAAATTAAGGGTAAATTAAGTACTGACCTCAACCTTGCGATTCGCTTGAGCTGGTATTATACAATTTTGAAATTGTTGCAAGTTTTGACGTCTTGAGCAATTCATTTTAACTTAAAAACTTTTAGGTTAACACAGTTAACCTAATTTTACAGTAGTAAAATCGCACTAGTTTTTAAAATTATTGTATTTTATAAATAATGAACTCCCTAATAAGTTAACTTATATTGAATTCAAATTTCGATAGACCGTAAAGAAGTTCTTAAATCTAAGTTACTTCTGAGTAATAATTAAAAATCGCTAAATAAAATAATAAAGATAAATAAAATAATGCACCATAACAAACAAAATCCGACAGGTGCAATTGGCGGGTAAATTCAACAAGTTCTATCTCGAACATACGACGCATCCAAAGAAGTATAAAAAGTATTTCATATTAGAATTTCTATAAAAAGAAAATTAAAATAAACTAAAGATAGAATATTATAATTCATGTATATTAAAAATTTTACATTAATTTATTGTAATGTATAAAATAAATTTATCAAAACTTCTTTGTAAGTAATTTTTTCACAGTTGCTTCAGTATTGTTACAATAATTAAAGGTAAAGGGTAAAATATACAAACTTCATAGAATCCCAATTTAAACTAAAATGGACATTACAAAGAAATAGGTTTAGTAATATTGAAAACATGTTTGTATAATATGAAGTTTGGTAAATGAAATTAAAATAGCATTGGGTTTGATGCAACAACGTGATTTCATCTGCGGGTATAACCTCTTTTGGTCATTGGTTATAAAAGTGCATGTCAAAATTTCGGTAACAAAATAAGAAATGGATAATATAACTGACGAACATATCGAAAAGATCGGACGAGTTTTGAATGATCAAAATCGTCCATTAAAAGAAAGATTTCGAGCTCTATTTACTTTGAAAAATATTGGAGGCAAACAGTCGATAGATTGTATCAACAAATGTTTCACAGATCCGTCTGCACTTTTAAAACATGAATTGGCTTATTGTTTGGGACAGATGCAAGATGAGACTGCAATACCTAATTTAGTTAAAGTTTTACAAGATAAATCTCAAGAACCGATGGTACGACATGAAGCAGGTACATTAATTTTATTATTTTAATTTCTATCTGTAAGTCCGAGATGTTGCTGTCAAATTGGCGATCTAGTAATTCTTCGTAATATTAAATGTTTCATTAAATTTCATCCTATATTAGTGTTTGACATGTGTTTCTTCTGTTATTTTGATACAGTTTTGATATGGGTTATTGTCTTTTGAATTAAGGTATTAACTTAGACATTCTAAGTTAGTTTAGTCCAAGTTTTGATTAAAAGATTTAGGATTACTATTTTCTTTAAATGTTTTAGAAATATGGGGCCTACCTATCTGATGTTAATTAAAGTCCTATTTTAGTCATTGGCTAAAGTGAATAAAAAAAAATTACTTTTTTTGCCCTATTTTAAGTAAATACATGTGACTATGTATATCAAACTGAAGGTTTTATAATTACTTAATTATAAAAAAACTTTTCTGCAACTACACAAAAAAATTTTTTTTGATGTTTAGGTCAACAGCCGAAAGGCTGGTTTGAACCTCTAGAGGTTTTACTAAGTAAAAACGAGGAGTCAGGTGGTTTACCATTGCCACAACTCACTCAGTAAAAAAGTATGCTTATCAGCATGCCGGTCCCTCTGAAAAGCATCTATTTTTTACTCTGCAAATGACACCTTCACTTCATTCACCACACAATCCAACTGTATAATGAAATTCATTGCTTTCAGAGGAGATAACTCTGACTAGTGTCACAGTACACCTCTACCTCTTCTCTTATTAAATCAGTCATATAAGTGGCTAATCTTATTAGTCATATAAGTGGCTGACTATGTGATAAGAAACAGAACTATTTATTTTAGCACTGGACCAAACAGATAAAGTGCAATTAAAAAAACACTCCACCTGCCCATTATGGGCATTTTTTTAATATTAATAACTTAATTTGACGTGAATAAATGCCTGATATTACTTTTTACTTAAAGTAATTTTTGGCATTTTTTAAGTTTACTGAAGACAACCTAGAAATTATAGGATGAACTTCTATGATAGCTCTGTTTTCATGAATGTACACAATAGAAAAATTCCAAAGAATATCAGACTATAATTGGATTGGTCTGTGTGTGTGTGTATATACAAAATATCTCAAGAACATACCATACGATATCTCATCGTACAAACTTGAAAATTGAAAATTAAGTTACATACCACTACCGGACTTGACACAAACATTTTCATCAAAATCTGTCAACCGGAAGTAGTAGTTCTTCGTGTAATTTTTCACTTCTTTGCGATTTTCTCAAAAACTGGTCGTAAGATTTTTTTTTAAATCGCCTTATTTACTTAATTTTTTATGCTCTACAAGATTGGGTAGGCGCCATTTTTGCTGAAATTTTTGGTGAGGCTGTTTTCACATAAAAAAATTATTTTTTTAAGATTGCGGCTTTATTAAATTGTATGAATTTTACCACAAAAAAATTATTATTAAAGTTGTAGAGAATTTAAAATTCTATACAACTTTTATTTCAAACAATTTTTTGTATAACGCTTAGTTTAGCAGTAATTAGCGATTTTCTGTTTTTTTTTCTCACGAAAACGTGTGAAAAATCGATTTTTTTAAGATTTTGGCCTTAGTATGCATTTTACAACAAAAGTGTATACAATCAAATTTATAAGAAATTAAAAGATCTACAACTTTTATTCAAAGAATTTTTCTCTACAGAGTCTAGTTTAGCGTGAAAGAGTGATTTACCATATTTTTAAGCCAAACTGCGGTCGATTTTCATTTTGCGTTTTTCACTGATGATTAAAATAAGGTTAGTTTTTTGTTTATTTTCTAATGTTTTATTACTAATGTTAGGTTTATTGTTAATTATATTCATTGGCAAGAGAAAGTCGTCAGTCTTTCACACCAGATTTTTAAAATTGTCATCTGTCATTTTCCTAAATTCGTCTGTCCGTCTCGCTCAGATATCAGAAACTACAAGAGAGCAACAAATCGTTTTCAGATTTGTAAACTACTTGAGAAATTAGCGGGTTTCACCTGGATGTCAAGAAATGAAAGTCTGAATTTGGAAACAAAGATAATGTCTGTTCGATTTCTGTTATAGATTTCTGAAGTAGATACAGAAATCATTAATGGTTTTTGCCATTGGTCAAAAGTAAACCTTTTCAAAAAAAAAAATCTGGTGTGAAACACTCACACGACTTTCTCTTGCCAATGCAAATAATAAACAAAAATCGTAACATTAGCAATAAAACATTAGAAATAAACAAAAAACTAACCTCAATAAACATAACCTAATTTTAATCATGAGTGAAAGACAACAAAATGAAAATTAACCTCAGTTCGGCTTAAAAATATGGAAAATCACTCTTTCACGCTAAACTAGGCTCTGTAGAGAAAAAATGCTCTAAACCAAAGTTTCAGATCTTTTAATTTCCTATAAATTTTATTGTATACACTTATGTTGTAAAATGCATTCTAAGGCCGAAATCTTAAAAAAATCGATTTTTCATACGTTTTCGTGAGAAAAAAACAGAAAATCGCTAATTACTGCTAAACTAAGCGTTATACAAAAAAATATTTAAATTAAAGTTGTAGAATTTTAAATTTTCTACAACGTTTATAATATAAATTATTGCACTAAATTGCATAATAAAGCCGTAATCTTAAAAAAACTATGTTTTTACGTGAAAACAGCCTCACCAAGAATTTCAGCAAACATGACGCCTACTCTAACTTGTAGAGAATAAAAAATTTAGTAAACCAGGCGATTTTAAAAAAAAATTGTAGTACCAGTTTTTGAGAAAATCGCAAAAACGTGAAAAATTACACGAATAAACTACTACTTCGGGTTGACAGATTTTGATGAAAATGTTCTTGTCGGGTCCGGTAGTGGTATGTAACTTAAGTTTCAAGTTTGTACGATGTTCTGTTTTTGAGATGCTCTGTTCACACACAGACCAATCGTTAAAAACATGTTGTTGTGTGGGTTGAGGGGGTCTGTTTACGTGTATATTCAGGTGAAGAGTGTATTTATTAAAATTGACATGAAAGCAATACTTTCCTTCCTATGTATTCATATAGGCAAGAGAAAGTAAAAACGAGGAATAAGGTGGTTTACTACTGCCTTTCTCATTGAGTAGAAGGATTATGCTTAGAGAGAGAGATGACAGAGAGAAGATAGGGAGGGAGACAGTAATCGCTGAAAAGATATGTTTTGAGTTTAAGGGGCTGAAAACGTGTATGAACGGTGGAAATTCGATTTCCAAAAATCGACATGAAAACAATACTTTCCGTCCTATATATTCATATAGGCAAGAGAAAGTAAAAAATTACCACCAACCAAAAGGTGTGTCTTCTTATGAAAGGGATTTTTATTATTAGCAATTACTAATTTTTATTGTTGTATTTATGTTTTAGCGGAAGCGTTGGGTGCAATCGGTAAAGAAGAATCGATCAACGTACTGAAACAATATTTAAACGACCCGACGGTAGAAGTTGCCGAAACGTGTCAGTTGGCATTAAAACGAATCGAATGGTTGAAATCTTCGGCGTTACGACGACAGAATAAAAGCGAAAATAAAATAGGAACTAAAAGTATCTACTCGTCGGTCGATCCCGCGCCTCCGTTTTACGATGAGGAAAATATCGATAAATTATCGAACATCTTATTGGATGATAATGCCGATCTCTTTGAGCGGTATCGTGCAATGTTTGCATTGCGCGATATAAACACGCCTGAATCTATTAGTTCTCTAGCTAAAGGTGAGACATTTTTTTATTATTTATTAATTTTTTCCAATTGAAACACATAACCGGTGTTTTATTAAGGACGCAACCCTGATTATAAGAAGACAGAAGTAATACATAGGTAAATTTTCTCTCCCCAATCGGTATGTTGGCAACAGTGTACTCGAGGCCAACTGCCTAAGACAGTTAAAATGTTCCAGTCAAGCATTAGTGTGGTGACAGCAGTCGTTTCATTATATTGTGTCACCAATGGTTTTTCCAAGGAAGAACCGGGTGTTTTATTAAGGACGCAACCCTTATTATAAGAAGATAGAAGTAATACATGGGTAAATTTTCTCTCCCCCAATCGGTATGTACTCAAGGCCTACTACCTAACACAGTTAAAATGTTCCAGTCAAGCATTAGTGTGGTATCAGCAGTCGTTTCATTATATTGTGTCACCAATGGTTTTTTCCAAGGGAGAACCGGGTGTTTTATTAAGGACGCAACCCTGGTTATAAGAAGATAGAAGTAATACATGGGTAAATTTTCTCTCCCCCAATCGGTATGTACTCAAGGCCAACTACCTAAGACAGTTAAAATGTTCCAGTCAAGCATTAGTGTGGTGACAGCAGTCGTTCGTTATATTGTGTCACCAATGGTTTTTTCCAAGGAAGAATGCGTGTTTATTGTAGAGACTTACATAGCGAGTAAATCTTACAAATGTGTGCAAGATAAGTTTCAGTTGAAATTTCCCCGTTCTGCCGTTCCGAATAAATTGTCAGTATTGCGTTTGATAAATAAATTTCGTAGGATTGGGAGTGTACTCTATGAGAAACCACCTCGCCAGCCAACAAAGTTAACCGCGGAAGTTCTTGGAAGATTTGAAAAATCGTTTGACTCAATCACCTAAAAAATCGCTTAGAAGATTATCATCGCAAGCTGGGCTAACATTAACTACTGTTTTCAGAGCTATGAAAAAGTTACATTTGCATCCTTATCGCGTTGGCATTGCATTTGTAAGATGTACTCGCTATGTAAGTCTCTACAATAAACACTTCCTTGAAAAAAACCGTTGCTGACACAATATAATGAAACGACTGCTGTCACCACACTAATGCTTGAATGGAACATTTCAACTGTCTTAGGTAGTTGGCCTTGAGTACACTGTTGCCAACATACCGATTAGGGGACAGAAAATTTATCGATTTATTACTTTATCTTGTTATAATCAGGATTGCGTCCTTAATAAAACACCTGTTACTTTGTATTAGTGGTGAGAAAAAATAGTTTGTACTCAGTTCATCGTAAGAAAGACATGTTGAATATAGATACTGAAGTCACGAGATTGCCTTTTGCATATGGATGGGCTGTGAGGAAAAGAAGAGAAAATTTGACAGTGCTGCCAACCTCAACAGTCAGGCACTACTCGTACATTTCGCTACCGTGCAGTTTCTGCATACATTTTGTAAGCTGTGGTTTATTCTGAGAAAATGTTTTCTTCATAAACCTTTTATAAGAAATAAATGGGACCTGCAATATTTCCTATTGCTTAATTGAATCATGACTAGAAATGTTTGATTTACTGTAATTTTAACAGCTACCTTATTCCATTGTAACAAAATTTTCTACGAATGAATTGATTGCCTTGTTTACGATCGCTGTCACCGGCGTGCGTCTTCACTATCAGTCTCACTAGTCTCTACCTAATAGCTTCCTTTTTAAAGCCTTATAAACCTTTTATAAGAAATAAATATGACCTGCAATATTGCCTATTGCTTAATTACATGGACTAGATATTGTGACACTTACCGCTAAGGTCCGTTTTGGGATCTAGGTTATTAAATAATTAATACACTAAACAAATTACTTACTTTACTTTACTTTATGCGGGGTTCCTACAGATTACTCCGCATCTCGATCTCCACCTCCTCCTGTCCATCCAGTCCCGTTCTCCTAAATCTCTTTCTTCCATCGCCCTTCGCACTCCCTCTCTCCATGTTCCTCTAGGCCTACCTCTCCTCCGTCTTGCTGCTGGACAGTACTCCAAAATCTTTTTTGGCCACCTCTCCCCACTCATGCGTTGTACATGCCCATACCACTCCAGTTGCCTTCCTTCAATCCTATCCACAATAGAATGAGGTCTTCCAACTCTGTCCCTTATTACCTCATTCCTAACTTGGTCCATTCTCGAAAGCCGACAAGATGGAAAAAATCCATCTCCAAAGCCTCCAAATAATGAACATTTCGGCTGCTGATTTGCCAACACTCTGCTCCATAAGTTGTAATTGGCTCAACCACTGCATTATACATAACTTTTTTTGTTCTTAAACTTATTTTTGGAGACCACAATATACTGTTCAGCTTTCGAATTGCCGCCCTTCCCTGACCGACCCTAGATCTGATGTCCTCCTCACATCCTCCATCTTCAGAAAAGAGTGTTCCTAAGTACTTGAACTTGTCATATTTCCTCACTACCTCTGCCTCAAGTACTAAATCTCCTCCCCGCTCTCCTATTACCACATAAGCCGACACTAAACAAATTAATATAAATAATTAATACTGTACATAATAATAATGAAATTGAATTGTTTCAGGTTTAAAAGTGGGAGGAGCATTATTCCGCCATGAAATCGCATTCGTCCTCGGACAACTACAAAGCGATCTATCGGTTGAATCATTAATAAACGCCCTCGAAGATAAACAACAAAACGAAATGGTCCGTCACGAATGTGCCGAAGCACTCGGTGCGATCGCGACGCCAGAATGTTTAAAAGTATTAGAGAAATATTTAGAAGACGATAAAAGAGTGGTGAAAGAGAGTTGTGAAATCGCACTGGATATGTGCGAGTATGAAAATAGTCCCGAATTTCAATATGCTGATACTTTATTAAAAGTTATATAATCTGTGTATGATTTTATTTTTTTATATTTTTTAAATAGCACTTTGTAAATATGTTCAATAAATGATTCTGTATATTTTCAATCTATTGGTTTTTAATTAATCTATTAATTGTGAACGGGACCGCGAAAAAAAGTGCTAACCTACAAAATCCAGCATGATTTTTTTTAAATATTCTGTAAAAATAAAATATTTAGCATGTTTTAAACGGGATGCTATGTTTACGATCTTAAGAACCTATATTAACAGGAAAAAAAAGTGTTTAATAAAAAAAATTCCGAAACACGATTTGCTGATTTCAGTAAATTTTTAAAATGATATTGCGTAAAATTATGTTGATGTGGGTTAGCTCTGTCTTCGCCCGACCCCTTCAATTTTATGAGTGCATAACTGTCCCAGAGGTTCGTAAATAAAAATCCAAAAAGTTTTATATTCTTGAAATTCAACGTTCTTTATTTAAAAATCCTCAATAAATATTTAAAATATTTAAAATGATTAAAATCTTAAAATTCTTTAAAATTTGTTAAAATTGTTGAATCTCTTTAGTTAAATCTTCTAAAATTAAAATTCAAATTCAATCTTCTAAAATTAATAAATTATCCAAATCGTTTTTATCTTAAAAATTGTATAGTGTGACTTGTTTCTTAAAAGTTTTAAAATGGAATGAACCAACAATCCATTTTATTATTATAAGGAAATTTTCTTTTTATTTTTTTTTTTTTGTTCTCATTACTCACATCTGTAGGTGAGGTCATCTGGTATTTATGTTGATGTTGATTGTGTAAATTTGTATGTTTATGTTTATGTACGGTCTGTTGTTTGTATGTATAGGTGTCTCATATTACATAACTACTGATATGTAATGACGAGATGAATTTGGGACTCAGTGTGGGCAATGCGCTGCTGCTAGCATTGTACGTACATTTCTAAAAACATCCAACTGTGTAGTATACAGGTGATTCACGAAGATATGCAGAAACTTTGGGAGCTCATTGTACATGTAAAAATAATGAAAAAAGTTTATTATAAACATGGGTCCGGAAATGCTTCATTACCGAGTTACGGCTAGCGAAAGATTTTGCCCAGATTTCAGCTCACCAGGTGAAATGAGGTCTTCCTAGAATTCTGGTAAGGTACATTAAGGGGCGAATTCAATCATTTCTTATGGTTTTTGATCTGGAATTGTTTTCCGCTGCTTTCGAACGGTCGACATGATAAAAACTTATAATACACGAATAGATAACTACAGAATAATGAATAAAATGTGAAGAATTAAAATTAAAAGATGCAAAATGAAAATCAACCTCAGTTCGGCTTAAAATATGGAAAATCATTCTTTCATGCTAAACTAGGCTCTGTAGAGAAAAATGCTTTAAATAAAAGTTGTAGATGTTTTTATTTGCTATAAAATTAATTGTATACACTTTTGACGTAAAATGCATTCCAAGGCCAAAATCTTTCAAAAAATCGATTTTTTACACGTTTTTGTGAGAAAAAAACAGAAAATCACTAATTACTGCTAAACTAAGCAGTATACAAAATATGTTCGAAATAAAAGTTGTAGAATTATAAATTTTCTACAACATTTGTTATATATGTTTTTGTGCTAAAATGTATATTAAAGCCATAATCTTAAAAAAAAAAAACAATTTTTTACGTGAAAAAACCTCACCAAGAATTTCAGCAAACATGGCGCCTACACTATCTTGTAGAGCATAAAAAATTTAGTAAACGAGGCAATTTTAAAAAAAATTGTAAGACTAGTTTTTGAGAAAATCGCAAAAAATGTGAAAATTATACGAATAAACTACTACCTTAGGTTGACCGATTTTGATGAAAATTTTTGTGTGGGGTCCTCTAGTGGTATGTAACTTAAGTTTCAAGTTCTTACGATGTTCCGTTTTTGAGATATTCTGTTCACACACACACACAGACCAATCGCTAAAAACATGTTTGTGTGGGTGTGAGGGTGTCTGTTTAGGTGTATATTCGGGTGAAGAGTGTATTTGTTGTGATCGACATGAAAACAATACTTTCCTTCCTATATATTCATATAGGCAAGAGAAAGTAAAAAATCTGGTGTGAAACACTCACACAACTTTCTCTTGCCAATGCAAATGATTAACAATATAGCCTAACATTAGTAATAAACAAAAAACTAACCTCTAAAAACATAACCTTATTTTAATCATGAGTGAAAGACGGAAAATGAAAATCGACGTGTTTAGCTTCAAAATACGGAAAATCACTCTTTTCACGCTAAACTAGGCTCTGTAGAGAAAAACGCTTTCAATAAAAGTTGTAGATCTTTTAATTTCGTATAAATTTGATTAAATACACTTTTGTCGTAAAATGCATACCAAGGCCGAAATCTTAAAATAATCAATTTTTCACACGTTTTCGTGAGAAAAAAACAGAAAATCGCTAATTACCGCTAAACTACGCGTTTTACAAAAAAATGTTTGAAATAAAAGTTGTAGAATTTTATATTCTCTACAACTTTTATTATATACATTTTTGCGCTAAAATGCATATTAAAGCCGCAATCTTAAAAAGAAAATGTTTTTACGTAAAAACAGCCTTACCCAGAATTTCAGCAAACATGGCGCCTACCCTACCTTGTAGAGAATAAAAAGTTTAGTAAATGAGGCGATTTTTAAAAAAATCGTAGGACCAGTTTTTGAGAAAATCGCAAAAAAGTGAAAAATTACACGAATAAACTACTACTTCCGGTTGACCGATTTTGATGAAAATGTTCGTGTCGGGTCCGGTAGTGGTATGTAACTTAAGTTTCAAGTTTCAAGTTCGTGCGATGTTCCGTTCTTGAGATATTTTGTATACACACACACAGACCAATCGCTAAAAACATGTTTTTTTGGGTTCAGGGGGTCTGAAAACGTATAGATCCGGTGAAAACTTGATTTCGAAAAATTGACATGAAAACAATACTTTCCTTCCTATATATTCATATAGGCAAGAGAAAGTAAAAATATTACCGAATTGCGGATAATACTTGACTTACCCTCGTACACGTGGTATAAAGTATTTTACACGTGTACCTCTTCTGACGTTAAATGCTTCAGTCATATGACCATGTGATAGGAGATAGAACTAATTCTTTGGAGCCCTGCAACTAGCAGATTGAGTGTAAATAATTTACACACCACCTGCCTGTTACGAGTAGGTTTAGGTATGAGGTATTCTGGCGGGAAGTGATGTGCTAGAGCGAGTGGAAGCATACGCGTACCTTGGAGCTCGAGTGCGTTGCAGTGGTGATCACTGTGCTGAAATAAAAATTAGATTTGAGAAAGCACGCGCTACTTTTATCAGAATGAAGAAGGTACTAACATCACGAGATATAAATCTTGAATTACGAATGCGTCTCCTTAAATGTTTCGTGTTCCCTGTCCTGTTGTACGGTGTGGAAGCTTGTACTCTCAATAGATTCAGTGATAAGAAACTACAGGCTTTTGAGCTGTGGACCTACCGTAGAATGTTGAGGATCTCATATACTGAGCATGTCACGAATGAAGAGGTCCTCAGTAGAATGAGCAAGCAGCTGGAACTCATGGAGGAAGTTAAGGTACCTTGGTCATGTTATGAGGGGACCAAAGTATCAAATATTGCATCTCATCATTCAAGGCAAAATATTAGGAAAAAGATCGGTGGGCAGGAGAAGGATATCCTGGCTGTGTAATTTGAGAAGGTGGTTCAGGTTTTCCTCAAACGAACTCTTTAAAGCAGCGGTCAACAAAATTCGTATCGCCATTATGATAGCCGACCTCTGTCATGGAGATGGCACGTGAAGAAGAAGAAGAATAGGTACGAGACAAACTAATGTCCCATAGCCGAGCGAGTGAGAGGGAGATATGTGGCATAAGTACGCATGCGCTCAAAGGTCTTTACTGTTATAATCCAAATCTGAATACATACTACAGTCGTTATATTGCTTGTTAGTTTACTGCATGCATAAACGCTTGCCCACAACTATGAGTAAAATTATACGACAATGTTATTGGAACGGCGCGTATGGGTTGTGTGAGTGAGAGCGTTATGGATTCTCTCACTCCCACGGCTAGGGGACTGCAGTTCATCTGGTTACTGTACTTACAGTATTAATAAAAAATGATAAAAATATCAACACATTACTTACATCATTAAAATTATTTATTTACATAACTTGCTTGACATTAAACTTTATATCATTCAATCACAGAATTCATCACTAGACACCAAATTTTTTTTAATATTTACACAGTACAAACACCAAATATATTTTAAAAAATACGTATTCTATTTGATAATTGCACTAAGAGGCAAATACAGATTCCACAAATACAGCTTATTGTCAATATTGTCCCTAATATCATACCCAGTAACAAGTATCCTAACATTGTACGTATAACAATACACTGTATTGATTTTTTAATTATAATAACAAATTTGTAGTATAATACAAAATCTATTTAGCTTGATAAATAAAAAAATACGTTTTCAATGTATCCATAATCATGTAGTGATTAGTACTGTATTACTTAATTGTTATTAAGTATAAGTGTTTAAATTTCTCAAGTATCTTAAAAAGACAGGTGTGGTCATAAGTAGTACTCACATACCAGGTGGTCAAAAAGTATCAAAATATTATTTTTACTTTCTCTTGCCTATATGAATATATAGGAAGAAAGTATTGTTTTCATGTCAATTTTTCGAAATTGAGTTTTCACCGGTTCTATACGTTTTCAGACCCCCTGAACCCAAAAAACATGTTTTTAGCAATTGGTCTGTGTGTGTGTGTGTGTGCGCGCGCGCGTGTGTGTGTGTGTGTATACAAAATATCTCAAGAACGAAACATCGTACGAACTTGAAACTTAAGTTACATACCACTACCGGACCCGACACGAACATTTATAATAATAATTGTCCAATTAAAAAGAAAGATGTAAAAAATATTGTCAGTGAAACAGATGAGTGGGTCACAGGGGAAATTTTGCAAATGAGGTCTGAAGTTAGAGATGCATACTCAGATTTTCTTTCACATAGGACTACCTTTAATGAACAAAGGTACAAAACTATTAAAAAACATTATGGCAGAGAAGTCCAGAGAGCTAAATGTAAAAAAACTGCTGAAGTTCTTCATAATTCACCAAATCTAAACTCGGCAATATGGGAAATAATTAATAAGAATCGAGGTGTAGTTAGCAACAAAAGTTTTACTGACATACCTAATATTGTTTACAAAAACAATGAACTTATAGAGAATGGTATAGAAATTTGTAATTATTTTAACAAATATTACCAGGAAGTAGCTTTAAAACTTAAACAACAGATTAGGGAAACAGTGGGATGTTATGATCCAAAAGGTAACAAGGTAGTTAATCAATTCTTATTTAGCCTAGTTTCAAGGGAGGAATTAGAATCAGTTATTGATAGTTTGAAAAGTAAGAAAACATGTGGGTTAGATGGGATTCCTAGTATAATTGTTAAAGAATGTAAACATCTTTTAATTACTCCTCTCCTTCATTTGATTAACTTCTCACTTGAAGCAGATGTATTTCCAAACAAACTGAAGGAGGCAAAAATATTGCCTATATTTAAGAATGGAGATAGCCAGTTAGTTTAAAATTATAGACCCATAAGTATTTTAAACACAATCAGTAAAATTTTTGAAAAGGTAGTATTTATTAGGTTAATCAGTTTCTTGACTGAAAACTTAATCATCTCAGAGGATCAGCATGGTTTCCAAAAAGGTAGATCAACTAAAACTGCAATTGTTTCACTTGTGGAGCAAGTAGTTGATATATTGGACGCCGGGGAGAAAGCATTGGCAGTGTTTCTGGATCTGAGTAAAGCTTTCGATTGTGTTGATCATGAAATTTTATTGAAAACACTAGAGTCATTAGGCGTTAGGGATGTAGAGTTGAAATGGTTTCAATCTTACCTTATTAATAGATTACAGTGTGTGGAGTTAACTAGGGTTGTTAGAGGGAAACTTACAAAAGTTGTATCTGGAAAGCTTGAAGTCAAAGCAGGCGTTCCACAGGGGTCAGTTTTAGGTCCAATTCTGTTTCTATTGTACATTAATAGGTTACCAGAAGTCATACCTAATGGCAGAGCTTTGTTGTTTGCTGATGATACTTCAGTAATCAGTAACAGTTCACTGGTAGATGCTCTTGAAGTAAATACACATGTTAACATAGAGTCCGTAGTGCAGTTCTTGAATCAAATGTTATTAACAGTTAATGGGAAAAAGTGTCAGTACTTGCAGTTCAAAAATAAACATAACGTTAAAGAAAGTAGAGAAGTGGATGTATTTATTCATAATAATAGTTTAGAGCATGTAGAAACAGTGAAGTTCCTGGGCGTATCTCTAGATAGATCTTTGTCTTGGGACTTCTATATCAATCAAGTTTGTAGTAAAATATCATCTGGGGTATTTGCACTAAAACAAATCGCCAGATTAAATGATAAAAAATTACTAATGGCAGCTTATCATGGCCTCATTCTGTCTCATATCCGGTATGGTATTTTAGTATGGGGTAATTCTAGCATGGGTAATATGAATAGGGTTTTTAAAATTCAAAAGAAAGCTATTAGGTGTATGGTGGGAGCTAACCAGCTAACCTCATGCAGGCCACTATTTAAGGAGCTTAAATTGCTTACAGTTCCCTGTCTCTACATTTTTCACGTGATTATGTATGTTAGGCAAAATAATTTTATGCAGAATTTCAATGTTCACAATCATAACACGAGAAACAGGAATGATTATTATGTGGCTAATCACTCCACAAAATTGTTTGAACAAAAACCTACTTATGCAGGGAGAAAATTCATAAATAAATTACCCCAATCTTTAAAGTGTTGTGAGGATTTGAATTCCTATAAAAAAAATTTAAAAAATTACTTGATCGGTGAAACTTTTTATAGCGTACAAGAATTTCTTTCTTGATAGTAGTGATACATAGTGTGTTTCTTATATGTATTTCAGGTGTTACATCTGACGACATGTCCTATACTCCTCCTGGAGTCTCCAGGGCGCAAAAAAAAAAAAAAAAAAAATTTCATCAAAATCGGTCAACCGGAAGTAGTGGTTTATTCATGTAATTTTTCACTTTTTTGTGATTTTCTCAAAAACTGGTCCTACGATTTTTTTAAAAATCGCCTGGTTTACTAAATTTTTTATTCTCTACAAGATAGGGTAGGCACCATGTTTGCTGAAATTCTTGGTGAGGGTGTTTTTACGTAAAAAAAGTGTTTTTTTATGATTACGGCTTTAATATGCATTATAGCGCAAAAATGTATATAATAAAAAATGTAGAGAATTTAAAATTCTACAACTTTTATTTCAAACATTTTTTTGTATAACGCTTAGTTTAGCGGTAATTAGCGATTTTCTGTTTTTTCTCACGAAAACGCGTAAAAAATCGATTTTTTTAACATTTCGGCCTTATTATGCACTTTACGACAAAAGTGTATATAATAAAATTTATAGAAAATTAAGAGATCTACAACTTTTATTTAGAGAATTTTTCTCTACAGAGCCTAGTTTAGCGTGAAAGTGTGATTTTCCATTTTATTAAGCCAAATTGAGTTCGATTTTCATTTTGCGTCATTCACTCATGATTAAAATAAGGTTATGTTTTTGAGGTTAGTTTTTGTTTATTTCTAATATTTTTTTAATAATGTTAGGTTTATTATTAATTATTTCCATTGGCAAGAGAAAGTTGTGTGAGTGTTTCACACCAGATTTTTTTTATTTTCTCTTGCCTATATGAATATATGTTGATTAGGTCATCAGCCGAAAGGCTGGTTTGAACGTGTAGAGGTTTTACTAAGTAAATTGAGGAGTGAGGTGGTTTACCATTGCCACAACTCACTGAGTGGAAAAGTACGCTTATCACCATGCCGGGCCCTCTGAAACGCACATATTTTCCACTCTGCAAATGACACCTTTACTTCATTCACCACAGGGTCCAACTGTATTATGAAATCCATTACTTTCAGAGGAGATAACTCTGATTAGTGTCACAGTACACCTCTACCTCTTCTGTTATTAAATGATTCAGTCATTTAAGGGGAGCAGACCATTTTCATTATCCCTATACCTGAGAGAGAGAGAGAGAGAGAGAGAGTTTTTTTTTATTTGGTTTAACGTCCGACTGTTCTGCAATTACTGCTAATGCAGACGGTGAAAGATGAAATGATTGTGTGTAACGTATGAAAAGATGCCGTGCCTGAATGGGATTCAAACCCAAGACCGCATGATGAGAGGCGAGCACGTTACCAACTGCGCCA
The DNA here is from genome assembly GCA_035578175.1 of Catonia carolina. Lineage (NCBI taxonomy): Eukaryota > Metazoa > Arthropoda > Insecta > Hemiptera > Achilidae > Catonia > Catonia carolina. Next base: position 103,300,879 of record JAQMRL010000008.1, read on the forward strand.
ATGCGGCCGGCGAGAGAGAAAGAGAGGGAGAGAGAGAGAGAGAGATTCTTTAGATAGATTTTTTTTGTAGAAACCGTTAAATCTACAAAGCTGAGCTTTGGCACACCTTTCTACAGTACGTTTTACAAATTTGTACCAGAGCTTTTGCATTTATCTTCATCCAATCTAAAACTGATTTTTATTCTCAAAAAATGTTCAAATGTGCCCAAATTTTTTTATGAAAAACGCACCCAAAAAATAAAAACTCCAAAATTTTTGAAATACCTCTGGAGTAAATACACACCTTAGTATTAAAATGTAGTGTGTGAAATTTCACACTCCTAGGTGGGATGGTTCCTAAAATAAGTGTACCTAAATTTAAAAAATCTGGTGTGAACACACACACGACTTTCTCTTGCCAATGCAAATAATTAACAATAAACCTAACATTAGTAATAAAACATTAGAAATAAACAAAAAACTAACCTCAAAAATATAACCTTATTTTAATCATGAATGAAAGACGCAAAATGAAAATAGACCTCAGTTTGGCTTAAAAATAAAGAAAATCACTCTTTTACGCTAAACTAGGCTCTGTAGAGAAAAATGCTCGAAATAAAAGTTGTAGAACTTTTAATTTTATATAAATTTGATTATATACACTTTTGTCGTAAAATGCATACTATAGCCGAAATCTTAAAAAAAATCGATTTTTCACACGTTTTCGTGAGAAAAAAACAGAAAATTGCTAATTACCGCTAAACTAAGCGTTTTACAAAAAAATGTTTGAAATAAAAGTTGTAGAATTTTACATTCTCTACAACTTTTATTATATAACGTTTTGCGCTAAAATGCATATTAAAGCCGCAATCTTAAAAAGAAAATGTTTTTACGTAAAAACAGCCTTACCCAGAATTTCAGCAAACATGGCGCCTACCCTATCTTGTAGAGAATAAAAAATTAAGTAAACCAGGCGATGTTAAAAAAAATCGTAGGACCAGTTTTTGAGAAAATCGCAAAAAAGTGAAAAATTATACGAATAAACTACTACTTCCGGTTGACCGATTTTGATGAAAATGTTCGTGTCTGGTCCGGTAGTGGTATGTAACTTAAGTTTCAAGTTCGTACGATGTTCCGTTCTTGAGATATTCTGTTCACACACACACACACACACACACACACACGCGCGCGCACACACACGCGCGCACACACACACACACACACACACGCAGACCAATCGCTAAAAACATGTTTTTTAGGTTCAGGGGGTCTGAAAACGTATAGATCCGGTGAAAACTCGATTTCGAAAAATCGACATGTAAACAATACTTTCCTTCCTATATATTCATATAGGCAAGAGAAAGTAAAAATACAATATGCGGATATAGTAGAAGCGTAATACCGTAACAGAAACACCTATTGCCAATTGGAATTAACTTCCAAACAAAAACACACCAATATTTGCTCTACGGCTGATTCCTATGCGGTCTAGAAATTATTGTTTTTATGTAAACACGATCTCTGTAATGTTAGAGCAGTGACATGATTATATTAATCTCAATTTGCAAGAATGAAAAACGTGAAAAAATATCGAAATAAACACTACGTACCCCATCAACGTAAAAACATAATTTTTCTCAACAGAAAAAGCAATAAATGTCGTGTTAAATATATCAATTTAAGTAGGGGAAAACGATCGATCAATATATGGTAAAATTGAAAAATCAATATTTTTTATTAAAATCAGTCTGCTCCCCTTAATTGGGTGACCATGTGATAAGAAACAGAACTATTTATTTTAGCCCTGCAACTAACAGATTGAGTGTAATTGATTGATGTAGGTACAACTTTTATTTAGAGCATTTTTCTCTTCAGAGCCTAGTTTAGCGTGAAAGAGTGATTTTCCATATTTTTAAGCCAAACTGGAATGATTTTCATTTTGCGTCTTTCACATACGATTAAAATTAGGTTATGTTTATTGAGGTTAGTTCGTTGTTTATTTATAATGTTAGGTTATATTAGTTATTATTTGCATTGGCAAGAGAAAGTTGTGTGAGTGTTTCACATCAGATTTTTTATTTTTATTTAATGTTCTCATAGATAATTTATATTATTTAACTATGATAGCAAGAACGTACTGGTAACGCAATATAAGTTAACGATCGTCAGCGAGAATAAGACTGGACTATGCGGAGGGGGAAAGTGCTACTATGTGTGCTTTTCTAAATATAGGGTGATTCAAAAAGAGCGCCGGTTTTGATATATCAAATTAAGAGATTTATTTTATTGAAAAACTGAAAATAAATACATCAACAAGTTCATCTTACCTTCCGATTTCATGTATGAAAAATGATGTCATGCATGTGTCCTCCTCTACTGCGCTGGCACGCATCAACTCTGTCCATGAAATTGGATATTACTGCACGACAAGTTTCGACTTCCATTTGCCCGATAACCCGTCGAATTTCCTCCTTCAAGTCATTGATGTTTCGGGGTTTATTGGCATACACCAATGACTTCAGATGACCCCAAAGATGAAAGTCACAAGGCGTCAAGTCACACGACCTTGGTGGCCATTGATGGTCGGAATTGCGAGAAATGATGCGATCCTGGAACCGTTCACGGAGCAACAACATTGTTTCTCGTGCAGCAACTGAATTTTGTACGGGTGATATTGGAAATCGTACCGAAGAATTCTCCGTACAGAAGAACATCGTAAACCCAATTGTTGAGAACGGCGACGTATTGATTTTGCTGGGCTAACAGCCACACTGTCACGAACTAACGCAACGTTCTCCTCAGTTCGGCCAGAACGACGACGTCCAGAACTTTTAAGGTCGACTGTTGAACCCGTCTCAAAAAACTTTTTCATGAGCCTGCGAACTGTTGATTCATTCGGTGCTTCATTACGTCCTAGAGTACCGCGAAGTCGCCTGACAGTAGCCGCATAACTCTCTCCACTCTGGTAAAATGTTTTGACGATTAACACTCGTTGTGCAATAGTAAACTTCTCCATGGTTAGACACAGACTGCGAGAGTACTACAATGCGAACAAGAGAAACTACAACTGAATCGTCAATCGGAATGTTCTCCGAAATAGAAATGAGGTCTAACAATGTTGCCAACCGATAAACAAAAATTTACCAGCCGTTTAAAAACCGGCGCTCTTTTTGAATCACCCGTTACATCATAGTGACAGCTCTAACCATGACATTATGTTGTAGTTTTACTCTAACATTGATTTATTACGTCTACAACTATGTCGTTTTATAAACATCCCATTCTATTATTTATTGATTCTTAATAATTATCCTAAATAATAAACATTCATTCTAAATAAGCCATAATACTAGGCCTAACCTATATTTAGTATCCTTTTTCGTCATCAGCAGTAAACTGAATTACTCCACTCTGACATTTGTAGTGATAGACTAGTTAGTCCGTGAGTTTCGTCGATGCGAGCTTATTATCGTGAGTAATACTAGTTTTACGGTTATTGTATTTTTAGGAGGTTTTCATATAAATATAGTAATTATTTTTAGTAAAGTTATGTTAAAATGCACTTGAATTTTAAACAATTCACTTTGTTTAAATAATTACATTACTGGTTAGTTATTTAATGTGTGGGGGGGATAAAGTGAATTGTACAGTATTAGTTAAGAAGTGTTAGTGGGGTGGTTGATAGATGTGGGTGTGTTATGTAAGTAGGATAGATGGACTTATACTCTCCTCCCACAGCATTATAGAAGCAATCGTCAACTTATAGCACGTTATAAATATAATCAACTACGGTGGCATGCGGGCCGCACATGCGCAGTAAGTAGCTCCCCCACCACAGCGTCGTAGCCTGATACAGGCTGCCTCTAAAGTAGTACTCACTACTCATTGTGTTCTGTTCATGCGGTTATCGTTTTGACATTTCTGTTGCTGTCGAAAGCCGCACGCCATCAAAATTAGTTACAAAATACGGAGAAAAATGTCTGCGATTCATTTTGTGGTAATAGGCAATAATGTTTTTTCTAAATGATGTACCTACCATAAGTTTGGACAGGCCCGAAAGAGAGGTACGTCATACCCTCCTCATTCTGTTATATTTACTATACAGTTCTTTTTGTAAAAATTTCATACAACTGATATTGTGCGTGTGTAGTCGATTTCTAAAAATTGACGAATGTTTGGTATAAAGTACACAACTATTGAAAATGATTCAGCTTCTTGAAATACTAACAGGAAGGAGACACCAGACACGATGATCTATCTCTGACATTCCTTCAAAAAGTGATTTTTTTTCAAGCTCGTTTATTATTTCTCTTTTTGCCCTACGTATATAAAATTACAGATAAAATTTTATATTTTATAACAAAATAATAAAGCGCGTATTATATGTCGTCCTGGAAAAGAAGTTATAGACTATTAGCCTACGTGATACGCAAAAAATGCGATGAGATTTAAAAATCTAACATTTTATGAGCGTATCTTATCTAAATATCAGAGTATAATAATAACATTTATAGTGTAATATAATAAGATTCATTAGGAAGCGAAAGTAATTTTTTTAGAATTTTTTTGATGAAAAATGAGCTTGTTAGAGTGTAGTGAATGAAACTGGCCGGCAGAGTGCCTTACCGTACCGCGTATTGTCACTATTGTGCTTGAACACCGTGCACTGATTGAAATGAGTTGAGGGGAACGGCCGACGCAACACATTCTCTCTCTGTCCCGCTACCCTCCCTACATGCCGCCGTAATTGGCGAACAGTATACCAGTACTGTATTTCACGTAGGCCAGCGGTTGCCAACCCGGGGTACGCGACGAACCGGTTAGGGGTACGCCGAAAATAAAGACAATGGCGGACGTTGTTTTTCTGAGTAACTTGGTGGGGTTATTGTACTGACAAGCTTAATGCAAGCCCAGATCTAAGGCTTTATTTGTCTACATTTGAATCTGATTTCAAACAATTAAGTGTAACAAAACAGCCTCAAGGGTCACACTAAAAAAGAGTTCTGAAGACGTTTCCTCGACTAATTTTCAATAAATCACAATTTCAATACGTACATCACAATTTTCATATTAGATTTTTTATTTACAAATTTTAAAAGCATTTTGTATTCGATGTGAGTTTTTTTTCAAAGTTTAAAACTAATCTGTCTTGTCTTAGATTAGAAATACTATAATTATTATAACTCTGTCATTAGTATTTTGATGTAAAATTAAGACCATACAAGAAATGTTCAGTTTTCAATAAAATATCTATTTTAGATGCTTGCGTTAATTTTCATTTCCCTTGGTTTAAATTTATATCTTAATTTGAACACATAATAAAACGTACAAGTGGAAGTTATATTTTGCAGTATTTAAAAACTAACCAACGTATACTCATAGAAAAATACCATTATGATTATAAAAAAATATATTTACATTATGCAAAATATTTTCGGAGACGAAGGTTCCTGGTTCAATTCCTAGCTAAGGTAGTTACTTTTATACGGATTTGAATACTAGACAGTGGTTACCGGTGTACTTTGATGGTTGGGGTTCAATTAACCATACTCTCTCCGGAATGGTCGGCCTGGGTCTGTACAAGACTACAGAGTCTCATTTACACGTCATACATTATCATCCTCATCTCATTGGGTCATGGGGTTGCTTATTGTTCTGAATTGAACAGATTGCAACGTACACAAATTAGGAATAAAATATGCAAAATATTTGGAAATAAATAAAAAACATATGAAAATATGCGAATTGATTAGAGATTAGCTAGTAATTAAATGCCGGCCGCGATGGCGATGTTGGTAACGTGCTCGCCTCTCATCACGCGGTCTTGGGTTCGAATCCCACTCGGGCATGGCATTTTTTCATATAGTTCGTTTGTTTTAGGAAGAAGCTTGTAAGGGGAGGGCAAGTAGGTAGAGTAGGGATAGTTTCAAAGGGGAAAGTGTTGTCTCCTTCTCACTTAATGATCATTCCCTCTCTTTCTAACCGTACACTATGTTACAACTACGAGGTGCTTCCCCCACCACTAAACAGAACAGCTCAGCGGCACACAGCGTTGGAGGGAAAGCTTCTAGCTAGAACAAATGACCTGTACGTTACAAAAAATTCATTTCATCCTTCAGCGTCTGCATTAGCAGCAATTTGCAGAACAGTCGGACGTTAAACCAAAAAAAAAAAAAAAAAAATTGTGAATTAATAGCCCCTACTTAGTGAAGTATTGTAGTTACAGTGATGTTACATTTTTGGGGGTACAATTTTAGTTAAAGATTCACCAACGGGGTACGGGAGAAAGAAAAGGTTGGGAACCGCTGATGTAGGCAAAGAGAAAGTAAACAATGATTAAAGTGTCATATACTTTTTTGGGAACCCTGTACTATTTAAACTAAACAAGTGATTACTGTATATTGGTTTTAACATTGTAAAAAGATACTTGAAATAAATTTCAGACACACTCACCACACCAGTTGCCTAATGTTATCAAACAATGACAATTACCGTATCTAATAACTGTTTTACATCATTCGTGGCTACATTCAACGGAAGTACTGTAGGCCTATAAGTTACGTATACATTTCATTCATATCACACTCCTTTTTACTTCTCTTGCCCTCTATGAATATATTTTGGGAAGGAAAGTATTGTTTTCACCGAAAATACATGTTTTTAGGCCCCACAATACAAAAAAGTACGTTTGGTTTCTATGTTTTTTTTTTAACTTCGTCTTGCCTATATGAGTATATAGGAAGGAAAGTATCGTTTTCATGTCGATTTTTCGAAATCGAGTTTTCATCGGATTTACACGTAAACAGACCCCCTGAACCCAAAAAACATGTTTCTAGCGATTGGTCTGTGTGTGTGTGTGTGTGTGTGTGAACAGAATATCTCAAGAACTTGAAACTTAAATTACATACCACTACCGGACCCGACACGAACATTTTCATCAAAATCGGTCAACCGGAAGTAGTGATTATTCATGTCATTTTTCACTTTTTTGCGATTTTCTCAAAAACTAGTCCTACGATTTTTTTAAAAAATCGCCTAGTTTACTAAATTTTTATGCTCTGCAAGATAGGGTAGGTGCCATGTTTGCTAAAATTCTGGGTTAGGCTGTTTTTACGTAAAAAAATTGCGGCTTTCATATACATTTTAGCGCAAAAATTTATATTATAAAAAATGTAGAGAAAATTAGCGAGTTTCTGTTTTTTCTCTCACGAAAGCGTGTGAAAAATCGATTTTTTTTAAGATTTCGGTCTTAGTATGCATTTTACGACAAAAGTATATATAATCAAATTTATAGAAAATTAAAATATCTACAACTTTTGTTTAGAGCATTTTCTCTACAGAGACGAGTGATTTTCCGTATTTTTAAGCCAAATTGAGGTAGATTTTCATTTTGCGTCTTTCACTCATGATTAAAATTAGGTTATGTTTGTTGAGGTTAGTTTTTTTGTTTATTTCTAATGTTTTATTACTAATGTTTGGTAGGCCTATATTGTTAATTATTTGCATTGGCAAGAGAAAGTTGTGTGAGTGTTTCACACCAGATTTTTACTTCTCTTGCCCTCTATGAATATATTTTGGGAAGGAAAGTATTGTTTTCACCGAAAATACACGTTTTCAGGCCACGCAATTGAAAAATGTTCTTTAGCGTTTGGTTTCTGTGTGTGTGCGAGTGTGAACAATATATCTCAAGAACGGATCGAAAGCCTGTACGCCGATGATATAATGTACTGCCGGTCCCCAAGCTTTGTGCAGCTGAGAGGTATGCATTACGTCAATACTACAGTGAGAGATTGCGTTTGTAGTAGTAAGATTTTACTTGTATTATGTTTGTAGTAGTAAGGGTACTATCATGGCGTTCTCTAGTACAGGCGGGATAGCAGTGGTGGGGAGAAGTCTGACTGGTGACGTCATAAGTCCAGTTTCTAATTCATTACATTACATTACATTGTAATAGGCTATACGTTCATAATAAAAATATTATTACGAATCCTCACTTACTATCTGTGTTTGTTTTGAATACGGATTATAATTAAGATTAATATAAATTTATTTATACACATTTGTTTAATTAAATGTAAATACGTAATTACAGTTTATAGAATAAAATGTTTCTTCTCTTACCTCGCCGCCTGTTCTTTTCTGTTAAAACTAAATCAAACTGCTCGGATATTAATGTTAGCTGGCCAAATGTTTCTTCATCAGGTTCAAAAATGTTGTCTTTAATTCATCAAATAAGGGTTCTAATACGCGATGACATGGAATACAATTTAGGGTATTTTTGTAATTAGAGAACGCCATGGTACTATCCAAACTACACATATTCTGTGTCGCCGTCTACAGCTAATGGTCAAAACAACATCCACATGTCACCGCACTACGCAGCTTACTGCCCAGCAAAGAGCAATGAGATGATTAGTACAGCGTTATGACGTACAGAAGTCTGGTACTTCGTCTTTCCCCTTCATCCCGCAGCTGCACAAAGCAGTATAATTTTTACTTTCTCTTGCCTATATATTCATATAGGCAAGAGAAAGTAAAATATACAATGCTTTTGGAATGGCTTGTGCGAGTGAGAGCGTTATGCTTTATCTCAATTCCACGGCTAGGGAACTTCAATTCATCTGAATACTGTATAGTATTCAGATGAAGTGAAGTCCCCTAGCCGTGGGAGTGAGAGAATGCATAACGCTCTCACTCGCACAAGCCATACGCGCCGTTACAATAACATTGCATAATTTTACTCATTGTTGTGAGCATGGGTTTTTGCACGCAGTAAACTAACAAGCAAGATAATGACTGTAGTGTGTTTTCAGATTTGGATTATAATTGTAAAGACCTTTGGGCGCATGCGTAGTTATGCCACATATCTCCCTCTTACTCGCTCGGCTATGGGACATTAGTTCGTCTGATACCTATACATGCTCTAAACTATTATTATGAATAAATACATCCACTTCTCTACTTTCTTTAACGTGATGTTTATTGTTAAACTGCAAGTACTGACACTTTTTCCCATTAACTGTTAATAACATTTGATTAAGAACTGTACTACGGACTCTATGTTAACATGTGTATTTATTTCAAGGGCGTCTACCAGTAAAGAGCATCTTTTTTTTTTACGCCCTGGAGACTCCAGGAGGAGTATAGGACATGTCTTCAGATATAACACCTGAAATACATATAAGAAACACACTATGTATCACTACTATCAAGAAAGAAATTCTTGTACGCTATAAAAAGTTTCACCGATCAAGTAATTTTTTCAATTTTTTTTAAAGGAATTCAAATCCTCACAACATTTTAAAGATTGGGGTAATTTATTTATGAATTTTCTCCCTGCATAAGTAGGTTTTTGTTCAAACAATTTTGTGGAGTGATTAGCCACAAAATAATCATTCCTGTTTCTCGTGTTATGATTGTGAACATTGAAATTCTGCATAAAATTATTTTGCCTAACATACATAATCACGTGAAAAATGTAGAGACAGGGAACTGTAAGCAATTTAAGCTCCTTAAATAGTGGCCTGCATGAGGTTAGCTGGTTAGCTCCCACCATACACCTAATAGCTTTCTTTTGAATTTTAAAAACCCTATTCATATTACCCATGCTAGAATTACCCCATACTAAAATACCATAACGGATATGAGACAGAATGAGGCCATGATAAGCTGCCATTAGTAATTTTTTATCATTTAATCTGGCGATTTGTTTTAGTGCAAATACCCCAGATGATATTTTACTACAAAATTGATTGGTATAGAAGTCCCAAAACAAAGATCTATCTAGAGATACGCCCAGGAACTTCACTGTTTCTACATGCTCTAAACTATTATTATGAATAAATACATCCACTTCTCTACTTTCTTTAACGTGATGTTTATTTTTAAACTGCAAGTACTGTCACAGTAATTCCCATTAACTGTTAATAACATTTGATTAAGAACTGTACTACGGACTCTATGTTAACATGTGTATTTACTTCAAGGGCATCTACCAGTAAAGAGCATCTCACTTCCACGGCTAGGGAACTTCAATTCATTTGCATACTGTACTTATCCATCATAATAATTTACTTCCTCAATGCGTTACGTAATATAAAACAAAGAAATAAAATTCAGGTACACTGTACTATTATCTTTACCACTATACCAAACCATTATCAAACTGTGGTTAATAACACATATAAAATACCTAACCTAATCTCAATTCGGATCTAGCAAGTGAAAAGGAAAACTAAATATATTGGAGTAATATCATTTATTGTGTAGAACAAGTTATAGACGATCTATAAAAACAAAAATACAAGAAAAATGGTTTTCGCATACCTAATGGTGGCTCTAGGAGCAGGTTTAACAATTGCATTGATTTGTGCTTTTACATGTTATCTGCAATTTAAATAAAACACTTGTTATTTAAAGATCATGTGATAAAACAAAACAACTATGGAGATTAATTCATCATCAATTTGGAACCACAAAATATTGTTTATTTCATTTTTAAAATCATATAGAGTTCAGGTATTGATATGTGAAAAAATTAATAAGTAAATATGAATTTTAATAAACTTTTTTGTGCAAGTATTTTCTTCTATATTTTAATTGCCTTAAAATTTTTGTATTCAAGTAAGCAAGATGTTGTTTATTTTTTTAATTTCTTATATCTGTTTTAAAAATATAATATTTACATAAGAATAAAAATATAAAAAACTGTTTTTTAAATAGAATCCTATTTTAATTTCTTGCTTTAACCCACCGGGTTAGTCTAGAGGTAAAGTAGTCGCCAAAATCAGCTGATTTTCGGAGACGAAGGTTCCTGGTTCAAATCCTAGTAAAGGTAGTTACTTTTATACGGATTTGAATACTAGACAGTGGTTACCGGTGTACTTTGATGGTTGGGGTTCAATTAACCATAATCTCTCAGTCTGTACAAGACTACACAGTCTCATTTACACGTCATACACATCATCCTCATCTGATTGGGTCATGGGGTTGCTTATTGTTCTAAATTGAACAGATTGCAACGTACACAAATTAGGAATAACAAAAAAATTTCTTGCTGAACTCTTTCTGTAATTGTTGTTGTTTAGGTCTGGTTTGAACGCGTAGAGGTTTCACTAAATAAAACGAGGAGTAAGGTGGTTTACCATTGCCTTCCTCACTGAGTGAAAAAGTTCTATGCTTATCAGCATGCCAGGCCCTCTGAAAATAATAAAAATAAAATACCTAACCTAATCTCAATTCAGATCTAACAAGTGAAAAGGAAAACTACAGTTGAGCCGTTGTTAGTTTGCTCCTACTGTCAACAAACCAAAGCCAGCTACTACAGGGTGCACGCTAGAGTCCGTGACTTTATGGATATCGTATTCCTATTAAGTTAACTATTTTTTAAATTATAAGTACTTAAATTACTTAAAACATCAGTCATGATATGGTGTAGGCCTAATAATTTCATTTATAAAACTACTTTTAAAAGTATTTTATATTAAAATACTTTTGAAAGTATTTTGTTGTTACTTATTAATCAGCGTGTACACATTTTGATACAATGCACATGCTCAGTGACGTCATTATTTGTTTACATTAGGAGCAAACTACGAGAGGCTGGACTTTAAGTATATTGGAGTAATAATATCATTTATTGTGTAGAACGAGTTATAGACGATCTATAAAAACAAATACCAGAAAAATGGTTTTCGCATACCTAATGGCTCTAGGAGCAGGATTAATGATTGCATTAATCTGTGCCTTTACAAGTTATCTGCAATTTAAATAAAACACTTATTTAAAGATCATGTGATAAAACAAAACAACTATGGAGATTAATTCATCATCAATTTGGAATATTATAGTGTTCAGGTATTAATATGTGAAAAAGTTAATAAGTAAATATGACTTTTAATAAACTTTTTTGTGGAAGTATTTTCTTCTATATTGAATTACCTTAAAATTTTTGTATTCAAGTAAGCAAGATGTTGTTTATTTTTTTAAATTTCTTATTTCTGTTTTAAAAATATAATATCTACATAAGAAGAAAAATATAAAAAACTGTTTTTTAAATAGAATCCTATTTTATTTCTATTTCATATTATAATGAATTAATATAATAATTTCACCAACCTTCTTTTTAAACTGCGTCACTTTTATTTTTATTTTTACTTACTCGTGTTTCAGTGGATCTACCATCATCAGAGTAAATAAAAAAATTGTAACTAAAAAATTTTTATCTCACTTATTTAAAATTTTCTGCCCATAACACACACGTGGAGTGTCAAATTTTTTACACTCAATCTGTTCGTTGCAGGGCTAAAATAAATAGTTCTGTTTCTTAACACATGGTCAGCCAATTAAATGTGTGAATCATTTAAGAAGAGAAGAGGTAGAGGTGTATTGTGACACTAATCACAGTTATCTCCTCTGAAAGTAATGAATTTCATTATACAGTTTTGGACCCTGTAGTGAATGAAGTGAAGATATCATTTGCAGAGTGGAAAATATGTTCTTTGCAGACGGCCCAGCATGGTGATAAGCGTACTTTTCCACTCAGTGAGTTGTGGCAATGGTAAACCACTTCACTCCTCGTTTTACTTAGTAAAACCTGTACAGGTTCAAACCAGCCAACCAGGCTGATCACCTACACAACAACATTAAAAATTTACAGATGATACATCTTCAGTCATTTGTATAAAACTGATTTAAAATCCTATTTTAATTTTTTTTTTAATAATAATAATTCTTTATTTCTGTACATAATGTTGTTGTTTAGGTCAACAGCCGAAAGGCTGGTTTGAACCTCTAGAGGTTTTACTACGTAAAAACGAGGAGTAAGGTGGTTTACAATTGCCTTCCTCACTGAGTTGAAAGAGTATGCTTATCAGCTTGCCAGGCCCTCTGAAAAGCACTCACTTTCCACCCTGCAAATGACACCTTCACTTCATTCACCACAGGGTCTGGCTGCATAGTGAAATTCATTACTTTGAGAGGAGATAACTCTGACTAGTGTCACAGTACACCTCTACCTCTTCTGTTCTTAAATAGTTCAGTCATATAAGTGGCTGACTATGTGATAAGAAATAGAACTATTTTTTTTTAGCGTTGGACCAAACAGATAGAGTGCAATCAAAATAATACTCCACCTGCCCGTTTTGGGCATCCTGTACATAGTATCATTTATAAATTCATCATTCATATTCATTTATTTCTTATATTCATTCAATTAATTAATGTATATTCGTTTAATATATACATTACATTTAATTAATAATATTCATTTCTTGCTGGACTCTTTCTACAATTGTTGTTGTTTAGGTCTGGTTTGAACAGGTAGAGGTTTTACTACGTAAAACGAGGAGTTAGGTGGTTTACCATTGCCACAACTCACTGAGCGGAAAAGTACGCTTATTACCATGCCGGGCCCACTCTGCAAATGACACCTTCACTTCATTCACCACAGGGCCCAACTGTATAATAAAATTCATTACTTTCAGAGGAGATAACTGTGATTAGTGTCACAGTACACCTCTACCTCTTCTCTTCTTAAATGATTCACTCATTTAATTGGCTGACCATGTGATAAGAAACACAACTATTTATTTTAGCCCTGCAACTAACAGATTGAGTGTAAATAATTTGATACTCCACCTGACAGTTATGGACAGCTTTCTGTAATATACAATGATAAAGTCCAAAAAAGTGTTTTTTTGAAATATATAAATTACAACTTTGTTTATCCAGACTGGGACCAAAGGACAATATGGAAAATCAAAAATCCGGGTAATATGGACAATCATCAAAACAAGTTCTTAAATATAAGCAGACTTACTGTTTATTACAATAAAAAAAATTATGTTTTTTAACAAAATTAAAAAGAATAGTTTAAAATACATTAAAAATTTCTTTTTCACAGCATTTCTTTACAAATAATTAGTCTACTGTCTTCCTTTTAAAACGTGTGTGGTGTTTGAACAAAGCAAGGGATACGCTTTTTTATCATTACAATTTTCATGGTCACAACGCTTTATCATAAATAGTTGAGCAGGAGCGATACTCTAGTAAAGCTTTCTTAAACTGGACACAAAGCATTTGATTACCATAATTCATTGTACAATTTATGCACCAACTGTACATTTAATCAAAATAAAAAGCGAAAATTTGACATACTTATAGTTACGTTCTTCCTATTTTTTTTTTTTTTTTATTATTTATTCTTAATTTGTGTATGTTGCAATCTGTTCAATTGAGAACAATAAGCAACCCCATGACCCAATGAGATGAGGATGATATGTATGACGTGTAAATGAGACTGTGTAGTCTTGTACAGACCCAGGCCGACCATTCCTAAGAGAGTATGGTTAATTAAACCCCAACCATCAAAGTACAACAATAACCACTGTCTAGTATTCAAATCCGTATAAAAGTAACTACCTTTACTAGGATTTCAACCAGGAACCTTCATCTCCGAAAATCAGCTGTTAAACAGCTGATTTTGGCGACGACTTTACCTCTAGACTAACCCAGTGGGTTCTTCTTATTTAATATAATAAATTTCATTAACCTTTTTAAGCTACTTTGATTACTAACGGGTGTTTTATTTTTTCTTTTGCATCCAGGAGACTCCAAAGGGAGTATAGGAAATGTCAAGATAAAACTGATAAACTGAAAGTTTATCACCAATGATAAATTCATCACTTACCACCAAAAAATTGTTTCTGCTACTGCTTACTTCAGTACGATGTTCCGTTCTTGAGATAGTTTGTATACACACACACACAGACCAATATGTAAAAACATGTTGTGTGGGTTGAGGGGGTCGGTTTAGGTGTATATTCGGGTGAAGAGTGTATTTGTTAAAATCGACATGAAAACAATACTTTCCTTCCTACATATAATCATATAGGCAAGAGAAAGTAAAAATGTATAAACATTATCTCTGTTGGCTCTGAAAAGAAGATCCAGGTAAAAGCAGACCAAATAATTCTGAATAATATACTTTAATTAAACGTTATAAACTTGTATACAAAGGGATCTAGATTTCAGTAATACAAAAATTACACCACATGAATTTATTCATATACTTCTAAATTCTATTTTATATAATGAATTTATATAATAAATTTCAGTAACCTTTTTTTTAAACTGCATCAACTTTTATTTTCACTTACACGTGTTTCAGTGAATCCACCATCATCAGTTTTATACAAATGACTGAAGATGTATCATCTTCTATAGATTTTAAATAAATAAAAATGTTTTTAGTTTCAATTGTGTTTTTACTCTAATGATTGTGGATCCATCGAAACACGTGTAAGTGAAAATAAAAGTTGATGCAGTTTAAAAAAAGGTTACTGAAATTTATGATACACGGTGTCTCACGAATAACCCAACAAACTTCTAAGGTGGTTTCCTCTCATCAAAATAATGAAAAAACCTGCGCAGCGTTCGTATCGCGGCCAGGGGATTTATAAATTTACTGGCGAACTCATAAACAGCCTCGGATTTAGGACAGGAAATTGCGGTAACACTAATGGAAATGTCAAAAGAAAGAAATTTGGAATTGCGGATACACTAAAATTGGCTACATGGAATGTTAGGGGACTGTCAAGTAAGGAGCATGAATTAAATATAACTCTAAGGGAGCAGAAAGTGGATATAGCAGTGATTACGGAAACAAAGAAGAAATTACAGGGAACAAAATATTTGGAGGATTATTGGATGGTTTATAAAGGAGTTCCAGAGTAGGAGAGCATGTGCAGGAGTGGCGGTTTTGGTTAGTAATAGATGGAGGGATAATATATCGGATTATATGTATACAAATGAAAGAATGATAAGTGTAAAGTTTTTTTTTTTTTTTTTGCGCCCTGGAGACTCCAGGAGGAGTATAGGACATGTCGTCAGATATAACACCTGAAATACATATAAGAATCACACAATGTATCACTACTATCAACAAAGAAATTCTTGTACGCTATAAAAAGTTTCACTGATCAAGTAATTTTTCAGATTTTTTTTAAAGGACTTCAAATCCTCACAACACTTTAAAGATTGGGGTAATTTATTCATGAATTTTCTCCCTGCATAAGTAGGTTTTTGTTCAAACAATTTTGTGGAGTGATTAGCCACATAATAATTATTCCTGTTTCTCGTGTTATGATTGTGAACATTGAAATTCTGCATAAAATTATTTTGCCTAACATACATAATCAACTCAAAAATGTAGAGGGAGGGAACTGTAAGCAATTTAAGCTCCTTAAATAGTGGCCTGCAATATAAAAATATATTATAAATAGTGGCCTGAGTTTAAAATAGAGAGAGGTCATCTAACAGTGATAGCAGTTTATGCACCTGATGAAAGTAAAAGAGAAGAAACAGGTGTTTTTTACGATGACTTACAGAAGGTTCTGAATAAGACTAACAAGACAGACCATGTTGCCATCGTTGGAGATTTTAATGCTAGAGTTGGCAACATTCCAATTACAGGAGCAATAGGTACATTTGGTGAGACAGTAATGAATCACAATGGGCAAGAATTGAGGCAATTTGTTTCCTTCAATGGTATGAAAATTACTAATACATTTTTTAGGAAGAAAGATATACATAAATTTACTTGGAGCGCGAGAGGTTTAAGATCAGTAATAGATTATGTAATAGTCAATGATAAGATGAAAAGCCTGGTACAGGATGTAAGAGTCTTCAGAGGGTGTAACATCTGTAGTGATCATTATTTACTGGTAAGCAAAGTGGTCATACTGAGGAAATGGAAAGCAATCAAAAAGTGCCAAAAAGAAAAAGATGAAGTATATAAAGTACACCTGCTACAAGAAGAAAAGATTACAGGGACACCTCTTGGAGATGCCAATTGAGGAAGATATAGACATTGAATGGGATAATATAAGGTCTTGTATTCAGAAAGCTGCAACTGAAGCACTGGGGAAGAGGATAAAGAGAAGAAGCAGAAGAAGGTTGCGTATTTGGAACTCGGAGATAGCAGAAGCAATTAGAGAGAAACAAAAATCTTATCTGAACTTCTTACAAAAGAAAACACTGGAAGCTAAGATAGAATACACCCAGAAAAGGAACTTTGCAAGAAAGATTGTAAGAACAGCTCAACAAGATTCATGGGATAGGTTCATAAATGTTGTGGAAAATGATATATATGGTAGGCAGCAATGTGCTTACAAGATAATGAAATCCTTAAATAGAGAAGAAAGAGATAACGCTTCATTGAATCTCATTCCTGATCAACAGTGGAAGCAACATTACAAAGACCTGTGGTGCTCTGAAAAAGCTACGAATAATATAAGTATGAGGGAATGGGACAGTATGTCAGTAGACCCAATAACTATGGAGGAGCTACAAGTAGTATTAAAAAGTGTTAAGAACAGGAAGGCTACAGGAATCGATGGACTGAATGGAGAATTGTTTCAGTGTGGTGGTGTATTGTTGGAACTCAGAATTTTACATCTGTTGAATGATTGTTGGAGGAAGTGCAAAATCCCGGAATCATGGAATAAAGCGGAGGTAATTTCTCTTTTTAAAAAAGGAAAGAGGAATGATTGCAAAAATTACCGTGGTATTAGCTTACTAAATGTGGGCTATAAGATATATTCGAAAATAATTAATAACCGATTAAAGAACATAGCTGAAGCAATACTACAGGAAGAACAAAATGGATTTAGATCTGGCCGCTCATGCTCTGATAACATCTTCTCAGTGAGAAGAATAATAGAGAAAAGAAGAGAATTTAACCTAGAAACTCATATGGCATTTATTGACTTCGAAAAAGCGTTCGATCGAGTAGATAGGAATAGGCTCTGGAAGATTCTGTGGAGGAAAGGTTATCCCATTCATCTAATAAACACAATCAAAAGTTTATATAACGATACGCAAATAGTGATAAATACGGGTAAAAAGAGACTAACAGAAATGAAGATTAATCAAGGAGTGAGACAAGGGTGTAGTTTATCACCCACTTTATTTAATATATATATTGACCACATTCTTAGAATTTGGAAAGGTAGAGTTAATCCGGGAGTTAGATTAAGTGATGACGACTACCTAAATGTTTTACTATTTGCGGATGATTTATGGATTGTGCAGGAAAATGAAGAAGAACTCCAAAGATCAGTGTACACGCTGAACGAATTGTGCAAGGAATATAATTTTAGAGTTTCCGTAAAGAAATCAAAAATAATGGCGTTCACTGGTAACTATCCTACGAGGTCCAAAATTGTGATCGATAATGATATACTAGAGCAAGTATCACGGTGTAATTATCTAGGTTGTGACCTTAGTTTCATTCAAGAGTTTGATGTAGAAAGGAAAGTTGGGAAATTCCAGGCAATTTGTGGTAATATTAGTAGAACCCTAGGAAATAAAACACGGAAAGAAACCAGACTAAAATTTTATAAAGTGATGGCTGCCCCGGTACTATTATATGGGAGCGAATCGTGGGTCAGTACAAGACCAAGACCACAAGAGAGTAAAATACAGGCTGCGGAAATGAGGTTTCTAAGAAGAACGAAGGGTTGTAGCCGGAGAGACCAACTAAGGAACGAGGCTATACGAAGAGAACTGAATATCTACAATCTGAATGAAAAGGTGAAAGAATATAGATCGAAATGGAAAGACCACGTAGAGAGAATGTCAAATGAAAGGGTTCCCCTCAAAGTTTTAAAGTACAGATTGGAAGGGAGGAGAGATGTGGGGAGACCACGCAAGAGATGGGAGTGATTGTTGTAAAAATCATATAAAGACATAATGTAACAAAACAGGAAAATATATATAAAATATATAACTTAAATGTTGTGTAAATACAGATACATAGGAAAAGGAAATTGAGTTAAATTTTGCTGTTATGAGTCGGAACAGGCTCAAGCCTAATCCTTGTTTGTAAGAAGAAGAAGAAGAAGAGAGTTTTTATAAACATGGGTCCGGAAATGCTTCGTTAACAAGTTACGGCTAGCGAAAGATTTCGCCCTGGGTTCAGAGCATACGCCTAAATAAAGTCATCCTAGAGGTATTTGCCCATAACAGACAGGTGGAGTGTCAAATTATTTACACTCAATCTGTTAGTTGCAGGGCTAAAATAAATAGTTCTGTTTCTTATCAGATGGTCAGCCAATTAAATGACTGAATCATTTAAGAACAGAAGAGGTAGAGGTGTAAAAGACACTAATCAGAGTTATCTCCTCTGAAAGTAATGGATTTCATTATGCAGCCAGACCCTGTGGTGAATGAAGTGAAAGTGTCTTTTGCAGAGTGGAAAATATTTGCTTTTCAGAGGGCCTGGCATGCTGATAAGGGTAATTTTTCACTCAGTGAGGAAGGCAGTGGTAAACCACCTCACTCCTCGATTTACTTAGTAAAACCTCTACAGGTTCAAACCAGCCTACAGGCTGATGACCTAAACAACAACAACCTAGAGGTATAGGAACCCAATTTTATGAGTACATTTAATAGTTACTTATGTATTTCGATCCGAAAAATTGAATAAAATAAGTTCCAGAACCATATCTCCAGTAATTTTTGTAATATCTAATCAAAAACGGACAAATCTGTGCATAAAAATACGTTTTTTTTAGGTTTGAAGAACAATAACTGTGTTAAATGGCTAAAAAATGTGTACATTTATTTAGCAAAACTTGTAGAGATTTTAATTCTGAAGAGAATGATGTAAAATAGGCCAATAATAAACAAACACAAAGTTTAAAATATTTATGTTTGCATAAATGCAAACTTTGTTTGTTTATTGTTGGCCTATTTTACATCATTCTCTTCAGAAATAAAATCTCTACAAGTATTGCTAAATAAATGTACACATTTTTTAGCCATTTAACAGTTATTGTTCTTCAAACATTAAAAAACGTATTTTTATGCACAGATTTGTTTGTTTTTCATTGGATTTACAAAAACTACTAGAGATATGGTTGTGGAACTTATTTTATTCAATTTTTCGGGTCGAAATACATAAGAAACCATCAAATCTACTTATAAAATTGGGTTCCTAGACCTTCTAGGATGACTTTATTTAGGCGTATGTTCTGAACCCAGCACAAAATCTTTCGCAAGCCGTAACTCGCTAACGAAGCATTTTCGGACCACATATTTATATAAACTTATTACATTATTTTGATGAGAGGAAACCACCTTAGAAGTTTGTCGGGTTACTCATGAGGCACCCTGTATACATTCATTATAAAGAATAGAATTAATTTCAAACTGCAGGATGCATTATAAAGATTTATTTTTTAATGAAGATATTTCTAAATACTAAGTAAGAATTATTATACAATTTTTTACGATAAATATTTATAATATAAAAAGGTCTTCGTAATTGTGTACGTACATCTTCATTTAATTAGCCTGGAGGAATGTATCCATTTTACAACCTGCACCTGGAATTCCACATCTGAAAAAATAAATTTCATACATTTACAATTTGCCCATAACAGGTAGTTGGAGTGTTCAATTACTTATTTGTATAATATTCAGATGAACTGCAGTCCCCTAGCCGTGGGAGTGAGAGAATGCATAACGCTCTCACTCGCACAACCCGTACGCACCGTTCCAATAACATTGTCGTATAACTTTACTCATTGTTGTGAGCAAGCGTTTATGCACGCAGTAAACTAACAACCAAGATAACGACTGTAGTATGTTTTCAGATTTGGATTATAACGGTAAAGACCTTTGAGCGCATGCGTAGTTATGCCACATATCTCCCTCTCACTCGCTCGGCTATGGGACATTAGTTCGTCTGATACTGATACTTGATGTGCTAGTTGCTGGGCTACAAAAAAAACAAAAACCTGGTGTGAAACACTCTCACAACTTTCTCTTGCCAATGCAAATAATGAACGATATAACTAAATATTAGTAATAAAACATTAGAAATAAACAAAAAAAACTAACCTCAAAAACATAACCATAATTTTAATCATAAATGAAAAG
The DNA here is from genome assembly GCA_035578175.1 of Catonia carolina. Classification (NCBI taxonomy): domain Eukaryota; kingdom Metazoa; phylum Arthropoda; class Insecta; order Hemiptera; family Achilidae; genus Catonia; species Catonia carolina. The sequence continues at coordinate 103,321,804 of JAQMRL010000008.1, forward strand.
ACGCAAAATGAAAATTAACCTCAGTTTTGTTTAAAAATACGGAAAATCATTCTTTCACGCTAAACTAGGCTCTGTACAGAAAAATGCTCTAAATAAAAGTTGTAGATCTTTTAATTTCCTATAAATATGATTATATTTTTTTGATGTAAAATGCATAATCCGGCTGAAATCTTGAAAAAAAATTGATTTTTTTTACACAATTTTGTGAGAAAAAACAGAAAATCGCTAGTTACCGCTAAATTAAGCACGTTATACAAAAAAAAAATGTTTAAATAAAAGTTGTAGAATTTTAAATTCTCTACAACTTTTACTAAAAACATTTTTGCGCTAAAATGCATATTTAAGTCGCAATCTTAAAAAAAAACAATTTGTTTAGGAGAAAACAGCCTCACCAAGAATTTCAGCAGAAATGGCGCTTACCTTATCTTGTAGAGGATAAAAATTATAGTAAACCAGGAGATTTTAAAAAAAATCATAGGATCAGTTTTTGAAAAAATTGCAAAAAGTGAAAAATTATACGAATAAACTACTACTTCCGGTTGACCGATTTTGATGAAAATGTTCGTGTCGGGTCCTCTAGTGGTATGTAACTTCAGTTTCAAGTGCGTAAGATGTTCCGTTCATGACATATTTTGTTTACACACACACTCAATCACAAGAAACATGGTTTTGGGTTCAGGGGTCTGAAAACGTGTAGATCCGGTGAAGAGTGGATTTCTAAAAATCGGCATGAAAACAATACTTTCCTACCTATATATCCATATAGGCAAGAGAAAGTAATAAGTAGTGTATCTTACAACATGGTCAGCCAATTAAATGACTGAAGCATTTAATAACAGAAGAGGTATAGGTATCAGACTAACTAATGTCCCATAGCCGAGCGAGTGAGAGGGAGATATGTGGCATAACTACGCATGCGCTCAAACGTCTTTACCGTTATAATCCAAATCTGAAAACATACTACAGTCGTTATCTTGTTTGTTAGTTTACTGGATGCATAAACGCTTGCTCACAACAATAAGTAAAATTATACGACAATGTTATTGGAATGGCGCGTATGGGTTGTGCGAGTGAGAGCGTTATGCATTCTCTCACTCCCACGGCTAGGGGACTTCAATTTATTTGAATACTGTACATGTGTGAAAGCCACTACAATGCTTTTCATGGTTGAAGAGCTCTGCTGTTCTACGCGTTTAGACCAATCAGAATGTTTGCCAGTATTGTCAAATTGTACGAATATAACATCTTGACAAACATAAAGTGCACATGCATGTAACAGCTGTAGTAATTCATTCGTGTCTTGCATCTCGTACTGAACACATCGATTATAGAGCGCGTTAACATGCAATACTTTATAACATAATCAGCTGATTGTATGTTCAAGTCATGGGGCGGCACAGTAAAATAGTTGAGCTAGCACACCCTGCTCTGTACACTTGACACACGGCTGTACGGGGCACAGAGCGTGCCCCGTACAATTGAACTATGAGATGGGCTGAACCGTGGCAGTGAGCTAGTAGATTCTAATACGTACACCACTCAGCTCAGCTATCTGAATTAACAGACAGTGAGTCGAGCCGAGGGTGACTTTCGCTCACTCTTTCGCACACAGCACATTGTGTTTGCGTGTGCGTCAATCTGAACGTTCATGCATCCCTTTCCACAAACAAAATGTTGTCATGTGTCTTATCTTTGTTTCATACGCACGTGGTAAAATTGTTACAGTACAGTACAATGTTGCCCATAACAGACAGGCGGAGTGTCAAATTATTTACTCTCAATCTGTTCGTTGCAGGGCTAAAATAAATAGTTGTTTCTTATCACATGGTCAGCCAATTAAATGACTGAATCATTTAACAACAGAAGAGGTAGAGGTGTAAAAAACACTAATCAGAGTTATCTCCTCTGAAAGTAATGAATTTCATTATACAGCCAGACCCTGTGGTGAATGAAGTGAAGTTGTCATTTACAGAGTGGAAAATACGTGCTTTTCAGAGGGCTCGGCATGATGATAAGCGTACTTTTCCACTCGGTGAGGAAGGCAATGGTAAACCACCTCACTCCTCGTTTTACTTAGTAAAACCTCTAGAGGTTCAAACCAGCCTTTCGGCTGTTGACCTAAACAACACAGTACAATGGTATTTTACAACCACTTGTCTCAGGGTTGTTGTATAGATTATGAAATAATAATGACCCCCTCTCCGCAACCTCACAAACAGACGCAGAGTTTGATACGATATGTATACTTTCCATGCAGTGTTTAGGTAGCCGTTGCTATGATGTGACTAGAGAAAAGTGGTTTAGTTGTGGAGGGGATGTACAAGTCAGCTCTGTGCGGAGAGGAGAGCGTGCTGCATGGGGAGAACCGCTCGGTGTGCTGGTCGTTCAAAATAAAAGAGGTGGTAGTAGCTCACCGCTCAGTTAAAAGAACTAGTTCTTTTGGGCGACTCACTCATGAGCGTCACATCACATATGTTCACAGATTATAATTGTAATTGAAAGATCAAAATAATGGCTGACTAAATATATAACAGAGCTACCAGAGCAAGTATTGGCAACGTTGCTGAGTAGCTATAAAGTATAAGTATAAATAAAGTATAAGTAGTAGTGTTAAGGCATCTACACTGGGGTTTTACAAGGTTCCGTTGCCGCTTGCGGTGTTTTAAATGCTCCCACTTTATTGCGGTTATTGGTTAGCGTCATTTCTGATTATGCTACGTATTCCTCTTGCTTCTTCCCTTCCACCTTTGCCGTTTCCTTTTCCCTCCTTTTGTGACCACTTGTTCAGTGAAATTTGTCGTGTGCGGACATGCTTTGAGGCGTAACTCTCGGTTTGCACCAATTGTCATGGTGCAGGCAACAGCTTTCGTACTTTTAAGGCTTGTGTTATGCTTTTTTGTTCATGTCTTTATTAAATTGTGCTTTGTTGTGTTTATCATTGTATTTGTTTATGTACTTAAAAATGTATTTTGACGTTCTTCAATTCAGCATTGCTGTGTATTCCAATCAATGTATTTCTGCATCATATTTCAACCAAGTAAGTGCGTTCAGCTCATGATAATACTTTACTGTTCAATTGGTCAATATTTCTGTGTCTCCTTTTCCTTATTTTTGCTTGTTCTATTACAAGTTGTCTTGGTCTTGTACACTGACCACTATAAATGTGTGCTGGTCCTCCAAACGTATAGTTTCGAGGCAAATTTTTATGTTAAAAATCCACAAAGCCATTTTACAAATTGCTATCCTAAACAAGTAGTATAAGTATGAGTAGCTATAAAGTAGTAGGGGCAAGGTGTACATTCAGAGCTCAGCTTTGAAAAATAGTTGTTGTTGTTTCGGTCAACAGCCGAAAGGCTGGTTTGAACCTCCAGAGGTTTTACTAAGTAAAACGAAGAGTGAGGTGGTTTACCATGCCTTCCTCACTGAGTGGAAAAGTACGCTTATCAGCATGCCGGGCCCTCTGAAAAGCACATATTTTCCACTCTGTAAATGACACCTTCACTTCATTCACCACAGGGTCTGGCTGCATAGTGAAATTCATTACTTTCAGAGAAGATAACTCTGATTAGTGTCACAATATACCTCTATCTCTTCTGTTGTTAAATGATTCAGTCATTTAATTGGCTGACCATGTGATAAGAAACAGAACTATTTATTTTAGCCCTGCAACGAACAAATTGAGTGTAAATAATTTGACACTCCACCTCTCTGTTATGGGCAGGAAAAATAGTATAAGTCACAGTTGTCTCATATTTCATTATACAGTCAGATCCTGTAGTGAATGAAGTGAACGTGTCATTTGCAGGGTGGTATATTGTGAACAATTCGAACTGGCACAACTCTTGCTCTACATGTACACACAGTTCCACATAAAGTTTGCCGGCCGCAAACTTTGTTTGCGGCCGGCAACAAACTTTGTTTGTTCCACATATGTTTTTTGCCGGCCGCATTAGCGTAGTTGGTAACGTGCTCGCCTCTCATCATGCGGTCTTGGGTTCGAATCCCATTCAGGCACGGCATATTTTCATACGTTACAAAAATTCATTTCATCCTTCACCGTCTGCATTAGCAGTAATTGCATAACAGTCGGACGTTAAACCAAAAAAAAAAAAAAAAAAAAAAACATAAAGTAGACTATGTTCATAACCTATTCTTTCAACAAGGTCTACAAATTTTAATGTACGTAAATGCCTACAACCTTATTTCAATGGACAAACATATAAATAATTATTTCATTTTAAAATAGGTATTTAATTTGTTCCAGTGTAAAATTAAATTAAAAAAATTACAAGAACTAAACTGGAAAAACTCACAAAACTATACTCTAAAGATGCACGCAAATAACTAAACAAATCGGTCTGAACATAATATAATAAACAGAAAATCATATATGAAAACAAATTAGTCACATCATTATGTCTGACGGATTAATAATAACAACAGTGAAAACAAAGCGTAGTGAATGTGGGTGAGTTGCACATTAGAGTAGCGATTGTATATTTTTGTGACTATACTGTCGTTGCATGGTGAGGGGCAAAGAGTGGAGTACATAAACACACATACATCTATAAAAAATAATAAACAAAACAAAATATAAGATATCAAATGCAGAGATTGTGAAACATGCATATTACGTAATCTCAGTCTACGAGACGGACATTACCGTAAATGTGCAATATTCTATAGTTACCAACTGAGGGTTCATTTACTGAAAACAATAATTGAAACATACCTTTCATCTTATCGTACATATGGATGTATTTGAGCAGCAGCTTTAATATTTGTTTTGATCCCACTGGGAGCTTTCCCGATGGGTCCCATCTGCTGAGGTTGCTGATTTGGATTCATTGGTCCCGGGCCACCAGCCTGTCCTGGAGGTCCACCACTTCCCGGTCTTCCCATAGGAGCCATCATCATTCCTTGTGATCCCGGTTGAGGAACACCTTGAGGCATCATTTTTAATCCTTTACCGAGAGCAACGGCTGCGACCAAAGTGTGTGTATCTTGAACTGAAGATGTCTGAGTCGCACCGCTACGGGCACTTCCTTCACTTTCCCATTCTTCTCTCGATTTGCTAACAATTTCCCAAACATGACTCACTACTTTACTATATGTTGCCATCTGTTTTTGTGTGGTTTCATATGAAAGACTTGCCGCTTTATGTTCTAATTGAACCATTTTATTTTCAACTTCCGGTTCCGGTTTACTTCTAAGATAATCCGGAACTACATCATGCGCAAACGCTGGAACTCTATTCTCAGTAAGCCGCAGTAATTCATCATCACGTTCTTGACTCAATAGTAACGGAAGAACTGTTAAATTACGTAACGGAGGTGATTTATCATGACTTAACATCTTCGATAAAGATGTTAATTGTCCAGAAAGCAATGCAAAATTATCTAAAAATGTTGGCCAATTTAATGTTTCATATTCGTGTTCTATTTTAAATATCATTGCAGCTATGGAATTTTTTAGATCGTTTACCCTCAATATGATGGCGTCTAAAGCCGCTTCTAATTGTTTCTCTTCACGTTGCATATTTATCGTGATAATTATTTACTATACAGGTAATATAATTTAAATAATCAATAAAATAAATATGCACACAAAATTCAAGAAACAATTCTTTTTGATAACACTTTTACAACGCATTAAATCCCATAGACCTCCTCCTTGCGTAACAACCCAAACAAGCAAACAATCCGACTAAACTTATACCAATTCCCAAAATAACAGCTAGAAAATCACCAAAATCAAATCCGTTCGATGCTAACGCTCTATCAAAAGTGACTAATAACACAAAAAGTATTAATTTAAACATTCTCAAAACTTTTTACATAAGAAAAACAAAACAGGTCAAAACTTACAACGACGTAACCTTTCTATTTAACTGAAACAATTCACAGCTGATTTTAGAAGCGGCATGAAACAGTGTGTTAACGTTTGAAGTACTATTCTAAAATTTCATGTTACGTTATTTTTTGATTTTTATTCGTTTCAGGGGTACGGAAATCACAAAAACACTTTAAAATATTTAATCTAATTTTTATACTTTTAATGTTATTTTACGAATTGCAAAAATGGCAGATTCAATTTCATAATTCAGATATTTTATTAACCGATTCTAATATTTATCCAATACGTATGTATTTTATAAGGCTGAAAGAATTTTTTAGTTGTATTTAGTGCCTGGTAATGCGGTAAAAGCTTTGAATATATTATTATATTCTTAATGGGTAAAAGTTTGAAATTTTGTATTACCAGAAAGGAATAGTGAACAGAGATGAACGATTCATTTTTGAATGAGATTCGTTTGTTTTGCACGGAGAAGGTTGAAGATTAAATGATAACCTAGAACTTAAATACCGTTTAATTTGAATTTCATAACTTTTATGACAATAGTAATGAAAATCATAGATATGTGAAGAGATGCAATATATATTTATTATTAATATAACATTGCACGACTAGTTTAATATTGTATCCAAGTATTATTATTATATCAGCGTCGGCATGAGTTCATATAGATGCCTTAATAAGTTGTGCGGAAGGTTATTGGTTGGAAAACAGTTTAAAAATGTAAGTAGACCAGAAAATAAATCTATTTTACTTTTCTTTTTCATTAATAATGTACGTATGAGTTGTCGTTAATAACAGAAATATTAAGGTTCAAATCTAGATGTTTAGTTTTTAGGTTGCCTAGGTGGTGTGTTACTTACCGGGCATTAATTTTTCCGTAAAAATGTGTTGTTTAATATTTAATTTCACTTCTTACTCCTTTATATCATAGTTTAATTAATATTTTATTCGAATTTTCGGTGTTTTGTTTGTTTCTAATGTGATAATCTTGTATATGAATGACAAATTTAATTACTGCTATGGAACTGTTCTGATTTTTGTGAGTTTTTCAATATTTAAAAAATTAGAAAGCGAGTATTTTACTTTTTTGGTCAGTTAAGTTTCTACTTTCTTGTTAAGTTTCTACTCTCCGGGATAATCTTTTTTGCAATTGTCCCACAAAATTGAATAACGCGGTGCGAAATATTTTATACTATTGTAACAACCTGATGCGATCCTAAGCTACTTAACAAATACAGTTCTTAAGATAAACTTTTTCTAACTGTTTTAATCATTTTAATATATAACCCTTAAACTACTTTTATTTTTGGAGATTAGGATTTCCTTATTGCTGTTAAAAAATTTACCTAGGTAAATTTGTAGGCAGCTGTAGGCCTACAGCTATTCATACATAGAACACTAAGTAATTTATTTTTATCTCCGACTATTTTACAATTACTGCTATAAATACTGAAGTCACGAGATTGCCTTTTGCGTACATGTATGGGCTGTGAGAAAGGGTAGTGGAATATCTGCAGTGCTGCCAACCTCAACTGTAAGACACTACTCGTACATTTCACTACCTTGCAGTTTCTAGGTACATTTTGTAAGCTGTGGTTTTTGGTCGTCAGCAGTAAACTGGATTACTCCACTCTGACATTTGTAGTGATAGACTATTTAGGCCGTAAATTCCGTCGATGCGAGCTCATTATCGTGAGTAATACTAGTTTTAGGGTTTTTTAAAAATGTTATTGTATTTTTAGGGTTTTCACGTTTCATTATTTTCAGTAAAGTTATGTTAAATTACAATTGAATTTTAAACAATTGACTTTGTTTAAATAATTACATTAGTCGTTAGTTATTTAGTGTTAGGGTTGATGAATTGAATTTTATTAGTTAAGTGTTTGTGGGGTGGTTGATAGATGTGTTATGGTATGGGGTTGGTAGATGTAAGTAGGATGGATAGTATACTTTCCTCCCTCCGCATGATAGGTGCAATCGTCTGCTTACACCACGTTACCAGTACCTATTAGTCTACTGCATTGTATTGTAGGCTATATGTGTAACAGTGTTATTTTAATAACAGGTAACCTATTATTGAGCAGGCTGTTATATTCAGTAACACGTTGTCACCGGATAGCGACATTAAGTGGCAAACCTTATTTGTTTGGTGGCCCTGAAAAGGGCCGTTTAAGCGGTGGTCGTCTTGATGGGAAGCGTCGGTCGTAGTCGTCGTGGCGGTCGAGGAGCTGGGCGACACGGCGTGTCGTTGTCCAGCGGAGACATCTCATCTTCTTCCCTCGTAGTACTGCGTCAATGGCTGCTTCATCGGGTCCGGTGGGTGCAAGGCTCGGTCGAGGGACCGCTGTGGCATCGCTCGTGTCAGCAGGCGATGACGGCTTATGGTGACAGGTTGGCGAGCGGAAGCATCAATTTCTCTCTTGCGGGGTTGTTGATTAGTCTTCGCTGGAGTCCGGCAGCCGTGTGCCAAGGTGGGCGTCTTGTCTGCTGTCTGGTTCAAAGTGAATCCCTTGGAGTCTTGATTGGAATTGAATCTTGGCTCAGTGCAGCGCTCTTTATATAGTCGCCGAGAGCGCTGTGGTAGAGAGCGGCTACTGGCTTGGTGTTGATGACAAAGGCCTCTGTCGGTGCGCCGCTAAAGGGCCTACCTCGCCGACAAAGGCCGGAAGAAGTATTGAAGGCCGGCAACACAGTAAATGATTAATTAGAAGGGGTGGCAGTGACAATGTCATCTAGAAAATAGCTTAATTTCCCATCACTACTCGGGATCCCGGAATAGATCCTAGTTGTGCTAATCAACCTCCAATGGGCTGGCCAATTAATATATATGTAAATTTTGTTTTCAGTGCTGATTCCTGAATCCAAATCAATCAGAAGAAGGTTTAGTTTTTCTGTCGATGAAGTTTCAAACCTCAACGATTAATAAAAAATGTAAATTAATTTGTGTTGTTTGTTTTCAGGTCGGTGTATTAACGATCGATAATGAAATATTAAAAAAGAGCGGTGCTTTTAATAATATCTGTTCATCAACACAATGCGTACATAGATTTACTTATAGTACTACATCATCGTCAAGTGTATCGTGTAATGAAAAAAGAAAATGTGACGTAAAAAGGACTTATTCGTTAACGAACCGATGTAAAAGTATAAATAACCATTCGCATATATTTACGAATCCGTTAAGCGGTGTGAATAGAGGAAATGTTTTATTATTTACGAATTTGAATACTTGTAGATATTTAAGTGTCGATAGTAATAGTAATAATGTAAATGAGCTTAGGTTAAATGATAGTAACGATCAAAATGACGCGTCCGTTAAGATCACTTCTTATGACAGTGGTTCTCATGTACAATCTTCAACGCTTGATTTGAGTAACGAAAATGATAATTTCACTTCATACAGTGATGAAGGGTTCAGTCAGTTACATACGGTAAGTATTATTTTATTTATGGGTATAGATAATGACTCGCCACTCCAGCAGCGCTTCGCGCTGCTTCCGTGTCTCGGCCTCAGAGGGGTAAATGGATCAGAATTCATAAGTGGATCAGAATCATTTGCCACTAGGTGAAGTTCGGCCGCCAAAGAAGTTGGGTGGATCGCAATATTTTAAAATTTAAAGTTATGAAAGTTAATGTTTAAAGTTTCAAAATTTCAACTTTGAATGTTGAGGTTTGAATGTATGATACAGTATTCAGATGAACTGCAGTTCCCTAGATGTGGAAGTGAGAGAATGCATAACGCTCTCACTCACACAACTCATACGCGCCATTACAATAACATTGTCGTATAATTTTACTCATTGTTGTGAACAAATGTTTATGCATGCAGTAAACTAACAAGCAATATAACGACTGTAGTATGTTTTCAGATTTGAATTATAACGGTAAAGACCTTTCGGCACATGTGTAGTTATGTCATATATCTTCCTCGTACTCACTCGGCTATGGGACATTAGTTCGTCTGATATTTATACTACTATTTCATTTAAGGGTAATTATGCGTTAAACTGTCCTCCGTCCTCAGGTTACTTCGAGCTATGCATTAATTTTTTTTTTGTAATTTCTAATTTGTGTATAAGTTGCTATCTGCTCAATTCAGAACAATAAGCAACCCGATGACCCAATGAGATGAGGATGATGTGTATGACGTGTAAATGAGACTGTGTAGTCTTCTACAGACTCAGTTCGACCATTCCTGAGAGAGTATGGTTAATTGAACCCCAACCATCAAAGTACACCGGTAATCACTGTCTATCATTGAAATCCGTATAAAAGTAACTACCTTTACTAGGATTTGAACCACGAACCTTCGTCTCTGAAAATCAGCTGTTAAACAGCTTATTTTGAATATTAACGATCAAAATGACGCGTCCATTAAGATCACCTCTTACGACAGTGGTTGTCATGTACAATCTTCAACGCTTGATTTGAGTAACGAAAATAATAATTTCACTTCGTACAGTGATGAAAGGTTCACTCAGTTACATACGGTAAGTACTACTATTTCATTTAAGGGTATAGATACTGAAGTCACGAGATTGCCTTTTGCGTATGTGTGGGCTGTGAGGAAGGGAAGTGAAATATTTGCAGTGCTGCCAATTTTAACAGTGAGACACTACTCGTACATTTCACTAATGTAAAGTTTCTACATACATTTTGTAAGCTGTGGTTTATTTCGAGAAAATGTTTTCTTCATAAACCTTATACAAGGCGTGTTCAGAAAGTAAGTAAGTTTAATGGTAGGGGTTTGAAATCCAAGAACATGGTGAAAATTTATTGGCATGGTTCCATGTGCTAGTCTTTTTTAATTTCTCACTATTGAGTATAAAGTTGATTTCACTTCTTCTTCAGGTGCCTTCTCCTACGAAGGCCTACGAAGGTTGGCTATCATCATGGTCAGTCATACCTTATCCACTGCTGCTCTGAAAAGGTCATGCGACGAGCAGTTAAACGCTTCTCTCAAGTTTCTTAACCAGGATATTCGTCTGCGTCCCACCGAGCGTTTACCAACGAGTTTCTCTTGAATTATGAGATGCAGAATCTCATATTTAGGCCCCCTCATGATGTGTTCAAGGTATGTCAGTTTTCTTATCTTTTTGCTCTGCAGGATTTCCAGCTCTTTCCCCATTCTTCTGAGGACCTCCATATTTGTGACCCTGTCCGTCCACGGTATTCGAAGCATCCTCCGGTAGGTCCACATTTCAAACCCTTGTAGACGGGTCTCACATTCTTTGGTGAGTGTCCACGCCTCTACCCCATACAAGAGGATGGGAAAGACGTAGCACTTCAAGAGGCGGGTCTTGGTTTCAAGGCTCAGGTCGCGGGCCGATAGAAGAGGTCTCATTTTTAGGAATGCTGCCCTGGCCTTTTCAATTCTGATCTTTATTTCTGGCAGGTGGCTTGCACTGCAATTGACTCGGGTTCCCAGATAATTATAGGCTTCCACTTGTTCGATTCTGTCTTGCCCAGCTAAAAGTTGTTCTTGTGGATTGTCTCGCTTAGTAATGACCATGTATTTTGTCTTCTTAGCGTTTAATGTGAGCCCATACTCTTCACTGGCTTTAATTATGTTGTTCAGCATTCTTTGCAGGCCTTCTATGCTTTCGGCGAGCAATACAGTGTCGTCTGCGTATCGCAGGTTGTTAATATGAGTACCATTCATGACAATGCCCGCTGTTTCTCCTTCTAGAGCTTTTGCTATGATCCTTTCAGAGTACAAGTTAAACAGAAGTGGTGAGAGAACACACCCTTGGCGGACCCCACGTTTTATTTCACTATTGAATATTAATTAGTGTGGTTGATTGTAAAGTGTGTATTTTATACTCTTTGTATTTCAGAGTAGTTTTGAAGGAGGCGAATTGTTGCAAGAACCGTCATTCAGCAGTATCGGTCTAGGAGGATGGACTCCTTCTGGTCTGGTGCAGAGCGGTATGGAGTATCTTCACGTCACATGTGGTCTTCCGTGGTGGGGTTGTATTGTATGCGGTGAGTTAATATACGAGGGGGTACCCAAAAGAAACCGGAATTATTTTTTAAAACTATTTATTTTTAATTTTTTTACAAAAGAACCTTATCCCCTTCAAAATACTCTCCATTACAACTAATACATTTGTCCCACCGGTGCTTCCACTGTTCAAAACATTTTTTGTACTCCTCTTCAGTGATGGCTGCCAGCTCATCCGTCGTTTTTTTCTTGACATCATCAACGTTGTTAAATCGGAGACCTTTCATGCCCCTTTTCATGCGTGGGAACAAGAAAAAATCATACGGAGCCAGATCGGGTGAGTACGGTGCGTGTGGTAACAAAACCATGCCGTTTTTTGCCAAAAACTGGGTAACCGAGATTGCCGTGTGTGCAGGCGCGTTGTCGTGGTGGAAAAACCAGTCCCCTGTCTGCCACAAATTAGGTCTTTTACGACGAATGCTGTTTCGTAGTCTTCTTAACACTTAAAGATAAAAAGTCAATGGTCTGTCATCGGTCTGTTCGTACAATTTCTTTCACTTTCACAACATTTTCGTCTGTTCGGGAAGTCGACGGTCGTCCAGAACGAGGTTTGTTCTCAATTGACATGTCGCCATTTTTAAAGCGCAAAAACCACTCGTACACTTGGGTTTTTCCAATAGCGTCGTCTTTGTAAGCTGTGTTCAACATTACAACTGTTTCCGCGGCGTTTTTACCGAGCAAGAAGCAAAATTTCACAGCCGCACGTTGTTCATTAAAACTTGCCATCATGAAAAACGACACGAGCACAAAACAGCACTAGCGAGAACAATCACTGCACGAGAACAGAACAAGCTAGATCAACGAACAAAATGGCATTGAACTGGCAATGAGTAGCGCTACAAGCAGCCTAGTGGCGGGAATTTGTACTGCACAAGCTCCGCCCACAGCAGAGCTATTCCGGATAATTTTGGGTACCCCCTCGTATACAATAGCGTGCAAATTAATCCGAGCACAGATGTTATGTAATTAAAAGTAACTTTATTTACAAAAAAATTTGTATATACTGTCGGTAAAGTATACTTTACTGACAGTAAAGTATATTCATATAGGCAAGAGAAAGTAAAAACCGCTAAAAAATATGAATCTTAACATGTAACAACGCAGATTGAAATTAGCTAAATTTTGGTGTATAGTATGTTAAAATTGAACAAGCAATTTTGAAGAAACAACACTCCAAACTTGGGTATCTATAATAAAGAAATTGACAGTAAGTAGCAATTCTCTGATGAGAGAGTGTTTTCATAGGAGGCCGTAAGTTGATGCTGTTGTTTAGGTCATCAGCCAAAAGGCTGGTTTGAACAAGTAGAGGTTTTACTAAGTAAAAACGAGGAGTGAGGTGGTTTACCATTGCCAACTCTCACTGAGTTGAAAGAGTATGCTTATCAGCATGCCAGGCCCTTTGAAAAGCACTCACTTTCCACCCTGCAAATGACACCTTCACTTCATTCACCACACAATCCAACTGTATTATGAAATTGATTACTCTCAGAGGAGATAACTCTGATTAGTGTCACAATACACCTCTACCTCTTCTGTTCTTAAATGATTCACTCATTTAATTGGCTGATTATGTGATAAGAAACACAACTATTTTTTGTTGTAGCCCTGGACCAAACAGATAAAGTGCAATTAAAATAACACACTCCACCTGCCCGTTTTGGGCATAAGTTGATTTTTTTTTTTTTAATTCCTAATATGTGTACATTGCAATCTGTTCAATTCAGAACAATTAGCAACCCAATGAGATGAAGATGTGTATGACGTGTAAATGAGACTGTGTAGTCTTGTACAGACTCAGGCCAACCATTCCTGAGAGAGTATGGTTAATTGAACCCCAACCATCAAAGTACACCGGTAACCACTGCCTGGTATTCATATCCATATAAAAGTAACTACCTTTACTAGGATTTGAACCAGAAACCTTTGTCTCCGAAAATCAGCTGTTAAATAGCTGATTTTGGCGACGACTTTACCTCTAGACCAGTGGTTCCCAACCTTTTATGGGGCATCGCCCCTTTGTCAAGGATGACTTACACCTATCGCCCCCTTCTCTTAGCATCGTATACCTAATTTAATTTGATGTAATGTGTTGATAAATAATAAATTATGTTATATTCTGTAAAAAAGATTTATTATTGTTCACAACAAATAATCAACCAAAGCTGTTGTGTCCAGAATTCTTCATTTCATGTGTAGGAGCTCGACCATAAAAAATGTCAACAAAGAGTTTAGTTTGTTTGTAAAAACTAAACTATTTGTTTGTAAAAAAAACATGTATCCGCGACAGTAAAGATTCTACCCTGTAGTACAGTTTCATTTTTCTGTCTTTGAATACTCATCGCCCCCCTGCGAACCCAAATCGCCCTCCAGGGAGCGATCGCCCCCAGGTTGGGAACCATTGCTCTGGACCAACCCGGTGGGTTAAGTTGATTAAGTTAATTAAGCGTATGTTTTGTATGTTGCAGGTACGTTGATTATAAGAATGGCTGTGTTACCGTTGGTGATCAGATTTCAGAAGCAGATGATTGTCATGAACAACGCTCTGCCTGAAATGCAAATGATACAGATGAAACTGATGAACGCCAGGCAGGCCGGCAATCTTGTTGAAGGTACGCCATTCATTTACTTAAAAGTCCAGCCTCTCTTAGTTTGCTCCTAATGTAAACAAATAATGACGTCACTGCGCATGCGCAGTGACGTCATTATTTGTTCACAGTAGGAGCAAACTTAAAAAGGCTTGACTTCACAACTTTTAGTATCCAGTTTAAAGCAAATTACTGATTTTCGGAATTTTTAAGTTCTAGAGAGGTCATAACAAGTTGTAGAAAAAAAGCAGTGATTGAAAGGTAAATATTAAACACTTTTTATATAATATAAAAATCTAGTGTGAAACACTCACACAACTTTCTCTTGCCAATTCAAATAATGACCAATATAACCTAACATTAGTAATAAACAAAACACTAAACTCAAAAAATATAACCTTACTTTTTAATCATGAGTAAAAGACGCAAAATTAAAATCGACCTCAGTTTAGCTTAGAAATCACTCTTCACACTAAACTAGGCTCTGTAGAGAACAAATGCTTTAAATAAAAGTTTTAGATCTTTTAATTTCCTATAAATTTGGTTTTATACACTTTTGTCGTAAAATGAGTTATAAGGCCGAAATGTTAAAAAAATCGATTTTTCACACGTTTTCGTGAAAAAAAACAGAAAATCGCTAATTATTACCGCTAAACTAAGCGTTACACAAAAAAATGTTTTAAATAAAAGTTGTAGGATTTTAAATTCTCTACAACTTTTATTGCATAAATTTTTGCGCTAAAATGCATATTAAAGCTGTACTATTAAAAAAACAATGTTTTTACATGAAAACAGCCTCACCAAGAATTTCAGCAAACATGGCGCCTACCCTATCGTGTAGAGAATAAAAAATTGAGTATACCAGGCGATTTTAAAAAATATCGTGGACCTGTTTTTGAGAAAATCGCAAAAAAGTGAAAAATTACACGAATAAACTATTACTTCCGGTTGACCGATTTTGATGAAAATGTTTGTGTCGGGTCCGGTTGTGGTATGTAACTTAAGTTTCAAGTTTCAAGTTCGTACGATGTTCCGTTCTTGAGATATTTTGTATACACACACACACAGACCAATTGCGTTTTTGGGTTCAGGGGGTCTGAAAACGTGTAGATCTGGTGAAAACTCGATTATTAAAAAATGGACATGGAAACAATACTTTCCGTCCTATATAATCATATAGCCAGAGAAACTAAAAAAAGCAGTGAATGAAGAGTAAATATTGAACTTATTTATCTTCTTTTTTTTAAAGCCACTTTTTTTTGTCATCAGTCTCTCGACTGGTTTGATGCAGTTCTCCAACCTGTTCTATCTTGCACAAGTCGTTTCATATCTACATACCTGTAACACCCTACATCTTTTGTAATTTGCTTTATATATTCTAATCTTTGCCTCCCTCTACAATTTACTCCCTCAATGTTACCCTCCATTATTGATAGCCCAATACCTGGATGCCTTAGGATATGCCCCACTAGCCTATCCCTTCTTTTGATAAGATGCTTCCATATACTTCTTTTTTCATCCACTCGCCTAAGAACCTCTAAATTACTTATTTTGTCCACCCACCTAATCTTTAACATTTTCCTATAACACCACATTTCAAAAGCTTCTATCCTCTTCCGTTCTACAGCCCCTATCACCCACGTTTCACTTCCGTATAATGCTACACTCCAAAGATAATGTTTTAAGAAATTTTTCCTAATCTGTAAATCAATGTTTGTAGTCAGTAAGCTGTTTTTTATTTCAAAGGCTTTTCTAGCTTGAGCAATTCTACTGTTGATATCACTCGTGCTTCTACCATCCTTTGTTATTTTACTCCCTAGATAGCAGAATTCCCCAACTTCCTGTATGTTCTCGTTGCCTACTTTTAAATTTCCCATCTCTTCTAAACCACTCTTGCTGCTGCACAACACTTTCGTTTTGTTCTTATTAATTTTCATGAAGTAATCCTTCCTCAAGATCTCATCCATTCCATTTAAGGCATCCTCTAGTTCATTCTTTGCCTCGGCTAATACTACTATATCATCGGCGAATCTCAACATTTTTATTGTTTCTCCTTGAATTTTTATTCCTACGTCAAATTTCTCCTTCACTTCATTTATAGCCTCTTCTATATACAAGTTAAAAAGTAGTGGTGACAAAGAACAACCTTGTCATACACCTTTTCTTACAGCAGCCTCTTTTTCGTACCCCTCGATTCTCAAAACAGCCGTTTGATTCTTATACAGACTGTAGATAACTTTCCTTTCTTTGTATTTAATTCCTAGCCTTTTCAAAGTTTTAAACATTTTACTCCAGTCCAGATTGTCAAATGTTTTCTCTAAATCTACAAATGCCATAAAAGTAGTTTTATTTTTCTGTATCCTTTTTTCAATAATCAGTCTCAGAGCCAATATTGCATCTCGAGTTCCCATTCTCCTTCTAAATCCAAATTGGTCATCGTCCAATACTTCTTCTACTCGGTGTTCTATTCTCCTGTATATAGTTCTTGTCAGTATCTTGGATGCATGGCATGTTAGGCTGATGGTTCTGTAATGTTCACACTTCTCCGCTCCTGACTTTTTTGGTATTGGAATCATAATATTTTTTTAAAGCCACATAGGACTACTTAAGTTCAGGAAACTAAAAAAAAGCTCATTTTAATTTTTGTGAATCAATTTTTCAGTTTTTTGAGTCCTTTCCTGATGTTTCCTTCCTTGAACTTTCTCCAGTATTCCCTCAATCCATCCGATCTTCTCTGCCGTTCCCTGTCAGAATACACAACTTTCTGTCGTTTCGTCGGTTTCTGCTGTTCAAGTCTTGTGGTTTTCAGCCTGTGGTAATTTCTGGCTTTTGTCTTGAGGTCCTCAAGTGAGATTTGGAGCCCGTCCATGTACTCCTTAATTCCCCTGATCCAGTAGGGCTGAGTTTTTCTGTTAAGGAAAAAGTTGATGATTTGTTTTGAGATTCTGGAAGAGCCGTTTCTCAAGAGATGTCCAAAGAAAGAAATTCTCTTTTTCCTCATCTGGTCTGCTAGAGGTTCTGTATTTCTGTATACTTCTTCTTTCGAGACGGGTTTCCATATCCCATCAGAGAAACATCTTTTGTTCAGGCATCTCCTGATGATCTGACGCTCCAATTTTAGATTCTGTGCTCCGTGTTTATCTTTCTGAGACTGAAGATTGTTTCGCTGCTGTATGTGATCTCCGGAAGAATTACGGTGTTTTAATGCCGGAGTTTTGAATTTATTGAAAGACACTTTTTATTGTAAACATTTTGTGTGTGTTTTGCGGATTATGCGAGTTTGCTGAATCTTGAACATTTTTTATATAATAATAAAAATGTATTACATTTATGTATCGTAATTTGAGTGAATTTTGTTTGTTTTTTTGTTTAGCATCGCATTACACGAATGAGATGATGAGGTTGGTACAGTCAAGGAAGATCAACCCTCTAAAGAGTATGGCATTGCCATTGATACAGGTAACCACTTTTCATTATCAGAGTCTGTCTACGCTAAGAGTACTCTGACAAAGGCAACCACCAACACAAGTGACCATGCGCATTAATTTAAAATACGCACACCATGATCAAAAACAACAATTCCACACTACAACAATGATTCGCTCTAAGCTTAATATAACAAAAAAAATCTAGTGTGAAACACTCGCACAACTTTCTCTTGCCAATGCAAATAATGAACAATAAACCTAACATTATTAATGAAATATTAGAAATAAACAAAAAACTAACCTCAAAAACATAACCTAATAATAATCATGTATGAAAGATGCAAAATGAAAATCAACCACAGTTTGCCTTAAAAATACGGAAAATCACACTTTCACACTAAACTAGGCTCTGTAGTGAAAATGCTTTAAATAAAAGTTGTAGATCTTTTTATTTCCTATAAAATTTATTATATACACTTTTGTCGTAAAATGCATTCTAAGGGCAAAATCTTAAAAAAATCGATTTTTCACACGTTTTCGTGAGAAAAAAACCCAAAATCGCTGATTCCCGCTAAATTAAGCGTTATACAAAAAAATTTTTGAAATAAAAGTTGTAGAATTTTATATTCTCTCCAACTTTTATTATATAACGTTTTGCGCTATAATACATAATAAAGCCGTAATCTTAAAAAAACACTTTTTTTACGTACAAACAGCCTCACCAAGAATTGCAGCAAACATGGTGCCTACCCTATCTTGTAGAGCATAAAAAATGTAGTAAACCAGGGGATTTAAAAAAAAATTGTAGCACCAGTTTTTGAGAAAATCGCAAAAAAGTGAAAAATTACACAAATAAACTATTACTTCCGGTTGACCGATTTTGATGCAAATGTTCATGTCGGGTCTGGTAGAGGTATGTAACTTAAGTTTCAAGTTTCAAGTTGGTACGATGTCCCGTTCTTTAGATATTTTGTATACACACACACACACAGACCAATCGCTAAAAACATGTTTTTTGGGTTCAGGGGGTCTGAAAACGTGTAGATCCGGTGAAAATTCGATTTCGAAAAATCGACATGAAAACAATACTTTCCTTCCTATATATTAATATAGGCAAGAGAAAGTAAAACATGTTCAATTCATTTGTTAGAAAATGTTTTATAAATCGAACATTAGTTTACCCATTAATATAGGAATACTGCAGCGCTTTCAATCAAAATGCCTGAGACTGATCACTGCAGCCCCATGGTACGTAACAAATGAAATGCTACACAATCACCTAAACCTGCCCTTCATAAAAGAAGAAATTAAACAACATAGCGAAAAATATTTACAAAAACTAGAAGACCATCAGAATCCATTAGCGATTAGCCTCCTTGACAACAGCGAAGATACTCACACACTGAAACGCTTTAAACCATTCGACTTACCTCTACGATTTTGTTTGTCATTTTAAATTTTTTTTTACTTTCTCTTGCCTATATGAATATATAGGAAGAGAAGTATTGTTTTCATGTCGATTTTAAGAAATCGAGTTTTCACCAGATCTACACGTTTTCAGACCCCCTGAACCCAAAAAACATGTTTTTAGCGATTGGTCTGTGTGTGCGTGTGTGTGTGTGTGTGAGCAGAATATCTCAAGAACGGAACAACGTACGAACTTGAAACTTGAAAATTAAGTTACATACCACTACTGGACCCAACACGAACATTTTCATCAAAATTGGTCAACCGGAAGTAGTAGTTTTTCGTATAATTTTTCACTTTTTTGCGATTTTCTCAAAAACTGGTCCTACGATTTTTTTTTAAATCGCCTGGTTTACTAAATTTTTTATTCTCTACAAGATAGGGTTGGCACCATGTTCGCTGAAATTCTCGGTGAGTCTGTTTTCACGTAAAGGAATTGTTTTTTTTAAGATTACGGCTTTAATATGCATTTTAGTGCAAAACTTTATATAATAAAAGTTGTAGAGAATTGAAAATTCTACAACTTTAATTTCAAACAATTTTTTGTATAACGCTTAGTTTAGCGGTAATTTGCGATTTTCTGTTTTTCTCGCAAGAAAATGTGTGAAAAATTGATTTTTTTAAGATTTCGGCCTTAGTATGCATTTTACGACAAAAGTGTATATAATTTAATTTATAGAAAATTAAAAGATCTACAACTTTTATTTAAAGCATTTTTCTCTACAGAGCCTAGTTTAGAGAGAAAGAGTGATTTTCCGTATTTCTAAGCCAAACTGAGGTTGATTTTCATTTTGCATCATTCACTCATGATTAAAATAAGGTTATGTTTTTGAGGTTAGTTTTTTGTTTATTTCTAATATTTTATTAATAATGTTAGGTTTATTGTTAATTATTTGCATTGGCAAGAGAAAGTTGTGTGAGTGTTTCACACCAGATTTTTTATTATAGACTCATTTTTATTTTATTTTTGGTCACAAGTAATATTAAGACTCATGCGCTTGAATTGTAACAGGAGAGTAAACAATTCCAAAGATATCTTGTTTATCATTTCAGATTGTTAATGTCATATCATTGAAATAATTAATGTCTGTGACTAATTTAATACAACTATTTGCACTTGCCTGTGTTTAACTCATTTTTAGTTTCATCATTTGTTGTTGTTTAGGTCAACAGCCGAGAGGCTGGTTTGAACCTCTAGAGGTTTTACTAAGTAAAAACGAGGAGTGAGGTGGTTTACCATTGTGTTCCTCACTGAGTTGAAAGAGTGTGCTTATCAGCATGCCAGGCCCTCCGAAAAGCACTTACTTTTCACCCTGCAAATGACACCTTCACTTCATTCACCACAGGGTCTGGCTGCATAGTGAAATTCATTACTCTCAGAGGAGATAACTCTGATTAGTGTCACAATACACCTCTACCTCTTCTGTTCTTTAATAGTTCAGTCATAAAAGTGGCTGACTATGTGATAAGAAACAGAACTATTTTTTTAGCCCTGGACCAAACAGATAGAGTGCAATTAAAATAACACTCCACCTGCCCGTTTTGGGCATAAAAATCAAATCAAAAAAATTCATCAGTTATCTTTTGGAATTGTATCGGTTCGTTTTGATTTTCTTCGTAGTCTGAAGTTGAAAAGTTTTGTAAGCTGTGTTTTGTTAACATGCGTGATACCGGTAGTGAATGTGTTTGAGTTTTTGAAACATAAAAGCGGTAAACATTAAAAAGAAGAAAAAATTGTTTTGTTAAATGTAATTGTAAAAATAATTAATTAAGGAGTCTTTATGGAACTACAATAATTACAAGTAATCAGAACGGTATAACTGAAAACGGTTAAAGGATAATGTTTATTTTAGCTGGATGTAGATATTTTTATGATGGAACGTAATGCAAGATAATTGTCTGGCGGAGAGGTAGATACGCGCCAACTGTGTAAAATTTTTGTTTACAACCTATAGGCGCTTGCCTCGCGCGGAGTACTCTTACAGTAGATGGAGTATAAATGACTAAATGGAAACACTGTTCTAAATTTTAACTTTTAATTTTAATTACGAGGGCGGTTCAGAAAGTAAGTTTCTTTGTCGGCTAGTTGGCGAACGGGTGGGGGTAGCGGCATGATCCGAGTAGCGCTGTGTGGCTCCGTTTAGTGCGCGTCTGGCAGTGCCGCTGTGAAGGTCGTGACGTTATTTGTTGTGCTGCAACCTTGCTTTCAAAATGGCCGCCATTATCGAGTCTCCCGCCGACTGTGAAGTACGTTCGGTTATCCGATTCATGTGGGCAAAACAAATGCCACCAGTGGAAATTCATCATGAGTTGTGTTCGGTATATGGAGAAAACATAATGAGTTACACTGCCGTGAGAAAATGGTGCCAATTGTTTAATGATGGACGCACAAATGTCCACGATGAAAAGCGATCTGGCCGACCATCTGTCATTACTGACGACCTTGTTGCGAGCATTGACCACTAGATTAGGGAAAATCGCAGATTCACGATTATAGAACTTTCTGAGTTTTTTCCTAACATCTCAAGAACTCTAGTGTATGAGATAGTGACACAGAGACTTGGTTTTCACAAATTTTGTGCTCGTTGGGTCCCTAAACTTTTGACTGATGAGCACAAAAAGAAGAGAATGGGATCCGCTTTAACCTTTCTTTCGCGCTACCATGAAGAAGGTGAAGAATTCCTTAGTCAGATTGTGACAGGTGACGAGACATGGGTCTCCTATGTGAATACCGAACAAAAGAGACAATCGATGGAATGGGGTCACACGTCATCGCCAAGAAAACCCGTGAAATGTCGTCAAACATTTTCGACAAGAAAACTTATGGCAACAGTGTTTTGGGACAAAAAAGGGATTATTCTAGTGGAATTCATGGAAAGAGGGACAACCATAAACGCTGCAGTCTATTCTGACACTCTCAAAAAACTGAGAAGGGCTATACAGAATCGTAGGCGGGGAATGTTGACTTGGGCATTGTTCTCCTGCATGACAATGCGCGGGCCGCATACAGCTGCCCGAACTCAGGACCTTTTGAACAGTTTTGGCTGGGACATCTTTGAACATCCCCCCTACAGTCCAGATTTGGCGCCCAGCGATTTTCACCTTTTTCCCAATATGAAGAAATGGCTGGGATCTCAGCGCTTTACAGACGACGAAGAACTGAAAAACTCCGTTAGCGGCTGGTTACGTGCACAAGCGGCAGACTTCTACGCGGCGGGTATTGCGAAGCTCGTAACCAGATATGATAAGTGTTTAAATAATTTTGGTAATTATGTTGAAAAATAGTGTAAGAGTTGCTCTTTAAAATGTGTGTAATAAAAAATCTGTAAGTATATTCTGCATTTTTTTATTAACCAAAGAAACTTACTTTCTGAACAGCCCTCGTATATTGCTGTGAAGAAGGTGGTACCTACCACCGAAGGCAACCAAAAGTGTTTAGGTGATCAGCTGAAAGGCTGGTTTGAACGTGTAGAAGTTTTACTAAGTACAACGAGGAATGAGGTGGTTTACCATTGCCACAACTCACTAAGTGGAAAAGTACGCTTATCAGCATGCCGGGCTTTCTGAAAAGCACATATTTTCCACTCTGCAAATGACACTTTCACTTCATTCACCACAGGGTCCAACTGTATAATGAAATTTATTACTTTTAGAGGAGATAACTCTGATTAGTTTCACAGTACACCTCTACCTCTTCTGTTGTTAACCCTTTAACAACTGAGTTTTTACAGGAAATAAAACTTGCATTCCATGACACTTCATACCATGATGAAGCTACATATCATGGTTTGTCTTGAATTTTTCATGTTTTTTTTGTAACTTTTATCTTTATGTGTTTGTTACTGTAATGAATTTCTAAGATTTTGTCTCCAAAATCTTCTCAATTCATTTACAATCCCGTTTTTTTGATTTTGTGCCGGATTTATTTTATTTTAAGGGTTATGTATTTTTCTTCATTGAATCTAATTATTTTATTCATTTATTTCCAGTTGGTTTTATTTCACTAGATTTTTATTCCGTATTTTAATTTACGTTTTTAATTCTTAGGCTCACGTCCGGTGTCCGATTTCATTTTTGTCGTTATTTCTTTGTTGTTCAGTTACTCACACGTGTAATTTGTATCTCTCTCTCTTTCTATCTTACACGATTGATTCTCTCTCTCTCTCTCTCTGTTACTGTCGTTTTAATTCTTTCATATATTTTTCCTCGTTTAAATTTATAGTATTTCCGATGTATCGGCATTTTTCGCAGCCTCGAACGCTTCCATTCGTGAACGTTAGGGGAATGACCTTTTTTTGCTTTTGTGTGCGTTGAGTTTTTACGCCTTGTCTTGGACAGGATGGCGAACCGATAGGATCAAAATTTTTCAGGTAAATAATTTTTCTTTCCCAATATGGGAAAATTACCTAAATTTAAATTTAAGTACCATGTTTAATAATTTTTCAGGTTTAACTTAAACAATTTTTTTTTAATCTATTTTTTATTAAATTTAAATTCATAATGTTTCTTAATATTATTATGGTGTTTTAAATATCCTATTTATAAATAAATCTCTCTTTTTCTTTTTTTTAAATTTTTTTTAAATAGTTTTAAGTAACAAAACATTATCTAATTTCAGTATCTTTCGTTTTCTTTTAAATTATTTAAATCTTTAAAATATGACACTTTTTTCTTTTTAAACTCTTGTTCAATGGCCACTGAATTACTTAAATTTTTCTAAGTAATTCTTTTACTAAATTTCAACTCACAATTTGTTTTTTTTTATGTCTTAATTTTATTTTGTTTTTTTTCCTCCGAAAAATAAATACATTTCTGTATTTATTTTTCTTCACTTAATCATTTATTAAACTCTGCCCAAGAGATTTCTTTTCCCGTTTCAGTCCAAGGACTTTAAAAATAGTTTTGTTTTCTTAAATGTTCCTATTAATTTATTATTATTCATATTAAGTATTTTCTATAGTTAAATCAAGTTTTGTTAATATTAAATTTTTTTTTTTCCAAATTTTATTTTATTTTTTCTTAAACTGTATTGTTATTTAACCAATTTTTTTTTTAAATTCTATACGAATTAACCGTTTACTTAAATTCATAATATTATTTATTTTATTTAGTTTTTTAGTTATTCTTTAATAAATTATTTTAGCTACTCATTAATTTTTCTCATTATTTTCTTTCTGTGTCAAATGTCATTGCGTCTAGACCTGTGTGGTTATTCAACCATACCTTCGCAGTACTAAAAGCGAGTTTTTACCATCAATAGAGCTACGTTATTCAAATCTCTGGGTTGCCAATTAATCCCTGGATTCAATTTCAGCGTCTGGTTGGGTTCTAAAATTGGATGGTGGAAAGCCCCCGCATTATCTCTGCAAAACAACTTACACAATTAGTGTAATTCGCCGTGCTTTTTTTTTACATCTTTTTCACCCTACAAAATGGTGCAGTTCGCCGTGCTTAATGTAACACCGGTTTTTTACTACAAAATGGTGGAGGTCGCCTCTCTTTCGAGGAACTTACATCAATTTTCCACTACATAAAATGGTGGAGGCACCAACATCTTTATACTACAAAATGGTAGAGGCGCCGTGTTGTGTCCTCATTTTACACTACAAAATGGTGGAAGCACCTTGTTGTATTTAACACCATTATTCCCCACAAAATGGTGGAGTTAGCGCCGTGATTTTGATTCAATGACAAGACACATGATTTTAAAATTTTTGTTAGTTACATTTTTTTAATGCCTATATTGCTAAGTTAAGTTACATGTTAATTTTAATTTATTGAATTTTTTTAATTATTGTATCTTAAGCGTTTTTCAGGTTAAGAATAATTAAGGGATGTTTCTGTAAGTAACAAATACTGTATTTTTTTTTCTCTTACTTGACTTCTATTCAGAGATTTCGTTTACAATATTATGCCTTTGTCCAAAGATAGATTTTGTTATATTTTTATAAGGGGTTGCACGCACCCGACCCTTCGTTTGTTTACATCGGGCAGTTTTTAGGCCTTGGTCTCCTAAACCTGTTCTATGTTCTTTGTTCTATCCCCTTCTATTTGAAACTTTTGGTTTCAACATTAGTCAGTCTGGTGCAATTTTGCGTTTCTATTCAGTACCGATACGTCTTGTGGATGTTGCAGGTTGGTTCAATTCGTTTTCTGTATTGTTTCTTTTGTTATTTCACCTATTGCTTTGCAGTTACTATCAGTTTTTAACCATACTACTTGTTCTATTGTTTGTTCACTTTAGGTTTTATTGTATCTGATTTTCAGGCCTTTCTAATGCACTTTCTTTTTCATTGAATGTCTTCTAAGTCACACTAGGTTTTTCTAACTTTTTCTGTAAAATCTCCTAAAATACTATAACTGTGTTTTAAAATTATTTATTTGTATTGTTTGCACTTATTTACTTATTTGTTAATAAAATTTTACATGTTTTCAGGTGGTAATTTAATTTTTCGTTGTTGTTATAATTACAGTTAAGCTATTTCTATGCGTAAATAGCTGTTAACAGCAGAATAAGTTCTGTACTATTATTCAGTGATTTGCCTTTGCAATCCAATATATACAGAAGTATTTGTGTGGAAAATTATTTATGAAGTTTTTCGTCACGACTGGATGTTTCTTAATTTAATGAAATAACTAATTTATAAAATTATGATAATTTTTACAGCGGTTTATTACCGAATTATTGCTCAATTTTAGGTGCATTTTATAAATCTCAACACTATGTACCTACGTTAAATTTGGGTGTTTTTTTTAAACAGTTTAACTTCATGCAAAATTTTCAGTTGCCGTCAGTGGCGAATTGGTCCAACTCATATTTGGCCATTAAAATTTTTCAAATTACTTTTAATTAGTATTTAAAATTTTAGGTCATAAAACTCAAACTAATATATGTTTTTTTTTGTTTTTGCATAAAATACCAGGGTAATTGCCTGAGAGAAAGCAGAGATCATTCTTAAGAATACAAAGTCAACACAGTTTTCATTGACAATACTAGAACAGCTGTTTCATTCAGACAAGACAGTTCAATCAACTCTACTACCTATATTCTACAGGAATCTTTGTACTAAGTATTTTTTAGTAAAACAATCGCAAGTATTAACAATTCATTTTACTCTCATAATTTTTATATTCAGTTTTAATGATTACTATGTGTTTATTTTTTCTATGTAATTTTACGTCTAACGTTACCGATTTTATATAATCTGTTTTCATTTCTATATACTTTAATACATAACTTCTCATGTACGTAGATTTATTTACGCGTTATCTCGCTTCTGGTTACATGTTATTTCACTTCATATGGTCATTTTATTAGTTTTTCTATAATGTACTTTTACGGGTTTTAATTTTCGCGTTTTTTTTTCACAATTTCTTCCCACCAATGTTGACTTCTTTGTTTTCAAGTATTACAGCTGTTGTTTTCTTTCCAATCCATATTTCAATTTAGTTTTTTCTGACTTTTTAATTTTTGCTCTTCTCTGTTCATTTTATTCAGTCACTATTTTCCTCCTGTAATATGTTTATAATTCTTTTTCTTCATGCCTATGTTTGTTATCTTACAGAAATTGTCTTATCTACTTGACTATTTTATTTATCCAGTGTTTAATAAACATGAAATAGGTAGCTTCTTAAGAACTGTATTATGAATTAATTTTTTAAATTAATTTTGAATTTAAATTAAAATTTTACATGATTTGATGATTCCATTTCCAAAGTGCTGTTCGCACTGAATTTTATTAATCTAAATTTTATTTAAAATGAAAGTTCAATCACCTTCACACTTTATAAATATAACTACTGTTGTTACAAATTTAATATTACATTTTATTCATTATCATTTAAAACTTACGTATGGATTTGTTATGTTAAACAGTTCTTAATGAGTGATGATTTCATGATTATTTTCCTGCCATTTTGAATTTTATTTGGGTTTTTAAACTTAATTTAGATTTTAGGGTATTAGATGATATATTTACCTATATTTCAGTTAGGTTATAATTATCCTAAGTTCATAGAATTATTTCTAGTTTTTTTTAATATTCATGACTATTCGACTCTGGGTTTCTTGATCTGTGGTTTCTATTCTTATTATACATTAGATTTTACAATTAATTTTTGATGCATATTTTATTTCTATAATTACCAATGCTTCCGTTATATTCTCATCATTTTAACATTCTGATTCAATTAACATTAGATTTTACAACGATGTTCATTTTTAGATCATGTGATTTTATCATATTTTATTTATTTATTCATTGCAGACTTCTGTTCTTAATATCTCGATTTAGTGACCAGTTTTCACTAGGCATTCGATTATACTGTAGTTATATTTTTATCTTTTATTTTGATGCTTTGAATTTTATTTATAGGTTTACCTTTTATAAGATGTTTCTTTTATTATTTACTTCATGTTGCTCTCAATACGTCATCGTACTTCAACAAGTTTTTACCTATATTTCCCAATTTTCTTCACAGACAGTTGGTTTCTGAAGTACTTTCCATTTTATTCTTATTTAATGTTAGGTAGCCTTCAGTATGTTTCATTAGAGTCAGCTGTTTTTCATTCATTATTTTTTACCAGTTTACTTTCATTTCACATATTTTTATTTAAGTTACTTTTCTTCCATGAGTTCTCACACTTCGGAAAGCTCCTAGGGACGCCTAATTGTGTTCAGTTTGTATTGAGGGGTAGCTTCCTTCGATCCCTTACCTTGTCCTTGTGTTTTTCCAATGTCTACCATTTGCCCTGACTCGATTGAGTACAAAGTCTTATTCTTTACCTATCTTCTCGGTTTGGGTTCCGAGAAGGGGGGTACTTAACCCACAGAGTAAGATTTTCTATCCAATCAAGATTGTATGTGATGGATGAATGCAAGTGAATGTTGGCTGTCTCTGATTGTGTGCTTGCGTGTGTGTTTGTGAGGTTGAATCAGGGGGCAATCGTAGTGCATTTTTCCTTCTATCTTTTTTTTGTTTCTCCAAATTTTTGCCCGACGTGTGTCCGTTCTTCTTATTTTTGGATTTCTTTACTCTGTTTCCTGCCCATTTTTGTCCGGAGTTAACTTTCCGTTGATTCATGAAACTCGTTTCTAAATTTTCAGGTATTTTTCCTAATTTTCACTCCACATACAATGTCCTGTTAGGATTTTTCTTTGCTATCCCTAGATTTTTTTTCAATAATTAGAATGAGGTACGACTTGTTTGAAGACATGTTAGCTTTTTATTAGGTTTCTTACCTTTGTAAACACCTTGTATACTAATTTTGTTTATTTTATTTTTTCCTTGTATCCATGCCCTTACTTTTCCTATTAATTTTTTTTTAGCATTTGTCGTGAGTTTATCCCATTCCATTCTTTCTACTTCTAAATACATTCATTTTACATTGCTGTTCTCAGATTTTACTACAACATAATTAGATTTAAGTTAGTGATAAGATTATTTTCAGCCTTCATTTTAGTTTTTAAGCCACTCCAACAATGGATGATTTTATTATTTTATTATTTATGAATCTCAAGTACAAGGAAGTCATGGTTTCTGGCATCCGCCAGAAAGGAACCTTGTGCCCTCTGTGTCTAGGATCTGGCTAGACATAGTTACATTAGTGCATCACCTTCAGCGCAATGTTTTTAATCTTCAGCAGTCACCCGTTAAATAATTGATGTTATATTATATGAATGATTATTATTGAATATTAGGTTAAGGAATTATGATTTTATGAGTTACAAGTTACACTACAAGCATTTTAGTTATAAGTATATTACTGGTTTTATATTTTCTCATCTCAAACTTCAAGTACAAGGAAGTCATGGTTTCTGGCATTGCTAGAAAGGAGCCTTGTACCTTTTATGCCTAGGTTCTGGCTAGGTGTAGTTATGTATGTGCTATTCAGTCAGTACAACGTTTTCAGTTGATTTCATTTTCTACTTTAGACTTTAAGACGATATATTTGTTCAACAAGAACTTTAGTTTGTAAGACAGTATTTACTCAAGAAGAGTTTTAGTTTTTAAGCGATGAAATAAATATTAATAGATTAGTTAGACTATCGATTGATGCTTCCTGTTTAAGGAGAACATAGTAGAGTTTTATTACAAAATAGTTCACAGTCTACAGATAATTTTTTTGTTTTGCGCATTACAATGGGATAATTTTTCTAAACTAGTATGTAAATGTACTCCTCACGACTTATCATCTTATATACTTATAATCTTATAATCTTATAATCACTTGTCATTATACATATATTTATTTATCATCGTTAATTATTTATTCATGTATCTAATAATTATTTCCCTCTATGATGATTTTTTACTACAATGAAGCTTGTTAGGAACACATATTAACAATTTATATTATTTTTGTAAGCTTAATTTGCTTTTAACTTGTCAACAGATGGAGACTTTTCCTGAGTACTCCCAGAATCACCGCAGATCAAGTGAGTCATAGACCATTAGTCATTAAGAGAGCCGACAAACGCAGTGACCAATCTTGTTTTTCAACTACCAGCATCCTACTAAGTTCCTGTCAGCTATGATCATCCGTCAGAGATCATCAACCTACAGTTACCAGGTTTACCTACGTACAAGAATACATTTTTACATAATCAATGACCGAACTTCTTTTTACATAATACAGTTAAATGTTCGCGAAAATTTATTGAAACAACATTTATTACAGTGAAAATAATCAGTGTAACAAATACCTTTCACACAAAAACAACTATTTTAAAGACTCTATTACACAATATTTTTTTTTAAATTAAACAATCAATTTCTCTGATAAACATTGATCGCAAAAGAACTTATACAATCGCAAAAAAAAAAAAAAAAAAATTAGTGTTAATAAAAAGATTTCTCGTAAATAAACATTTATTACAACAGATACTTTTGTCACACAACAAATTTTGTTTTACGCGTTGTCATGGACAAACAATTATTACAAGTGGAACTTTTAACGTTCAATAAATATATTAGAAAAATATTTTTCCTTTGGACTTTTAACTTAAAAATATTACAATTAAAAAAAATCTTTTTCGTAAACTTTCAAGTATACAACAACGATCACTGCGACACGGCGAATTTATTATATTATATTTTCAAAAGCTAGTATTTAAGTTAGAATTAAGTTACATATATATTTAAAACACCAATTAACATATTGATATTTTATTCATATCAAGCTAAATCTTATATTTTACTCTTCTGTCCATGTTTTAAACTCATAAATGCTATTTTACAACCATACCTCATTCTCTGCTCATATGGTAGATGCTCAAGTGACCTATTCTTTTGTACTAATAGTAAATACCAACTTATAACATTTTTATAATAACTGCCATACTCATTTAACTTCAACTATGTTGATGAAATTACAAAATTAATTAACTTATAAAACTTTCATTTGATCCATAAAATAATTTGCACAATTTAAAACAAACTATTATTAAAGTTAATAAATCTTTACATATAAATATAGTACTATACAAAATACTTTTATCTGGTTACAATGTGTTTCTAAAAACATTAATTAGGTTATTTTAATTTCCATTTCAAAAGACAAATTTTCTTTTTGTAAAATAGTACACTCCATCCATTAGTATTCTCATACGACCTATTCACACGAGTTTTCCTTCCAAAAATGATCATACTCATCAAAATTTCCCTTATGCTTCCTCATGCTGTTTATCCAACTTCCAATAATGTACTTCATAACATACATACCATACCTATTCTTGACACAATTATTTCTAAAGCATCCATATCCCTAATTTAATCAATTCCTAGGTCATACCCAAGTATTCCTGTATATTTTTCCTAAGAATTTTTCACCCACTTTACTCAACCATCAGCTGTCTTTTCAACGAGAGGACCAATGGACTTCCAGCGTATCGTACCAGTCTACAATGCAGCATCTGAATGCAACAGTTCACAATCCTCAAGATTTTTTCAACTAACAAAAATATCATGATTTTAAAGATATCATCTTTTGACTTCAAGCTAATGAAACGCAGAAGAACTCGCAATCTTTTCCATTATGAAGAATTTCTTGTATTTTATTTATCGTATTCTCGTATCAATTTAAAAACGTCGTTACAACAAATTCAAGAACACTATTTTTCACAACACATTTCAACAAAGATTTTACCTAAAGAACTTCTATTACCAGATCTTCAAGAATTACCACTTCGACTTCAAATTTACAATACATTGGTTGTTCCTGTACATCAAAGCCAAATGTATTAACATTTAAAATAAACAACATACAGCTGTTATGAGAACATACCGACACTTTCTGCTTACGGACTCATCACATATCCCGTTCAAGAATATAAACTTCCAACATTACAAACTGGATCGATAATACAACCTTCCAACTAGAGAAACTTCAAGAACTTGAACAATTTTCCATCTTCAACTACAATTCAGCCATTTTGATGTCCATCTACAAGAGGTCACATGTTCAGTACAATTCCTTTCTTTCCCATAGCTTTCCTAATACAAATTAGTCATCGTCCAATTGATATTATTCCTAATTTTTCTTTTTACCAATTACCGATAATTCCTCTAACATACATTTTTCCATCCCAACTATTCCATACATTTTATTAATTCCTGCCCTTAAAATTCTCTTACACCTACCCTAACACCAAATCCTTGGGGTGCTATTGTTAATCAAATTTATTTTACTATTATGTTTATGTATATATGTTTAGGTATAATAACACATACATTTTAAAATTCATACACTACTTTCAAATTCACATTGTTCAGGAAAAATGTTTAGTAATTTTTGTAATCAAACTAACAAATTATCATATAATTACAATCTATTCTAATACATTAAGATTTGATTCAATTCTTTAAAAATATATACAACACACCAAGTATACTTACAAAATAAAACTAATGATATATGATTATGATAGAAATTAATTAATACTATATGATAGAGTAATTTAAATCAAATTTTAAGCAAATATATAATCATATAAATTTAATTATATGCTATATTATCAACGTTCATTGAATGTAAAGATTGCTTGACCATTTTCTGCAGAAAACGAGATATTTTTTTTCTTGTCATCAACGCCACTACCTTTGATTTTCTTCAGATCTAGTTGTCTTCTTTTTCTTCCTAAGGGGGGGGAGTGTAATGAATTTCTAAGATTTTGTCTCCAAAATCTTCTCAATTCATTTACAATCCCGTTTTTTTGATTTTGTGCCGGATTTATTTTATTTTAAGGGTTATGTATTTTTCTTCATTGAATCTAATTATTTTATTCATTTATTTCCAGTTGGTTTTATTTCACTAGATTTTTATTCCGTATTTTAATTTACGTTTTTAATTCTTAGGCTCACGTCCGGTGTCCGATTTCATTTTTGTCGTTATTTCTTTGTTGTTCAGTTACTCACACGTGTAATTTGTATCTCTCTCTCTTTCTATCTTACACGATTGATTCTCTCTCTCTCTCTCTCTCTGTTACTGTCGTTTTAATTCTTTCATATATTTTTCCTCGTTTAAATTTATAGTATTTCCGATGTATCGGCATTTTTCGCAGCCTCGAACGCTTCCATTCGTGAACGTTAGGGGAATGACCTTTTTTTGCTTTTGTGTGCGTTGAGTTTTTACGCCTTGTCTTGGACAGGATGGCGAACCGATAGGATCAAAATTTTTCAGGTAAATAATTTTTCTTTCCCAATATGGGAAAATTACCTAAATTTAAATTTAAGTACCATGTTTAATAATTTTTCAGGTTTAACTTAAACAATTTTTTTTTAATCTATTTTTTATTAAATTTAAATTCATAATGTTTCTTAATATTATTATGGTGTTTTAAATATCCTATTTATAAATAAATCTCTCTTTTTCTTTTTTTTAAATTTTTTTTAAATAGTTTTAAGTAACAAAACATTATCTAATTTCAGTATCTTTCGTTTTCTTTTAAATTATTTAAATCTTTAAAATATGACACTTTTTTCTTTTTAAACTCTTGTTCAATGGCCACTGAATTACTTAAATTTTTCTAAGTAATTCTTTTACTAAATTTCAACTCACAATTTGTTTTTTTTTTATGTCTTAATTTTATTTTGTTTTTTTTCCTCCGAAAAATAAATACATTTCTGTATTTATTTTTCTTCACTTAATCATTTATTAAACTCTGCCCAAGAGATTTCTTTTCCCGTTTCAGTCCAAGGACTTTAAAAATAGTTTTGTTTTCTTAAATGTTCCTATTAATTTATTATTATTCATATTAAGTATTTTCTATAGTTAAATCAAGTTTTGTTAATATTAAATTTTTTTTTTTCCAAATTTTATTTTATTTTTTCTTAAACTGTATTGTTATTTAACCAATTTTTTTTTAAATTCTATACGAATTAACCGTTTACTTAAATTCATAATATTATTTATTTTATTTAGTTTTTTAGTTATTCTTTAATAAATTATTTTAGCTACTCATTAATTTTTCTCATTATTTTCTTTCTGTGTCAAATGTCATTGCGTCTAGACCTGTGTGGTTATTCAACCATACCTTCGCAGTACTAAAAGCGAGTTTTTACCATCAATAGAGCTACGTTATTCAAATCTCTGGGTTGCCAATTAATCCCTGGATTCAATTTCAGCGTCTGGTTGGGTTCTAAAATTGGATGGTGGAAAGCCCCCGCATTATCTCTGCAAAACACCTTACACAATTAGTGTAATTCGCCGTGCTTTTTTTTTACATCTTTTTCACCCTACAAAATGGTGCAGTTCGCCGTGCTTAATGTAACACCGGTTTTTTACTACAAAATGGTGGAGGTCGCCTCTCTTTCGAGGAACTTACATCAATTTTCCACTACATAAAATGGTGGAGGCACCAACATCTTTATACTACAAAATGGTAGAGGCGCCGTGTTGTGTCCTCATTTTACACTACATTACAAAATAAGTTGTAATTTAAAATCTGCAATAATTTAATAAAAATTAATTTAGTACATCTTTCGGCCGAAGACTTTGTTGACAGTGACAGAATATTGTGTTCCATAGTTAAAGTCAATTCCTGCAAAGTTCTTTGTTATAATCTTCATTACCAGTCTTCTTCGTCAGATTCTACTGTCATCGGATATTCACTTGTTTCATTCGTCTTTGTTCATTTTAGAAAAAATTTAGAACAAAAAGAAAACACCTTTCTATTTAGTTACATAGTTTGGGAAGAAATGTTCTCCAATTGGTTTTTTCCAATTTCAATTGGTCCAGATTTAATATAATTGTATAGAGTACTAAATCATTTTAAAGCCAATAGAATGCGGAACTTCTTCTGGAAAGTTTGAACATGAGTTTACATGATAGTTGGCTCTAGCCTCGGCATGTAAGTGCCGTCGCATATACGAGGTGTGTTCAAAAAGTAACGGGAATTTTTAAATTTCGCGGGTTTGGATAGTCCGATTGTAAAAAAATTTTTTTTATCATGTTGGTACACATGCCCCTGACGTACGATAAAATTTTCAACAATATTCATTGCTTAGTTCTTAAGTGGAAGCCGCTAAGGTTAGACGTGTTTTTCGAGCACGGCTAATTTTGTTTGTTAAAAAAAATGGATCAAAGAATTTTTATTAAATTTTGCGTGAAAAATGAAATAAAGTGTGTGAAATGTTAACAAAGGCATATGGTGAGTCTGCTATGAGTAAAACAAGGATTTACGAGTGGTATAAGCGTTTCCAAGATGGCCGCGAAAACGTTGAAGAAGACGAACGACCCGGACGTCCAAGCACATCAACAACTGATGAAAACGTGAAAAAAGTGAAAGAAATGGTTATGAACGATCGCCGAATCACAATCAGAGAACTCAGTGATGATGTTGGCATATCGATTGGCTCATGCCATGAAATTTTTTCGGATGTTTTGGGTATGAAACGTGTGGCAGTAAAATTTGTTCCAAAATTGTTGAATTTCGAACAAAAACAGCGGCGAATGGGAGTTGCTCAGGAGTCACTAAATGAAGTCGACAACGATGCGGATCTACTCAAACGTGTTATAACAGGTGACGAAACATGGGTTTACGGATACGATGTCGAAACTAAGGCTCAATCGTCCCAGTGGAGGCATTCTGGATCGCCAAGACCGAAAAAGGTTCGGCAAGTGCGGTCGAATGTGAAGGTTATGCTCACTGTGTTCTTCGATTTTAATGGCATAGTGCGCATCATGAATTCTTGCCACAAGGTCAAACAATCAATAAGGAGTACTACCTACAAGTTCAACGCCGTTTGCGTGAAGTAATCCGAAAAAACCGCCCGGATTTGTGGCAAAACAATTCATGGCTTTTGCACCACGATAATGCACCTGCTCACACTTCATTGCTTGTTCGTGAATTTTTGGCCAAAAACAAAACTGTAACGATGCTCCAGCCTCCATATTCGCCAGACATGGCTCCATGTGACTTTTTTCTATTTCCAAAAATAAAGAGAACATTAAAAGGCCGTCGTTTTACAAGCATAGATGACATTAAAAGCGAATCGGTGAAAGAGCTAAAAGCTATCACAAAGATCGAGTTTCAGAAGTGTTTTGAGGATTGGAAAAAGCGTTGGCACAAGTGTATTGCATGCGGAGGGGACTACTTTAAAGGCGACAAGATTAATGTAGATGAATAAATAAATATTTTTTCAAAAAACGAAAATTCCCGTTATTTTTTGAACAAACCTCGTACAAGACAGCAGTCCTCAAAGGGTTAAATGATTCACTCATTTAATTGGGTGACCATGTGATAAGAAACAGAACTATTTATTTTAGCCCTGCAACTAACAGATTGAGTGTAAATAATTTGACACTTCACCTGTCTGTTATGGGCAAATCCCAAAGGTAAGGTGATAAATTTCATTTATACTTTATTTTATATTAATGGTTGGCGGATGCATTTCAAAAATGTATTTGCAAATGAAAAATATAATCTTTTGTTTTGGTGATTAGGTCATCAGCCGAAAGGCTGGTTTGAACCTGTAGAGGTTTTACTAAGTAAAACGAGGAGTGAGGTGGTTTACCCTTGCCTTCCTCACTGAGTGGAAAAGTATGCTTATCAGCATGCCGGGCCCTCTGATAAACACATATGTTCCACTCTGCAAATGACACCTTCATTTCATTCACCACACAATCCAACTGTATTATGAAATTCATTTCTTTTAGAGGAGATAACTGTGATTAGTGTCACAGCACACCTCTACCTCTTCTCTTCTTAAATGATTCAGTCATTTAATTGGGTGACCATGTGATAAACAACACAACTATTTATTTTAGCCCTGCAATGAACAGATTGAGTGTTAATAATTTGATACTCCACCTGTCTGTTATGGGCACAATCTTTTGTTTGTACGTGTAATATTTTTAATGACCATATTTATGTATTTAATTACATTTTTCAGATGCCGTTTTTCCTGTCGTTTTTCTTTGGTCTAAGAGGTATGGCTGAGTTACCGGTGGAAAGCCTTCGTGAGGGTGGTCTCTGGTGGTTTACAGATTTAACTGTTACAGACCCGACATATATACTGCCGGTTGCGACATGCCTCACCGTTTTAATCACTGTCGAAGTAAGTCAAGATTGCAAATACCGCAGGTGTTGGATAAATGTTTGTAAATTAATAAAATTAATGTTAAACTTAAAGTGATGTTATGTTGAAGATTAGGTGGGTGGACAAAATAAGTAATTTAGAGGTTCTTAGGCGAGTGGATGAAAAAAGAAGTATATGGAAGCATCTTACCAGAGGAAGGGATAGGCTAGTGGGGCATATCCTAAGACATCTATCAATAATGGAGGGTAATATTGAGGGAGTAAATTGTAGGGAGCGGCAAAGATTAGAATATATAAAGCAAATTACAAAAGATGTAGGGTGTTACAGGTATCTAGAAATGAAACGACTTGCGCAAGATAGAACAGGTTGGAGAACTGCATCAAACCAGTCAAGAGACTGATGACAAAAAAAAAGTGATATAAGGCTCAGATATTGTACAGTAGTAGGCCTAAGCCTAACTGTCATAAGTAATCAACATGGCATTGTCAGAATGGCTTCTTCATATTGAGCCAAACAATGTAAAGTCCAGCCTCTCTTAGTTTGCTCCTATTGTAAACAAATAATGACATCACTAAGCATGCAAATTTTATCAAAATGTGTACACGCTGATTAAAAAGTATCAACAAAATACTTTCAAAAGTACAGTCAGACCTCCATATATCGAAATTGTAGGTTCCTCATAAAAAATTTGATGAATAGAAACTTTGATAAAGAGAAACGCTGTTTTTTTTTTTCATTATGACTATTAAGTTAAGATTACTCGACCGTAACCAGATTACCTAAAATCAGTATTTGTTTACAATAAAGTTTGTTTTATTGTGAACACGGGTGTGAAGGGCAATTTTCCACAGAAAGAACAACTTTTCTCTTTTGCTTAGGCATGTTTTTATCTCGTAACAGTTTTAGATACCCATTTGAAAACTTCTTCGTCATATTTACATATTTTTGGTCGTACATAGTATAAACGTATCACACTACTTTTGTACGTGGACCACAGTAGTCAACGTACTGACGTACTGTATTGTCACGTTGCTCTCTCTCTCTCTCTCTCTCGCTCTCTCTCTCTTGCTCTCTCTCTCTCTCCCTCCCTCTCTCTCTCTCTCCCTCCCTCTCTCTCTCTCTCTCTCTCTCTATCTATCTATCTCTATCTCTCTCAATGTTTCGGATTGACTAGTGTGTCATGGGAGGGCTCTATGGAGTTCCATTTATATTTTCACTAAAATTAAATTCGATATATAGAATTTGTTTTGGATATACAGAAGCATTTTTCTTTTAAAATTTCACGGGACGCAGGAAATATTTTGATAAACAGAAGTCTGACTGTATTTAAATACAAAATACTTTTAAAGATATTTTTATAAATGAAATTGTTAAGCTTACATCATATCATGACTGATGTTTTTAGTACTTTAAGTAGTTATACGAGGGTAGGCTGATAAGTAATGCACACATGCTTGTAGAAGACGAACAAAAAGAAATAGCAAGATGGGGTAAATAACAAATTAAAGTACAAATCTTAACCTACCAAATTATCTATTTATTTTTCAATATAGTCACCGTTAAGCATTACACATTTCTCCCAACGTTTAACAAGTTTTTTCATTCCGTCACTGAAAAATTCTTCCGACTTTCCTCGAACCCAGGACGCAATAGCTGCCTTCACCTCATTGTCCGAGCTGTAATGATTACCCTTAAGGTCTCTCTTCAGTAGAGGAAAAAAATAAAAATCGCAAGGCGCAAGGTCGGGAGAATACGGAGGGTGTAAAATTGGTTGAAACTTCAGGTTTCTCAGAGCCTCTCCAGTTGCACGCGAAGTGTGTGGACGAGCATTGTCGTGTTGCAAAATTATTGGCGCCAGGTTGCCTCTAACACGACAAACTCGACGTCGGAGGTGTTTCAGAGTCTGTATATACTGAGCAGAATTTACCATTGCCCCTCGTTCCAGATAATCAGTCACATAAACTCGGCGAGCATCCCAAAACACAGTCAAAAGAATTTTTTTTGCGGACGGTTGTGTTTTGAACTTTTTCACAACAGGAGAATGTGGATGACGATATTCAGCGCTCTGCCTTTTTTCTTCGGGATCGTAATGATGAACCCATGACTCGTCCCCCGTCACAATATTCAAAAGAAAGTCGTCTCCTTCGTCACGGTAGCGCTTCAAAAGTTGTTCACAGCATTCCAATCGACGCTGTTTATTCTCGTCTGTCAGACGGCGTGGTACCCATCGTGCACAGATTTTACGGTATCCCAATTGTTCAATAATGAAGCAACACGTTCCTTAGATATTCCAATTTGGTTTGCGATACGCTGTTGAGTGATTCGCCGGTCATTTTGAATCAAATCATCGATGAGTTTGCGACGATTATCGTCTGAGGCAGTGATTGGTCGTCCACTGCGTGTTTTGTCAACAATTAAGGCTTTTCCAGGTTGGCAATCACGAAATTTTATTACCCAACGATTCACAGTAGACCTATCAACAGTATCGTCACAATAAACAGCCTTTAAACGACGATAAATCTCACTAGGATTCACTTTCTCAGCAGTTAAAAATTCGATAACAGCGCGTTGTTTAATTCTCGTTGACATAGCACCAGAACACGACGCCATACTTCCACTACTCAAAACAAACTGAATGAAAGCAACGCCTTCAAACTGCGCAGGCTTGTAGAGGAGAAATAGTACTTCCACATGCCACCAGGCGCGCTACTGAAGTTTATTTAGTTGTCTTCTACAAGCATGTGTGCATTACTTATCAGCCTACCCTCGTAATTTAAAAAATAGTTAACTTAATAGGAATACGACATCCATAAAGTCACTGACTCTAGTGTGCACCCTGTTGTAGGTGGCTTTTATTTGTTGACAGTACGAGGTCTGTCTAATAAATACGCGAACTGAGCCCATAAAAACTTTATTTTGCAAAATTTAGTCTACATCAATTTTGTCCCCTTCAAAGTACTCTCCATTTGTTGTTACGCACTTATTCCATTTTCTTTTTCACTGTTTAAAGCACCCTTGGAAGTCCTCAGCAGTTAGGCTTTTTAGTGTTCTCGTCGTTTCTTGCTTTATTGTGTCCAAATCTTCCCAGTGATGTTCCCTCATCACATTTTTGCATTTTGGGAATAAGAAAAAGTCGCAGGGGGTGATATCTGGCGAAGAAAAAGGATGATCAACGATGGTGATAGAATTTTTTGCCAGAAACTGGCGAACAATCAATGCTGAATGTGCAGGTGCATTGTCATGGTGAAGGATCCATCCATCACCTTGACAAATGTTCGGTTAAAATAGTGTGCACTGTTGATTTTCCTAGATTCAGTTCATCAGCTATCATTCAGACAGTTTTTCGACGATCAGTAAGGACAAGGGACTGCACATGATCAATGTTGTCATCCAACACAGGTGGTTGAAGGTCGTCCCAGCCTTGCATCATCTGTGGCGTCTTGTCGGCCATCTTTAAATCGCTTAATCCACATGAAAACTGATATTTTCTTCAGAGCATTATCACCGTAAACAGCTGTAAATATTTCAGTAATTTCTTTATAACTTTTACTGCACTTCACCAAAAACTTGATGTTGATTCGTTGCTCCGTGATTTCGTCAGTTTCCATTTTCGACAAACAGTAAAAACAAGGACAACAGAAACTAACATAACTAGCACCATACGCACCATTCGACGATCCGCCAAGCACTGGCGGCTCATTGGGAATCAGGTAACTAGGACCGCCAGTGTGTGGGACTATAGTCCGCGTCATGGGTGCTAGCTTGCACAAGTTCGCGTATTTATTGGACAGACCTCGTAGGAGCTAACTAAGAACGGCTGAACTTTACAGTGGTGAGTATGAGTTAGGGTGCAAAATTGCAATTACATGATAAAATGAAATTCTACAACACGTTAACTCAAAAATGTTCCCTATTGTTACCTTTTTACTTTCTCTTGCCTATATGAATATATAGGAAGGAAAGTATTGTTTTCATGTCGATTTTAAGAAATCGAGTTTTCACCGGATCTATACGTTTTCAGACCCCCTGAACCCAAAAAACATGTTTTTAGCGATTGGTCTGTGTGTGTGTGTGTGTGTGTGTGAACAGAATATCTCAAGAACGGAACATCGTACGAACTTGAAACTTAAGTTAAGTACCACTACCGGACTCGACACAAACATTTTCATCAAAATTGGTCAACCGGAAGTGGCAGTTTATTCGTGTAATTTTTCACTTTTTTGCGATTTTCTCAAAAACTGGTCCTACGATTTTTTTTTTAAATCGCCTGGTTTACTAAATTTTTTATTCTCTACAAGATAGGGTTGGCGCCATGTTCGCTGAAATTCTCGGTGAGTCTGTTTTCACGTAAAGGAATTGTTTTTTTTAAGATTACGGCTTTAATATGCATTTTAGCGCAAAACTTTATATAATAAAAGTTGTAGAGAATTTAAAATCCTACAACTTTTATTCCAAACATTTTTGTGTATAACGCTTAGTTTAGCAGTGATTAGCGATTTTCTGCTTTTTTCTCATGAAAACGTGTGAAAAATCAATTTTTTAAAGATTTCGGCCTTAGTATGCATTTTACGACAAAAGTGTATATAATTTAATTTATAGAAAATTAAAAGATCTACAACTTTTATTTAAAGCATTTTTCTCTACAGAGCCTAGTTTAGAGAGAAAGAGTGATTTTCCG
This sequence comes from Catonia carolina, assembly GCA_035578175.1. Classification (NCBI taxonomy): domain Eukaryota; kingdom Metazoa; phylum Arthropoda; class Insecta; order Hemiptera; family Achilidae; genus Catonia; species Catonia carolina. Next base: position 103,363,366 of record JAQMRL010000008.1, read on the forward strand.
TATTTCTAAGCCAAACTGAGGTTGATTTTCATTTTGCATCATTCACTCATGATTAAAATAAGGTTATGTTTTTGAGGTTAGTTTTTTTGTTTATTTCTAATATTTTATTAATAATGTTAGGTTTATTATTAATTATTTGCATTGGCAAGAGAAAGTTGTGTGAGTGTTTCACACCAGATTTTTTGAATTATGTACACAAGTGTTTAACACTTTTGAAACAACAACCGTACGTGATATGGCGGCCGTGATGATACATATACGCCGAGTGACAGCAAACATATGTCATACAAGCATGGCAGTATACATTCCTAGATGGCAAACGTATCTCATACGTGTGCTACTTTCACATTGTTATAAATGTGGCTACCCTTACGCTATCCGTTTCCCGTTTTCACTGTTGTTTAGTTCACTTTGTTCTCCGTTTACCTACAGCGATAGTTGACCAAATCGATGAGTATTTTCTGATAAATCGACCGCTACTAATGCACGAGATCGTACCGTAGCGTCTACTACCGAGTACCACCGACATAGTGTGTTACAAGGCCACGTTGTTTGCAGTGTATGTGTTTTACTGACATTATGCTATTATACATTTCATGAAACTATGTCTAGAAATGCATTAGATTGTTTTACAGAAGATTCTGGGTCGGAATTAACGGGTGATTCAAAAAGAGCGCCGGTTTTTAAACGGCTGGTAAATTTTTGTTTATCGGTTGGCAACATTGTTAGACCTCATTTCTATTTCGGAGAACATTCCGATTGACGATTCAGTTGTAGTTTCTCTTGTTCGCAGTGTAGTACTCTCGCAGTCTGTGTCTAACCATGGACAAGTTTACTATTGCACAACGAGTGTTAATCGTCAAAACATTTTACCAGAGTGGAGAGAGTTATGCGGCTACTGTCAGGCGACTTCGCGGTACTCTAGGACGTAATGAAGCACCGAATGAATCAACAGTTCGCAGGCTCATGAAAAAGTTTTTTGAGACGGGTTCAACAGTCGACCTTAAAAGTTCTGGACGTCGTCGTTCTGGCCGAACTGAGCAGAACGTTGCGTTGGTTCGTGACAGTGTGGCTGTTAGCCCAGCAAAATCAATACGTCGCCGTTCTCAACAATTGGGTTTACGATGTTCTTCTGTACGGAGAATTCTTCGGTACGATCTCCAATATCACCCGTATAAAATTCAGTTGCTGCACGAGAAACAATGTTGTTGCTCCGTGAACGGTTCCAGGATCGCATCATTTCTTGTAATTCCGACCATCAATGGCCACCAAGGTCGTGTGACTTGACGCCTTGTGACTTTCATCTTTGGGGTCATCTGAAGTCATTGGTGTATGCCAATAAACCCCGAAACATCAATGACTTGAAGGAGGAAATTCGACGGGTTATCGGGCAAATGGAAGTCGAAACTTGTCGTGCAGTAATATCCAATTTCATGGACAGAGTTGGTGCGTGCCAGCGCAGTAGAGGAGGACACATGCATGACATCATTTTGCATACATGAAATCGGAAGGTAAGATGAACTTGTTGATTTATTTATTTTCAGTTTTTCAATAAAATAAATCTCTTAATTTGATATATCAAAACCGGCGCTCTTTTTGAATCACCCTATAGATGACACGGACATTGATGAATCATACGACCCTGCTGAGAATGAAAACGATATCGATATATAAGTTACATATAAAATTTTTCGGAAATGTGTAAATTAGAGTAATTGTAATTAGTATTATTTTATAAATAACTTAGTAATTGACTTAAACTAATTATATGGTTAAAAAGAGAAAATTTCAAACTTTATTTTCATATACTAATACTTTTGTTGAAAAGAAATGAAGTGACTGCACACTGATTTTTTGAAAAAATTGAAAAAAACGTCAGTCTACAGTGCAAGATATGTATAATTTATGAGGGAAGTCTAGAAAGTCTGTCATGTTTTGATATAAAAAAAACTAAGTACAAGAAAAAAATTTTATTATATACATTTGAAAGTGCAACTAAAATGCTATTTTTCTACATAATCACCAAACAAATTAAGACACTTTTCATAGTGGTGAACTAATTTTGAAATACCGGCATCATAAAAGTCTACCGCCTGTGATTTTAACCTTTCACTTTTAATCTTGCTCAAAATTTGTGATAACCTCATAATTTTTCTGTAACAATTTCATGCAATAAACTTTTTGAAATTTGTGGGAAAAAGAGCGATAGCTCTCTTATGGTGAATCAACGGTCTTCTTTAATCTTCTCATTGACTTTATTCACAATGTCATCAGTCATGAGGCTTGGCCGTCCACTTCGTTCTTCCTCATGAACATTAGTTTGGCCATTTTTGAACTGAATGCACAAACGCTGTACTCCACTTTCAGTTTAAACATCGTTTTCATAAACTTCACAGATTTGGTGATAAATCTCAATTGGTTTATTGTTTTTAGCCGACAAAAACTGTATTACCGACCGTATATCACAACTGGCGGGATTTTGAATTGCGGGACACATTTTAAATTGTTGTTGAAAAACAATGAAGAGCAACACAGACCTCTCGCTAGCACGGCTGAATAGCCACTGAACGGAGAAACGCCGCGGCACCAAAATGGCCGCGATAGCTCCGCCCCTAGAGGCTACTACGCAAAACGTGACAGACTTTCTGGACTGCCCTTGTACTTCAGTCTGTAGTGCATAGTTGCGAAAAAAATGGTAGACTGGAAAGTGTTAACAAATTATAAGAGATGTTGAAAATGTTTACCATCCAGCCTCCGGGCCTTACGTGTTCAAAGATTGTTGTTTAGGTCATCAGCCAAAAAGCTGGTTTGAACCTGTAGAGGTTTTACTAAGTAAAACGAGGAGTGAGGTGGTTTACAATTTGCCTTCCTCACTGAATGGAAAAGTACGCTTATCAGCATGCCGGGCCCTCTGCAAAGCACATATTTTCCACTCTGCAAATGACACCTTCACTTCATTCACCACAGGGTCCAACTGTATAATGAAATTTATTACTTTCAGAGGAGATAACTCTAATTAGTGTCACAGTACACCTCTACCTCTTCTCTTGTCAAATCATTCAGTCATTTAATTGGGTGACCACGTGATAAGAAACACAACTATTTACTTTAGCCCTGCAACGAACAGATTGATTGTAAATAATTTGACACTCCACCTGTCTGTTATGGGCAGATTCAAAGTGATACTGTACTAATTTTACGCCGGTCCGTAGTTCATATTTTGGCCACTGTTGGCGCTGTGATGGGGTTGCTGCTGCCGATAGATAGCGCAGCGGTCACACCTCTCGCAGTGCATGTACCAAGTGGCAACATATAGTATCTACACACTGGTGATGCGATAGTCGAGAAGGTGAGTAGACAGTATTGAGTTCTGTGTGATCGAGGATCGATACGGGGATTTGACAGCTCAACATTGAGTCAGTTCTTTCCGTCATCTACACCTCGCTTCACCGGCGACTGCTCCCCTTTGGAGGCAGTGGTAAAAGGTGCTCGCTGCAGCAGACAGACGACCCCGCTTCGCTTCACCGGTGACTGCTCCTCTTCAGAGGTAGCGGTGAAAGGTGTTCGCTGCGTCAGGGGCTGCTCCTAATCATTTAGGCAGCGGTAAAGACGACCTCCCCCCCGTTCGCTATGAGCATCTGATATTTATTTTGAACTACGCCGCCGGATGCCCGGCCGGTCCTATGAGCTCTGCAGGCTGCGCTACTACAAGCCAATGGCGACAAAAGATATGAATGACAATGTTTAATTTGTTTCCAGTTGGGAATAGACACCGGCGTATCACCGAATCAGATGCAGTTGCAGGCGATGAAGTATTTCATGCGAGTGATGCCGTTTCTGATGTTCCCGATCATCATCAATTTCCCAGGTGTAAGTAATTTGAACCGCTCCGTAAAATAGTTTCTGGTATTTTGTTAAATGTGAAATGGTAAAACCACACTGTGGCCAACTAAACAGTTGTGAACCAGCCAAGTGGTGAGGGTAGACAGCAACGCACAGTGGTTCAGTTCATTGTGTGTTGCTTTCTACTTTCCAACTGATGCGAAAACAGTGAATACGTGAATTCATTAACTTGCTCCAGCACCTTAACCATTTATTATTATTCTATTCCTTGCCTTACCTCGTTATATCTCCTTCTGCAACAGCGCTTGAGTTATCCTTACCTGTACTTAACAATCTCTTCTTTCCACCACCTCCTTTATCAACCTGAACATGTTATTTAGGTGTTCAGCCTGGTTGGCTGGTTTGAACGTGTAGAGGTTTTACTAAGTAAAACGGGGAGTCACGTGGTTTACAATTGCCACAACTCACTCAGTGGAAAAGTATGCTTATCACCATTCCGGGCCCTCTGTAAAGCGTTTACTTTCCATACTGCAAATGACACGTTCACTTCATTCAACGACAGGGTCCAACTGTATTATGATATAGGAGATAACTGTGACATTATGCGCATGTGCGTGTAAGAGCTGCACTAGTTCACTCTCGTCTTGCATCTTCTACTGAACACATCGATTATAGAGTGCATCTAGCCTCTATGAATATATAGGAAGGAAAGTATTGTTTTCATGTACATCACAACAAATACACTCTTCACCCGAATATACACGTAAACAGACCCCCTTAACCCAAAAAACATGTTTTTAGCGATAGGTCTATGTGTGTGTGTGTGTATACCAAATATCTCAAGAATGAAACATCGTACGAACTTGAAACTTGAAACTTAAGTTACATACTACTCCCGGACCCGACACGAACATTTTCATCAAAATCTGTTAACCAAAAGTAGTAGTTTATTCGTGTAATTTTTCACTTTTTTGCGATTTTCTCAAAAACTGGTCCTACAGTTTTTTTAAAAATCGCCTTATTGCTTAATTTTTTATTTTCTACAAGATAAGGTAGGCTGCATGTTTGCTGAAATACGTGGTGAGGCTATTTTAACGTAAAAAAAAGTGTTTTTTTTTCAGATTACGGCTTTAATATGTATTATAGCGCAAAAATGTATGTAATAAAAAATGTAGAGAATTAAAAATTCTACAACTTTTATTTCAAACTTTTTTTGTATAACGCTTAGTCTAGCAATTTTCTGTTTTTTTCTCACGAAAACGTGTGAAAAATCGATTTTTTAAGATTTCGGGCTTAGTATGCATTTAATGACAAAAGTGTATATAATCGAATTTATAGAAAATTAAATATCTACAACTTTTATTTAGAGCATTTTTCTCTACAGAGCCTAGTTTAGAGAGAAAGAGTGATTTTCCGTATTTTTAAGCCAAACTGAGTTCGATTTTAATTTTGCGTCTTTCACTCATGATGAAAATAAGGTTATGTTTATTTCTAGTGTTTTATTACTAATGTTAGGTTATATTGTTTAAATTATTTGCATTGGCAAGAAAATGTCGTGTGAGCGTTTCACACCAGATTTTTACCAAAATAATGGCTGACAAAATATATTAGAGAGCTACGAGAGCAACTGATTAGGACTAGCTTTGAAGTGGGTACGAGGCAATGCGTACGTTTGGAGCTCATCAACTTTGAAAAATAGTACCGTTTGTTTTACACCACCTGTACCTGTTTTGTTGTTAAATACTTCAGTCATGTAATTGCGTGACCATGCGATAAGGGAGAGAACTATTTATTGTAGCCCTGGAACTAGCAGATCAAGTGCAAACAGTACTGAACATGTAAAAATAATAAGTTCTCAGTATTTTCTTTGATCTTCTTCTTCTTGTTGAGATAAGATACGCATTCCTGAAATCTTGTAAAGACTAGCCTCTCTTAGTTTGCTCCTAATGTAAACAAATAATTAGGTCACTGAGCATTATATCAAAATGTGTACACGCTGATTAAAAAGTAACAACAAAATACTTTGAAAAGTATTTAAATAAAAAATACTTTCAAAAGTATTTTTATAAATGAAATTGTTAGGCCTACATCATATCATGACTGATGTTTTTAGTACTTTAAGTACCTACAATTTAAAAACATAGTTAACTTAATAGGAATACGACATCTGTAAAGTCGCAGACTCTAGCGTGCACCCTGTAGTAGGTGGTTTTTGTTTGTTGACAGTAGGAGCAAACTAACAACGGCTGAACTGTACAGAAGTTGGTGCACTTTGAAAAGATGGATGCAGACCGAATAACAAAACTGTTTGCAGGATACAACTCGATCGGGAAACAGAACTCGGGTAGGCCAAGGAAAAGATGAACCGATAATTTTTGGAGGTGGATTGATAAGAGTAATAAGAATAAGAAGTTTTTTTTTTAAATTCATAATATGTGTACGTTGCAATCTGTTCAATTCAGAACAATAAGCAACTCCATGACCCAATGAGATGAGGATGACATGAATGACATGTAAATGAGGTGTAGTCTTGTACAGACCCAGGTCGACCATTCCTGAGAGAGTATGGTTAATTGAACCCCAACCATCAAAGTACATCGGTAACCACTGTCTAGCATTCAAATCCGTATAAAAGTAACTACCTTTATACTAGGATTTGAACCAGGAACCTTCGTCTCCGAAAATCAGCTGTTAAACAGCTGATTTTGGCGACGACTTTACCTCTAGACCAACCCGGTGGGTTAAGAATAAGAAGTAATGTAATGTTATAAATGTATTTTATGTGTTGAGGTGTTATTGGTGTACTGGTTGTCGACGAACGTGATCTCATTGGTGCAAATGAAAGTGCTGAGGATACCCGCCATACGTGATGGGTTGGGTTTCGAAACGCCCATCAAGCCGAACACTGACTTGGCTGCGCAGTTCCAAGAGATGGCCAATCAACACAACAAGCAAGGCTTTAAACAAGGATTCAAAGAATGTAAGTCACTCTCTTTAAAAAAACAACTTCTTTACTAATTTTACTTTTACTTTTTACTTTCTCTTGCCTATATGAAAAAAAAAATGAATATATAGGAAGGAAAGTATGGTTTTCATCTTGATTTTTCAAAATCGAGTTACAACCGTATCTACAAGTTTAAGACCTCCTGAACCCAAAAAACATGTTTTTAGTATTTTATTTGGCATATTTTTACATAGTGTTTTCATTTTAAAACTAATTGTTTTAGTTCCATTCATTGTGGAATTAACTGTTAGATGGGTGTTTATTACTTTCTTTTGCCTATATGAATATATAGGAAGGAAAGTATTGTTTTCATGTCGAGTTTTCACCAGATCTACACGTTTTCAGACCTCCTGAACCCAAAAAACTTTTTTTTGCGATTAGTCTGTGTGTGTGTGTGTGTGTGTGTGCGCGCGCGCGCGCGCGCGTGCGTGCGTGTGAACACAATATCTCAAGAACGGAACATCGTATGAACTTGAAACTGAAAACTTAAGTTGCATACCACTACCGGACCCAACACGAACATTTAAACTGTAAAGTTGCAGGAAATCACTTGGTTCAAATCCTAGTAAAGGTAGTTACTTTTATACGGATTTGAATGCTAGACAGTGGTTACCGGTGTACTTTGTTGGTTGGGGTTCAATTAACCATACTCTCTCAGGAATGGCCGGCTGCGGTCTGTACAAGACTACACAGTCTCATTTACACGTCATACACATCATTCTCATCTCATTGGGTCTTGGGGTTGCTTATTGTTCTGAATTGAACAGATTGCAACGTACACACATTAGGGATAATAAAAAAAATTAAAAAAATGTATTTTTGAAAGATAGTGGAAACAAAATTGTTGAAAAATATAATGTTATAAACAATAATAATAATAAAAAACAATAAATATAATGTTAATTATAATATTTTTGCTCATAACAGACAGGTGGAGTGTCAAATTATTTACACTCAATCTGTTAGTTGCAGGGCTAAAATAAATAGTTCTTTCTTATCACAAGGTCAGTCAATTAAATGAGTGAATCATTTAAGAAGAGAAGAGGTGGAGGTGTATTGTGACACTAATCAGAGTTATCTCGTCTGAAAGTAATGGATTTCATTTTACAGCCAGACCCTGTGGTGATTGAAGTGAAAGTGTCATTTGCAGAGTGGAAAATATGTACTTTTCAGAGGGCCTGGCGTGCTAAGTGAACTTTTCCACCGAGTGAGTTGTGGCAATGGTAAACCACCTGTCTCCTCAATTTACTTAGTAAAACCTCTACACGTTCAAACCAGCCTACAGGCTGATCACCTAAACAACACAATGTTAATTGTGATGTTTCTTTTGTTACAGCAATGACAAATTTAAAAATGTCGCAGGAAATGTTGGAAAGAGAAGCAATTGAATTAGAAGAAAGATTAAGGAAAATGAGAAGTGAACTTAATAAACGGAAACAAGAAGAAAACAAATAAATAATCAAATAATAAATAATGTACAAGCTTCTCCAATTAGATAAATTATTAATTATTACCTATTTTTGATGTGTTGTTTATTATTTTCTACTCTCTCTCTCTCTTTACCTAAAGAAATATATTATAGGAAAGTAGCCTATTATTTTCATGTTGATTTTTTGAAAACAAGTTTTTAACAGATATACATGTTTTCATGGCCCCTGAACCCAAAAAAAAACATGTTTTTAGTGATTAGTCCATGTGTGTGTGTCTGAACAAAATATCTCAAGAACAGAAAGAAGATTGTACTAAGTTGAAACTTGAAACTGAAGTTAAACCTTTACCGGACCTGATACGTTCATTTTTATAAAAATCAGTCAACCAGAAGTAGTAGATTATTTGTGCGATTTTCTCAAAAATAGCTTTACTTTTTTTTAAATCTATAAATTTTTATCATCTACAAGATAGGGTAAGTGCCATGTCCTGTTGAAATTCTTGGGTAGGCTGTGCTCTCGTAAAAAAAATGATTTTCTTATAAGATAGCGGCTTTAATGTGCATTCTAGTAGCAATTTTTCTGTTTTTTTTTTATCAAAATCTGTTAAAAAATGGTATTATTTTTTTAAGATTGCAGCTTTAGTATACATTTAATGACAAAAGTGATCAAGTGTGAGTAGTAATAAAAGTATATATAATTACGAAATTAAAAAAGCTACAACTTTTATTTTAAGCATTTTTCTTCACAGAACCTAGTTTAGAGGCAATTATCGTTTTTCCATATTTTTACTTTTTTTGCCTATATGAATATATAGGAAGGAAAGAATTGTTTTCATGTCGATTTTAACAAATACACTCTTCACCTCATATACACGTAAACAGACCCCCTCAACCCACACAACTGCTTTTTACTGATTGATCTGTGTGTGTGTGAACAGAATATCTCAAGAACGGAACATCGTACAAACTTGAAACTTAAGTTACATACCACTACCGGACCCGACACGAACATTTTCATCAAAATCGGTCAACCGGAAGTAGTAGTTTATTCGTATAATTTTTCACTTTTTTGCAATTTTTGCAAAAACTGGTCCTACGATTTTTTTTAAAAATCGCCTGGTTTACTTAATTTTTTATGCTCTATAAGATAGGGTAGGCGTCATGTTTGCTGAAATTCTGGGTGACGCTGTTTTCACGTAAAAACATAGTTTTTTAAAGATTACAGCTTTAATATGCAATTTAGCGCAAAACTTTACATAATAAAAGTTGTAGAGAATTAAAAATCCTACAACTTTTAATTCAAACATTTTTTTGTGCAACGCTTAGTTTAGCAGTAATTAGCGATTTTCTGATTTTTTTCTCACAAAAACGTGTGAAAAATCGATTTTTTTTAAGATTTCGGCCTTAGAATGCATTTTAGGACAAAAGTGTATATAATAAATTTTATAGGAAATAAAAAGATTTACAACTTTTATTTAACGCATTTTTCTCTACAGAGCCTAGTTTAGCGTGAAAGAGTGATTTTCCGTATTTTTAAGGCAAACTGAGGTCGATTTTCATTTTCTGTCTTTCACTCATGATTAAAATTAGGTTATGTTTATTGTGGTTTGTTTTTTGTTTATTTCTAATGTTTTATTATGAATGTTAGGGTATATTGGTCATTATTTGCATTGGCAAGAGAAAGTTGTGTGAGTGTTTCACACCCGATTTTTATTATTCTTTTGGTGAGGAAAAACATTTGCTTTACAAAAGAAGTTTTTGATACCAGGATAGTATGAAATCGTAAGAGTGAGAAAGAACAAACAGAATACAAAAATTAATAATAGTCAGACTGCCTTGTAAGGTATGAGGAACCACTTTGATTTCATACCATCCTGGTATTGAAAATTTTATTTAACTTTGGTTATTTTGCACTCAACTATATTTTTCATTTCTTCTTATGCAGCTACAGTGCTGCCTGCTGGAATTCACTTTAACTAATTTCAGATTTTCTTTCCTGCTACTATTAAAAGATTTGCTATTGTGGAAAAACTTTGACGACCGATCCTGATTGTACTGATACAGTCAACATCGGGTGTTGAATTTTTTCTTTCTTTTGTTTAAGATTGTGTCCTCGGTATGGATATTACAACAAAAGTGTCCAATATAATTAAAGTTTTAGGAAATTAAAAAACCTACAATTTGTAATAAACCTTTCTCTCTACAGAGCCTAGTTTAATGGCAATTACTGATTTTTGTGTTTTTAATTTCTACAAAGGTTTTTCTTCATTTTACTTTGTTTCACACCAGATTTTGTACTTTCTCTTGCCTATGAGTTTATATAGGAAGGAAAGTATTGTTTTCATGCAGACATTCAAAAATTGAGTTTTCACCGGCTATACATGTTAACAGGTTGGCTGCCGCCCATGTTAAAGGAAACCACTTCCCGACAGGCCGCGCAATAAAAACACAGTTTCTTTTTAATTATGTGTTTATTACTCTATTAATATAAAAAAACCATTAATACAATTTAAAAATAATGAAAAAAAGCGAGTTCACCGGTTTAAATTAATTAAATAAAAAAATTATACGATAAAACAACAAACAAAACTAAAAAATTGACTAAATTCACAATAAAACGATGTTTATTCAATGAAATAACGGAAGCAAATGGCATCAGTTCTCTCGCGTGTCATTAGAGTTCTTATGGCTTCTCAAAGATGTTGCTACCGTACATATACGCAAAAGTATGCCATAGAGGCCGTATTAAAATTACAACACTCTCCAAGCAGGCCGCGAAAAGATATTAACAAAATTGTAGAATAGGAATCGAGTAGCAACCGTATTATTTACGGCCTGTGAGTAACAAAAGCCTCAGTAGCGCCGGCACATCTCACGGCAGCCAACCTGTTAACAGACCCCCTGAATCCAAAAAACATGTTTTTAACGATTGATCTGTGTGTGTGTGTGAGATAGAATGCAGGTGAACTAATGAATTATTTAATGAAGAGAGGGTGAAGTGGTGCCAACATAAGCATTAATTTTTTTTTTTAATCCCAAATGTGTGTACGTTGCAATCTGTTCAATTGAGAACAATAAGCAACCCCATGACCCAATGAGATGAGGATGATGTGTAAATGAGTCTTGTACAGACTCAGGCTGACCATTCCTGAGAGGTATGGTTAATTGAACCCCAACCATCAAAGTACACCCACAACCACTGTCTAGCATTCAAGTATGTATAAAAGTAACTACATTTACTAGGATTTGAACCAGGAACCTTCGTCTCCGAAAATCAGCTGTTAAAAGCATTAATTAAGATTTTTTTTTGGTTTAACATTGGACTATTCTGCAATTACTGCTAATGCAGACGGTGAAGGATGAAATGATTTTTTGTAACGTATGAAAATATCCCGTGCCTGAATGGGATTCGAACCCAAGACCACACATGATGAGAGGCGAGTACATTATCAACTACGCCAATATGGCTGGCAGATTACTTAAGAGACTAAGGATAAGTAACAATAAAAAGAACATAAATTATATAAAAAATATGCATGTATTTATTAGTAATAAATATAATAATAATAATAACAAACTTTTGTTTTTTTAACAAAATTAATAAATTCAACAATACAATATAATTATATAAGAACGGAAACAATATTTTATAATATTTATAATTGTATAAAATATATAAATATCCAAACAACAAATTCTATATAATCATAATCTAAATCACTAACACACAAACTAATAATAACAAATAAAATATATGTAGATAATAACATATCAGTAAAATTACTCCATCTTTTTTATCTATTAAATCAATTTTTTTCTTTAACTTTGTATTTAAAGATAAATCTTTATAATGCATCCTGCAGTTTGAAATTAATTCTATTTTATATTTATAATGAATTTATATAATAAATTTCACTAACGTTCCTTTTTAACTGTGTCAACTTTTATTTTCACTTACACGTGTTTCGGTGGGTGGATCCACCATCATCAGAGTAAATAACTGATAATTGAAACTAAAAATTTTATTTATTAAAAATCTACAGAAGATGATACATCTTCAGTCATTTGTATAAAACTAACTTATAAATTAATTTCAAATGACTGAAGATCTATCATCTTTAGTAGATTTTTAATAAATAAAGTTTTTAGTTTCAATTATATGTTATTTATTCTGATGATTGTGGATCCACCCACCGAAACACGTGTAAGTGAAAATAAAAGTTGACGCAGTTAAAAAGGAAGGTTAGTGAAATTTATTATATAAATTCATTATAAATATAAAATAGAATTATATTTACAGTCACATCATCAGCTTGGTCATTAGTGACTACTGTGGGTTATGAAACATTAACTGTGGGATTTGACACGTGAAAATTTTCAGACCCTAGTTGGGAATCGAATTCAGGACCTTCCGCTTTGTAGCCTAGTGCGGTAGTCACTATGACATGGAGCAGAGTGTAAAAAATGGTATTAAGTGTTCAAAAACTCTTGAAATGTTGATAGTGACGTACGGTGAGTAAACTTTGAGCAAAAAAAAAATGTTTATAAATGGTATAAGTTATTCCAAGAGGGTCAAGAAAATTTTAATGAACCTCACTCTGGATGCCCCAGCACATCAAAAACTGATGAAAATTTTCAGGAAGTGAAAGAAATCGTATTGAAAAATCATCGAATCACGATTAGAGAAATAGCTGATGATCTTAACATATCGTTTGGCTCATGCCAATCAATTTTAACGGATGTTTTGGGTATGACACGTGTGTCAGCAAAATTCATTCCAAAACTGCTTAATTTTGATCAGAAGCAGCATCGCATGAACATCGCCCAAGACATGTTGAACGACGTCAATGATGATCCTGATCTGCTCAAAAGGGTTATAACGTGATGAAACATGGGTCTATGGTTATGACGTCGAAACCAAAGCCCAATCATCCCAGTGGAAGAGCCCAGGGCTCTTCTTTGTAGATTAAGGCTGCATCACTGGAGGAGCTCAAGGCAATACCCAAAAGTGCATTTCAGAAATGTTTTGACTGGAAAAAGCGCTGGCACAAGTGCATTTTATCAGAGGGGGATTATTTTGAAGGGGATAACATAACTTTGGATGAATAAATGAATATTTTTTTTATAAAAATGAAAAATCACCTTACTTTTAGGTCACACCTCGTATTTCTAGGCGATGAAAACGTGAACAAATGTAAAAATTGTTAAGAGTGGAACAATAATGCAGATTGGTGAAAATAAGCAAGAATCAAACCTGGGACCCTTACCACAGAAACCCAATGTGCTGACCGCTACACAGCAACCCCTTCAATTTATTATAACAGACATTTAAATGGAGCAATTACTAAATAACAAATATAATTAAATATTAATTCACCTAATATAATTAATTAATTAATTACTAAATGGACTGATTAAAAATTTGTAATATCACAAAATATATAATATACTGTACATCATATTGATTAAAATATTAAATAGTACACATTTCATTACTTGACTTTAGATTCTTCTTACTATTAAATATTAAATTTCTTGCTTGTTTTTATTAATATTAAAAATGGTAACATAAAAACATTAACTAATTAAATTTTATTACAGTAAAATCTCCGTAGTCCGGCACCTCCAGTAATCTGGCCCTTAAAATATTACGCCTAAAAGTATGAATAACCCACCGGGTTGGTCTAGAGGTAAAGTCGTCGCCAAAATCAGCTGTTTAACAGCTGATTTTCGGAGATTCCTGGTTCAAATCCTAGTAAAGGTAGTTACTTTTATACAGATTTAAATGCTAGACAGTGGTTACCGGTGTACTTTGATGGTTGGGGTTTAATTAACCATACTCTCTCAGGAATGGTTGACCTGAGTCTGTACAAGATTACACCTCATTTACACATCATACATATCATCCTCATCTCATTGGGTCATGGGGTTGCTTATTGTTCTGAATTAAACAGATTGCAACGTACACAAATTAGGGATGACAAAAAAAAATAAAAAATAAAAGTATGAAACCTCACCCACGACAGATTTTGGTAGAAGATTTAAATTGAATTAGGGAATCAACTCAACCTAATTATGGTGGATTTAATATGACATGTATGTTTAGGATTTGATTAAAGAAATGAATAAGCACACCTTAATTATTGTTAAATGGAATAATTTTTGGCATTTTATCCAAAACCCAGAAATGGGTCATACTCTATACTTCATGCTGAATTGACAACAATATGTAATTCTCACAAAAGATGTAGGTTGTTACAGGTATGTAGATATGAAACGACTTGCGCAAGATAGAACAGGTTGGAGAACTGCATCAAACCAGTCGAGAGACTGATGACAAAAAAAAAATGTAATTCTCATAACACGAGCACCCCCACACTGCACAAGGCGATGTCAATAGCCGACAATTATGTTTAGTACAATGACTACACAAGTACTCAGCAAACCTTTTTTAAGGGGGTACGGAACGCCTATCTCAGCCATGTTAATGTTTGACCCATTTTCTCAGCTACCAATAGAGATAACTTCTCCAAATTTTCAGCACACATTATTCAGTATCTAATACAACTTTAGACCCAGGGGTTTGTCCTTATTACCATTTTAAAATTTTTTATAATTTTTTTATCATAGTTGCTATGGTAACTGTACTGGTAAGTCTGAAAAATAAGTTCAGGAGCCTACATTTTAAAACGCTCCTGTTAAAAGTTGTATAAGATACTAAATATTATGTCTTGAAAATTTGAAGCGAATATCTCAGACAGTTCCTGAGAAAACGGGTCTTTTGTGTCAAAAATGATGGTTTTCGGGAAATAAGAAACCAAAATAATTATGTATGTGTTATTTTCATAAATTAGTACACGCCAGCAGCATAAGCAGGATTATCTAGATCCTCTTGCTGTACTAGCTTCTCTTCTAGTTCCTGTTTGGCTTGTTTTCTAGCTTGCCTTGCCTTTTTTTGAAGCTCACTCATTACTTGATCAGAATTTTGAATGCATTTACTGTCACGGTTTAGCGTAGCTGTCGCGCACCCAGTTGATAAAAAAATCACATTGAACTTGCTTTCGAAAAAAATTGTAGAACATTTTCTACAACTGAGAATTTATTGAAAAATAGCTCATTTTAAAGCTAAAATATTAAATAATCACATGACGGGAAAAACAAAATTTTGAATTTTTTGAAAATTTTTCTGTTCCGTACCCCTTAATCAGTTAATTTAATTTAAAATCACATAGAAATCAATGCTTATTCATTTTTATAGTTCCGAAATTCCAACACATCCGTAATCCGGCATTTTCAGTAATCCGGCACCCTCTCGATCCCGAACAGGCTGCACTACAGAGATTCTACTGTACTTACTAATAAATTTTTATTACAATATATACAGTTATTTTATTATAACAATTTTCCTTTTTATTTGAGTCATCAAAAATATTACATAAATTAATAATAAAATATAATTAAAACCCTTTATAGTTTACCATTATAGTTGTAACCTGGGGCTTGCCCCACGCAGGAAAGACACATCCTTGAAAAGTTCAAATCAACCATGGAAGGTTCTTTAAGGAGAACATCTGAAAGAGCTAGACGTTGAAAGATTGAACTTAAGTGGTCCTTTGTGGCCGTATCGAAAAAAAAAAAATATATAATTAAAAGGTGTGTAAACAATCATTCAATAATTTTAAATTTTTCAGTTTAATTTAAAAGCAAAAATATTTCAACGAATTATATTTGTATGATATACTAATGTACAGTATTCAGATGAACTGAAGTCCCCTAGCCGTGGGAGTGAGAGAATGCATTACGCTCTCACTCGCACAACCCATACGCGCCATTCCAATAACATTGTCGTATAATTTTACTCATTGTTGTGAGCAAGTGTTTATGCATGCAGTAAACTAACAAGCAAGATAACGACTGTAGTATGTTTTCAGATTTGGATTATAACAGTAAAGACCTTTGAGCGCATGCGTAGTTATGCCACACATCTCTCTCTCACTCGCTCAGCTATGGGACATTAGTTCGTCTGATACCTATACAGTATTCAGATGAACTGCAGTCCCCTAGCCGTGGGAGTGAGAGAATGGATAACGCTCTCACTCGCACAACCCATATGCACCGTTCCAATAACATTGTCCTATAATTTTACTCTTTGTTGTGAGCAAGCATTTATGCATGCAGTAAACTAACAACAGCAAGATAACGGCTGTAGTATGTTTTCAGATTTGGATTATAACAGTAAAGACCTTTGAGCGCATGCGTAGTTATGCCACATATCTCCCTCTCACTCGCTCGGCTATGGGACAGTCTGGTACCTATACAAATAATTGGCACACAATACGTATACATAGTTTAAAATTAGGTACAGTTTGGGTATGTTTAAAATGAATGCAATATACAGGGTGATTCAAAACTACACAGCAATCTGTTGGGATCTCATTCTATAGCTAAAAATTAGGTAGTATATTGAAAAAAATCTGGTGTGAAACACTCACACAACTTTCTCTTGCCAATGCAAATAATTTACAATATAATTTAACATTAGTAATAAAATATTAGAAATAAACAAAAAACTAACCTCAATAAACATAACCTTATTTTAATCATGAGTGAAACACTCAAAATGAAAATCAACCTCAGTCTGGCTTAAAAATACGGAAAATCACTCTTTCTCTCTAAACTAGGCTCTGTAGAGAAAAATGCTCTAAATAAAAGCTGTGGATCTTTTAATTTTCTATAAATTTAATTATATACACTTTTGTCCTAAAATGCATTCTAAGGCCAAAATCTTAAAAAAATCGATTTTTCACACGTTTTCGTGAGAAAAAAAACAGAAAATCGCTAATTACTGCTAAACTAAGCGTTATACAAAAAATTGTTTGAAATAAAAGTTGTAGGATTTTAAATTCTTTACAACTTTTATTATATGCATTTTCCCCCTAAAATGCATATTAAAGCCGCAATCTTAAAAAAACAAATTTTTTTATGTGAAAACAGCCTGACCAAGAATTTCAGCAAACATGGCACCTACCATATCATGTAGAGCATAAGAAATTTAATAAATAAGGCGATTTTAAAAAAAATCGTAGGACCAGTTTTTGAGAAAATCTCAAAAAAGTGAAAAATTATACGAATAAACTACTACTTATGATTGACCGATTTTGATGAAAACATTTGTGTCGGTCCGGTAGTGGTATGTAACTTAAGTTTGAAGTTTGTACGATGTTCCGTTCTTGAGATATTCTGTTCACACACACACACACACACACACAGACCAATCACTAAAAACATGTTGGTGTGGGTTGAGGGGGTCTGTTTACGTGTATATCCAGTGAAGAGTGTATTTGTTGTGATTGACATGAAAACAATACTTTCCTTCCTATATATTCATATAGGCAAGAGAAAGTAAAAATTCCTGACTGTTTTTGCTGCAGTAGGTGATACAACATGCGTCGGTGATGACTCTATACACCCGTGTTATAACTGGGGACACCCGTGTTTTGTAACTGGGGACACCGTGTTATAACCGGGGACACCGTGTTATAACTGGGGACCACTATACAACTGAAATAAATAATTTAAAATCTTTATACAATATAAAATACATATTATATACAGACATTTGGAATGGCACAGTAATAACAGTATCAATGAACAACGCCTTCTCAATTTTCTAAACGCGCCACCTAGTTCACATCAATCTAGAAATACACACAAATGCTACTTAACAATATTATTGCAAACCAAATTACATTTCTCACAGAATTTCAACCAATTAAAAGAGTGGGAAGACACACTATCCGTTTTGGTGTTTGTAAATGGGTTTTTTTTGTAAATTTCAGAATTAAACATTAGTATAATAAAACAAAGTCTATTTAATTTATTTTATTGTTATTAAAGTTGTAGATATTTTAATTTCCTATAAATTTTATTATACTTTTTTATCGTAAAATGCATACTAAGGCCAAAATCTTTAAAAAATCGATTTTTCACACGTTTTCGTGAGAAAAAAACAGAAAATCGATAATTACCGCTAAACTAAGCGTTATACAAAAAATTGTTTGAAATAAGAGTTGTAGAATTTTAAATTCTCTACAACTTTTATTATATATGTTTTTGCGCTAAAATGCATATTAAAGCCGCAATCTTAAAAAAAAAAAACAATTTTTTATGTAAAAACAGCCTCACCAAGAATTTCAGCAAATATGACGCCTACCCTATCTTGTAGAGAATAAAAAATTGAATAAACCAGGCGATTTTTAAAAAAATCGTAGGACCAGTTTTTGAGAAAATCGCAAAAAAGTGAAAAATTATATGAATAAACTACTACTTCCGGTTGACTAATTTTGATGAAAATGTTCGTGTCGTGTCCGGTAGTGGTATGTAACTTAAGTTTAATATTTCAAGTTCGTACGATGTTCCGTTCTTGAGATATTTTGTATACACACACAGACCAATAGGTAAAAACATGTTGTTGTGTGGGTTGACGGGGTCTGTTTAGGTGTATATTCGGGTGAAGAGTGTATTTGTTAAAATCGACATGAAAACAATACTTTCCTTCCTATATATTCATATAGACAACAGAAAGTAAAAAAAAAATTGCCCATTCAGGTATTTTATACGGTGGTCTGATATTAAAACACTAACCTACAAAGGGTTAAGTATCAGGTATGTTGTAAAACACGTTCTGTTTGACTATAGTAAAAATTTTCAAAATAAAGAACACAATCCTTTTCTTTTTTTTATTCTTACTTACACGTGTTTCGGTGGATCCACCATCATCAGAGTAAATAAAAAAAAAACACATTGACTGCTGCTGCTATCTACAGTAAATATGAGAAGGGAAAAATTAAAATAAATTAATTTTAAATCAGTTTTATACAAATGACTGAAGATGTATCATCTTCTATAGATTTTAAATAAATAAGAAAAAAAATTTTTGAGTTTTAATTATGTGCTATTTACTCTGATGATGGTGGATCCACCGAAACACGTGTAAGTAAGAATAAAAATAAAGGTGACACAGTTTAAAAAGAAGGTTAGTGAAATTATTATATTAATTCATTATATATGAAATAGAAAAATTCTTTCCTTTCCAAATGACCCTCATAAAAATATAAATTTGGTTAAAATTCCACAAAAAATGTAATGTGGTTTGCCTAACTATTTACATACTTAACATAATATCCTTTGCATAATAACATGGCAACTATAAAAATTAATTAACCTAATTTAATTACATAATGAACAGATCCAATTAAGAGATTTCATAAACATTTTTCAATCACTAATTAATTAATTATGTAAATATATATCTCTATACATTTTATTATATACATTAAATTACATTATATACTAAATTACGTACATATTCTATATATTTTAATTACATAAAAATACAAATAAATATTTAATTAATTGTAATTGGAAATTTTACACCTAAAAATTTATTTATTATAAATACAAAAAAATTATCAATTATTATTACAATGATAACAAGTATTGAATTATTTATAAAATTTCCTAATGATTTTTCTGTAAGATTTCTTGTTTATAAAACCAATTTTATTGTTATTATTACAGTCAATCTACTGTGAGAGTACTCCGTGTGAGGCAACCGCCTATACGTTGTAAACGAAAGTTTTATACTAGTTGGCACGTATCTACCTCTCAACCGGACAGTTATCTTGCACTACGTTCCATCATAAAAAATCTGGTGTGAAACACTCACACAACTTTCTCTTGCCAATGCAAACAATTAACAATAAACCTAACATTAGTAATACAATATTAGAAATAAACAACAAAACTAACCTCAACAAACATAACCTTATTTTAATCATGAGTGAATGACGCAAAATGAAAATCGAACTCAGTTTGGCTTAAAAATACGGAAAATCACTCTTTCACGCTAAACTAGGCTCTGTAGAGAAAAATGCTTTAAATAAAAGTTGTAGATCTTTTAATTTTCTATAAATTAAATTATATACACTTTTGTCGTAAAATGCATACTAAGGCCGAAATCTTAAAAAAATCAATTTTTCACACGTTTTCGTGAGAAAAAACAGAAAATCGCAAATTACCGCTAAACTAAGCGTTATACAAAAAATTGTTTGAAATAAGAGTTGTAGAATTTTAAATTCTCTACAACTTTTATTATATAAAGTTTTGCGCTAAAATGCATATTAAAGCCGTAATCTTAAAAAAACAACGTTTTTACGTGAAAACAGCCTCACCCAGAATTTCAGCAAACATGACGCCTACCCTATCTTGTAGAGAATAAAAAATTGAGTAAACCAGGCGATTTTTAAAAAAATCGTAGAACCAGTTTTTGAGAAAATCGCAAAAAAGTGAAAAGTTACACGAATAAACTACCACTTCCGGTTGACCAATTTTGATGAAACTGTTCGTGTCAGGTCCGGTAGTGATATGTAACTTAAGTTTTAAGTTTCAAGTTCGTACGACGTTCCGTTCTTGAGATATTTTGTATACACACACACACACAGATCAATTGCTAAAAACATGTTTTTTGGGTTCAGGGGGTCTGAAAACGTATAGATCCAGTGAAAACTCGATTTTGAAAAATCGACATGAAAACAATACTTTCCTTCCTATATATTCATATAGGCAAGAGAAAGTAAAATATCTACATCCAGTTAAAATAAACATTATCCTTTAATCATTTTCAATTATACCGTTCTGATTACTTGTAATTATTGTAGTTTCATAATAGACTCCGTAATTAAATTATTTTAACCATTATACGATGGTCATTCGTAAAATAAGGTTCCCTAAGCTGTCGAGACATAATGCAATGTGCTGGGAGAAATCTGGCAACACTGTCTTACTAATCAGCTCTCCCTCTCTTTTTCGGCACCACTCCCACCTCGCTACGTCGATAAGTGCCGGCCTAGCAGCCTTTGAAGATGAAGTTCCTTATCGCTGTTACCGCCAGATGCGAAATTCGCGCTGTGATACGTTTTTTAAATGCAAAACGGATTTCACCTATTGACATTCATCATCAGTTAATCGAAGTTAATGACGAAAACTGCATATCTGTTCAACATGTTCGGAAATGGTGTAGAGAATTCAGTGAAGGCCGCATGGAAATTCACGATGAAAACCAAAGCGGACGGCCTTCAGTTTCAGATAGAATAGTCGAAAAAGCTGAGACAATATTGCTTGAAGATCGGAGAATTACCATTACCGAACTTGTTTTGCGTATTCCTGAGATTTCCTACACCACAATCCATAAGATTTTAACAGAAAAATTAGGCTATCACAAAGTGTGTGCGCGGTGGGTACCGCGAGTGCTCATCTCTCACTTTAAACTCAAGAACTGCTGACAGATTTTGGCTGAACTGTTGTTCCCCACCCCTCCTACAGCCCGGACCTAGCCCCAAGTGATTATCACTTATTCCCAAAATTAAAGGAACACTTGGGTGGTGTACACTTCAGTACCGATGATGAAGTCAAGGAAGAGGTTACTCGATTCCTCAAAGGATTGATGGCAGAATTCTACAACATGGGGATAGAAAAGTTGGAGCATCGTCTACAAAAGTGTTTGGACAGAAACGGCGATTATGTAGAAAAATAGCATAAGTTTTAAGCTTTAAATTGATGTACAACACTACGATAAAAAATGTAGCTGTCTATTTTTAAAAATCATGGGAACCTTATTTTATGAATGACCCTCGTATTTACAAAAAAATTTTCTTCTACTTTTTAATGTTTACCGCTTTTATGTTTCAAAAACTCAACACATTCACTATCACGTATGTTAACAAAACACGCTTACAAAACTTTTCAACTTGTCTACCAAAAAAATTGAAACAAATTGATACAATTTCAAAAGATAATTTGAAACTAAAAATGAGTTAAACACGGGCAAGTGCAAACAGTTGTTTTAAACTAGTCACAGACATTAATTATTTTAATGATATGAAGTAAATAATCTGAAATGATAAACAACGAATCTTTGGAATTGTTTACTCTCCTGTTATAAATCAAGCGCATTAGTCTTATATTACTTGCGACCAAAAATAAAATAAAACTGAGTCTATAATAAAAACCTACTAATCATAAATATTGATGCAATAATAGTAAATAATGTAACGAAAAATAACAATGTAAGCGTAACAAAAGTAAAATTTTTAGTTATTAATGGTAACCTAATGTTCGATTAATGAACATTTTCTAACAAATGAATTGAACGTGTTTTTATTATATTAAGCTTAAAGTGAATTAGTGTTGTATGGATTTTGTTTATGATCATGCTGTGCGTATTTTTAATTAATGCGCATGCTCTGTTGTATTGCTGGTTGCCTACGTCGGAGTACTCTTAGCGTAGACAGATTTTAGCTTAATATACAGTGTGAGTTATTTTTAATGAAAATAGATAATAGATTTCATAGATCATGAAAATTCGTTAAATTTTTAGAAGGAAAGAAAGGAACTAAAGGGGTGTTTCAAAAAGGAGGCCACAAATCTTTACTAACAACTCTCATGGGAAAAGCCTGATTGATATGAGATAGGAACTGGTGAGATGTGTGACATGTTGCACCATCTTGCTGGAAAAAATTGTACTCTATAATAATATAATAATTAAATAATACAATAAATTGTACTATAAAGGCCAGTCGATCACATCGTGATCAGTGCTGCCAATACAGCATAAGAAAATTACACTGGTCTGCAAAAAAAATAAAGTTTTTTCCCCTTGGACTTTGATGGGTGATTGTTAGGTATCTTGACCCTCTGAATCCAAATCTGACCTCCATTTCTATCTATCACCCACCGTTTTTGAGGCCCCCCCCGAAATTCTCGAAAAAAAAACACCATATGAGTCGATGGGTCGCAACATGTTAATAAAATTGCACCTTTTATACGCACATTTGGACTTTTTCCCAGAAAACTTGGGAGCAGTTTACGATGCACACATAGAAGGTTTCTTCGACACATTGCACTCTTCGAAAAACTGTTCTCTGGGAAGTGGAACTCAAGTATGTTAGCAGACTATTGCTGATCACTCTTGGGTGAAACTCCCAGAGATCAGTACAAGAGAAAAGCTACCTCCAAGTAAAACTACTCTCTTTTAGTATATATATTCGATGACAAGTATCTTGAACCAGAAAAATTTTATAAGTAAAAATGCACAAAATATATCAATACATCAATAGTCTCTTATTGTACTCTTTCAGTGTTAGGTAGGCCTTGAAGAACCATAAAAACGTGATACAACTGCAGATTTCATATTATAGTTACACCAGACTGATAAAAAAATAAAATTTCCCAAATAAGGGGGAGTGGCCCACCCCCTAAAAATGGTGGGTGATGGACCAAAACGGAGGTCAGATTTGAATTCAGGGGGTCAAAATACATTAAGATTACCTATTAAAAATCAAGGGGAATTTTCGATGCAGACCAGTGTTATTCGAGCGGCGGCGGGCTACTTTTAAATGAATCACCCAGTATATCGTCAGGATGACACAAATTAGTTATGTAAAGTGTGTGTGTGTATGAGAAGTGAAGTGACTATACATGGATGAGGGGCAGGGAGTGAGGATATCAGCTGCTCTTCTGTAGGGGCCACGACCCCCCCCCCCCAGTACCCGGCCTTTACCAACCCATGAAAAATGTACCATAAAAAAAGTAAATTTAACATCATTGAGATACAACTCTCCTTAAAAAATAAATTGATTTTTTTATCATCTTACAAAAACTTGCCTGGTTAAGGAGGTCAACTCAAGAAAATTATATTTTTAAAATTTCAATTTTTTTTTGCATTTATTTGAAGTTTAATATGTTCTGAATCACAAAATTTGTTTACTTTGTTTGGACGTTGACAAAAAGTTATAAAAACATCTGTTTAAAATAAAGCTCACTAGCAAGGAAAGTGAAATTCCTTCAACTTTAAGCTTTCCGGAAATGTACGAGGGTCATTCGTAAAGTAAGGTCCGAATCGCGGTAACTAGCCACACGGTGAGCGAACAGCGCAATGCGCGACGACTCCCAGCATGCCTTGCGTACGAAACGACGCCATTTGCAGTAGTATCTTTGTTGTGTGCTGTTTACTGTCCGTCTTTAAGAAGTTTAAGACAATTGATCATCCCGCCGACTGCGAAATACGGTCAGTGATTCGTTTTTTGACAGCAAGGAACGTTTGTGCAGCAGATATTCATCGACAAATAAGTTAAGTGTATGGCCCTAACGCAATGAGTGACAGTAAAGTGCACAAGTGGGTGAGAGCCTTCAAGGAGGGCCATTTGACATCTGGAGTTTTGTTGTTGCATGACAACGCCAGACCCCACTCTGCCAATCAAACACACAATCTCATCATATCGTTTGGTTGGGAACAGATTGACCACCCACCATACAGCCCGGACTTGGCACCAAGCGACTTTCACTTGTTTCGCTACCTGAAGGAGTTTCTCGGCAGTAAGCGCTTCAACTCAGATGACGAGGTGAAAGAAGCTGTTCATGACTGATTATTTTCGCAGGCGGCAGAGTTCTACAATACTGGTATTCAAAAGCTTGTAGAACGTTATGATAAATGTTTAAAAAGAAATGGAAACTATGTAGAAAATAGATTAAGACGTCAGGAATTAAATAAAACAAGGTTTTTGATCTAATCTGTTGTGGTTAATGTTTTATACAAAAACGGACCTTACTTTACGAATGACCCTCGTAGTTTCTGTATGACTGTACATTCTTAGGAATTAAATATTTTGGTTATTATTGGAGATATTTGGATGATGTTTTTTTTAAATGTTAATAATTTCTTGCGCTATTATCTGTGGAATGATTATTACAAAAACCTTAATAGGGATTTAGTTAAAAAATAATTTGTGAATATATAAAATAAATGTTGTTGAAAATGGTTTTTCTTCAATAAATTTCTTGTAAGAAAAAATACATACAAGCGCATAAAACAGATAATAGAGAGCAATTATCCATATATTGTAGCATAAGAATCATGTTGATATCTTTCTTGGTTCCTGAGATATTTAATTCCCCGTAAAAGCCTGCTTTTCCAACTTCACCCTTATATTAGGGGCTGTAATTAATTTTTTGGCTTGGTTCAAATGGTAGATCATTACTAGTAAATTACTCTTTCATTTAAAATAAATAATGAAAAATTATAGCTAGAAGTTTTCATTTTCATTTTCTGGGTTGACTACCGCCTTAAAACACAGTTTTACCTCTTGATTGTATTTTTATAATAATAATAAAATATGTTTTAGTTTCCTAATTAGATCAGAGATTGGTGTTGTTCCACTAGGAAGGAAGCAGTATTTGTACAAATTATTAACGATTGCGTATATTTTAACAAGACGTATCTGTATTCGATGCACCATTTATTTGTTTCAATGCTTTCTCTTCAATTTTCTGAAAAACAAAAATAAAAAACAATTTTATTAGTATGAATAATTATTGGCCATAACACTCGATCTAGTATGATCGAATTATAGGGCTACTAAAAATAGTTGTGTTTCTTATCAGATGGTCACCCAATTATATGAGTGAACCATTTAAGAAGAGAAGAGGTAGAGGTGTACTGTGACACTAATCAGAGTTATCTCCTCCTCTGAAAGTAATCAATGTCATTATCATTATACAGTTGGACCCAGTGATGAATGAAGTGAACGTGTCATTTGCAAGGTGAAAAGTACATAAGATGCTTTTCAGAGGGCCCACCATGCTGATAAGCATACTTTTCCACTTAGAGAGTAAGGCAATGGTAAACCATCTCATTCCTAATTTTACTTAACAAAGCCCCGCTCTTGGGGGGGGGGGGGGGTCCAGATGACAACTGACCCTGGAGCTTCAAGGCTGAGGGGAAAATTGGCCTCTCATGGAACGTTCGAGCTTGTACCGTGAGGTGCATGCCCGGGTGGTGTGGGGGTTCCTTGACGAGGTATTATAAGCGCGTCAGCTCGTGATCCGTGTGAGGAATTTGTGTTACGGCATGCAGTGAAAGATTATACTATTCATAAAAAAAACATTTATCATAATGTTCTTGTCATTATAAAGTAACCTTTTGTTTTATTATTTCAATTTATTCTATAATATAGTAACTCTTTTACTTTTCTTTCATTGTACGAGTATTTATTAATATTTAGTAATTATTTACAGTTTGAGTCAGGCAGTCCTCAGGAATTAAAATATGAACGTAGCATAGAAAATAAGGAAATTAAAAAATATATATTTCATAACATTAATTTATAGGCCTAAATTACCGCTTTATTTTTCCGGGAAGACATATTAAAATAAAACAAAAGATATGAAAAATACACGTTGAAATTTACCTAACACAAAACAAATAACTTTTGGCACGTTAACACACTTTCATTTCAAAATAAAAATCACTTTAGTGATAAAAAATCATGAATAATGATTAACACATCCGAGACGCATTACCTAGCACAAATGTACAACTGTATATTGTGACAGGTGTATCCGTTGTGAAAAGCAATAATGCGTAGGCCTATAATAAATATATAGACATAATAATAATATTTACATGATGACTAAATGTTTTTGGACTGCACGATAAGACAAATATATTAGTCACATTCTATTATACTACCCGCCCCACTTCCCCAGGCGACAGAGATCATGAGCTGGCGCGCATATAGTAGCTACGTTCTACCGTCGTCACGTAGTTTAACTAAGGGTTGTGTCCCTCGGCAATCGTCGATGGCACTGAAGGCAAAATTATAATATGGTGTACAAACACTTTCTGGCAAATTTAAAGGCGACTAGGTACTAACTAATATTTTTATTAGTTCTTTAAATTTTAATCTTCGACAAGTTATTCTTGACTGTTAGGACCCACATGTTTTCTGACGCAGGCCTTGAGCCCGAAGAGGCACCCTGACAAGAGGGCGAGAAATGCACACTCCCCAGGTCGGTCGACCTGGCTCCAACTCGCCCTCGAAATTTTATATACTTTAACTAGTTTTATCTGTCAAGCAAGGTGACTGTCGCCGTCACAAAGTTTTATAAGAGTTGTTAGGAACGGCCTCCAGGTGTATGCCTTCCGGCGACCAATTGGAGGGGAGGTGGTGGCAGCAATGCCAGGAAACCATAACCATTAACAAAGCCTCTAAAGCAGCAGTCTTAAACACGTAATCTGTGATAAATTTTCATAATTTCAATGTTAAAAAATTATAGTTGCTATATATACTACAAAATAGTAAATGAATGATTAGTGATGAATAAATAATAAATTATAACATTAAGTTGAGTAAAAGTTGCCAATATTTTTTTTTGTTTTTTTTTTTTGGTTTTACGTCTTGACTGTTTTGCAATTTCTGCTAATGCAGATGGTGGAGAATGATGATAAATAATAATTTTTTTTTGTAATCCCTAATGTGTATTGGTATCAGATGAACTAATGTCCCATAGCCGAGTGAGTGAGAGGGAGATATGCGGCATAACTACGCATGCGCTCAAAGGTCTTTACCGTTATAATCCAAATCTGAAAACATACTACAGTCGTTATATTGCTTGTTAGTTTACTGCATGCATAAACGCTTGCTTACAACAATGAGTAAAATTAAAGGCAATGTTATTGGAACGGCGCGTATGGCTTGTGTGAGTGAGAGCGTTATGCATTCTCTCACTCCCACAGCTAGGGGACTGCAGTTCATCTGAATACTGTGCATTGCAATCAGTTCAATTGAGAACAATAAGCAACCCCATGACCCAATGAGATGAGGATGATATGTATGACGTGTAAATGAGACTGTGTAGTCTTCTACAGACCCAGGCCGACCATTCCTGAGAGAGTATGGTGGTTAATTGAACCCCAACCATCAATGTACACCCACAACCACTGTCTAGCATTCAAATCTGTATAAAAGTAACTACTTTTACTAGGATTTGAACCAGGAACCTTCGTCTCCGAAAATCAGCTGTTAAACACCTAATTTTGGCGACGACTTTACCTCTAGACCAACCCGATGGGTATATGAAAATGACTGATGAAATAATGCCAGACCTGACCGGGAATCAAACCCAGGACCCCGGCATACAAGCCAATTGTGCTAACCACTACGCCAACAGGTCGACCTATAAAGTTGCCTATAGAATAGAAAAATGTTATTATGTTTGTGAAACCCACCGGGTTGGTCTAGAGGTAAAGTCGTCGCCAAAATCAGCTGTTTAACAGCTGAAGGTTCCTGGTTCAAATCCTAGTAAAAGTAGTTACTTTTATACAGATTTGAATGCTAGACAGTGGTTGTGGGTGTACTTTGATGGTTGGGGTTCAATTAACCATACTCTCTCAGGAATGGTCGGCCTGAGTCTGTACAAGACTACACCTCATTTACACGTCATACACATCCTCATCTCATTGGGTCATGGGGTTGCTTATTGTTCTCAATTGAACAGATTGCAACGTATACAAATTAGGAATTAAAAAAAAAAAAGAAAAGTTGAGTAAAAGTTGCCAATATTTTTTTTTCTTTGTTTTTTTTTTTTGGTTTTACGTCTTGACTGTTTTGCAATTTCTGCTAATGCAGATGGTGGAGAATGATAATATATGAAAATGACTGATGAAAAAATGCCAGACCTGACTGGAAATCAAACCCGGGACCCCGACATACAAGCCAATTGTGCTAACCACTACGCCAACGGGTTGGCCTATAAAGTTGCTTATAGAATGTAAGGGGTGTTTTTCTAATACACCACAATACATACGCAAACAAGTACAATTTATTAATTTACAAAGATGACGGAGATCAAAGCAATGAAACACTCGCGTATATACAGGGTTTGTATAAAAAGTAACCGGACTGAGCTTGTGACGCCCAGGTAAAACGTTTGTAAACCGGTTGTTGGTGCTCTAGTGGTGGTGGGGGATTGAGGGAAGGGGAGCGGGCCCGAGTCAGTTGCTTCTAGACGCTTGGAGGGTTAGCATCGTGCGAGAGCGCAGTGCGTGTTCAGTGATCTCGTCGGAGTGAAAATGGAACGTACCATCGAGCAACGTGTTAACATCAAATTTTGTATCAAACTCAAAAAAACGCCTATGGAAACTCTTAAAATGATCAATGAGGTTTACGGTGAGGAAGCTGTATCCAGAACTCAAGTCTTCCAGTGACACAAGAATTTCCAAGAGGGCCGCGATGACGTCCACGACGAACAGCGCGCCAGATGTCCATCAACCAGTCACACGAACCCAAATGTGCAAAAAATGCGTGATGTGTTGAACACTGACCGTCGTCTGAGCATCCTAGCAATCGCAGAAGAGGTCGGGATCGATAAGACTGACCGCCCGGGTTTGCCGAGTCCGTCCGGAGATTGCCGATTCCTGGATCCTCCACCACGACAAAGCGCTATCGCACACCTGTCTGCTTGTTACCGAGGAATTGGCAAACACTCGGGCGACGTTGCCACAGCCTCCCTACAGTCCGGATATGGCACCACCGGACTTCTTCCTATTCCCCAAGATCAAGAGAGTACTAAGGGGACGCGGTTTGGGACTCTAGAAGCTGTTCAACTCGCTACGATGAGAGCTCTAGAAGCTTTACAGGTTGCCAACTTCCAGGGGGCGTTCAGGGACTGGAAAATCCGATACCAAAGGGTTATAGACTTCAATGGGGACTACTTTGAAGATTTTTAGAAAAAAAGTGTAGAAATTTTGCCAATAAATATGTTTTCTAAGTTCAGTCCGGTTACTTTTTATACAAACCCTGTATATTACCTAAATTTATTAATAATTGCAAATACTTAACACCTCATACACATACATCTTAACCCTTCACAAACACGAGACGCACTCCCCTCCTTTTACCGCTGTTACTCAAAAAAACAACCCTACATACTACCACCATAAAACATTAAATTTACAAAATAATAATTAATTACTTAATACGGTAACAATTATTTCTAACAAGAATAGAAAAATGTTATTATGTTTGCGAAGAAAGAAATTTCTGTTTGTACTGCCTACCCTGCAGTTTATGGTAATGCTGTATAAATGTTCAGCATTAAGGTAAGGCGCCACTGGCTCCTTGACTTGACTTGACTTGACTTGAGTCCGGAAGCGAATGCAGTCGCATAATTTTAAATAGAATGTGCGCCACTGCTTCTTGACTTGACTTGACCGGACGGAGAAAAGCTTCTTGAGTCAGGAAGACTCCGGTCTGGGTTGGGTTGCATCCTGAGTCCGGATCCCCCACCACCACTATTTATCCCCACTTTGCCATCATTTCCCTTCCACATCCGTTTCTCATTCATTCGAAAATAATTTTAAAACTGTTCACATTCTACCATTTTGCCTTCTGTAGTGGTTGTTTTTCGCTCGTGTTTGTAAAAAATGAGTGTGGACGAAAAGATCATTGAGTTAGTTAGAAATTACGAAATATTGTATAATACAAACGATATGAACTACAGCAAAACAAATATGAAAATAAAAATATGGGCAAATATAGCGCAAGAATGTGATTTGGCTTCAGGTATGTATTTCACTATAATAAATTACATAGGCTAAGAAAAACTGTTTTATTAAATGTATGTACCTAAAACAAACATATTACGTACATAATATTACATTATACATATACAATTGAAGGGGTCAGTGGATAAAGGTGTTAACTGACATTTTCACAGAAATTGAGTTTTCATCAGAAATGAAGGTTTTATGAGCATATTTTTCTATAGCACTAACACAGAAATCTCTATCTGCTTCCATTAAGAAAATACTAGAGGATAAAGGTGTTATAAAGGTAGATAAAGGTGTTATCTACAAGTCAAACTGACATTAATTTGTGGATAAAGGTACTAGTGCACTTGACACCTTTATCCACAATAAAGTAGGAAAAAATGTGCACATAACTCCTTTATTCACTCCAATCAGTCATGAAGTTAATACATTTGTTAGTGT
Organism: Catonia carolina; assembly: GCA_035578175.1. Classification (NCBI taxonomy): domain Eukaryota; kingdom Metazoa; phylum Arthropoda; class Insecta; order Hemiptera; family Achilidae; genus Catonia; species Catonia carolina. Next base: position 103,394,530 of record JAQMRL010000008.1, read on the forward strand.
AATATTTAAAATAAAATCCGATAATAACCATGAGAAACCACAAATTTTGTTAATTTTAAGTTAATATGATGGATTTTATAGTATAATGATTTCTTTGTTGTTTTTAGCATACATTCAGTAAGATATTCGAATTCTGAATCTGAAGATTCAGAACTCAAATCTAATAATAGAAGACCCGCGGACATGGTTTTCGCTCAATCACTAGTAACGAATGAAATTGAACTGAAGTAGCAGCTCAGTTGTATTTCAAGTCAAGTCCGGTACGGAACCAGTGGCGCATGTTCACTCATGTCTAGTCAAGTCAGGTCAGGTCAAGTCAAGTCAAGTCAAGTCATGAGCCAGTGGCGCCTTACCTTAATGCGGAATGTCCAGAATAATGCGGAATGTTCAGCATAATGTCCAGAATAATGCGGAATGTTCAGCATAATGTCCAGAATAATGCGGAATGTTCAGCATAATGTCCAGAATAATGCGGCGGCCAGCCAAGTGTTTGTAAAATTTTTAAGTGCCTCTCTGAAGGCTACGAGTTTAAGACCGCTGCTCTAGAGGTTGAAACCAACCTTTTGGATGATGACCTAAACCAGGGGTTCTCAACCTGGGGGGTGCGCCCCCCCGGGGGGTGTAGAAGATTTTCAAGGGAGGTGTCATCGTATTAGAATAGAAAAAAAGCTATGATTAACCCAGATTAGTTGCTGCCTTTATATTTCAAACACCATTATTTTATTGTACAAAAACACTCAATGTTATAGTTTGATGATTTCGTAAACAATTATATTTTAATTTTTTTGGTTCTGTGATTTGACTGTATGTTGAAAAATGTATTGAAGGTAGTATTAAACATTTTGTAAAAAGTTATCAAATATTTAATTGTATTACCTGCAAGTGTAACCTTTATCCCACCCCTAAACTCACTATAGTTACAAATTAAAATTCTACTAAGTAGGCCTACTTGTGTTCACCATATAAGGGGGTAATAGTACAGGGGAGGCGTGACGAAAAGTCAGTCTACTAAGGGAGGCACAGAGCCTGAAAGGTTGAGAACACAGTATTGTGGCATTTATCAAAATATCAGTCGACTGAAATTGAGAAAAATATAGATTATACAAATTGATAAAAGATGTTAACCTATTAACAACATGCTGTAAGTGTAACTGATATGCAAAATTTACAAAGTATTAGTAAATATAGGGTGATTCAAAAAGAGCGCCGGTTTTGATATATCAAATTAAGAGATTTATTTTATTGAAAAACTGAAAATAAATACATCAACAAGTTCATCATACCTTCCGATTTCATGTATGAAAAATGATGTCATGCATGTGTCCTCCTCTACTGCGCTGGCACGCATCAACTCTGTCCATGAAATTGGATATTACTGCACGACAAGTTTCGACTTCCATTTGCCCGATAACCCGTCGAATTTCCTCCTTCAAGTCATTGATGTTTCGGGGTTTATTGGCATACACCAATGACTTCAGATGACCCCAAAGAGGAAAGTCACAAGGCGTCTAGTCACACGACCTTGGTAGCCATAGATGGTCGGAATTACGAGAAATGATGCGATCCTGGAACCGTTCACGGAGCAACAACATTGTTTCTCGTGCAGCGTGACAGGTGGCACCATCCTGCTGAAACCACAACTCGTCAATGTCCATTCCATCCAAATGACGCCACAAAAACTCCCTAATCATCGTACGGTATCGGTCTCCATTTACTGTCACGGCTTGTCCTTCTTGATTTTCAAAAAAGTAAGGGCCGATGACACCGCCCGACCAAAAGCCGCACCAAACTGTCACTCGCTGTGTATACAAGAGAAACTACAACTGAATCATCAATCGGAATGTTCACCAAAATAGAAATGAGGTCAAACAATGTTGCCAACCGATAAACAAAAATTTACCAGCCGTTTAAAAATCGGCACTCTTTTTGAATCACCCTTTATTACTACAGTCCATTTGCAAGACGCATATTAAAACGACAAGCACTGATTTCCTTCCACTGTAATACCACCAAGCCCTAAAATTCAGTTATTTAAACATATTTATTTGTATTTAGCACCTAAAGCCTTCAACTGCAAACCAAAAGTATGAAAACTACTAAAAATTTCAAATAAATATTCGATAATCTGATAAGATTAGGACTATGAGTGTACTCTATTAGATTCAAAGTGAACTAAATTAAGTGACACCACAGACGGCAATCGTACACGATACAAGCTAATGGATATAAAACCAAGTGAAATAGGCACCCGTATCACATACGGGTCCCATCCAGCCGATAAAAATGGTGCGCCCGTATCGTATATGGGTGCCATCCTGAAAGTGTTAATTTAATTTAATTTTGTTTCATTGTTTTTAATTTAAGGTTCATTAGTGTAATTTATTTAGATTACATTTTGTATACTGATTTATGTATTTTGCCTTTATGTTGTAGTCTATTATAATATGTGGAATATTGATTATTATTATTATTATTATTTCACTTTATATTGTTAGTTTTAACATTCCTCACATATATGCAGTGATACCAACTCCTTATAGTTAAATAAAAAAAATTAAAGTTAAGTTTTATTAAAATAAAATTGAAATATACATATTTTTCTAACCACCAGAATACGGTAACATAAAACACTTACCAATGTTTATAGCGCTTTCGTGTATCTTGTACACATCTTCAGTAAATTGAAATTTATTACAAGTCAAAATTTAAAACTTCCTGCTCCTACCATGGTAGATAAGGAACAGTCGATTCTTATATTTAAAACAGTCTTGCCAACTTAATCAGTTGATTGTCGTATTCAATCTGTGTGTTCATTAATTTTTCCCTGCTATTGTATTTATAAATATAATATTTTTCCAAAATTTCAATTTATTTCGGAACTACGTTATATTTTAGACACTTTTTGTTAAAATCTATATTTAGAATCGATTTTAGAAGTTTTATATTTAACTTATAAAATTTAAATATCATCTTAGCCTGGTATGGCTTCATTATTATTTTATTAAACATCCTACATAGGATGTTTAATAAAAAAAAAATAAATAAATAAAAATAAAATAAAAGCATAGATCAGATTGGTAAATACAGATAAGCAAAAACAAGCTGAAGGATGAAAAACCTAAGAATCCCTCGTTTAACGTCCAAGTTATGCGAACCCACTTCAGTTGCTATACAAATGAGTAGTGTTGTACGCAAATATTTGTACTAAAACAAATCGCCAGACTAAATGATAAAAAATTACTAATGGCAGCTTATCATGGCCTCATTCTGTCTCATATCCACTATGGTATCTTAGTATGGGGTAATTCCAGCATGGGTAATATGAATAGGGTTTTTAAAATTCAAAAGAAAGCTATTAGGTGTATTGTGGGAGCTAACCAGCTAACCTCATCCACACCACTATTTAACCAGCTTAAATTGCTTACAATTCCCTCTCTCTACATTTTTCAGGTGATTATCTACGTTAGACAAAATAATTATAAGCAGAATTATTTCAATGTTCACAATCATATCACAAGGAGAAACAGAAATGATTATTATGTGGCTAATCACTCCACAAAACCTACTTATGCAGGGAGAAAATTCATGAATAAATTACCCCAATTTTTAAAATGTTGTGAGCATTTGAATTCCTTTAAAAGGAATCTGAAAAATTACTTGATCGGTGAAACTTTTTGTAGCGTACAATAATTTCTTTGTTGATAGTAGTGTAGTGATACATTATGTGATTCTTATATTTTTATGTATTTCAGGTGTTATAGCTGACATGTCCTATACTCCTCCTGGAGTCTCCAGGGCGCAAAAAAAAATGAAAAAAAAGGAAACTTGTTGCAGTGAAGTCAATATACGGCTGAAACTGGTCATTATTGTATTTGTTTTGTAGAGAATTCTTTAACGCACCTAATAGAGTTTACAGAAATAGAATATGTTGAAAGGGAAATATTTTATTATCATTTTAGAGTGATGGGTTGCATAGATTGTTGAAAGCTTTTTATGTAAACAGATATGCATACAGACCGTCCGTAAATCAACATAAAAACACACTTCTTAGTTTGTGTGAAAGCTGTGACGTTTTTCTTTAGGAATTGGCTTTTGTTGCAAATGGTTAGGTCTAATGTACATTGTAGCAAAGGGGGGAAGGAGTGGTGCACGACAAAATACTACATGCAGTGAACTGTGCTAATGCGGTCGGCTATCTTTGTTATTCTATCTCATTTATTTATTTTTATCGTTTACTATATTGCTATTTATCGGATTTTAATATCTAATGTAGTGTCTTATATTACGTATTATTCAAAGCTGTTTACTTTTTCGTTGACTCGGTTCAGTTCTGAGCTCATATAAAGTGAGTGAAAATACGGGAAAAAATAAAGTCAACAAAAAAGGTCAAGTTTTGCTTAGTCAAAGTCGTGAAATTATTAAAAGTGTGATAATGTTTTTTGAGCGGAAAGTGAAAGAGGGGTGTGGTGGTGTATGATTGGTTTAGTAGGTCTAATAATATCAGGGAGGCAGAGTAGTAGAGGCGTTGAAGCTGCCGTTGTTATGTGGTTCAGCTAGTATTACACGTGATTTGGAATGGAGTGGAAGGGCAATTCCTTTCTCACTTTCTTACGACTGTATCTTGTATGAGAGTTTCATTATTCTCATACGAGATATAGTCGTAAGAAAGTAATGAAAGTTTGTAGATTAATGATATTCATATCATTATACATTAGACCCTGTGGTGAATGAAGTGAAGGTGTCATTTGTAGGGTGGAAAGTAGATGCTTTTCACTAGGTCTTGTATGCTGATAAGCATACTTTTTTACTCAGTGAGGAGGGCTCGGTAAACATTTCACTCGTTTTACTTAATAAAGCCTCTAGAGGTTCAAACCACCCTTTCAGTTGATCAACTAAACAAGAAGGGGAAAAAGAATCATATATTAGCCGCAAAAGTTTAGTAGAAATTACACTATTTTTACAAAGTGATGCATTATAGAGATTTATTTGTACGAGGGTTATCCAGAAAATAACCTCCGTTTTGAAATAAAAAGTAAACGAGTGAAGATACAAAAACTTTATTATGTACATATTAAAACTACAGTTTTTCTCTATTTTTCAACATGGTCGCCAAACAGATTCAAGCACTTGTCGTACCTTGGAACAGTCTTTGAAATACCCTCTGCATAAAAATCTGCCGCCTGTGAATGTAGCCAACCATTCACGGCGTTTTGAAGCTCTTCGTCATTGCCGAACCGCTGAGATGCAAGCCACTGCTTCATGTTCGGGAACAGGTGAAAGTCACTAGGAGCCAAGTCCGGGCTGTATGGGGGATGATCGAAAACGTCCCATTTAAACTTGGCCAAAAGTTCATTTGTTCTTCGAGCTGTATGAGGGTGAGCGTTGTCATGCACAAACAAAACACCTTACTCATCTTACTCGTTGATTTTATGGAACGTGGAACGACCATCACTTCTGCTGTCTACTGTGAAACTTTAAACAGACTAAGAAGAGCGATCCAAAACAATCGTCGTGGCCTTCTGACACGTGGTGTTGTGTTTGTGCATGATAACGCTCACCCTCATACAGCTCGAAGAACAAATGAACTTTTGGCCAAGTTTAAATGGGACGTTTTCGATCATCCCCCATACAGCCCGGACTTGGCTCCTAGTGACTTTCACCTGTTCCCAAACATGAAGTGGTGGCTTGCATCTCAGCAGTTCGCCAATGACGAAGAGCTTCAAAACGTCGTGAATGGTTGGCTACATTCACAGGCGGCAGTTTTTTATGCAGAGGGTATTTCAAAGACTGTTCCAAGGGACGACAAGTGCTTGAATCTGTTTGGTGACTATGTCGAAAAATAGAGAAAAACTGTAGTTTTAATATGTATATAATAAAGTTTTTGTATCTTCAATCGTTTACTTTTTATTTCAAAACGGAAATTATTTTCTGGATAACCCTCGTAGATTAAGGTTAGTTTTAAAAATGGATGGTTAGTTTAAACAATACTTCTATTTCATATAATGAATTAATACAATAATTTCACTAACCTTCTTTTTAAACTGCGTCACGTTTATTTTAATTTTACTTACACGTGTTTCGGTGGATCCACCATCATCAGAGTAAATAACATATAATTGAAACTAAAAACATTATTTATTAAAAATCTATAGAAGATGATACATCTTCTATAGTTTTATACAAGTGACTGAAGATGTATCATCTTCTATAGATTTTTAATAAATAATGTTTTTAGTTTCAATTATATGTTATTTACTCTGATGATGGTGGATCCACCGAAACACGTGTAAGTAAAATTAAAATAAAGGTGACGCAGTTTAAAAAGCAGGTTAGTGAAATTATTGTATTAATTCATTATATGAAATAGAAATATTTAAAACTGCAGGATGCATTATAAAGATTTATTTTTAAACAATACTAGTGAAATTATACCACCACCAAAACAAAAAACCCGAAATACAACCCAGAATTAAAATTCCAGGTCAAAAAACAAATTACACTATTTTTACAAAGTGATGCATTATAGAGATTTATTTATAGATTAAGGTTAGTTTTAAAAATGGATAGTTAGTTTAAACAATACCAGTGAAATTATAACACCACCACCAAAACAAAAAATCCGAAATACACGACCCAGAATTAAAATTCCGGGTCAAAAATAAATCTTACCCGATGTATATATTTATTTCTATTGTAACGTTGAACCAATTCAACATCAGATAAATGGACAAGACTTTCAGATTTCAAAATCGCATTTTCAAGTTCGGGTAACAGTTGTAATTTCTTCCTTTGATATTTATTAGATGAGAAAGTGGATCGATTTTTTGAAGATTTCATCATCGATTTAAATCTAGTGAACACTGAAGACGACGAAGATGAAGATGTAAGCGAAGATGAAGTACTATTTTCAATATTTTGAGACTGAAAATTAGGCTGTTTGAAATTAATTTCAGGTATTTCATTAATATCCGATAATACATCTGTATTATTATTATTATTATTATTATTATTATTATTATTATTAATAACAGAATTATTATTATTTGTAATAGTAGAACTAATAGTAGTAATAGCAAGTGAATTATTTTCCGTTTCTGATTCAGATGGCATTACTAATTCAGATTTTATAATTGTACGAGTATTAATATCATTATTTTGTGATTTAGATACAACATTAATAATTTTATGATTATTTAATAATAACATTTTATGATCTGAATTTTCAATTTCGTTATTAAAATTATCGGTTTCTTCCGGAATTTTTTGTTGCGATAAATAATAAAAATAACAATTATTATCATTACAACAAAATTTGTGATGTAAATAACAGAATTGTGATTGAATCTTACCGTCAGAATTACTGCTGGACGATAAAATACCTCTATCGATGCTACCTTCAGTTAATTGTGATACTAAACATCTCGGTTTAACGCGTTCATCGTCGATCGTATATGAAGCGTTAACGTTAGGTATATGTTGTTGATGAAACGTTGATAACGGATTATCAGATGGTGTATCACCTGTGATCGGCGATTCTAAATCTTGGATTAATTGTAAAGCCGCTTCTAATTCTTTACTAAAATCTGTATCGTTTTGCGATTGAAGATTCGGTGCGATTAAATTACTATTGTTTTGATACATATTTGAATTATTTTCATCGTGCGAAGATGATCTTCTGCTACTAATTCTAGTAATATTTTCGCTACGATTTTCTGAAGGTGTTTTATTTACCGGGAATTTAGCACCGATTGTTTTTTCTAATTCGATCATTAATGAAGCGTATTGTACTTGATCGTTAACAACGATACTATGTGGACGCGGTGATATACATGGCGATGTACGTTCTGGGTTCATACCGAATGTTGTATTTAATCTCGATCTATAAACCGAAGGTTCTGTAAGACGTTCTAAACATTCATATATCATCGGTGGGTTTGATGTCGGAGATGAACTATCCGAATTATGTCCACCGGCTACCGGAGATGGAGTCCGAGAAAAACTCGTCATAAATTGTAATTGTCGTTCATTCTCGGTTGTCGTATCTTCGACTAAAACCATCGGTTGTGATTTCGATTTAGTCGAAGAACTTGTGATCGAATTCGAGATTTGTTCACAATCCAGTCGTTTCGTTTTTCTTTTTAATATAACCGTTTTGCTACCGTTAAATTGTTGTAATTTACTGTACGGTGAATCGGATTGTGACGAACCAACCGTCTCCGTATCGAACACCCATGATTGTGCGTATTGATTATATACATGTGCGTTTGAATTCGGTGTGTTTTGGTTCGGTTCTCCTCCTTGACTTTCATTTGAACTGGATTTAACCTGAAACAATTAAATTTACACATTAATCTTGGTTCTCATCTGAGCAATATATTTTTGATATCTGGTGAGCAGATAATGTTCTGGTCCAACATTCCGAATCATATAGTAAAACTGTTATAACCAAGATGTTTTTTTTTTTTTAATTCCTAATATGTGTATGTTGCAATCTATTCAATTCAGAATAATAAGCAACCCCATGACCCAATGAGATGAGGATGATATGTATGACGTGTAAATGAGACTGTAGTCTTCTACAGACTCACAGAGTATGGTTAATTGAACCCCAACCATCAAAGTACACCGGTAACCACTGTCTAGTATTCAAATCCGTATAAAAGTAACTACCTTTACTAGGTTCCTGGTTCAAATCCTAGTAAAGGTAGTTACTTTTATACAGATTCGAATACTAGACAGTGGTTACCGGTGTACTTTGATGGTTGGGGTTCAATTAACCATACTTTATCAGGAATGGTCCGACTGAGTTTGGACAAGACTATAGTTCATTCCAGTTAAGTTGTCAGTAGATTCATTGGTGTGGAATGTGGGACGGCAACTGCTCATTGGTTGTTTGTGTTTAACACAACAACCGTTTCACTTGTAGGCTGCTGAGCACGTAGGCTACACCTATACATGCAATTATATCAGTTTTGCTTCTGCATTCGAATAGTGTAGTACCTACTACATAGTCGTGTTAATATTATTGTTAATTCTTATTATAATAGTGTTTGTGATATTTTTAAACGTATGATACTAATATTTGTTGTTATTGTGTTGTTTTAATTTTAATAAGTAGTACTATTAGTTCGTAGTTACATTCTCTTAAATCAATAATAATGGATCCTCCGGTTAAACGAAACAAGCGCGGACAAGGCATTAATTCTAAACAAAAACTATTAATTATAAATGCTTTGAAATCTTTTAAAACTGAACATGCTGATATAACAATTAGTGAAATTGTAGCAAAAACTTCAGCAATGGTAAGCGTCTCTGAACGATCAGTTTACAGAATAATTAAGGAAAAGAAAATTACTGGCCAACTAAAAAGCGAAACAGAGTTAACACAAATAGCAATTCGCTGGACGAAGCAACAAAAATTTCATTTAATTATTTTCATTTTTAAAGTTTCTTATAAAGTTACTTCAAGTTTTACCTCTACGTATGGGTAGATCTTTATCAAAATGCGGTTTGACTGTTCCTTCGTACACCACCTGTGAATCGGAATTTATTTTGTAGGCACTGCCAACTTAACTGGAATAGACTATACACCTCATTTACACATCATACACATCATCCTCATCTGATTGGGTCATGGGGTTGCTTATTGTTCTGAATTGAACAGATTGCAACATACACATATTAGGAATTAAAAAAAAAAAAAAAAACATCTTGGTTATAACAGTTATATGATTCGGAGTGTTGGACCAGAACATGATCTGCTCACCAGATATCAAAAATATATTGCTCAGATGAGGTTGTTAAACAGATTATTATTTGGTCAGTGGCAGAATGGGCAAAATGCCAGAGGCCTCCGAGTGGAGGATGCGGAGGGGCCACAAGCACAGGAGGATCCTAACATTTATTATTAAAAAATTTAGTAAAAAGTATTTTTCTATTCAATTAATTTTTTTTGGGTGTAGTGGAAAACGCTATTAAGGAAATGGAACGATGGAACTCAAGATTTTGGGAATAAGCGAAATGAGATGGCCAAATACAAACTATTGCGACATGGAAGAACATAGAATATACTATTCTGGAGCTCCCAACAATTATAAAAATGGAGTTGGAGTAATCATGCATAAGTCAATTTCTCAAAATGTCTCAAATTTTATACCCGTCAATGAAAGAATAATGCTAGTTCAAATAAAAGCAATTCCAGCAAAGGTTAACATAGTACAAGTATATGCACCCACATGTGAGCGTGAAGAAGAAGAAGAAATAGATCAGTTCTACGCCCAAGTAGGAAATTTGATTAAGAACATTCCTAAAGAAGAAGTTCTTATATTAATGGGTGACTTCAATGCAAAAGTGGGACGAGGCAGGTCAGGAAAAACTATTGGACCCCACGGTCTTGGTGAAAGAAATGAAAGTGGGGAAAAACTCTGTACTTTTGCAGGAGAAAACAATTTAGTCGTGCTGAATACGTTTTTTGAACTACCTCCTCGTAGGTTATATACTTGGAAATCACCAAAAGACGGGAAAGAAGATACAATTATACGGAACCAAATTGATTACATATTAATTAATCAGAGGTACAGAAACAGCTGTAAAATGGCAAAAACATATCCAGGAGCGGATATTGACTCCGATCACAATTTAGTGGTCGCCGAATTTAGAGTACAATGGAAAAAACTGAAAATAAAACAAAACAGAACTATGTATGATGAAAGAAAACTCTATGATCCACATGTAAGATTGCAAGTCAAGAATATGCTCAGTGCAGCTTTAATTGATGTGAAAGCTAGCCAAGGAATTGAAGATAAAATAGGAAAAATAGTCAAAGTAACTAAAACTATAAAGAAAGAGATACTAACAGCGAATGTGGTTAAGAAGAAACCCTGGATGACTGATGAGATCCTGGAATTGATGGAGGAGAGAAGGAGGAAAAAGATAAAGGGAGACAAGGACGTATATAAATCCATCAATAACCAAATAAGAAGAAAAATAAGAGAGGCTAAAGAACAAGAACTTAAAGACAAATGCTTGGAAATTGAAGTATCGCAGGCTAAATATGACACTTTTAGCTTACATAAGAAGGTCAAACAAATAACAGGGAGATATAAGAAGAAATCCGTAGGAAAAATAGAAAACGACCAGGGTAATATAATGGTGGACACAGAACAAATTAAAGCAATGTGGAAGAATTACGTGTCAGAACTTTTCTTGGATCAAAGAGGAGAACATCAGATAGAGACCACTATGACAGGCCCAGACATCCTTGTAGACGAAGTAGAAGCAGCTATTAAAGCCATGAAAGATGGAAGAGCTCCAGGACCAGACGATGTTCAGTCGGAAATAATAAAAGTCTTTGATGAAGATTTTAAGAAGGAATTAACTATCCTATTCAATGAAATATACAATAGTGGAGAAATACCTGCAGAATGGCTGAGATCAGAGTTTATAATGCTACCTAAAAAACCAGGAGCCAAGAAATGCACTGATTATAGAACAATTAGCCTTATGAGCCACTTACTGAAACTATTTCTAAGAATCATACATAGAAGACTGTACAAAGTCTGCGAGGAACAAGTATCACCAACACAATTTGGCTTCATGAAAGGTCTGGGAACAAGAGACGCCCTATTCAGTACACAGGTTCTGTTTCAACGTTGCCGGGACATGAATTGCAGTATATATGCTTGCTTCATAGACTACCAAAAGGCATTCGATAGAGTCCAACATAATAAAATGATGGTAGTCCTACAAGATAGTGGAATTGACGGCAAAGATTTGCGCATAATCAAAAACCTGTATTGGCATCAATCAGCCTCTGTTAGAGTCAACCATGACAAAACAGAACAAGTGGAAATTCTTCGAGGTGTCCGGCAGGGGTGTATATTGTCGCCTCTTATATTTAATCTGTACTCTGAGGCAATTTTTCAGGAAGCTCTAGAATTTACAGAGGCCGGAATTTTATTAAATGGTGAACAGATTAATAATTTCAGATATGCCGACGATACCGTCATCTTTGCTGATACTGCTCAAGGATTACAACTTCTCATGCAGAAAGTAGCGGAAACTAGTAGAAAATATGGCTTGGAAATTCATGTAAACAAAACGAAAGTCATGATAATCAGCAAGGAAAGAATTGGAAGAGTGCAGTTCACCATAAATGATAGGATAGTGGAAAGGGTGCCAACATACATATATCTTGGGACTGTACTAAACGAGCGTTGGGATCATTCACAGGAAATAAAAAGTAGGATTGAAAAAGCAAGGGCAGCGTTCATCCAAATGGCTAAACTGTTTTAAACGCACAATCTAAAATGGGAACTGAAAATCAGACTGCTCCGATGTTATGTATTTTCCATTTTGCTATACGGAGTAGAATCTTGGACCTTGACGGCAGCAACGGAAAAGAAACTAGAATCGTTCGAGATGTGGACTTACAGAATTCTAAAAATATCTTGGGCGGACAAAGTATCAAACGCTAAGGTACTGCAAAAACTTAATAAGGAAACAGAAATAATACGCACTATAAAAAGAAGAAAATTGGAATATCTAGGACACATCATGCGAAACGAGAACAAGTACAAGCTGCTGAAATGCATTTTACAAGGAAAAATACAGGGCAAGAGAGGTATTGGAAGAAGACGAATATCCTGGTTAAAGAATTTGAGAACATGGTTTGAAACATCCACTACGGGACTTTTTAACACAGCAGTGAATAAAATCAGCATTGCCAGAATGATCGCCAGCATCCGGTAACGGATTGGCACTAGAAGAAGAAGAAGTGGAAAAATGAAAAAAAATCGATTTTCACTTTTTAGGCTCTTATTGTAGTTTGACCCACCGGGTTGGTCTAGAGCAGAGGTTCCCAACCTGGGGGGGGGGGGCGATCGCCCTCTGGAGGGCGATTTGGGTTCGCAGGGGGGCGATAAATTTGTGGGGGGCGATGAGTATTGAAAGACAGAAAAATGAAACTGTACTACAGGGTAGAATCTTTACTGTCGTGGATACATGTTTTTTTTACAAACAAATAGTTTAGTTTTTACTAACAAACTAAACTCTTTGTTGACATTTTTTATGGTCGAGCTCCTACACATGAAATGAAGAATTCTGCACACAACTGCTTTGGTTGATTATATTTGTTGTGAACAATAATAAATCTTTTTTACAGAATAACAAACTTTATTATTTATCAACACATTACTTCAAATTAAATTAGGTATACGATGCTAAGAGAAGGGGGCGATAGGTGTAAGTCATCCTTCACAAAGGGGCGAAGCCCCATAAAAGGTTGGGAACCACTGGTCTAGAGGTAAAGTCGTTGCCAAAATCAGCTGTTTAACAGCTAATTTTCGAAGATGAAGGTTCCTGGTTCAAATCCTAGTAAAGGTAGTTACTTTCATACGGATATGAATGCTAGACAGTGGTTGTGGGTGTACTTTGATGGTTGGGGTTCAATTAACCATACTTTATCAGGAATGGTCGGCTTGAGTCTGTACAAGACTACACGTCATATACACATCATACACATCATCCTCATCTGATTGGGTGGGTCATGGGGTTGCTTATTGTTCTGAATTGAACAGATTGCAACGTACACACATTAGGGATTAAAAAAAAAAAATCTTGGTTCTAACAGTTTTACTGTATGATTCAAAAGTGTTGGACCAGAACATTATCTGCTCACCAGATATCAACAATATAGTGCTCAGATGAGGTTTCTACAGTGTCTGTCAAATGTTTAAGGATGCCATGAAAAAATAAAAAATTGTCACGTCACATTTTGTATTCACTGACTTGCAGCCCATTTTTAGATTTTCAAGTTAAGAAACCTAAAACTCGGTATAAGTAAATTGAAGAGGATAAATTTCAAGTGGCGGGGGGGGGGAATCAGTTATTGGTCAATGCTACCAGCTCCTCAGATCCCCCCGTTCAATGCCAATAACAGCTGTTTGAAATTAATACGGTGACAATTACGAACATAGCAAAGTTAGAAAAACAGGTCTTTTTTATCTGCAGAGTTAAACAATTGATGCATTCAACCCTGTGACCGAGATGAAATGTGTGGTTTTTTTAAAAAAAGTAGACTGGCCAAAATGCCTTTCCTGCAAGTCCCAATTCGTTAGTCTGAGTGTAGCCATTCGAAAGTTATAACATTTTTGAATTAAAATTTGACGTACTTTTTTTTGAAACAGGAAAATACAATAATTATACAACAACAACCCTGAGACAAGTGGTTGTAAAATACCATTGTACTGTACTGTAACAATTTTACTACGTGCGTACGAAACAATGATAGACATGTGACAAAACCGGGTGATTCATTTAAAAGTAGCCCGCTGCATTTAACAGCGGCCTTCGGCATTCAATTGGATTCAAATAGTAAATGTATAAATAGAATTACTTAATACATAATTTTACATATTTATTTAAAATTTATATACGAATTTCAACTTCACCGTAACAATAGATGCTGAAAGTGGCGTCCTTGAACGGTTACACACTTTTGCGCTCGTTCGATGTTATTAATGCACACACGACACAATACGGAAACGACTATAGCTTGAATGGCTGCCACGATATTATTCTTTAGCTCATGTATACTGCGGGGGTTTGTTTGGTAAACGGTTCCTTTTAAATAACCCTGTAGAAAAAAATTGCACATACTCAAATCGGGTGAACAAGGAGGCCATAAATCTTTACTAATGACTCGCATGGGAAAAGCCTGATTGATATGAGATAGGGACTGGCGAGACGTGTGACATGTTGCACCATCTTGCTGGTGTCACCGGATGGCGACATTAAGTGGCGAACCTTATTAATTTGGTGGCCCTGAAAAGGGCCGTTAAAGCGGTAGTCGTCTGTCGTAGTCGTCATGGCGGTCGAGGAGCTGGGCGACACGGCGTGTCGTCATCCAGCAGAGACATCATCTCCTTCCCTTGCAGTAGTGCGTCGATGGCTGCTTCGTTGGGTCCGGTGGGCGTAAGGTTCGGTCGAGGGACCGCTATGGGCATCGCTCGCGTCAGCGGGCGATGATGGTCCGGTTGACGGCCTACGGTGATGGGTCGGCGAGCGGAAGCATCATCTTCTTTCTTGCGGGGTCGTCGATTAGTCCTCGCTGGAGTCCGGCAGTCGTGTGTCCTGGTGGACGTCTTGTCTGCTGTCTGGTTCAAAGTGAAGCTCTCGGTGTCTTGATTGGAATTGTCTCCCTGCTCAGTGCAGCGCTCTTTAAATAGTCACCGAGAGCGCTGTGGTAGAGAACAACTACTGGTTTGGTCTTGATGACAGAGGCCTTTGTGGTGCGCAGCCGAAAGCTTTATCGCTATGCCGTCAAAGGCCGGGAGAACTATTGAAGCCGGCAACACAGTAAATGATTAATTAGAAGGGGTGGCGGTGACACTGGAAAAAATTGTACTCGTGTTCATTGTCGGTTAACTGTTCATGAAATTCAGTCGATCACATCGTGATCAGTGCTGCCAATACAGCATAAGAAAATTACTCGAGCGGCTATAAATTAAATTAGTCGAGTGGCACGCTACTTTTAAATGAATCACCCGGTACAAGTAAAATGTAATTCATGAAACTGCTTTTCAGTCGGTACAATATATAAAATGAAAAATAATGGAACATACCCTAGGAATGACGTATTCGATGTCATTGACGGTTTCATTGTGATGTCGATGATGACTAGAGGATGGTCGTAGGTTATGTTCCAGCCAGCAGAACATGAATTGTGCGTCTACAAACGACGTGATCACTGCCACTCCTGTACTTATGCTTGTCATTATACGAGCTAAAACAACATCAACTTATTATTACTATTAAATCAACATCAAAATTTAAAGCGACTACCATACAAATCTATCTACAGTCCAGCCTCTCATAGTTTGCTCCTAATGTAAACAAATTATGACATCACTGAGCATCCACATTATATCAAAATGTGTACACCCTGATTAAAAAGTAACAACAAAATACTTTCAAAAGTATTTTTATAAATGAAATTGTTAGGCCTACATCATATCATGACTGATATTTTTAGTACTTTAAGTACTTATAATTTAAAAAGTAGTTAATAGGAATACGACATCCGTAAAGTCACGGACTCTAGCGTGCACCCTGTAGTAGCTGGCTTTTGTTTTTTGACAGTAGGAGCAAACTAACAACGACTGAACTATATTTCAACTACACACAAAATACTAATTTCATTTTCTCAATTGTTGTTGTTTAGGTCAACAGCCGAAAGGCTGGTTTGAACCTCTAGAGGTTATACTAAGTAAAAACGAGGAGTAAGGTGGTTTACCATTGCCTTCCTCAATGAGGTGAAAGAGTATGCTTATCAGCATGCCAAGCCCTCCGAAAAGCACTCACTTTCCACCCTGCAAATGGCACCTTCACTTCATTCACCACACAGGGTCTGGCTGCATAGTGAAATTCATTACTCTCAGAGGAGATAACTCTGACTAGTGTCACAATACACCTCTAACTCTTCTGTTCTTAAATAGTTCAGTCATATAAGTTACTGACTATGTGATAAGAAACAGAACTACTTTTTTTTTAGCCCTGGACCAAACAGATAGAGTGCAATTAAAATAACACTCCACCTGCCCGTTTTGGGCATATTACAGGTCTCAATTTCTCAATTATAGATACTGAAATCACGAGATTGCCTTTTGCATATGTGTATAGGCTGTGAGGAAGGGAAGTGAAAATATGACAGTGCTGCCAACCTCAACAGTGCGACACTACTCGTACATTTCACTACCGTGCAGTTTCTACATACATTTTGTAATCTGTGGTTTAATCCGAGAAAATGTTTTCTTTATAAACCTTATAAGAAATAAATCTGACCTGTAATACTGCCTATAACTTAATTACACAACAAGAAATGTTTGATTTACTGTAATTACCAGCTACCTTATTCCATTGGAACAAATTTTCTACGAATGAATCGCCTTCTTTACAATCGCTGTCACCGACCGGCGTCTTCACTATCGGTCTCACTAGTATCTACCTAACCGCTTCCTGTTTTCACTAGATGTCAGCTTTGTATTTATTTGTTTTGACAAATAAATCGTCAATATTGCGTTTGATAAATAAATTCCAGACAGGTGGAGTGTCAAATTATTTACACTCAATCTGTTCATTGCAGGGCTAAGATAAATAGTTCTGTTTCTTATCACATGGTCACCCAATTAAATGACTGGACCATTTAAGAACAGAAGAGGTAGAGGTGTACTGTGACACTAATCAGAGTTATCTCCTCTCAAAGTAATGAATTTTATTATACAGTTGGACCCTGTGGTGAATGAAGTAAAGGTGTCATTTGCAGAGTGGAAAATATGTGCTTTTCAGAGGGCCCGGCAAGCTGATAAGCATACTTTTCCACTTAGTGAGTTGTGGCAATGGTAAACCATCTCACTCCTCGTTTTACTTAGTAAAATCTCTACACGTTCAAACCAGCCTTTCAGCTGATGTCCTAAACAACAACAACAAATAAATTCCGTAGAACTGGGAATATACTCGATGAGAAACCACCTCACCAGCCAACAAAGTTGGTAAAACACCCAACTTTGTTGGCTGACAAGGTGGGTTGCGTATTGGCTCCTGTTTGTGGATTTACATAATTTCAATGATGGTTAACCATTGAAAGCAGGTAACCAAATGTTCACATAACCTGTAAAATATGTAAATATTTATGCACCAAAAGTGCTAGTAAACAGTGCTACCACATCAAGAAATACAAATTTCACTAACAGGTTGAATGTTGCAATGTACGAAGGGTAAGCCGTCCACACAAGCCGTATTATAATGAGTAAACTTTCACTGCAAGGAGAAATTGCAAAATATCACCAATAACAACTTATATAGTAGTTATTAGTAAAAAGTTAATACAATGTCAGGTAATTGAAAAAATGGTGAGGACACATCCATGTGATCCTCACGGCCTACAAGGAAACAATTCTCGGAACAGGCCACGTGTATCGCATGTGATACTCACCTAAAATGATAAAATTTTAACGTGTAAATATTTTTATAATAAAATTAAAGTTTTTTTAATAAAAAACGCAAAACAGAAATGAATTGGATACTAACCTTACTAATTTCAAGCACAATAAAATAACCTGACAGTCTGAAAATATATATTGTTTTTAAAAAATAAAAACAAATAAACCGTACTATAAATATGTTACAATATTATTACAAACATTAATAAACACTTACAATCACTAATAAACACAAAAATATCACTACGAATAACAATAACACGAATAAACGTATCACTGGAAAACTGTCGCGTTTTAGTAAGTTTAGGTGATGTGTAGTAGTCCGTAATTTGCCGCACAGAGATGGCGCCTCCGCACAGATGTAAATTACACTATCCTTATAGGCCTGCAAAAATTTCAAAGCGTTCCCAGCAGCCCTACAAAAATTCTGATGAAATAATCACAATAGCGTCTGAGGAACCAGCATGGATTCTCACGGCCTGTGCGGACAGACCCGTGAGAATCGCTTGACGGAATAGGTGAGGATCGCATGCGCATCTCACGGCACTCAACCTGTTAAACATAACACGGTAGGTCATGTACTATATAGATACTGAAGTCACGAGATTGCCTTTTGCGTATGGATTGGCTGTGAGGAAGGGAACTGAAAATATGACAGTGCTGCCAACGTCAACAGTAAGACACTACTCGTACATTTCACTACCGTGGAGTTTCTGCATACATTTCGTAAGCTGTGGTTTAATCCGAGAAAATGTTTTCTTCATAAACCTTATAAGAAATAAATGTGACCTGTAATACTGCCTATCGCTTAATTACATGACAAGAAATGTTTGATTTACTCTAATTACAAACTACCTTATTCCATTGGAACAAATTTTCTACGAATTTATCGCCTTCTTTACAATCGCTATCAAAAGCGTCTTCACTATCAGTCTCACTAGTCTATCTAACCGTTTCCTTTTTTTACCAGGTGTCAACAAAAATGTTGAAGAATAGCTTCTTAACATCTTTAAATTCCTTCTTTATTTTTTGAATTGTCGAAAGAGAAACATCACAGTAGTTAGCCACCCGCTCATGGGTTTTGTTAAGAGACATTGAAAAGCATTTTTGTTTAGCTTCAACTTCTCAGCATTTTATTACACTGCATATTAGATTTCGTTCAGCACTGTGAATAGTCTGTATACAGAAAAATAAAACTACTTTTATGGCATTTGTAGATTTAGAGAAAGCATTTGACAATCTGGACTGGAGTAAAATGTTTAAAACTTTGAAAAGGCTAGGAATTAAATACAAAGAAAGGAAAGTTATCTACAGTCTGTATAAGAATCAAACGGCTGTTTTGAGAATCGAGGGGTACGAAAAAGAGGCTGCTGTAAGAAAAGGTGTACGACAAGGTTGTTCTTTGTCACCACTACTTTTTAACTTGTATATAGAAGAGGCTATAAATGAAGTGAAGGAGAAATTTGACATAGGAATAAAAATTCAAGGAGAAACAATAAAAATGTTGAGATTCGCCGATGATATAGTAGTATTAGCCGAGGCAAAGAATGAACTAGAGGATGCCTTAAATGGAATGGATGAGATCTTGAGGAAGGATTACTTCATGAAAATTAATAAGAACAAAACGAAAGTGTTGTGCAGCAGCAAGAGTGGTTTAGAAGAGATGGGAAATTTAAAAGTAGGCAACGAAAACATACAGGAAGTTGGGGAATTCTGCTTTCTAGGGAGTAAAATAACAAAGGATGGTAGAAGCACGAGTGATATCAAGAGTAGAATTGCTCAAGCTAGAAAAGCCTTTGAAATGAAAAACAGTTTACTGATTACAAACATTGATTTACAGATTAGGAAAAATTTCTTAAAACATTATGTTTGGAGTGTAAAACATTATACGGAAGTGAAACGTGGGTGATAGGGGCTGTAGAACGGAAGAGGATAGAAGCTTTTGAAATGTGGTGTTATAGGAAAATGTTAAAGATTAGGTGGGTGGACAAAATAAGTAATTTAGAGGTTCTTAGGCGAGTGGATGAAAAAAGAAGTATATGGAAGCATCTTACCAAAAGAAGGGATAGGCTAGTGGCGCATATCCTAAGACATCCAGGTATTGGGCTATCAATAATAGAGGGTAACATTGAGGGAGTAAATTGTAGAGGGAGGCAAAGATTAGAATATGTAAAGCAAATTACAAAAGATGTAGGGTGTTACAGGTATGTAGATATGAAACGACTTGCGCAAGATAGAACAGGTTGGAGAACTGCATCAAACCAGTTCAGAGACTGATGACAAAAAAAAAGATATAATGTATAGGCTATGCTTTGGGTATAGTGTAAGTTGTTATGTTTGTCGTACTGAAATTAAAGCAGTCGCGCATCCGCACTGATGCTGTTCCCCCTTTACCCCTTGTTGCAAACAAGGGCAAACTCAATGGGTAACACTACAGACTTTTAGTGTTAAAATAAAGAAATTTCAAGCCCAAAGAAAGCAGTTCAGGAATCCTACTAAAAAGTAAAGAAATTGACTATCGTTCAGCCGTTGTTAGTTTGCTCCTACTGTGAACAAACAAAAGCCACCTACTACAGGATGCACGCTAGAGTCTGCGACTTTACGGATGTCGTATTCCTATTAAGTTAACTATTTTTTAAATTATATTTACTTAAAGTACTAAAAACATCAGTCATGATGTTTTTAGCACCTAACAATTTAATTTATAAAAATAATTTTAAAAATATTTTGTACTTAAATACTTTTGAACCCACCGGGTTGGTCTAGAAGTAAAGTCGTCGCCAAAATCAGCTGTTTAACAACTGATTTTCGGAGACGAAGGTTCCTGGTTCAAAGCCTAGTAAAGGTAGTTACTTTTATACGGATTTGAATGCTAGACAGTGGTTACCGGTGTACTTTGATGGTTGGGGTTTAATTAACCATACTCTCTCAAGAATAGTCGTCCTGAGTCTGTACAAGACTACACCTCATTTACATGTCATACATATCATCCTCATCTCATTGGGTCATGGGGTTGCTTATTGTTCTCAATTGAACAGATTGCAACGTACACATATTAGAAATTAAAAAAAAAAAAAAATTTTTGAAAGTATTTTGTTGTTACTTTTTAATCAGCGTGTACACATTTTGATATAATGCGCACGCTCAGTGACGTCATTATTTGTTTACATTAGGAGCAAACTAAGAGAGGCTGGACTGTAGATAACTAGTGCGCTTTTCAATGGGCTAGTAAAAAAAAAAAAAAAATCTGTTGTGAAACACTCACACGACTTTCTCTTGCCAAAGCAAATAATTAACAATAAAACATTACAGATATTTATTTTTTAATTAGTAATAAAACATTACAAACAAACAAAAAACTAACCTCAAAAAACATAACCTTATTAATCATGAGTGAAAGACGCAAAATGAAAATCGACCTCAGTTTGGCTTAGAAATACGGAAAATCACTCTTTCACGCTAAACTAGGCTCTGTAGAGAAAAATTCTATTAATGAAAGTTGTAGATCTTTCAATTTTCTATAAATTTTGTTTGTTACACTTTTGTCGTAAAATGAGTACTAAGGCTGATATGTTAAAAAAATCGATTTTTCACACGTTTTCGTGAGGAAAAAACAGAAAATCGCTATTTACCGCTAAACGAAGCGTTCTAAAAAAAATGTTTGAAATAAAAGTTGTAGGATTTCAAATTCTCTACAAAATTTATTATACATTTTTGCGCTGAAATGTATAATAAAGCCGCAATCTTAAAAAAACAATTCCTTTACGCAAAAGCAGCATCATCAAGAATTTCAGTAAACATGACGCATCCCTATCTTGTAGAGCATAAAAAATTTAGTAAATAAGGCGATTTTTAAAAAAATTGTAGGACCAGTTTTCGAGAAAATCACAAAAAAGTGAAAAATGACACGAATAAACTACTACTTCCGGTTGACCGATTTTGATGAAAATGTTCGTGTCGGGTCCGGTAGTGGTATGTAACTTAAGTTTCAAGTTTAAAGTTCGTACGATGTTCTGTTCTTGAGATATTCTGTTCACACACAGAACAATCGCTAAAAACATGTTTTTTTGGGTTCAGGGGGTCTGAAAACGTGTAGATCTGGTGAAAACTTAGATTTTGAAAATCGACATGAAAACAATACTTTCCTTCCTATATATTCATATAGGCAAGAGAAAGTAAAAATACTTTTAAAAATATTTTTTATTTAAATACTTTTGAAAGTACGTATTTTGTAGTTACTTTTTAATCAGCGTGTACACATTTTGATATAATGCGCATGCTCAGTGATGTTATTATTTATTTACATTAGGAGCAAACTAAGAGAGGCTGGACTGTAGATAACAACTAGTGCGCTTTTCAATGGGCTAATAAAAAAATAAATAGAAAAGTGATTTACCATATAAGACAAGAGTCTGAAGATTTTCTTCTTCTATGACGACTTTGACGGCATCTGGCATCATGATGCGCCATTCTCCTAATTCAAGAACGACTAGATTAACTACGTTGAGCACCAATACTGATATAGTTAAGTATAACAAGACTTGCTGTTTGTTTGGATTCACATCTCCAACACATGAGAACACTGCACCACCAACTCCTGCGATCACGTTCTGAAACCAATTACATCTCATTTATAATACGGTATACAATATTATACAGGGTGATTCACGAAGATATGCAGAAACTTTAGGAGCTCATTGTACATGTAAAAATCTGGTGTGAAACACTCACACAACTTTCTCTTGCCTATGCAAATAATAAACAATAATCCTAACATTAGTAATAAAACATTAGAAATAAACAACAAAACTAATCTCTATAAATATAACCTTACTTTAATCATGAGTGAATGACGCAAAATGAAAATCTACCTCAGTGTGGCCTAAAAATACGGAAAATCAATCTTTCACGCTCAACTAGGCTCTGTGGAGAAAAATGCTTTAAATAAAAGTTGTAGGTCTTTTAATTTCCTATAAATTTTATTATATACACTTTTGTCGTAAAATGCATAACATAAAACCATAAGAAACGATTGAATTCGAGAATTCCAGAATTCCAGGAAGACCTCATTTCACCTGGTGAGCTGAAATCCGGGGGAAATCTTTCGCTAGCCGTAACTCGATAACGAAGCATTTCCGGACCCATGTTTATATAAACTTTTTTCATTATTTTTACATGTACAATGGGCTCCCTAAGTTCCTGCATATCTTCGTGAATCACCCTGTATTAGACAAACTTTTTTTTTAATTCCTAATGTGTGTACTTTGCAATCTGTTCAATTCGAACAATAAGCAACCCGATGACACAATGAGAGAGGATGATATGTATGACATGTAAATGAGACTGTGTAGTCTTCTACAGACACACTCACAGAGTATGTTTTTTTAATTTTTGTTTAATGTCCGACTGTTCTGCAATTACTGCTAATGCAGACGGTGAAGGATGAAATGAATTTTTGTAACGTATGAAAATATGCCGTGCTTGAATGGGATTTGAACCCAAGACCACGTGATGAAAGGCGAGCACGTTACCAACTACGCCAATGTGGCCGGCTCACAGAGTATGGTTAATAATTGAACCCACACCATCAAAGTACACCGGCAGCCATTGTCTAGTATTCAAATCAGTATAAACATAACTACCTTAACTAGAATTTGAACCAAGAACCTTCGTCTCCGAAAATCAGCTGTTAAACAGCTGATTTTTGGAGATGACTTTACCTCTAGACCAACCTGGTGGATTATTAGACAAAATGTACATACTTTCTTATGGATTGTTAACCGATAATTACATTTTAACAATTTTTTGATCCTTTACACCCGATATCGTTAAAATTAGGAAAAACACACTGGTGAAAATCACTGGAAGTACTGACCTTCAAAGTTATGTAAGCGTATGCGCAGTAGACGTATTTGGTTGAGGTACGATGAAGGGAGAAATAATGGTTTGAGTAGTACAGCAGTAGTTGGGAGGAGGGAATTCACAGCCGACTCGCTGGAATGCATAACATACCATAGCTTTATATGGTCTAGGCCTACGGGAGCCTCTTCTTCCTAAAAGAGCGACCTCCAACATGGTGGAAGGGTTGACATTTCCTTGGGGGGCTTTTCAAAAAAGTCCACCGACCACAGACAATAAGACAAAATAGCCAACCGTTCCAGCTACGATCTGTTCTCTGCGAGACAGCTTCAGTAGAATGAGACGCATGCGTCTCATTCAAACGTATGACACCCCTTCTACAGCCACCGGCAGTATTCTCCCCACTCACTTATCATTTCTGCGTGAACTACGCTTACAAAACATTGACAGATTGTACGTTGCAATCTGTTCAATTGAGAACAATAAGCAATGAGATGACCCAATGAGATGAGGATGATGTGTATGACGTGTAAATGAGTCTGTGTAGTCTTGTACAGACTCAGGCCGACCATTCCTGAGAGAGAGTATGGTTAATTGAACCCCAACCATCAAAATACACCGATAAACACTGTCTAGCATTCAAATCCGTATAAAAGTATTGGTATCAGACGAACTAATGTCCGATAGCCGAGCGAGTGAGAGGGAGATATGTGGCATAACTACGCATGCGCCCAAAGGTCTTTACCGTTATAATCCAAATCTGAAAACATACTACAGTCGTTATCTTGCTTGTTAGTTTACTGCATGCATAAATGCTTGCTCACAACAATGAGTAAAATTATACGACAATGTTATTGGAACAGAGCGTATGGGTTGTGCGAGTGAGAGCGTTATGCCTTCTCTCACTCCCACGGCTAGGGGACTGCAGTTCATCTAAACACTGTAACTAGCTTTACTAGGATTTCAACCAGGAACCTTCATCTCCAAAATCAGCTGTTAAACAGCTAATTTTGGCGACGATTTTACTTCTAGACCAACCTGGTGGATTATTAGACAAAATGTACATACTTTCTTATGGATTGTAAACTGATAATTACATTTTAACAATTTTTTGATCATTTACAACTGATATCGTTCAAAATGGTAAAAACACACTAGTAAAAATCACTGGAAGTACTTTATTGATTTTACTGCATCAACAGCCAATTTACGAGGGATATCTCTAAAGGAAAGACCGTTCCATTGTTAAAAATCTGGTGTGAAACACTCACACGACATTCTCTTGCCAATGCGCTGCGTCAGATTTTTACTTTCTCTTGCCTATATGAATATATAGGAAGGAAAGTATTATTTTCATGTCGATTTTTAGAAATCGAGTTTTCACCGGATCTATACGTTTTCAGACCCCCTGAACCCAAAAAACATGTTTTTAGCGATTGGTCTCTCTCTCTCTCTCTGTGTGTGTGTGTGTGTGCGTGTGTGTGTGTGAACAGAATATCTCAAGAATAGAACATCGTACG
This sequence comes from Catonia carolina, assembly GCA_035578175.1. NCBI lineage: Eukaryota > Metazoa > Arthropoda > Insecta > Hemiptera > Achilidae > Catonia > Catonia carolina. Next base: position 103,419,908 of record JAQMRL010000008.1, read on the forward strand.
AACTTGAAACTTGAAACTTAAGTTACATACCACTACCGGACCCGACACGAACATTTTCATTAAAATCGGTCAACCGGAAGTAGTAGTTTATTCGTGTAATTTTTCACATTTTTGCGATTTTCTGAAAAACTGGTCCTACGATTTTTTTAAAAATCGCCTGGTTTACTCAATTTTTTATTCTCTACAAGATAGGGTAGGCGTCATGTATGCTGAAATTCTGGGTGAGGCTGTTTTTACGTAAAAACATAGTTTTTTTTAAGATTACGACTTTAATATGCATTTTATCGCAAAACTTTATATAATAAAAATTGTAGAGAATTTAAAATCCTACAACTTTTATTTCAAACAATTTTTTGTATAACGCTTAGTTTAGCAGTAATTAGCGATTTTCTGTTTTTTTCTCACGAAAACGTGTGAAAAATCTATTTTTTTAAGATTTCGGCCTTAGTATGCATTTTACGACAAAAGTGTATATAATTTAATTTATAGAAAATTAAAAGATCAACTTTTATTTAGAGCATTTTTCTCTACAGAGCCTAGTTTAGAGAGAAAGAGTGATTTTCCGTATTTCTAAGCCAAACTGAGGTCGATTTTCATTTTCTGTCTTTCACTCATGATTAAAATAAGGTTATGTTTTTTGAGGTTAGTTTTTTGTTTATTTCTAATGTTTTATTACTAATGTTAGGTTATATTGTTAATTATCTGCATTGGCAAGAGAAAGTTGTGTGAGTGTTTCGCACCAGATTTTTTAAATTAAAAAAATGCTGGTTTGGTAATGAGAACTAATCAATGATTCCGATTAATGAAGCAATACTGTGTTATGTTTGTTATTATTTGAAATCTTTTGTCGAGAGATATTTAAAGATTTATAATGATGTACATTGAGTATTCATAAAATATTTACTCATGTGTCAAAACTCAATTCGTTACAATTTATCAATACCTATATAAGCAGCCAGTCAGTCAATTAGTAACAGACTGTTTTTAAAATTAAAATTTCCATAAACATTAAAAACAAGGCATTTATAAATTAGTTTTACATATTAGGCTTTCATTCAATATTCTTTTTTTTTATTTTATTTTTTTTAATCCCTAATGTGTGTACGTTGCAATGTGTTCAATTCAGAACAATAAGCAACCCCATGACCCAATGAGATGAGGATGATGTGTATGACGTGTAAATGAGACTGTTAAGTCTTCTACAGACCCAGGCCGACCATTCCTGAGATAGTATGGTTAATTGAACCCCAACCATCAAAGTACACCGGTAACCACTGTCTAGCACTCAAATCCGTATAAAAGTAACTACTTTTACTAGGATTTGAACCAGGAACCTTCGTCTCCGCCAATCAGCTGTTAAACAGTTGATTTTGGCGACGACTTTACCTCTAGACCAACCCGGTGGGTCAATATTCTTTATACACAGTTCAGCCGTTCTTAGTTTGCTCCTACTGTCAATAAACAAAAGCCATATACTACAGGGTGCACGCTAGAGTCTGCGACTTTACGTATGTCGTATTCCTATTAAGTTAACTATTTTTTAAATTATAACTACTTAAAGTACTAAAAACATCAGTCATGATTTTTATGATGTAGGCCTAACAATTTCATTTATAAAAATACTTTTGAAAGTATTTTGTTGTTACTTTTTAATCAGCGTGTACACATTTTGATGTAATGCGCATGCTCAGTGATGTCATTATTTGTTTACATTAGGTTGTTTACATTAGTGTATTGAGAAAAGTTAATACCAATTTCAAAAAGTAGTAGTTAATAAAAGTTAAGTTAGTTAGGTATCTGTATTAAATTCAGTTTTGTGTATTCAGTTTTCATTTTGTATGTGTATTCTATAAAATTCATTGTAAGTAGTGGTAAGTAAATTATTAAGTTATTTATTGTTTATTATTTATTTGAAGTAAATTATTAAATCATTTATTGTATTACTTCATTATAATTAGTTTAATTATTTATTTTGTGAATCTTTTAGTGTAATAAATATTTGTAATAGTAAACTTTAGTTTATTAATATTTTAATTAGCTAGATCCCGAAACGGACCTTAGCGATAAGTGTCACAATATCTATGAAAATGTGACTAAAAACAGTACAAGGACAGTGATAGTCATACGATTATACAAGATGGCTAATAAAGAGAGAACAATATTAAAACATTGTTGTTTAGGTCAACAGCCAAAAGGCTGGTTTGAACCTCTAGAGGTTTTACTAAGTAAAAACGAGGAGTACGGTGGTTTACCATTGCCTTCCTCACTGAGTTGAAAGAGTATGCTTATCAGCATGCCAGGCCCTCCGAAAAGCACTCACTTTCCACCCTGCAAATGACACCTTCACTTCATTCACCACAGGGTCTGGCTGCATCGTGAAATTCATTACTCTCAGAGGAGATAACTCTGACTATTGTCACAGTACACCTCTACCTCTTCTGTTCTTAAATAGTTCAGTCATATAAGTGGCTGACTATGTGATAAAGAAACAGAACTATTTTTTTTTAGCCCTGGACCAAACAGATAGAGTGCAATTAATATAACACTCCACCTGCCCGTTTTGGGCATATTAAAACATTACATACTTTAATTATAAATTAAATTAAATTAACTGGAGTTATATTTAAATGAATGCACTTGTATTAGTCAACAAGGATACGTGAGAAAGTTGGGTCTATATTTTACCACTATTAATGAATGTCTTTAAAACAAATAATAAAACCGAAAATACCCATAATAGGCAGGTAGAGTGTTAAATTAATTGCACTCGATCTGTTATTTCCCAAGCTACAAAAAAAGTATTGTTTCTTATCACACAGTCAGCTAATTATACGACTCAACTATTTATGAACAGAAGAGTAGGCCTGAATCCTAAAATTATTTTAGTTATTACTGTCCTACTGCTACTGCTGTCAGTAAGTGTATTGTTAATGTCAGTTTACCATAAACTTATGAAAAAAATTATAAACTAACACAGTAGTCTATCCTTAATTGCATTCCATTCTATTCTTTTCAGTAATTTTTTCACAACCTTCACAAAAATTATAAAAATATCATAAAACATACAATAAAAAAAAATCTGTTGTAAAAAACTCACACGACTTTCTCTTGCCAATGCAAATAATGACCGATAAAACGTAATATTCGTCATAAAAGCATTAGAAATAAACAGAAACCTAACCTCAAAAAACAACTTTACTTTAATCATAAGTGAAAGACGCAAAATGAAAATCGAACTCAGTTTGGCTTCAAAATACGGAAAATCACTCTTTCACGCTAAACTAGGCACTGTACAAAAAATGCTATACGTAAAAGTTATAGATCGTTAATTACGATCGATAAGTTATAGAAGCGTTAATCGCTAATTACCGCTAAACTAAGCGTTATACAAACAAATGTTTAACATAAGAGTTTTAGAAATTTAAACTCTCTACAACTGTTATTATATAAATTTTTGCGCTAAAATAGATATTAAAGCCGTAATCTTAAAAAAAAAAAATTTTTTACGAGAAAACAGCCTCGCCAAGAATTTCAGCCAACATGGTGCCTACCCTATCTTGTAAAGTATAAAAAATTTAGTAAACCAGGCGATTTTTAAAAAAATCGTAGGACCAGTTTTTGAGAAAATCGCAAAAATGAAAAATTACCTGAATTAACTACTACTTCCGGTTGACCAATTTTGATGAAAATGTTCGAGTCGTGTCCGGTAGTGGTATGTAACTAAAGTTTCAAGTTTCAGGTTTAAAGTTCGTACGATGTTCCGTTCTTGAGATATTTTGTATACAGACACACAGACCAATCGGTAAAAAGCAGTTGTGTGTGTGGGTGTGAGGGTGTCTGTTTAGGTGAAGAGTGTATTTGTTAAAATGGATATGAAAACAATACTTTCCTTCCTATAGTCTATATTCATATAGGCAAGAGATAGGAAAAACCAATTATAGTATAGTATAGATGAATACATACCCAAACACCGGTCCAGATGTTGGATCCGATTTTGAATACAGGTAGAGATATGAGGAAGAATATACCGGCGATTAACTGGATCGCACCCACTACTATGTACAACATGCTCCAGAGGACATGCGAAGCCACACACACACGCCACGGCACACACACCCCGCACATCACATCACCTGAAACACAAACACAATTTAATTAATTCACAATACATATCCACTAACACATACAAAAGAAAATCTGGTGTGAAACACTCACACAACTTTCTCTTACCAATTCAAATAATTAACAATAAACTGTTGTTGTTGTGTTGTTTAGGTGAACAGTCGAAAGGGTGGTTTGAACGTGTAGAGGTTTTACTAAGTAAAACAAGTAGTGAGGTGGTTTACCATTGCCACAACTCACTGAGTGGAAAAGTATGCTTATCAGCATGCCGGGCCCTCTCAAAAGCACAAATTTTCCACTCTGCAAATGACACCTTCACTTTATTCACCACAGGGTCCAACTGTTTAATGAAATTCATTACTTTCAGAGGAGATAACTCTGATTAGTGTCACAGTACACCTCTACCTCTTCTGTTCTTAAATGGTCCAGTCATTTAATTGGCTGACCATGTGATAAGAAACAGATTTATTTATTTTAGCCCTGCAACGAACAGATTGAGTGTAAATAATTTGACACTCCACCTGTCTGTTATGGGCAGTACACGCGTACTTAATAAAGGACAATAAACTAAACATTTTTTTTTCAATCCCTAATTTGTGTACGTTGCAATCTGTTCAATTCAGAACAATAAGCAACTCCATGACCCAATCAGATGAGGATGATGTGTATGACGTGTAAATGAGGTGTAGTCTTATACAGATTCAGGCCGACTATTCCTGAAAGAGTATGGTTAATTGAACCCCAACCATCAAAGTACACCCACAACCACTGTCTAGTATTCAAATCCGTATAAAAGTAACTACCTTTACTAGGATTTGAACCAGGAACCTTCGTCTCCGAAAATCAGCTGTTAAACAGCTGATTTTGGCGACGACTTTACCTCTAGACCAACCCGGTGGGTCAATTCACAATATATCCACTAAAACATACAAAGCCGGCCGCATTGGCGCAGTTGGTAACGTGCTCGCCTCTCATCATGAGGTCCTGGGTTCGAATCCCACTCAGGCATGGCATATTTTCATACGTTACAAAAAATCATTTAGTCCTCCATTGTACAAAAGTTACACCCCAACGTCGTCGCTAATGACCGTTGTAGTTGATGCGACGTTAAATAAACGAATTAAAAAAGAAAAAACATACAAAAAAAATCTGGTGTGAAACACTCACACAACTTTCTCTTACCAATTCAAATAATTAACAATATAACCTAACATTAGTAATAAAACATTAGAAATAAACAAAAAACTAACCTCAATAAACATAACCTTATTTTAATCATGAGTGAAAGACCCAAAGTGAAAATCGAACTAAGTTTGGCTTAAAAATACGGAAAATCACTCTTTCACGCTAAACTACGCTCTGTAGAGAGAAATGCTTTAAATAAAAGTTGTACATCTTTTAATTTCCTATAAATTTTACTATATACACTTTTTTCGTAAAATGCATATTAAGGCCGAAATCTTTATAAAAATAGGATTTTCACACGTTTTCGTGAGAAAAAAAACCAGAAAATTGCCAATTACCGCTAAACTAAGCGTTATACAAAAAAATCTTTTAACTGAAGGTGTAAAATTTTAAATTGTCTAAAAGCTTTATTATATAAATTTTTGTGCTCAAATGTATATTAAAGCCGCAATCTTAAAAAACAATTGTTTTACGTGAAAACAGCCTCACCAAGAATTTCAGCAAACATGGCACCTACCATATCTTGTTGAGCATAAAAAAATTTAGTAAACCAGGCGATTTTAAGAAAAGTCGTAGGACTAGTTTTTGAGAAAATCGAAAAAGCGAAAAATAACACAAATAAACTACTACTTTCGGTTGACCGAATTTTATGAAAATGTTTGAGTCGGGTCTGGTAGTGGTATCTAACTTAAGTTTCAAGCTCGTACGATGTTCCGTTCTTGTGACATTTTGTATACACACACACACACACACACACACAGACCAATCGCTAAAAACATTTTTTTGGGTCAGGGGCTCTGAAAACGTGTAGATCCGGTGAAAACTCGATTTGTTAAAATCGACATGAAAACAATACTTTCCTTCCTATATTCATATAGGCAAGAGAAAGGAAAAAAAAGTTGAATAATTAAGGTAGGCCTACATAGAATTATTTGGCTGAGGTGTTAAATGGTATTATAATTAGAAACGTATGACTGGTAATGAATAAACTACTACTTCCGGTTGACCGATTTTGATGAAAATGTTCGTGTCGGGTCCGGTAGTGGTATGTAACTTAAGTTTCAAGTTCGTACAATGTTCAGTTCTTGAGATATTCTGTTCACACGCACACTCACACGCGCGCGCGCGCGCACACACACACACACACAGACATATGATTAAAATGTGATCAATCATGTAAATAGATAATTTCGTAAGAGGAGATTATTCTAAGATCATTTCTAAATATAAATCGTATAAATACAATACGCTATTTATTAAAATTATATCACGAGGCTCATTAATTAAAATTCATTATCAGAACATTACATGAAGCTCTCGCTCGCTCTCTCATTTTACGTACGTAGGTAATCTTACAGTTATTTTTAAGGATAAAAACGAGAAAAATATTTTAAAAAAAATCTGGTGAGAAACACACAACTTTCTCTTGCCAATGCAAATAATTTAAACAATATAACCTAACATTAGTAATAAAACATTATATATAAACAAAAAAATAACCTTAAAAAACATAACCTTATTTTAATCATGAGTGAAAGACGCATAATGAAAATTGACCTCATTTAGGGTCAAAAATACGGAAAATCACTATTTCACACTAAACAACTCTCTGTAGAGAAAAATGCTTTAAATAAAAGTTGTAGATCTTTTAATTTTCTATAAATTTGATTATATACAGTTTTTTCATAAAATGCATACTAAGGCCGAAATCTTAAAAAAATCGATTTTTCACACGTTTTCGTGACAAAAACCGAAAATTGCTAATTACCGATAAACTAAGCGTTATACACAACAATATTTGAAATAACAGTTGTAGATTTATAAATTCTCTACAACTTTTATTATATACATTTTTGCGCTAAAATGCATATTAAAGCCGTAATCGTAAAAAACCAATTTTTTACGTGAAAACAGCCTCACCAAGAATTTCAGCAAACATGGCGCCTACCCATCTTGTAGAGCATAAAAAATTTAGTAAACCAAGCGATTTAAAAAAAAATCGTAGGACCAGTTTTTGAGAAAATCGCAAAAAAGTGAAAAATTACACGAATAAACTACTACTTCCGGTTGACAGATTTTGGTGAGAATGTTCGTATCGGGTTCGGTAGTGGTATGTAACTTAAGTTTAAAGTTTCAAGTTCGTACAATGATTCGTTCTTGATATATTCTGTCCACACACGCACACGCGCGCGCACACACACACACACACACACACACACACAGGCCAATCGCTAAAATCATGTTTGTGTGGGTTGAGGGGGGTCTGTTTACGTGTATTTTTTTTTTTTGTTTAACGTCCGACTGTTCTGTAATTACAGCTAATGCAGACGGTGAAGGATGATGATTTTTTGTAACGTATGAAAATATTCCGTGCCTGAATGGGATTCGAACCCAAGACCGCATGATGAGAGGCGAGCACGTTACCAAATACGCCAATGCGGTCGGCGGTCGGTTTACTTGTAGATCCGGTGAATAGTGGATTAGTTAAAATCGACATGAAAACAATACTTTCCTTCCTATATATTAATATATAGGCAAGAGAAAGTAAAAATGCCAGACCTGGCCGGGAATCGAACTCGGGACCCCGGCATAGTAGCCAGTTGCGCTGACCACTACACCACGGGCCGGCCAAATTTTGAGGTACTTTTCGATAGCTATCTTTAAGAGCATGGGTCTATTCATAGTGTATGCATACAGTAGGTAGGTGAGGTAAAGAAATATGATAGCCCGTCACTTGTAAGGTGATACTGATCATTAAGATAACAGAAACACACAATAGGTGGCTGGCATACCTTAATTACACTCATTTTATAACCGACTGTGAATGTGTGTGTGTGTGTGTGTGTGTGTGTGTGTGTGTGTGTATATATAGAGAATAGCAGAGCAACAGTATTGTCTTAGCTACTTAATTAACCTTGCTTACAATTCACACACGCCTCTTTAATATATTACACTACCATGCAAACTCTTAACACTTCCATTTCACTTATAGTGCTGTGTACGTCAAAAAAAAAAAATCTGGTGTGAAACACTCACACAACGTTCTCTTGCCAATGCAAATAATTTAAACAATATAACCTAACATTAGTAATAAAACATTGAGAAATAAACAACAAAACTAACCTCAAAACACATACAATAACCTTATTTTAATCATGAGTAAACGACGCAAAATGAAAATGAACCTGTTTGGCTTAAAAATACGGAAAATCACTCGTTCACGCTAAACTAGGCTCTGTAAAGAAAAATGCTTTAAATAAAAGTTATAGATCTTTTAATTTCCTATAAATTTGATTATATACACTTTTGTCGTAAAATGAATACTAAGTCCGAAATATGCATTTAGCGCAAAAATGTATAGTGCACCCTGTAGTAGGTGGCTTTAGTTTGTTGACTGTAGGAGCAAAATAAGGACGGCTCAACTGTGCTTGTTTTATCTTGAACGACTAGCGCATTTCAGGCACCGAAAAACCCAAATGCAGCTAGGACACCGCCTTAGTGCTGAAGTGGTTGAACTTCCATGAAATGCATTGCTTATGGAGTTTCCGTACTGCATTCTGAATATGAAATCAAGTACTGCCCGTCCCCAAGCTTTGTGCAGCTGCGGGATGAAGGGGACAGACGAAGTACCAGACTGCTGTTACGTCATAACACTGTACTAATCATCTCATTGCTCTTCGCTGGGCAGTAGGCTGCCTAGTGGGGTGACATACGTGGGTGTTGTTTTCACTATTCCCTGTAGACGGTGACACACAGTATATGTAGTTTGGATAGTACCCGTGCGTGACTACTACAAACATAATACAAGTAAAACGTTACTACTACTAACGCAATCTCTCAGAGTAGTAGTGACGTAATGAATACCTCTCAGCTGCTGCACAAAGCTTGGCAACGGGCAGTACAGCTGGAAATACTTTTAAAAGTATTTTTATGAATGAAATTGTTAGGCCTACATCATATCATGACTGATGTTTTAAGTACTAATTAATTTAAAACATAGTTAACTTAATAGGAATACGACATCGATAAAGTGGTGCATCCTGTAGTAGCTGGTATTCGTTTACTGACAGTTGTTGTTTAGGTCATCAGCCAAAAGGCTGGTTTGAACCTGTAGAGGTTTTACTTAGTAAAACGAAGAGTGAGGCGGTTTACCGTTGCCTTCCTCACTGAGTGGAAAAGTACGCTTATCAGCATGCCGGGCCCTCTGAAAAGCACATATTTTCCACTCTGCAAACGACACCTTCACTTCATTCACCACAGGGTCCAACTGTATAATGAAATTCATTACTTTCAGAGGAGATAACTCTGATTAGTGTCACAATACACCTCTACCTCTTCTGTTCTTAAATGATTCAGTCATTTAATTGGCTGACCATGTGATAAGAAACAGAACTATTTATTTTAGCCCAGCAATGAACAGAATGAGTGTAAATAATTTGATACTCCACCTGTCCGTTATGGGCAGACTGACAGTAGGAGCAAACTAAAAACGACTGAACTGTAGACCTTGTGGAGAATGAAATGAAGGTGTCATTTTCAGGGTGGAAAATAGATGGTTTTCAAAGGGCCTAGTATGCTGATAAGCCTACCTTTCCACTCAGTGACTAAGGCAATGGTAAACTACCTGAGTCCTTGTTTTACTTAGTAAAGCTTCTAGAGGTTCAAACCAGCCTTTCAGCTGATCACCTAAACAACCACAACAGTACAAATGTGGCACAATTGTGCACAAAGTGTACAATTGTACCAAATGTGGAGACATCAATCTGTAGGCTACAAGGCGACAGTCGGCTTGGTCATCTAGTAAACTACAGACTACCATTTTGTAGTATTTATTAACTGTTAGATATCAATTAAATACCTAATGAGTCATTCTAGTTCGTTCAGTACAATACAAAATACACTCATAATTTCGTTAATTGTTAGACGAAATACTATTTCTATTATTATTATTATTAATAATAATAATACGCCTCTACGTATACCACTATTTAGCGTACATTATTTAATTACAATGGGCTGAATTACGCGTCATTTCTTTCTTTCATTATTTCGTTCTTTCTTTATTCTACAATTCCTTTACATTTTCACAATAAATAACTACGACTTACGTTATTTCTTTATCACGGTTTTATTCAAAAATTACGTCATAAATTCCATAAATTATAAATCAATGAACGCGCAAAATTTATTTATCAGTAATAGTCATACGTTTCTAATTATAATACCATTTAGCACCTCAGCCAAATAATTCTATGTAGATCTAACTTAATTATTCAACTTTTTTTACTTTCTCTTGCCTGTATGAATATATAGGAAGGAAAGTATAGTTTTCATGTCAATTTTTCAAAATCGAGTTTTCACCGGATCTATACGTTTTCAGACCACCTGAATCCACACAAACATGTTTTGCCGGCCGCATTGGCGCAGTTGGTAACGTGCTCGCCTCTCATCATGCGGTCTTGGGTTCGAATCCCACTCAGGCACGGCATATTTTCATACGTTACAAAAAATCATTTCATCCTCCATTGTACAAAAGTTACACCCCAACGTCGTCGCTAATGACCGTTCTAGTTGAGGCGACGTTAAATAAATAAATATAAAACATGTTTTAGCGATTGGTCTCTCTCTCTCTCTCTCTCTCTCTCTGTGTGTGTGTGTGTGTGTGTGTGTGTGTGTGTGTGTGACTTAAAGTTACATACCACTACCGGACCCGACACGAACATTTTCATCAAAATCGGTCAACCGGAAGTAGTAGTTTATTCATTACCAGTCATACGTTTCTAATTATAATACCATTTAACACCTCAGCCAAATAATTCTAAGTAGGCCTACCTTAATTATTCAACTTTTTTTTCCTTTCTCTTGCCTATATGGATATATAGGAAGGAAAGTATTGTTTTCATGTCGATTTTAACAAATCGAGTTTTCACCGGATCTACACGTTTTCAGAGCCCCTGACCCCAAAAAAATGTTTTTAGCGATTGGTCTGTGTGTGTGTGTGTATACAAAATGTCTCAAGAACGGAACATCGTACGAGCTTGAAACTTAAGTTACATACCACTACCGGACCCGACACTAACATTTTCATCAAATCAGTCAACCGGAAGTAGTAGTTTATTCGTATAATTTTTCACTTTTTTGCGATTTTCTCAAAAAATGGTCCTACGATTTTTTTAAAAATCGCCTGATTTACTAAATTTTTTATGCTCTTCAAGATAGGGTAGACGCCATGTTTGCTGAAATTCTCGGTGAGGCAGTTTTGACGTAAAGAAATTGTTTTTTTAAGATTACAGCTTTAAAATTCATTTTAGGGCAAAAATTTACATGATAAAAATTGTAGAGAATTTAGTTCTACAACTTTTATTTAAAACATTTTTTGTATAACGCTTAGTTTAGCGGTAATTAGCGATTTTCTGTTTTTTTCTCACGAAAACGTGTGAAAATCGATTTTTTTTAAGATTTTGGCCTTAGTATACATTTAACTACAAAAGTGTATATAATTAAATTTATAGGAAATTGAAGGTCTACAACTTTTATTTAAAATATTTTTCTCTACAGAGCCTAGTTTAGCGCGAAAGAGTGATTTTCCGTATTTTTAAGCCAAACTGAGGTCGATTGTCATTTTGCGTCTTTCACTCATGATTAAAATTAAGTTATGTTTATTGAGGTTAGATTTTTGTTTATTTTTAATGTTTTATTACTAATGTTAGGATAATTGTTTATTATTTGCATTGGCAAGAGAAAGTTGTGTGAGTGTTTCACACCAGATTTTTTTTCTTTTGTAATCCCTAATTTGTGTACGTTGCAATCTGTTGAATTGAGAACAATAAGCAATGAGATGACCCAATGAGACGAGGATGATGTGTATGACGTGTAAATGAGACTGTTAAGTCTTCTACAGACACACTCACAGAGTATGGTTACCATCAAAGTACACCCACAACCACTGTCTAGTATTCAAATCCGTATAAAAGTAACTACCTTTACTAGGATTTGAACCAGGAACCTTCGTCTACAAAAATCAGCTGTTAAACAGCTGATTTTGGCGACGACTTTACCTCTAGACCAACCCGGTGGGTTAATTATCCAACGGGTACAAATTAAAGAAATATCATATGAAAACACTCACACAACTTTCTCTTGACAAATGTTTTCTTGGTTATACAATATATATTTAATTTTTTTTGTCATCAGTCTCTCGACTGGTTTGATGCAGTTCTCCAAGTTTTCTATCTTGCGCAAGTCGTTTCATATCTACATACCTGTAACACCCTACATCTTTTGTAATTTCCTTTATATATTCTAATCTTTGCCTCCCCCTACAATTTACTCCCTCAATATTACCCTCCATTATTGATAGATGTCTTAAGTTATGCCCCGCCGGCCGCATTGGCGCAGTTGGTAACGTGCTCGCCTCTCATCAAGCGGTCTTGGGTTCGAATCCCATTCAGGCATGGCATTTTTTCATACGTTACAAAATATCATTTCACCCTTCACCGTCTGCATTAGCAGTAATTGCAGAACAGTCGGACATTAAACCAAAAAAAAAAAAATAAAAATAAAATAAGTTATGCCCCACTAGCCAATCCCTTCTTCTGGTAAGATGCTTCCATATACTTGTTTTTTCATCCACTCGCCTAATAACCTCTAAATTACTTATTTTGTCCACCCACCTAATCTTTAACATTTTCCTATAACACTACATTTCAAAAGCTTTGATCCTCTTCTTTTGTACAGCCCCTATCACTCACGTTTCACTCCCGTATAATGCTACACTCCAAACATAATGTTTTAAGAAATTTTTCCTAATCTGTAAATCAATGTTTGTAGTCAGTAAGCTGTTTTTCATTTCAAAGGCTTTTCTAGCTTGAGCAATTCTACTTTTGATATCACTTGTGCTTCTACCATCCTTTGTTATTTTACTCCTTAGATAGCAGCATTCCCCAACTTCCTGTATGTTTTCGTTGCCTACTTTTAAATTTTCCATCTCTTCTAAACCACTCTTGTTGCTGCACAACACTTTCGTTTTGTTCTTATTAATTTTCATGAAGTAATCCTTTCTCAAATAACTCTATAAGCAACTAAATTATCCAACGGGTACAAATTAAAGAAATCTCATATGAAAACACTCACACAACTTTCTCTTGACAAATTTTTTCTTGGCTTTACATGATATTTTTATTTGCAACTATAAAATGAACAATAAGCAAATTTTCTGCCCATAATAGACAGGTGGAGTGTCAAATTATTTACACTCAATTTGTTCGTTGCAGGGCTAAAATAAATAGTTGTTTCTTATCACATGGTCAGCCAATTAAATGACTGAATCATTTAAGAAGAGAAGAGGTAGAGGTGTAAAAGACACTAATCAGAGTTATCTCCTCTGAAAGTAATGAATTTCATTGTACAGCCAGACCCTGTGGTGAATGAAGTGAAGGTGTCGTTTACAGAGTGGAAAATATGTGCTTTTCAGAGGGCCCGGCATGCTGATAAGCGTACTTTCCCACTCAGTGAGTTGTGGCAATGGTAAACCACCTCACTCCTCGTTTTACTTAGTAAAACCTCTACAGGTTCAAACCAGCCTTTCGGCTGTTGACCTAAACGACAACAAGCAAATTTTGATAGAAAAAAATACAAATATTGACAATTGACATTGAGGAGATCGCTGCCCACTGACAGTACTCCAACCGTTAATCATGAGGTCAGTTTTTTAAATTACTTATTTTTACTTTCTCTTGCCTATATGAATATATAGGAAGGAAAGTATTGTTTTCATGTCGATTTTAAAGAAATCGAGTTTTCACCGGATCTACACGATTCCAGACCCACCGAACCCACACAAACATGTTTTTAGCGATTGGTCTGTGTGTGTGTGTGTGTGTGTGTGTGTGTGTGTGTGTGTGTGTGTCTGTGTGTATACAAAATATCTCAAGAACAGAACATCGTACGAACTTGAAACTTAAAATTTAAGTTACATACCACTACCGGACCCGACACGGACATTTTCATCAAAATCGGTCAACCGGAAATAGTAGTTTATTCGTGTCATTTTTCACTTTTTTACGATTTTCTCAAAAATTGGTACATCGATTTTTTTTGAAAAGTCGCCTGGTTTACTAAATTTTTTATGCTCTACAAGATACAATAGGCGCCGTGTTTGTTGAAATTCTTGGTGAGGCTGTTTTTACGTAAAAAAATTGTTGTTTAAGATTGCGGCTTTATTATGCATTTTACGACGAAAGTGTGTATAATAAAATTTATAGGAAATTAAAAGCTCTATAACTTTTATTTAGAGCATTTTTCTCTACAGAGCCTAGTTTAGCGTGAAAGAGTGATTTTCCGTATTTTTAAGCCAAACTGGGGATGATTTTCATTTTGCGTCTTTCACTCATCCCCAGTGGAGTTTGTTCACATGTACTGTCAGCTGATCACCAATCAAAGTTATCTGCTCAATCGATGTTACTGAACAATTGATAACATATTTCTACCAGCTGACTGAATGGGCAACCCGAAGGCCAAGTTTTTTTTATTTTTAAAAATTATTATTCCTAATATGTGTACATTGCAATCTGTTCAATTTAGGTAAATAAGCAATGAGATGACCCAATGAGATGAGGATGATAATATGTATGACGTGTAAATGAGACTGTGTAGTCTTGTAAAATTATTTAATGTTAATAATAATTCCAGAAGCCATTCAGAAAAACAAATGAATAGATAATTTTAATTTTTTTTTTGTAATCCCTAATTTGTCTACGTTGCAATCTGTTCAATTGAGAACAATAAGCAACCCCATGACCCAATCAGATGAAGATAATGTGTATGACGTGTAAATGAAATATAGTCTTCTACAGACTCAGGCCGACCATTCCTAAGAGAGATTATGGTTAATTGAACCCCAACCATCAAACTACACCCACAACCACTGTCTATTACTTTGATGGTTTGGGTTCAATTAACCATACTCTCTCTTAGGAATGATCGGCCTGGGTCTGTAGAAGACTACATGGCATTTACACGTCATACACATCATCCTCATCTCATTGGGTCATGGGGTTACTTATTGTTGTTGCTTTATTTGAAGGCCAAGTTTAACGTTGGGGAAAAATTTACAAAACAATAATATTAATTATTTTGTATATTAATTAAGCGAAGTGGTGATAATGTGATAAATAAAGAAGGATGAGCTGGTGTCATGGTGTAATGATAAGAAGGCGGGTAACAGTAGGTGACCTTGAACACACAATGATAACACCAACTGTGTCTGCCTGCGCCTACTCACACACACTACACGACATAACCTATTCATTTATTACCATTACAACTGCAATTAAATCACATGGTACACGGTGATAGACAAACTAATTGACAAAACACAATTATAGGTATCAGATGAATTGATGTCCCATAGCCGAGCGAGTGAGAGGGAGATATGTGGCATAACTACGCATGCGCTCAAACATCGTTACCGTTATAATCCAAATCTGAAAACATAATACAGTCATTATCTTGCTTGTTAGTTTACTGCATGCATAAACGCTTGCTCACAAAAATGAGTGAAATTATACGACAATGTTATTGGAACGGCGCGTATAGCTTGTACCAATGCGTAACTTTAGCGTAATGCATTCTCTCACTCCCACAGCTAGGGGATTTCAGTTCATCTGAATTCTGTACCTTTACTAGGATTTTAACCAGGAACCTTCGTCCCCGAAAATCAGGTGTTAAACAGCTGATTAAACAACATAAATGTATTAAAATTGTGATTGAGCTTAGCGCGATCCATTCGAGTTACAAAAATGTTCTTTGCTAATCGGATGAGTCTGATACCTAAACACATATAAGAAACTTGGTGTATACTTCTTCTTCTTGATGTGCCTATCCGTTACGAATGTTGGCGATCATCATGGCCATCTTCATCTTGTCTGCAGCAACTCGGAAAAGCCGTACCGAAGTTGTATTGTACCAGACTCTGAGGTTCTTCAACCAGGATGTTCTTCTTCTACCTGGTCCCCGCCTTCCAAAAATTTTCCCTTGTAGAATGGCTTGCAGGAGGGCATATCTGGTTGCATTTCTCATAATGTGCCCGAAGTACTGTAGCTTTCGAGACTTGATAGTGGTCAGTACCTCCCGGTTCTTCCCCATTCTTCTGAGAACCTCTTCATTTGTTACTCGATCAGTCCAAGGGATCTTCAGTATTCTCCGGTACAGCCACATCTCAAACGCTTCCTATTTCTTGCACATATCCTCGTTCAGAGTCCACGATTCAGCACCATAAAACAGAACAGAGAATAGCATCGCACCATTCTCACTTTTATACCAAGAGAGAGGTAGTGGCTTTTGAAGAAGGCCCTCATCCGGTTGAAGGTGGATCTAGCCTTTCCAATGCGCGCTCTTATCTCCTGGTTGTTGGTCCACTCCTCATTTATAATGGTTCCAAGATAATTATAGTGCTTTACTCGTTCTACTGGTGTTTGGTTGACGTACAGTTGACCTTCTGTTATCTTCTTCTTACTAATTATCATGAGCTTAGTCTTCCTTACGTTTATGTTGAGTCCATATTGTTGACTGTAACATGTGATTTTGTTCATAAGGAATTGAAGGTCTTCTAAGTTGTCTGCAAATACAATGGTGTCATCTGCATACCTGATGTTGTTCAACCAGTGCCCATTTAGGAGGATGCCCTTCTCAACTTCGTGCAAAGCTTCGCCAAATATTCTCTCAGAGTACAAATTGAAGATTAGAGGAGATAAAATACAACCTTGCCTCACTCCACGCATGATTTTCACATATTCAGTCTGGTCACCTTCCATCCTCACCTTTCATCCTTTCATCCTGGTGTATACTAATTGAAACATATACTTAATACATAATACATACTTAATACATTTACTGAATACAAAATACGACAGTACCAGTAGAAAGAATTCATAAAGTAGGTCTATTATAAAATATCTGGTCTGTCACCGGTTGTTTTGACTGAAGGCTTCGGTAGAGTGAAACATGATTACGCATCCTTTTTACTGACTTTCAACCCGTAGTCTGTGTTTAGGTATCAGACGAACTAATGTTCCATAGCCGAGTAAATGAGAGAGAGATATTATGTGGCATAACTACGCATGCGCTCAAACGTCTTTACCGTCATAATCCAAATCTGGAAAAATACTACAGTCGTTATCTTGCTTGTTAGTTTACTGCATGCATAAACACTTGCTCACAAAATTGAGTAAAATTAAAGACAATGTTATTGGAATGGGGCGTATGGTTTGTGCGAGTGAGAGCGTTATGCATTCTCTCACTCCTACGGCTAGGGGACTTCAATTAATCTGAATTTTGTACATGTACAGTATTCGGATGAATTGAAGTCCCCTAGCCGTGGGAGTGAGAGAATGCATAACGCTCTCACTCGCACAAACCATACGCCCCATTCCAATAACATTGTCTTTAATTTTACTCATTGTTGTGAGCAAGTGTTTATGCATGCAGTAAACTAATAATTAAAACAACAACTGTAGTATGTTTTCAGATTTGGATTACAACGGTAAAGACGTTTGAGCGCATGCGTAGTTATGGCACATATCTCCCTCTCACTCACTCGGCTATGGGACATCAATTCATCTGATACCCATACTTCATATTGTTTATTACTTTCTCTTGCCTATATGTATATATAGGAAGGAAAGTATTGTTTTTATGTCGATTTTTAGAAATCGAGTTTTCACCGGATCTACACGTTTTCAGAACCCCTGAACCCAAAAAACATGCTTTGGTCTGTGTGTGTGTGTGAACAGAATATCTCAAAAACGGAACATCGTACGAACTTGAAACTTAAGTTACATACCACTACCGAACCCGACACGAACATTCTCATCAAAATCGGTCAACCGGAAATAGTAGTTTATTCGTGTCATTTTTCACTTTTTTGCAATTTTCTCAAAAACTGGTCCTACGATTTTTTTAAAAATCGCCTGGTTTACTAAATTTTTTATTCTCTACAAGATAGGTTAGGCGCCATGTTTGCTGAAATTCTTGGTGAGGCTTTTTTCACGTAAAGAAATTGTTTTTTTTAAGATTACGGCTTTAATGTAAATTTTAGCGCAAAAATTTATATAATAAAAGTTGTAGAGAATTGAAAAACCTACAACTTTTATTGAAAACAGTTTTTTGTATAACGCTTAGTTTAGCAGTAATTAGCGATTTTTTGTTTTTTTCCTCACGAAAACGTGTGAAAAATTGATTTTTTTAGGATTTCGGCCTTAGTATGCATTTTACAACAAAAGTGTATATAATTAATTTTATAGGAAATAAAAAGATCTACAACTTTGATTTTAAAGCATTTTTCTATACAGATCCTAGTTTAGCGTGAAAGAGTGATTTTCTGTATTTTTAAGCCGAACTGAATTCGATTTTTATTTTGCGTCTTTCACTCGTGATTAAAATTAGGTATGTTTATTGAGGTTATTTTTTTTGTTTATTTCTAATATTTTATTACTAATGTTAGGTTATATTGTTAATTATTTGCATTGGCAAGAGAAAGTTATGTGAGTGTTTCACAACAGATTTTTTTATATTTCTCCACATTTTTAACAAAATAGTTTGAGTAATAATTTGTGTGACACCCGGTGAGTATTGTTTACCATTAAAATAATTTATAGCATTGAAGGTAAAGGTTAATGGAGGATAATAAAATGTTATTACACTATCTTCTTATGTTATTTCATTACTCGGCCATCATTCATCGAAGATCAAGCTAGAGTATTGTTAAAAGGTGACATCTAATTGGCAGTAATCGTACATTCATTTCAAATATTACTACTGCTAACATTTCTCTCTGCCCATAACAGACAGATGACCGTATTTTAAAGCCAAACTGAGATCGATTTTCATTTTGCGTCTTTCACTCATGATTAAAATAAGGTTATGTTTATCGAGGTTAGTGTTTTGTTTATTTCTAATGTTTTATTGCTAATGATAGGTTTATGGTTAATTATTTACATTGGCAAGAGAAAGTTTGTGAGTGTTTCACACCAGATAATTTTAATATCTCCGACTTTGATCGCATAAAATATCTGAAAAATATAATAATATTGTTGTTCATTTATTGCTCTGTTGTTATTTAGGTCATCAGCCAAAAGGCTGGTTTGAACCTGTAGAGGTTTTACTTTGTAACAACGAGGAGTGAGGTGGTTTACCATTGCCACAACTCACTGAGTGGAAAAGTACGCTTATCACCATGCCGGGCCCTCTAAAAAGCACATATTTTCCATTCTGCAAATGACACCTTTACTTCATTCACCACAGGGTCTGGCTGTATAATGAAATTCATTACTTTCAGAGGAGATAACTCTGATTAGTGTCACAATACACCTCTATCTCTTCTGTTGTTAAATGATTCAGTCATTTAATTGGGTGACCATGTGATAAGAAACACAACTATTTATTTTAGCCCTGCAACAAAAAGATTGAATGTAAATAATTTGACACTCCACCTGTCTGTTATGAGAAGGCTCTATAAACCCTAATTGGTAGCAATGAACTTATTGCTCTATGAAACCCAATTGGCAGCAATGAACTCATTCCTCTATGAACCCCAATTGGTAGCTACGAACTCATTCTTCTATGAACCCCAATTGGTAGCAGTGAACTCATTGCTCTATGAACGCCAATTGGAAGCAGTGAACTCATTGCTCTATGAACCCCAATTGATAGCAATGAACTCATTGCTCTGTGAACCCCAATTGGTAGCAATGACCTCATTGGTCTATGAACCCCAATTAGTAGCAATGAACTCATTGCTCTATGAACCCCAATTGGTAGCAATGAACTCATTGCTCTGTGAACCCCAATTGGTAGCAATGAACTCATTGCTCTGTGAACCCCAATTGGTACCAATGAACTCATTGCTCTATGACCCCTGATTGGTAGCAATGAACTCATTGCTCTGTGAACCCCAATTGGTAGCAATGAACTCATTGCTCTATAAACCCCAATTGGTAGCAATGAACTCATTGCTCTGTGAACCCCAATTGGTACTAACGAACTTATTGGTCTATGAATCCTAATTGGTAGCAATGAACTCATTGCTCTGTGAACCCCAATTGGTAGCAATGACCTCATTGGTCTATGAACCCCAATTAGTAGCAATGAACTCATTGCTCTATGAACCCCAATTGGTAGCAATGAACTCATTGCTCTGTGAACCCCAATTGGTAGCAATGAACTCATTGCTCTATGAACCCCAATTGGTAGCAATGAACTCATTCTTCTATGAACCCCAATTAGTAGCAGTGAACTCATTGCTCTATGAACCCTAATTGATAGCAATGAACTTATTGCTCTGTGAACCCCAATTGGTAGCAATGAACTCATTGCTCTATGAACCCCAATTGGTAGCAATGAACCCATTGCTCTGTGAACCCCAATTGGTAGCAATGAACTCATTCTTCTATGAACCACAATTGGTAGCAGTGAACTCATTGCTCTATGAACCCTAATTGGTAGCAATGAACTTATTGCTCTATGAAACCCAATTGGCAGCAATGAATTCATTGCTCTGTGAACCCCAATTGGTAGCAGTGAACTCATTCTTCTATGAACCCCAATTGGTAGGAGTGAACTCATTGTTCTATGAACCCTAATTGGTAGCAATGAACTTATTGCTCTATGAAACCCAATTGGTAGCAATGAACTCATTGCTTTATGAACCCCAATTGGTAGCAATGAACTCATTGCTCTGTGAACCCCAATTGGTAGCAATGAACTCATTGCTCTGTGAACCCCAATTGGTAGCAATGGACCCATTGCTCTGTGAACCCCAAATGGTAGCAATGAACTCATTGCTCTGTGAACCTTAATTCGTAGCAATGAACTCATTGCTCTGTGAACCTTAATTCGTAGCAATGAACTCATTGCTCTGTGAACCCCAATTGGTAGCAATGAACTCATTCTTCTATGAACCCCAATTGGTAGGAGTGAACTCATTGTTCTATGAACCCTAATTGGTAGCAATGAACTTATTGCTCTATGAAACCCAATTGGTAGCAATGAACTCATTGCTTTATGAACCCCAATTGGTAGCAATGAACTCATTGCTCTGTGAACCCCAATTGGTAGCAATGAACTCATTGCTCTATGAACCCCAATTGGTAGCAATGAACTCATTGCTCTGTGAACCCCAATTGGTAGCAATGAACTCATTCCTCTATGAACCCCAATTGGTAGCAATGAACTCATTTCACTGTGAACCCCAATTGGTAGCAATGAACTCATTCTTCTATGAACCCCAATTGGTAGCAATGAACTCATTCTTCTATGAACCCCAATCGGTAGTAGTTAACTCATTGCTCTATGAACTCTAATTGGTAGCAATGAACTTATTGCTCTATGAAACCGAATTGGCAGCAATGAACGCATTCCTCTATGAACACCAATTGGTGGCAATGACCTTATTGCTCTATGTAACCCAATTGGCAGCAATGAACGCATTCCTCTATGAACCCCAATTGGTAGCAATGAACTCATTTCTCTGTGAACCCCAATTGGTAGCAATGAACTCATTCTTCTATGAACCCCAATTGGTGGCAATGAACTTATTGCTCAATGTAACCCAATTGGCAGCAATGAACTCATTCCTCTATGAACCCCAATTGGTAGCAATGAACTCATTGCTCTGTGAACCCCAATTGGTAGCAATGAACTCATTCCTCTATGAACCCCAATTGGTAGCAATGAACTCATTGCTCTGTGAACCCCAATTGGTAGCAATGAACTCATTGCTCTATGAACCCCAATTGGTAGCAATGAACTCATTGCTCTGTGAACCCCAATTGGTAGCAATGAACTCATTCTTCTATGAACCACAATTGGTAGCAGTGAACTCATTCCTCTATGAACCCCAATTGGTGGCAATGAACTTATTGCTCTATGTAACCCAATTGGCAGCAATGAACTCATTCCTCTATGAACCCCAATTGGTAGCAATGAACTCATTTCACTGTGAACCCCAATTGGTAGCAATGAACTCATTCTTCTATGAACCCCAATTGGTAGCAATGAACTCATTCTTCTATGAACCCCAATCGGTAGTAGTTAACTTATTGCTCTATGAACTCTAATTGGTAGCAATGAACTTATTGCTCTATGAAACCGAATTGGCAGCAATGAACGCATTCCTCTATGAACCCCAATTGGTGGCAATGAACTTATTGCTCTATGTAACCCAATTGGCAGCAATGAACGCATTCCTCTATGAACCCCAATTGGTAGCAATGAACTCATTTCTCTGTGAACCCCAATTGGTAGCAATGAACTCATTCTTCTATGAACCCCAATTGGTGGCAATGAACTTATTGCTCAATGTAACCCAATTGGCAGCAATGAACTCATTCCTCTATGAACCCCAATTGGTAGCAATGAACTCATTGCTCTGTGAACCCCAATTGGTAGCAATGAACTCATTCTTCTATGAACCGCAATTGGTAGTTTTCAAAAATAATTATATTTTGTGTTATTTGATGTTATGTTTTGGACACTTAATGATTTCATGAGTAAAAGAGATGATTATGCATTCTAAGGAAAAACGAAACAATCAACTTCCGCACCCTATACCGCTTGCCCTATATATTGATATAGGGCATTAGAAAGTAAAAATGAGCTTCGTTATTAAAAAGTGATAGATGAGAGAGTTGCACTTTTGTAGTGACACAAGTTAGACTGTATCAGACGAATTCCGTGGGAGTATTACAAAGGGTTTATTAGGCGTATTTTAGGTGAATCGGTGTGTCAGTTTGAGTGATATGCAGGGTGTAGTAGAAAGGCGGTGTCAAGTAAGGGGTGGGTAATTTATGTATGGCATGGAAGCTATTAGGTTAATAGTAAAACGTAGTATCCTGTCGTGTCATTCAACCGACTGATAGCAACGCAACGCACGGGTTACACAAATACTGTATTCATTACACTAATAATAGCAAACGTCGTCGTCTGCTAAATAAACCCACCGATATCACCCCTCAACATTATATCTATACCACTGGAAAAAATACTGTCTGTCTGTAACTTGATCGCCTCCGGTAGAGGGGGGCATTATGCGGATTGTAAAACCATTTCACAAAACATTTTATTAACTAAAACTTGTTGGAAATTATGTATTTTTACTTTCTCTTGCCTATATGAATATAAGGGAAACAAAGTATTGTTTTCATGTCGATTTTTCACCGGACATGCACGTTTTCAGACCCCCTGAACCCAAAAAACATGTTTTTAGCGATTGGTCTGTGTGTGTGAGAGAGAGAGAGAGAGAGAGTGTGTGTGTGTGTGTGTGTGTGTGTGTGTGTCTGAACAGAATATCTCAAGAACGGAACATCGTACGAACTAGAAACTTAAGTTACATACCACTATGTAAATATCTTAGTACATAGTCATTTTTTCTTTGAACATATGAATAATTGATATAATGAGAGGTACTCAGGATAATGAGGCCTCAACTTGTGATTTGTAAATTCAAAAGATTTGTTTATAACGGGTGATTCAAAAAGAGCGCCGGTTTTTAAACGGCTGGTAAATTTTTGTTTATAGGTTGGCGACATTGTTAGACCTCATTTCTATTTCGGAGAACATTCCGATTGACGATTCAGTTGTAGTTTCTCTTGTTCGCAGTGTAGTACTCTCGCACTCTGTGTCTAACCATGGAGAAGTTTACTATTGCACAACGAGTGTTAATCGTCAAAACATTTTACCAGAGTGGAGAGAGTTATGCGGCTACTGTCAGGCGACTTCGCGGTACTCTAGGACGTAATGAAGCACCGAATGAATCAACAGTTCGTAGGCTCATGAAAAAGTTTTTTGAGACGGGTTCAACAGTCGACCTTAAAAGTTCTGGACGTCGTCGTTCTGGCCGAACTGAGCAGAACGTTGCGTTGGTTCGTGACAGTGTGGCTGTTACCGATACCGTACGATGATTAGGGAGTTTTTGTGGTGTCATTTGGATGGAATGGACATTGACGAGTTGTGGTTTCAGCAGGATGGTGCCACCTGTCACGCTGCACGAGAAACAATGTTGTTGCTCCGTGAACGGTTCCAGGATCGCATCATTTCTCGTAATTCCGACCATCAATGGCCACCAAGGTCGTGTGACTTGACGCCTTGTGACTTTCATCTCTGGGGTCATCTGAAGTCATTGGTGTATGCCAATAAACCCCGAAACATCAATGACTTGAAGGAGGAAATTCGACGTGTTATCGGGCAAATGGAAGTCGAAACTTGTCGTGCAGTAATATCCAATTTCATGGACAGAGTTGATGCGTGCCAGCGCAGTAGAGGAGGACACATGCATGACATCATTTTTCATACATGAAATCGGAAGGTAAGATGAACTTGTTGATGTATTTATTTTCAGTTTTTCAATAAAATACATCTCTTAATTTGATATATCAAAACCGGCGCTCTTTTTGAATCACCCTATAGTTTATTTTTACGTTCTCTTGCCTGTATGAATATATAGGAAGGAAAGTATTGTTTTCATGTCGATTTTTCGAAATTGAGTTTTCACCGGATCTATACGTTTTCAGACCCCCTGAACCCAACAAAACATGTTTTTAGCGATTGGTCTGTGTGTGAACAGAATATCTCAAGAACGGAAGATCGTACGAACTTAAAACTTCAAACTTAAGTTACATACCACTACCGGACCCGACAAGAACATTTTCATCAAAATCGGTCAACCGGAAGTAGTAGTTTATTCGTAAAATTTTTCACTTTTTTGCGATTTTCTCAAAAACTGGTCCTACGATTTTTTTTAAATCGCCTGGTTTACTCAATTTTTTATTCTCTACAAGATAGGGAAGGCGTCATGTTTGCTGAAATTATTGGTGAGGCTGTTTTCACGTAAAAAAGTGTTCTTTTTTAATTACGGCTTTAATATGTATTATAGCGCAAAAATTTAATTAATAAAAAATGTAGAGAATTTAAAAATCGTCAACTTTTATTTTAAACATTTTTTTGTATAACGGTTAGTTTAGCGGTAAATATCAATTTTATATTTTTTTCTCACGAAAACGTGTGAAAAATCGATTTTTTTCCAGATTTCGGCCTTAGGATGCATTTTATGACAAAAGTGTATATAATAAAATTTATAGAAAATTAAAAGATCTACAACTTTTATTTAAAACATTTTTCTCTACATATACAACCCACTGGTACACCATCAACATATGATACCAGGAAAATTCGTGAAGAGATAGGAGAATTGAAGAATGTGATGTTTTTGTACGCTATGACTGAATCTGACACTACGTCTTATGTTTTTTTGGAAAAGGCAAACTCAACGCGTACAATATGCTAAGTACTTTTGAGGAGCTACGCGCGAAAGCTTTACTGTTTTATGAAAAGGAAGCTAACAACAATACTCTTAAAAGAAATAGGAGAGAATTTTGTACTGAAACTATTCGGATGTACTAGGTCTAAAAGTTTAAACGAAAGTAGATATTCCTTTTACCTCAAAGCAGTTGCAAAAATGTCATTAAAATCCAAATTTAACGTGGCGTCTCTTCCTCCAACATTTAATGCTGCTGAGCAACAATCATTTTGAACTTACTACCAGTTTCAAAAATGGATTGGAGATAAGAATATGGCTGCTACGGATTGGGGTTGGACTCTAACAAACAACATATTATATTCGTTTCACTAAAAAATAACCACCGATACCTGAAGAAGTAATCAACTTAGTTTCCTGCAACTGAAAAGTGTCATGCAAAAGCAAATGCAGCTGCTTCAAGGCATCCCTAGATTGTACAGAAATGTGTGGGACTTGTGGAGGATTCTGCAGTAACGTCACGGTCGTTGAAGTCGAGGATGCTGAAAAACATCTCATGGATGTTTAAGCCATCATATACGTACATAATCTTTTGGACAATAAATAGCCTTTAGGCCTGATCATATTATTAAACTCAATTTAAAAATGATTTTGTATACAGTTCTTAAA
Organism: Catonia carolina; assembly: GCA_035578175.1. NCBI lineage: Eukaryota > Metazoa > Arthropoda > Insecta > Hemiptera > Achilidae > Catonia > Catonia carolina. The sequence continues at coordinate 103,446,192 of JAQMRL010000008.1, forward strand.
TGTAGTCTGAAAAACGGAAACTTTTTATATTACATAAATGTTTGCTCTTACACTTAAAAATACTAAGACACTTGTGAAATAAGTTTATTAATTTAAAAAAAAAATTTCCTAGTAGTGCTTAAATTACGCGAAAAATTATAACTGCAACATAGCAACCGACGGCCTCAGCCGTCTATCACCTAACGCCGCCACAACTAAGCACTCTACATTGCAGCGGCTGGTTTTGCCATATTATTACAATAAAGTAAGTACTGTTATATATAATTTTATAGATCTTAAAAAGGACTAAAAGTTTTGTTTGAAACATTTTTGTGTAAAATGTAAGTGTAAATAGTTGTAAACCAAAAAGTAAAATTACGTAATTAAATTTATAATGTTTTAGCAGCTTTGTTATGAATAACTACCGAACGGTAAAAGATACGATAAAAATGATTAGGAGATTAATTGTAGGAAATATTATAAGAAAGACAACAAAAAAAAGTTTAATCCAATACCTTGTTTAGTTTTTGAGATAAACGCGATTTACGAAACCCTTGCAATTTGTAACTTTGGGGGGTCGCTGGGGGGGGGAAGCAAGGGGGGTAGGGGTGGGGACTTTTGGCAGTACACTTGTCTAAATTATAGTAATCGATGGAAAAAATAATTTAAATAAATAATAATTTTAATAAAAAAATTAGCTTTATACTATTTTTTTCCTCTATCGGGTATTTTTTGACACAGGTTGACTGGACTATGAGAGGAAAAGAAGCTTGGGACAATCTCTACAATGATGGTTAAGTTAAGATTTTTAAATGGAATGAAATTATAAATTTTGATGCCGGAACATCCCAGGTTAAAAACAAATTGCCAGATTAAGCTAAATGATAAAAAATTACTAATGGCAGCTTATCATGGCCTCATTCTGTCTCATATCCGTTATGGTATCTTAGTATGGGGTAATTCTAGCATGGGTAATATGAATAGGGTTTTTAAAATTCAAAAGAAAGCTATTAGGTGTATGGTGGGAGCTAACCAGCTAACCTCATCCACACCACTATTTAAGGAGCTTAAATTGCTTACAGTTCCCTCCCTCTACATTTTTGAGGTGATTATGTATGTTAGGCAAAATACTTTCATGCAGAATTTCAATGTTCACCATCATAACACGAGAAACAGAAATGATTACTATGTGGCTAATCACTACACACAAAATTGTTTAAACAAAAACCTACTTATGCAGGGAGAAATTTCATAAATAAATTACCCCAATCTTTAAAATGTTGTGATAATTTGAATTCCTTTAAAAAAATTTTTGAAAAATTACTTGATCGGTAAAACTTTTTAAAGCGTACAAGAATTTCTTTCTTGATTGTAGTGATACATTGTGTGATTGTTCTATGTATTTCAGCTGTTATAACTGACATGTCCTACACTCCTCATGGAGTCTCCTGGACGCAAAAAAAATAAATAAAAAAAGTGGCCTACGCCATGACGGGAACAAGAAGGATGAGGGGAGAGGCGAGGAAGAAAAGAAATAAAGTTAGTGCGTGTTGCCATACCAACTGATAATGATTTACTGTATTATTACAAACCGATTAATGCCAGTAGATGTATCAAGAAATTATTATGCGTTGTCATACTCATACGCCGCCCGCCAACTGCCGCCACATTTCACTTGAAATTAAACTAGCGATTTACCATTTTGATCGGAGTAGGCCTACGTGTCTCTGCCCATAACCGACAGGCGGAGTGTCAAATTATTTACACTCAATCTGTTCGTTGCAGGGCTAAAATAAATAGTTCTGTTTCTTATCATATAGTCAGCCAATTAAATGACTGAATCATTTAAGAACAGAAGAGGTAGAGGTGTATTGTGACACTAATCAGAGTTATCTACTCTGAAAGTAATGAATTTCATTATACAGTTGGACCCTGTGGTGAATGAAGTGAAGGTGTCATTTGCAGAGTGGAAAATATGTGCTTTTCAGAGGGCTCGGCATGCTGATAAGCATACTTTTCCACTAAGTGAGGAAGGCAATGGTAAACCACCTCACTCCTCGTTTTACTTAGTAAAACCTCTAGAGGTTCAAACCAGCCTCTAGAGGTTCAAACGAGCCTCTATAGGTTCAAACCAGCCTCTAGAGGTTCAAACCAGCCTTCTGGCTGATGACCAAAACAACAAGGCCTACGTGTGACTCAATTGTACTCTCTTTACGTCATATTTTCGTATGTTACATCCAAAATAATTTGATGTTTATCACAATTCAATTAACAATATAGAACGGTTCCACAAGTAAACGATTTTTTTACTTTCTCTTGCCTATATGAATAAATAAAAAGGAAAGTATTGTTTTCACGTCGATTTTAACAAATCCAGTTTTCACCGGATCTAGACGTTTTCAGACCCCCTGAACCCACACAAACATGTTTTTAGCGATTAGTCTGTGTGTCTGTGTGTGTGTGTGTGCGCGCGCGTGTGTGTGAACAGAATATCTCAAAAACGGAACATCGTACGATTTTAAAACTTAAATTACATTCTACTACCGGACCCGATACGAATATTTTCATCAAAATCGTTCAACCGGAAGTAGTAGTTTATTCGTGTCATTTTTCACTTTTTTGCGATTTTCTCAAAAACTGGTCCTACGATTTTTTTTTAAATCGCCTGGTTTGCTCAATTTTGTATGCAAATTTTTTACGTGAAAACAGCGCTACCAGAAATTTCAGCAATCATGGCGCCTACCCTATCTTGTAGAGAATACAAAATTGAGTAAACCAGGCGATTTTAAAAAAATCGTAAGACTAGTTTTTGAGAAAATCGTAAAAAAGTGAAAAATTACACGAATAAACTACTACTTCCGGTTGACCGATTTTGATGAAAATGTTCGTGTCGGGTCCGGTAGTGGTAAGTAACTTAAGTTTCACGTTTCAAGTTCGTACGATGTTCTATTCTTGAGATATTCTGTTCACACGCACGCACACACATACACACACACACACACACAGACCATTCGCTAAAAACATGTTTTATGGGTTCAGGGGGTCTGAAAACGTGTAGATCCGGTGAAGAGTGGATTTGCTAAAATCGACATGAAAACAATACTTTCCATCCTATATATTCATATAGGCAAGAGAAAGGAAAATGACTTTTCCGGGAACAATTTACACGCACTGAGAACAATGTTCTATTATTTGAAAAATTCCGATAACCGGCAATATGCCGACCCCGAGGGTGCCGGATATTAGAGCTTTTACTTTATTGCTTTATTTACTAGTAAAAATTTTGTTGAAATCTAGGTAAGGAGGAAGACTTTCCCCTATCGCAATACTTGTTCTCTTTTTACTTACTCTAGATAGGGCGGTAGAAAGTAAATTAAAGGGTTTGGTAGGGGATGAAGGGAGTACTGCAGTTTCAGTTATGTTGCGGATATACCCACCGGGGACATAACATGGATATCGGCGTTGGGTGGGGAACAGTATGCCCTATATCAATCTTACAAACACTCCTTACTTTCACACAACACAACTAAAATAAATAGTTATGTTTCTTATCATCACATGGTCACTCAATCAAATGACTGAATCACTTAAGAACAGAAGAGGTAGAGGTGTACTGTGACACTAATCACAGTTATCTCATCTGAAAGTAATGAATTTCATAATACAGTTGGACCTTGTGGTGAATGAAGTGAAGGTGTCATTTGCAGAGTGGAAAATATGTGCATTTCATAAGGCCCGGCATGCTGATAAGCGTACTTTTCCACTCAGTGAGGAAGGCTAAAATAAATAGTTCAGTTTCTTATCACATGGTCAGCCAATTAAATGACTGAATCATTTAAGAACAGAAGAGGTAGAGGTGTATTATTATTGTAGAGAGGTAGGTGTATTGTGACACTAATCAGAGTTATCTCCTCTGAAAGTAATGAATTTCATAATACAGTTGGACCCTGTGGTGAATGAAGTGAAGGTGTCATTTGCAGAGTGGAAAATATGTGCATTTCATAAGGCCCGGCATGCTGATAAGCGTACTTTTCCACTCAGTGAGGAAGGCTAAAATAAATAGTTCAGTTTCTTATCACATAGTCAGCCAATTAAATGACTGAATCATTTAAGAACAGAAGAGGTAGAGGTGTATTGTGACACTAATCAGAGTTATCTCCTCTGAAAGTAATGAATTTCATTATACAGTTGGACCCTGTGGTGAATGAAGTGAAGGTGTCATTTGCAGAGTGGAAAATATGTGCATTTCATAAGGCCCGGCATGCTAATAAGCGTACTTTTCCACTCAGTGAGGAAGGCTAAAATAAATAGTTCAGTTTCTTATCACATGGTCAGCCAATTAAATGACTGAATCATTTAAGAACAGAAGAGGTAGAGGTGTATTATTATTGTAGAGAGGTAGGTGTATTGTGACACTAATCAGAGTTATCTCCTCTGAAAGTAATGAATTTCATAATACAGTTGGACCCTGTGGTGAATGAAGTGAAGGTGTCATTTGCAGAGTGGAAAATATGTGCATTTCATAAGGCCCGGCATGCTGATAAGCGTACTTTTCCACTCAGTGAGGAAGGCTAAAATAAATAGTTCAGTTTCTTATCACATGGTCAGCCAATTAAATGACTGAATCATTTAAGAACAGAAGAGGTAGAGGTGTATTATTATTGTAGAGAGGTAGGTGTATTGTGACACTAATCAGAGTTATCTCCTCTGAAAGTAATGAATTTCATTATACAGTTGGACCATGTGGTGAATGAAGTGAAGGTGTCATTTGCAGAGTGGAAAATATGTGCATTTCATAAGGACCGGCATGCTGATAAGCGTACTTTTTCATCCAGTGAGGAAGCAAAATGTAAACCACGTGACTCCTCGTTTTCCTTAGTAAAACCTCTAGAGGTTCAAACCAGTCAACAGGCTGATCACCTAATCAACAACAACTTATATTATAAAAACAATAGAAAAAAATCTGGTATGAAACACTCACACAACTTTCTCTTGCCAATGCAAATAATTAACAGTATAACTTAACATTAGTAATTAAACATTAGAAATAAACAAAAAAAACAATCTCTGTTTGGCTTAATAAAACGGGAAATCACTTTTTCACGCTAAACTAGAATCTGTAGAGAAAAATGCTTTAAATAAAAGTTGTAAATCTTTTATTTTCCTATAAATTTGATTACATACACGTTTGTCGTAAAATGCATACTAAGGCCGAAATCTTTAAAAAATCAAATTTTCACAAGCTTTCGTGAGAAAAATAACAAAAAATTGCTTATTACCGCTAAACTAAGCGTTATACAAAAAAATGTTTGTAATAAAAGTTGTAGGATTTTAAATTCTCTACAACTTTTATTTTTAATTTTTTGCGCTTAAATGCATATTAAAGCCGCAATCTTAAAAAACAAATTTTTTATATGAAAACAGCCTCACTAAGAATTTCAGCAGACATGGCGCCTACCCTATATTGTAGAGCATAAAAAATTTAGTACACAAGGGGATTTTAAAAAAAATCGTAGGACCAGTTTTTGAGAAAATCGCAAAAAAGTGAAAAATTACACGAATAAACTACTACTTCCGGTTGACCGATTTTGATGAAAATGTTCGTGTCGGGTTCGGTAGTGGTATGTAACTTAAGTTTCAAGTTCGTACGATGTTCCGTTCTTAAGATATTTTGTATACTCACACATAGACCAATTGCTAAAAACATGTTTTTTGGGTTCAGGGGGTCTGAAAACGTGTAGATCCGGTGAAAACTCTATTTCGAAAAATCGACATGAAAACAATACTTTCCTTCCTATATATATATTTATATAGGCAAGATAAATTAAAAATCTACATAAAAACAATACTTTCCTTTCTATATTAAATTCATTTAGGCAAGAGAAAGAAAAGATATTTTACCAAATTGAACAATTGTAAGAAAACAGCCACTTCGTACGATGTTCCGTTCTTGAGATATTTTGTGTACACACACACAGACCAATCGCTGAACACATGTTTTTTGGATTCAGGGGGTCTGAAAACGTGTTGATCCTGTAAAAACTCGATTTCGAAAAATCGACGTGAAAACAATACTTTCTTAACTCGATTTTGAAAAATCGATATGAAAACAATACTTTCCTTCCTATATATATATTTATATAGGCAAGAGAAAGTAAAAATCGACATGAAAACAATACTTTCCTTTCTATATAAATTCATTTAAGCAAGAGAAATAAAAGATATTTTACCAAATTGAACAATAATTGTACGAAAACATCCACTTCGTACAATGTTCCGTTACACACACACACGCGCGCGCGCGCGCGCGCGCACGCACACACAGACCAATCGCTAAAAACATGTTTTTTGGGTTCAGGGGGTCTGAAAACGTATAGATCCGGTGAAAACTCGATTTCTAAAAATCGACATGAAAACAATACTTTCCTTCCTATATATTCATATAGGCAAGAGAAAGTAAAAAATTTACTTTCCTGGTTGACCGATTTTGATGAGAATGTTCGTATAGGGTCCGGTAGTGGTTTGTAACTTAAGTTTCAAGTTCATACGATGTTCCGTTTTTGATATATTCTGTTCACACACACACCCACAGACCAATCGCTAAAAACATGTTGTTTGGGTTCAGGGGGTCTGAAAACGTGTAGATCGGCATGAAAACAATACTTTCCTTTCTATATTAAATTCATTTAAGCAAGAGAAAGAAAAGATATTTTCCCAAAAATTAAACAATTGTAAGAAAACATCTACTTACTTGTTCAGGAAGATCAGAGTTCACTTTTAACTGATAATTATTCCACAAGATAAACACTAAACACTAAATTTCATAAGAATTTAAATTTCGCAACACAATTTCACATTAGATAATATAAAGAACGGTTATAAATTAAACAATAAAAACACGCCTACAAAAATTAACATATCATGAACACGAATTAACCCAACTCTTTGAAATATCTAATATCATAACACACGTAAAAAACGTAAACAAATAATTCATTTTCCAAAAGAATTAATTTTAAAATTTTTATTTATTATAAATCAATTAATTATTTAAAAAATAACACCATATTAATAACACTGCAAAACATAATATTAAAAACACTTTAATTGATTGATTTAAAATTAATACTATCGGGATACGAACCACGGTTATTTAAGTTGAACGACAATATTGAATTAAAAACACACCTCTTTATTCCACAGCTAAGGTATTAACGAAACACACGGAGCAACACACAACCCTTGATATCTCATATCACTTCTGTTCTGTAAAGTTAGCAGTGATGTATTCCCAAAAATCATACCCGATAACTAAATTTCCCTTTCTTACTTAAAAATTCCCTTTTTAATATACTTCTTTATAAAATACCGTGTAACGACTGGCAATAAAAAAATAATAACACTTAAATTTATTTACGTGATTTAAAACGCTTCATTAATTTTATTTTTAATAAAATGACAAATTTTTCTCACCTCCAGAAATATTATAGGCTCGTTTACATTACTGTAACACATTTTTACTTTCTCTTGCCTATATGAATATCTGCCCATAACAGATAGGTGGAGTGTCAAATTTTTTACACTCAATCTGTTCGTTGCAGGGCTAAAATAAATAGTTCTGTTTCTTAACACATGGTCAGCCAATTAAATGACTGAATCATTTAATAAGAGAAGAGGTAGAGGTGTACTGTGACACTAATCAGAGTTATCTCCTCTGAAAGTAATGGATTTCATTATACAGCCAGACCCTGTGGTGAATGAAGTGAAGGTGTCGTTTGCAGAGTAGAAAATATGTGCTTTTCAGAGGGCCCGGCATGCTGATAAGTGTACTTTTCCACTCGGTGAGTTGTGGCAATGGTAAACCACCTCACTCCTCGTTTTACTTTGTAAAACCTCTACAGGTTCAAACCAGCCTACAGGCTGATGACCTAAACAACACAACATATGAATATATAGGAAGGAAAGTATTGTTTTCATGTCGATTTTTCGAAACCGTGTTTTTACCGGATCTATACGTTTTCAGACCCCCTGAACCCAAAAAACATGTTTTTAGCGATTGGTCTGTGTGTGTGTGTGTGTGTGTGCGCGCGCGCGCGCGTGTGTGTGAACAGAATCTCTCAAGAACGAAACATCGTACGAACTTCAAACTTGAAACTTAAGTTAGATACCGCTAGAGGACTCAACACAAACATTTTCATCAAAATTGGTCAACCGGAAGTAGTAGTTTATTCGTGTCATTTTTCACGTTTTTGCGAGTTTCTCAAAAACAGCTCTTACGATTTTTTTAAAATCACCTCATTTACTACTTTTTTTATGCTCTACATCAGGGGTCTCCAACCTTTTTTACTCAAGGGCCACATTGTAAATTTTTGGAGGAAAGGCGGGCCAGCAATATTTCAGGGCAGAAGGTCTAGCCCCCTCCATACACCCTCGAAGTTTTTTCTAATTAAGAGCTCAGTGGTGGGTTTTGAGATTTTCTTGCTTAGTTTTTCAAGTTGCTTTATTTCCTTATAATATCTTTGTTGTTGGCTAACTAAAATTCTTTACTTGATTTAAAAAAAAGCTGTGACCAAACAAATAATTATATTTGCTATAAAATAATATTTGTTCTGTAAAAGGAGTTTTCAAGTAGGCTTAATGAAAACACAGTATGATACAAAACCAAATCTTTTCAATTTACTACAAAATAAATAAATGTACTTCATTGAATTTTAAAGAAAACTTGACAATACATGAGTTTACAACAAGTGTAAAGCTTAAAAGGAACAATTATTTTTAGTGAGAACATTGCATTTGTTTGCCACTTAAAATTTCAGCCCATTTAGGGTCAAACAATGGTTGATCACTACTTGTTTATAGCTAGTTTTACACTTATTGAGAAAAGAAGTGGCAAGTGAGAGACGACTACTGTACTCATATTTAATGGTAAAAATTTGGTGTGAAACACTCACACAACTTTCTCTTGCCAATGCAAATAATTAACAATAAACCTAACATTATTAATAAAATATTAGAAATAAACAAAAAACTAACCTCAACAAACATAACCTTATTTTAATCATGAGTGAATGATGCAAAATGAAAATCAACCTCAGTTTGGCTTAAAAATACGGAAAATCACTATTTCACGCTAAACTAGGCTCTGTAGAGAAAAATACGTTAAATAAAAGTTGTAGATCTTTAAATTTCCTATAAATTTGGTTATATACACTTTTGTCGTAAAATGCATACTAAGGCCAAAATCTTAAAAAAATCAATTTTTCACACATTTTCGTGAGAAAAAAAAACAGAAAATCGCAAATTACCGCTAAACTAAGCGTTATACAAAAAATTGTTTGAAATAAAAGTTGTAGAATTTTCAATTCTCTACAACTTTTATTATATAAAGTTTTGCGCTAAAAGGCATATTAAAGCTGTAATCTTAAAAAAACAACGTTTTTACGTGAAAACAGCCTCACCCAGAATTTCAGCAAGCATGACGCCTACCCTATCTTGTAGAGAATAAAAAATTGAGTAAACCAGGCGGTTTTAAAAAAAATCCTAGGACCAGTTTTTGAGAAAATCGCAAAAAAGTGAAAAATTATACGAATAAACTACCACTTCCGGTTGACCGATTTTGATGAAAATGTTCGTGTCGAGTCCGGTAGTGGTACGTAACTTAAGTTTCAAGTTTCAAGTTCGTACGATGTTCCGTTCTTGAGATATTCTGTTCACACACACACACACACGCGCGCACACGCACACACACACAGACCAATCGCTAAAAACATGTTTTTTGGGTTCAGGGGGTCTGTTTACGTATAGATCCGGTGAAGAGTGTATTTGTTAATATGGACATGAAAACAATACTTTCCTTCCTATATATTCATATAGGCAAGAGAAAGTAAAAATGCTTAAAAGGAATATATTATCAAATAAAAACTTTTTCTCAGTATGCTAGCTTTCCGCGGGCCGGAAAAAATCTGTTCGCGGGCCGGATGTGGTCCGCGGGCCGTAGGTTGGAGACCCCTGCTCTACATGATAGGGTAGGCGCCATGTCTACTGAAATTCTTGGGGAGGTTGTTTTTGAGGGAAAAAATTGTTTTTTTTTAAGATTGCGACATTAATATGCATTTGAGCGCAAAAATATATCTAGTGAAAGTTGTGAATTTAAAATTCTACAACTTTTATTTCAAACATTGTTTTGTATAACGCTTAGTTTAGCGGTAATTAGTAATTTTCTGGTTGTTTTTCATGAAAATCTGTAAAATATCAAATTTTTAAGATTTCAGCCTTGGTATGCATTTCACGACAAAAGTGTATTAATCAAATTAATAGGAAATTAAAAGATCTAAAACTTTTATTCAGAGCATTTTTCTCTACAGTGCGTGAACGTGCGATTTTCATAGTTGTTATTAAGCCAAAGGTAAGGTTAATTTTCACTTTGCGTCTTTCACTCATGATTAAAATGAGAATGTTTTTGGAGATAAATGTTTTTATTTCATACGTTTTATTACTAATGCTAGTGTATGTACGTAATATAACGTTATTCATTTTGTAAAAACTTATTTATTTTTGGGAAAAAAATTATTCTAAGAAAAGATGCGGGGGAATAAATTCAATTCTTTAATACGAGGCGTATTTTTAAAGTAAGGGCCGTTTGAAAATAAAAAAAAATAAAAGGAAATTTGCAAAAACTAATTTTATTTTCGGAATCTACATACTTTTATCTATTTTTCTACATATTTTCCAAGTTTTTGTAAACACTTATCATATCGCACAACGAAATTTTGGAAACCTTTTTCATAAAAACTTACCGCCTGCTGTGATAACCAAGAATTCACGGCCGTTTTTAATTCGTCGTCATCGTCATAACGGCTGCCGCCCAAGTGATGTTTCAGATGACGGAAGAGATGAAAGTCGCTCGGCGCAAGGTCAGGGCTTTAGGGTGGGTGGTCCAAAACTTCCCAGCCAAAAGAGTCCAATGCAGCTCGGGTCTGAGCGGCAGTGTGAGGCCTTGCATTATCGTGCAGAAACAAAATTACTTTTGTGAGCATGCCACGTCTCTTGTTTTGAATAATTGCTCTGCGCAGCTTCCTCAGGGTTTGGCAGTAGGCTTCTGCATTTATTGTCGTTCCTCGTTCCATAAAGTCGACCAGCAAAACACCATACCTATCCCAAAACACGGACGCCATGATCTTGCGCTGTGACAAAGTCTGTTTGGCTTTGACCTTTACGGGAGTGCGTGTGTCTCCATTCCATGCTTTGTTGTTTCGATTCGGGAGTGAAATGCGAAATCCACGTTTCGTCTCCAGTTACGATCCGACTCAGCATGTCGTCACCATTTTCGTCATAACGTGTCAGAAAATTCAAGGAACTCTCGAGTCTTTTGAACTCTCTCGAGCGGCCTCACACTGCCGCTCATACCCGAGCTGCATTGGACTCTTTTGGCTGGGAAGTTTTGGACCATCCACCCTACAGCCCTGATCTTGCGCCGAGCGACTTTCATCTTTTCCGTCATCTGAAACATCACTTGGACGGCAGCCGTTATGACGATGACGACGAATTGAAAACGGCCGTGAATTCTTGGTTATCACAGCAGGCGGCAAGTTTTTATGAAGAAGGTTTCCCGATATGATAAGTGTTTACAAAAACTTTGAAACTATGTTGAAAAATAGATAAAAGTATGTAGATTCCGAAAATAAAATTAGTTTTTGCAAATTTCCTTTTATTTTTTTTTATTTTTAAACGGCCCTTACTTTAAAAATACGCCTCGTATTTTCAGATTCTTGTGAAAATGCGACATCGTTCCCCTCCTGCAAAAGACCCGGTGGTAGTGTTCCAGACATATGCACAATGCAAACTAATAACAGTGAAGGTACTGCGTTCATTTACATGCACATATGCGTGGTGTAGTATGTATGCATGACTGCATACGTGTGGTGTGTGTGTGTGTGTTGTGATGTGTGTGAGTGTGTATGATGTGTAGTGTGTGTGTGAATGTGTGTTTGTGTATGATGTGTAGTGTGTGTGTGTGTGAATGTGTGTATGATGTGTAGTGTGTGTGTGTGTGTGAATGTGTGTATGATGTGTAGTGTGTGTGTGTGAATGTGTATGATGTGTAGTGTGTGTGTGAGTGTGTGTGTGTGTGTGTGTGTGTGTGTGTGAATGTGTGTGTGTGTGTGTGTGTGTGTGTGTGTGTGTGTGTGTTGGTGTTTGTGTTGTTGGCCGCCTTGCAGGCGCACGATCGGATTTGCACGTGTCACGCGGGCACGATACAAACTCGTGCGTTGCTTGCGTGTATTGTATACCGGCGCGCACCAACGTACGCGCGTGCGCACGTCTGCGAGCCTAATACAGGATAGAGAAACGATGTCAAAAATTTCCTTACAAAGATGCTCGTTGTTTATCTCACATGTCACACATAACGTTGTTTGAACAAAATAATCATCGGTAATCGAACCCAGGACTATCCGTTTTGCAGTCTATCAGTTTGCCCAGTACACAACAGATAACCGCTAAGGTTATCTGTTATATTTGTTTTATCGAAACATTTCTAAAAACGCATTGATCAGATGAAATCCCACATAGAAATGAAATATTTTCATGTTTCCGTAGAAACAATTGAAAATAAATTTAAAAAATTTATCATTGTTGTAATATTATAAGACGGATAAATTATAAATAAAATTTTTGCTTTTCCTTGATGAATGTATAAGATGTAGGCTCGGTATTTTTTTCATGTCGATTTTTCAAAATCGAATTTTCACCGGAGCTACACATATTCAGACCCCCTGAACCCAAACAACATGTTTTTAGCGATTGGTCTGTGTGAACAGAATAACTCAAGAACGAAAAATCGTACGAATTTGAAACTTAAAACTTAAGTTAGATACCACTAGAGGACCCGACACGAACATTTTCATCAAAATCGGTCAACCGAAAGTAGTAGTTTATTCGTGTAATTTTTCACTTTTTTGCAATGTTCTCAAAAACAGCTCCTGATTTTTTTTTTAAAAATCGCCTCATTTACTACAATTTTTATGCTCTATAACACATTCGCGGCTGACTATTTTTCGTTAAATGACCTCCTCTGCTGATTAACTTTTTTTAACAATTACGTTAGTCACTCATAAAAAATAGGTATGGGTGTATTTTTACTTTCTCTTGCCTATATGAATATATAGGAAGGAAAGTATTGCTTTCATGTCGATTTTTACTTTCTCTTGCCTATATGAATGTAACGCCTATATGAAACGGAAGGAAAGTATTGTTTTCATGTCGATTTTTTGAAATCGAGTTTTCACCGGATCTACACGTTTTCAGACCCCCTGAACCCAAAAAACATGTTTTTAGCGATTGGTCTAAGTGTGTGTGTGTGTGTGTGTGTGTGTGTGTGTGTGTGTGTGTGTGTGTGTGTGTGTGTGTGTGTGTGTGTGTGTGTGTGTATGTGTGTGTTTGTGTGCGTATGTGTGTGTGTGTGTGCGTGTGTGTGTGTGTGTGTGTGTGTGTGTGTGTGTGTGTATGTGTGTGTGTGTGTGTGTGTGAACAGAATATCTCAAGAACGGAACATCGTACGAACTTGAAACTTGAAACTTAAGTTGCATACCACTACCGGACCCGACACGAACATTTTCATCAAAATCGGTCAACCGGAAGTAGTAGTTTATTCGTATAATTTTTCACTTTATTGCGATTTTCTCAAAAACTGGTCCTACGATTTTTTTAAAAATCGCCTGGTTTACTCAATTTTTTATTCTCTACAAGTTAGGATAGGCGCCATGTTTGTTGAAATTCTTGGTGAAGCTGTTTTCACGTAAACACATTTTCTTTTTAAGATTGCGGCTTTAATGTGCATTTTAGCGCAAAACATTATATAATAAAAGTTGTAGAGAATTGAAAATCCTACAACTTTTATTTCAAACATTTTTTTGTATAACGCTTAGTTTAGCAGTAATTAGCGATTTTCTGTTTTTTTCTCACGAAACCGTGTGAAAAATCGATTTTTTAAAGATTTCGGCCTTAGAATGCATTTTACGACAAAAGTGTATACAATTAATTTTATAGTAAATTAAAAGATCTATAACTTTTATTTAAAGCATTTTTCTCTACAGAGCCTAGTTTAGCGTGAAAGAGTGATTTTCCGTATTTTTACGCCAATCTGAGTTCAATTTTCATTTTGCGTCTTTCACTCATGATTAAAATAAGGGTATGTTTATTGATTTTAGTTTTTTGTTTATTTCTAATGTTTTATTACTAATGTTAGGTTTATTGTTAATTATTTGCATTGGCAAGAGAAAGTTGTGTGAGTGTTTCACACCAGATTTTAAAATTAATTTATCATAACAAAAATAGTGAACAAGACATTACGTACAAAAGCCGTAAAGAAAATTGACACACAAATTTTTACTTTCTCTTGCCTGTGAATATAGACTATAAGAAGGAAAGTATTGTTTTCATGTCGATTTATCCAAATCGAGTTTTCACCAGATATACACGTTTTCAGACCCCCTAAACCCAAAAATACATCTTTTTAGCGATTGGTCTGTGTGTGTGTGAACAAAATGTCTCAAGAACAGAACATCGTACAAAGTTGAAACGTAAATAGACTAAGGTACCACTAGAGGAACAGACACGAACATTTCCATCAAAATCGGTCAATCGGAAGTAGTAGTTTATTTGTTATTTTTCAATTTTTAGCGATTTTCTCAAAAATAGCACCTACGATATTTTCAAAAATCGCCTCATTTACTACATTTTTGTTGTTTAGGTCAACAGCCGAAAGGCTGGTTTGAACCTGTAGAAATTTTACTAACTAAAACGAGGAGTCAGGTGCTTTACCATTGCCTTCCTCACTGAGTGGAAAAGTACGCTTATCAGCATGCCGGGCCTTCTGAAAAGCACGTATTTTCCACTCTGCAAATGACACCTTCACTTCATTCACCACAAGGTCCAACTGTTTAATGAAATTCATTACTTTCAGAGGAGATAACTGTGATTAGTGTCACAGTACACCTCTACCTCTTCTGTTCTTAAATGATTCAGTCATTTAATTGACTGACCATGTGATAACAAACACAACTATTTATTTTAGCCCTGCAACTAACAGATTGAGTGTAAATAATTTGACACTCCACCTGTCTGTTATGGGCAGACTACTACATTTTTATGTTTTACAAAAATGAGCGCCATGTCTGCTGAAATTCTTGGGGAGGCTATGCTCTCGTAGAAAAAAATGGTTTTTTTCAAGATTTTGGCCTTAATATGCATTTTAAAAACCAATTTTAAAAACCAAAAAAGACAATTTAAAAACCTACAACTTTCATTCCAAACATTTCTTTGTAAAACGTTTAGTTTAGCGGTATAATTAGTGATTTTCTGCTTTTTTTTCATGGAAATCTGTAAAAAATAAATTTTTTAAAGATTTCGGCCTTAGTGTTGGGTTTAACGACGAAAAATATATGATCAAATTTATAGGAAATTAAAAAATACAACTTTTATTTAAGCATTTTGCTCTACAGAGCTTAGTTTAGCGTGAGAGTGATTTTTCCATATTATTAAGTCCAACTAATGTTGATTTTCATTTTGCATCATTCACACATGACTAAAATTAGGTTATATTTTTTGAGGTTAGTTTTTTGTTTATTTGTGAAGGGGGTACGGGTCAGGTATAATGAATGAGTGACGCATGCTGGGAGAACAATTGTTCTATTACTCTGATACAAAACATTCATTTCAAACTCTCCCTATTTAACATATTTGTTTGTATTATTACATATTTTATTTATTTACATATTTTGATATGAATTGGTAAGTTAAATATTATGAATCCGACCAAGTTAATAACCCAATAGAGGTATTTGTTAAATTAATGCGCCGGATGATAAGAATATTTTTTTTAGTCTAGTTAGTAGACGCTACCACTACGAATGCATTACCTGTGAACACTACTGCCCGTTGCCAAGCTTTGTGCAGCAGCTGAGAGGTATGCATTACGTCACTACTACTGTGAGAGATTGCGTTAGTAGTATAGCAGCCGCGTCAGCTCGTGATCCGTGTGAGAAATTTCTGTTACGGCATGCAATGAAAGATTATACTATTCATAAAAAAAACATTTATCATAATGTTCTTGTCATTATAAAGTAACCTTTTGTTTTATTATTTCAATTTATTCTATAATATAGTAACTCTTTTACTTTTCTTTTATTGTATTTATTAATATTTAATAATTATTTACAGTTTGAGTCAGGCAGTCCTCAGGAATTAAAATATGTACGTAGCATAGAAAATAAGGAAATTAAAAAATATATATTTCATAACATTAATTTATAGGCCTAAATAATTAGTAGCAAATTATGATTATGATTTTTTTACCTCAGTCCTAATCAGTACCTAATCATAATCCATTTGGATTATGATTTTTTTACTGAGGTAAAAAAAAATCGAATGGTTAAGCCAATTCCGAGTCCTTTACGCGATTCTTCATCACAGTTTTTTATAACTGATGCAATAATTTGTCGCACTTCCGAATGAATTACCGCTTTATTTTTCCGGGAAGACATATTAAAATAAAACAAAAGATATGAAAAATACACGTTGAAATTTACCTAACACAAAACACACAAAACTAATAACTTTTGGCACGTTAACACGCTTTAAATTTCAAAATAAAAATCACTTTAGTGATCAAAAATCATGAATAATGATCAACACATCCGAGACGCATTAGCACAAATGTACAACTGTATATTGTGACACATGTATCCGTTGTGAAAAGCAATAACATGCAGGCCTATAATAAATAAATACATAGACATAATAATAATATTTACATAATGACTAAATGTTTTTGTACTGCACGATAAGACAAATATATTACTCACATTCTATTACGCCACCCGCCCCACTTCCCCAGGCGACAGAGATCATGAGCTGGCGCGCGTACAGTAGTCACTACTACTGTGAGAGATTGCGTTAGTAGTAGTAACGTTTTACTAGTATTATGTTTGTAGTAGTCGTCAAGGGTACTATCCAAACTACTAACATATATTCTGTGTCGCTGTGTACAGGGAATAGTGAAAACAACACCCACGTACTATATGTCACCCCACTAGGAGGCAGCCCACTGCCCAGCGAAGAGCAATGAGATGATTAGTAGTAGAGTGTTATGACGTACAGTATTCAGATGAACTGCAGTCCCCTAGCCGTGGGAGTGAGAGAATGCATAACGCTCTCACTCGCACAACCCACACGCGCCATTCCAATAACAATGTCGTATAATTTTACTTATTGTTGTGAGCAAGCGTTTATGCATGCAGTAAACTAACTAGCAAGATAACGACTGTAGTATGTTTTCAGATTTGGATAATAACGGTAAAGACCTTTGAGCGCATGAGTAGTTACGCTACATATCTCCCTCTCACTCCCTCGGCTATGGGACATTAGTTCGTCTGATACCTATAGTTACTTTTATACGGATTTGAATGCTAGACAGTGGTTGTGGTGGGTGTACTTTGATAGTAGGGTTTCAATTAACCACACTCTCTCAGGAATGGTCACCTGAGTCTGTACAAGACTACATCTCATTTACACGTCATACATAAAGGGTGATTCAAAAAGAGCGCCGGTTTTTAAACGGCTGGTAAATTTTTGTTTATCGGTTGGCAACATTGTTTGACCACATTTCTATTTTGGAGAACATTCCGATTGACGATTCAGTTGTAGTTTCTCTTGTTCGCAGTGTAGTACTCTCGCAGTCTGTGTCTAACCATGGAGAAGTTTACTATTGCGCAACGAGTGTTAATCGTCAAAACATTTTACCAGAGTGGAGAGAGTTATGCGGCTACTGTCAGGCGACTTCGCGGTACTCTAGGACGTAATGAAGCACCGAATGAATCAACAGTTCGCAGGCTCATGAAAAAGTTTTTTGAGACGGGTTCAACAGTCGACCTTAAAAGTTCTGGACGTCGTCGTTCTGGCCAAACTGAGCAGAACGTTGCGTTGGTTCGTGACAGTGTGGCTGTTAACCCAGCAAATTAGGGAGTTTTTGTGGCGTCATTTGGATGGAATGGACATTGACGAGTTGTGGTTTCAGCAGGATAGTGCCACCTGTCACGCTGCACGAGAAACAATGTTGTTGCTCCGTGAACGGTTCCAGGATCGCATCATTTCTCGTAATTCCGACCATCAATGGCTACCAAGGTCGTGTGACTTGACGCCTAGTGACTTTCCTCTTTGGGGTCATCTGAAGTCATTGGTGTATGCCAATAAACCCCGAAACATCAATGACTTGAAGGAGGAAATTCGACGGGTTATCGGGCAAATGGAAGTCGAAACTTGTCGTGCAGTAATATCCAATTTCATGGACAGAGTTGATGCGTGCCAGCGCAGTAGAGGAGGACACATGCATGACATCATTTTTCATACATAAAATCGGAAGGAAAGATGAACTTGTTGATGTATTTATTTTCAGTTTTTCAATAAAATAAATCTCTTAAATTGATATATCAAAACCGGCGCTCTTTTTGAATCACCCTATACATCCTCATCTCATTGGGTGATGGGGTTGCTTATTGTTCTCAATTGAACAGATTGCAACGTACACACGTTAGGAATTTTAAAAAAAAATTATGTTTTGACGTTTTGCATGGTTCCGTATCCTATATCGTATAGGCCTAAATGGGTGATCATGTGATGAGAAACAGAACTTTTTTTGTAGCCCTGGAACTAGCAGATCGAGTGCAAATAATTTAAAACTCCATCTGCCTGTTATGGGTATACGACCGACCTACTTGTACCAGGACAAAGTCGTTGCCAAG
This sequence comes from Catonia carolina, assembly GCA_035578175.1. Taxonomy (NCBI): domain Eukaryota; kingdom Metazoa; phylum Arthropoda; class Insecta; order Hemiptera; family Achilidae; genus Catonia; species Catonia carolina. The sequence continues at coordinate 103,464,968 of JAQMRL010000008.1, forward strand.
TACAGGTGCAACAACTGTTGATAAACATTAATAAAAAAATCTGGTGTGAAACACTCACACAACTTTCTCTTGCCAATGAAAATAATTAATAATAAACCTAACATTATTAATAAAATATTAGAAATAAACAAAAACTAACCTCAAAAACATAACCTTATTTTAATCATGAGTGAATGACGCAAAATGACAATCGAACCCAGTTTGGCTTAAAAATACGGAAAATCACGCTTTCACGCTAAACTAGGCTCTGTAGAGAAAAATGCTCTAAACAAAAGTTGTAGATCTTTTAATTTTCTATAAATTTAATTATATACACTTTTGTCGTAAAATGCATACTAAGACCGAAATGTTAAAAAAATCGATTTTTCTCACGTTTTCGTGAGAAAAAAAAACAGAAAATCGCTAATTACCGCTAAACTAAGCGTTATACAAAAAATTGTTTGAAATAAAAGTTGTAGAATTTTACATTCTCTACAACTTTTATTATATAACGTTTTGCGCTAAAATGCATATTAAAGCCGCAATCTTAAAAAGAAAATGTTTTTACGTAAAAACAGCCTCAAGCAGAATTTCAGCAAACATGGCGCCTACCCTATATTGTAGAGCATAAAAAATGTAGTAAACCAGGCGATTTAAAAAAAAATCGTAGGACTAGTTTTTGAGAAAATCGCAAAAAAGTGAAAAATTATACGAATAAACTACTACTTCCGGTTGACCGATTTTGATGAAAATGTTCGTGTCGGGTCCGGTAGTGATATGTAACTTAAGTTTCAAGTTTCAAGTTCGTACGATGTTCCGTTCTTGAGATATTCTGTTCACACACACACACACACACACACACACGCACGCACGCACCCACGCACGCACACACACACACACACACACACACAGACTAATCGCTAAAAACATGTTTGTGTGGGTTCAGGGGGTCTGAAAACGTATAGATCCGGTGAAAACTCGATTTCGAAAAATCGACATGAAAACAATACTTTCCTTTCTATATATTCATATAGGCATGAGAAAGTAAAAAAAACAAACAAAACAGGTGGGTTGTCGTTTAAAGTATGGATTGTATTTTAGTAGACGTGATAGCGTGACTGGTTCACATGGCCTACCCCAATAATCACCCGACTGCTGATTTAATCAACGCCGTTCTCTACACGACATCCCCCCAACTACTTCAGCCTAGAGCAGTGGTTGCCAACCCGCAGTGTTCTGCGGACCACTCAGCCTGAGAGTGAACTACCACGGACCACCCATTACATTATTGCATATATCTTATCAGTTCATCACCAAATTAAAAGGTGATTAAATCACAAACAAACTATTATTATTAATTAAGAAACTATTATTACAAACATATAATTGTTGTTTTCAGAAAGTATGGTACATTGTATATCACAAAAAGTAAAAATATTTTAATTGTAAATTGTCTTTTAATAAAATAAGGAATTCAGAATTTACTTAGTCGAAAATAAAAATGAAAATTAAAAAATGAAATGAAAATTTCAATGCGACTTTTGTGCACGAATCTTTCTGACTAGCTGAGGAATTCTAGGTTTTAGGCTCTTGCTAAGAGCTACTCTCAAATCACTGCTTACACTTAGCCGATTTCGTTGTTTGCTTTTAATTAACAATAAACTAGAGAACCCGTGCTCACACAAATAAGTGGTTAAAAAAAATCATGATACCGCAAAGCTACTTGCCGATTCTTGGGTAAGCCCAGGGCTTTCTTGTACCACAACTCTTCTACCTTTACATAATCTGAATCTTGGATGTATTTACTTAATCTTGTTCAATGAAAATCGTAACTTTGATTTAATCACGGGAAAATATTACTTTTTATAAGTAGTCACCGGACTCTCACAGACCACCTTTGGTCCGCGGACCACCGGTTGGGAAACACTGGCCTAGACGATACAGTACTCAAGAATCGGTCACATACGAGGGTCGTTTGAAAAGTCTGTGCAAAAATAAAAACTACTAATTGTTTGGGGTAAACCATTTTTACTTTCTCTTGCCTGTATGAATATATAGGAAGGAAAGTATTGTTTTCATGTCGATTTTAAGAAATCCACTCTTCACCGGATCTACACGTTTTCAGACCCCCTGAACCCAACAAAACATGTTTTTAGCGATTGGTTTGTGGGTGTGTATGTGTGTGTGTATACAAAATATCTCAAGAACGGAACAACGTACGAACTTGAAACTTGAAACTTAAGTTACATACCACTACCGGACACGACACAAACATTTTCATCAAAATCGATCAACCGGAAGTAGTAGTTTATTCGTGTAAATTTTCACTTTTTTGTGATTTTCTCAAAAACTGGTCCTACGATTTTTTTTTTAAATCGCCTTATTGACTAAATTTTTTGTTCTCTACAAGATAGGGTAGGCGTCATGTGTGCTAAAATTCTTGGTGAGGGTGTTTTCTCATAAAAACGTTGTTTTTTTTAAGATTACGGCTTTAATATGCATTTTAGCGCAAAACTTTATATAATAAAAATTGTAGAGAATTTAAAATCCTACAACTTTTATTTCAAACATTTTTTTTGTATAACGCTTAGTTTAGCGGTAATTTGCGATTTTCTGTTTTTTTCTCACGAAAATGTGTGAAAAATTGATTTTTTTAAGATTTCGGCCTTAGTATGCATTTTACAACAAAAATGTATATAACTAAATTTATAGAAAATTAAAAGATCTACAACTTTTATTTAGAGCATTTTTCTCTACAGAGGCTAGTTTAGAGAGAAAGAGTGATTTTCCGTATTTCTAAGCCATAAGGGTATGTAACTTAAGTTCCAAGTTTCAAGTCCGTACGATGTCTTGAGATATTCTGTTCACACACACACACACACACATACACACACACACACACACACACACACACACACAAACCAATCGCTAAAAACAAGTTTTTTGGCTTCAGGGGGTCTGAAAACATATAGATCTGGTGAAAACTCGATTTCGAAAAATCGACATGAAAACAATACTTTCCTTCCTATATATTCATATAGGCAAGAGAAAGTAAAAGTCTAGAAATTGTTCCTTATTATCCAGATCACACGCACACACGCACGCACACGCGCGCGCACACACCACACACAGACCAATCGCTAAAAACATGAGTTTTGGGTTGAGGGGGTCTGAAAACGTGTAGATTCGGTTGAACTCGATTTCTTAAATCGACATAAAAAAACAATACTTTCCTTCCTATATATTCATATAGGCACGAGAAAGTAAAAAAAGGTTAGGTTACTGGGATTCGAAGGAGGGAAAGAAACAGTTGACAAACAGAATGTAAGCGGCGGGGTGTTTGAGAGTGGATGAGCTACAATTGATATCGATCAGAGACGTAGTACAGTATACCGTAGGTTAAGGGTAGAAAGGGATGTTTGGGTGGGGGTGGGGAGAGGTTAAAGAGTGATGATCGGGGTGGAGTGGGTTGAGCCGACTCACGCGAACGTGTACCCCCACCACTTTATTCGAAAACTAGGTGAAGGCCATACCCCAACACCCAAACTGAAACTGTGTAAGGCACACACACATCTACACTAATTTGTAACGCGCGTTCAAGTTTTGTGGGCCTTTTCTTTTAAATAGGTCACGTCTCCTTTCTTCTCTCCACCATCCTTTAATCTACTAGTAGTTGTTTTTTTCATTTGTTTATCACCTACACAAATTAACCTATTGCCCTTTCCTTTCCAAAGTGTTAAAGTTCAACCTCCCATGCATTTCACATCTGTTGTGTTGTTTAGGTCATCAGCCGAAAGGCTGCTTTGAACTTGTAGAGGTTTAACTAAGTAAAATGAGGAGTGGGTAGTTTACCATTGCCTTCCTCACTGAATGGAAACGTAAGCTTATCAGCATGCTGGGCCCTGTGAAAAGCACATATTTTTCATTCTGTAAATGATACCTTCATTTCATTCACCACAGGGTCCAACTGTATAATGAAATTCATTACTTTCAGACGAGATAACTCTGATTAGTGTCACAGTACACCTCTACCTCTTCTCTTCTTAAATGATTCAATCATTTGATTGGGTGACCATGTGATAAGAAACAGAACTATTTATTTTAGCCTTGCCACTAACAGATTTAGTGTAAATAATTTGACACTCCACCTGTCTGTTACGGGCAGGCATGCATTTCACATCATTATAGCAGTACCAGCGCGCGTTGCTACGCCCAAGATCAGTAGGCCTAAACATGTTTTTATGGAAAATGTATATATTTTTTTTAATCTATTTAATTTATTTTTACTTTCTCTTGCCTATATGAATATATAGGAAGGAAAGTAGGCTATTGTTTTCATGTCGATTTTTCGAAATCGAGTTTTCACCGGATCTATACGTTTTCAGACCCCCTGAACCCAAAAAAACATGTTTTTAGCGATTGGTCTGTGTGTGTGTGTGTGTGTGTGTGTGTGAACAGAATATCTCAAGAACGGAACATCGTACGAACTTGAAACTTAAGTTACATATCACTACCGGACCCGACACGAACATTTTCATCAAAATCGGTCAACCGGAAGTAGTAGTTTATTCGTATAATTTTTCACTTTTTTGCGATTTTCTCAAAAACTAGTCCTACGATTTTTTTTAATAATCGCCTGGTTTACTACATTTTTTATGCTCTACAAGATAGGGTAGGCGCCATGTTTGCTGAAATTCTGCTTGAGGCTGTTTTTACGTAAAAACATTTTCTTTTTAAGATTGCGGCTTTAATATGCATTTTAGCGCAAAACGTTATATAATTAAAGTTGTAGAGAATGTAAAATTCTACAACTTTTATTTCAAACAATTTTTTGTATAACGCTTAGTTTAGCGATAATTAGCGATTTTCTGTTTTTTTCCTCACGAAAACGTGAGAAAAATCGATTTTTTTAACATTTCGGTCTTAGTATGCATTTTACGACAAAAGTGTATATAATTAAATTTATAGAAAATTAAAAGATCTACAACTTTTGTTTAGAGCATTTTTCTCTACAGAGCCTAGTTTAGCGTGAAAGCGTGATTTTCCGTATTTTTAAGCCAAACTGAGTTCGATTGTCATTTTGCGTCATTCACTCATGATTAAAATAAGGTTATGTTTTTGAGGTTAGTTTTTGTTGATTTCTAATATTTTATTAATAATGTTAGGTTTATTATTAATTATTTGCATTGGCAAGAGAAAGTTGTGTGAGTGTTTCACACCAGATTTTTTTTAATCTATTTAATTTATTTTTTTTTAATGTGTGTACGTTGCAATCTGTTCAATTGAGAACAATAAGCAATGAGATGAGGATGATGTGTATGACGTGTAAATGAGGTGGAGTAGTCTTCTACAGACACACTCACTGAGTATGGTTAATTGAACCCCAACCATCAAAGTACACTGGTAACCACTGTCTAGTATTCAAATCCATATAAAAGTAACTACCTTTACTAGGATTTGAATCAGGAACCTTTATCTCTGAAAATCAGCTGTTAAACAGCTGACTCACGACGGCGGCTTTACCTCTAGATCAACCCTGGAGGGTCTTTATTGAAAATATGAATTTCTTTAAATTTTATTTAAGACCCGTTAGTGTAGTGGTTAACGCAAGTGGTTTCTACGCCGAGGTACCAGGTTCGATTCCCGGTCAGGTCTGGCATTTTTACATCACTCAGTTTCATTACCATCTTTATCCACCGGCTGTATTAGCAGAAATTGCACAACAGTCACATGTAAAACAAAAAAAAAAACGAATGCCAGGGGGGGGGCGTAAAATGATAATTGTAAACGTCACTACTACGTTCGATCCACAACTAATATTGCTATAAAAAAAATAGGGGTTGGTGGTAGAAGGGTGAAAATTTAGGAGTGTATTTATTTTTTAATACCACATTATAAAAAATAAAAATTTTGTCCAAAAAATATAAAAAAATGTTTATTGGGGTGGACCACCCCTTATCACTTAGGGGTATAAAAAATAGATAAAAACCTATTCTCAAACCTATTAAGTGTACATATAAAATTTCATCAAAATCGGTTACGCCGTTTCGGAGAAGTATGGCAACTAACACTTTTTTTTTATTCCTAATTTGTGTACGTTGCAATCTGTTCAATTGAGAACAAGAAGCAACCTCATGACCCAATGAGATGAAGATGATGTGAATGACGTGTAAATGAGACTGTTAAGTCTTCTACAGACACACTCACAGAGTATGGTTACCATCAAGGTACACCGGTAACCACTGTCTAGTATTCAAATCCGTATAAAAGTAACTACCTTTACTAGGATTTGAACCAGGAACCTTCGTCTCTGAAAATCAGCTGTTAAACAGCTGATTTTGGCGACGACTTTACCTCTAGACCAACCCGGTGGGTTAACTAACACTTTGACACGAGAATTTTGTATACGAGGGGGTACCCAAAAGAAACCGGAATTATTTTTTAAAACTATTTATTTTTATTTTTTTTACAAAAGAACCTTATCCCCTTCAAAATACTCTCCATTACAACTAACTCTCCATTACAACTAATACATTTGTCCCACCGGTGCTTCCACTGTTCAAAACATTTTTTGTACTCCTCTTCAGTGATGGCTGCCAGCTCATCCGTCGTTTTTTTCTTGACATCATCAACGTTGTTAAATCGGAGACCTTTCATGCCCCTTTTCATGCGTGGGAACAAGAAAAAATCACACGGAGCCAGATCGGGTGAGTACGGTGCGTGTGGTAGCAAAACCATGCCGTTTTTCGCCAAAAACTGGGTAACCGAGATTGCCGTGTGTGCAGGCGCGTTGTCGTGGTGGAAAAACCAGTCCCCTGTCTGCCACAAATTAGGTCTTTTACGATGAATGCTGTTTCGTAGTCTTCTTAACACTTCATGATAAAAAGCTTGATTTACCGTCTGGCCTGGTGGAACGAACTCTGAATGGACAATTCCCCTCACATCAAAAAAACAAATCAGCATTGTTTTGATGTTCGATCTGACTTGACGACTTTTTTTGGTCGGGGTGATAATGAAGTCTTCCATTGACTGGATTGTTGTTTGGTTTCTGGGTCGTACCCATAGCACCAAGACTCGTCACCCGTAATGATCTTTGACATGAAATCTGGATCAGTATCAAGCTGTTGTTTCAAATCACTACACGTTTCAATTCAACGTTCCTTTTGAGTGTCTGTCAGAACCCGAGGCACAAACTTGGCAGCGACTCTTTTCATTGTCAAGTCTTCTGTTAAAATGCGTTGGACTGAGCTCCAAGATAACCCACTAACCTGTGATATTTGGTCAATGGTCTGTCGTCGGTCTGTTCGTACAATTTCTTTCACTTTCACAACATTTTCGTCTGTTCGGGAAGTCGACGGTCGTCCAGAACGAGGTTTGTTCTCAATCGACATGTCGCCATTTTTAAAGCGCAAAAACCACTCGTACACTTGGGTTTTTCCAATAGCGTCGTCTTTGTAAGCTGTGTTCAACATTACAACTGTTTCCGCGGCGTTTTTACCGAGCAAGAAGCAAAATTTCACAGCCGCACGTTGTTCATTAAAACTTGCCATCATGAAAAACGACACGAGCACAAAACAGCACTAGCGAGAACAATCACTGCACGAGAACAGAACAAGCTAGATCAACGAACAAAATGGCATTAAACTGGCAATGAGTAGCGCTACAAGCAGCCTAGTGGCGGGAATTTGTACTGCACAAGCTCCGCCCACAGCAGAGCTATTCCGGATACTTTTGGGTACCCCCCTCGTATTTGATACATTCCACATCATACCTGCTGAGGCTGTGCTCTCATGGTAAAAAATGTTATTTTTTTTAAGATTGCAGCCTTAATACGCATTTTACGGCAAAAGTGTGTACACAACAGAAGTTGTAGAAAATTACAAATATCGTGTAAACATTACCGCGACTTTTTCTTGCCAATGTAAATATCAGACTACCCATATAACATATGGTTTTTGAATAAGATTGCAGCCTTAATACGCATTTAACAGCAAAAGATTGTACACAGTAATTAAAGTTGAAGAAAATTAGAAATCTGGTGTAAAACAATCACATGACTTTCTCTTGCCAAAGTAGATAATGAACTATGTTTTTTGTTTAAGACTGCAGTTTTAATATGTATTTTACACCAAAAGTGCGTACATTTTACTTACATAAGTTGAAGAAAATTAAAAATCTGGTGTAAAACACTCACATGACTTTCTCTTGCCAATGTAAATAATGAACCTACATTTTTAAACATTAGTAAACAACATAAAATGAAAAATGATCGCGTGAGTGGCAAAGTGGATAGGGCGCTAGCCTACTGAGTGGAAGTCCGGGTTCGAAATTTTAATCATTTTAATCATGAGTGAATGATAGAAAATGAAAATCCACCTCAGTTTGGCTTAATAATACGGGATATCACTCTCCGACACTAAACTAGGTTCTAAAGAGAAAAATGCTTTAAATAGAAGTTGTAAAGTCCAGCCTCTCTTAGTTTGCTCCTAATTTAAACAAATAATGACATCACTGAGCATGCACATTATATAAAAATGAGTACACGCTGATTAAAAAGTAACAACAAAATACTTTCAAAAGTATTTAAATACAAAATACTTTTAAAAGTATTTTTATAAATTAAATTGTTAGGCCTACATCATACATCATCACTGATGTTTTAAGTACTTTAAGTAAATATAATTTAAAAAATAGTTAACTAATAGGAATACGACATCCGTAAAGTGGTGGAGTGTAGCGTGCACCCTGTAGTAAGTGGCTTTTGTTTGTTGACAGAAGGAGGAGCAAACTAACAACGGTGGCTCAACTGTAGGTATTTTATTTCCCATAACTTATACTCTGCCCATAACAGACAGGTGGAGTGTCAAATTATTTACACTCAATCTGTTTGTTGCAGGGCTAAAATAAATAGTTCTGTTTCTTATCACATGGTCAGCCAATTAAATGACTGAATCATTTAAGAACAGAAGAGGTAGAGGTGTAAAAGACACTAGTCAGAGTTATCTTCTCTGAAAGTAATAAATTTCACTATACAGCCAGACCCTGTGGTGAATGAAGTGAAGGTGTCATTTGCAGAGTGGAAAATATGTGCTTTTCAGAGGGCCCGGCATGCTGATAAGCGTACTTTTCCACTCGGTGAGGAAGGCAATGGTAAACCACCTCACTCCTCGTTTTACTTAGTAAAACCTCTACAGGTTCAAACCAGCTTTTTGGCTGATGACCTAAACAAAAACAGTTAACTAATAGGAATACAACATCCGTAAAGTGGTGGAGTGTAGTGTGCACCCTGTACTAGGTGGCTTTTGTTTGTTGACAGAAGGAGGAGCAAACTAACAACGGTGGCTCAACTGTAGGTATTTTATTTCCCATAACTTATACTACATACACTTCTGTTATAAACCGCAGACTTTCATGAAAAAAGCAGAAAATTACTAATTGCTGATAAATTAAGTGTTGTATATGTTGGACAATTTGAATTGGCACAATTAGCTTCGGTGTTTATCTACTACACTCTTCGCCCCTCGCCATTCAACAACGGTACAGTCATAAAAGTATACAATCGCTACTTTTTTTTTTTTTTTTTTTGTTTAATGTCTGACTGTTCTGCAGTTACTGCTAATGCAGACAGTGAACGATGAAATGGTTTTTTGTTGTTGTTGTTTAGGTCATCAGCCGAAAGGCTCGTTTGAACGTGTCGAGGTTTTACTAAGTAAAACGAGAAGTGAGGTGGTTTACCATTGCCTTCCTCACTGAGTGGAAAAGTACGCTTATCAGCATACCGGGCCCTCTGAAAAGCACAAATTTTCCACTCTGCAAATGACACCTTCACTTCATTCACCACAGGGTCTGGCTGTACAATGAAATTCATTACTTTCAGAGGAGATAACTCCTCTGATTAGTGTCTTTTACACCTCTACCTCTTCTGTTCTTAAATGATTCAGTCATTTAATTGGCTGACCATGTGATAAGAAACAGAACTATTTATTTTAGCCCTGCAATGAACGGATTGAGAGTAAATAATTTGACACTCAATCTGTCCATTATGGGCAGATTTTTTGTAACATATGAAAATATGCCGTGCCTGAATGGGATTCGAACCCAAGACCGCATGATTACAATCGCTACTTTAATGTGAGACTCACGCACGGTCACTACGCTTTGTTTTCACTCTTGTTATTAATAATCTGTCACAATTAATGATGTGACTAATTTGTTTTCATATGATTTTCTGTTCATTTACGAATAAACCCACCAGGTTGGTCTAGAGGTAAAGTCGTCGCTTAAATCAGCTGTTTAACAGCTGATTTTTGGAGACGAAGGTTCCTGGTTCAAATCCTAGTAAAGGTAGTTACTTTTATCCGGATTTGAATGCTAGACAGTGGTTACCGGTGTACTTTGATGGTTGGGGTTCAATTAACCATACTCTCTCAGGAATGGTCGTCCTGAGTGTGTACAAGACTACATCTCATTTACAAGTCATACACATAATCCTCATCTCATTGGGTCATCGGGTTGCTTATTGTTCTCAATTGAACAGATTGCAACGTACACAGATTAGGGATTACAAAAAAAAATTTACTGGGGCAAATTAAATATTTCAAAATGAAATAATTATTTGTATGTTTGTAAATTGAAATAAGGTTGTAGGCATTTGCGTACATTAAAATGTGTAGACCTTGTTGAAAGAATAGGTTATGGATATACTTTATGAGGAACTGTGTGTACACGTAGAGCAAGAGTGTGCCAGTTCTAATTGTCCGCAGTATACATAAAAAATATTTTAGATTAGAGTTGCAGGTTTTTAAATGTTCAACAACTTTGATTATGTACATGTATGTTCTAGAATACATATTAAGGTTGCAATCTTAAAAAATCTGGTGTGAAACACTCACACAACTTTCTCTTGCCAATACAAATAATTAATAATAAACCTAACATTATTAATAAAATATTAGAAATAAACAAAAACTAACCTCAAAAATATAACCTTATTTTAATCATGAGTGAATGACGCAAAATGAAAATCGAACTCAATTTGGCTTAAAAAAAAACGGAAAATCACACTTTCACGCTAAACTAGGCTCTGTAGAGAAAAATTCTCTAAATAAAAGTTGTAGATCTCTTAATTTTCTATAAATTTTATTATATACACTTTTGTCGTAAAGTGCATACTAAGGCCGAAATCTTAAGAAAATCAATTTTTCACACGTTTTCGTGAGAAAAAACAGAAAATTGCTAATTACTGCTAAACTAAGCGTTATACAAAAAAAATGCTTGAAATAAAAGTTGTAGGTTTTCAAATTCTCTACAGCTTTTATTATATACATTTTTGCTCTAAAATTAATTTAAAGCCGTAATCTTAAAAAAACACTTTTTTTATGTAAAAACACCCTCACCAAGAATTTCAGCAAACATGACGCCTACCCTATCTTGTAGAGAATAAAACATTGAGTAAATGATGCGATTTTAAAAAAAATCGTAGGACCAGTTTTTGAGAAAGTACCAAAAAAGTGAAAAATTACACGAATAAACTACTACTTCCGGTTGACCGATTTTGATGAAAATGTTCGTGTCGGGTCCGGTAATGGTATGTAACTTAAGTTTCAAGTTTCAAGTTCGTACAATGTTCCGTTCTTGAGATATTCTGTTCACACACAGACACGCACACACACGCGCGCGCGCACACACACACACACACACAGACCAATCGCTAAAAATATGTTTTTTGGGTTCAGGGGGTCTGGAAACGTGTAGATCCGGTGAAAACTCGACATGAAAACAATACTTTCCTTCTTTTTTTTTTTTAATTCATTTATTTAACGTCGCATCAACTACTAAGGTCATTAGCGACGGCGTTGGGGTGTAACTGTGTGTAATGAGGATGATATGATTTTTTGTAACGTATGAAAATATGCCATGCCTGAGTGGGATTCGAACCCAGGACCGCATGATGAGAGGCGAGCATGTTACCAACTGCGCCAATGCGGCCGGCACTTTCCTTCTTATATATTCATATAGGCAAGAGAAAGTAAAAATATTTTTTCTACGAGATTACAGCCTCCCCAAGAATTTTAGTAGACATGGTGCTTACCCTATCTTGTGTAGCCTAAAACATATAGCAAATGAGGCAACTTTTTAAAAAATCTTAAAAGCAGTTTTTGAAAAAAATCACACGAATAAACTACTACTTCCGGTTAACACATTTTGATGAAAATGTTCGTGTCAGGTCCTCTAGAAGTACCAAACTTAATTTACAAGTATCAACTTCATCCACTTTTTCGTTCGTTCTTCACTCGCGCACAAACACACAGGGAGAGAGAGAGAGGGAGAGAAAGAGAGGGAGTGAGAGAAAGAGGAAGGGAGAGAGAGTGAGAGAGGAAGGGAGAGAGAGTGAGAGAGAGAGGAAGGTGGAGAGGAGAGAGAGAGGAAGGTGGAGAGGAGAGAGATGGGAGAGCACGAGAAAGGGGTGGGGAGGAAGAGAGGGGGAGAGAGAGCAATTGCTATAAAGATGTTTTGTTTAGTTGAAGGGGTCTAAAAATGTGTAGATCCAGTGAAAACTCCAATTCTAAAAATTAGCATCAAAACAATACTTTCCTACCATATACATTTATATAGGGCAAGAGAAAGTAAAAGTAATAATAATTGTAAACAACAGACAGGAAAATGTTTACCAAAATTAGGAAAAAAATAAAAATGTACATAAAATAATAATTGATAAAGAATGGTAAGTAAATAGTTGAGAAGAGTATTTAAATAAAAAATGTGACTCACGGTATGGATAGATTTACATTTGAGATGTGGTGGAAGTTCTTAAGATATTCTGCGCACGCGCGCGCTCACGCACACACACACACACACACACAAACATGTTTTTTGGATTCAGGAGGTCTGTTTACGAGTATATTTGGGTGTTGAGTGTATTTGTTGTGATCGACATGAAAACAATACTTTCCTTCCTATATATTCATCATATAGCCAAGAGAAAGTAAAAATAAAACTGTACATAAAATAATTGATAAAGAATGGTAAATAAATAAATAAAGAAGAGTATTTAAAAATAAAAAATGTGACTCACGTTTGTTGATAGATTTACGTTTGAGATGTGGTGGAAGTCCTTGATAGTGGTAGATATTGTTATTCTGTTCACTTAAATTTATGGAAGTGGATTGTGACTGTTGAGGTGCACCCCCTCCTGCTACTCCCCCTCCTACAGCTCCTGCAGATCCTCCATGGTAACTGGCTGGCGATGACAAAGTGTCCGATAACTTCTCCCGCTTCACCATCTCCAATTTCATCTGAAAACATTAACCCTTTCAATCCAAAATTTTTTAACTTTACACAAACAAATACGAGTTGCAATCTTAAAAAATCTGGTGTGAAACACTCACACAACTTTCTCTTGCCAATACAAATAATTAATAATAAACCTAACATTATTAATAAAATATTAGAAATAAACAAAAACTAACCTCAAAAACATAACCTTATTTTAATCATGAGTGAATGACGCAAAATGACAATCGAACTCAGTTTGGCTTAAAAATACGGAAAATCACGCTTTCACGCTAAACTAGGCTCTGTAGAGAAAAATGCTCTAAACAAAAGTTGTAGATCTTTTAATTTTCTATAAATTTAATTATATACACTTTTGTCGTAAAATGCATACTAAGACCGAAATGTTAATAAAATCGATTTTTCTCACGTTTTCGTGAGAAAAAAAAACAGAAAATTGCTAATTACTGCTAAACTAAGCGTCATACAAAAAAATGTTTGAAACAGAAGTTGTAGGTTTTTAAATTCTCTACAACTTTTATTATATAAGTTTTTGCGCTAAAATTTATATTAAAGCCGTAATCTTAAAAAAACAACGTTTTTACGTGAAAACAGCCTCACCGAGAATTTCAGCAAACATGGCGCCTACCCTATCTTGTAGAGAATAAAAAATTGAGTAAAATAGGCGATTTTAAAAAAAATCGTAGGACCAGTTTTTGAGAAAATCGCAAAAAACTGAAAAATTATACGAATAAACTACTACTTCCGGTTGACCGATTTTGATGAAAATGTTCGTGTCGCGTCCGGTAGTGGTATGTAACTTAAGTTTCAAGTTTCAAGTTCGTACGATGTTCCGTTCTTGAGATATTCTGTTCACACACAGACCAATCGCTAAAAACATGTTTTTTGGGTTCAGGGGGTCTGAAAACGTATAGATCCGGTGAAAACTCGATTTCTAAAAATCGACATGAAAACAATACTTTCCTTCCTATATATTCATATAGGCAAGAGAAAGTAAAAAAGGTTACAATTCAAAAATATTGGTGAAATTGACAAAATCAGTATTTACAGCCTAAAAAATATGTATACTTTTATGTACATTCAACATACTCAAAGAAATGCTACTTTATTTTAGTAAATGTACATGAATATTTAAGACTAAAGTTAACTTTCAAAAGAAACTAATGGTCGCATCCGTGGCGTAGTGGTCAGCATCTTACACTGAAAAGCGGAGGTCTCAGGTTCGATTCGTGGCTAGGCTACAGAAAATTATTACACTTCACATCCAGCGCTCTTTAATCAAAAGTAGTCACTAACAATTAAAGTTTTTATGTCTGTTATTTCACTCCAATGTGACTTCTATGCCTCACTGGGTAAGAAAGGGTTAACAACCCATACCACTTGATAGTAACGATTAGAACAATTAATATTGTGACGATATCGAAAAAACATGGTTCGCGAAGGTTCTAGAATTTCATTCATGAAAATAGTACAGAGTATAGATAATAGAGTGAAAAAGGAACAATAGGACAATAATGACAATAAAGGTATGTCTATTCATAAAAATCTGGTGTGAAACACTCACAAAACTTTCTCTTGCCAGTGCAAATAATTAACAATAAACCTAACATTAGAAATAAAACATTAGAAATAAACAAAAAACTAACCTCAAAAACATAACCTTATTTTAATCATGAGTGAAAAATGCAAAATGAAAATTGAACTCAGTTTGGCTTAAAAATACAGAAAATCACTCTTTCATGCTAAACTAGGCTCTATAGTGAAAAATGCTTTAAATTAAAGTTGTAGATCTTTTTATTTTCTATAAAATTTACGAGGGTAGGCTGATAAGTAATGCACACATGCTTGTAGAAGACGAACAAAAAGAAATAGCAAGATGGGGTAAATAACAAATTAAAGTACAAATCTTAACCTACCAAATTATCTATTTATTTTTCAATATAGTCACCGTTAAGCATTACACATTTCTCCCAACGTTTAACAAGTTTTTTCATTCCGTCACTGAAAAATTCTTCCGACTTTCCTCGAACCCAGGACGCAATAGCTGCCTTCACCTCATTGTCCGAGCTGTAATGATTACCCTTAAGGTCTCTCTTCAGTAGAGGAAAAAAATAAAAATCGCAAGGCGCAAGGTCGGGAGAATACGGAGGGTGTAAAATTGGTTGAAACTTCAGGTTTCTCAGAGCCTCTCCAGTTGCACGCGAAGTGTGTGGACGAGCATTGTCGTGTTGCAAAATTATTGGCGCCAGGTTGCCTCTAACACGACAAACTCGACGTCGGAGGTGTTTCAGAGTCTGTATATACTGAGCAGAATTTACCGTTGCCCCTCGTTCCAGATAATCAGTCACATAAACTCGGCGAGCATCCCAAAACACAGTCAAAAGAATTTTTTTTGCGGACGGTTGTGTTTTGAACTTTTTCACAACAGGAGAATGTGGATGACGATATTCAGCGCTCTGCCTTTTTTCTTCGGGATCGTAATGATGAACCCATGACTCGTCCCCCGTCACAATATTCAAAAGAAAGTCGTCTCCTTCGTCACGGTAGCGCTTCAAAAGTTGTTCACAGCATTCCAATCGACGCTGTTTATTCTCGTCTGTCAGACGGCGTGGTACCCATCGTGCACAGATTATACGGTATCCCAATTGTTCAATAATGAAGCCAACACGTTCCTTAGATATTCCAATTTGGTTTGCGATACGCTGTTGAGTGATTCGCCGGTCATTTTGAATCAAATCATCGATGAGTTTGCGACGATTATCGTCTGAGGCAGTGATTGGTCGTCCACTGCGTGTTTTGTCAACAATTAAGGCTTTTCCAGGTTGGCAATCACGAAATTTTATTACCCAACGATTCACAGTAGACCTATCAACAGTATCGTCACAATAAACAGCCTTTAAACGACGATAAATCTCACTAGGATTCACTTTCTCAGCAGTTAAAAATTCGATAACAGCGCGTTGTTTAATTCTCGTTGACATAGCACCAGAACACGACGCCATACTTCCACTACTCAAAACAAACTGAATGAAAGCAACGCCTTCAAACTGCGCAGGCTTGTAGAGGAGAAATAGTACTTCCACATGCCACCAGGCGCGCTACTGAAGTTTATTTAGTTGTCTTCTACAAGCATGTGTGCATTACTTATCAGCCTACCCTCGTATTATATACACTTTTGGTAAAATGCATTCTAAGGCCGAAATCTTGAAAAAATTTATTTTTCACACGTTTTCGTGAGAAAAAATCAGAAAATCGCTAATTACTGCTAAACTAAGCGTTATACAAAAAAATGTTTAAAATTAAAGTTGTAGGATTTTAAATTCTCTACAGCTTTTATTTTATAAATTTTTGCGCTAAATTGCATATTAAGATTCAACTATACAGCTGAGCGCTGGTTGTAATAACGCGATTTTCTGTCAAGTTGCTGCACAAAAATCTCTAATACGGACGCATTTCTCTCGACAGATTTTGGACAGCATGTGCCCTAGACCTTTTAAAAAATGACTTTTTAAAAATTTGATTTTCCACTGTTTTCTTTTTATGAAGGTATTTCCTATTAAATGCTAATTATTTAATTAAACATCGATTAAAGTATTTGAAAACCCATACCACTTGATACCAATGATTAGAACAATTTTTTTACATTTTTTATTCCTAATGTGTGTACGTTGCAATCTGTTCAATTGAGAACAATAAGCAACCCCATGACCCAATGAGATGAGGATGATGTGTACGACATGTAAATGAGACTGTGTAGTCTTGTACACACCCAGGCCGACCATTCCTGAGGGAGAGTATGGTTAATTGAACCCCAACCATCAAAGCACACCGGTAACCACTGTCTTGTATTCAAATCCGTATAAAAGTTACTACAGCATTCAGATGAACTAATGTCCCCTACCCGTGGGAGTGAGAGAATGCATAACGCTCACACTCGCACAAACCATACACGTCGTTCCAATAACATTGTCTTTAATTTTATTCATTGTTGTGAGCAAGCGTTTATCCATGCAGTAAACTAACAAGCAAGATAACGACTGTAGTATGTTTTCAGATTTGGATTATAGCAGTAAAGACCTTTGAGCGCATGCGTACTTATGCCACATATCTCTCTCTCACTCGCTCGGCTATGGGACTTTAGTTCGTCTGATATTTATACCTTTACTAGGATTTGAACCAAGAACCTTCGTCTCCGAAAATCAGCTGTTAAACAGCTGATTTTGGCGACGACTTTATCTCTAGACCAACCCGGTGGGTCTAGAACAATTAATATGAATGAATATGAGGACCTGACTTGAACATTTTCATCAAAATTGGTCAACCGGAAGTAGTAGTTTATTCGTGCGATTTTCTCAAAAACGGCTCTTAATATTTAAAAAAATGTTGTACAAGGTGATTATAAATGAAATAGACACTTTCGACAGCTTCTTAAACATCAAAATGGTGTATTTGAATATAGTAAATGATATAGGATTGTAGGAAATTTTTTAAAGTTTATGTTTGTACAATTGTTGCTAACATTTTGTTTAAGCGGAAAAATATCAGTCACAACGAAGTATATTAACTGAAAGGCAACATGTGGTTAACAAACGGTGCATTTGCACGGTAGTAAACTACAGGGTGATTATAAATGAAATAGACACTTTCAACAGCTTCTTAAACATCAAACTGGTGTATTTGAATATAGTAAATGATATAGGATTGTAGGAAATTTTTTAAACTTTATGTTGGTACAACTGTTACTTGCATTTTGTTGTTCGCTGCTGTTACAAAGACCAGTCTGGCAAAATGGTCGCTACTCAAATGGAGAAAGCTTATTGTGTTGTTGAATTAGCCAAAACAAACTCGGTTATGGTTGTGCAACGTCATTTCAGAACAAGATACGGTAAACCACCATCGATGAGGCAATCAATCTATGACTGGTATAAACATTATGAAAACAGTGGATGTCTGTGTAAAAGGAAGAGTACTGGAAGACCCTCTGTTACAGAAGAACAAATTGAGAGTGTTCGTGATGTTTATGTACCAAGTCCAGGAAAATCAACTAGATCAGCAAGTTTAGAATTGCATATTCCTCAACTGACTGTGTGGAAAATTCTGCGGAAACATTTGAAAATTACACCTTATAAATTTCAGTTGGTACAAAGTGTAAATACGCAAATATTCTTGCCACAGTTGACCGTCATATGGTTAATCGTGTGCGGGAAGAATTCAACTACCGTGTTGATATTTGTCGTGTCACAAATGGTGCACACATTGAATATCTGTAAATATTTTTAATAAAAACTTAATGAATTCTTCTATATAATCATGTAAGTAATTACCTTAACTTTTCAAAAATAAATTTTCTATAAGCTATCGAAACTCTATTTTATGTATTGTCGCCGCCTGCCCTTCCGATATTAGCGTCTGCAGACAGTCCCCTCTACCGCCTGATGCAGAGAGCCTACAGCCTCTCCCCACCACCTTGACAGGTATTTAAGAGAGCGCTCTCGCCCGCGAGAGTGACTCTCCACTGAACTCTCAACCGGAGAAGAACAAGAAAGAAGAGCTCCAGCCAGAAGAAGAAGAAGAGCCCAGCCGAGACCGGATGCACCATCCCTGGTCTACGCTACCGGTGGCGGACGCTACATTCCCACACCGGTCAGCCTTCACCGGCCCGGAGAGAGCCGCCTCGGCCGCGCTACCGGCAGACGGCCTACACCAACCCGACACTGCGGGGCTCTGGGGGCCACCACTGCCACGCTGCAGTGGGGACCCAACTGCTGCTGAGGAAAGGCTAGGCCTGAACCCGGTAGCTGAGCCGTCACTCTTTGGGTTCCACTTCTACCACGCTGGCTCGCCGCTTTCGACCATCAATAACAGCCCTTTTCAGGACCACCAACACAATTAAACAGCCCTTTTCAGGGCCACCAATTTTACAGACAAGGTTTCGCCACGTGTTGTCGGTCCCAGTATAATCACTCTGTATTATGTCTCACTGTTGAGGTTGGCAATACTGTGAGATTTCTCTTTCTTTCCTCACAGCCCATCCATACGCAAAAGGCATTTCCATGACCAATTATCTATATATACGACGTTTTCATATTGTTCTTCCATTACACCTTCACAACGGTTTTTTTGCAAATGTTTGTTGACAAAATGTTACACTTACCCATAGAGTTGTGAAGAATTTATTAAAGTTTAGATCAGGGTCCTCAAAAATATTTTTTAAATTTTCTAAATACAAATAATCTTTTAACGACATGTAATATAGCGAAAAAAATTACATAAAAATTTGGTAATTTTAGACAACATTTTCTGACCGAAAATTTTTAGGTCACAACCCCAGGTCGCATGAGAAAATGAAAACCTCAAAGTATCATACATTCACAGTTAAAATTTTGTAACTTTAAACATTGACCTATAACTTCAAAACCTTCAAATTTTCAATTTTGAAACTTCAAACTTCATCTTTAAACTTTCATATCTTCAAATATCAAAATATTGTGATCCACCCAACCCCTTTGGCGGCTGAACTTCACCTTGTGGCAAATGGTTCTGATCCACATATGAATTCTGATCCACCTACCCCTCTCAGGCCGAGACACGGAAGCGGCGCTTCGCGCCGCTGGAGTCGCGAGTTATCTATATATATAGATTCAAAATTGAAATATATATTTTTCTAACCACCAGAATATGGTAACATAAAACACTTAGCAATGTTTATAGCGCTTTCGTGTATCTTGTACACATCTTCAGTAAATTAAAATTTATATCAAGTCAAAATTTAAAACTTCCTGCTCCTACCATGGTAGATAAGGAATAGTCGATTCTTATATTTAAAACAGTTTTGCCAACTTAATCAGTTGATTGTCGTATTCAATCTGTGTGTTCATTAATTTTTCCCTGCTATTGTATTTATAAATATAATATTTTCCAAAATTTCAATTTCATTTTGTCTGTTATTTATTTCCAATATTTCTAGATTATTTTTTATATTCGACATATTATGTTTATTTTTAATCATGTGTTCAGTTACATTGGAGAATTTTCGATTTCCTTTTTTATAGTTAGAATAGTGTTTTGTAAACCGTTTTTTAAAAGATCTGGTGGTTTTACCTATATATATTTCATTACATTCATTACATTTAATTTTATAAATTCCACATGAATTAAATTGATTATTTTCTTTTTCTTTATCATTATTTTGTTCTTTATTCATTATTTTCAAATTAATGAACACACAGATTGAATACGACAATCAACTGATTAAGTTGGCAAAACTGTTTTAAATTTTGACTTGATATAAATTTTAATTTACTGAAGATCAGTACAAGATACACGAAAGCGCTATAAACATTGGTAAGTGTTTTATGTTACCGTATTCTGGTGGTTAGAAAAATATATATTTCAATTTTAAATAATATGGCTGTTTAAAAATCCTACATAGGATGTTTAATAAAATAATAAAAATAATATATAGATTCATAAAATTATAAATGGCAGCTAAACTAAACTTCACACATAAAAATGGTTTACCTGAAGCGAATGAAGTTGTTCATTTTTATTGTTCAAACAGTTTTCTAATTCTTGAATTCTGGAAGCCTCGTCATCTGAATGACCTCCTGCTGCGGAAACCTGCTTTACACCATTAATACCACCTAAAAAATGCATACAACCAAATCATAAATAACCGGTACCCAGTTGTTTGTTACCAAAAACAATAACTATACTCCAATCATTGACCAAGGACCAAGCTTATTTTCAAAAATTCTTTTTCTGTTGCAAATTATTATAAGACATTTACTTTCTCTTGCCTATATGATTTATATTGGAAGGAAAGTATTGTTTTCATGTCAAGTTTTCACCAGATCTACACGTTTTCAGATCCCCTGAACCCAAAAAACATGTTTTTAGCGATTGGTCTGTGTGTGTGAACAGAATATCTCAAGAACGGAAAATTGTACGAGCTTGAAACTTCAGTTACATACCACTACCGGACCCGACTCAAGCATTTTCATCAAAATCGGTCAACTGGGAGTAAAAGTTTATTTGTGTAATTTTTCACTTTTTTGCGATTTTCTCAGAAAACTAGTCCTACGATTTCTTTAAAATCGCCTGTTTTACTAAATTTTTTATGCTCTACAAGATAAGGTAGGAGCCATGTTTGCTGAAATTCTTGGCGAGACGTTTTCACATAAAATAATAGTTTGTTTTAGATTACGGTTTTAATATGCATTTTAGCTCAAAAATTTATATAATAAAAAATGTAGAAAATTTAAAATCCTACAACTTTTATTTCAAACATTTTTTTATAACTTTTAGTTTAGCAGTAAATTAGCGATTTTCTGTTTTTTTCTCACGAAAATGTGTGAAAAAATCTATTTTTTTAAGATTTTGGCCTTAGTATGCATTTTACGACAAAAAATTATTATAATCAAATTTATAGGAAATTAAAAGATCTACATCTTTTATTTAAAGCATTTTTCTCTACAGAGCCTAGTTTAGCGTGAAAGAGTGATTTTTTGTATTTTTAAGCCAAACTGAGGTCGATTTTTGCATCTTTCACTAATGATTAATGTAATGATATGTTTTTTAGGATAGTTTTTTTTTATTTCTAACGTTTTATTATTATTATTATTATTATTATTATTATTATTATTATTTGCATTGGCAAGAGAAAGTTGTGTGAGTGTTTCACACCAGATGTTTTGTGGTTTAAATACAGCTTCGGCCACCCAAATACAGCTAGGCCTTCGGACCAGCCCAGTCAGTCAGCTGGTAGAAAGTCACTATTATTTGTTAAGTAACACCGGTTGGGCAAGCGACTTTGTATGGTGACCAGCTGATAGCCATTCCTGAAGAAACTCCACTGAAAGTCCCTGTTCAAAAATTCATGCTGAACCTCGTCAAAAATACAGCGATAAAATTTGGGTAGTTGTCAATAAAGTACAGTTCCCAATAACATATAAAAAAAAATCTGGTGTGAAACACTCACACAACTTTCTCTTACCAATTCAAATAATGACCAATATAACCTAACATTAGTAATTAACAAAAAACTAAACTCATAAAACCTCATAAACTCATGAGAGTTTATGAACTAAACTCATAAACCTTACTTTAATCATGAGTGAAAGACGCAAAATGAAAATCAACCTCAGTTTGGCTTAAAAATACGGAAAATCACTCTTTCACGCTAAACTAGGCTCTGTAGAGCAAAATGCTATAAACAAAAGTTGTAGATCTTTTAATTTCCTATAAATTGGATTATACACTTTTGTCGTTAAATGCATATTAAGGCCGAAATCTTAAAAAAATCGATTTTTCACACGTTTTCGTGAGAAAAAACAGAAAATCACTAATTACCGCTAAACTAAGCGTTATACAAAAAAATGTTTGAAATAAAAGTTTTAGGATTTTAAATTCTCTACGACTTTTATTATATAAATTTTTGCGCTAAAATGCATATTAAAGCCGTAATCTTAAGAAAACAATGTTTTTACGTGAAAACAGCCTCACCAAGAATTTCAGCAAACATGGCGCCTACCCTATCTTGTAGAGCACAAAAAGTTTAGTAAACCAGGCGATTTTTAAAAAAATCGTAGTACCAGTTTTTGAGAAAATCGTAAAAAAGTGAAAAATTACACGAATAAACTACTACTTCCGGTTGACCGATTTTGATGAAAATGTTCGTGTCGGGTCCGATAGTGGTATTTAACTTAAGTTTCAAGTTTCAACTTCGTACGATGTTCTGTTCTTCAGATATTCTGTTCACACACACACAGACCAATCGCTAAAAACACGTTTGTGTGGGTTCAGGGGGTCTGAAAACGTATAGATCCGGTGAAAACTCGATTTCTAAAAATCGACATGAAAACAATACTTTCTTTTCTATATTTATATTCATATAGGCAAGAGAAATTAAAAAAAAAAAACATGAATACGAGTGAATAAATTACATATACACAATGTACAGTTTTTGACAACAAATAACAGTAGAAACAAATTTAAATGATTACCTTTTTGTGTTGCTTCATTGTCATGATCATCGACATCATTATCGTTGTCAACAATTAGTGGACGTACATCATCCACATCGTTAGAAGAACCAGTGGTGTTTAAATAAGTAGCTTCACGTTGATGATGTGAATGTTGACGGGAATGAGATTGAGAAGGCGTTGGAGTGGATGTTGCTGGGACGTGGACTACTTTCCCTTGAATCTGATGACACCAATAAGCTGTCCCACTATTCTTTGCCGATATTTCCATCATCTTCTTTACTTATCTGAACAAATCATAAACATTTTCATCACTTTTTACTTTCTCTTGCCCAGGGGCGGTTTCAGGGAAGGGACCATGAGGGCCATGGCCCCCCCCCCTGAAATACTAGGAAAACTTAGTTTAATATTTTCTATAAGCTATTATTTCTAACAAAACTGAATCCCAATACTTGTACCTATCAATTAACAATAATTATTTTAGTATAAAAATAAGTCAAACAGAAAGTATCTATTTTTAAATAGTATTAAGATAACAATCAGTGTCAGTAGTGAAAAGCCACTCGCATCCAATCAGCGCCTTTATTTTTCAAGATTTTCTTGATTTACAAGGACTTTGACGTAGCGATAATTTCTCAATGAATTAAAATTGTGGTTACAGCAATACAGCATAAAAAAGGAATTTTCAATGACTCAATCACAATTAGTAAGAGCTACATAAAAACAAGATAGCCCCCCCCCCCGAAAATCATCCCTGGAACCGCCCCTGCTCTTGCCTATATAAATATGTTGTTGTTGTGTTGTTTAGGTGATCAGCCTGTAGGCTGGTTTGAACCTGTAGAGGTTTTACTAAGTAAAACGAGGAGTGAGGTGGTTTACCATTGCCACAACTCACTCAGTGGAAAAGTACGCGTATCAGCATGCCGAGCCCTCTGAAAAGCACATATTTTCCACTCTGCAAATGACACCTTCACTTCATTCACCACAAGGTCCAACTGTATAATGAAATTCATTACTTTCAGAGGAGATAACTCTGATTAGTGTCACAATACACCTCTACCACATCTGTTCTTAAATGATTCAGTCATTTCATTGGGTGACCATGTGATAAGAAACACAACTATTTATTTTAGCCCTGCAATGAACAGATTGAGTGAAAATAATTTGACACTCCACCTGTCTGTTATGGGCAGTATATAAATATATAGGAAGGAAAGTATTGTTTTCATGTCGATTTTATTAAAATCGACATGACTAGTCAATCGACTAGTTAGTAGACGCTACCACTACGAATGCATCAGCTGTGAAACACTACCAACATTCATTCATTCTCCCACTACTATAACAACGCACTGCATTTCACAACAACTACAGTTCAGCTGTACTTAGTTTGCTCCTACTGTCAACAAACCAAAGCCAGCTATTACAGGGTAAACGCTAGAGTCCGCGACTTTATGGATGTCGTATTCCTATTAAGTTAACTTTGTTTTAAATTATAAGTACTTAAATTACTTAAAACATCAGTCATGATACGATGTAGGCCTAACAATTTGATTTATAAAAATACTTTTAAAAGTATTTTTCGTTACTTTTTAATCAACAAGTACTCATTTTTATGTAATCCGCATGCTCAGTGACGTCATTATTTGTTTACATTAGGAGAAAACTAAGAAAGGATAGACTGTACACGCAGCTGCAACTCAAGCTTTAACTACAGTACACCTATAAAAATTACCTCTTAATGATCACAAAAATGTACTTGTAAGGGTTTGAGTTTTTGTTTGTTTGTTTAACGTCCGACTGTTCTGCAATTACTGCTAATGCAGATGTGAAGGATGAAAATGATTTTTGCAACGTATGAAAAAATGCCGTGCCTGAATGGGATTCGAACCCAAGACCGCATGATGAGAGGCGAGCACGTTACCAACTGCGCCAATGCAGCCGGTGTAAGGGGTTGAAACCAGTTTTCAATTCTTAGAACAATATTTTATGTTTATTAAGTTTTGGACGAAGGAAATGGCTGAAACTCAGTGGAGCTGTTACCGATAGTGCACCTAAAAAAATTATTCCATTAAAATTTTTAAAAATGTACCCTTACGATTGAAAAGCATATTCAACCATTATATGTTCATAAATTTTAAACTAATAGGTCTATTGTTATATTAAAAATCTTTTCAAATCAGAAATAAACCCACCGGGTTGGTCTAGAGGTAAAGTCACCACCAAAATCAGCTGTTTAACAGCTGATTTTCGGAGACGAAGGTTCCTGGTTCAAATCCTAGTAAAGGTAGTTACTTTTATACGGATTTGAATACTAGACAGTGGTTACCGGTGCACTTTGATGGTTGGGGTTTAATTAACCATACTCTCTCAGGAATGGTCGGCCTGGGTCTGTACAAGACTACACCTCATTTACACGTCATACACATCATCCTCATCTTATTGGGTTGCTTATTGTTCTAAAATTGAACAGATTGCAACGTACACAAATTAGGAATAAATGAAAAAGAAAAACCAGAAAATCTTATTGTTGATTTATTTATAACCCGAATTTAAAAATTAGGGCTAAAATAAATAGTTCTGGTTTTTATCATATTGTCAGCCAATAAAATGACTGAATTATTTCAGAACAGAAGAGGTAGAGGTGTACTGTGACACTAATCAGAGTTATCTTGTCTGAATGTAATGACTTTCATTATGCAGCCAGATCCTGTGGTGAATGAAGTAAAGGTGTCATTTGCAGAGTGGAAAGTGGGTGCTTTTTGGAGGGCCTGGCATGCTGATAAGCATAATCTTTCATTTCAGTGAGGAAGGAGGTTGTAAACCACATCACTCCTCGTTTTACTTAGTAAAACCTCAACAGGTTCAAACCAGCCAACCAGGCTGATGACCTAAACAACGCAGTTTAAAAATTATTGAAATAAAACAAAATTATACCCGAGTAAAGCCGGGACAGGCAGTCGTATTTGATAAAGGATGAGAAAAAGTAATAACAAAAAACCAAAATAAAGAAAGTAGATTTAAAACAAAATCAGATGGAAGAAGAAACAAGCAGTCGTTTGAGAGGAACTTTGGCAAGCAAGATCAGCTTGAATGAAGGCATACTGGCAGAACATCAAGCTAAACAATATGAAAAGGAAGAAGCTTTTTAAATTTTACTTAAGTGATCCATTGTGGTCATAAAAGATAAAACAAAACTGTCAGCACAAATTTTTTTTTTTTAATATTCCTAAAGTCGGATTTGAATACTAGACAGTGGCTGCCGGTGTACTTTGATGGTTGGGGTTCAATTAACCATACTCTATCAGGAATGGTCGGCCTGGGTCTGTACAAGACTACACCTCATTTACACGTCATACACATCATCCTCATCTCATTGGGTCATGGGGTTGCTTATTGTTCTCAATTGAACAGATTGCAACGCACACAAATTAGGAATAAAAAAAATATTCCTAAAGTAAAGGTATCAGATGAACTAATGTCCGATAGCCAAGTGAGTGAGAGGGAGATATGTGGCATAACTACGCATGCGCTCAAAGGTCTTTACCGTTATAATCCAAATCTGAAAACATACTACAGTCGTTATCTTGCTTGTTATTTTACTGGATGCATAAACGCTTGCTCACAACAATGAGTAAAATTATATGACAATGTTATTGGAACAGTGCGTATGGGTTGTGCGAGTGAGAGCGTTATACATTCTCTCACTCCCACGGCTAGGGGACTGCAGTTCATCTGAATACAGTATGTACGCAATCCGTTCAATTGAGAACAATAAGCAACCCCATGACCCAATGAGATGAAGATGATGTGTATGACGTGTAAATGAGGTGTAGTCTTGTACAGACTCAGGCCGGCTATTCCTGAGAGAGTATGGTTAATTGAACCCCAACCATCAAAGTACACTAATAACCACTGTCTAGTATTCAAATCCGTAAATAGTTACTACCTTTACTAGAATTTGAACAAGGAACCTTTGTCTCCAAAAATCAGCTGTCAAACAGCTGACTCATAGCGACAACTTTATCTCTAGACCAACCCGGTGGGTTTTCAGCACAAATTGTTTTCTCTATTTCACATGGACACACACAAATTGTTAACAAAATTTTTCTTAATTAAGTTTTAACTTAATTAAAAAGTTTAATTAATTTTTTAATTAGAAAATTAAAAAGTTTTCTAATTTTTATGGAGTTAAAATATTTTAAAAGGCAAAAAAATCTTGCGAAGCCCCCCAAAAATAAAAATAGGTTGCAAACTCAAAATAAACTGCCTCAGTTTTGCTGACAACTTGGCTCTACTGGCAAATTATATCGATGAAGCTAAAAAACAGATACTGGAACTTCAATACATAATAAAATTGGCCTGAAAATATCATTTGAAAAAAACAGAAATTCTTAATAAACCGATGCAATTAAAAGAAGTAGATGTGAATGGTAACAAAATCAGAATAGTAACGCAATTTAAATACCTCGAAGAAGTAATAACACAGAACCTAAACGAAAAACCCTCAATCCAATTTAGAAAAAACAAACTAACTAGAGCACAAAAGCTAACCTGGTACACCTACAGCAAACGATGTTTATTCATTTATTAAGTTAGTTCCTCTGCCTTTTTAACTTATAAAATAAATCAATTTTCTAAAACTGTACCCAATGAATTTACCAATAAATAATTACCATTTTAAATATAAAATATCACTACAAAAAAAAAAATACATTGAAAATTGTAGAATCAGTTTACACATTTATTAAATATATTAAAAATATAAAGTAGAAATTACAATTACCTGTTAGAACACGGTTATCAAACAACTGTTATCAAAACGGTGTCCTGAAAATACCAGTATCATATTTATCAATTTTTTCTAAAAATAATTGTAATATTTTTGTTTGGAAAACAGTGATAGCTTATCGTATCGTTATATGAAATTATAAATGAAAATTTTAAATTCAGTTTTAAAATACTAATTGAATATTATCTAGAATTAATCTTTTGCTTCTGTTTATTTGTAAAGATTTAAAATAATCACTAAGTAAAGAAATATAATGATAATAAAATAAAATCTTTTAAATTTACTTATTCTTGAGCTACAAATAACGCGATTGTAAAAGATTTTATCGATGTAACAAGATTAATCTTATACAACACTAAAATTAAACATGTATATCAAAATTGGCGGAATTATTTAAAATAATTTAATGTAAATATAAACGTTTTAACTGCCATAACCAGCCACAAAATCGCAACTCCACTTAGAAATACTAGATTGCGCCTCGCGCGCAGCGCAGGACTTCTCTCCTTTCTGTTATCTGCTAACTTAGGGGTTGCTCAATTCCAGGGGTGGGTCAATGTACTAACAATATTGTGTTTTACAACTAACCGTACGTGCAGAATAGGGTCAAACACGGATGAGAGAGTGAGACCTTATGCCATTCACAAATCTTATTATTCTTTATTTGTTTATCAATAGATATATATTCTCAAATCTATTTTATTACGAATTTTAATATTATAATTTATTAAAAATAATGTATTATAATTATTACCATAATATCACGATCGCGCTCACTGACACAAGTAATTGATATGAAATAATTAGCCGACATTTTATAAAAAAAAAGAATATAACTTGATTATGTTCCATGATTTTGATAATATAACAATATACTGAAAAATATATTGCTGATTTTAAAATTCACTTATATACTGATGTAATCAACATTTATTATAGTTTCTCATTCTTTTAATAAATATAATAAATATATTTGTATAATAAACGGGAACAAAAAATTTCAATCTTGTTTATTTTTTAATAAATAAATGATAGTTAATTGAAATTTATGTTTGGCTACAGAAATTAGGTTGGCAATGAATGCCATATTTTGTTGTGTGCTAGTGTGCAAAGTACTGTATGCCATTTTGGTTAAAGGTTTGATAAGAATGTCTAAGCAGTAATATGTCCTTTATATAAACTGTGTATTAGAATTGTTTTGAATATTTGTGTTATTTTGTAAAGTTCATTTTCACCATGACTTGGGGTTTTGTAACGTGCGGTCCGAATGAAGCTCTTGTTGTTTCAGGTAAATGATTTACATTTTATTTATTATTCCGGCATTTGTTATGACGTATGTTTGTTTATTTATATTTTTAAATATAGCGCTCAAATATATTTATTAAACTTATTTGTTCAAATATTTAAATAGATATTTTAATTTTATATTAATATTTTGAGTAATTAATTACGCTTCTAGTCATTTAATATTTTATTCCAGTCCGAAATGGTGGAATTTGAAAACTAATGTAAAATGTTTTTACTTCGGCGTGTAATTAATACGTTTTATAATTAATATTACCTTGAACGATAAAGTTGTGACGATCGAACCTGTAATTACATGGTTACATCGTAATTAATTTAAATTAAAAACGTTAGACTACTTATTCATGGCTACTTCGTAAAACATTTATTTGAATATTTTCCTTGTAGGCTATATCGTTACCTAACTTTTTTGTTTCTGTTGATATAGCTATTTGTTATGCTATAGAAATATTTATCACTAAATATTCTTTATACATTATTGATACTATTCGTCAACAGAAAAAATTAATATTAGCTTTGTATGATATAGTTACCCAGTAAAGTTCTAACAGTAACAATATTATAACCTAACAACCTTTCAATTATAATGAAAATGAAAACAGGTAAAAATACATTTTCTAGACAATGTATTTCCAGAAAATCCAGCAATTTTCTTACAAAATTATCGGATAATATATTTTTAGACAATTATTAGAAAAATTACTGTGGACAAAAAGATACCTATAGTCGATTTACTGTAAGAGTACTCCACGCGAGGCAAGCGCCTCCTACAGGTTGTAAACGAAAGTTTCACACTAGTTGGCGCGTATCTACCTCTCCACCTGTCAATTATTTTGCACTAAGTTCCATCATTAACACTTTAACTGAGCTACCGGTCTCTCAGACCGGGAGGTATATTAAGTTTTCCACAGTTCCAGCCCTGTTTGTTCAAGGTCCTTCATAGGCTCAGTAGCTGCCTTCTAACTCCCCCTCTTCACTAAACACTAGTGTTAGTTCAGCTTCCGTTAGTCGTTCTCTTGTGACAACCGCTTTTTGAAAACCACCTGGTCTGTCATACCGGATAGCTCTGTTATCGTGTACTAATTAGCCGGTCCTGTATACCGGATAGCTCATATAAGTGTTAGTGCGTCAGTGTTAGTGAAATGGATTGACCTTCTACCAGTCGATCTGTACACGTGGAAGATGATGATTTTGCCGTTCGTGTACGTAGAATGCTGGATGATGAGTCTAGTATAGATGACTCAGATATTCAGAGTAAAATAGACAATTCCGATGCAGATCCAGACTTTATGTTGCCAAATGAAAGTGATTCTAGTTCATAAAGTGAGGAAGGCAATGGTAAACCACCTCACTCCTCGTTTTACTTAGTAAAACCTCTAGAGGTTCAAACCAGCCTTTCGGCTGTTGACCTAAACAACAACAACAAAGTGACTTCACGTTTTGAATTCGTCGAAGCCTTGGGCTATGACCTTATCAGACCTCACCTTCAGAGAAGACTGCAAATTCCCAATCTCCGGGGAGATTTGAGGCAAACTATTTTGATGGTGTTGGTAGAAAATAACCCTGGTCACCAAGAGAGAAAGAAGTCCCTTACGACCAAATGGAAAAGAGAAAAACGTGCAGCAAGTGTCCATCTGTTCGAGAGAGGAAAACCCAATATAAATGCATTAAGTGTTCTAACCCCATTTGTTTAGAGTGCAGTCGCAAAGTCTGCATTGAATGTTCAAAATACTGTGTAAACTCGTAAACTGAACAGTTATTTCTTTTGTTTATTATTATCATCCATTATTATAGCAAATTACTCAAAAATATTATTTTATCATAATTGTTCTTTTCAAATTAAATTTTCAATGCGAGCAAGAGTTTGTTTGTTTGTAGTACAACATCACCAGTATTTCATTTTGTAATTTTCTATATATAAAGGTTTACAACAAAAAAAAGTAAAAATGTTTAATTGTTTTTTATATACGTTCCCCATTAAATATGTTTACTAAAAATATGTATTAAATAAGAAATAGTTAATAAATTGACCGGTAAAAACCAAGACACACTGACCGGTCTGAGAGACCTCTTCTTCTTCTTCTTTATCTTCCCCTTCTGCCTCTCAGCGTAGGGTGTGCCATTGCCTCGATCCATCCTCTCCAGATACCTCGGTCCATCATCATATTCCTCATCTGCCGCCAGTCTTTTCCTCGAGCCTCCCCCAACCGCTCCATGTACTCCTGATAGCTCTGTCGTGGTCTGCCCCTCGGTCGACGTCCTTCTGGTTTTGCTTCCAGGAATTGTCCAAATTCCAAATCTTATCTTATTTTTCCTAGCCAGAGCTATCTTCTCTCTATAATCATTATCACCATTCCATGTCCCAAATCTAGTATTACAGCATTTCCGTTTATTATTCCGAGTATCCAGTCCTGTTCCGAGGCTTTGTGTTGTGCTTTGAATCCGTTTTTAACCAACGTGTGGGGGATTAGCCCAACACGCTGGGTTGGAGTACTTCTTAGTCTGGCTCCTACCCTTTGACCTGTCCGGCTTGGGTGGCTCTACCAGTAGTTACACTACCGCCGGCATAGCTCGCAGGGTCATAGGAACACGCTAGCCCCTCCACCAACGACAAGGTCTTGTACTCCCCAGGAGGGGTCTGAGAGACCTGATAGCTCAAATAACGTTTATACATCCATAGCTCAGTGAAAGTGTTAAAATTTCTACATCCAGCTAAAATAAATATTATCCTTTAAGCGTTTTCAATTATACCGTTCAGATTACTTATAATTATTGTAGTTTCATAAAGAGACTCCTTAATTAATTATTTTAACCATTACATTTAACAAAACAAATTTTGTCTACTTTCGTTATGTTTACCATTTTATGTTTCAAAAACTCAACACATTCACTATCATGCATGTTAACAAAACACAGCTTACAAAACTTTTCAACTTCAGTCTACGAAGAAAATCGAAATGAACCGATAACATACCAAAAGATAACTGATGACACTAAAAATGAGTTAAACACGGACAAGTGTAAACAGTTGTATTAAACTAGCCACAGACATTAATTTTAATGATTCGAAATAAACAATCTGAAATGATAAACAATGAACTGCTGGAATTGTTTACTCTCCAGTTATAATTCAAGCGCATTAGTCTTATATTACTTGTGACCAAAAAAAAAAAAATAAAACTGAGTCTGTATTAAAAACTTGTTGTTGTTGTTTAGGTCATCAGCCAAAAGGCTGGTTTGAACCTGTAGAGGTTTTACTAAGTAAAACGAGGAGTGAGGTGGTTTACCAGTGCCTTCCTCACTGAGTGAAAAAGTACGCTTATCAGCATGCCGGGCCCTCTGAAAAGCACATATTTTCCACTCTGCAAATGACACTTTCACTTCCTTCACCACAGGGTCTGGCTGTATAATGAAATTCATTACTTTCAGAGGAGATAACTCTGATTAGTGTCACAATACACCTCTACCTCTTCTGTTCTTAAATGATTCAGTCATTTAATTGGCTGACCATGTGATAAGAAACAGAACTATTTATTTTAGCCCTGCAACGAACAGATTGAGTGTAAATAAAAACTTACCAATCATAAATAATAATGTAATAATAGTAAATAATGTAACGAAAAATAACAATGTAAGAGGAACAATAGTAAAAGTTTTAGTTGTTAATGGTAAACTAATGTTTGATTCATAAAAAATTTTCTAACAAATGAACTGAACATGTTTTTAATGTATTGTTACAACTGGTTATAGTAAAGTAAAATTGTAAACTTTAATTTAAATAATTCACATATATTTCAAAAATAAATCTTTATAATGCATCCTGCAGTTTGAAATTATTTCTATTTCATATAATGAATTAATATAATAATTTCACTAACCTTCTTTTTAAACTGCGTCACCTTTATTGTAATTTCTACTTACACGTGTTTCGGTGGAACCACCATCATCAGAGTAAATGAAAAATTGAAACTAAAAAATTTTTTCACATTTATTTAAAATTTACAGAAGATGGTACATCTTCAGTCACTTGTATAAAACTCAGTTTTATTTACAGAAGATGTACCATCTTCTGTAAATTTTAAATAAATGTGAAAAAATTTTTTAGTTTCAATTTTTCATTTACTCTGATGATGGTGGATCCACCGAAACACGTGTAAGTAGAAATTACAATAAAGGTGACGCAGTTTAAAAAGAAGGTTAGTGAAATTATTATATTAATTCACATATATTTATTTGACAAGAAAATAAACTAACCTTTACAAACGACAACAATGAATATAATTAAGTTTATGAAAATAAGTTATTAAACAATTAAAACAATGCAATTCACGCAATTTATTAACAATAAAATAAAATAGACAATATCCCTTACCAAATTAAATATTAAATACAATGTCTGCTGACAAAATAACAAACTTCACTGTAACGAAAAATCCCGTACTATTTAGACCACTAACACGTCAGCCATTCAAACCGCGGCCGCGTCCCAACAATGGAAACCTTTGTTTTTATATTTAATCAGTCAGGTGTTTATCACCAGCTGATTTCATTTGGCCAGCTGATTTTATTTTCGCCACTTCATTGTTACAGTATTAAGCTTAGAGCGAATAATTTTAGTGTTGTATGGAATTTTGTTTTTGATCATGCTGTGCGTATTACTTTCTTTTGCCTATATGAATATATAGGAAGGAAAGTATTGTTTTCATGTCGATTTTAAGAAATCGAGTTTTCACCGGATCTATACGTTTTCAGACCCCCTGAACCCAAAAAAACATGTTTTTAGCGATTGGTCTGTGTATACAAAATATCTCAAGAACGGAACATCGTACGTAAAGAAGTAAATACACATGTTAACATAGAGTCCGTAGTGCAGTTCTTGAATCAAATGTTATTAACAGTTAATGGGAAAAAGTGTCAGTACTTGCAGTTCAAAAATAAACATAACGTTAAAGAAAGTAGAGAAGTGGATGTATTTATTCATAATAATAGTTTAGAGCATGTAGAAACAGTGAAGTTCCTGGGCGTATCTCTAGATAGATCTTTGTCTTGGGACTTCTATACCAATCAAGTTTGTAGTAAAATATCATCTGGGGTATTTGCACTAAAACAAGTTGCCAGATTAAATGATAAAAAATTACTAATGGCAGCTTATCATGGCCTCATTCTGTCTCATATCCGTTATGGTATTTTAGTATGGGGTAATTCTAGCATGGGTAATATGAATAGGGTTTTTAAAATTCAAAAGAAAGCTGTTAGGTGTATGGTGGGAGCTAACCAGCTAACCTCATGCAGGCCACTATTTAAGGAGCTTAAATTGCTTACAGTTCCCTGTCTCTACATTTTTGAGGTGATTATGTATGTTAGGCAAAATAATTTTATGCAGAATTTCAATGTTCACAATCATAACACGAGAAACAGGAATGATTATTATGTGGCTAATCACTCCACAAAATTGTTTGAACAAACACCTACTTATGCAGGGAGAAAATTCTTAAATAAATTACCCCAATCTTTAAAGTGTTGTGAGGATTTGAATTCCTTTAAAAAAAATTTAAAAAATTACTTGATCGGTGAAACTTTTTATAGCTTACAAGAATTTCTTTCTTGATAGTAGTGATACATAATGTGTTTCTTATACGTATTTCAGGTGTTATATCTGACGACATGTCCTATACTCCTCCTGGAGTCTCCAGGGCGCAAATAAAAAAAAAAAAAAAAAAAACGTATTTGAAACTTAAGTTACATACCACTACCGGACCCAACACAAACATTTTCATCAAAATCGGTCAACCGGAAGTAGTAGTTTATTCGTATAATTTTTCACTTTTTTGCGATTTTCTCAAAAACTGGTCCTACGATTTTTTTAAAAATCGCCTGGTTTACTCAATTTTTTATTCTCTACATGATAGGGTAGGCGCCATGTTTGCTGAAATTCTTGGAGAGGCTGTTTTTACATAAAAAAAGTGTTTTTTTTAAGATTACGGCTTTAATATGTATTATAGCGCAAAAATGTATATAATAAAAAATGTAAAGAATTTAATATTCTACAACTTTTATTTCAAACATTTTTTTGTATAACGCTTAGTTTAGCATTAATTACCGATTTTCTGTTTTTTTTTCTCACGAAAATGTGTAAAAAATCAATTATTTTAAGATTTCAGCCTCAGCATCCGTTTTACGACAAAATTGTACATAATCAAATTTATAGGAAATTAAATGATCTACAACTTTTACTTAACATTTTTCTCTACAGAGCCTAGTTCAGCGTGAAAGAGTGATTTTCTGTATTTTAAAACCAAACTGAGGTTGATTTTCATTTTGCGTCTGTCACTCATGATTAAAATTAAGTTATGTTTATTGAAGTTAGTTTTTTGTTTATTTCTAATGTTTTATTACTAGTGTTTGGTTATTGTTCATTATTTTCATTGGCAAGAGAAAGTTGTGTGAGTATTTCACACCAGATTTTTAAAATTATTTAGACGTGTTTAACTGTTTTTGAATGTTTACTAAAAGTTATTGTTTTTTTTTTTCAGTTATTTCGGTTAGATTTATTGTAATTATTATACTCACAGTCATTAATTTGTAATTTTTGTGCAAACTTCATTCCACACAGCAGTTGATAATTTTCTGTCCTTAACCCTAAAGCCGGCAATAAAATTTTTCAAAACCGGCAGAGAATTTCTAGCATATGGATCACTGAACCGTATAAAAATCATTAAAAAATTTTTATAAAAATCATTAGACCAACCCGTCTAGAGGTAAAGTCGTCGCCAAAATCAGCTGTTTAACAGCTGATTTTCGGAGACGAAGATTCCTGGTTCAAATCCCCGTAAAGGTAGATTTTACTTTTATACGGATTTGAATACTAGACAGTGGTTGTGGGTGTACTTTGATGGTTGGGGTTTAATTAACCATACTCTCTCAGGAATGGTCGACCTGGGTCTGTACAAGACTACACAGTCTCATTTACACATTATACACATCATCCTCATCTGATTGGGTGATGGGGTTGCTTATTGTTCTCAATTGAACAGATTGCAACGTACACAAATTAGGAATTAAAAAAAATAAAAAAATGAAAAGCAAACCTTTGCTATAATCGCAAATATATTATTTGATAATTTTGTAAGAAAATTGCTGGATTTTCTGGAAATACATTGTCTAGAAAATATATTTTTACCGGTTTTAATTTTCAATAAAAGAAGACCATCAGAATCCATTAGCGATTAGTCTCCTTGACAACAGCGAAGATACTCATAGACTGAAACGCTTTAAACCATTGGACTTACCTCTACGATTTTGTTAGTCATTAAAATTTTTTTTTTATCTTTTCTACTTCAACTCCTAATCATCGGCATCTCATAATTGGCGTAGTTTTCATCTCTACTATCGTCATTGTCATCTCCAACTTCAACACTTTGTGTTTCGGGATGTTGATTCACGGTTCATCAAGTTTGATTTTGTGTAGATACCGGTATATTTTTGTTTCTTCACAGTTTGGTCCTTTTCAAACACACTACTGAGTGTCGTTTGTGTTTTAATTCTAAGGACATTACTCAGATTTTCTCATATTTGCTTAAAGTTATTGTATTTATTCACTGATTGCAAAAGAAATACTATACTGTTAAAAAAAAAAAAAAAATTCATTATAGTTGAAAGGTTGTTAGGTTATAATATTGTTACTGTTCAAACTTTACTGGGTAACTATATCATACAAAGCTAACATTAATTAATTTTGAGGTGACTAAATAATAGTATATTTTATCACGTGGCGTATCAAAATAACAAGAAAACTTAGAAAAATAGAATAAATACATTATTGAAATTTTAATTTGACAGTTAGGGATGCTGAAGCTGTTTGAAAACAATTTTTAAACAAATATTTTCTAAAATTTCAGATGACGACACTACTGTTTACAACTTTCTTATACTCTACCTTTAAAACAAACACATTACATTTGAATTGTTACTTATAATATGTGTGCGATGCGGTAATCAAATGGTATAATGATTCCTACATCTGCTTGATTCGTTAAAGTGGTGGGATCGAATACCACCGGGAAACAAAGGCGCGATGTGACTTCGACGCGCACATTAGGCGTAACGCTTTGCTCGTTAAGGAATAGGGAAGTTTGGAGAATAGACAGGAACATATACAGGGAATAACACTGTAATTATTAATGAGCTTAACAGTACTTACTCTATTTTGAGTGCGTAGATTTCCCAGGATGCTTCAATTCGTTGACGCCGTTGTAAAAAACCACTAAATGTTCGACTAGATCTGTACAGATTTCACACAATAAACAAAGGCACGTTAAGAATACACATAAAGCACTGCTAACACTCGGATAACTGCAGTTAGGATAGCGGTTTACAAGTTCGAGACGCAAGATAGCACAGATTGCACAAAGTCCGGTAATTAATTGAATGAATACCATGAATAGTTCGTTACACAAATGTAAGCGCGTTCACAATAAAAGCTTCGTTGCTTGGGGCTGTAAGTAATGTATATTACTGGCGACATGAGGTTGGTATAACCAACGCGTTAGATGCAAGTGACGCCAGCTCTAGGGGCTGCGAGCGTCCGTTGAAACACAACCGCACAGTTAGCTGGTTTGACTGGAAGTGAAGGAGAGATTCGGGAAGAAGGAACAATGGCGGAGAGAGCACGGGAAATTAATCTAATTTTGCTATTGGCGGAGAGCGCGCCACGTGGTCAAGGATCACACATGCGTGGAACTAATTGATGAAGTAATCGATGCAGAATCAATATTACGGATGTATTCGTGCGGGAAGGATTTATTCTGGAAGATTCGACGGCGTGCGGTATTTGAAACTAT
The DNA here is from genome assembly GCA_035578175.1 of Catonia carolina. Taxonomy (NCBI): domain Eukaryota; kingdom Metazoa; phylum Arthropoda; class Insecta; order Hemiptera; family Achilidae; genus Catonia; species Catonia carolina. The sequence continues at coordinate 103,503,160 of JAQMRL010000008.1, forward strand.
TGTAATACTGAACAATATGTATTTCGAAATAAAACCAAAAAAACGATTCTATGTTCGAAACTGAAGGAAATATATAAAAAAAACTCATCATGTAAACCAAGAAATAACTAAATTGAGCTCTAGGATAGTGTGGTTGAAACAGAGAAACACAGGCAGAATATGCAACTAAAACTGTTGTATTATACGTAAAAATTTACTTTATACATTACTAAAGTATTGTTTAAAACACCAACGCTGTCTTGAGATGAATTTAAAACTAAAACGACAATATTGTATTTTTTGACACCGAGATTTTTGATGTAATAATAAAAAAACAAGTTTTAACAAATAGTAACAACTCTTTATAACTGAATAGAATGGTTAAAAAAGAGCTCCTTTAGGTAGCCGTATTGTTAGGCTGCCCTATACAATACATAATCATGTGTGCGTTGTATTTCTATTTGTTAGAAACCCTATTTATTATTTACATTAATACCTTTTAAATTTCAGTCCTCAAGAATTCGCCAACACTCTTTCCTTTTAAAGTTCAGCTGTTGTTAGTTTGCTGCTACAGTCAACAAACCAAAGCCAGCTACTAGAGAGTGCACGCTACACTCCACCACTTATGGATGTCGTATTCCTATTAAGTTAACGATGCTTTAAATTATAAGTACTAAAAACATCAGTCATGACATGATGTCGGCCCAACAGTTTAATTTATAAAAATACTTTTAAAAGTATTTTCTATTTAAATACTTTTGAAAATATTTTGTTGTTACATTTTTTTAATCAGCGTGTACACATTTTGATATAATACACATGCTCAGTGACATCATTATTTGTTGACAGTAGGAGCAAACTAAGAGAGGCTGGACTTTAAATATGGTCACAATATTTTACTTTACTAAATAATAATGCTGTGTGTTTTTTTATTACAGGATGTTGCTACACAAAACCATTGTTGGTGCCAGGAGGACGTGCTTTTGTTTGGCCATCCATTCAGTGTGTACAAAGGTATGGCTGAAATTACTGTTATATTATTATTAATTCGTTGATCGACCGACTAAGGATCACGTTAAGCACTATGCATTTTGATCTCTTCTTCTCAGGATGTCATTCCTCTTATCTGCCCAAAAAGCCTTCATTCGTTCGGAATGCTCCTTTCTTCTCTCATCCGTCCACCTCCCACCAGTACCCTCTCTGTTATTATTATTACTGTTATTATTATTATTATTATTATTATTATTATACACGTTGTAGACCCTTATAGATCTACATAACGGTTCTACCTGCGGTTCTTCCTGCGGGTTCTCCATGACATCTGCATCTTCTCACTCATGGCTCTCTTCCTCTCTAGTGCCTCTGTCCACGTAGTGCCGGTCTTCTTGGCTCTGATCTCTGGCTGCACTTCCCACTCGTCTATTCTTTTTCTAATGTTGAGTGTTCCAATGAATGTTGAAGTTTTTGATGGAAGTTTCCCAGAGAACTCCGACTTTCTCTGAATTTGTGGTTGCCCGGATCCCCCAGAATCAGAATGCCCGGTTGTCGCCTGTTGAGTTGATTGGTTACCACCTGGGGTAATACTGTTGTTGCAGTGCTTGTTGAAGTTGGGTCCATTTTTTTTGATTTTGTTTAACGTCCGACTGTTCTGCAATTACTGCTAATGCAGACGATGAAGGATGAAATGATATTTTGTAACGTATGAAAATATGCTATGCCTGAATGGGATTCGAACCCAAGATCGCATGATGAGAGGCGAGCACGTTACCAACGAAGTTGGGTCCAGCTAGGGTGGTTGTGTAGAACCAGGGATTGTTAGTTGCTGGAGCTGTTGCTGCACTTGCATCCACTGGATGAAGAACAGGTGCTGACCAAGTTGCCCTGGTGGTTTCCACTGCAGGCGCCTCTTGGATTTTCATTGATAGTATTGGTCCACCCTGAGTATTTTATTTCCTCAGTGCCCCCCCTCCCCCATAACCAAATCACCATTGAATGGTTGATTCTTTTTAAGAATACCAAAAAATATATGCATTAGTTTTCTCATTAACGCAACAATGATGATATGCGTGATCAAGGAATTTCGCAGTCTGCAGCGATAGTAAACAAGGAACTGGTATTACCAATAAACGTGAAAATTATTGATGTTGAAAGAGGTAAAGAACCTTATTCATTGCCATATCAACTTGAACCGGTACTAGAACAGCTTTTACAGACTACAGGAGAAAAAATTAATCCGTATCAAGCTTTTGATCCAGTACCAGCGGTTCGGAATCTTATTCGTCTCAAAGACTGGTGGCAAATACTCAAAGCCAAACTAAGAGGACACTATAACTACTTCGGGATTAGCGGAAATTATCGATGGCTCAATAAGTTTAATTGAGCAGTTCCACTATCCGCAACCTGGGGAGGCGCCCAAAAGAAGATTATCAACTCCACACGAGATTATTATTATTATTATTATTATTATTATTAGTCGTAAAGCTGCCGAAGTGGAAGACGCAAAGTAAATCTGATTCGTTTTTGGGATTTCTTGTCCTTTTTATCCGCCCACGAGTTTTTCATTCTTTGTGAGAATTCAGCTTTTCTCTGTTCACTCCACTTTGTTCCGGTTCTTGGAGCTTTTGTCTCTGGTTTAACCTCCCATTTTTTAACTTTTGTTCTAAAATTGTCTTTTATGAGAATTTCTTCTTTGGTGATTTTGGCCAATACTAAATCTTTTTTAACACTTTGTATCCATTCCCCCCCATTAACAAGTGATGATACATATTTTACTATTCTCTTTGTGAGTCTATTGCCAGGAAGCCTCATAATGTGGCCATAGAATTGAAGGCGTCTTTTCCTCATGTCTGTCTCTATGTTGGAATATTCTTCAATTTTCGATGTTCTCTGTAATCTGTACACGTTTTCGGTCCATCTAGGTCCAAGAATTTTCCTAATTATTTTTCTTTCTTCCTTCTTTAAGCTTTCCATGTCTGTTTTCCTGTTAAGTGTCAAGGTCTCACTGGCATATAAAATTGTTGGTTTGATTACTGTGATTACTATTATTATTATTATTGTTATTGTTAATTATTTATTGTATTATTGTTATTGTTAATTATTTATTGTATTATTATTGTTAAATATTTATCGTGTTATTATTGATATTGTTAATTATTTATTGTATTATTATGTTATTGTTAAATATTTATTGTATTATTATTGATATTGTTAATTATTTGTTGTATTAAATGGAAGTGTTTAGGGAAAACCACTGACTGGTATGCACCAGTAGTCAATTATTATTACTGCACATCCCCGGTCACCCATCTGCGTTTGAAGTCTTCATTTTGCCAGTTAACTTTTTGAGTGCAGCACATCTGAATATACTCATTTTATAATTTGCCACTGTTAAAGCATTCCTGGATTTTTTTACTTTCTCTTACCTATATATGAATATATAGGAAGGAAAGTATTGTTTTCATGTCGATTTTAACAAATCGAGGTTTCACTGGATCTACACATTTTCAGACCCCCTGAACCCAAAAACCATGTTTTAAGCGATTGGTCTGTGTGTGTGTGTGTGTGTGTGTGTGTGAACAGAATATCTCAACAACGGAACATCGTACGAACTTGAAACTTAAGTTACATACCACTACCTGACCCGACGAACATTTTCATCAAAATCAGTCAACCGAAAGTAGTAGTTTATTCGTATAATTTTTCACTTTTTTGTGATTTTCTCAAAAACTGGTCCTACGACTTTTTTAAAAATCGCCTGGTTTACTAAATGTTTTATGCTCTACAAGATAGGGTAGGCGCCATGTTTGCTGAAATTCTTGGTGAACATAATTCTTGCTGTTTTCACATAAAAAATTGTTTTTTTAAGATTGTGGCATTATTATGCATTTTAGCGCAAAAATTTATGTAATAAAAGTTGTAGAGATTTAAAAATCCTATTTTTATTTCAAACATTTTTTTGCATAATGCTTAGTTTAGTGGTAATTAACGATTTTCTGTTTATCCCTCACGAAAATGTGTGAAAAATCAATATTTTAAAGATTTCGGCCTTAGTATGGATTTTACGACAAAATTGCATACAATTAAATTTATAGGAAATTAAAAGATCTACAACTTTTATAAAGAGCAGTTTTCTCTACAGAGCCTAGTTTAGCGTAAAATAGTGATTTTCCTTATTTTTAAGGCAAACTGAGATCGATTTTCATTTTGCGTCTTTCATATATGATTAAAATTAGGTTATGTTTATTGAGGTTAGTTTGTTTGTTTATTTCTAATGTTTTATTACTAATGTTAGGTTATATTGGTCATTATTTGCTTTGGCAAGAGAAAGTTGTGTGAGTGTTTGACACCAGATTTTTTTTGTTGTAGGATATCGCTGAACACGATGACACTTCAGGTGGATAGCCCAACTGTATACACAAGTCAAGGTGTACCGATATCTGTGACTGGTATCGCACAGGTATTTATATTTATTCGCTATTATAACTACTTGTCGTCATATTACTAAGGCAGTGGTGCGCAACGGTTTTTTTTACGTGTAACACTTACCAATGGAACTAACCTATAACTACACCCTGATTCCTGTATTATACCGGGTGTTTGGAAAAGAACTCCCTAGTTTTAAGTAAAAATTTATGGGTGAAATTAATTAAAAACTATATCAACGTGTATATACAATCAAAGAGTGTACCTTCAAGTTTTGTTTAATGTTAGTAGACTTCAACATGGGATCCATTTGTAGCTCTGCACACGTCGAGACGATATTCCACCTCTCTCCATGTATTCAGCAACATAACAGGTGTAACTGTCCCAACTGCCGCGACGATTCTTTCCCATAAATGATTGATGTTTCGGATCTTTTCACCATACACTAAATTTTTTATGTGGCCCCAAAAGAAAAAATCCAGTGGGGTTAAGTCTGGGCTTCGTGGTGGCCAAGCGATTGGGCCAGACCTGCCTATCCACCTTCCCGGAAAGCGAGTATCAAGAGCCGCGCGCACTTGGTTACTGTAATGAGGTGGGGCGCCATCTTGTTGGAAAAACACTAGCCCTTTTTCTGCCTCGATATCGTCTATTTGGGGAAAGACATACTCGGTCAACAGCAGGTCGTGGTAAATGTTCCCGTTTATTGTTCCTTCTATAAAAATGAAAGGACCTGTCAAACGATCTTCCATCAAACTGAACTGAAGTAAGCATTGCTGTGTCTCAAGGTCAAGCAGGCCTGCCAACTGCATGGGAGCAAAACTTGGACAGTTGATGAATCAAACACCACAAACTACAATAGTGTATTTCGCTTTGTACAGATTTTACGACACATCGAAACTAGGGAGTTTTTTCCAAACATCCGGTATTGTTAATTAGCTGTTAGGTTTTTATAAAGGTTTGTTGTGCAGTTTATCGTTAACCAACGAGCGTTGGTGTTTAATGCATTCGGATAATGAATACACTACCATAGTGATTTATCTTGAAATTGAAATATATATTTTTAACCACCAGAATACGGTTAAAAATTGGAATTTTCTAAGCACTGTACAAAATTAACAACACGGTTGCTTACGCTGGTATCAATGCTTACCACATTCGTGTAACTCGCAAAGAAAAAGTTCGCTGCGCGGTAATTTCAATATGCGGATAGCCTACTTACCAGAGAACATCTATGTGTATAAAACCATAAAATGCCAATAAGGTTCAACTGCATAGCTTATTCTTAAAAAAAATCAACCTTAATGCCAGTGGTAACTGTAGGTCTACCTACCACAGACCTATAAACGGTTAATTGGGTGACCTTATGAAAAGAAACAGAACTATTTATTTTAGCCCTGCAACGAACAGATTGAGTGTAAATAATTTGATACTCCACCTGTCTGTTATGGGCATCATATTATTATTATTATTATTATTATTATTGCGTTTTTAAAGTATATCGTTAGCAATAGCGGTTAAGACCGGATGGAAAAGCGTGAACTACAAGTAGCGTCTATTCGTGTATCTAGTTAGCCAACGACAACCAGTTCAGTTTGAAACCTTTTTGTATGTGCAAATATAGTGACTTGAGTCACGAGTTTGCCCTTGTTTGCAACGAGGGGTAAAGGGGGAAAAGCATCAGTGCGCATGCGCGACTGCTTTAATTTCAGTACGACAAACATAACAACTTATACTATACCCGGGATCATATTCAGTAGTATATCGCGGAACCTTTTATCGGTTAACTGTACAAATATAACCGTTTGTTACCGTAAACACAAATTTCGGTTTCTCAAAAACGTGGTCGAACTATTCACAGTGCTGAACGCAATGTAATAATATGTTGTGAAGTTGAAGCTAAACAAAAATGTCTATCTGTGCCTCTTAACAAAAGCCGTGAGAGAGCGGCTAACTACTGTGATGTTTCTCTTTAAACAATTCAAAAAATAAAGAAGGAAATTAAGGACGTGAAGAAGCTATTCTTTAACAGTTTTGTTGACACCTGGTAAAAAAAGAAAATGGTTAGGTAGATACTAGAGGGACTGATAATGAAAACGCCGATGACAGCAATAGTAAAGAAAGCGATTCATTTGTAATTACAGTAAATCAAACATTTATAGGTTAAGCTGTAGGCAATATTACAAGTCATATTTATTTCTTATAAGGTTTATGAAGAAAACATTTTCTCGGAAAAAACCACAGCTTACGAAATGTATCTAAAAACTGCACGGTTGTGAAATGTACGAGTAGTGTCTCACTGTTGAAGTTGGCAGCACTGCAAATATTTCACTTCCCTTTCTCATAGCCGATACATACGCAAAGCCAATCTATAAGATTATAATATAATGTAAAGATTTACAAAATAAATAATAAACTAATTACAATGAAGTAATACAATAAATAACTTAAATAATTTACTACTTAGTACTACTTACAAACAATTATACACAATAAAACTGAATAATAATAGTTGACCAATACAATGACCGGAACGTTGACCTCTTCTAACGCACCGGTAGCACACGCAATAATTACTCTTCAAAGATCAAACGAATACTAACTCTGACCGCACTTGGGGTTCTCTTTATATGAAATATCTAGAAAAACAGAGAGATTCGATGAAATAATAAAATACAAAAATCCTTTTTACGGTTCTGGAAAAATCTTAACTAGTGTAAACAAGTCACAATTGAATAAAAGGTGTTACACAAACAGTTGTACAACAAACACCCTACTTTACTATACATAGCCCTTTTTACTTTCTCTTACCTATATATGAATATATAGGAAGGAAAGTATTGTTTTCATGTCGATTTTTTACTTTCTCTTGTCTATATGAATATATAGGAAGGAAAGTATTGTTTTCATGTCGATTTTTTACTTTCTCTTGCCTATATGAATATATAGGAAGGAAAGTATTGTTTTCATGTCGATTTTTTACTTTCTCTTGCCTATATGAATATATAGGAAGGAAAGTATTGTTTTCATGTCGATTTTTAGAAATCGAGTTTTCACCGGATCTATACGTTTTCAGACAGACCCCCTGAACCCAAAAAACATGTTTTTAGCAAATGGTGTGGTTATACAAAATATCTCAAGAACGGAACATCGTACGTATTTGAAACTTGAAACTTAAGTTACATACCACTACCGGAGCCGACACAAACATTTTCATCAAAATCGGTCAACCGGAAGTAGTAGTTTATTTGTATAATTTTTCACTTTTTTGCGATTTTCTCAAAAACTGGTCCTACGATGTTTTTAAAAATCGCCTGGTTTACTCAATTTTTTATGCTCTACAAGATAGGGTAGGCGCCATGTTTGCTGAAATTCTTGGTGAGGGTGTTTTTACGTAAAAAAAGTGTTTTTTTAAGATTACGGCTTTAATATGTATTATAGCGAGAAAATGTATATAATAAAAAATGTAGAGAATTTAAATACTACTACTTTTATTTCAAAAATTTTTTTGTATAATGCTTAGTTTAGCGGTAATTAGCGATTTTCTGTTTTTTTCTCACAAAAACGTGTGGAAAATCGATTTTTCTAAGATTTAGGCCTTAGTATGCATTTTACGACAAAAGTGTACATAATTAAATTTATAGGAAATTAAAAGATATACAACTTTTATTTATAGCATTTTTCTCAACAGAGCCTAGTTTAGCGTGAAAGAGTGATTTTCTGTATTTTTAAGCCAAACTGAGGTTAATTTTCATTTTGCCTTTCACTCATGATTAAAATAAGGTTATGTTTTTTTGAGGTTAGGTTTTTGTTTATTTCTAATGTTTTATTACTAATGTTAGGTTATATTGTATAAATTATTTGCATTGGCAAGAGAAAGTTGTGTGAGTGTTTCACACCAGATTTTTCATTATCCTTTTATAACTAACCCTATTTTTACTTTCTCACTTTATTATTTGCTATTTAACATTTAAGAATTTCTAGAAACCTCTCGAACCACATTCCTTTCGATATTGTCTCAATATAATTAATTTAGTATAATGATAATTACACCGCAATAGGAAGTTCGAATTGGCTACACTTTTAAAATTTCTTCAAAAATTCCTGGTTGTAGGTAACCTTCACTGTAGCACTTGTACGATTGGTGTGAATGCCTGAACAACATTTACTAACACTGGCCATGTGTCGGCAATTCAATAAACACTATAGAAACGCAGTAGGGTATAGATACTGAAGTCACGAGATTGCCTTCTGCGTATGTATGGGCTGTGAGGAAGGGAAATGGAATATTTGCAGTGCTGCTAACCTCAACAGTGAGACACTACTCGTACATTTCACTACCGTGCAGTTTCTAGATACATTTCGTAAGCTGTGGTTTATTCCGAGAAAATGTTTTCTTCATAAACCTTATAAGAAATAAATATGACATGTAATATTGCCTATTATCTTAATTACATGACTAGAATTGTTTGATTTACTGTAATTACGAATGAATTGCCTTCTTTATTATTGCTGTCATCGGCGTTTCCATTATCAGTCCCTCTAGTATCTACCTAACCATTTTCTTTTTTTACCAGGTGTCAACAAAACTGTTAAATAATAGCTGCTTACGTCCTTAAATTCCTTCTTTAAAATTCAAATTGTGGAAAGAGAAACATCACAGTAGTTAGCCGCTCCCTCACAGCTTTTGTTAAGAAGCACGGATAGGCATTTTTGTTTTTCTTCAACTTCACAACTTTTATTACTTTCTCTTGCCTATATGAATAAATAGGAAGGAAAGTATTATTTTCATGTCAATTTTAAGAAATCGAGTTTTCAACGTATAGATCCGGTGTAAACTCGATTTCTTAAAATCGACATGAAAACAATACTTTCCTTCCTATATATTCATATAGGCAAGAGAAAGTAATAAAAGTTGTGAAGTTGAAGAAAAACAAAAATGCCTATCCGTGCTTCTTAACAAAAGCTGTGAGGGAGCGGCTAACTACTGTGATGTTTCTCTTTCCACAATTTGAATTTTAAAGAACCCCAAAAAACATGTTTTTAGCGATTGGTCTGTGTGTGTGTGTGCGTGCGTGTGTGTGTGTGTGTGTGTGTGAACAGAATATCTCAAGAAGGGAACATTGTACGAATTTGAACTTAAGTTACATACCACTACCGGACCCGACTTGAACATTTCCATCAAAATCGGTCAACCGGAAGTAGTAGTTTATTCGTGTAATTTTTCACTTTTTTGCGATTTTCTCAAAAACTGGTCCTACGATTTTTTTTAAAATTGACTGGTTTACTCAATTTTTTATTCTCTACAAGATAGGGTAGGCGTCATGTTTGCTGAAATTCTTGGTGAGGCTGTGTTCACGTGAAAACATGGTTTTTTCAAGATCGCGGCTTTAATACGCATTTTAGCGCAAAAATGTATATAATAAAGTTGTAGAGAATATAAAATTCTACAACTTTTAGTTCAAACATTTTTTTGTGTATAACGCTTAGTTTAGCGGTAATTAGCGATTTTCTGTTTTTTTCTCACGAAAATGTGTGAAAAGTCGATTCTTTTAAGATTTCGGCCTTAATATGCTTTTCACGACAAAGGTGTATATAATCGAATTTATAGAAAATTAAAAGATCTACAACTTTAATTTAGAGCATTTTTCTCTACAGATGAAAGTTTAGTGTGAAAGAGTGATTTTCCGTATTTTTAAGCCAAACTGTGGTTGATTTTCCTTTTGCGTCTTTCATATATGATTAAAATTAGGTTAGTTTTTTGTTTATTTCTAATGTTTTATTACCAATGTTAGGTTAATTGTTAATTATTTGCACTGGCAAGTGAAAGTTGTGTGAGTGTTTCACACCAGATTTTGTTATATTGCATTCAGCACTATTAATAGTTTGACTAGGTTTTCACGTCAACCGATATTTGTGTTTATGATAACAAACAGTTATATTCGTACAGTTAACCTATAAAAGGTTCTGCGATTTACTGTATATGCTCTGGGTATAGTGTACCAGTTATGTTTGTTGTTACTGAAATTAAAGCAGTCGCGCATGCGCACTGATGCTTTTCCCCCCCCTTTACCCCCTCGTTACGAACTAGGGCAAACTTGTGACTCAAGTGACTATATATAACACCTTAAGGGGTTAGTCGGCCTCAACAGGTTGAGTGTCAACCCTCTGATGATTATGTCATGGACTGGTATCACTCAGTTCTTCTTCTTGAGGTGCCTTCTCCATTACGAAGATTGGCTATCATCATGGTCAGTTCTACCTTGTCCACTGCTGCTCTGAACAGGTCATGCGACGAGCAGTTAAACGCTTCTCTCAGATTTCTTAACCAGGATATTCGTCTGCGTCCCACCGAGCGTTTACCAACGAGTTTCCCTTGAATTATGAGATGCAGAATCTCATATTTAGGCCCCCTCATGATGTGTCCAACGTATGTCAGTTTTCTTATCTTTATGCTCTGCAGGATTTCCATCTCTTTCCCCATTCTTCTGAGAAACTCCATATTTGTGACCCTGTTTGTCCACGATATTCGAAGCATCCTTTGGTAGGTCCACATTTCAAACGCTTGTAGACGGGTCTCACATTCTTTGGTGAGTGTCCACGCCTCTACTCCATACAAGAGGATGGGAAAGACGTAGCACTTCAAGAGGCGGGTCCTGGTTTCGAGGCTCAGGTCGCGGGCCGATAGAAGAGGTCTCATTTTTAGGAATGCTCCCTGGCCTTTTCAATTCTGATCTTTATTTCTGGCAGGTGGCTTGCACTGCAATTGACTCGGGTTCCCAGATAACTCAGATGACTCGGTTGCAACTAGTTTATGACACTGTTTGTTAGCAAGTAATGGATCATATGTTGATTATGTTGTCCAGGTGAAGATTCAAGGTCAGAATGAGGAGATGTTACTGGCCGCTTGTGAACAGTTCTTGGGCAAGAGCGATTCTGAAATACAGAACATCGCTTTGGTCACTCTCGAAGGACATCAACGTGCTATCATGGGAAGCATGACTGTCGAGGTAATTATTTTCATTCTATAACATTTTCTTTTTTTACTTTCTCATGTCGATATGAATATATAGGAAGGAAAGTATTGTTTTCATGTCAATTTTTACTTTCTCTTGCCTATATGAATATGTAGGAAGGAAAGTATTTTTTCATGTCGATTTTTACTTTCTCTTGCCTATATTAATATATAGGAAGGAAAGTATTGTTTTCATGTCGATTTTTACTTTCTCTTGCCTATATGAATATATAGGAAGGAAAGTATTGCTTTCATGTCGATTTTTACTTTCTCTTGCCTATATGAATATATAGGAAGGAAAGTATTGCTTTCATGTCGATTTTTACTTTCTCTTGCCTATATTAATATATAGGAAGGAAAGTATTGTTTTCATGTCGATTTTTACTTTCTCTTGCCTATATGAATATATTGGAAGGAAAGTATTGGTTTCATGTCGATTTTTACTTTCTCTTGCCTATATGAATGTATAGAAAGGAAAGTATTGTTTTCATGTCGATTTTTACTTTCTCTTGCCTATATGAATATATTGGAAGGAAAGTATTGCTTTCATGTCGATTTTTACTTTCTCTTGCCTATATGAATATATAGGAAAAAAAGTATCGTTTTCATGTCGATTTTTACTTTCTCTTGTCTATATGAATATATAGGAAGGAAAGTATTGTTTTCATGTCCATTTTAAGAAATCGAGTTTTCACCGGATCTATACGTTTTCAGACCCCCTGAACCCAAAAAACATGTTTTTAGCGATTGGTCTGTGCGTGTGTGGGTGTGTGTGCGCGCGCGTGTGTGTGTGTGTGTGAAGAACGGAACATTGTATGGACTTGAAACTTAAGTTACATACCACTATCGGACTTGACACGAACATTTTCATCAAAATCGGTCAACCGGAAGTAGTAGTTTATTCGTATAATTTTTCACTTTTTTGCGATTTTCTCAAAAACTGGTCCTACGATTTGTTTAAAAATTGCCTGGTTTACTCAATTTTTTATTCTCTACAAGATACGGTAGGAGCCATGTTTGCTGAAATTCTTGGTGAGGCTGTTTTCACGTAAAAAAATATTGTTTTTTTAAGATTGCGGCTTTATTATGCATTTTACCGCAAAAATGTATACAATTAAAGTTTTAGAGAATTTAAAATTCTACAACTTTTATTTCAAAAATTTTTTATATAACGCTTAGTTTAGGGGTAATTAGCGATTTTGTGTTTTTTTCTCACGAAAAGTGTGAAAAATCTATTTTTTTAAGATTTCGGCCTTAGTATGCATTTTTCGACAAAAGTGTATTATCAAATTTATAGGAAATTAAAAGATCTACAACTTTTATTTAGAGCATTTTTCTCTACAGAGCCTAGTTGAGTGTGAAAGAGTGATCTTCTGTATTTATAGGCCAAACTGAGGTTGATTTTCATTTTGCGTCTTTCATATATGATTAAAATTAGGTTATGTTTATTGAGGTTAGTTTTTTATTTATTTCTAATGTTTTAGTATTACTAATGTTAGTTTTATTTTGTAATTATTTGTACTGGCAAGAGAAAGTTGTGTGAGTATTTTACACCAGATTTTTTCGTGTTTTTGGTGATCAGCCGAAAGGCTGCGGAGCGGGGTGTGCTAGCTGACCTAATTTACTGTGTCATCCCATGACTGGTATCCTGTTCGCCAATTACGGCGGCATGTAGGGAGGGTAGCGGGACAGAGAGAGAATGTGTTGCGTCCGCCGTTCCCCTCAACTCATTTCAATCAGTGCACGGTGTTCAAGCACAATAGTGACAATACGCGGTACGGTAGGGCACTCTGCCGGCCAGTTTCGTTCACTACACACTAACAAGCTCATTTTTCATCAAAAAATTCTGAAAATATTACTTTCGCTTCCTTATGGATCTTATTCTATTACACTATAAATGTTATTATTATACTCTGATATTTAAATAAGAGTAGAGTTGAAATGGTTTCAATCTTACCTTATTAATAGATTACAGTGTGTGGAGTTAACTAGGGTTGTTAGAGGGAAACTTACAAAAGTTGTATCTGGAAAGCTTGAAGTCAAAGCAGGCGTTCCACAGGGGTCAGTTTTAGGTCCAATTCTGTTTCTATTGTATATTAATAGGTTACCAGAAGTCATACCTAATGGCAGAGCTTTGTTGTTTGCTGATGATACTTCACTAATCAGTAACAGTTCACTGGTAGATGCTCTTGAAGTAAATACACATGTTAACATAGAGTCCGTAGTGCAGTTCTTGAATCAAATGTTATTAACAGTTAATGGGAAAAAGTGTCAGTACTTGCAGTTCAAAAATAAACATAACGTTAAAGAAAGTAGAGAAGTGGATGTATTTATTCATAATAATAGTTTAGAGCATGTAGAAACAGTGAAGTTCCTGGGCGTATCTCTAGATAGATCTTTGTCTTGGGACTTCTATACCAATCAAGTTTGTAGTAAAATATCATCTGGGGTATTTGCACTAAAACAAGTTGCCAGATTAAATGATAAAAAATTACTAATGGCAGCTTATCATGGCCTCATTCTGTCTCATATCCGTTATGGTATTTTAGTATGGGGTAATTCTAGCATGGGTAATATGAATAGGGTTTTTAAAAGAAAGCTATTAGGTGTATGGTGGGAGCTAACCAGCTAACCTCATGCAGGCCACTATTTAAGGAGCTTAAATTGCTTACAGTTCCCTGTCTCTACATTTTTGAGGTGATTATGTATGTTAGGCAAAATAATTTTATGCAGAATTTCAATGTTCACAATCATAACACGAGAAACAGGAATGATTATTATGTGGCTAATCACTCCACAAAATTGTTTGAACAAAAACCTACTTATGCAGGGAGAAAATTCTTAAATAAATTACCCCAATCTTTAAAGTGTTGTGAGAATTTGAATTCCTTTAAAAAAAATTTAAAAAATTACTTGATCGGTGAAACTTTTTATAGCATACAAGAATTTCTTTCTTGATAGTAATGATACATAGTGTGTTTCTTATACGTATTTCAGGTGTTATATCTGACGACATGTCCTATACTCCTCCTGGAGTCTCCAGGGCGCAAAAAAAAAAAAAAAGATACGCTCGTATAAAGTTAGACATTTAAATCTTATCGCATTTTTTGCGTATCATGTAGGCTAATATAACTTCTTTTCCAGGATTACATAATATGCGTTTTATTATTTTGTTATAAAATATAAAGGTTTATCTGTAATTTGATATATTATGTAGGGCAGAAAGAGAAATAATAAATGAGTTTGAAAAATCACTTTTTGAAGGGAAGTCAGAGATAGGTCATCGTGTCTGGTGTCTCCTTCCTGTTAGTATTCCAAGAAGCTGAAAATGAATTGTAAATTTTTTCCCGTATTTTGTGCGCCTGCAACTAATTTCGACGGGGTATGGCTTTCGACAGCGACACAAATGTCAAAACGATTACCGTACGAACAGAACACAATGAGAAGTGAGTACTTTTTTAGAAGCAGCCTGTATCAGGCTACGACGCTGTGGTGGGGTGGGGGAGCTACTTACTGCGCATGTGCGGCCCGCTTGCCACCGTAGTTTGTTATATTTATAACTATCATGAGAGAGTTTTAAATCAGTCGTAATTGTTGCAGGAGATCTATAAGGATAGGAAGAAATTTAGTAAGCAAGTGTTTGAAGTGGCGTCATCAGATCTGGTAAACATGGGCATCACCGTTGTCTCATACACTCTCAAGGACATCAGAGATGAAGAGGTAATCGAATTCACTTATTACCACCCTCGTCCTGCATGTCATTTAAAATATTTTCAAAAATAAATCTTTATAATGCATCCTGCAGTTTGAAATTATTTCTATTTCATATAATGAATTCATATAATAATTTCACCAACCTTCTTTTTAAACTGCACTGTCACCTTTATTTTTATTCTTAATTACACGTGTTTCGGTGGATCCACCATCATCAGAGTAAATAACATATAATTGAAACGAAAAGAATTTTTATCTCACGTATTTAAAATTTACAGAAGATTATACATCTTCAGTCATTTGAATAAAACTGATTTAAAATTAACTTCTTTTAATTTATTCCTTCTCATATTTACTGTAGATAGCAGCAGCAGTCAATATCATTTCATCATTCCTAAATTTGACCTGTTCATTCAAAATGTCCTGCTTTTGCTCTTTTAAATATTTATAAATATGGAACATCTCATTCAATCAATTTCATTTTGATCAATTTCATTTTTATTTTCTAGAAAAAATATAGAAAATAAAAATGAAATTGAAAAATATGAGATGTTCCATATTTATAAATATTTAAAAGAGCAAAAGCAGGACATTTTGAATGAACAGGTCAAATTTAGGAATGATGAAGTGATATTGACTGCTGCTGCTATCTACAGTAAATATGAGAAGGGATAAATTAAAATAAATTAATTTTAAATCAGTTTTATACAAATGACTGAAGATGTATCATCTTCTGTAAATTTTAAATAAGTCAGATAACAATTTTTTTATTTACTGTGAAGATGGTGGATCCACCGAAACACGTGTAAGTAAGAATAAAAATAAAGGTGATGCAGTTCAAAAAGAAGGCTGGTGAAATTATTATATAAATTCATTATATGAAATAGAAATAAAATATGTTCACTATTCATCTGGATTTGATAGCCGATGGGTGAATTGATATTATGCAACGTGCTGCCTTGTTTAATTTTTACTCTGATGTCACAACAAATACTTGATTGTTGTTTCATTTTTTTGTTGTTGTTTTTGTTGTGTTACTGAATTTGAACACCAACGTTTTGAGTACATGTATAGTGTTTGTAAATCAAGTAGCGTAGCCCTGATTGGATCTCAGAACTCGGCATTTTTATTGGCCGTGATATATTATTATTATTTGCATATATTCCCCATAAGGAGAGCGCTAAAAACACAAAAATCTAGCTCTTGGTTGTGGCTCTGTTCCTCCTTTTAGCTTCCCAAAAACCTTTCATTCTCTCACTTTGCACCTTTTTCTCTTCGTCTGTCCATTTTCGCCCACTTTTTTTGGTCTGCAATCTGAACTGAATTTCCTGGTTTCTGATTTTTTTCTCTATAAATTTTACGGTCATGAATGTCTTCCATCGTGATGCATAATTCTTGCAGGTCTTCCATAGTTTCTTTGTACCAAGAGGTGCCCAACTTTGAAGTGGAAATTATGTTGAATATTCTTTTTATCGGTCTGGTGTCAGTCATTCTGGCTATATGTGTAAAAAACCTCACTCTGCGTTTTCTGATGAATGTCGTGATGGTTTCAGTATGCCTGTATAGTTCTTCTGTGGGTCTTTTTTGCCAGAAGTTTTCTCTGAAAACTGCACCGTGTATTTTCCTCAGAATTTTCCTTTCTTGCTTTTCAATGTCTTTAATTTTTACCATTCCCTGGTACATGATATGTACTATTTAATGTTGAGAAAACACTAATAAGCTTTTCACGGTTGATGAGCTCTGCTGTTGCACACGTTTAGACCAATCAGAATGTTTGCCAGTGTTGTCAGATTGTACCTGACAAACATTACGCGCGCATGCGTGTAAGAGCCACAATAGTTCATTTTCGTGTTGCATCTCGTACTGAACACATCGATTATAGAGCACGTTAATATGCAATACTTTGACACTTATCGCTAAGGTCCGTTTCGAGATCTAGGTAATTAAATAATAAATACACCTCAGCATTTTTATTGGCCATGATATGTACTATTTAATGTTGAGAAAACACTAATATGCTTTTCACGGTTGATGATCTCTGCTGTTCCACTCGTTTAGTCCAATCAGAACGTTTGCCAGCGTTCTCAGATTGAATCTGACAAACATTAAGTGTGCATGCGTATAAGAGCCGCGATAGTTCACTTTCGTGTTGCATCTCGTACTGAACACATCGATTATAGAGCACGTTAATATGCAATACTTTGACACTTATCGCTAAGGTCCGTTTCGGGATCTAGGTAATTAAATAATTAATACATAAAAGCTTACAATTACAAATATTTATTACAACTAAAAGATTTACAGAATAAATAATAAACTAATTATAATGAAGTAATACAATAAATAACTTAATAATTGGCCGGCCCGTGGTGTAGTGGTCAGCGCAACTGGCTACTATGCCAGGGTCCCGGGTTCGATTCCTGGTTAGGTCTGGCATTTTTTTCATCTGTAAATCACCACATATCATTACCTACCCACAAGCCCAAGGCTTATGTAGGCTTCTTCGCTCAATTTAAAAAAAAATTACTTAATACTACTTACAACAATTATATAGAATGCACACACACAATGAAACTGAATACACAATGCACATACACAATGAAACTGAATAATAATAGTTGACCAACACAATGCCGCCCAGATACTGCGTTGACTTGATCCAACGCAATCTTTGACACTTGTCAAAGATCAAACGGATGCTAACTCACTCTTACCGCGTTTGAGGTTCTATTTATATAGGTGGTTCAAAGAGGTTTCTTGAAAGACACAGAGATTCGATACAAAAGTCCTTTCTGGAGAAATCTTAACTAATATAAACAAGTTATACTTGAATAAAAAGGTGTTACAGGTAACCAACCGACTCTTTCACAAATAGTTGTACAACAAAAGACCCTACCTTATCATACACAATAACGCGGCAGTTTTAAATAACCTTTTATAGCCAACCCTATTGTTATTTTTTCACTCTTATTATCTACTCGTTACCATTTTATGAATTAAGACTGAACCCACCGGGTTGGTCTAGAGATAAAGTCATCACCAAAATCAGCTGATTTTGGAGATGAAGGTTCCTGGTTCAAATCCTAGTAAAGGTAGTTACTTTTATACGGATCTGAATGCTAGACAGTGGTTACCGGTGTACTTTGATGGTTGTGGTTCAATTAACCATACTCACTCAGGAATGGTCGGCCTGAGTCTGTACAAGACTACACAGTCTCATTTACACGTCATCCTCATCTAATTGGGTCATGGGGTTGCTTATTGTTCTCAATTGAACAGATTGCAACGTACACAAATTAGGGATTACAAAAAAAAAAGTACTAGAAATTTCACAAACCGTACCCTTCTTTGATATCGTCACAATACTTTTTAGTATAATCAGCTGATTTTATGTTTATAGGTTGTGTGTTGTTTAGGTCAACAGCTGAAAGGCTGGTTTGAACCTCTAGAGGTTTTTTATTAAGTAAAAACGAGAAGTGAGTTGGTTTGCCCTTGCCTTCCTCACTGAGTTGAAAGAGTATGCTTATCAGCATGCCAGGCCCTCCAAACAGCACATATTTTCCACCCTGCAAATGACACCTTCACTTCATTCACCACTGGGTCCAACTGTTTAATGAGATTCATTACTTTCACGGGAGATAACTCTGATTAGTGTCACAATACAACTCTTACCTCTTCCGTTCTTAAATAGTTCAGTCATATAAGTGGCTGACTATATGATAAGAACTATTTTTTTTAGCCCTGGAACCAACAGATCGAGTGCAATTAATTTAACAATCCACCTGCCTGTTATGGGCATGTTTGTAGGTAATAATTGTGTTATTGAAAGACCAAAAAAAATGGCCGACGAAATATATAACAGAGCTACAAGAGCAAGTATTGGCAACATTGGTGGCAAGTCATTGGCTAGCTATAAAGTGGGTAGGTGGGGGGCAGAGCTCATCAGCCGTGAAAAATAGTGTAGAAGTGTTTTTTTTTTTTTTTCTAAATAAGGTTGGTTTTCTTTATAAGAAGAAAAGTACTGTAAATATCACTGAAATATATTTTTTCCATGCGTACATATCGAGTGCCTGTTGCACCTTTCACCGGTCTGGGTGTTCACTAAGCCTCTCCATCTTCTTCTGTCCGTCCACCATTTCTCCTCCTCTACTCGTTCCCAGTTGTACCCCCGTCCTTCCATTCTTCTCTTAACTTCATCCGTCCATCTTTTCCTTGGTTGTCCTCTTGATCTTGTTCCTTCCATCCTTCTTAAGTCCAGCCTCTCTTAGTTTGCTCCTAATGTAAACAAATAATGACGTCACTGAGCATGCGCGTTATATAAAAATATGTACACACTGATTAAAAAGTAACAACAAAATACTTTCAAAAGTATTTAAATACTAAATACTTTTAAATGTATTTTTACCCACCGGGTTGGTCTAGAGGTAAAGTCGTCGTCAAAATCAGCTGTTTAACAGCTAATTTTCGGAGACGAACATTCCCGGTTCAAATCCTAGTTAAAGGTAGTTATTTTTATATGGGTTTGAATACTAGACAGTGGTTACCGGTGTACTTTGATGGTTGGGGTTCAATTAACATACATACGATGCAGCCTTAATCTCCAAAGAAGAGCCTGGGCTCTTCCACTGGGATGATTGGGCTTTGGTTTCGATGTCATAACCATAGACCCATTTTTCATCACCAGTTATAACCCTTTTGAGCAGATCAGGATCATCATTGACGTCGTTCAATATGTCTTAGGCGATGTTCATGCGACGCTGCTTCTGATCAAAATTAAGCAGTTTCGGAACGAATTTCACTGACACACGTGTCATACCCAAAACATCCGTTAAAATTGATTGGCATGAACCAAACGATATGTTAAGATCATCAGCTATTTCTCTAATTGTGATTCGACGATTTTTCAACACAATTTCTTTCACTTCCTGAACAGTTTCTTTGGTTTTTGACGTGCTGGGGCATCCAGAGCGAGGTTCATCGTTAACATTTTCTCGGGCCTCTTGGAATAACTTATACCATTTATAAACATTTTTTTTTTGCTCAAAGTTGACTCACCATACGCCACTGTCAACATTTCAAGAGTTTTTGAACACTTAATACCATTTTTACACGCTGCTCCATTATTTTCAACAGCAAAAAAATCGCCGAGCACTGAAACATGAGTCTAACCAGTTTATGCCTCTCACATAAAAACAACACGTGCTGTATAGTCAAAACTTTGAACATATGATCGTGACGAGTGTACCAACACAACAGAAAAAAATTTGAAATTAGAGTGTACAGAGCACGCGAAATTCAAAAAGTCACCTTACTTTTTGATCACACCTCGTACGTACATGTTTTATTGTGAACAACGAACGCATTTCACGCACTGCAAAGCCCGGATGCAGCTAGGACACAGCATCTGAGGAACAATTGTGCCAACACAATTGCTAATATACTGTTCGTCAATTACGGTGGCATGTAGGGAGGGTAGCGAGACAGAGAGAGAATGTGTTGCGTCCGCCGTTCCCCTCAACTCATTTCAGTCAGTGAACGGTGTTCAAGCACAATAGTGACAATACGTGGTACGGTAGGGCACTCTGCCGGCCAGTTTCGTTCACTACACTCTAACAAGCTCATTTTTAATCAAAAAATTCTGAAAAGATTACTTTTGCTTCCTAATGAATCTTATTTTATTACACTATAATTTTTTATTATACTTTGATATTTAGATAAGATACGCTCATACAAAGTTAGACGTTTAAATCTCATCGCATTTTTTGCGTATCACGTCGGCTAATATAACTTCTTTTCCAGGACGACATAATATGCATTTTATTATTTTGTTATAAATTATAAAATTTTATCTGTTATTCGATATTTGTTAGGAAGAAACAGAAATAATAAACGAGCTTGAAAAAATCACTTTTTGAGGGGAAGTCAAAGATAGAGCATCGTGTCTGGTGTCTCCTTCCTCTTAGTATTCCAAGAAGCTGAATAATTTTTTATAGTTGTGAACTTTATACCAAACATACGTCAATTTTTAGAAATCAACTACGCACGCACAATATCAGTTGTATGAAAATTTAACGAAAAGGACACATATTAAATATAACAGAAGAGGGTATGACGTCCCTCTCTTTCGGGTCTGTCAAAACGTACGGTAGGTACATCATTTAGAAAAAAAACTTATTGTCTAATACTCCAAATAGAATCGCAGACATTTTTCCCCGTATTTTGTACGCGCGCAACTAATTTCGACGGCGTGCAGCTTTCGAAAGCGACACAAATGTCAAAATGATAACTGCATGAACAGAACACAACAAGTAGTGAGTACTACTTTAGAGGCAGCCTGTATCTTAAGTTGGCGCTGTGGTGGGGTGGGGGAGCTACTTACTGCGCATGTGCGGCCCGCATACCACCGTAGTTGGTTATGGTTATATAATACAGGGTGATTCATTAAAAAGTAGCCCGCTGCATTTAACAGCGGCCTTCGGCACTCAATTAGATTCAAATAGTAAATGAATAAATAGAATTACTTGATACATAATTTTACATATTTATTTAAAATTTATATACAAATTTCAACTTCACTTTTACAGTAGATGCTGAAAGTGGCGTCCTTGAACGCTTACACATTTTTGTGCTCGTTCAATATTATTAATGCACACACGACGCAATACGGAAACGTCTATAGCTTGAATGGCTGCCACGATGTTATTCTTTAGCTCATGTATACTGCAGGGGTTTGTTTGGTAAACGGTTCCTTTTAAATAACCCCGTAGAAAAAAATCGCACATACTCAAATCGGGTGAACGACGAGGCCACAAATCTTTATAAACAACTCGCATGAGAAAAGCCTGATTGATATAAGATAGGGACTGGCGAGACGTGTAACATGTTGCACCTTGCATCTTGCTGGAAAAAATCGTACTCTATAATAATATAATACAGTAGACTCTCAGAAATCTGGACTAATGTGGCGGACGGCCGGTCCGGATTTCGAAAAATCCGGATTTCCCGGAGGTTGGCAATTTCGTCTTTATGGCGAAGAATTATGACAATAAGCATTAACGTTTATCTGCCAATATAAGAGTGAGCTTCTGAAAAAACTTTAAAACACTGTAGGCCTAATAAATTACAGTAGGCTACTGGTACTGTAATTATTCAATATACGAAGCACAAACATTGACTAAACTTAACGCTACTGTACCGTAATAAGATTCGATTGCACTCTTTGTAAGATTTGCAAGTTACGGATTTCAAACATGTAACAATGAATGTCATATGTCTCAATTATAGAGTAATTACTCGATCAACTAAATAAAATCTAAATGTACTGCAGTACGATACTTTGCTTAGTAAAGTACGGTTCTGGGATTAAATAAAATGCCTCGTAAAATCATAAACATAGATTTTACTGAAACACAGAGCTCCCGACGACGCAAACTACTGTGGGCCCTAAATGACAAAAAATAATAATAATAATAATATTTATTTATTCCACTTTATACAAATACAAAATTATATCTTATCTACTAGGAATAAATAACCACCAACTCAAGTAAACGGTGGTTATATATATATAAAAAAAAACACAAAATACATAAAAACAAGTTTACAAATGAATTACAAATCAAATGAATTATAGAAATAAATTACACATCAAATGTCGTCATCCACTACAAATGACAATTCAAATTTTAGCGGCAGCTACAGCGCATGTTAACTATATTTTTTAACAACAATATTAACCCAGCCGTCAATCTTCAGAGCAGATATTCACCTGTACATGACTAACACTAAAATCAGTTATTATTGTTATATTGTTTATCAAGATCAGTAAATTCCTACAAAGACTGAATAGCAAGCACTGCAAGTCAGCAACGGTAAAACACCAACACTAACCAACAATTCTTACAAGTGAATCAACATCAGTTATCTCATTGAGCCAATCTTTAACCTTTCTTGAAAATATTAACACGTTTAAGCTATTTTTAATTTCAGTAGGCAACAGATTAAAACACTTCGGACCCAAAAAAACAAAAGTTTTAGCAAAAAAGGATTTATTAACTTTCGGTCTTACAAAAAGTTGTTGGCTTGAACCTCTAGTTCTGTGATATAAGTTTTCAGTACCTCTGTTGCCACTTTTTTTATAAAATAGTTTTAAAACTTTAAAAATAAATAAGTTTTTAATGGGCAAGATACGTAAATTTTTAAAATCATTAACAGTACTGTCTCTCTGACGTTTAAATAATAATATTTTAATGAAATATTTTTGAGTTACAAACAATTTATTTATTAGTTTATCATGAGTACCCCCCCAAAATTCAATAGCATACTGAAGACGCGATTGAACCAAAGAAAAGTATAAAGATCTCATTAAATTTAAGCCACATAGGTTTCTTAAGAAATAAAATGCCCGAATTGATTTACTGATATCAGAATGTAGCTGATTTACATGATTTCTAAAGGAGACCTTATCATCAAGAATCAATTCTAAATATTTTATTTCTTTTACCTGTTCAATTACTTCGCAGCTGCATCCAACAGGATCGGAACAAACGTGATATTTAATGTCACGATCGAAATTGACACCGACTAAGTCAAATGTCATTTATATACATTTTATATACGGAATTATTACTAAAAAGTACATACACACAAATTATAGTGCTAATCGTATGATCGTTCATCGGGCAAATCCCATGAAAACTTTTTACTGGTTGTTAATTTAAAAGTTGTAAATTGTAAGAAAAAAATCATCGTCCGGACTAGCGCGATCCGAATTTTTGAGAGTCTACTGTAATTAAATAATAATATAAATTGTACTACAGAGTGATGTTTTAGTCCTGTTACACAATTGTTAATGTCTGGTAATATTTTTCTAAAAAAAATAAATTTTGTTTTGTGACACTAAGTTGGTAGCCCTACTCAACCAGTATGGATATGGCAGTGTGAGTTGATTCTCCTTAAAATTTTGTGCCATTTCCGGTCATGCTACGAACAGAATGTCTTTTATCCTAAAACAATCTCTTGTTTAAATCTGGAGGCTGAAGCTCTAGAACTAATCGTATGTGATACGGATAAAATTTCAATTTTTTAGCAGCTTTCTGAGCACTCGAACATGGCAAATCAACATGCGAGGAAAGTTTTTGTAAACTTTTCCATGGAGAATTGAGCAATCTTGTTTTCACATTCTCTTAACGTCAACTGTCAAGAGAGTTGGTCGACCACTACGTTTTCTGCTGCAAACAATACCTGCCTCTAAAAATCAGTTAGTTAGCCTAGAAATTGACTAGAATAGAGTGGAGGAACACCAAAAAATTTAATTTGAAATGATTCTTTTACACTCGAATACCATTTTGTAGCAAAATATTGTTCAAGAATGAAAACCCGTTGTTCTAGGGTAAAAGACATTCTGTTCGTAACACAACTGGAAACAGCACAAAATTTTACGCAACTCAAGGAGAATCAACTCAAACTATCGTATCTATACCGGTTGAGTAGGGCTACCAACTTTGTGTCACAAAACAAAATATCCCTTTCTTAGAAAGAAATTACCAGACATTAATAATTGGGTAACAGGACTAAAAAATCATCCTGTAATATAAATTGTACTATAAAGGCAAGTCGATCACATCGTGATCAGTGGTGCCAATACAGCATATGAAAATTACTCGAGCAGCGGGCTACTTTTAAATGAATCACCCAGTATCAATGTAATGTAATGTTAAGCGATATCATATTAAACATTGTAATTTGTAATTGTACTTGTGCTTTCATGTACTAACTACAAAGGGTGCAAAGGTATGTTGTATGAAATTATGTTACACAATACTGTAATAGCTGTTATTCATGTTATTTAAATGTTAATTAATGTGTGTTATTGTTACTGCCTGCCTTTGTTACTATTTACTTAACTCTGTTTCGACTGTTCTTATTGTGTGATCTATTTCGAACGGAAATGATGAGAGACTGGTTTGCTTCATACCGAATTGTTTTGTTTAGGTGATCAGTTGAAAGGCTGGTTTGAATCTGTAAGGTTTTACTAAGTAAAACAAGGAGTGAGGTGGTTTACCATTGCCACAATTCACCGAGTGGAAAAGTACACTTATCACCATGCCGGGCCCTCTGAAAAGGACATATTTTCCACTCTGCAAATGACACCTTCACTTCATTCACCACAGGGTCCAACTGTATAATGAAATTCATTACTTTCAGAGGAGATAACTGTGATTAGTGTCACAGTACACCTCTACCTCTTCTCTTCTTAAATGATTCAGTCATTAAATTGGGCGACCATGTGTTAAGAAACACAACTATTTATTTTAGCCCTGCAATGAACAGATTGAGTGTATAAAATTTGACACTCCACTGTCTGTTATGGGCAGCCGAATTATTTACAACGATTTTTATTTTATGGTAAAACTAGCGGTACCCAGTGGGTATTGCTACGACCAAGAAAAGAAAACATATTTTTATGGAAAATATGAAATTTATTTCATTTTATGTAAAACCCACTGGGTTGGTCTAGAGGTAAAGTCGTCGCCAAAATCAGCTGTTTAACAGCTGATTTTCGGAAAAAAAAGTTCCTGGTTCAAATCCTAGTAAAGGTAGTTACTTTTATACTGATTTGAATACTAGACAGTGGTTACCGGTGTACTTGAGAGAATGCATAACGCTCCCATTTGCACAACCCATACGCACCATTCCAATAACATTGTCTTTAATTTTACTCATTGTTGTGAGCAAGCGTTTATTCACGCAGTAAACTAAGAAGCAAGATAACAACTGTAGTATGTTTTCAGATTTGGATTATAACGGTAAAGACCTTTGGGTGCATGCGTAGTTATGTCACATATCTCCCTCTCACTCGCTCGGCTATGGGACATCAATTTATCTGATATCGGTATCAGGAATTCCCAAGCGTAAATTATGTTGTAAATTGAACGTTGAATCAGCCGGCGGTAGCCCCATTTGATGAATCATCGAAAGACTAGATCGGAGTAAGCATTAATATTGCATATAAATATAGAGTTTGGAAAGGCCTGATCAGAATAAGCATCAATAGATTAAAAAGTGTTTGTATATTCCAGACATTGTCTGGTTGAATAATGCGGAAGTGACAGTGCGTACGCTTGTGAAGCCAACAGCATAAGTGAAACAGGGAGTCAGGATAGGGAAGTTGGTGGGTGGCGCAATGAAAATGTAGGTGTTGATTAGCAGATGATGGATACACGCTCTGTGGGACACGTGGATAGATAATAACTGTATGAGGTGTGATTGGAAAGTTTTAAGAATGGGCTTGTAATGGTACAATGGTGGTACTTACATGCTACTGTGATGTGTCCCCTTCCGAATGAACACACCGACTCCAACGGTGTTTCCACTTTTGGAAACATTCCTGGAAATTTTTTTCCTGGAGTGTGTTAAGAACGCTCTCTGTATTTGCCTGGATGTCATCAATCGAGTCAAATCGCTTTCCTTTCAGTGAAAATTTCAGTTTAGGAAACAGGTAGAAATCTGCAGGAGCCAAATCAGAGGAATATGGCGGTTGTGGAAGCACAGGAATGTTGAATTTGGTCAAAAATTCAACGATGGAGAAGGCATGATGAGCTGGAGCATTGTCATGGTGTAAAACCCAACTCCTGTCTTTCCACAATGCAGGCCTTTTCTTCCGCACCTTTTCACGCAAACGCTGAAGGACACATTTGTAGTATTCCTGGTTAATTGTCTGTCCTCCAGGTGTAAATTCATGATGCACAATACCGGTAGAATCGAAAAAAATCACCAACATTGTCTTCACCTTCGACCGATTCGCCTTCAAATGATTCGCAGCTATTTTTAAACCTGTTAAACCAGACAAAAACATTTGACTGGCTCATACAATTATCTTCAAAAGCTGTTTTTAATAGTTCATAAGTCTCAGAAGCTGATTTTCTGGTTTTGAAACAAAATTTCACAGAAACTTGTTGCTCCGTTTTTACGTCCATTTTCACGCAGACAGAATCCGGCAACAAGCACTAACAGACCTGCACTCAACCAGCTGCCACAGCGAACTGAATAAAGGAAATGCAGTTTCCTATCAGAGGGCGTTCAAGGACAAGGCAATGACTCACTCCCCACTCTCCGTGTACCCACCCGCCAAACAAATAACCAGTACCAAATCCATTCTTAAAACTTTCCAATCGCACCTCGTATGACCCACCCGGTAGCAAGTGGCGTTAACACGTTCCTAGTAATAAGGGTAAGCGTAATTAATGATTTTTTATTGTTTACTCTAACCAGGCTCTTTCATCATTTCCTTTCTTTCATGTGGTAATGGAAAACTGAATTATTTATTTATTTCATGTTTTGGATCTTGCTTTTCTTGTTTGTTGTTAATGTTTTATTTTTTAATAGATTTTTAGACGAGTTACGAATGGTGCACTTTTAAAAGTAGCCTACTGTTCTGTTAAACAAACAAAAATTTATTTAATTATTCCACTTTTACAATAATTACTACTCGATTTCTCTTTTTAAAGATGTTGTGTTGTTTAGGTGATCAGCCTGTAGGCTGGTTTGAACCTGCAGAGGTTTTACTAAGTAAAACAAGGAGTGAGGTAGTTTACCATTGCCAACACTCACTGAGTAGAAAAGTATGATTATCACCATGCCGGGCACTCTGAAAAGCACATATTTTCCACTCTGCAAATGACACCTTCACTTCATTCACCACAGGGTCTAACTGTATAATGAAATTCATTACTCTCAGAGTAGATAACTCTGATTAGTGTCTTTTACACCTCTACCTCTTCTCTTCTTAAATGATTCAGTCATTTAATTGGCTGACCATGTGATAAGAAACAACTATTCATTTCTGTGCCCTAGAGGTAAAGAGTGTTAACTAAAATTTTGGCAAAATTACGTTTGAAAATCAAAAATAAATACTCTATCTAATGGTTCCTATTATAAACTCGTACCTGTTTTACTTCCATTTTTTGAAAGTTGCAATAAGCACATTAACTCCACTTTTGATGCGGAAGATTTTTAAAATCACTACTATTTTTAATTCTAATTGAATGTATACAGAACAGTTAGTAAAATATATTTTGTCTAAGCTTTGTTTTCTTTAAACTCAAGTTCTGTGGGTGATCAGAGAGGTGTAGATGTTAAGAAAGTTGTTTTGTCATTAAATCGCTGTATCAGAAGCTATATTTGGTACAAATTTTAAAACAATTCTGATACCTTGAAAAAATGCCCAAAACGGGCAGGTGGAGTGTTATTTTAATTGTACTCTATCTGTTTGGTCCAGGGCTAAAAAAAATAGTTGTGTTTCTTATCACATAGTCAGCCACTTATATGACTGAACTATTTAAGAACAGAAGAGGTAGAGGTGTAAAAGACGCTAGTCAGAGTTATCTCATCTGAGAGTAATGAATTTCACTATGCAGCCAGACCCTGTGGTGAATGAAGTGAAGGTGTCATTTGCAGAGTGGAAAGTATGTCCTTTTCAGAGGGCCCGGCATGCTGATAAGCGTACTTTTCCATTCATTGAGGAAGGCATTGGTAAACCACCTCACTCCTCGTTTTACTTAGTAAAACCTCTAGAGGTTCAAACCAGCCTCTAGAGGTTCAAACCAGCCTCTAGAGGTTCAAACCAGCCTCTAGAGGTTCAAACCAGCCTCTAGAGGTTTAAACCAGCCTTTCGGCTGATGACCTAAACACCAACATAGTAAATATAAGAGGTTTTTTTTTCAAAGTTGTTTTTGGGGATTTTAGTTGCGTGGGAGCGACACATTCTCTATTGATGGGTTATGTCATACAACCCATCCTTCATTATTATCCTGAAAACAATTCTAGAAAGGATCAGTTGAGGAAATTTTAGTTTTCATACTTAAGGTACTTTGGAGGCACAGTTTTGAGATACACTTTTTTGCGAAAGTAATAAATTATGGTTTTTCATTGAAATTTTGTTCAGATCAAATGTCTTGCGTGATATTAAAGTGTGAAAATGGTAAAAATGTGTGAACTTAGTATACACACATTCTTTAACATTTTACATTTTTTATATACTAATTTTATTTTCGGTAACATTTCTAATGGTTAATAAGTTTGTATTTTAGGAGAATAATTAAGATTTTGTTTGGTTTTGACAGAACAGTGATAGCAGTAAAACAGTAACTAGGTTTAGTACATTAAAGCACGCTGTACGAAATGTTCCTAGGCCTACAGTCCAGCCTTTCTTAGTCTGCTCCCAATGTAAACAAATAATGACGTCACTGAGCGTGCGCATTATATAAAAATGAGTACACGCTGATTAAAAAGTAACAACAAAATACTTTCAAAAGTATTTAAATACAAAATACTTTTAAAAGTATTTTTATAAATGAAATTATTAGGCCTACATCATATCATGACTGATGTTTTTAGTACTTTAAGTAGTTATAATTTAAAACATAGTTACCTGAATAGGAATACGACATCCATAAAGTGGTGGACCCTGTAGTAGGTGGCTTTGGTTTGTTGACAGTAGGAGCAAACTAAGAACGGCTGAACTGTATGTTCAGTTGTCATTATCGTCCTCTTCCAAAATTTCCTCTTCACCAAGCACTCTCTTTCACTGAATCTTCTCTCCTTTATTGCTCTTGTTAACATGTTGAGCTCACAGATGTGTCACTATGCGATTGATGTACCATTGCAGCCATGATGCCTCAAAGCATCAGTCGAACAATCGGCCACATGGCCATTGCAGCCATGATACCTCAAAGCATCAGTCGAACAATCGGCCACATGGCCATTGACGTGCCATTGCAGCCATGATGCCTCAAAGCATCAGTCGAACAATCGGCCACATGGCCATTGACGTGCCATTGCAGCCATGATGCCTCAAAGCATCAGTTGAATAGTCGGCCACATGAATGATCTATTTATTGTTCATTCATTCACCGGCTAAATATAATATGGTATAGATTGTCGCTGACCGGTGCCGACGACACTTGGCGAAACCTTGTCTGTAAAATTGGTGGCCCTGAAAAGGGCCGTTGTTGACGGTCGGAAGCGGCAAGCCGGCGTGCTAGAAGCGGAGCCCGAAAAGTGAAATCTCGGCTACCGGGTTCAGGCCTAGCCTTCCCTCAGCGACAGTTGGGTCCCCACTGCAGCGTGGCAGTGGTGGCCCCCAGAGCCCCGCAGTGTCAGGTCGGTGTAGGCCGTCTGCCGATAGCGCGGCCGAGGCAGCTCTCTCCGGGCCGGCGAAGGGTGACCAGTGCGGGAATGTAGCGTCCGCCACCGGTAGCGTAGACCAGGGATGGTGCGTCCAATCTCGTCTTCTTCAGTCGGGAGCTTTTCTTTCGTCGTTCTTCTTCGCTTGTGAGTTGAGTGAAGAGTGACTCTCGTGGATAAGGGCCCTCTCTTAAATACCTCTCCGTCGAGTCAACAAGGTGGTGGGGAGAGGCTGTAGGCAGGTAGTGGGACTGTGTGTAGATGCTAATACTGGAAGGGCAGGTGGCGACAAGATAATGAAGTCACGAGATTGCCTTTTGGGTATGGGTGGGCTGTGAGGAAGGGAATTGATATATTTACAGTGCTGCCAACTTCAACAGTGAGACACTACTCGTACATTTCACTACCGTGAAGTTTCTACTTACATTTTGTAATCTTGTTATTTATTCCGAGAAAATGTTTTCTTCATAAACCTTATAAGAAATAAATATGACCTGTAATATTGCCTATAGCTTAATTACATGACTAGAAAGAAATGTTTAATTTACTCTAATTATGAATGAATCATCTGTTTTACTTTTGCTGTCATTGGTGTTTTCATTATCAGTTTCTCTAGTATCTACCTAACCGTTTTCTTTTTTTACCAAATGACAACAAAACTGTTAATAAATAGCTTTGTCAAGTCCTTAATTTCCTTCTCTATTTTTTTGAATTGTGCAAAGAGAAACATCACAGTAGTTAGCCGCTCGCTCTCGGCTTTTGTTAAGAGGCACGGATTCACATTTTTGTTTAGCTTCAACTTCACAACATTTCATTACATTGCATATTAAATTTCGTTCAACACTGTGAATAGTTCGACCACGTTTTTGAGAAACCGGCATATCTGTAACTAACAGTTAACCTACAAAAGGTTCGACGATATACTATAAATATGCTCTGGGTATAATATAAGTTGTTAAGTTTGTCGTGCTGAAATTAAAGCAGTCGGGCATGCGCACTGACGCTTTTTCCCCTTTACCCTTCGTTGCAAACAAGGGCAAACTCGTAAGTCAAGTGACTATATTATATGCATTTTTTTTTCTGTTTTTTGTGTAATTATAAAAGTACGCACATTTATTGTTGGATAACGTAAAGAACTTAAGTAATTCCAATGCGCATAGGTCGCTGGCTCTCGGAAGACAGAATTTACTTTTAAGTAATAATTAAACACGTTTTACGGTAAAAATGTATGTTTTATTTGTACCTTTTCTTGGTATCACCACCTTCGTATTTAAAAAAAAAAATAATTGCATTCAAGATGGCGGAAAAAATGTACGAACATGATTTTCATTATTTTTTATTCACATTCGTAAGATTATATTGTGTTTTAAAGGATAACATCACTAGTTTGTGAAATATTTTGCCGTGCTCGGACTTTTGGGACGCCCGATATATTCACACAGGCAAGAGAAAGTAATTAGTCGCCTTTATTAATATTTAACCCTTTGCCCTCGAATGGCCACAGCTGTTAATGAGTCAGCTCATCATTGTTTTCACAGCGCCATGCCTCTCAGGTCATACGGCCACCATTATGCCATCCCTGTTACACCAGCTTGTATCAAGTTTTTTGTTTCAATCTGTAAATGTGATACAGCCTAAGGTTTTACACATTTTTTTTTTTTTAATTGAGTGATGATGCCTACATAAGCCTTGGGCTTGTGCGAAGGTAATGATATGTGGTTATTTACAGATGAAAAAAATGCCCGACCTGACCGGGAATTGAACCCGAGACCCCCGGCATAGTAGCCAGTTGCGCTGACCACTACACCACGGGCCGGTCAAAAATGAATTCGAAGTGTAATATTGTTATGTTTTATTGAAAGCTAATGAAATGGCAAATACAATGACAATTAAAGTTTGCTAACTTCTGTAAAACATAATAAAATATTAAATGTTAAAAATGGACAAAATAATTACTGTTACTTTAGATACTATTTACAATTGTCTTTTCCATATGAATGGTGCAAATGTTATAACCCTTTGCCCTTGAATGGCCACAGCTGTTACTGAGTCAGCTCATCATTGTTTTCACAGTGCCATGCCTCTCAGGTCGTACGGCCAGCACTGGTGGCCATGGCGGTTTCTCTGTTAGGTTGGCCACCATTTCGCCATCCCTCCTACACCAGCTTGTATCAAGTTTTCTGTTTCAATCTGTAAATGTGATAAAGCCTAAGGTTTTACACATTAAAAATCCAAAATGAATTCAAAGTCTAATATTGTTATATGTTTTATTGAAAGCTAATGAAATGGCAAATACAATGACATTTAAAGTTTGCTAAGTACTATAACAAGACAGAATCAAACAAGTGGTAGCCTATAATTATCTGGGAACCTTAGTCAATTGCAGTGCAAGCCACCTGCCAGAAATAAAGATCAGAATTGAAAAGGCCAGGGCAGCATTCCTAAAAATGAGACCTCTTCTATCGGCCCGTGACCTGAGCCTCGAAACCAGGACCCGCCTCTTGAAGTGCTACGTCTTTCCCATCCTCTTGTATGGCGTAGAGGCGTGGACACTCACCAAAGAATGTGAGACCCGTCTACAAGCGTTTGAAATGTGGACCTACCGGAGGATGCTTCGAATACCGTGGACAAACAGCGTCACAAATATGGAGGTACTCAGAAGAATGGGGAAAGAGCTGGAAATTCTGCAGAGCATAAAGATAAGAAAACTGACATACCTTGGACACATCATGAGGGGGCCTAAATATGAGATTCTGCATCTCATAATTCAAGGGAAACTCGTTGGTAAATGCTCGGTGGGACGCAGACTAATATCCTGGTTAAGAAATCTGAGAGAAGCGTTTAACTGCTCGTCGCATGACCTTTTCAGAGCAGCAGTGGACAAGGTGCGACTGACCATGATGATAGCCAACCTTCGTAATGGAGAAGCCTCCTGAAGAAGAAGAAGTACTGTAAAACATAATAAAATATGAAATGTTAAAAATGGACAAAATAATTACTGTTACTTTAGATTCTATTTACAATCGTCATTTCCCTATGCGTGGTGCAACCTGCCGGAAAAATACCAAACAATTTTAAATAAATTGCTTAGAATGGGCCACCTATGCTGGCCGGACGAGCTGAAGAGGAAATCAGTAGTGGCCACCAGTGCTGGCCGTACAACCTGAGAGGATTATTCTAGTAAAAATGACAAACAGCTGATATAGAACGTGGCCGTGTCCAGCAGGGCTGGCCATTCGAGTTGAGAGTAACTTTCCTAAAATAGCTTAGAGACCTCAAAGGGTTAATATTGTTAATCATGGACAATTATGGCATTATTGCCATAGTTTGAAAAGTAAAGAATTGGAATCAACGAATTGAATTTTTACTCTCAACTTTTGATACTGATACTTTTTTTCAAGTATCGGTGATATATCGAGAATCGACACATCTGTAATACGTAGCAATCTCTTCGTTCGACAGCTCGAGTGCCTTTTCCACTACCTCCTCTGTTTTACCCCCATATAACCAGATCATCTGCAAATAAATAAGCTCCCAGTATTTTCTTCAATCATCTTCTTCTTTTTCTCCTTCTTGTTTTTCTCCTTTTTCTTCTTCCCTTCTCCTTCTCCTTCTCCTTTTTCTCCTTCTTCTTTTTCTCCTTCTTCTTCTCCTTCTTCTTTTTCTCCTTCTTCTTCTTCTCCTTCTTCTTCTTCTTTTTCTCCTTCTCCTTCTTTTTCTCCTTCTCCTTCTTCTCCTTCTCCTTCTCCTTCTTCTTCTTCTTCACTCTGTTATGTATTCCAGTCTGATTCTGTGTTGAGTAGTGATACGATTTAATAATCTGTTGTGATTGTCATGTGCTGTTTGTTTGTATTCAAAACACAGTTATCTGTTTCAAATTTGTCGGTGGTGCCAATTTTAATCGTCATCTATCATTTTCCGATATTTGTCCATCCATCACATCTAGATCTCAGAAACTGCGAGAGATAGCAACAAACGGTTTTCGAATTCGTAATCTACACAAAAAATTAGTGGGTCAGGATTGGGTTTATTAAAGTTGCGGTTTCGACCGGAAGTCTAGAAAGCAAAGTTGGAATTTGAAAACAAAAATAGTGTGATTCGATTCGTGTTAAAGAGTAGATACAGAAATCACTAATGGTTTTTGCCATTATTCAAAGGTAAACCTTTTTCAAAAATTGCCACCAGCCATGCAACATCTTATGAAAGGGATTTTTTTTTAATAAAGTCTATTAGTGAATTTTTGTTTCCGAATTCCAACTTTAATTTCTTCACTTCCGGTTATGGGTTACTTCTGGTCAAAACTGGAACTTGAAACCGAATCAGGGCCCACTTCCATTATGTGTAGATTACGAATCCAAAACCCGTTTGTTGCTATCTCTCGCAGTTTCTGTTATACTGTTCACCAATTACGGTGGCATGTAGAGAGGGTAGCAACACAGAGAGAGAATGTGTTGCGTCCGCCGTTCCCCTCAACTCATTTCAGTCAGTGAACGGTGTTCAAGCACAATAGTGACAATACACGGTACGGTAGGGCACTCTGCCGGCCAGTTTCGTTCACTACACTCTTAACAAGCTCATTTTTCATTAAAAAATTCTGAAAAAATTACTTTCGCTTCTTAATGAATCTTATTTTATTACACTATAAATGTTATTATACTCTGATATTTAGATCAGATACGCTCGTACAAAGTTAGACGTTTAAATCTCATAGCATTTTTTGCATATCACATAGGCTAATATAACTTCTTTTCCAGGACGACATAATATGCGTTTTATTATTTTGTTATAAATTATAAAATTTTATCTGTAATTCGATATTTGTAGGGCAGAAAGAGAAATAATAAACGAGCTTGAAAAAATCACTTTTTGAAGGGAAGTCAAAGATAGATCATCGTGTCTGGTGTCTCCTTCCTGTTAGTATTCCAAGAAGTTGAATCATTTTTTGTAGTTGTGAACTTAATACAAACATACGTCAATTTTAAGAAACAAACTACACACGCACAATATCAGTTGTATAAAATTTTAACAAAAAGAACCGTACAGTAAATACAACAGAATGAGGGTATGACGTCCCTCTCTTTCGGGCCTGTCAAATATTATGGTAGGTACATCATTTAGAAAAAACTTATTGCCCATTACCCCAAAAGGAATCGCAGAAATTTTTCCCCGTATTTTGTGAGCACGCAACTAATTTTGACGGCGTGCAGCTTTTGACAGCGACACAAATGTCAAAACGATTACCGCATGAACAGAACACAATGAGTAGTGAGTACTACAGGGTGATCGTAAAGTCGCGCAACCCAAAATGATAACAGTCTTAGAAAGCTGTAATGTATTTTTTATTTTTCTTTCAAAGTTTACGATGCAAGTTATAATTACAACTTACTTACTTACAAGTTCACAACAAGTGCTGGAAATGTCCACCGTGGTTTGCAATGCATGCATCAACGCGTTTTCTTACATTGCACGCAACCTTTCTGAGTGTAGCAGTAGCAATATTTGATATACAGTCTTCAATGTTTCTTCTAAGTTCATCTACTGTATGCGGGTTGTTTTTGTTCGCATTATCTTTCAAATAGCCCCATAAATAAAAATCAGGAGGAGTCGGATCTGGTGACCGAGAAGGCCACAAACCACGAGAAATTATTCGGTCATCAAAGAAATCGTGGAGAAATTGGATAGTACTGTTTGCCGTATGTGAAGTTGCTCCGTCTTGTTGTAGCCAGCAATAACGTTCGTCAACATGTAGCAGTGCTACGAACTGCATGATTATTGCTTGATAACGTTCTGCTGTGATTGTATCCGAAAAAAATATAGGCCCAACAATTCTCCAACGAGATACACCACACCACACTCCAATTTTTTGAGAATGTAATGGCTGTTCATGGAATTCATGTGGATTCTCTGCAGACCATACTCTACAATGTTGACTATTAACATATCCACTTAGATGAAACCAAGCTTCATCGATTTCGAATTGGATTTCGATTCACAGTAACTCAAAATGATAGAGACGCGTTGTTCTTGCGTAAAAGACATTGCGACTCGAACTGAACAAACCAACTTCTTTCTGGCTAACTGTCACCCGGTGGCGTGATCTAGCAGTGCTGCCACATACTGTACTACTAACAAAAAATTCCCATATTCTAATCATACTTTACAAATTTACCTTCAATTCCTACATGGCTTCAAACATTTGGTTGCGCGACTTTACGATCACCCTGTACTTTAGAGGCAGCCTGTATCTTTAGTTGACGCTGTGGTGGGGGAGCTACTTACTGCGCATGTGCGGCCCGCATGCCACCGTAGTTGGTGATATTTATACCTGGGTGTGACAGACAGACGGATGGACATAGGAATATGATAGATGACCATTTCAAAAAATTGGCACCAATAACATTTTCAATGAAATTTTATTGAATATCTGAGAGATAAGACGCTTTTATGTTTGCCATAAACTATTGATATCCAATTCATTGGATGCTGTTAAATGAAATGGTTGTAGAGTTATTGTCATGTGATTGGTTTACATCTATTGTTCTCTTTGTTTTTATTTGTTTTGTTTTTCAAGTTGCTCGGCCGTACGAGTGAACAAAAAAATACTGGGACGCTGGTAATGATGTTTTATTTTTATGTACTCATTGAATTTATTCGCTAATAATACCGTTAGTAATCACCCGACACTTTTTAACATGTCACTCGAAAATTAGTTGTTGTCTGATTTGTACACTGTGTTTTTCTCTTTGTATTTTATCACGCTGACACTTTAACCTTTGTTTATCAGAATGATAGAAGAGTACAGCTTCTCTGTTTTGTTCGCCATAAAATATAATGTGCAGTTGTTTATCGGGCATTTCAATGTTGTTTAGGTCATTAGCCGAAAAGCTGGTTTGAACCTGTAGAGGTTTTACTAAGTAAAACGAGGAGTGAGGTGGTTTACCATTGCCTTCATCACTGAATGGAAAAGTATGCTTATCAGCATGCCGGGTCCTCTGAAAAGCACATATTTTCCACTCTGCAAATGACACCTTCACTTCATTTATCACAGGGTTTGGCTGTATAATAAAATTCATTACTTTCAGAGGAGATAACTTTGATTAGTGTCACAATACACCTCTACCTCTTCTGTTCTTAAATGATTCAGTCATTTAATTGGCAGACCATGTGATAAGAAACACAACTATTTGTTTTAGCCGTGCAACGAACAGATTGAGAGTAAATAATTTGACTCTCCGTCTGTCTGTTATGGGCAGGCATTTCAATGAGTGGCAGAAATTACACCGTAATCACGTAACCATTACACATTTTTTTTTTGTATTTTTCGTAACAGTTTGAACTCCACCTGTTATTGTGTTTATTAAAAAATTCTGTGTTGTTTAGGTCATCGGCTAAAAGGCTGGTTTGAACCTGTAGAGGTTTCACTAAGTAAAACGAGGATTGACGTGGTTTATCGATGCCCCCTCACTGAGCGGAAAAGTATGCTTATCAGCATGCCAGGGCCTCTGAAAAGCATGTAATGGGTGTTTTATTAAGGACGCAACACTGATTATAAGAAGATAGAAGTAATACATCGGTAAATTTTCTCTCCCCCAATCGGTATGTTGGCAACAGTGTACTCAAGGCCAACTACCTAAGGCAGTTAAAATGTTTCAGTAAAGCATTAGTGCGGTAACAGCAGTCGTTTCGTTATATTGTGTCAGCAATAGTTTTTTCCAAGGAAGAACGCCTGTTTATTGTAGAGACTTACATAGCAAGTAAATCTTACAAATGCAATGCCAACGCGATAAGGATGCAAATGTAACTTTTTCGTAGCTCTGAAAACAGTAGTTAATGTTAGCCCAGCTTGCGATGATAATATTCTAAGCAATTTTTTAGGTGATTGAGTCAAGTGAACTTTCGCGATTAATTTTGTTGGCTGGCGAGGTAGTTTCTCATCGAATACACTCCCAGTTCTACGGAATTTTTTTATCAAACGCAGTATTGACGATTTATTCGGAACAGCAGAACGGGGAAATTTCAACTGAAACTTATCTTGCACACATTTGTAAGATTTACTCGCTATGTAAGTCTCTACAATAAACACATGTTCTTCCTTGGAAAAAACCATTGGTAACACAATATAACGAAACGACTGCTGTCACCACACTAATGCTTTACTGGAACATTTTAACTGTCATAGGTAGTTGGCCTTGAGTACACTGTTGCCAACATACCGATTGGGGGAGAGAAAATTTATGTATTATTTCTATCTTCTTATAATCAGGGTTGCGTTCTTAATAAAACACCCATTATTTCCCACTCTGCCAATGACATATTCACTTCATTCACCACAGGGTCTGGCTGTATAATGAAATTCATTATTTTGAGAGGAGATAACTCTGATTAATATGCTTTTCAAGGCTTATGAGCTCTGCTGTTCCACGCATTTAGACCAATCAGAACGTTTACCAATGTTGTCAGATTGTACCTGACAAACATTAAGTGCGCATGCGTATAAGAGCCGCAGTAGTTCACTCTCGTCTTGCATCTCGTACTGAACACATCGATTATAGAGCACGATAACGTGCAATACTTTATAATATAATCAGCTGATTGTATGTTCATAGGTTATAATTGTTATTGAGAGACCAAAAAAATGGCTGACGAAATATGTGACAGAGCTACAGTATTCAGATGAACTGTGTAGTCCACTAGCCGTGGGAGTGAGAGAATGCATAACGCTCTCACTCGCACAACCCATACGCGCCGTTCCAATAACATTGTCTTTAATTTTTACTCAATGTTGAGAGCAAGTATTTATGCATGCAGTAAACTAACAAGCAAGATAACAATTGTAGTATGTTTTCAGATTTGGATTATAACAGTAAAGACCTTTTGAGTGCATGCGTAGTTATGCCACATATCTCCCGCTCACTCACTTGGCTATGGGACATTAGTTCGTCTGATATCTTTACATGAGCAAGTATTGGTGTAGTTGGTGGCAAGTGATTGGCTAGCTATAAAGTGGGTGAGGGGGGGACCAATGCATACATTCAGGGCTCATCACCCTTGAAAAATAGTATAATGTCATTTACACCTCTATCTTTTGTGTTCTTGAATGATTCAGTCATTTAATTGGCTGACCATGTGATAAGAAACAGAACTATAGGGTGATTCAAAAAGAGCGCCGGTTTTGATATATCAAATTAAGAGATTTATTTTATTGAAAAACTGAAAATAAATACATCAACAAGTTCATCTTTCCTTCCGATTTTATGTATGAAAAATGATGTCATGCATGTGTCCTCCTCTACTGCGCTGGCACGCATCAACTCTGTCCATGAAATTGGATATTACTGCACGACAAGTTTCGACTTCCATTTGCCCGATAACCCGTCGAATTTCCTCCTTCAAGTCATTGATGTTTCGGGGTTTATTGGCATACACCAATGACTTCAGATGACCCCAAAGAGGAAAGTCACAAGGCGTCAAGTCACACCACCTTGGTAGCCATTGATGGTCGGAATTACGAGAAATGATGCGATCCTGGAACCGTTCACGGAGCAACAACATTGTTTCTCGTGCAGCGTGACAGGTGGCACCATCCTGCTGAAACCACAACTCGTCAATGTCCATTCCATCCAAATGACGCCACAAAAACTCCCTAATTTGCTGGGTTAACAGCCACACTGTCACGAACCAACGCAACGTTCTGCTCAGTTTGGCCAGAACGACGACGTCCAGAACTTTTAAGGTTGACTGTTGAACCCGTCTCAAAAAACTTTTTCATGAGCCTGCGAACTGTTGATTCATTCGGTGCTTCATTACGTCCTAGAGTACCGCGAAGTCGCCTGACAGTAGCCGCATAACTCTCTCCACTCTGGTAAAATGTTTTGACGATTAACACTCGTTGCGCAATAGTAAACTTCTCCATGGTTAGACACAGACTGCGAGAGTACTACACTGCGAACAAGAGAAACTACAACTGAATCGTCAATCGGAATGTTCTCCAAAATAGAAATGTGGTCAAACAATGTTGCCAACCGATAAACAAAAACTTACCAGCCGTTTAAAAACCGGCGCTCATTTTGAATCACCCTATATTTTTTTTAACTTCGCAACTAACAGATGGAGTGCAAACACAATGAACAGGAGAGGTACACATATAAAACACACTAGTTACAGTAATCAATTTCATCATTATACAGTTGGTCGGACCCTGTGGTGAATGAAGTGAAGGTGTCATCTGCAGGTTGGAAAGTAGATGATTTTCAGAGGGCCTACCATGCTGATTACCATACTTTTCCACTCTGTAAACACGGCAATTGTAAACCACTTCACTCCTCGTTTTACTTAGTAAAGTTTCTAGAGGTTCAAACCAGCCTTTCAGCTGATCACCTAAACAATATAATTCTGATAAGGACATGAAAGTTTATACAAGTAAGATCATAGATGAAGAAAAAAAGTGTGAAATGCTGATTTGCACGTTTTTAAAAATTGTGGTAATTTATTTATGTTGTTTGTTTTTGTTTCTCCTATAGTTGGTTTTTATTGAAACAATTTAGTGTTTAGCTATGTAGTAATTAATTGTGTTTCATTGTTGCAATTGCGGACATTAAATTCTGTTTAAAAGTATTTTGTGCTTGACATATTTTATATTGTCATTTGAAAAATATACAAAGATGGAACTTTAAGCAATTAAGGGGAGTGTGGAATGAAAAAATGAAAAATTCTCGTTTTTTCGTTAATAATATAATTTGAAATGTGGGCTTTAAAACGGTGTTTGAATCATGTTGCTATGCTTACTAAAAAATATTTTATCAATTTTTTTGTGATTGTATGTTTAAGCTTATTTTGCCATCTGTTACAATTTTTTACAAAATAATTTTCCCTTTCGATTAATATTTTACTGTGATTTATTATACAATTTTTAAAGTATTGAAAATTGTGGGAGAAAAAAGTTTTTTCCATGAAAAAGGGTCTCTTTTTTTTTAGAGAATTGTGAAAATCTAAATTCTTACCAGAATTAACCCACCCCACCGGGTTGGTCTAGAGGTAAAGTCGTTGCCAAAATCAGCTGTTTAACAGCTGATCTTTCGAATCCTGGTTCAAATCCTAGTAAAGGTAGTTACTTTTATACGGATTTGAACACTAGACAGAGGTACTTTGCCAGTGAATTACCGGTGTACTTTGATGGTTTTGGTTTAATTAACCATACCCTCTCAGGAATGGTCAGCCTGGGTCTGTACAAGACTACATCTTATTTACACATCCTCATCTCATTGGATCATCGGGTTGCTTATTGTTCTAAATTGAACTGATTGCAACGTACACATATTAGGAATAAAAAATAAAAAAAAAAGAAACATATTATTATTGTGAAATTAGTTTTTACTCTTTTTTTTCTGTGTGGTTTGTGTGTGTTTTGTATATTCTCTCTTTGGTGTATTGTGGTAGATGTACGTTAAGATAATAATGTGTTCTGCTACGTTGATGTATGTGACATGTTAAACATGAAGCAGTTGTCTGTAATTTAAAACGTATGGTGGGAGAAAAATTACCATATTTACCCGATTATAAGACGACCCCATTTTTAAAAGTAAATATGTCAGAAAAAAATATTTAATTTCATGCTGATGTCTCAATAGGAACTTAGATTGAGCATTTAGTTTTTATTCTGGTGTGTTGTTGTAGGTGATCAGCCTGTAGGCTGGTTTGAACGTGTAGAGATTTTACTAAGTAAAACAAGGAGTGAGGTGGTTTACAATTGCCACAACTCAATGAATGGAAAAGTACACTTATCACCATGCCGAGCCCTCTGAAAAGCATATATTTTCCACTCTGTAAATGATATCTTCACTTTATTCACCACAGGTTCTGGCTGTTTAATGAAATTCATTACTTTCAAAGGAGATAACTCTGATTAGTGTCTTTTATCTCTTCAAAAATAAATCTTTATAATGCATCCTGCAGTTTGAAATATTTCTATTTCATATAATGAATTAATATAATAATTTCACTAACCTTCTTTTTAAACTGCGTCACCTTTATTTTATTCCTACTTACACGTGTTTCGGTGGATCCACCATCATCAGAGTAAATGAAAAATTGAAACTAAAAATTTTTTTCATTTATTTAAAATTTACAGAAGATGATACATCTTCAGTCACTTGTATAAAACAGTTTTATACAAGTGACTGAAGATGTATCATCTTCTGTAAATTTTAAATAAATGAAAAAAATTTTTAGTGTAAATTTTTCTTTTACTCTGATGATGGTGGATCCACCGAAACACGTGTAAGTAGGAATAAAATAAAGGTGACGCAGTTTAAAAAGAAGGTTAGTAAAATTATTATATTAATTCATTATATGAAATAGAAGTTTTATCTCTTCTGTTCTTAAATGATTCAGTCATTTAATTGGCTAACCATGTGTTAAGAAACACAACTATTTTTGTAGCCCTGGAATCTGCAGATCAAGTGCAATTAATTTAACACTCAACCTGGCTGTTGTGGGCATAATAATCTTTTATTGTAAATACATCAGGTTAGTTTGTACTGATGAGAGGCAGTATTATCCCATCATAGTGACGGCTCTAACCATCACATCATGTTGTAGTTTTACTCTTACATTGATTTATCATTTTTACAACTGTCATTTTATAAATATCCCATTCTACAGTATTATGGCTTATTTAGAATGAATGT
This sequence comes from Catonia carolina, assembly GCA_035578175.1. NCBI lineage: Eukaryota > Metazoa > Arthropoda > Insecta > Hemiptera > Achilidae > Catonia > Catonia carolina. The sequence continues at coordinate 103,546,159 of JAQMRL010000008.1, forward strand.
TTATTATTTAGGATAATTATTAAGAATCAATAAATAATAGAATGGGATGTTTACAAAATGCCATAGTTGTAAACATAATAAATTAATGTAAGAGTAAAACTACAACATAATGTCATGGTTAGAGCTGTCGCTATGACGTAATTATAAAAGCTCGTATAGTATCATTTCCCCCCCCTCGCATAGTCCAGTCTCACTCTCACTGATGATCGTCAACTTATATTGCGTTACCAGTACACACAGCATGCCAGAGAGAGCTGAAAAAAAAACCGCTGTGAGTGGGTCACAGAAGAAGACAGTTTAGGGCTTCTTCACGACTTTTGAGGGAACTCGCTTTGGAAGATTCGAAAGAATTTATAAGTTTCTTACGAAAGAGTGGCTTAAAATTTTGAAATTAAATCTGAATTCCACTTTAGCTGCTCCTTTTTGCCTGACAACTTCACCCGCAACACTAAACATGTGCTCCTGAAAACAGCTGACTAGCAACGTTTCTGAACGTTCACACCGAGCAAGTTTACTAGCGATAATTAATCACGTGACAATTTCTCCCCTACTAGCGCTAGTAAAATCAAACATGTTCAAAGTCACTAGTGTTTTAACTTTACTAGCATTGTGGGAATAGGCGTTTAGATAAATTTTTGCCGGCAGTGGAATAATGAGTCTGTTTGTTTTGTCGACAGGGTTATTTGAAGAGTCTTGGTATGGCACGTACGGCTGAAGTGAAGAGAGACGCCAGGATCGGTGAAGCGGAAGCAAGGCGGGATGCGCAAATCAAAGAGGCAATTGCTGAGGAAGAGCGAATGGCATCCAGGTATTACTTACTTTTTCACTTAACCCTTGAGCGTCAGGAACCACTTGTTACAGGTCCCGGTAGTTGTGAGCTTTGAGCAGCCATATTTATAACGCTATCAGGGCTTGTAATATCTCTTGCTTTCTTTTCTTGTTAACTTGTTACTTTGTTTAACTTGTTTAACAGAATTATTTTTTTTTTTTTAATTGTATTTTTATTCAATGTCAGTCCAATGGCTTGATTTTATCAGCCATGTTGTGTACCAGTGATGTGACACTCGTGAGCGAGTCGCTCAAAAGATCTAGCTCTTTTAACTGAGTGGTGAGCTACCACCTGTTTTATTTTGAACGACTAGCACACCGAGCGTTTCTCCCCACGCAGCACGCTCTCCGCACAGAGCTGACTTGTACATCCCCTCCACGACTAAACCACTTTTCTCTAGTCGCATCATAGCAAAGCAAGGGCTCCCTAAACGCTGCATGGAAAGTATACGTATCGTATCAAACTCTGCCTCTGTTTGTGAGGGTGCGGATAAGGGGTCATTATTCTTTCATACTATACTACAACAACCCTGAGACAAGTGGTTGTAAAATACCATTGTATTGTTCTGTAACAATTTTACCACGTGCGTACGAAACAAAGATAGACACATGACAAAAATTTGTTTTTGTGAAAAGGGATGCATGAACGTTCAGGTTGACGCACGCGCAAACACAACGTGCTGTGTGCGAAGGAGTGAGCGAAAGTCACCCTCGGCTCGACTCACTGTCTGTTTATTGAGATAGCTGAGATGATTGGTGTACGTATTAGAATCTACTAGCTCACTGCCACAGTTCACCCCATCTCATAGTTCAATTGTACGGTGGCACGCTCTGTGCCGTTCACTCAAGTGTACAGAGCAGGGTATGCTAGCTCACCTATTTTACTGTGCCATCCCATTACTATTGTGTATTGAACAGTAATTGTGGGCTTCAATGTTGGCAAAAGCTTCCCCACTTTTTTACTTTCTCTTGCCTGTATAAATATATAGGAAGGAAAGTATTGTTTTCATGTCGATTTTAACAAATACACTCTTCACCCGAATATACACGTTTTCAGACCCCCTGAACCCAAAAAAACATGTTTTTAGTGATTGGTGTGTGTGCGTGCGTGCGTGCGCGTGCGTGTGTGCGCGCGTGCGTGCGTGCGTGTGTGTGGGGGTATACAAAATATCTTAAGAACAGAACATCGTACAAACTTGAAACTTAAGTTACATACCACTACCGGCCCCGACACGAACATTTTCATCAAAATCGGTCAACCGGAAGTAGTAATTTACTTGTGTAATTTTTCACTTTTTTGCGATTTTCTCAAAAGCTGGTCCTACAACTTTTTTTAAAATCGCCTTATTTACTTAATTTTTTATGCTCTACAAGATAGGGTAGGTGCCACGTTTGCTTAAATTCTTGGTCAGGCTGTTTTCATGTAAAAAATTTGTTTTGTTAATATTGCGGCTTCAATATGCAATTTAGCGAATAAATGTAACTAATAAAAGTTGTAGAGAATTTAAAATTTTACAACTTTTATTTCAAACATTTTTTTGTGTAACTCTTAGTTTAGCGGTAATTAGCGATTTTCTGTTTTTCTCACGAAAATGTGTGAAAAATCGATTTTTTTAAGATTTCGGCCTCAGTATGCATTTTACGACAAAAGTTTATGTAATAAAATTTATAGAAAATTAAACGATGTACAACTTTTATTTAGAGCATTTTTTTCTACAGAGCCTAGTTTAGCATGAAAGAGTGATTATCCGTATTTTTAAGCCACACTGAGGTAGATTTACATTTTGCATCTTTCACTCATGATTAAAATTAGGTTATGTTTATTGAGGTTGGTTTTTTGTTTATTTCTAATGTTTTATTACTAATGTTAGGTTTATTGTTAACTATTTGCATTGGCAAGAGAAAGTTGTGTGAGTGTTTCACACCAGATTTTTAGAGAATCAAATCTGAAATTGTCAGTTTGCATTCAAATTGATCACTCTTATGAATGCGCCAAAATGTGATCGGGTGATTTGTTATATTGTTAATGATGGTCGTCTTTTGTTCCATTTTCAGATTCTTAAACGATACAGAAATAGCGAAAGCGCAAAGAGATTTCGAATTGAAGAAAGCCGCGTACGATGTTGAAGTACAGACCAAGGTATGTATTAATTTCTTTTTTTTTTTTTTTTTTTTTTTTATTTAGGCCCTCATTGGAGCAAAATTAATCGATTTATAGAAGATCCCTAGTTATTCCTCTTATTTGCCCAGTAGTTCTTCATCCTTTGCGACACTCTCGCCCTATCCTCCACAGTCCAATGTCTGTTTGTCTGCCTTTTAGGTACTTCTGGAAATTTCGTGTTTGGATTTTTGATCTTATATCCTTCTTCTCCGTTCAAAATCTGTGTCTCTGGGATATCCAGGTCCTGCAGATCCTGTTGAACTTCCTCAAACCAGGCGTACTTGACTTTGGTTTTCAAAAAGAAATCCAGTACCTGTCTGGTAAATCTGGATTCTGGCAGTCTCCTAAGATGTCCAAAGAACCCAACTCTTCTCTTCCTCATTCTCTCGGAAATTTCCTCATTTTCCCTGTATAGAACCGAATTTGGCAACAACCTATACTCATTGTCTACTCTGTGCTTTTTGTTTATTATTGTTCTGAGGATTCTTCTCTCTGTCTTTCTAAGGTCCTCCATCTTCCCACAGTGCCACATTGTATAAATTAATTTATACAATAATTTCACCAACCTTCTTTTTAAACTGTCACCTTGATTTTTATTCTTACTTACTCGTGTTTCAATGGATCCGCCATCATCAAAGTAAATAACATACAGTATAATTGAAACTAAAAAAATTTTAAAAATCCCTGAAAAATGGCAGTCCACGGGTAAAACTGCAAAAAAAAATGTCAGTCTTCAAAGTGTTAAATTTATTGTCATTTATTTCCAGAACAGTAATGTCTTCTAGTTTAGAAAATGCGTGGTTATTTATTTGAACACGTTCTGGATAATCAGATTTTTGTTTTCCATATTTATAAGCTTGCAGATCAAGTATAGGTATCAGATGAATTGATGTCCCATAGCTGAGCGAGTGAGAGGGAGATATGTGGCATAACTACGCATGCGCTCAAACGTCTTTACCGTAATAATACAAATCTGAAAACATACTACAGTCGTTATCTTGCTTGTTAGTTTACTGCATGCACAAACGCTTGCTCACAACAATGAGTGAAATTAAAGACATTGCTATTGGAACGACTCGTACGCATGTGTGAGTGAGAGCGTGTTATGCATTCTCTCACTCCCACGACTAGGGGACTGCAGTTCATCTGAATACTGTACTTGATATCATTTCTTAAAAGATCTAGAGGTCATGCCGATATAAAATTCAGTACAGTTCCTTGAACCACACTTGATTTCCACAAGATTGTTAAATTAAGTAGTATAGATAGTGAAGTAACGTGATTGCCTTTTGTGTATGTATGGGCTGTGAGGAAGTGAAGTGAAATATCTGCAGTGCTGCCAACCTCAACTAATCGTACATTTCACTACCGTGCAGATTCTAGATACATTTTGTAAGCTCTGATTTATTCCGAGAAAATGTTTTCTTCATAAACCTTATAAGAATGACCTGTAATATTGTCTATAGCTTAATTACATGACTAGAAATTTTTAATTTACTGTAATAATTACGAATGAATCGCCTTCTTTACTATTGCTGTCATCGGCGTTTTCATTCAGCCTCTCACCTAACCGTTTTATTCTTTTTACCAGGTGTCTACAAAACTGTTTAAGAATAGCTTCTTTACGTCTTTAATTTCCTTTTTTATTTTTCGAATTGTGCAAAGAGAAACATCACAGTAGTTAGCCGCTTGCTCATGGCTTTTGTTAAGAGGCACGGATCGGCATTTTTGTATTAATTTCAACTTCACAACATTTTATTACATTGCGTTCAGCACTGTGAATAGTTTGACCACGTTTTCGAGAAACCGACATTTGTGTTTACGGTAACAAAAAATTATATTCGTACAGTTAACCCTACAACCAGCAGGCATCGATTTTTCGACGCGTGGATCGTTTCTCGTACCGGCAGCATCGATAAATCGTATCGATCAACAATGCATTAGTTTTGAAATCATGACGTAAAAACTGTATTGCATAACCACGGCAAGTAATACATATTTTTAATCAGAAAAATCAGCTTTGTAAAATAAAAATATTTTTGTTTTTTAAAAGTGATTGTTGTTGATGTATTCTTCAATGAAATTGATGTATAATTCTCATGGAAATCAGTCGGTGTTACTTGTTGTCATCTGCTTTGTAAAGGACGTTCGCATTTACTCGTGTTCGTTTGTTTATTAGTTATAAATATATTCATTTAGATTTGTGTACAATAATCATCAATTATGATTTCATTATTATTAGTTATTGCGTAATTCGTTGTTTTGTTGATGTTTATGGAACTAAATTGATTTTGTAGTAACTCAACTCGTGAGTGTTTGTGTTTTATTTATTATTTCATTATGAATTTCAATGTAAATAATGAAATAGGCGATTTAGTAAATAGTGTGCGTGATGAAAGGGTTACCGTTGAAAGCCCTAATATCAGATTTTTTATAGTGTTTCTTTTATTTGCTTTTGAATTGTATATCATTTATGCGTTGACATGAAAATATTTGTTATGTAGTTTTCTTGTATTATTGACTATAGAAAAAAAAGTTTTCAGTGCATCAATACAATATTTATATAATTTTCTGCAGAACAAAAACCTCTACAAAGTAGCTATAATAGAATTCTAGTAAAAAATTATTATTTGTTTCAATTTTAGGGGGTAAGAGAGGTTAATTATAACCGTATTCATATATGTAGTGAATGTAGGGGGAGTAAAAAGGGGGACCTTTAAATATTTAATTTTTAGTAATAGTACATAAATATTTGAGATTTTCTGAGCATTTTGATGTATGATATGTGTTATCAAGATTATAAAATAGTTGTAAAATAAATAATTTAATAACACCTTACATTTGGTAAATTTTCTGCTGCCGGTTATGATAAAATAGGCCACCGGTCGTTGGGTTAACCTAGAAAAGGTTCCGTGATATACTGTATATGCTCTGGGTATAGTATAAGTTGTTATGTTTGTCGTACTGAAATTAAAGCATGCGCACTGATGGTGTTCCCTCTTTACCCCTCGTTGCAAACAAGGGCAAACTCGTGACTATACATGATATTTTGTTTTTCAGAAAGCAGAAGCTGAAATGGCGTACGAACTACAAGCAGCGAAAACGAAACAGCGTATCAAAGAAGAGCAGATGCAAATAAAGGTTGTAGAGAGGACGCAAGAGATCGCCGTACAAGACCAAGAAATACAACGGCGCGAAAAAGAATTGGAAGCGACTGTCCGGCGGCCAGCTGAAGCTGAAAAATTCAGGTACAGTAGACTCTGTCAGGTTCAGGTGGCCACCTGTGCACGAGTCATGCGCTCACTCACATGTGTTGCTCTGCCCATCACCATCGATGATGAGCTACAAATCACATCCTGTTTCTCTAAGGCGGAGTGCACACCTATACGATATGATACGATACATAAGATACGATATTTATCTTATGCGATAAATGTCTGCTTGCTCAATACAAAACACATTGCTGGTGAAAACTTGCCGCACACCAGTAATACAGCGACATCTATCATAAGATATTTGTAGCATACGATATGTTCGGCTTGTCTTATGAAATAAATATCTTAAGACATTAGTCGCCCTGACACCCCTGTTAAAACATCATACTATCGCGTGTTCTTATTTTCATTGTTTAAAATTTGTTTTAATTATATTTTTACCATATGAAGGACGATCCTGTTTTTATGATATTCTTTGTTCGGCTGCAGTAATGGCCATCCTGTAGCGAGTATCCTTTTTCTCTAAATCGGAGGAAACAAGATTTAAAATAAAATAAAAATTCTCAGGTCTCATTCTGTATGTCTCCATGAATTTATCTTCATGCAGCGATAGTTCTATATATACAATAGCTGAGCTGTGGTGTGCATTGTGTAAATTATATGGTTGAACCCAAGACCTTCTGTTTATCCTTCTATTTCGCCTTCTACGGAAATACCAGCGGGAGATTACACATCCTCATCGCTTGAAGAACTCATTATATACTGAGGAAATTGTAAGATTGTATCGTACAAATAAAATCGTATCGCACACTGTAAGATATACGATCAATATCGTATCGTATAGGTGTGCACTCCGCCTCACGCCGTAAATTTATTGTCTTTTTACTGTATTCAGATGAACTGCAGTCCCCCAGCCGTGGGAGTGAGAGAATGCATAACGCTCTCACTCGCACAAGCCGTACACGCCGTTACAATAACATTGTCGTATAATTTCACTTATTGTTGTGAGCAAGCGTTTATGCATGCAGTAAACTAACAAGCAATATAACGACTGTAGTATGTTTTCACATTTGGATTATTACGGTAAAGACCTTTGGGCGCATGCGTAGTTATGCCACATATCTCCCTCTCACTCGCTCGGCTATGGGACATTAGTTTGTCTGATACTTATACCTTCTCTTGCCTATATGAATCTATAGGAAGGAAGGAAAGTATTGTTTTCATGTCGATCACAACAAATACACTCTTCACCTGAATATACACCTAAACAGACCCCCTGAATCCCAAAAACATGTTTTTAGCGATTGGTCTGTGTGTGTGTGTGTGAATAAAATATCAATCTCAAGAATGGAACATCGTACGAATTTGAAACTTAAGTTACATACCACTACCAGACCCGACACGAACATTTTCGTCAAAATCGGTCAACCGAAAGTAGTAGTTTATTCGTGTATTTTTTTTTTATTTTTTGCAATTTTCTCAAAAACTGGTCTTGCAATTTTTTTTAAAATTGCCTGGTTAAGAAATGTTTTATGCTCTACAAGATAGGGTAGGCGCCATGTTCACTGAAATTCTTGGTGAGGCTGTTTTCACCAAAAAAAATTGTTTTTATAAAATTGCAGGTTTAATATGCATTTTAGCGCAGAAATTTATATAATAAAAAAGTTGTAAAGAATTTAAAATCCTACGACTTTTAGTTCAAAAATTTTTTGGTACAACACTTAGTTTAGCGGTAATTAGCGATTTTTTTTTTTTTTTGTTTTATTCTCATAAGAACGTGTGAAAAATCGATTTTTTCTAAGATTCTGGCCTTAGCATGCATTTTACGACAAAAGTGTATGTAATCAAATTTATAGGAAATTAAAAGATCTACAACTTTAATTAGAGCATTTTTCTCTACAGAGCCTAGTTTACCGTGAAAGAGTGATTTTTCGTATTTTTAAGCCAAACTGAGGTCGATTTTCATTTCACGTGTTCACTCATGATTAAAATTAGGTTATGTTTATTGAGGTTAGTTTTTTGTTTATTTCTAATGTTTTATTATTGCTAATGTTAGGTTATATTAGTGATTATTTGCATTGGCAAGAGAAAGTTGTGTGTTTCTCACCAGATTTTTGAATAATTCTTTAAAATTAATTCTGCAACTTTTAATCTTGTAATTGCTAAATAGGAACGTCCGGTATACTTATTAGATGAAACAATGAAAAATGAGAACCATATACGAGGCGTGTTTTTTAAGTAAGTACCGTTTTGGAATTAAAAAAAGACGTGCAAAGATATCGCAATAATTTTATTTTTACATGAAAGCCTGTACCTTAATCTACTTTTCTACATAATTTCCGTGAATATTGAGGCACTTGTCATAACGTGGCACCAGTTTTTGAATACCCTCCTGATAAAATTCTGCCGCCTGATTTGTTAACCACTGCATCACAAATGTTTTGACTTCGTTATCGTCTTGAAGACGCCGACCGCCCAGGTGTTTCTTCAACTGCAGGAACAAATGGTAGTCGCTGGGCGCCAAATCAGGGCTGTATGGAGGATGATCTAGAGTTTCCCATTTAAATGATTTGATGAGATCTTTGGTCTGATTAGCCACATGTGGACGGGCATTGTCATGCAGCAAAACGATACCCTTACTCAACTTGCCACGTCTTTTGTTCTGGATTGCACGACGCAGATTTTTCAATGTCTCACAATAAGACGCTGCATTGATTGTCTCATTACGAGGCAGAAACTCCACTAGCAATACTCCTTTTCTGTCCCAAAAAACTGTGCACATGATTTTCCGGGCAAAAATTGTTTGCTTAAACTTCACTCTTTTGGGTGATGATGAATGTCGCCGTTCCATGGATTGTTGTTTCGATTCTGGTGCGACGTAGGCCACCCATGTTTCATCACCAGTAACAATTTGGTCTAAAAAATCTTCACCTTCATTGTGGTACAGCTCAAGGAAAGTCAATGCACTGCCTAAACGTTGGGTTTTGTGCAAATCCGTCAACATTTTTGGAACCCAACGTGAACACAATTTCCGGTAATTCAAGTTCTCGGTCACAATGTGATACAAAACACTACGAGAATATTGAGGAAAGCAGTCGGACAATGATGAAATTTGAAAGCGTCTGTTTTCTCTCACCTTTTTGTCCACTTTCTGCAACAAATCTTTACTAACGATCGAAGGACGCCCACTCCGTTCTTCATCATGCACATTTGTGCGGCCATCTTTAAATGCTCTCACCCATTTCCTTACCATTCCATCACTCATAATGTTTTGTCCGTAAACTTCAACGATCTCACGATGAATATCGATCGGTTTTACGCCTTTAGCACTAAGAAATCGTATAACAGCCCGTACTTCACAATCAGCGGGACTCACGATTGTCAGAGGCATCTTAAACACTCAGTAAACAAGTATACAATGAAGAATCAGACTGTAATGGCGTCAGTGCGTAGACAAGAGATGTAGGTAACCAGCGCGCATGCGCGGAACGCCGACCGTAGCGCCGCGGCGGCGGAATCGCAAAACGGTACTTACTTAAAAAACACGCCTCGTATGTATAGGTATAAGATAAACTAATGTCCCCTAGCTGAGCGAGTGAGAGGGAGATATGTAGCATAACTACGCATGCGCTCAAAGGTCTTTACCGTTATTATCCAAATCTGAAAACATACTACAGTCGTTATCTTGCTTGTTAGTTTACTGCATGCATAAACACTTACTCACAACAATGAGTAAAATTATACGACAATGTTGTTGAAACGGCGCGTATGGGTTGTGCGAGTGAGAGCGTTCTCTCACTCCCACGGCTAGGGGACTGCAGTTCATTTGAATACTGTATGTCACCGCACTAATAGCAATGAGATGATTAGTAGCCGGCTGCATTGGCGTAGTTGGTAATGTGCTCGCCTCTCATCATTCGGTCGTGGGTTCGAATCCCATTCAGGCATGGTATATTTTCATACGTTACAAAAAAAATCATTTTATCCTTCACCGTCTGCATTAGGAGTAATTGCAGAACAGTCAGACGTTAAACCAAAAAAAAAACAAAAAAAGAGAAGATTAGTGGAGTGTTTGATGTAACAGCAGTCTGGTACTTTGTCTGCCCCCTTCATCCCGCGGCTGCACAAAGCTTAGATTCGTACAGTAGTTGTGTTGTTTTTGCGTCGATTATAATATATATTTATTTTGTACTGTTGAACAGGTTAGAGAAATTAGCGGAAGCGAACAGAAATCGAGTGATTCTAGAAGCAGAAGCCGAGGCGGAAGCTTTACGAGTGAGGGGCGAAGCGGAGGCGTTTGCGATCGAGGCGAAAGCACGTGCCGAAGCTGAACAAATGGCGAAGAAGGCTGAGGCGTTCAGAGAGTATCGTGATGCGGCCGTTATCGAAATGTTATTAGAAACATTACCAAAGGTAACATCTCGATAGGTTATTACACGCCTATAGTTCAGTCTTTCTTAGTTTGCTCCTACTGTCAACAAACAAAAGCCACCTACTACAGGGTGCATGCTAGAGTCCGCGACTTTACTGATGTCGTATTCCTATTAAGTTAACTATTTTTTAAATTATACGTACTTAAAGTACTAAAAACATCAGTCATGATATGATGTAGGCTTAACAATTTCATTTATAAAAATACTTTTTAAAGTATTTCGTATTTAAATACTTTTGAAAGTATTTTGTTGTTACTTTGTAATCAGCGTGTACACATTTTGATATAATGCGCATGCTCAGTGACGTCATTATTTGTTTACATTAGGAGCAAACTAAGAGAGGCTGGACTGTAGTTGATTTAATTTGTTGCTTTCTTTTATCCAATTTTTAATTTTTCTTGTCTATATGAATATATGGGAAGGAAAGTATTGTTTTCATGTCGATTTTTTGAAATCAGTTTTCACTGGATCTACACGTTTTCAGACCCCCTGAACCCAAAAATCATAATTATTTTTAGCGATTGGTCTGTGTGTGTGTGTGTGTGTGTGTGGGTGAACAGAATATCTCAAGAACGGAACATCGTACGAACTTGAAACTTGAAACTTAAGTTACATACCAGTACCTGACCCGACTCGAACATTTTCATCAAAATCTGTCAACCGGAAGTAGTAGTTTGTTCGTGTAATTTTTTATTTTTTTACGATTTTCTCTAAAATTGGTCCTATGATTTTTTTTAAAATTGCCTGGTTTCCTAAATTTTTTATGCACTACAAGATAGGGTAGGTGGCATGATTACTGAAATTCTTGGTGAGGCTGTTTTCACGTAAAAAATTGTTTTTATTAAGATTGCGGCTTTAATATGCATTTTAGCGCAAAAATTTACGTAATACGAGGGTAGGCTGATAACTTATGCACACATGCTTGTAGAACGCAAACAAAGTGAACTTTAGAAGGGCGCCTGGTGGCATTTGAAAGTACTATTTCTTCTCTATACGCTTGCACAGTTTGAAAACGTTGCGTTCATCCAGTTTGTTTTAAGTAGTGAAAGTATGGTGTCGTGTTCTGGTGCTGTGTCAACGCGAGTAAAAAAACGTGCTGTTATTGAATTTATCGCGACGAAGGAGACGACTTTTTTGACTATTGTGACGGGAGACGAGTCATTGGTTCATCATTACGACCCCAAAGAGAAAAGGCAGAGCGCTGAATATCGTCATCCACATTCTCCCAATGTTAAAAAGTTCAGAACACAACCATCCGCAAAAACAATTCTTTTGACTGTTTTGGGATGCTCGTCGAGTTTAGGTGACTGATTACCTGGAACGAGGAGGAACGGTAAATTCTACTCAGTACATACAGACTCTAAAACACCTCCGACGTCGAGTTTATCTTGTTAGAGGCAACCTGGCGCCAATAATTTTGCAACACGACAATGCTCGTCCACACACTTCGCGTGCAACTGGAGAGGCTCTGAGAAACCTGAAGTTTCAACCAATTTTACACCCTCCGTATTCTCCCGACCTTGCGCCTTGCGATTTTTATTTTTTTCCTCTACTGAAGAGAGACCTTAAGGGTAATCATTACAGCTCGGACAATGAGGTGAAGGCAGCTATTGCGTCCTGGGTTCGAGGAAAGTCGGAAGAATTTTTCAGTGACGGAATGAAAAAACTTGTTAAACGTTGGGAGAAATGTGTAATGCTTAACGGTGACTATATTGAAAAATAAATAGATAATTTGGTAGGTTAAGATTTGTACTTTAATTTGTTATTTACCCCATCTTGCTATTTCTTTTTGTTCGTCTTCTACAAGCATGTGTGCATTACTTATCAGCCTACCCTCGTAAAAAAAGTTGTAAAGAATTAAAAATCCTACAACTTTTATTTCAAACATTTTTTGTATAACGCTTTGTTTAGCGGTAATTAGCAATTTTCTGTTTTTTTTCTCACGAAAACGTGTGATAAATGTATTTTTTAAAGATTTCGGCCTTAGTATGCATTTTACGACAAAAGTGTATATAATCAAATTTATAGTAAATTAAAAGATCTACAACTTTTATTTCGAGCATTTTTCTCTACAGAGCCTAGTTTAGCATGTAAAAGAGTGATTTTCCGTATTTTTAAGCCAAACTGAGGTAGATTTTCATTTTGCGTCTTTCACTCATGATTAAAAATAAGGTTATGGTTTTTTAGAGGTTAGTTGTTTTGTTGTTTATTTCTGAAGTTTTATTACTAATGTTAGGTTATATTGTTAATTATTTGTGTTAAGGTTTAACACCTTGTATTTGCCTAGTAGGTGGATTTTCGAAAAGGAATTCGCCTCGAAACTAAAACTATTGGAGGACCAGTACACATTTTTAGGGGTCAGTATACAAGACCCCAAGAGACTATTTCCAAGAGAACGCACAAAATAAAGGAAAGGAACACACAGGGAGACTGACCAAATGAACGATAAATTACTATCATGAACAAAATGCACTTACTTGATTTGGAATACGATGCAGAAATACATTGATTGCAGTAAGCAGTAACGCCGCACTGAAGAACTTTGAAACGCACTTTAAGTACATAAACAATAATGGAAGCATAAACACAACGAAATCACAATTTAATAAACACATAAACAAATAATAACACAACATAAGCCTTAAATGAATAAACGCTGATGTTAGCACCAAAGCAAGGTACTAATCGCAAGTTAAGCCTCAAAAGCGGAAAAGCATCTATTCACGACGAGCTTCATCGAACAAGTGATCACTGACAGCGGGAAAGGAAGTGACGCTGGTGGAAGGGGAAGGAACAAAGAGAAAAATGTAGGATAATTGGAACCAACATGGAACAACAGCTGCGCTACGGCGGGAGTATACGAAACACTGCAAGACCCTGGTACAGATGCCTTAATAATTTGTTTTGGCAAGAGAAAGTTGTGTGAGTGTTTCACACCTATTTTTTTTTTAATTGTTTGTGTTTTTTGTTATGTTTACAGATTGCAGCGGAAGTGGCAGCACCTTTGTCGCAGGCAAAAAAGATAACGATGGTACAGAGTGGAACGGGTGAAATAGGTGCCGCCAAATTGACCGGTGAAGTTCTTGACATTGTCGCAAAGGTGCCCGAAATGGTGAAGAACATGACCGGTGTTAATATCATGAAGGTAATTTACCACTTTGCAAATTTATTTCATTCACCACTTTGAAAATTTATTTCATTTACCACTTTGCAAATTTATTTTGTTTACCACTTTGCAAATTTATTTCATTTACCACTTTGAAAATTTATTTTGTTTACCTACCACTTTGCAAATTTATTTCATTTACCACTTTGCAAATTTATTTTGTTTACCACTTTGCAAATTTATTTCATTTACCACTTTGAAAATTTATTTCAATTACCACTTTGCAGATTTATTTCATTTTCCACTTTGCAAATTTATTTCGTTTACCACTTTGCAAATTTATTTAATTTACCACTTGGCAAATTTATTTAATTTACCACTTTGAAAATTTATTTCATATACCACTTTGCAGATTTATTTCATTTACCTCTTTGCAGATTTATTTCATTTACCACTTTGCAGATTTATTTCGTTTACCACGTTGCAAATTTATTTCATTTACCACTTTGAAAATGTATTTAATTTACCACTTTGAAAATTTATTTCATTTACCTCTTTGCAAATTTATTTCATTTACCTCTTTGCAAATTTAATTCATTTACCACTTTGCAAATTTATTTCATTTACCACTTTGCAAATTTATTTAATTTACCACTTTGCAAATTTATTTAATTTACCACTTTGCAAATTTATTTAATTTACCACTTTGCAGATTTATTTCATTTACCACTTTGCTAATTTATTTCATTTACCTCTTTGAAAATGTATTTAATTTACCACTTTGAAAATTTATTTCATTTACCACTTTGTAAATTTATTTAAACTGTGACGATGTCGCATCTTTTAGTTTATCGGGTGCATAACACTTTCATTTTTTCAAAGTCCTCTGGACGGTGTATTTTTTGGGCTAGAAGCACGATTCAACTTTTATATTTCATAGAAAAATGTGAAGAATAACATTCGATTCCAAAAACATTAAAAATTCAGAAATTTTCAAAATTTTTGTTTTGGTCCTGTATTTCATAATTTTGTTTTCAATCGACAGGTAGCGAATGAGTCTACGTACCGCACCCACATATAACTGTCTCTCTCAGCCATGTATCAACCGTCTCTTTCTTTTCCATCGGTATTCTTCTATGCCAGTCCATTCTATTCAATTCTGGTAAAATCACAGGGGCAAACATTTAAAACGGTGGGCATTGATTTGAGACAAGAGTGCTTCCTTCACTCATGGACAACTTTATGTCGGACTTTCGAGAGCTGGAAGTGCAGAAAAACAATTTATTTTGCTGCCACGGAGCAACAAAACCACAAATATTGTATATAGAGTCTGTCTACACTAAGAGTACTCCGAAGTAGGCAACCAGCAATACAAGTGAGCATGCGTATTAATTAAAAATACGCACAGCGTGATCAAAAACAACAATTACATACTACAACAATGATTTGCTCTAAGCTTAATATAATAAAAACACGTTCAATTCATTTGTTAAAAATGTTTTTATAAATCGAACATTAGTTTACCATTAATAACTAAAATTTTACTATTTGTTACTCTTACATAGTTATTTTTCATTACATTATTTACTATTATTACATTATTATTTATGATTAGTAGGTTTTTATCATAGACTCAGTTTTATTTTATTTTTGGTCACAAGTAATTAAAGACTAATGCGCTTGAAACAGGAGAGTAAACAATTCCAAAGATTTGTTGTTTATCATTTCAGATTGTTTATTTCGAATCATTAAAATTAATGTCTGTGACTAATTAAATACAACTGTTTGCACTGACTGGCCCGTGTTTAACTCATTTTTTTACTTTCTCTTGCCTATATGAATATATAGGAAGGAAAGTATTGTTTTCATGTCGATTTTAACAAATCGAGTTTTCACCGGATCTGTACGTTTTCAGACCCCCTGAACCCAAAAAACATGTTTTTAGCGATTGGTCTGTGAGTGTGTGTGTGTGCAAAATATCTCAAGAACGGAACATCGTACGAAGTTGAAACTTAAGTTACATACCACTACCGGACCCGGCACGAACATTTTCATCAAAACCGGTCAACCGGAAGTAGTAGTTTATTCGTGTAATTTTTCACTTTTTTGCAATTTTCTCAAAAACTAGTCCTACAATTTTTTTAAAAATCGCCTCATTTACTAAATTTTTTATGCTCTACAAGATAGGGTAGGCGGCATGTTTGCTGAAATTCTGGGTGAGGCTGTTTTCGCGTAAAAGCATTTTCTTTTTAAGATTGCGGCTTTAATATGCATTTTAGCGCAAAACGTTATATAATAAAAGTTGTAGAGAATGTAAAATTCCACAACTTTTATTTCAAACATTTTTTTGTATAACTTAGTTTAGCAGTAATTAGCAATTTTCTGTATTTTTTTCTCACAAAAACGTGTGAAAAATCTATTTTTTTTAAGATTTCGGCCTTAGAATGCATTTTACGATAAAAGTGTATATAATAAAATTTATAGAAAATTAAGAGATCTGAAACTTTTATTTTAAACATGTTTTTGTACAGTGCCTAGTTTAGCGTGTAGGAGCGATTTTCCGTATTTTTAAGCCAAACTGAGGTCGATTTTAATTTTGCGTATTTCACTAATGTTTATTGAGGTTAGTTTTTTGTTAATTTCTAATGTTTTATTAATAATGTTAAATTTATTGTTAATTATTTGCATTGGCAAGGGAAAGTTACGTGTGAGTGTTTCACACCAGATTTTTTATGATGGAATTTATCACTTATTACTTTCTCTTGCCTATATGAATATATAGGAAGGAAAGTATTGTTTTCATGTCGATTTTAAGAAATCGAGTTTTCACCGGATCTATACGTTTTCAGACCCCCTGAACCCAAAAAACATGTTTTTAGCGATTGGTCTGTGTGTGTGTGTGTGTGTGTGTGTGTGTGTGTGTGTATGAACAGAATATCTCAAGAACGGAACATCGTACGAACTTGAAACTTAAAACTTAAGTTACATACCACTACCGGACCCGACACGAACATTTTCATCAAAATCGGTCAACCGGAAGTAGTAGTTTATTCGTATAATTTTTCACTTTTTTGGGATTTTCTCAAAAACTGGTCCTACGATTTTTTTAAAATCGCCTGGTTTACTACATTTTTTATGCTCTACAAGATAGGGTAGGCGCCATGTTTGCTGAAATTCTGCGTGAGGCTGTTTTTACGTAAAAACATTTTCTTTTTAAGATTGCGGCTTTAATATGCATTTTAGCGCAAAACGTTATATAACAAAAGTTGTAGAGAATGTAAAATTCTACAACTTTTATTTCAAACATTTTTTTGTATAACGCTTAGTTTAGCGGTAATAAGCAATTTTCTGTTTTTTTCTCACGAAAACGTGAGAAAAATTGATATTTTAAACATTTCGGCCTTAGTATGCATTTTACGACAAAAGTGTATATAATTAAATTTATAGAAAATTAAAAGATCTACAACTTTTATTTAGAGCATTTTTCTCTACAGAGCCTAGTTTAGAGAGAAAGAGTGATTTTCCGTATTTCTAAGCCAAAATGAGGTTGATTTTCATTTTGCGTCTTTCACTCATGATTAAAATTAGGTTATGTTTTTTGAGGTTAGTTTTTTGTTTATTTCTTATGTTTTATTACTAATGTTAGGTTTATTGTTAATTATTTTCACTGGCAAGAGAAAGTTGTGTGAGTGTTTCACACCAGATGTTTTTTATGATGGAACGTAGTGCAAGATAATATTGTCCGGCGGAGAGGTATATTTCTTGTCAACTAGTGTAAAACGTTTGTTTACAACGTATAGGCGCGCTTGCCTCGCGCGCGCGGAGTACTCTTACAGTAGACAGACTATAGAGAGGCTTTAAAATAATTTAATGAGGCCTTCACTACATTTTAGCTGCTGTGAAGCGAGCGGGGGTTGCTAGTTGTTTTTTTATAAACTCCCTTGTGAGTTTATAAAAAAACAACCACCAACCCAGCTAATGTTCACAGTAAGCGTGATTTTCCATATTTTTAAGCTGAACTGCGGTAGATTTTCATTTTGTGTCCTATCATGTTTATTTTGTGATTAGGTTTTCGTTTATTTCTAATGTTTTACTACTAATATTACGTTATATTGTTAATTAATTGCATTGGCAAGAGAAAGTTACGTGTGATTGTTTCACACCAGATTTTTACATTAAGATTGAAACTAATAATTGTTTATTTATTTTGTTTTCTCTTGTACTTTTCAGCCGATCCATGCAGTCTAATTGTATTTGTTTGAAACGACTACAAAAAGTAAAAGAAGAAGAAACGAAAGAAGAGAGAAAATGAAGAGAACAAATTTGAAATTATGTAATTAATTAATTAATCGATTATTACGATCGCCACGCTGTGCCATACTTAACTATTTTATAATCAGTCGAATTTAAATTTGACCGATTAATTTATCCTTTACGTATCTATGTTAGTATCTATTGTTGATGTTGGTTTTAATATTCTTTCATTGTTTACGTTTTTTCCATTGATAACTGTTCGTTCACTCTGTGCTTCGTATGCATCATCTTGTCGTACGTGATGCGATTCGTTTGGTGAATGTGTGCTTCTTTATTCTAATAATTGTTACCGTATTTACGTTTTTGTTACTATAAAAACGCACTGCATTCCTCTCAACTACACAGAGCCGCGACTCGAGCAATATGTACGAGAGTAATCCCAAAAATAATCCAATTTTTATTTTTTTTATTATTGAGTGATGATGTCTACATAAGCCTTGGGCTTATGCGTGGGTAATGATATGTGGTGATTTACAGATGAAAAATATGCCAAACGAGACCGGGAATCGAACTAGGGACCCCGGCATAGTAGCCAGTTGCGCTGACCACTACACCACGGGCCGGCCGTGTGGTTTAGAAAAACAAAGAAATGTTTATTTTAAAAATGAATCTTTATAATGCATCCGCAGCTTGAAATCAATTGTGTTTTTTGTGATAAATTTCACTGACCTTGTTAAGCTCCGTTGATCCGTGCTATCCAGTTACTGCTTACTCGTGTTTCGGTGGATACCATGGCCCCTTCACCAACACCAACAAAGGTTCGCCAAATCACGGAGAGAAATAACCGAGCGATCTTCAATTTACATATAAACCTTGTAAGTATTTTTTTATAATATGTAGATCAAACCTTTTTTTGTCTTGTTTTTTAATGACATTGAGTTGAGTGTACTTTTCTCATCCTTGTACTAGTATTATTGGTTTATTGCAAACATTTTATGTACAGTCCAGCCTCTCTTAGTTTGCTCCTAATGTAAATAAATAATGACGTCACCGAGTATGCGCATTACATCAAAATGTGTACACGCTGATTAAAAAGTAACAACAAAGTACTTTCAAAAGTATTTAAATACAAAATACTATTAAAAGTATTTTTATAAATGAAATTGTTAGGCCTACATCATATATCATGACTGATGTTTTTAGTACTTGAAGTACTTATAATTTAAAAAATAGTTAACTTAATAGGTATACGACATCCATAAAGTCGCAGATTCTAGCGTGTACCCTGTAGTAGGTGGCTTTTGTTTGTTGACAGTAGGAGCAAACTAACAACGGCTGAACTTTAGTTTTTTCAATTGTAATTTCAGTCAACTTAGTACTATGATAATCATTATATATACTATTTTGTCAAGGGTGATGAGCTCTTAAGAGTATGCATTGCCCCCTCCCCCCACCCACTTTATAGCTAGCCAATCACTTGCCACCAACTACACCAATACTTGCTCTTGTAGCTCTGTTAAATATTTTGTCAACCATTTTTTTTTGGTCTTTCAATAACAAATTGTTGTTGTTTAGGTCAACAGCCAAAAGGCTGGTTTGAACCTGTAGAGGTTTTACTAAGTAAAACGAGGAGTGAGGTGGTTTACCATTGCCTTCCTCACTGAGTGGAAAAGTACGCTTATCAGCATGCCAGGCCCTCTGAAAAGCACATATTTTCCACTCTGCAAATGACACCTTCACTTCAGTCACCACAGGGTCTGGCTGTATAGTGAAATTCATTACTTTCAGAGGAAATAACTCTGATTAGTGTCTTTTACACCTCTACCTCTTCTGTTCTTAAATGATTCAGCCATTTAATTGACTGACCATGTGATAAGAAACAGAACTATTTATTTTAGCCCTGCAACGAACAGATTGAGTGTAAATAATTTGACACTCCACCTGTCTGTTATGGGCAGAATAACAAATTATAATCTTTAAACATACAATCAGCTAATTATTATTATAAAGTATTGCACGTTAACACGCTATATAATCGATGTATTCAGTACGAGATGCAACACGAGAGTGAACTATTGTGGCTCTTATACGCATGCGCGCGTAATGTTTGTCACGTACAATCTGACAACACTGGCAAACATTCTGATTGGTCTAAACATGTGGAACACCAGATCTCATCAACCGTGAAAAGCATATTAAGTTATATTACTGTGTAGTATTGTGCTTTGAATTGGGATCTGAAATAACAGTTGACAGTCAGTCTTAATTGAATAAATGACCAACCGTTATTGTTTTCAATGAAGAAATATTTTAAATGTTAGAAATATCAGTTACAGCTGATTGTTTTTTTTTTATCCGGTTTCATTATTTATTTGTATCTGAAATCGTAGTAAATTTTATATTTAAATGTATTTTCTCGCATTAGAATCTCGGTAGCGTACGTAATATTGTGTTCAATGTGATTTATTATTGGTTAAGATGTAATTTAAAATTCATAAATGTTAAATATCTGATGATGTCTACTTGCATTGTAATGGTAGGAGCAAAACTTTTATTACTAATTTTATTCGTTAGTTGGTTTAAGCATTGATCAACTCTGTACAGGGCCTAAATATATTTACATACTTAAGTTTTTCAGTTGATTCATTAAGCAAATTTTATGAGTAAAAGGTTTTTAAAAAACTAGTTAGCTGATTTTCAACCCCTATCTTAATTTTAGCGGATGTTGCTGTTTATGTCATCAGCCGAAAGGGTGGTTTGAACGTGTAGTAAAACGAGGAGTCAGGTGGTTTACCATTGCCAACACTCACCAAGTGGAAAAGTACGCTTATCACCATGCTGGGCCCTCTGAAAAGCATATATATTTTCCACTCTGCAAATGACGCTTTCATTTCATTCACCACAGGGTCCAACTATATAATGAAATTCATTACTTTCAGAAGAGATAACTCTCATTAGTGTCACAATACACCTTTACCTCTTCTGTTCTTAAATGATTCAGTTCTTACATGATTATATAGAAGAATTCATTAAGTTTTAATTGAAAATATTTACAGATATGCAATATTTGCACCATTTTGTAACACGACAGATATCGACACGGTAGCGTACATAAACATCACGAACATTATCGATTTGTTCTTCTGCAACAGAAGTTCTTCCAGTACTCTTCCTTTTACACAGACATCCTCCACTGTTTTCAAAATTTTTATACCAGTCATAGATTGATTGCGTTGTTGGTGGTGGTTTACCGTATCTTGTTCTGAAATGACGTTGCACAACCGTAACCGATTTTGTTTCGGCTAATTCAAGAATACAATAAGCTTTTTCCACTTGAGTAGTGGCCATTTTGCTAGACTGGTCGTTGTAACAGCAGCCAGCAACAAAATGCTAGCAACACCTGTACCAACATAAAATTTAAAAAATTCCCTACAAACCGATATCATTTACCACATTCAAATACACCATTTTGATGTTTAAGAAGCTGTCTCGAAAGTGTATATTTCATTTATAATCACCCCCTGTATAATGAAATATTTTTTTCTATTCAAGTTTTTTTTTTTATTTACGCCCAAACGGAGGTTACTTTCCAAACCATCCTCTCGCATTTCATTCAGGTTTTTGTAAAAAGAACTGCTGAATTTCAAACTTGGAAAAAAAGTTTTTCATTTATTTAAAACGCAAAAGTTTTTTTCGTTAATATTATAACTGAAATTTTTTGTCTAATAATACAGGCGTGATTCATTTAAAAGTAGCCCGCTGCATTTAACAGCGGCCTTCACCACTCAATTGGATTCAAATAGTAAATGGATAAATAGAATTACTTAACCCTTTCCACTCGTATTATGTTTGCACTGTGATTCCCCTCCACTAATCTTGTACACGCCTTCAAAGTTATGTAAGCGTATGCGCAGTAGACGGATTTGGTTGAGGTAAGATGAAGGGAGAAATAGTGGAGTGAGTAGTACAGCAGTTGAGGGGGGAGGGAATTCACAGCCGACTTGCTGGAATGCATAACATACCGTAGGTATTTATAGTCTAGGCCTACGGGAGCCTCTTTTTACTTTCTCTTGCCTATATGAATATATAGGAAGGAAAGTATTGTTTTCATGTCGATTTTTAGAAATCGAGTTTTCACCGGATCTATACGTTTTCAGACTCCCTGAACCCAAAAAACATGTTTTTAGCGATTGGTCTGTGTGTGTGTGTGTGTGTGAACAGAATATCTCAAGAACGGAACATCGTACGAACTTGAAACTTGAAACTTAAGTTACATACCACTACCGGACGCGACACGAACATTTTCATCAAAATCGGTCAACCGGAAGTAGTAGTTTATTCGTATAATTTTTCAGTTTTTTGCGATTTTCTCAAAAACTGGTCCTACGATTTTTTTTAAAATCGCCTATTTTACTCAATTTTTTATTCTCTACAAGATAGGGTAGGCGCCATGTTTGCTGAAATTCTCGGTGAGGCTGTTTTCACGTAAAAACGTTGTTTTTTTAAGATTACGGCTTTAATATAAATTTTAGCGCAAAAACTTATATAATAAAAGTTGTAGAGAATTTAAAAACCTACAACTTCTGTTTCAAACATTTTTTTGTATGACGCTTAGTTTAGCAGTAATTAGCGATTTTCTGATTTTTTCTCACGAAAACGTGTGGAAAATCGATTTTTTTAAGATTTTGGCCTTGGTATGCATTTTACGACAAAAGTGTATATAACCAAATTTATAGGAAATTTAAAGATCTACAACTTTTATTTAACGTATTTTTCTCTACAGAGCCTAGTTTAGCGTGAAATAGTGATTTTCCGTATTTTTAAGCCAGACTGAGGTTGATTTTCATTTTGAGTGTTTCACTCATGATTAAAATAAGGTTATGTTTATTGAGGTTAGTTTTTTGTTTATTTCTAATATTTTATTACTAATGTTAAATTATATTGTAAATTATTTGCATTGGCAAGAGAAAGTTGTGTGAGTGTTTCACACCAGATTTTTCCTAAAAGAGCGACCTCCAACATGGTGGAAGGGTTGACGTTTCCTTGGGAGATTTTCACAAATGTCCATCGACCACAGACAATAAGACAAAATAGTCAACCGTTCCAGCTACGATCTGTTCTCTGCGACAGCTTCAGTAGAATGAGACAATTTTCACGGACGCCATATATGCATGCATCGAACGTATGTCATCCCTTCTACAGCCACCGGCAGTATTCTCCCCACTCACTTCTCATTTCTGCGCGAACTACGCTTACAAAACATTGACAGATTGTACTTATTTTATGATTTGTTGATACCCCCCTATTACATTACATACGCATTATGTATGTGTTGTTGTTAGTTTTAAGAAAGAGCGTGCTATAATTTTTATGTTCGTTATTACTTTAATGTTAATAATGATACATAAAAAATGCATTTTCTCACCTAAAAACTTCTAAAATATAACCTGCAAAACAATACACTGCTGTTGTAAAAAACTAAAATAAAATAAACCGTGTGACTAGAAATTGATACTTAAAACCTAATAAAAACACGCAAAATAATCTAAATATTATTTTTGTGTGAATTAGTTACCTAAAAACATTAAAATGATCTTAAAGTGACACAAAATACCGCAAACTAAACAACGCATGTTCACAATTAGGTTAGTTTGTTTACTAGTTTGGTATGGTGACATCGATTCAATTAATTCCGTTTATATCGATAATCGGTTGTAGCCAACTATCGAAAACTACAAGAATTAATTTTTAAAACATCCCGTAGAGGCCAGCACATTACAACAGCTTTGTTAAACGCGTATTTTCATACAAAATCAGCTGTGAAAACGGAGTCGGATGGGGTCCGACATACGAGTGGAACGGGAATACTATCGTGTCGGATCAGATCCGACAGTCGAGTGGAAAGGGTTAATACATAATTTTACATATTTATTTAAAATTTATATACAAATTTCAACTTCACCTTCACTTTTACACCTTCAACTTCACCTTTACACCTTTACATTTACAGTAGCGGGCTACTTTCAAATGAATCACCTGTATAACAACACTGCCAATACCTACCAAAAATGTGTTTCATTTTTTAGTAGTAACTGATATATTTCATTCCCTTGTTGTGTATGCTTGAAGGACACATCATTTGTGCCAAACTATCAATTCATTTCTTGTTTTATTTTTTTTTTAAATACCACAAAAAGTTCTTTTGTAGGGTTTTTTATCAATTATTATAATAAATACATTAGCAGAAATTAGTTTATGTTGTTGTTGTTTAGGTCATCAGCCAAAAGGCTGGTTTGAACCTGTAGAGGTTTTACTAAGTAAAATGAGGAGTGAGGTGGTTTACCATTGCCACAACTCACTGAGTGGAAAAGTATGCTTATCAGCATGCCAGGCCCTCTGAAAAGCATATATTTTTTCCACTCTGCAAATGACACTTTCACTTCATTCACCACAGGGTCTGGATGTATAATGAAATTCATTACTTTCAGAGGAGATAACTCTGATTAGTGTCACAATACACCTCTACCTCTTCTGTTCTTAAATGATTCAGTCATTTAATTGGCTGACCATGTGATAAGAAACAGAACTATTTATTTTAGCCCTGCAACTAACAGATTGAGTGTAAATAATTTGACACTCCACCTCTCTGTTATGGGCAAAAAATTAGTTTAGTATTTATAAATCAATTTAAAAATTAAAGGAAATTGCAACGATTGTTTCTGTTAGAAAATCGTGTATCTTAACATCTTAACACTACTGCCGGGAATTTTTGAACGGATTTTAAAAGTGTAGTCAATTCGGGCTTCCTAGTGCAGTGTATTTTTTTATTTTAAAGCCATATAGGACTACATAAGTTCATCAAACTCAAAAAAAAACTCATTTCAATTTTTGTGGTTTTGGAGTCTTTTCCTGATGTTTCCCTCGTTGAACTTTTTCCAGTATTTCTTCAATCCATCCGATCTTCTCTGCCGTTCCTTGTCAGAATACAAAACTTTCTGTCGTTTCATTGGTTTCTGCTGTTCAAGTCTTGTGGTCTTCAGCCAGTGGTAATTTCCAGATTTTGTTTTGAGGTCCTCAATTGCGATTTGGACTCCGTTCATGTCCTCCTTAGTTTCTCCTTTATCAATGTCTTAATAATGTCTCCTTAATTAATTTGATCCAGTTAAGTGTATTTTTTTTTCTAACTTTTGAGACCCCATAGGATCACTTCAGCTCAAATTCAGGTTTGTTCCAGGGTTGGGTTTCTTTAAGAAGCACCTTCTCTTGAGACCGCCTTCCCTTCGTTTGGCCCACACTTTCTTAAGACGCTCCGATCTTTGTCTCCGGTCTTCATCGGTAAACACCCTGTTGTATACTCTCCTGGGTCTTGGCGCAAACGTTATCATGTTAGCCTTGACCAGTCGGTCGTACTCTGTTGATTTCGTTAGTAGGTCCTGTTTAGTGATCTTAAGTTCCTCCATATCTTGCTGTACATTTTCCAGCCACTTAGGTCTCGACACCTTATCCCAAAAATGGCTGGTCAACCGGTTCACAAGTCTGGAGTTTTCTGTTCTGAGTAGGTGTCCTAGGAATGATATTCTTTTCCTCCTGAAGTTGTCTGTTAGTGAGGTGATTTATATAATGTATTTATATAATTATAATTTTTTTTTTTTTTTAATTCGAGGCGGAGTGCATTAACATTGAAGTACTTGAATCAGCTGGTTGTATTTTTTTTTTGTCGTCAGTCTCGACTGGTTTGGTGCAGTTCTCCAAGCTGTTCTATCTTGCGCAAGTCGTTTCATATCTACATACCTGTAACACCCTACATCTTTTGTAATTTGCTTTACATATTCTAACCTTTGCCTCCCCCTACAATTTACTCCCTCAATATTACCCCCCATTATTGATAGATGTCTTAAGATAGGCTCCTCTAGCCTATCCCTTCTTCTGGTAAGATGCTTCCATATAATTCTTTTTTCATCCACTCGCCTAACAACCTCTAAATTACTTATTTTGTCCATCCACCTAATCTTTAACATTTTCCTAAAATACCACATTTCAAAAGCTTCTATCCTCTTCTTTTATACAGCCCCTATCACCCACATTTCACTCCTGTTGAATGCTACACTACAAACATGTTTGAAGAAATTTTTTCTAATCTGTAAATCAATGTTTGTAGTCAAAAAGCTGTTTTTTATTTCAAAGGCTTCTTTTTCAAGCTTGAGCAATTTTACATTTGATATCACTTGTACTTCTACCATCCTTTATTATTTTACTCCCTAGATAGCAGAATTCCCCAACTTCCTGTAAGTTTTCATTGCCTACTTTTACATTTCCCATCTCTTCTAAATCACTCTTCTCTTACTGCTGCACAACAGTTTTGTTTTGTTCTTATTAATTTTCATGAAGTAATCCTTTCTTAAGATCTCATCCATTTCATTTAAGATTTACATATGTACATTAAGTGAATGTAATTTTATAAGCACGTAACAAATAAAACAAAAATGTGTTTAACACTGCGTACAAATAAGTAAAACCATTTGCGTGGCTGACTTTTTTTCTTGCATCCAGGAGACTCCAAAGGGAGTATAGGACATGTCAAGATAAAACTGATAAACTGGAAGTTTATCACCATGATATATTTATCACTTACCACCAGAAAATTGTTTCTGCTACCTACTGCTTACTTCAGTAGGCTTGTCATGAACCCCATTGAATCAAATATCACACAAAATGAAAAATAAAAAAATCAAACACAATGATAAATTCATCACTTACCAATAATTGTTTCCTGTTATTGCTTAACTCAGTAGGCTTGTCATGAACCCCTTTGTATCAAATAGTACACAATATTTGTTTAATTAGCACTTACGCCTTGAGGCATTGTGATATTTTTCACTGCTATATCGCGTCAATTATAGCGACACATTCGTGATTCCAGCCTCTGGGCTCAACGTGTTAATACCTGTACATTAATGTTAAAGATATGCGATTGTCTAAATAGAAACGAATTATTTCGGAGTGAATGAAATGAAACATTGATTTTACTTTTGTAAATTATAATAATTTTCTATAAAAATATTGTAATGTAATATGTAGGTATTTGCACCTGATATTCGTCTCCTCCTCCTCCTCCCCCCCTTTCAACACCACCTAAAGTCCAGCTTCTCTTAGTTTGCTCCTAATGTAAACAAATAATGATGTCACTGAGCATGTGCATTATATCAAAATGTGTACACGCTGATTAAAAAGTAACAACTAAATACTTTCAAAAGTATTTTTATAAATGAAATTGTTAGGCCTACATCATAAAATCATGACTGATGTATTTAGTACTTTAAGTACTTATAATTAAAAAAATAGTTAACTTAATAGGAATACGAGATCCGTAAAGTCGCAGACTCTAGCGTGCACCCTGTAGTAGGTGGCTTTTGTTTGTTGACAGTAGGAGCAAACTAACAATGGCTCGACTATAGGGATTTGCACCTGATATTCATCACCTCCTCCCCCCCCCCTTTCAACACCACCTACAGTATTCAGATGAACTGTAGTCCCCTAGCTGTGGGAGTGAGAGAATGGATAACGCACAACCCATACGTGCCGTTCCAATAACATTGTCGTATAATTTCACTCATTGTTGTGATCAAGCGTTTATGCATGCAGTAAACTATCAAGCAAGATAACCACTGTAGAATGTTTTCAGATTTGGATTATAACGGTAAAGACCTTTTGGCGCATGCATAGTTACGCCACATATCTCCCTCTCACTCTCTCGGCTATGGGACATTAGTTCGTCTGTTACCAATACATGTAATCTGTTCGCTAGCACAATCTTACCACTTGTTTCTTTCATTAATAAATAAATTTTTTCATTCATAAAATTGTATACTAGTAGTATTATTATATTATTTCAACTACTGTATTTAAAATTTATAAATGTGTGTGTAAAAGTTCAATAAGGTTAACGTTGTTACTGTTTTCATTAATATCAAATTTTTTAACAATTTTTTTACGATATTTTTTTCAGAGCATGTTTGTGGGTAAAAAAATTGTTACAAAGTGTCACCGACTGGGGCCGACGACACGTGGCGAAACGTTGTCTGTAAAATTGTTGGCCCTGAAAAGGGCCGTTTAATTGTGTTGGTGGCCCTGAAAAGGGCCGTTGTTGGGGTTCGGAAGCGGCGAGCCAGTGTGATGAAAGCGGAGCCCGAAGAGTGACGGCTCGGTTACCGGGTTCAGGCTTAGCCTTCCCTCAGCGGCAGTTGGGTCCCCACTGCAGCGTGGCAGTGGTGGCCCCCAGAGCCCCGTAGTGTCGGGTCGGCGTAGGCCGTCTGCTGATAGCGCGGCCGAGGCGGCTCTCTCCGGGCCGGTGCGGAAATGTAGCGTCCGCCACCGGTAGCGTAGACCAGGGATGGTGCGTCTGGTCTTGTCTGCTTCTGGCTGGAGCTCTTCTTTCTTCTTGTTGTCCGGTTGAGAGTTCGGTGAAGAGTGTGTCTCGTGGGCGAGAATGCTCTCTTAAATACCTCTCAAGGTGGTGGGAGGAGGCTGTAGGCTCTCTGCATCAGGCAGTAGTGGGGTGTTTGTGCAGACACTAATATTGGAAGGGCAGGTGGCGACAACTGAAAGGCCTTAAGTACTTAAATTGTTAGCCCTATTTAAGTACTTTTAAGTAGTTATAATTAATTTAAAATATAGTTAACTTAATAGAAATACGACATCCATAAAGTCGTGGACTCTAGCGTGCATCCCAAAGTAGCTGGCCTTGGTTTGTTGACAGTAGAAGCAAACTTAAAACGGCTCAACTGTAGATTACAAATCCGAAAACCATTTGTTGCTATCTCTTGTAGTTTCCGACGGATGGATGGAAATAGAAAAATGATAGATGACAATTTTAAAAATTTTCACCAATGATTTTCATGAAAACAGTCACAACAATCAATCGAATAAGAAGTAACGTGTAATATTGAAAAACAATCACTTACCAAAATCTCTTTGTATATTCTTTTCTTTTTGTTGTTGGTTTGTTTGTTTGTAAATTAATAATGAAATATATTTTAGATTATTATTATAAGAAGCTAAGATAAGAAGAGCATAGCGTTATATTATAGCACATAGCTAAAATTTAGTATATAAGTAATTTTTATTTCTGTTATAATTCAGCTTTTAGCTATCACTAAATTTTGCTGATATCGATTTCATGCAATATTATTCTATTCTATTATTATACCGTATTGTATTTTTAAAGTAATTTTATATTGTGTTGTTGTATTGTATTATAACAGTGAACCTGTTCTTGATTTATTTTTCTCAAAATATTTCTTTTTTAATCGTTTGAAATGCACCGATTTAATCGCACTGTGATTTTAGAGCACTAGTTTGTATGGTATTACAAAGGAAAACGTCTCTGTGATTCAATTTTCTTTTCTTTTTTTTTGTCGTTTTAACCATAAAAAATCCTTTTTCTAAATAGATGGGAGCATATCATCTGAATACTATTTCTTACAACACTGTGTCACCAGATGGTGACATTAAATGGCTAACCTTATTATTTTGGTGGCCCTGAAAAGGGCTGTTTAGGTGTGTGTCCACCGGAGCGGGCAGAGGTGTTTGATGGCCCTGAAAAGGGCCAGTGTAAACCTTATTGAATTGGTCCTGAGAAGGACCGTTGTGCCGGTCTCGAAGGAGACCGGTGTAGGCAGCGCATGGCTGCGATGAGAGACGTGGCTCACGTTGATGGCCCTGAGAAGGGCCGGTTAAAACCTTAATAAATTGGTCCTGAGAAGGACCGTTGTGCTGGTCTCGAAGGAGACCAGCGTAGACAGCGCGTGGCTGCGGTTGCTGCAAGTCACAGAGCATCTTCCTTCTTTATCTCGTGGATGTAGTCGGTCGATCTTTGTCGGAGGTGTAGAGCGTAATGACGAGCAGCTCAGTGCACTGCACTTTTATAGCTACTGAGAGCGCTATGGTAGGGGGCGGTGAGTCACTTGGCCTTGGCAACAAAGCCCTCTATCGGAAGGCAGCCGAAAGGTTTGTCGCTTCGCCGCTAAAGGGCCCATCGCGCTGACAAAGGCCGGAAGAAGTATTGAAGACCGGCAACACAGTAAATGATTAATTAGAAGGGGTGGCGATGACAACTGTAAAAATAAATCTGTATAATGCATCATGCAGTTTGAAATTAATCCTATTTTATCTAATGAATTTATATAATAAAGTTCACTAACCTTCTTATTAAACTGCATCAACTTTTATTTTCACTTAACACGTGTTTCGGTGGATCCACCATCATCAGAGTAAATAACATAATTGAAACTAAACAAGTTTTTTATTTATTAAAAATCTTGTTTAGTTTCAATTATGTTATTTAAGTAAAGATAAAAGTTGACACAGTTTATTTAAAAAGAAGGTCAGTGAAATTTATTACATGATTCATTATATAAAATAGAACACTGTATAACTTTTCTTAAAATTGACAAAATCTGCACGTTTGTTGCACTAAACTGCAAAATTTAACTAGTTTTAATACTTGGTTGTGGTCTCGAAATTTTGAATGGATAAAATCCATTTAAAACAATTCAATCATATTTATTAATTTTTCTCTCTTTGATTCCCTTAACCCTTTAACTGCTATTGACGTATATATACGTTCGGAGCTCGCGGCACTTACTCTTCTACTAACGTACTTTTACGTTATTGAAAATCAAACGCATGTACTACTTCCGTATTTGTACATTCTAATGTTAAATCATTGGGAAATCATAACACTACATAATGGACATGTTACACCATCTACTGGTTATTACGTGAAACTTTTTGACAGTGTCCTGTATTTATTAGCTACATCGCATATTGTCAGATGTGTTGCCGTGGCATTTGGATGTCTAGTTTATTCGATTATTTTCAAGTTATATTTCGGTTATATCATTTTCTTCATTTTTTTATTATAAAAATAAATAAAATATTGCATTTTACAATGAAAATAGTAAATAAATAAATAAGTCTTTTTTTGAAACAGCTGTTGCATATGAGTTTGGTGTTTCTTCTTTATGAAGTGTGTATGCGTAAGCTTACACACTTAAAATTTTGATTTTATTTTAAACTTACAAGACATAAGTAATGATTTAAGATAACACCAAAAAAGTCATTCCTAATTCAGCACAGGAGGTTACACATGACGATTCCTAAGGTAGCAGTTAAAGGGTTAAATAAATTTATTTGGATTTAGCTAATTTGTTATTATTTTCGAACAAATACGAATGTAGAATTTTAAACTTAAACTTACCGAAATTTTTAATATCCAAAGTTTGTGGATCTTTGAACGGTTATGGTTGATGATTTTCTTTTGAATGGAAATACGATAAAAGCTTTAAATGTTTAATTTACACAAGCTTCTAAAATATTTCAAGTCCAGCCTTTCTTAGTTTGCTCCTACTGTAAACAAATAATGACGTCACTGAGCATGCGCATTATATGAAAATGTGTACACGCTCATTAAAAAGTAACAATTACAAGTATTTACATAGAAAATACTTTTAAAAGTATTTTTCTAAATGAAATTGTTAAGCGTACATCATATCATGACTGATGTTTTTAGTACTTTAAGTACGTATAATTTGAAAAATAGTTAACTTAATATGAATACGACATCCATAAAGTGGTGTACTCTAGCGTGCACCCTGTAGTAGGTGGCTTTTGTTTGTTGACACTAGGAGCAAACTAAGAATGGCTCAACTGTAGAGTCCCCTAGCCGTGGGAGTGAGAGAATGCATAACGCTCTCACTCGCACAACCCATACGCGCCGTTCCAATAACATTGTCGTATAATTTTACTTATTGTTGTGAGCAAGCGTTTATCCATACAGTAAACTAACAAGCAAGATAACGACTGTAGTATGTTTTCAGAGTTGGATTATAACGGTAAAGACCTTTGGGCGCATGCGTAGTTATCCCACAATCGTCCTTCCAATGGTAAACTCGCGATGTGCAAATTTTGGAAATGTGAGTTTGTTAGTGCATGCTGATGTATACAACCCAACGCATGTTCTAGTAAACTCGCGAATATGTATCTTTTTCAGTTAGGGAGATACAGCCTTTGTAAAGTTACGAAAATACACATTAGTTTTTTGCTCTCCTGTAAAACTGAGAATTTGCACGTTCGCGAGTTTACCATTGGATGGACGATATCTCCCTCTCACTCGCTCGGCTATGGGACCTCAATTCCTCTGATATCTGTATTTTAGTTTAGCGGTTCACTGAGCTTTGATTATTTTGTATATTTTTCTTGTAGTATTAATTAACTTTAATTAGGTTTTTTTAATTATAATGATAATACATGTTTGTATATTCCTTGTAAAATTTGTTGTATTTTTTTTTAATTTTAAATGTTTTTAACTGTTATGTTTGATAAACATTTTTTGACGCCATTAATGTCGGTTTTCGATTGTACATTTTTCTTGTCGTAATGTACACCATCTTTATGATTTTATGAAAATGTAACAAATATATATATATTATATAGTATATTTAACTGATTATATATGTTTTGTTTAATTATTTTCAAATCCTTTTTTCATTTTCGTAAAAGTTGTTCATTATTTTTGATCTCTCAGTTGAAAAAAATTCAACAAGAAAATACATATTATATTAAATTATTAATGCATTAATTAAATTATTAATACATAATCTGGTAGAGTCTACAAGACTCTCTCAGTCTTGTAGACTGAGAGAGTATGATTAATTGAACCCCAACCATCAAAGTCAAAAATTCAACAAGAAAAAACATTTCTGAAGTTGAGGTGTAGTCTTGTAGACTTAGAGAGTATGGTTAATTGAACCATAAAAGTCAAAAATTCAACAAGAAAATACATATTAAAAATATTTTTGAAGTTGAGGTGTAGTCTTGTAGACTGAGAGAGTATGGTTAATTGAACCCCAACTATCAAAGTCAAAAATTCAACAAGAAAAAACATTTCTGAAGTTGAGGTGTAGTCTTGAAGACTGAGAGAGTATGGTTAATTGAAACCTAACCATCAAAGTACACTGTTAACCACTGTCTAGTATTTAAATCCATATAAAAGTAATTGCATTTATTTGGATTTGAACCACAGAACATTCTTCTCTGAAAATCACCTGTTAAAACAGCTAACCCATCAAGTGGTTGTTTAGTACAGTGGGTAAATGCTCACGCTATCTATTGAATTCTGTTGGAACTACAATGTGTAAAAAGTGCATTCTCACGCCATCTATTGAGTGTCATTGGAACTAAAGTGTGTAAAAAGTGCATTCCCACGCCATCTAGCGGATGAACTAACATTCTTTGAAACTTACGATATTTTAGAATTCTATGATTACAAACATCTATAATATTGTCATTCTCACCAAAAATAACCATATTTTAACAATTTTAAAATTCTAACAATATTAAGATTGTCGGCAAATATCATTACTTATTGACACATTAAAATATTTAGATGTTTACTTGTCGGAGGTTGAAGACGGAATGAAATGCCCCACCCCCACAAACCCCTTTTTTGTTTTACTTATATACCTTATTTTTGTCAGTTGTACCAACTTTTATTAATAAAATTACCTACCTTTCCCTTATTTTTTTTCTATTCATGTCGATTCAGTCCTAAGACATTTTGTTTTAATTTGTTACTGTTTCTACAACCATCCGGTAGATAGCGTGGTCTTTACGTATTACCTCATTTTCTTTCTATGAAATACGTGTCAATATTTAAAAGTACTGCACTCCTCAAAATTTTACAAATATTTTATTTAACTATAACTTTATAGTTGATTTATAATAATGTTGTGCATATTCTGACATTGTTTTAAATCGAACAAAATTAAACACAATATGTGCGTATTGGTTGAAAATATTGTTTACCTTTAGGAATTTAATTTGGACTAGTCTTTTTTTGTTGGATTACCGTATTCGTAAAAAAAACGAGCCACTGGACTCCGGTACGCGATTACGATTCATCGAATCAGTAATTTCATACCACAACAATTATTTATTTACTTCCCCAAGCCAAAATTATCCAACAATCGATTAATATATCAAATCGTTCATCTTAGAAAATCGGCATCAAAAAATTACTTTTTACAGCCGATTCTCAATACCGATTATTTTCTCTATTGTGTGTGTGTGTTAAACAAAATTAATTTAGCCGGCCGCATTGACATAGTTGGTAATGTGCTCGCCTCTCATTATGCGGTCTTGGGTTCGAATCCCACTCAGGCACAGCATATTTTCATACGTTACAAAAAAATCATTTCATCCTTCACCGTCTGCATTAGCAGTAATTGCAAAACAGTCGGACGTTAAACAAAAAAAAATAAATAATAATACGCAATACATAGTACTTTATTAAATGTAATTTATTAATTTATATTTTTTAATAAGAGAAGAACATTAAATAGAATTTTAATTTATTTTGTTATTACAACACAATATAATTATTATAATTGATATAAACAATACAGTAATTGACAACAAACATTAATTAATTATTTATAATACAACAAACATAAATACATTTCTTCCGTTGTTAATTGTACAATTATTTTGATATACCTACAGTTGAGCCGTTCTTAGTTTGCTCCTACTGTCAACAAACAAACGCCACCTACTAAAGGGTGCACGCTAGGGTCCGCGACTTTACGGATGTCGTATTCCTATTAAGTCAACTATTTTTTTAAATTATAAGTACTTAAAAGTACGAAAAAAACATCGGTCATGATATGATACAGGCCTAACAATTTCATTTATATAAATACTTTTAAAAGTATTTTGTTGTTACTTTTTATTCAGCGTGTACACATTTTGATATAATGCGCATGATCAGTGACGTCATTATTTGTTTACATTAGGAGCAAACTAAGAGAGGCTGGACTATACACATATAATATACTATAATAATTATTAAAAGCTCCTAAAAAAATTAATTAACAATTAATCTGTTTCACAGTTAGTTCATTTTATGATTATACAAATTTTATTTTACACATTAACAAATCATTATTTTTATATTCATCTTTTTTTGCTGTTCTGTCAAAAAAATGTTTTTTTACTTTCTCTTGCCCATATGAATATTTAAATAGGAAGGAAAGTATTGTTTTCATGTCGATTTTTTGAAATCGAGTTTTCACCGGATCTACACGTTTTCAGACCCCCTGAACCCAAAAAACATGTTTTTAGCGATTGGTCTGTGTGTTTGTGAACAGAATATCTCAAGAACTTGAAACTTAAGTTACATACCACTACCGGACCCGACACGAACATTTTCATCAAAATCGGTCAACAGGAAGTAGTAGTTTATTCGTATAATTTTTCACTTTTTTGCGATTTTCTCAAAAACTGGTCCTACGATTTTTTTTAAAAATGCCTGGTTTACTAAATTTTTTATTCTTTACAAGATAGGGTAGGCGTCATGTTTGCTGAAATTCTGGGTGAGGCTGTTTTCATGTAAAAACATAGTTTTTTTAAGATTACGGCTTTAATATGCATTTTAGCGCAAAAAATTATATAATAAAAGTTGTAGAGAATTTAAAATTCGACAACTTTAATTTCAAACGTTTTTTTGTATAACGCTTAATTTAGTAGTAATTAGCGATTTTCTGATTTTTTCTCACGAAAACGTGTGAAAGATCGATTTTTTTAAGATTTCGGCCTTAGAATGAATTTTAAGATAAAAGTATATACCTATAATAAATTTTATAGGAAATAAAAAGTTCTACAACTTTTATTTAAAGCATTTTTCTCTATAGAGCCTAGTTAAGCGTGAAAGAGTGATTTTCGGTATTTTTAAGCCAAACTTGAGTTAGATTTTCATTTTGCGTCTTTCACTCATGATTAAAATACGGTTATGTTTGTTGAGGTTAGTTTTTTATTTATTTCTAATGTTTTATTACTAATGTTAGGTTTATTGTTAATTATTTGCACTGGCAAGAGAAAGTTGTGCGAGTGTTTCACACCAGATTTTTTCCTTTTGGAGAGCAAATTTTGTTTAGGTCGGCCCGTTGACGAAACAGTTAGCGCAACTGGCTTCTACGCCGGGGTCCCGGGTTCGATTCCCGGTCACGTCTGGCATTTTTTCATCACTCATCTTTATCTATGATCCTTCACCCCGCCTGCATTAGCAGCAATTGCAAAACAGTCGGATGTTAAACAAACAAAAAAAATCTGGTGTGAAACACTCGCACAACTTTCTCTTGCCAGTGCAAATAATTAACAATAAACCTAATATTAGTAATAAAACATTAGAAATAAACAGAAAACTAATTTCAAAAACCGTGACCTTATTTTACTCATGAGTGAAAGACGCAAAATGAAAATCGACCTCAGTTTGGCTTAAAAATACGGAAAATCACTCTTTCACGCTAACCTAGGCTCTGTAGAGAAAAATGCTTTAAATAAAAGTTGTAGAACTTTTAATTTTCTATAAATTTTATTATATAAACTTTTGTCGTAAAATGCATACTAAGGCCGAAATCTTTAAAAAAATTGATTTTCACACGTTTTCGTGAGAAAAAACAGAAAATCGCTAATTACCGCTAAACTAAGCGTTATACAAAAAAAAAATGTATGAAATAAAAGTTGTAGGATTTTAAATTCTCTACAACTTTTATTATGTAAATTTTTGCGCTAAAATGCATATTAAAGCCGTAATCTTAAAAAATATGTTTACATGAAAACAGCCTCACCAAGAATTTCAGCAAATATGGCGCCTACTCTATCTTGTTGGGCATAAAAAATTTAGTAAACCAGGCGATTTAAAAAAAAAGTCGTAGGACCAGTTTTTGAGAAAATCGCAAAAAAGTGAAAAACTACACGAATAAACTACTACTTCCGGTCGACCGATTTTGATGAAAATGTTCGTGTCGAGTCAGGTATGTAACTTAAGTTTCAAGTTTCAAGTTTCAAGTTTATAGATGTTCCATTCTTGAGATATTCTGTACACACACACAGACCAATAGGTAAAAAGCAGTTGTTGTGTGGGTGTGAGGGGGTCTGTTTAGGTGTATATTCGGGTGAAGAATGTATTTGTTAAAATCGACATGAAAACAATACTTTCCTTCCAATATATTCATATAGGCAAGAGAAAGTAAAAAAGAATACCTAAATAAAAAAACAGATAAATTTTTTGCCAGAACAGCACTACACACTAACACGTGATTTAAATCTATCATAAATACTGTATTACAATTTTTATAAACTACATAATAAAATATTAAAATAAAAAAATTGCACTAAAATTAGAAAGCACTATTTTCTATTGAATGCGAGGATTTTCATTTATTGCTAATCAGTAACATTATTTTATTATACACATCAGATTGCTATGGCTGTGTCAGTTGACAAAACTCACTGCACATTTATATAAAAAAAATCATCACTTTAACTAAAACTACCTTCTATTTATAATAATAATAATAATAATAATAATTAGTCTTGAAAATGAATCTTTATAATGCATCCTGCAGTTTGAAATTATTTCTATTTCATACTGCAGGATGCATTATAAAGATTTATTTTTGAACATTGAAATTGTGAGAATTCAGGTTCCACATGTTTTTGAGACCGCTGCTCTAGAGTAAAACAAGGAGTAAGGCGGTTTACCTTACTCACTATACCATTTTTCAAGGGTGATGAGCTCTGGACATATGCATTGCCCACCCACTTTATAGCTAGCCAATCACTTGCCACCAGCGTTGCCAATATTGCTCTTGTAGCTCTGTTAAATATTTCGTCAGCCTTTTTTTTCGGTTTTTCAATAACAATTATATAACCTATAAACTGTCGCCAGCTGTCCCACTAAATATGGTCGTTAACAGATGGTTCTGGAGCCTGCCACAGAGAGCGTATCCAATGCGCACCAAGTAGTATAACCCCCGCCGACTTGAAGTAGACTCACCAGCAATATATATAAACAGGTGTTTTGAACCACAAGTGTCACTCACTCGCTAGCTCCCGACCAGGAAGGAACAAGAAAACAAGAGGAAGCCCAGCCCAGCAGAGATGACACCGGACAGAGCCATTCCTGGTAGACGCTACCAGTGGCAGATGTCACGTTCCCGCACCGGTCAGTCAAAGAAAGCCCGTACGTGTCGGCCAACACCACGGTGAAGAGTGAGTCGTCTGGTGCAGGCGTGATGGGAACCGCCCTCGGCCACGCTATCGGCGGACGGCCTACGCCGATCTGACACAACAAGGCTCTGGGAACCACCGTCATGCTGCAGTCCACACCCAACTGATGCTGAGGAAAGGCTAGGCTTGAACCCGGTAGTTGAGCCGTCACCCTTCGGACAATGCTCTGCATACGACGGCTCGACGCGTCCACCCAACACTAACAACAACACCGTTTAAAGAAGAAACGGTCCTTTTCAGGGCCACTCACCATGCAAGGTGAGGCTTGGCCACTTGTTGTCAGCCATGGTCGGCGACAAAACATACAATAACCTGATTATATTATATGGTATTGCATGTTAACACGCTCTATAATCGATGCGTTCAGGTACGGGATGCAAGTCGCGAATGAACTACTGTAGCTCTTATATGCGTACGCGCGTAATGTTTGTCAGGTACAATCTGACAACGGTGGCAAACGTTCTGATTGGTCTAAACGTTTGGAACAGCAGAGCTCATCAACCGTGAAAAGCATATTAGGTGAAAAAGTCTGGTTATCAGTATGGCGGCAGGCTCACCCTGCAAATGACACGTTCACTTCATTCACCACACAGTCTGACTGTACAGTAAATACAATGATGAAATTGATTATTCTGAGAGGCGATATCTGTAACAAATGTCTTTTACCTGTTCTGTTGTTAAATGGTTCAGTCATACAATTGGGTGACCATGCGATAAAAGAGAGAACTATTTTTTATAGCCCTCAACTAGCAGATCAAGTACAAATAATTTAACACTCCACCTGCCTGTTATATGCTTATGTTAAAACTAATGTAAGTTATTTAGTATTGACTATAAAAATTTAAATATATTAAAATTTTTTATTTGAATCACAAATACGTAAGAAAAACTAGTGTTAATATTTAGATGTCGGTTTTTAACTTTACTTCTTCTGGCAGTTGGATGTAACTAATAAAATAATGTGACCTTCTTACGATCAGATAAGCTGAAAATTAGCACAGATTGCTCATAACAGGCAGGTGTGTATAATTTATTTGCACTCGATCTGTTAGTTGTCTCTCTTATCACATGATCACCCAATTATATGATTGAAACATTTAACAAAAGAACAGGTACACGTGTAGAAGACACTAATCAGAGTTATCTCGTCTGAAAGTAATGAATTTCATTATACAGTTGGACCCTGTGGTGAATGACGTTCAAGTGTCATTTGCAGAGTGGAAACTAGATGCTTTTCAAAGGGCCCGGCATATTGATAAGCATACTTTTCCACTCACTGAGAAAGGCAATGGTAAACCACCTCACTCCTAGTTTTACACAGTAAAACCTCTAGTTAGTTCAAACCAGCGTATTTGTTAATAATGTAAACAACACACGCAGATTATGCTTACTTTCTGGATGAACTCTGTACAAAAATAAAAATAACATTTTCAATTTTAAAAAAACATAAACAATCATATTAAACATAGGAATGTGTATGAAATAAATAAATGATTCCATATAACATAATATATCTATCTATACAATGCTACTACCTTTCATATAATATATACAATACTAAAAATATAAATAAATATATATATATATATATATATATATATTAAAGTGTTTTTAACACTATATTTTCTTTCTCTCACTGAATAACATATTCGATGTTTCAAATTCTCTTTACAATCACATAAAAAAATGTTAATACACATTTTTTTTATAACCAAGTTAATTCTTTGAATTCAACCACATATTTTACAACAAAAAATGAATTCTAATACCAAAACTATTACTAATATTACTAATATACATAATATTATTATATACAGGGTGGCGCAAAAGTCACTGCACAGTTGGTTAAAAGAAAAAAGAAAAATTACAAGAAGATGTAGTACAATAGTTTTAGCCCGTGATGTTGGTATTATAAAATGCTGATAATTACGCCGTGTCAAGTTGGCAATACGCCTCGTCAAGGACAAACACAACAATAGATCCAGTGAGCTCTTGAAAGCGTGATCTGTGAGACGTTTTTGTATCTGTTAGATGTTTTTATAGTTGTCACGATGTTAACAAAAGAAGAAAGAATTTTTGCTTTAAAAACATTTTATAAAAGTGGTGGTACTGCAGTTGTTAATGAATGGGCTGGACACTTTAGATCAAACCCACCGTCTAGACGAACTGTGTACGACATACGAGATAGATTTGAACAATATGGTTCTGTTATGGATGCACCAAGATCTGGCCGCCCAACAACGGTCTCAACTGAGTAAAATGAATTGCGGGTATGTTTAGCTATTACCAAAAGTCCACGAAAATCAACCAGACAATTAGCATCTGAGCTGGATTTATCACGAAGGTCTGTGCAAAGAATGTTACACAAACACAATTACAAAGTTTACATTCCACGTTTGCTACATGGGTTACTTGAAGATGATCCAGATCGACATCTTCAATTTTGTGAATTGATGCTTAACCAACAGAAACTCGATCCTAACTTGTTCAAGGCCGGCCGCATTGGCGCAGTTGGTAACGTGCTCGCCTCTCATCATGCGGTCTTGGGTTCGAATCCCATTCAGGCACGGCATTTTTTTTCATACGTTACAAAATATCATTTCATTTTTCACCGTCTGCATTAGCAGTAATTGCAGAACAGCCGGACGTTAAACCAAAAAAAAAAAAAAATAACTCGTTCAATAAAATTGTGTGGTCTGATGAGGCTAATTTTAAGTTAAGCGGACAAGTTAACAGACATAACTGTACTTACTGGTATAATGACAATCAAAATATTTCGTTAGAAAATCAACTAAATCAACCTGGTGTGAGTGTCTGGGGGGCAATATCATCATTTGGCATACTTGGACCATATTTTTTTGAAGGAACTGTGACAGGAGAACAATACTTGGATATGCTTCAGAATTACGTGGTACCAGGACTCATGACGTGTGCTGAAAACTTTCAACAACTGTACTTTCAACACGATGGTGCTCCACCACATTATGCCACTAAAGTCCGCGATTATTTAAACGAAACTTTCCAAAGACAAATTATTGGACGAAGGGCAGATATTGACATTCCTCCACGTTCACCAGATATCACGTCCATGGATTTTTTTTGTATGTGGTGTCGTCAAGGACTCTGTTTATTCTAGAAAGCCTCAGACCATCGACGAAATGAAAGACTACATACACGAGGCATTTGAAGATTTGGACAGTAAAACCAGACTATGCCATAGAGTGTGTAACAGTGTTCGAGAGAGACTTGAAAGATGTATTACTGAAGACGGAAAACAATTTGAACATAAAAAATAATTGTAGGTTGTAAATTGTAAGTTTTTTGTAATAAAAAATAAATTCAGTCTTTGTTTACTGTAGTGTGCAGTGACTTTTGCACCACCCTGTATAATATAATATTAATATAATAATACTATATATATTAATATAATATAGCATGGCTGGATAGCCACTGAACGGAGAAACGCCGCGGCACCAAAATGGCCGCGATAGCTCCGCCCCTAGCGGCAACAACGCAAAACGTGACACACTTTCTGGACTGCCCTCGTATTAAGCTTGTAATTGGAGTGGGGACTGTACCGGCCAGCTCCAAGATCAGACTAGATTACTGTGCATCCACCATTGAGAGGCCACGTTGTTTCAGTTGGGTTATACTACCCAATATAACCTCCCTTTCTCATGCTGAAAAACTAATTTTTAAACTCAAAAATACATTTTGAACCCTTGTACAGTAAAATCTCTCTATTGCGGAACTCTCTATAGCGGAAATCTCTCTTTAGCGGCATTATTTGCCGATCCCGACCCTTTCGTATACTACGATAATGTATTTAACTCTCGTTATAGCGGCACAAAAATCTCTCTATAGCGGCAAAACAATATCTTCAGGATATAAATTTAGACATCTATGTAGGGGCAGACAATGACTTAGCCACTTCAGCAGATGTTGGCGATGATGCAATAATCGAAAATGTCTTAGCCCAAAACAACGAGCAAGAAAGTGAATGACGATGAAATGGAAACAGAAATGTTGTCCCTTCAAGTAAACAAGCACTAGACGCTATTCTTGTTGTTTCAACGTACTGTCATTGCCAATATGTAAATGAAAATTTACAAGTTTTAAACATTGAAAATGAGATTGAAGACATGTTTTATGAATTGAAAACGAAACAAAATTTACAACTTATTTTACAAAATGAAATGTACTTCACAGTCATTGTTTCCTTAATAACAAAAAAATATATACTGTACTGTGTATTTTTTTGTGTTTGTGTAGCCTATGTTTTAGGAGATTTTAATTGTATGTATCCTATGTTTATTACTGTTCAGTAAAAACCGAGTTTCAGTGCTAATTAATTTTAGTATCTATTACGGTATGTACTGTATGAATGATTATTGAAAAAAGTTCAATACGAAAAGTGAAATTCTATTGTTAAATATTAGTAACGCAACATCTAATAAAACCAGTTTGTATCCAAATTTTTTGTTAAGTTAATAACCTACACTTTATGTAGGTAATTAATTTAAATATCTCACTGTATTGAAGTAATCTACTGTATTAAACATTCGTCATAAAATTATCTATTCAGTAGTTTTTCAAAAACTTATTCCATGCACCATTTACATACGTATATAAGTTATTTTGTACAGAAAAATTAGTACTCCAACTTCCCTCCCAATGTTAATTACTCGCTCTCTCTATAACGGAACTCTCTTTATAGCGGCGGTATCTCATGGTCCCTTCAATTCCGCTATAGAGATTTTACTGTATTTTGAAAAAAGTTAAAATAAAATTTTGCATTAAAATTTAAAAGAAAACATACAACAGTAAATTTTACTAAAACATTTTTAAAATAGAATTTTGAATTCAAGATAAAATAATTATTAACATGTTTTTAAATTTGATAGTATACAATGGCATTATTTTTTATTATACTACACTACACAAAAACATAAATTCTAATACTACTACAATAAACAGCCGTATAAATGGATGGAAGCAATCAACGTTTTTGATATTTTATCATCATATTCAATTTGATGAGGCATATTGTTACATATTTTTGAAGTCATGGCTTCAAAGAATTTTAAGTTTTTTCTAAATTTTCATTAATATGGATACCTATACAAACATTCAGCTTATCTGTAAAATAATTTTTTTTCCTTTCTTGCATCCAGGAGACTCCAAAGGGAGTATAGGACATGTCAAGATAAAACTGATAAACTGAAAGTTTATCACCAATGATAAATTCATCACTTACCACCAAAAAATTGTTTTTTTTACTGCTTACTTCAGTAGGCTTGTCATGAACCCCATTGAATCAAATATCACACAAAATAAAAAACATCAAACACAATGATAAATTCATCACTAACGAGGAAAGGAATTCGAGCACACTGTAAAATGTTTCATCAATCAAAGCCAGCCTCCGGGTTCAACGCGTTAAGTAAATAGTGTTGTTGTTCATATGAGTTAAATAAATAAAATTTTAAACCGCCCTGTTGTTCGACATCCTCTCACGAATACTGAAATAATAACAACACAATAAACACCCATCTAACAGTTAATACTACAATGAATAAACTAAAACAATTAGTTTTAAAAATGAAAACACCATGTAAAAATATGCCTCATACAAATATCATCACATATACAACAATACCATAAATTTATAAAATACAATAAATAAATCGTGTACACAAAAATGAAAAAAAAACAGAAAATTGCACATTTAAATTCAAAAGT
Organism: Catonia carolina; assembly: GCA_035578175.1. Lineage (NCBI taxonomy): Eukaryota > Metazoa > Arthropoda > Insecta > Hemiptera > Achilidae > Catonia > Catonia carolina. The sequence goes on from JAQMRL010000008.1 coordinate 103,590,025, forward strand.
TTAAGCGTAACCATAATGTTGAACACATCTAAAAAAACAAAATAAACAATTTCAGACAAAAAAATTTGTACAGAAAACGTTTTCGTTCAGGAAACCATTTTTGTTAAACAAACTTCATACAATAGAATTTTCATAAAAATAATGTTTCCTGACAAATTTATGTATTAAACTACAATTGAGCCGTTCTTAGTTTGCTCCTACTGTCAACAAACAAAAGCCACCTACAACAGGGTGCATGCTAGAGTCTGCCACTTTACAGATGTCGTATTCCTATTAACTATTTTTTAAATTATAAGTACTTAAAGTACAAAAAACATCAGTCATGATATGATGTAGGCTTAACAATTTCATTTATAAAAATCCTTTTAAAAGTATTTAATATTTAAATACTTTTGAAAGTATTTTGTTGTTACTTTTTAATGAGCGTGTACACATTTTGATATAATGCGCATGCTCAGTGACGTCATTATTTGTTTACATTAGGAGCAAACTAAGAGAGGCTGGACTGTAGGACATTCATTTTTGCACAATTTTGATTATTATCATAACAACCATTAGAGAAATCAATCGGTGTAAACTAATTTGCATAACTTAAATTATTTCTATTTCATATAATGAATTAATATAATAATTTCACTAACCTTCTTTTTAAACTGCGTCACCTTTATTTTATTCCTACTTACACGTGTTTCGGTGGATACACCATCATCAGAGTAAATAAAAAATTGAAACTAAAAATTTTTTTCATTTATTTAAAATTTACAGAAGATGATACATCTTCAGTCACTTGTATAAAACTGATTTTAAAATTAATTTATTTTAATTTATCCCTTCTCATATTTACTGTAGATAGCAGCAGCAGTCAATATCACTTCATCATTCCTAAATTTTATCTGTTCATTCAAAATGTCCTGCTTTTGCTCTTTTAAATATTTATAATGAATGAACAGATAAAATTTAAATTTTGAATGAACAGATAAAATTTAGGAATGATGAAGTGATATTGACTGCTGCTGCTATCTACAGTAAATATGAGAAGGGATAAATTAAAATAAATTAATTTTAAAACCAGTTTTATACAAGTGACTGAAGATGTATCATCTTCTGTAAATTTTAAATAAATGAAAAAAATTTTTAGTTTCAATTTTTTATTTACTCTGATGATGGTGGATCCACCGAAACACGTGTAAGTAGGAATAAAATAAAGGTGACACAGTTTAAAAAGAAGGTTAGTGAAATTATTATATTAATTCATTATATGAAATAGAAATATTTCAAACTGCAGGATGCATTCGATAAAGATTTATTTTTAAATTATATCAACTACAACCACTGCTAACTAGATAGAAAATATTCAATATATTGTGACAATATCGAAGAAGGTTCGCGAAATCTCTAGCATTTCATGGAAAAGGGTAGATAATAGAGTGGAAAAGTAACAACGGGGTGGCTATAAAGGGATGCCTATTCATGAAAGTTGTTTAAAATAACTGCGCTATTGTGTATGATAAAAGGTTGGGTATTATTGTACAACTATTTTATGAAAAGGTCGACCTGTAACACTTCCCATTAACAATCGATCTATTGTTACTTGTTTACATCAGTTCATTGGCTATTCTTGAAAGTTGTTTAAAATAACTGCGCTATTGTGTATGATAAAAGGTCGGGTATTGTTGTACAACTATTTATGAAAGGGACCTGTAACACTTTCCACTTACAATAGATCTATTGTTACTTGTTTACATCAGTTCATCAGTTATGACTTTTCGAGAACTAATAAAAATGATTATTGATCGAATCTCTGTGTCGTTCGAGAAGTCTCTTTAAACCCCCCATATATAAATAGACCCCCGAGCGCGGTCAGTGAGTTAGTATTCGTTTGTGTAGTGCAGGGCACGTTCTGAGCATTGTGTTGGTCAACGATTGTAATACTGTCTTTGTTTGTGTGTGTATTGTGAAAAGTTATTGTGTATCTTTATAAAATCCAGTTTTTATGTATTCATTCAAAAATAAATCTTTATAATGCATCCTGCAGTTTGAAATATTTCTATTTCATATAATGAATTAATATAATAATTTCACTAACCTTCTTTTTAAACTGCGTCACCTTTATTTTATTCCTACTTACACGTGTTTCGGTGGATCCACCATCATCAGAGTAAATGAAAAATTGAAACTAAAAATTTTTTTCATTTATTTAAAATTTACAGAAGATGACACATCTTCAGTCACTTGTATAAAAGTGACTGAACTTTTATACAAGTGACTGAAGATGTGTCATCTTCTGTAAATTTTAAATAAATGAAAAAATTTTTTAGTTTCAATTTTTCATTTACTCAGATGATGGTGGATCCACCGAAACACGTGTAAGTAGGAATAAAATAAAGGTGACGCAGTTTAAAAAGAAGGTTAGTGAAATTATTATATTAATTCATTTATGTATTCAGTTTCATTTTGTATGTGTATTCTAGAAAATTGATTGTAAGTAGTGCTAAGTAAATTATTAAGTTATTTTATTGTATTACTTCATTATAATTAGTTTGTTGTTTATTTTGTAAAATCTTTAAGGGGGTAGTCAACCCAGGAAATGAAAATGAAAACTTCTGGCTATAATTTATGATTATTTATTTTAAATGAAAGAGTAATTTACTAGTAATGATTTACCATTGGAATCAAGCCAAAAAATTAATTACAGCCCCCTATTATAAGGGTGAAGTTGGAAAAGCAGGCGTTTACAGGGAATCAAATATTTCAGAAACTAAGAAAAATATCAACATGATTCTTATAGTACAAAATACAGAAAATTGCTCTCTATTATCTGTCGTATGCGCTTGTATGTATTTTTTCTTACAAGAAATTTATTGAAAAAAAAAAAAATTTTCAAAAATATTTATTTTATATGTATTCACAAATTATTTTTTAACTAAATCCCTATTATGGTTTTTGTAATAATCATTCCACAGATAATAGAGCAAGAAATTATGAACATTTGAAAAAAAAACATCATCCAAATATCTCCAATACAAACCAAAATATTTAATTTCGCAAGAGTGTACAATCATGTAAAAACCACATTCCCGGAAAACTTAAAGTTGAAGGAATAATCACTCGCCTTGCTAGCGAGCTTTATTTTAACAGGTTGGCTGCCGTGAGATGCGCCGGCGCTACTCAGGCTTTTGTTACCCACAGGCCGTGAGTAATACGGTTGCTACTCAATTCCTACTCTACAAATTTTTAATATCTTTTCGCGGCCTGCTTGGAGAGTGTTGTAATTTTAATACAGCCTCTATGGCATACTTTCACGTATATGTACGGTAGCAACATCTTTGAGAGGCCATAAGAACTCTAATGACATGCGAGAGAACTGACGCCATTTGCTTCCGTTGTTTCATTGAATAAACATCGTTTTATTGTGAATTTAGTCCATTTTTTAGTTTAGTTTGTTGTTTTATCGTATTAGTTTTTTATCTAATTAATTTAAACCGGTGAACTCACTTTTATTTCATTATTTTTATTAATTATTTGTATTAATGTTTTTTTATATATTAATAGAATAATAAACACAATTAAAAAGAAACTGTGTTTTTATTGCGCAGCCTGTCGGGAAGGGGTTTCCTTTAACATGGGCGGCAGCCAACCTGTTAAACAGAATTTTGTATAACTGTTTGTCAACGTACAAACAAAGTAAACAAATGTTGTGATTCAGAAAATTTTAAACTTCAAATAACTGCAAAAAACATCAAAATTTAAAAAAAAATGTCATCTTGAGTTGACTAACCCCTTAAGTGTAATAAATATTTGTAATTGTAAACTTTAGTGTATTAATTATTTAATAACCTAGATCTCGAAACGGACCTTAGCGATAAATGTCACAATATTTATTCTTTAGAAACAAAATTTCTTACAATAACAAAACGAAATAGCACCTCACTGTACACACACACCTCCATATTACATACAATTAACAACAATTACAGACACAAATTACTTTATTATAATTATTGTTTAAAAGAAAAGAAAAGAATACAACCAACCAAATGGGAGCGTGGTTTGGAAAGTAACCTCCGTTTGTAAATAAAAAAGTATTTTATTATTTATTCAAAAATAAATCTTCATAATGGATCCTGCAGTTTGAAATTATTTCTATTTCATATAATGAATTTGTTGTTGTTTAGGTGATCAGCCTGTAGGCTGGTTTGAACCTGTAGAGGTTTTACCAAGTAAAACGAGGAGTCAGGTGGTTTACCGTTGCCACAACTCACTGAGTGGAAAAGTACACTTATCAGCATGCCGGGGCCCTCTGAAAAGCACATATTTTCCACTCTGCAAATGACACCTTCACTTCATTCACCACAGAGTCCAACTGTATAATAAAATTCATTACTTTCAGAGAAGATAACTCTGATTAGTGTCACAGTACACCTGTACCTCTTAAATGATTCAGTCATTTAATTGGCTGATCATGTGATAAGAAACACAACTATTTATTTTAGCCCTGCTACGAATAGATAGAGTGTAAATAATTGGACACTCCACCTGTCGTCTGTTATGGGCAATAATGAGTTTATATAATAATTTCACCAACCTTCTTTTTAAACTGCCTTTATTTTTATTCTTACTTACACATGTTTCAGTGGATCCACCAACAACAGAGTAAATAAAAAAAATTGAAACCGAAAACATTTTTATCTCACTTATTTAAAATTTACAGAAGATTTACATCTTCAGTCATTTGTATAAAACACTATAAATAAATTTTACGTAGAAAATAAATAATTATTTTAAGTAGAAGGAATAAATTTTACGTAGAAGGAATTCGTAAATGAATTTGTTACAGTGATACGTAAATAAATTCGTTATAGTGAAACGCTATAACAAATGTTAAAATTTTAATGATGACTACATTGAAAAATAGTAAAAAAGATGTAATTTTACGATTTATATACAATAAAATATTTTTTCTACGCAAGTTTGTTTATTTACAGCCGAAACGGAGGTTACTTTCAGAACCACGTTTGTAATAAATTAAACGTCAACAATTACTTAAATATAAGCATACTGTATTACAGAGTAATATTACATTATAAAATAATTAGTATATTCAATGTATGTAACAAAAATAATCATCTATTATTCTAGTTTTAATTGGTTTCCTTTTAAAAATTGATAAAATATACAACCGGTTTTCTTCATTATATATACATTAATATCTCTTAAACATGCAACCAAGATTTATACATAATGATTCAGAATTAATCACCAATCTCTTAGGAGCGTCAAAGATTTTGTCTGGAAATCAGTTACCCTGATAAAATGAGGCCACACTGAAATTTTTAACATTTTAATGGGAGTGGTTCACTGAAAAATCGAAAATATATCAATTTTTGTTCCTTTACATTAATTTATTATTTGAAATTACCTCTTTAAACTGCCCATAACAGACAGGTGGAGTGTCAAATTATTTACACTCAATCTGTTATGTTAGTTACAGGGCTGAAATAAATAATTCTGTTTCTTATTACATGGTCAGCCAATTAAATGAGTGAATCATTTAAGAAGAGAAGAGGTAGAGGTGTACTGTGACACTAATCTGAGTTATCTCCTCTGAAAGTAATGAATTTTATTATACAGTTGGATTGTGTGGTGAATGAAGTGAAGGTGTCATTTACAGAGTGGAAAATATGTTCATTCAAAAATAAAATGCATCCTAAAATCAAAAATCAAAAATCAAAAATAAAAATAAAATGCATTCAAAAATGCATCCTGCAGTTTGAAATATTTCTATTTCATATAATGAATTAATATAATAATTTCACTAACCTTCTTTTTAAACTGCGTCACCTTTATTTTATTCCTACTTACACGTGTTTCGGTGGATCCACCATCATCAGAGTAAATGAAAAATTGAAACTAAAAATTATTTTCATTTATTTAAAATTTACAGAAGATGATACATCTTCAGTCACTTGTATAAAATCAGTTTTATACAAGTGACTGAAGATGTATCATCTTCTGTAAATTTTAAATAAATGAAAATAATTTTTAGTTTCAATTTTTCATTTACTCTGATGATGGTGGATCCACCGAAACACGTGTAAGTAGGAATAAAATAAAGGTGACGCAGTTTAAAAAGAAGGTTAGTGAAATTATTATATTAATTCATTATATGAAATAGGAAAATATGTGCTTTTTAGAGGGCCTTGCATGCTGATAAGCGTACTTTTCCACTCAGTAAGGAAGGCAATAGTAAACCACCTGACTCCTCGTTTTACTTAGTAAAACCTCTACACGTTCAAACCAGCCTTTCGGCTGTTGACCTAAACAACAACAACCACCTCTTTAAAATGGTATACGGTGGACAATTGGAATACGTTGGCACAAGCAGCTTCGGTGTTTATCTACTCCACTCTTCGCCCCTCGCCATCCAATGACGGTACAGTCACAAAAATATACAATCGCTACTGGAATGTGCGACTCACGCACGGTCACTACACTTTGTTTTCACTCTTGTTTGTAATAATCTATCAGACATAATGATGCGACTAATTTGTTTTCATATTTGATTTTCTGTTCATTATATATTCAGACCAATTTGTTTAGTTAGTTACGTTCGTCTGTAGAGTATAGTTTAGTGAGTTTTTACAGTTTAGTTCTTGTAATTTATAATTTAAATTTTTACTGGGACAAATTAAATACGTATTTTAAAATAAAATTATTACTTGTATGTATGTACATTGAATTGAAATTTCATTTTTACTGACAAAAAAACAAGATCATAGATTACCGCAAAAATAGATGAAAAGGATTCCACCACCGTACAAAATTTTTCTTTTAAGAAAAGTCTGCGACAAATTTTATCATAATCGGTATTATGTTAGTAAAAGTCTCTATTTTCTGGGTCGAGAAATCGATTAAAATGATTTGAGCTAATATCTTCAGCTGTGGATTTACAACATATTTTCAGATTTTTGAGGCCCCCCGGTGGGGGGGGGCATACTTTGGATTTCAAATTTATCCTGGGGGTATCAGAGGGTGATGAACAAAACATGTCTCGCGTATTTTTTCGCTCCAAGGCCTCTTTATGGGTTAGAATATCCAGACAGTCTTTTACAATCAGGTTTATATAAAGATGAAAGAGTTTTTCCTATTTTTAGTTACATAATTAGAGATTGGCGTTCGATTTTGAATCACCCAGTACAATGAACAAGTCTCAATACCTTGATCATATTCAAATTACATCTTATTAAACATCCTACATATGTATTTTTAATAACCATATTATTGTTGTTGTTTAGGTCATCAGCCTGTTGGCTGGTTTGAACCTGTAGAGGTTTTACTAAGTAAAACGAGGAGTGAGGTGGTTTACAATTGCCTTCCTCACTGAATGGAAAAATACACTTATCAGCATGCCGGGCCCTCTGAAAAGCACATATTTTCCACTCTGCAAATGACACCTTCATTTCATTCACCACAGGGTCTGGCTGTATAATGAAATTCATTACTTTCAGAGAAGATAACTCTGATTAGTGTCACAGTACACCTCTACCTCTTCTGTTCTTTAATGATTCAGTCATTTAATTGGCTGACCATGTGACAAGAAACAGAACTATTTATTTTAGCCCTGCAACTAACAACAGATTGAGTGTAAATAATTTGACACTCCACCTGTCTGTTATGGGCAGAACCATATTATATTAATTATTTTATTAAACATTATTTTCCTTTGTTTGCACCACTGATAATGAACAGCCAAAACAAAAAAAATTAAATATAACACTCACCTCAGAGTTGTGTTCAGGTGTTGTTTAGGTCATCAGCCTGATTGGCTGGTTTCAACCTGTAGAGGTTTTACTAAGTAAATTGAGGAGTCAGGTGGTTTACCATTGCCACAACTCACTCACCTCAGAGTATTACATTTATAAGATCTTCCGTTCTCTCTCGGAGACATCATCAGGAATTATATACACACACCAAACTCATCTAACATAAAACATTAAAACAATCAAAGACCACGTCAATTATTTCCTATTTCATTAACCATGCCGCGCGCGGTTATTCGGCCGAATTAATTAGAGTTTTAATGTTTTTTGTTATACGAGGCGTGTTCAGAAAGTAAGTACTGTTTTAAAAAAAACATGTAAAACAATTTTTTTCAAAACAATTTTATTTCTACATGAAAGCCCAAAACTTAAACTATTTTTCGACATAGTTTTCACCGATGTTCAAACACTTGTCGTACCGGGTGATCAATTTGTCTATACCCTCTTCGTAGAAGGTTCCCGCCACTGACGTGCACAAAACCAAGAGACTCGGAAGTGCTTTGACTTTTCTCACACGGTACAGTGATGATGGTGAGGATTTTTTAAAGAAAATTGTGACAGGTGATGAAACTTGCGTCCGTCATGTCACACTGGAATCTAAACAGCAGTCAATGGAGTGGCGACACACGCAATCCCCAAAGAAACAAAAATTCAAGACGAAAATGTCAGCACAATAAATCATGTGCACTGTCTTTTGGGATCGGAAAGGTGTTTTGCTGACTAATTTTCTCCCAAGAGGTGAAACCATTAATGCGGCAAGGTATTGCGAAACCTTAAGAAAACTACGGCAGGCAATTCAAAACAAACGGAGAGGAATGCTCAGTAACAAAATTGTGTTGCTCCATGACAATGCTCGGCCCCATACCGCTGGTGACACTCAAACATTGGTTCGACAATTTCGTTGGGAGCAGTTCGATCACCCGCCCTACAGCCCAGACTTGGCACTGTCTGACTACCACTTGTTCCTGCCCTTGAAGCGCAAGCTAGGCGGCCAACACTTTGAAACCGACAATGAAGTGAAAACTGCCGTGGAGTCGTGGCTACATTCGTTGGCGGGAACCTTCTACGAAGAGGGTACAGACAAAATGATCACCCGCTACGACAAGTGTTTGAACATCGGTGGAAACTATGTCGAAAAATAGTTTAATGTTTGGGCTTCCATGTAGAAATAAAATTGTGTTAAAAAAAATTGTGTTTTTTAAAAACAGTACTTACTTTCTAAACATGCCTCGCAATTCCTGATTATGTCTCCAAGAGAGATGAAAGATCTTTAATAAATGTAATACACCTCTGAGGTGAGTGTTCTTCTTCTTCTTTCTTCTTTACAACCAGGGCGTTCAGGCTTCTGCAGCCCCTCCTCACCGCGACCTAAAAGATCTTTTGTGATTGCCCCTAATCCTTATTTATGCAAGACCCACACTTTCAATAAAGCGCAGGCTCTGCCTAGGATCTAGTGCACTTACCTGAGAAGGTGTTAACACGTCCTTACCCATCAGCGCTCTTCTTTTGCAGCCAACCACTCTGCAACTGCATAAAATATGCTCAGCCTTCTCTTCTGCCTCATGACAGAATCTACACAGGCTCTCTTCAGCAACTCCTATCTTGGATAAATGATACCCAAGATTACAATGACCAGTCATCAGGCCCACTACCCTCCTCAAGTCCTGTCTTCCTAGTCTATTGTATATCCCAGCCTTTCTGCTGGAATAGGCAATGAATTTCTTTGCCTGTTCACAGCCTGGCACCTTCTCCCAATAGGAGGTTTTAGCCTCCTCTTCCCAGGCCCTAACTATACCTCTATAATAGCCTTCACCAATTCCACAGAATGGCTCTGGGCCTATGAAGTGAGAGGCTGCACCTTTCTTTGCTAAGGCATCCGCTCTCTCATTTCCAGGCACTCCCTGGTGCCCCAGCACCCAACGCAGCGTCACCACGTTACGCTTGGCCACGGCATTCAAAACTTCCCGACAATCATAGGCCAATCGCGACTCAAAAGTACAAGAACTCAAAGCCTTGATGGCCGCCTGACTATCGGACAAAATATAAATGTGCGACCCACTGAGGCGCCTCTCAATACACCTCTCCGCACAGACCTTAATGGCCAATATTTCAGCTTGGAAGATGGTTATGTTACACCCAAGGGCCAGGGAAATCTTTCCCCCGGCCCCCCCAGGCCCCCAATCCCGCTCTTCCGCTCATCACTGAGCCGTCAGTATACCAAACGGTAGCCCCTTACGGTATCACTGGCTGTCCCTCCGCCCACTCCTGACGATCAAAAATTTCCACCCTCAGTGTGTCGGAGAAGTCGTATGCTCTGTGAGGTGAGTGTTATATTTAATTTGTTTTGTTTCGGTAGTAATGCATTAGTCACATACGTCGAGACATTACTGTACATAAATGTGCCTAAAAAAACACACACACACCATAAATAACCTTAACACTTTAAATAATCGACTGAATCCCTACCTACAGGGTTAAAAGTAGCCCGCCGCTCGAGTAATTTAATTTACAGCCGTATTGTAGGGCCCATATTTTTTCATGAAACTATAAATAGCGATGTGTACGTCAGAATTTTTAATGAATTTCATGAACAATTAACCGACGATGAACGCGAGTACAATTTTTTCCACCAAGATGGTGCAACATGTCACACGTCTTGCCAGTCCCTATCTCATATCAATCAGGCTTTTCTCATGTGAGTTGTTAGTAAAGATTTGTGGCCTCCTCGTTCACCCGATTTAAGTACATGCGATTTTTTTCAATGGGGTTATTTAAAAGGAACCGTTTACCAAACAAACCCCCACAGTATACATGAGCTAAAGAATAACATCGTGGCAGCCATTCAAGCTATAGACGTTTCCGTATCGCATCGTGCGTGCATTAATAACATTAAACGAGCGCAAAAATCTGTAAGCGTTCAAGGACGCAACATGCAGCATCTACTGTAAAGGTGAAGTTGAAATTTGTATACAAATTTGTAAATAAATATGTAAAATTATGTATTAAGTAATTCCATTTATTCATTTACTATTTGAATCCAATTGAGTGCCAAAGGCCGCTGTTAAATGCAGCGGGCTACTTTTAAATTAATCACCCGGTACTATCCTAATCCCTATTGTAATTGCAAAACAATCAGAAAAAAAAGGTGTATGGGTGTTTTGTTAAGCACATTCACGTATTCAATGAATTGATTACCATAACTACTAAATATATAAATACAATTACTAGACTATGGCTTCTAACTGATGGCATTCAGCTTAATTAACATAATTATTATATTAAATATAATTATAATAATAACAATAATAATAGTAGTAGTAGTAATATTAGTAATTTACTAAATGAGCAAGTTATTTATTACATGTGTGTATGTGAGATAAGAAGAACAAGGAGGAGAAGAAGAAGAAGAATTAATCTATTTTTAATTATCTACAGTTTCTCACGTGACACTATATTCGATCTACAGCGATCGATACGGCTATCTACAGTTGAGCCGTTGTTAGTTTGCCCCTGCTGTCAACAAACAAAAGCCACCTACTACAGGGTGCACGCTTGAGTCCACAACTTTACGGATGTCGTATTTCTATTAAGTTAACTATTTTTTAAATTATAACTACTTAAACTAAATACATCAGTCATGATATGATGTAGGGCTAACAATTTCATTTAGAAAAATACTTTTAAAAGTATTTTGTATTGAAATACTTTTGAAAGTATTTTGTTGTTACTTTTTAATCAGCGTGTACACATTTTGATATAATGCGCATGCTCGGTGACGTCATAATTTGTTTACATTAGGAGCAAACTAAGAGAGGCTGGACTTTAGTTTCCAGATTTAACACTGTAAGATAAAAATCAAAATTAAATTAAAAAACATAACACGTTTCGATTCGAAAGAGAATCGGTCAAAATAAACGATCTATTCATTAAAAACAGATTACAAACTAACAATATAATGAAAATATGAATCTACAAGATATGTGTTACACTTATCACTATTTACTACTTGGGTTAACTAACTTATTTAACGTGGCGGTTTATCGTCATTCACAACTACCACGAATCTATTAATTTTATCGGTTTAGATGGAAGTGCACAATTAAAATTATATTCTGTTCATTATCCGATATTATTATTAATAATATTAATTATATTATAATTAATTAATTAATTATAATTATTAATATTAATGATACCGATCATTATCCAATTAAATAATTCAAAGGCCTTCGGGCCAGCCTCAGCACTCAGTAGTAGAGTCTGTGACTACGGATGTCGTATTCCTATTAAGTTAACTACAGCGTGATTCAATAAGATGGAAACAATTTCAATCAGCTATATTTCCTAAACTGCATGTTATATTTTAATTCTGTAAATTACATTTGAAAGAGGAAATAACAAAGTTATAAATAACGACACCAGAGCGCTCTAGCACCGCATTGTTGCCATCAGCTGCGCAGCCGCGTACTGCGTCAGTTGTAAGCAAGACGGCTGCAATGGAACACAAGATTTTTTGCGTGCGTGAGTACAGTAGAACTGAGTCTGCAACTGCGGTGCAGCGTGCATTTCGGCTTTAGTTTAACGTCGAACCTCCAACGAAGAAGAGCATTTATCATTGGAATAATCAATTTGACGAAACTGGCTCTCTGTGTAAAGGTAAAAGTCCAGGCAGACCTCGTGTATCGGAGCATAATGTGGAACACGTTCGAACTAGCCTTGAGCGTAGCCCTATGAAATCAACCCGTAGAGTGAGTATGGAACTCGGACTACCGCAAACAACTGTCTGGCGTGTATTGAGGCGCCGATTATTGTACAAACCTTACCGTTTGCAAATGCTACAGGCTCTTCGCCGAGGCGATAAGATACGGCGTGTAGAATTTTGTGACCGTATGCTCCAACACATGGAAGATGAGTTGTTTTTGCCTCGAGTGATTTTTAGTGATGAAGCCACATTTCATCTAAGTGGGAAAGTCAACAGGCATAATGTTAGGATCTGGGGGCTACAAAATCCCCATGTAATAGTGGAACATGAGCGGGACAGCCCGAAAGTTAATGTTTTTTGCGCCTTGTCGCTGACAAAAGTTTATGGGCCTTTCTTTTTTGATGAGAATACGGTTACTGGGAAAACGTATCTTATAATGCTACAAAACTGGCTCGTTCCTCAAATCAATGAAGATTCAGGAGATTACATTTTCCAGCAGGACAGAGCTCCACCCCATTGGCATCGCAATGTTCGGCGTTTCCTAAATGAATCCATACGTCAACGATGGATAGGTCGCATGGCCAATGACAACTCTGCACTTCAGTTTTGGCCACCGAGGTCTCCAGATCTCACACCCTGTAACTTTTTCTTGTGGGGGTTCGTGAAAAGTGCAGTTTACATACCACCTCTTCCCACCAATTTGAATGAACTAAGGAATCGTATCACAGCTGCAGTCAACTCAGTGACCCAAGACATGCGTCAAAGAGTTTGGGATGAGTTCAGTTACCGTCTAGATGTTGTACGTGCAGCCGGAGTAGGACACATTGAGCATCTATAAACTTTCATGTATGTAAATTAAAATTTAAAACTTTCTCTTTCAAAATGTAATTTACAGAATTAAAATATAACATGTAGTTCAGGAAATACAGCTTATTGAAATTGTTTCCATCTTATTGAATCACTCTGTATTTTTTAAATTATAACTACTTAAAGTACTGAATACATCAGTCATGATATGATGTAGGCGTAACAATTTCATTTATAAAAATACTTTTAAAAGTATTTATTATTTAAATACTTTTGAAAGTATTTTGTTGTTACTTTTTTAATCGACGTGTACACATTTTGATACAATACGCATGCTCAGTGACGTCATTATTTGTTCACATTAGGAGCAAACTAAAAGATTTTTTTTTTTTGTTTAACGTCCGACTGTTCTGCAATTACTGCTAATGCAGACGGTGAAGGATGAAATGATTTATTGTAACGTATGAAAATATGCCGTGCCTGAATGGGATTCGAACCCAAGACCGCATGATGAGAGGCGAGCATGTTACCAACTACGCCAATGCGACCGGCTAAAAGAGGCTGGACTGTAGATTATTAATGTTAATTTTTTAAAACTCACAAAACGCCACCGATTTAGACGGGGGGGCAAAGAGATTGAAATAAAAACGTGTGTGCAGTACACTCCCTATACCGATTGAACGTACGAATAACAACAATAATAAACAAACGATTAACATAACATATTAACGTATATATGAATGACAATAAACGAAACCATCTAAGGCACAATATATCATGTGCCAGAATCGGTAATGAATTCACCGACCGTATACGCGACGACCGTAGCATGATCTAATTTACCGGGAACCATCGCTAACTTAGCACAAACGTCCTTCCTCCTAGCTCGTTGTTTACCACGTGACCTCGGTCCGCCGTCGTTCTCCGTGTACAATTCGACATCTTCTAACATCCGCCGTTTGGCCGCTGTCAATCTCGTCACAAAGTCGATGAGTAGCGAGACGAGTTCTTTCGCCGTCGAACAAGGCGGACCGTGACCGGATACGCCGTTACGGAGAAGATCTTCGGTCCTCAGCAATGTCAATCGGTGACGTTGATGCGCTTCAACCGTCGGAAGACCTGGATCACAACAATGTAAGACAAACAAATTAGTACCGAAATAATAAATTAGTACCGAAGTAATAAATTCGTACCGAAATAATAAATTAGTACCGAAGTAATAAATTAGTACCGAAGTAATAAATTAGTACCGAAGTAATAAATTAGTACCGAAATGATAAATTGGTACCGAAATAATAAATTAGTACAGAAATAATAAATTAGAACCGAAATACTAAATTAGTATCGAAATAATAAATTAATACGACATAATAAATTAGTACCGAAATAATAAATTAGTACCACAGGCGTCCCGTGGTGTAGTGGTCAGCGCAACAGGCTATTATGCCGGGGTCCCGGGTTCGAATTCCGGTCAGGGCTGGAATTTTGTTCATCTGTAAATCACCACATATCATTACCTACGCCGAAGGTCAAGGCTTATGTAGGCATCATCACTCAATTAAAAAAAAAATAATAATACAAAAACACACAGTTACACTTCAATACAGAAAATTCATTTATTTACGTATACACATAAATCGAACTAGTGATGAACCAAAAAACTGGTTTGAAACACTCACACGACTTTCTCTTGCCAATGCAAATAATTAACAATATACCGAACATTAGTAATAAAACATTAGAAATAAACAAGAAAACTAACCTCAACAAACATAACCTAATTTTAATCATGAGTGAAAAAAGACGCAAAATGAAAAGTCTACCTCAAGTGTGGCTTAAAAATACGGATAATCACTCTTTCACGCTAAACTAGGCTCTGTAGAGAAAAATGCTTTAAATAAAAGTTGTACATCTGTTAATTTTCTATAAATTTGATTATATAAACTTTTGTCGTGAAATGCATACTAAGGCCGAAATCTTAAAACCATAGATTTT
Organism: Catonia carolina; assembly: GCA_035578175.1. NCBI lineage: Eukaryota > Metazoa > Arthropoda > Insecta > Hemiptera > Achilidae > Catonia > Catonia carolina. The sequence goes on from JAQMRL010000008.1 coordinate 103,605,349, forward strand.
TCACACGTTTTCAAGAGAAAAAACAGAAAATCGCTAATTACCGCTAAACTAAGCGTTATACAAAAAAATGTTTGAAATAAAAGTTGTAGGATTTTAAATTCTCTACATTTTTTATCATATAAATTTTTGCGCTAAAATGCATATTAAAGACGGAATCTTAAAAAAACAATTTTTTTACGTGAAAACAGCCTCACCAAAAATTTCAGCAAACATGGCATCAACCCTATCCAGTAGAGCATAAAAACTTTATTAAACCAGGTGATTTTAAAAAAAATCGTAGGACCAGTTTTTCAGAAAATCGCAAAAAAGTGAAAAATTACAGGAATAAACTACTACTTTTGGTTGACGGATTTTGATAAAAATTTTTGTGTCGGGTCCGGTAGTGGTATGTAACTTAAGTTTCAAGTTTCAAGTTCGTACGATGTTCCGTTCTTGAGATACTCTGTATTTACACACACACACACACACACACACACACACACCAATCGCTAAAATAATGTTTCATTGGGTTCAGGGGGTCTGAAAACGTGTAGATCCCCAGTGAACACTTGATTTCAAAACATTGACATGAAAACAATACTTTCCTTCCTATATATTCATATAGGCAAGAGAAAGTGAAAATTTTTAACAAATACAGTGAAAGTACAGTACAACTGACCAGTGAATTTTCCAACTACCGGGTCGAGGTTATCAGAAACACCATCAGACGTTAAGAATACGATATCACCTGGCTCTACCTCGGTCATTGAACATGTCAGATTACCCAATTCGGGATTCTGACCATCAACGGGACCTAATGCACCCAACGCATCTCTCATGTCACGCATTCGATGCACATCGTGAGATCCTGCAACATCAAAACCACAATCAAATCAAATTTATTCACGTAAGAAAAAAATCTGGTGTGAAATACTCACACAACTTTCTCTTGCCAATGCAAAAAATTAACAATAAACCTCACATTAGAAACAAACAAAAAACTAACCTCAATAAACATAACCTAATTTTAATCATGAGTGAAAGACGCAAAATGAAAATCTACCTCAGTTCGGCTTAAAAATACGGAAAATCACTCTTTCACACTAAACTGGGCTCTGTAGAGAAAAATGCTCTAAATAAAAGTTGTAGATCTTTTAATTTACAATAAATTCGATTATATACACTTTTGTCATAAAATGCATACTAAGACCGAAATATTTAAAAAATCGATTTTTCACACGTTTTCGTGAGAAACAGAAAATCGCTAATTACTGCTAAACTAAGCATTATACAAAAAATGTTTGAACTAAAAGTTGTAGGTTTTTAAATTCTCTACAACTTTTATTGTATAAACTTTTGCACTAAAATGCATATTAAAGCCGTAATCTTAAAAAAACAATTATTTTACGTGAAAACACCCTCACCAAGAATTTCAGCAAACATGGCGCCTACCCTATCTTGTAGAGAATAAAAAATTGAGTAAACCAGGCGATTTTAAAAAAACTCATAGGACCAGTTTTTCAGAAAATTGCAAAAAAGTGAAAAATTACACGAATAAACTACTACTTCCGGTTGTGGTATGCAACTGAAGTTTTAAGTTTCAAGTTCGTACGATGTTCCGTTCTTGAGATGTTCTGTTTAAACACACACACGCACACGCGAACGCGCACACACACACACACACACACACAGACCAATCGCTAAAAATATGTTTTTTGGGTTCACGAAGTCTGCTTACGAGTATATTCGGGTGAAGAGTGTATTTGTTAAAATTGGCATGAAAACAATACTTGCCTTCCTATATTTTCATATAGGCAAGAGAAAGTAATATGCAGCTACAGCTCCTGTGTTTTGGCAAAAGGATGTATGTGAAAAATTCTTTTTTTTTTATTTACGATTCTAAGGTCATTTTTTGCGCTTTTTCCAAAAATCCTATTGCCAAGTCTGTACGAGTTATAGTTTTCAAGATACAATGATGGCAAAAAGCTGTATGTACGTCTATTTTGAGAACTTTTAGAGGCAAAATGGTGTATGTGTTAATAAATTGGTAATATTAAAGATTGGCACAAAGATGTATGAATTCTTTTCACCATTTTTCCGTTCTGAAAACACTGAAATCCCATTGCTATAAAACGGGAATATGATGTATGTGCGATTAATACTTTTTACTTTAGTAAACTGTGTTGTTAAAATAGTTTTAGGCAATGGTAAAAGGGGTTAAATGGCTTATGCTTCTTTTTGGTATGTTTCATAATCATTTGCATTTAGAGAAAGGCACACGGCAGATGGATGTATGCGAAAATAATACCTTTTGCCTACGAAATGCTGTAAATTAACTATCCAAAACAAACATAGAAAAAGGTGTATACCATATTTTATATTATGTTTACTGCTGCACGAGAACAGTCATTCCGTAAGGCAAAAAGGTGTATGAACTTAATACACCGTTTTGCCCCTCAATACACAATGAGATTTTGTTTTGGTGTTAGTTTCAGATTATGTCCAATCTTAGGCTGTATGTTCATACAGCCTAAGGTAATATATTCATGATATTCTATTCTTCTATTCATGCTAAGGCAAAAAGGGGTAAATGGACTTTACAGCTTTTTGCCAATATAGACTGCGTTCGATGCAATTATTGAAATGGCTGTAAACAGTGGGTACACCTTTCTGCCATAGTTTCACTTATTTTTTTTGGATTTCTCCCCATTAAGGCAAAATGGTTTAACTGAGTTTGTAGGGTTTTAACAAGTTTTTTACAAATTTTTGGCTATGTAGTCATAAACAGAACATTAAAAACTACAACAATATATAAAGTACTCAATTAGAAAAGTCATTCATAACAAAACGGCTGCAATTTAAACTTTAAATGCTATTTCTGAAAAGTTGTGTTTTTGGGATACACCTTTTTTCCTTTTTAGGGGAGACGAAAACATACAGGAAGTTGGGGAATTCTGCTATCTAGGGAGTAAAATAACAAAGGATGGTAGAAGCACAAGTGATATCAAGAGTAGAATTGCTCAAGCTAGAAAAGCCTTTGAAATGGAAAACAGCTTACTGACTACAAACATTGATTTACAGATTAGGAAAAATTTCTTAAAACATTATGTTTGGAGTGTAAAACATTATACGGAAGTGAAACGTGGGTGATAGGGGCTGTAGAAAAGAAGAGGATAGAAGCTTTTGAAATGTGGTGTTATAGGAAAATGTTAAAGATTAGGTGGGTGGACAAAATAAGTAATTTAGAGGTTCTTAGGCGAGTGGATGAAAAAAGAAGTATATGGAAGCATCTTACCAAAAAAAGGGATAGGCTAGTGGGGCATATCCTAAGACATCTATCAATAATGGAGGGTAATATTGAGGGAGTAAATTGTAGAGGGAGGCAAAGATTAGAATATATAAAGCGCAAATTACAAAAGATGTAGGGTGTTACAGGTATGTAGATATAAACGACTTGCGCAAGATAGAACGGGTTGGAGAACTGCATCAAACCAGTCGAGAGACTGATGACAAAAAAAAGAAAGGGAGACGGTTGGGGAAGCCGAATGAGCACTGGAAATGGATAAAAGGAGTAAGGAGGATACTCACCCTGAGTGATTTCCCTGACGCCATATAACGGACTGTACACGTACGCAAGGCTGTCGCCAACATTGCAAGCGCACGCGATATACCTGTCTGACGTGACTAATGGCAACACTACTACCGCCGTCAACGTAGTCAGCATGCCCTCTTCTTCTAATATCAGCGTATGCGCCGCATGAAACGATGTCAACAACGCATGAAACACTTCCTATTAAGCCACACAAACAAACAAACAAGTAAACAATTAATTTTAATTAACACTGTGGACACTGGATAAAACAAATATCTGAACAAAACAAATATCTGAACAAAACAAATATCTGAACAAAACAAATATCTGAATAAAACAAATATCTGAATAAAACAAAGCGGAAACGCATGTTTGCGCTTTGTTTTATTTATAAATTTTTATTTATTTATATTCATATTTTCTTATTTTTCTCATAATTTTGCCAGAACCAAGTCCAGGAAAATCAAATAGATCAGCAAGTTTAGAATTGCAAATTCCTCAACCGACTGTGTGAAAAATTCTGCGGAAACGTAGTGCGTAGCACGTAGGTAACAATTCTTTTTTCATAATTTTTTGGTGTATATTTAAATAACTCGCTTACATTTACTAAGTATAATAATTGCAATGTAAATTAATAGTAATAATCTTTCTGATTTTTTAATCAATTTGATGCAAAAATCATTAAGATACGATAGAAATTAAATCTTTTAGAATTTTTCAAAGTTTACTCTAAAACCCTTAGGATATCGTGACATACCATGTTCTTATACGAGGGTCATTCGTAAAATAAGGTTCCTTAAGCTGCCGAGACAGAATGCGATGTGCTGGAAGAAATCTGGTAACACTGTCTTACTCATCAGCTCTCCCTCTTTTTCCGCACCACTCCCGCCTCGCTACGTCGATCAGTGCCGGCCTAGCATCCTTCGAAGATGAAGTTCCCTATCGCTGTTACTGCCAGATGCGAAATCCGCGCTGTGATACTTTTTTTAAGTGCAAAACGGATTTCACCTATTGACATTCATCATGGAACAACAGTAAACTCTGACAGATATTGCGACACATTAAGAAAACTGAGATGCGCGATCCACAACTGCCGGAGAGGAAGATTGTCCAGTGGTGTGAGGCTTCTCCATGACAACGCTTGACCTCATGTCTCACATCAAACTCAAGAACTGCTGACAGATTTTGGCTGGACTGTTGTGCCCCCCCCCCTACAGCCCGGACCTAGCTTAAGTAATTATCACTTATTCCCAAAATTAAAGGAATACTTGGGTGGCCTACGCTTCAGTACCGATGATGAAGTCAAGGACGAGGTTACTCAATTCCTCAAAGGATTGGCGGCAGAATTCTACAACATGGGGACAGAAAAGTTGGAGCATCGTCTGCAAAAGTGTTTGGACAGAAACGGCGATTATGTAGAAAAATAGCATAAGTTTTAAGCTTTAAATTGATGTACAACACTACGATAAAAAATGTAGCTGTCTATTTTTAACACGTTCGCTACTGAATGGCTCATATATGCGCCGCTCGGTTCATTCCCATATACCGGCAATCAAAAAAAGTGCGATGTCTACTGACTTAGGAGTAAATGTGGTAATCTTCGTCACAGACCACGACTTCGAGTTTGTTAAAATGAGTTATTATACTTTGTGATAACCTAAACTGCATGTCTAAATAATAAATGCCTCGTATTAATTGTTATAAGCAATTTTTTTTGACGACTCATATATGAGCCGCTCGGTCAATGGCAACAAAAATTATTTGTATTTTTGTTATAGACCTAGTGTCCCAGATATGAGCCACTGTAAATTTGCTAAGTTCTGCAAGTTCTGAGGTGAATTGAACAAAAATACACAGTATTTTTCAATTAGAAGTTATTATTATACAAATATTTTCAAACATTATTTTTTTACAAAACTGAAATACATCAGAAAACTCACACCTAAGTACCTAAACATGCTTTATAATTTTTACCAACAATTAAACAATTAAATACTAAAAATTACTAACAATTAAATTTATTTACAAACTATTAAAACATTTTAATGGCCTAATTTTTGTCCCATTTATTGAAACACGTTGGCATACAGAGTCCAAATTGCTTATTATCTTTATTCCTGCAAGTAGAGCATGTGTAGAAAGATTGCCGCCTCGTATTATTTGTAGTTCTGCAAACATGGCATCTCAATCTCTTGTTCAGCTTCACGGGGTAATGGTCGGAGGAAGAGCGGCTGATTCGAAGCGGACGTTCAACGGGCTCAACCTGAACGTAGTAATTAATGATCAGATCCCTGTATTTCAGATAAGTAGTTTTGCGTTTCAACTTTGAAAAAATATATGTACTGTTCCAAAGAGCGGCGTCTAACAGATGAAAAAAGATCTTGATGTACCATCGCAGTGACTTTCTGGGCGTAGAATAATAAGAAAGCATCTGGTCGCTTTTGTCTATTCCGCTCATTCCCTTATTATAGGCAACGACCATACACGGTTTACATGTAACTACGCCTCTCTTATTGGTCACATCTTCCATTTTTGGTCCATTCATTGTCGAAATGGTTAAAACATTTCGTTTATCTTTCCATTTCATCACTGTTATGTGACCCTTTTGACGGCTGATGAATTCGCCCTTTTTTAACTTTGCTTGAACGACTTCCTGCGGATTGCCAGCCCTATTAGCTTGAAGGGTTCCGCACATATTTGTCTGGTTGTTCATTAGATTTTCTGCAAGGTCAACGCTGTTGTAGTAGTTGTCCAAGAAGATACTGTGTCCTTTGCCAATAAAATTTTCCATCAGCTTCATTACGACCTCAAATGTATGCCCTTTCTCTTGGTCTAAGAGGGTTCCTTTACCTTGATAAATTAATATATTCAAGATGAAGCCATCTGATGTACAAAGTTCATACAATTTTATTCCGTATTTATGAGATTTATTTTTTATATATTGCCGGAATGACAGTCTTCCCCGAAACAAAACCATCGCTTCGTCCAAAGACAAGTGTTTTCCCGGACTGTAAACCTTATTGAAGTTAGTTAAAAGATGGTTTAGAACTTGGTCAATTTTATGTATTTTATGGTCAGTACAATCTGTATCAGCATCATAAAAATGAAGACATTTTAAAATAGACTCAAAACGATTCCGCGACATTGTCCTACCAAAAATAGGGTGTTCATACAAAGGGTCCTTTGACCAATAGTGCTTGATTGAGGGGAAGCCTAAGTTACCCATGAGCATACACAGACCTAAAAATTGTCTAAGTTCATCTAAAGAGACAACTGTCCAATAATTCATTAATGCATGCTTAGATTGTGGTATTCCACGAATGATTACAGCTCGTTTATTTACCCATGTGACAATTTTATTTAAAAGATCATTGTCAAAAATATTACTAAATATTTCGATTGGGTCTCTTATTTCAATGTGTATTTGTTCAAACCCCGTAAAATCATGAATTGGTGGGTCCTTATTTGTGTCTTCCCAACAACGTTGACTATTCTTATACTGTTCATGGACACCTTCGACGACAAACTGAACATTACGATCATCTGCCACATTATAATTTTCATTTTCTTCATCGTCACTTTCGTTAACAAACTGAATGTTGGGGTTATGAACGATAGAATCATTCGGATCTAATCCTATGTTAAAATCAACCAATTCCCTTTCCTCATCTTCGTCAATGCTTACTTCACTATCTGATTCATTATAATTATCAGAAGAAGGATAATACTCACTTTCTCCGTCGGAAGAAAACAGGGAACTGGTATCAGAATCACTATCACAGTCACTAAGCTCACGATCAATTTCACTATCAGTATTCAGAAACTTTGACTTTCGACCACGCTCCATAATAATTATGGATAAACACAATTATAATTATTACTATTGAAAAATATCGAATGACGTAACACTTGCTGCTGTGCAGATAAAAACAAAGGAGCGTACTGACTGATTTATGGCAGCAGCGAGGCAGTTCCACGAAAACATAGTGTACCAACTGTGAAACACTGTATTTACGTCACCTATTAACAAACTAAGAAACCAAACGTCCCACGTGTGCGCCAGACTTCTCTATAGACCGATATGAAATCATCGATTGAATGAAATAGACCAGGATTTTTTTATAAACAATACTGCTACATAAAGACACTGGCGCAAATGTGAGCCGTTGGTCTATTTGAATGAGACCAAGCGGCGCATATATGGGATGCAGGTCTATGCATAGAGACTGGTCGGCGCATATATGAGTCGGCCGGTCAATTTTAACGAACTTTTTTTTTAATGTCGGTAGCGAATGTGTTAAAAATCATGGGAACCTTATTTTATGAATGACCCTCGTAGTTCAGGCTTCTAAGTGTTAACTTTTCAAAAATAAATGTGCTGTAAGCTATCGAAACTGTCTATTTCATTTACAATCACCCTGAACATTAAATTTAGATTTTAATTGAAAATTCACTCATTCTAATCTACAAAATAACACTTATAAAAAAATTTACTCACAGTAGTCGTAGATATCGGCCAAGAGAATATCGCTCTATTTAGATAATCCATACAACCATGTATCGCAGCTCTCGCAGCAAGACTAGCTTTAACACCCCAGTTGACACCGTCCGCTAAACATAATATCGCTGAATCTCTACGAGCGACTATCGCGAAACAATCGGCGATCGGTTCTCCAGCCGGTACGCCAGTCAACGGGTGTTTTTCGTATAACGTCGTCGAGCAGCCGAACGCTTTACACGTTCCCGAACCCCAATCGGTCACTCCTGCTACTTCCTTATTGCCACCTGCAAACGTTTTTACACAAATCGGATAAATATTGATATGGTCTTCTTTTTACTTTCTCTTGCCTATATGAATATATAGGAAGGAAAGTATTGTTTTCATGTCGATTTTAAGAAATCGAGTTTTCACCGGATCTACACGTAAACAGATCCCCTTAACCCAAACAAACATGTTCTTAGCGATTGGTCTGTGTGTGTGTGTGTGAACAGAATATCTCAAGAACGGAACATCGTACGAACTTGAAACTTAAGTTACATACCACTACCGGACCCGACACAAACATTTTCATCAAAATCGGTCAACCGGAAGTAGTAGTTTATTCGTATAATTTTTCACTTTTTTGCGATTTTCTCAAAAACTGGTCCTACGATTTTTTTAAAAATCGCCTCATTTACTAAACTCTTTATTTTCTACAAGATAGGGTAGGCGCCATGTTTGCTGAAATTCTGGGTAAGGCTGTTTTCATGTAAAAACATTTTCTTTTTAAGATTTTGGCTTTAATATGCATTTTAGCGCAAAACATTATATAATAAAAGTTGTAAAGAATGTAAAATTCTACAACTTTTATTTCAAACATTTTTTTGTATAACGCTTAGTTTAGCGGTAATTAGCGATTTTCTGTTTTTTTCTTACGAAAACGTGTGAAAAATTGATTTTTTTAAGATTTCGGCCTTGGTATGCATTTTACGACAAAAGTGTATTAAATCAAATTTATACGAAATTAAAAGATCTACAACTTTTATTGAAAGCGTTTTTCTCTACAGAGCCTAGTTTAGCATGAAAGAGTGATTTTCCGTATTTTGAAGCCAAACAGGTCGATTTTCATTTTCCGTCTTTCACTCATGATTAAAATAAGGTTATGTTTTTGGAGGTTAGTTTTTTGTTTATTTCTAATGTTTTATTACTAATATTAGGTTATATTGTTAATCATTTGCATTGGCAAGAGAAAGTTGTGTGAGTGTTTCACACCAGATTTTTATTATAATTTTACTCGCAATCGGTTTTAAAAACAAACTATAAACAAATCTTATCGATTATCAAATGACAAGGGTGAGATTTTATAAAACATTAGCACTGCCGACTACTCTATTCCATGACAGTGAAACTTGGGTGCTATCAGAACGACAAGAGAGTAGATTGCAACCATTTGAAATGAAATTTCTTCCAAATACATTTATGGGTGTACAGTGCAGCCTCTCTTAGTTTGCTCCTAATGTAAACAAATAACGACGTCACTGAGCATGCGCATTATATCAAAATGAGTACACGCTGGTTAAAAAGTAACTACAAAATACTTTTAAAAGTATTTAAATACAAAATACTTTTAAAAGTATTTTTATAAATGAAATTGTTAGGCCTACATCATATCATTACTGATGTTTTAAGTGCTTATAATTTAAAAAAATTGTTAACTTAATAGGAATACGACATCCGTAAAGTCGCAGACTCTATCGTACACCCTGTAGTAGATGGATTTTGTTTGTTGACAGTAGGAGCAAACTAACAACGGCTGAACTATAGTAGAGAAGATCGTTACAAGAATAGGCTACCGAGATAAGGAAAGAACTCAACATCTTCTCTAGAAACAACAAGGTATCCCAGAACAGAATGCGGGAGGATAGGATACCTAAGCAGACACTGGACTACACACCGGAGGGCAGGAGAGAACGAGGACGCCCGAGAAAGAGATGGGCAGATTTGAGAGGTTTGGAACAGGCAGAGATGACTAATCCTTGAAGGGCAGAAGATGAAGAAGAAGTGGACGACTCATTACCCCGAGGTACCTCTCATTCATTTTTACTTTATCATGCCCATATGAATATATAGGAAGGAAAGTATTGTTTTCATGTCGATCACAACAAATCCACTCTTCACCGGATCTACACGTAAACAGACCCCCTCAACCCACACGTTTTTAGCGATTGGTCTATGTGTCTGTGTATACAGAATATCTCAAGAACGGAACATCGTACGAACTTCAAACTTGAAACTTAAGTTACATACCACTACCGAATCCGGCACGAATATTTTCATCAAAATCGGTCAATCGGAAGTAGTAGTTTATTCATGTAATTTTTCACTTTTTTGCGATTATCTCAAAAACTGGTCCTACGATTATTTTTAAAATCGCCTAGTTTACTAAATTTTTTATGCTCTACAAGATAGAGTAGGTGCCATGTTTGCTGAAATTCTTGGTGAGGCTGTTTTTACGTAAAACGATTGTTTTTTTAAGATTGCAGCTTTAACCCCTAAACGGTTTATGACGAGATATCTCGCAACGTAAATGTTGTAGAAAAGTGCCCCTGACGAGATAACTCGCAACTGAATTTGTCTCGATTAATTCTTTTTTCTGTCGAAATATCTCGCCGTAACATTAAAAGTAGTTTATCTTATATCCGTAACTTTAATATTAGCGCTAGTAAAGGTTCCTTTCTATAGGTTAGATGACTATGTTATTTGTTTACATCGTACTCTCCAATGTTGCGTAAAACGTTATGTTTTGGTTAGTTCGGTGCGTTTTGTTGTAAAGTTATAAGTTTGTTATAAGTGTTTACGAAAAGAAATTGTAAGCTATTCGATATTGTTTATAGTTTTTTAGTAGTAGGTTTCATTTCATACATAGTATTTAGTCGGGTATTTCAATTCCGTTTATTGTAGTAGGATTGTTTATTATTTAGTTAGTATTTAAAAATTTTTGGTTTTTTTTAAAAAAATGATGTTTTTGTGCATGGAAATTGATCTATATGTCTTTATTCAGTCATATTATACAAAATTATGAAAAAAAAATTGAGCAGGATATGAACATTTTTGGCTAAAAAAAGGAATTATTAAGGGTTTAATAATTATTATTATATACATTGTACAGAATTAAAAATCCTACAACTTTTATTTTAAACATTTTTTTTGTACAATGCTTAGTTTAATGGTAGTTAGCGATTTTCGGTTTTTTTCTCACGAAAACGTGTGAAAAATCGAATTTTTTAAGATTTCGGCCTTAGTATGACTAAAGTGCATATAATCGAATTATAGGAACTTAAAAGATCTACAACTTTTATTTAAAGCATTTTTCTCTACAGAGCCTAGTTTAGCGTGAAAGAGTGATTTTCCGTATTTTTAAGGCAAACTGAGATCAATTTTCATTTTGCGTCTTTCACTCATGATTAAAATAAGGTTATGTTTATTGAGGTTGGTTTTTTGTTTATTTCTAATGTTTTATTATTAATGTGGGGTTTATTATTAATTATTGCATTGGCAAGAGAAAGTTGTGTGAGTGTTTCACACCAGATTTTTTGAAAAAAATTACTATGTACCAAAATATTTACATTTTTCAAACATGGAATACTTTTTACACACTATAAATTTTGTTGTTGTTTAGGTAATCAGCTGAAAGGCTGGTTTGAACCAGTAGAGGCTGTACTAAGTTATAAGCGCTATTATGCCAAGATAAGGAATAATTCCTTATCTACCTATGGTACGAGTAGGAAGTTAAATTTTAATGTAGAAATATTTTAATGAATTTTAATTTACTGAAGATGTGTACAAGATACACGAAAGCGCTATAAACATTGGTAAGTGTTTTCTGTTACCGTATTCTGGTTTAGAAATACGAGGGCAGTCCAGAAAGTGTGTCACGTTTTGCGTTGTAGCCGCTAGGGGCGGAGCTATCGTGGCCATTTTGGTGCCGCGGCGTTTCTCCGTTCAGTGGCTATCCAGCCGTGCTAGCGAGAGGTCTTTGTCGCTCTTCGTTGTTTTTCAACAACAATTTAAAATGTGCGCCGCAATTCAAAATCCCGCCAGTTGTGAAGTATGGTCGGTAATACAATTTTTGTTGGCTAAAAACAATAAACCAATTGAGATTTATCGCCAAATCTGTGAAGTTTATGGGAACGATGTTTACACTGAAAGTGGAGTACAGCGTTTGTGCATTCAGTTCAAAAATGGCCGAACTAATGTTCACGAGGAAGAACGAAGTGGACAGCCAAGCCTCGTGACTGATGACATTGTGAATAAAGTCAATGAGAAGATTAGAGAAGACCGTCGATTCACCATAAGAGAGCTATCGCTTTTTTCCCTTAAATTTCAAAAAGTTTATTGCACGAAATTGTTACAGAAAGTTGACTGGAAAAATTCTCTTTTTGCATGACAACGCTTGACCACACACGGCAAATCAAACACGAGAAGTCCTGGATGCTTTCAAATGGGAGGTTTTCCCACATCCGCCATACAGTCCGGACCTTGCGCCCAGCGATTATTACTTGTTCCCGACAATGAAGAAATGGCTTGCGACGCAGCGCTTTGACAACAACGCAGAGCTGCAGGAGGGTGTGACTAACTGGTTAAAATCACAGTCGGTAGACTTTTATGATGCCGGCATTTCAAAATTAGTTCACCGCTATGATAAGTGTCTTAATTTGTTTGGTGATTATGTAGAAAAATAGCATTTTAGTTGCACTTTCAAATGTATATAATAACATTTTTTTCTTGTACTTAGTTTTTTTTTATATCAAAACATGACAGACTTTCTGGACTGCCCTTGTATATATTTCAATAGGTTGAAATATATATTTCTAACCACCAGAATACAGTAACATAAAACACTTACCAATGTTTATAGCGCTTTCATGTATCTTGTACACATCTTCAGTAAATTAAAATTTATTTTACGTCAAAATTTAAAACTTCCTGCTCTTACCATGGTAGATAAGGAATAGTCGATTCTTATATTTAAAACAGTCTTGTCAACCTAATCAGTTGATTGTCATATTCAATCTGTGTGTTCATTAATTTTTCCCTGTTATTGTATTTATAAATATAATATTTTTCCAATATTTCAATTTCATTTTGTCTGTTATTTATTTCTAATATTTTTAGATTATTTTTTATACTTGACATATTATGTTTATTTTTGATCATGTGTTCAGTTACATTGGAGAATTTTCGATTTCCTTTTTTATAGTTTGAATAGTGTTCAGTAAACCGCTTTTTAAAAGATCTGTTGGTTTTACCTATATATATTTCATTACATTCATTACATTTAATTTTATAAAGGAAGTTTTAAATTTAGATGTAAAATAAATTTTAATTTACTGAAGATGTGTACAAGATATACGAAAGCGCTATAAACATTGGTAAGTATTTTATGTTACCGTACTCTGGTGGTTAGAAATATATATTTCAATTTCAATAGGTATATAATATACCGGGTGTCCATTAAGTCTGGAAACGGCTGAATTACAGAAAGTGAGCGTAACTAGGTGACCAGAATGACTTTAATTGCTTGTTGCACCAAAAAAACTATTCTGGGTGATATTTTTAATTTTTGTCCGCCATCTTGGATCCGCCATATTGGATTTAACTTTCTTAATTTAAATAGGATGATGGTCATATGATTCATGATTTAGATCTAAAATTTCAAAATAAATTCAATGGCGAAAACCGGAAATCGATATCTTGTTTCGTTTTTGAGATATTACCATTCAACTATTCAGATCGGGGCAGAACAGCCATTCCTACCTCCTCCGTCTTTGAGCCTACATAGACAATTTAGGTAGCAAGTGAACGACTACACATAAGATTATTGAAAGTAATAAGTTTTTTAATATCTCCACTCGTTCATAAATAGGAAATTATTGTCATTAAGAAATACGGAAAAACAATTTAACGGCTGATTTATTGCATTATAAAAGTACAGTATTTAATTTGTTACCAGTTAATAATTATTGTTATTTTTGTAAATGTTAGTGTTTATAAGGAACTAATTGTGAAAATGAGTTACATAATTGAAAATAAAATTACCAAATGTTGCTTGACTCAGAGTAGTTGTTCAAAGTGGCCTCCTCCTACTTATTGACAATATGATGTACGTGCGTAAAAACTAGTTACAGCATTACGAATGAATTCCCTTGGGATTCCAGCAGATTCATTTAGAATTCTTTGTTTGAGTTCATGCAGACTGTTAGGTTTCGTTCTGTAAACTTTGTTTTTTAAGTATCGCCAAAAGGAGTAGTCTAATGGACTCAAATCAGGTGATCTCGGAGGCCATTCACTTACATTAGTAACAAATTAAATACTGTACTTTTATAATGCAATAAATCAGCCGTTAAATTGTTTTTCCGTATTTCTTAATGACAATAATTTCCTATTTCTAAACGAGTGGAGATATTAAAAAACTTATTATTTTCAATAATCTTATGTGTAGTCGTTCACTTGCTACCTAAATTGTCTATGTAGGCTCAAAGACGGAGGAGGTAGGAATGGCTGTTCTGCCCCGATCTGAATAGTTGAATGGTAATATCTCAAAAACGAAACAAGATATCGATTTCCGGTTTTCGCCATTGAATTTATTTTGAAATTTTAGATCGAAATCATGTATCATATGACCATCATCCTATTTAAATTAAGAAAGTGGAATCCAATATGGCGGATCCAAGATGGCGGACAAAAATTTAAAATATCACCCAGAATAGATTTTTGGTGCAACAAGCAATTAAAGTCATTCTGGTCACCTAGTCACGCTCACTTTTCTGTAATTCAGCCGTTTCCAGACTTAATGGGCACCCGGTATAACATACATACCTGAAGTGTTGAATGTTGTTTCAGTGGCATTCGGAACGCTTTCAGATTTTTGTATGGGAGAAGGGGTAGTCGCATATTCAGGAGGCGGTGGTAACACTCCGATTCCAAGACCAATCACGTTCGAATTGGCATCGTTATTCGAATTACTGCCACACAACGATGTACTTCCACCTGTATTCAACATACCACATAAAAGTTAATTAAAATAACAATGGTTTGCAGGTCGGTGCCTTTGTGGCGCAGTGGTGAAGCACAAAGTTCCAGGATCGATTCCCAGCTAGATTTTTTTTTGTTTGTTTAACGTCCGACTGTTCTGCAATTACTGCTAATGCAGACGGTGAAGGATGAAATGATTTTTTGTAACGTATGAAAATTTGCCGTGCCTGAGTGGGATTCGAACCCAAGACCGCATGATGAAAGGCGAGCACGTTACCAACTGCGCCAATGCGGCCGGCTAGAGTCTTGTGAAATATACTACATCTACAGGGCACTAAACCATCGAGCCATTCATTTCTTCCGAACATATTTTTATCCCTTCAAACTCTTCTCTCCAAAGCACCATCCATACACTCTTTTCTAGCTCCTCCTTGTTTGTTTTTGACTTTCTCTTGCCTTTATAAATATATATTGCTTGAGTGGCAGCTCCGTGTAGTTGTAAGGAATGCAGTGCGTTGTTATAGTAGTGGAAAAATGAATGAGTGTTAGTAGTGTTTCACACCTGATGCATTCGTAGTGGTAGCGTCAACTAACTAGACTAAAAACAAATTCTTATCATCCGGCGCATTATTAATTTAACAAATACCTACCAGGTTATTAACTTGGTCGGATTCATAACATTTAACTTACCAATACATATTAAAATAAATAAATAAATGAATGTAATAAATACAAACAAGAATGTTAAATATGGAAAGTTTGAAAACTAATGTTTTGTATCAAGAGTAGTACAACAATAGTTCTCCCAGCATGCGTCACTCATTCATTATACCTCACCCCGTACCCTTCACCCTGCAACTACACGAAGCTTGGAACCGCACAAAATAGGAAGGAAAGTATTGTTTTCATGTGGATTTTAAGAAATTGAGTTTTCACTGGATATACACGTTTTCAGACCCCTTCAACCCAACAAAACATATTTTTAGCAATTGGTCTGCATGCGTGTAAATAAAATATCAATAGAACGAAACATCACTTTAATTTAGCATCAAAGATTAATTTTCCAATATTATTAAGCAAACTAAGGATGGTTTTCATTTTTCATCTGTTACTCATGATTTTTCTGCCCATAACAGAGAGATGGAGTGTCAAATTATTTACTCTCAATATGTTTGTTGCAGGGCTAAAATAAATAGTTGTGTTTCTTATCACATGGTCACCCGATTAAATGACTGAATCATTTAATAAGAGAAGAGGTAGAGGTATACTGTGACACTAATCAGAGTTATCTCCTCTCAAAGTAATGAATTTCATTATTATACAGCCAGACTGTGTGGTGAATGAAGTGAAGGTGTCATTTGCAGAGTGGAAAATATGTGCTTTTCAGACGACCCGGCATGCTGATAAGCGTAGTTTTCCATTCAGTGAGTTGTGGCAATGGTAAACCACCTGATTCCTCGTTTTACTTAGTAAAAACTCTACACGTTCAAACCAGCCTACAGGTTGATCACCTAAACAACACACACTCATGATTAAAATAACGTTGTGTTTTTTGAGGTTAGTTTTTTTTGTTTATTTCTAATGTTTTTATTTCTAATGGGCAGGTGGAGTGTTATTTTAATTGCACTCTATCTGTTTGGTCCACAGCTAAAAAATATAGTTCTGTTTCTTATCACATAGTCAGCCAATTATATGACTGAACTATTTAAGAACATAAGAGGTAGAGGTGTAAAAGACACTAGTCAGAGTTATCTCCTATGAAAGTAATGAATTTCATTATACAGCCAGAACCTGTGGTGAATGAAGTGAAGGTGTCATTTGCAGGGTGGAAAGTGAGTGCTTTTCGGAGGGCCTGGCATGCTGATAAGCATACACTCTTTCAACTCAGTGAGTTGTGGCAATGGTAAACTACCTTACTCCTCGTTTTTACTAAGTAAAACCTCTAGACGTTCAAACCAGCCTTTCGGCTGTTGACCTAAACAACAATGTTTCGTTATTAATGTTCGATTATATTGTTTATCATTTGCATTGGGCAAGAGAAAGTTACGGTGAGTGTTTCACACCAATAAACATAAATTCAAGAGACATACCGGTTAGTGTAGGCGGTTCATGATCGATGAAATGGACGTCAGGATCACTGATGGAAAGATGCCGCTGCCGATGGTTGACTGTAGTGAGTCCACCTTCAGGTCCAGTCATTGCACTTAATATCGGCTTCGATATCACGCCCAGCGATCTAGGTGGCAATTCTTGAGCTGTTCTTCCATGTAATATCTTCGGCTCATCACGGCTTTGCTCTCTCCTGAAATCATCATCGTCACAATTAATATTACTAAGTTATGCTATTACTGTTATAGATAGTGAAGTCACAAGATCGCCTTTTGTGTATGAATGGGCTGTGAGGAACGGAAGTGAAATATTTACAGTGCTGCCAACCTCAACAGTGAGACACTACTCGTACATTTCACTAACGTGCAGTTTCTAGATACATTTTGTAAGCTGTGGTTTATTCCGAGAAAATGGTTTTTTTTTCATAAACCTTATAAGAAATAAATATTACCTGTAATATTGCCTATAGCTTAATTACATGATGATCCGATTATTTTTTGAATTGTAGAAAGAGAAACATCACAGTAGTTAGCCGCTCGCTCACGGCTTTTGTTAAGAAACATGGAAAGGTATTTTTGTATTAGTTTCAACTTCACAACATTTTATTACATTGCGTTTAGCATTGTGAATAGTTCGACCACATTTTCAATAAACCGACATTTTTGTGTTTATGGTAACAAACAGTGATATTCGTACAGTTAACCTAGAAAAGGTTCCGCGATATAGCCTACTGTATAGGCTATGCTCTGGGTATAGTATAAGTTGTTATGTTTGTCGTACTGAAATTAAAGTAGTCGCGCATGTGCACTGATGCTTTTCCCCCTTTACCCCTCGATGCAAACTTGTGACTCAAGTGACTATACTTGAGTGGCAGGTATGCCTTTCGTTTTAACGAGGGGAAAAGGGGGAAAAGCATCAGTGCACATGCGCGACTACTTTGATATCAGTTCGCCACCACCAGGGCCGTCGAGAGGGGGGGGGGAATGGGGCAGATTGCCCCAGGCCACAGAAGAAAAAAGGCCACATCCTTAGATGTTTTTTTTTTAAATCAATAAAAAGTATTTAGTAATTATTAACATCTTCACGATAAATACAAAAAAGTTTAGCGCGCGTGCTTTAACTGTGGAGCAGTAAGTGTTATCGTGATAATGGGTGCGTTATCGTGCACGTGTGCAGTCGAGACGAGACGTCGCGTTGCGACAGAGGCACAGAGCACCACTCGCGAAGATCATCAGTACTAATTTGGACCAGTCAAAGGACAAAGCTATTTTGATAAAGGTTTTTTATTTGAGGAGGGGCCTCACATCCAAACTCTGCCCCGGGCCACAAAAAGGCAGTCGGCGGCCCTGGCCACCACAACAAGGTAACGTATATGTAGAGGATATAGCATAGCTGCGCCCGTGTAACAACCGGGCTGAATGACCGTTACAAACAACGGGAAAGAAAGGAGTAGAGGGGTATTTTATTATTTTTTTTAATTATTTATTTTTTTAATCCCTAATATGTGTACGTTGCAATCTGTTCAATTGAGAACAATAAGCAACCCCATGACCCAATTAGATGAGGATGATGTGTATTCTTCTACAGACTCAGGCCAACCATTCCTGAGAGAGTATGGTTAATTGAACTCCAACCATTAATCAAAGTACACCCACAACCACTGTCTAGTATTCAAATCCGTATAAAAGTAACTACTATTACTAGGATTTGAACCAGGAACCTTCGTCTCTGAAAATCAGCTGTTAAACAGCTGATTTTGGCGATGACTTTACCTCTAGACCAACCCGGTCTAGAGGTCATTTTATTATGACTGCAGTTTCGTGCGTTCCTGAAAACATTGTCTCTGCCCCGCAATTAACACATTCCGCCTTCCATTGTTGTTGTCACTGTCTTGTCAGGTCAGTGCTATCTATGGAGTAAGTAATCTAAAAGCTCTGCTTTTTTTATCTACTGGTGGAAGCACTTCTATGAGATTTGGTGTTGCAAGTCGAACGGAGTCCGTCCAAAATCCACTCAACTCTGCAACCTCTTTTATAACTCTTCCTACTTGTTCAGTCCGCTCCACTTACTCTTTTCATAGTGGAATACTCCTCCTGGAGTCTCCAGGGCGCAAAACAAACAAAAAAGTTAGTTCAGATTTCTGATTCTCTGCTGTACTTAAACATCCACATGTATAGGCTAACACAGAAGAGAAACTTTTTAATATAGACCTAAGTATTGTGTAGTAACAATTTGAAAAGTAACAAATAAAACATGTTCCAAAGTTTTAACATAATTTTTGTTGAGCACTGCATTAAATCCATTTAGTAAACTCTAGAAAAAATTTATTTTCATTTTGAATCACATTCTGCTTCACAAAAGAGACAAACAATAATTGTTACAGTATAGCGTCAATAATCCGAACGTCAAAAATTTAAATCGTCAAAAATCCGAACACCATCTGAGTATTTTTTCAATATTTTGATTTGCGTGAGAAAGGTAACATATTTTATAAACTTTTCTTTTAAAAACATTTTGTAAAATGTTTACGTAGTGTAACATGTTTTATAACTTTTATTTTAAAACAATATGTTTTCTGTAAACGAATAAGCGAGGCTTAAACAAATCACGCAATCAAAAATTCGAAAGTTTTTGAAATAAGATTTCAGTGATTTAGTAAGGTTTATAGTGAACTTTTTGTTTAACTGTACATAGTTTTTTGTTTGTTTTCAATTTAATATACAGTATAATACTGCATATACAGTAAAATACAGACTGTAGTTTTATTATTTTACTCTACCTCTGCATTGCTACACAGAACACAGTATAGTATTCATGTAATTTCAATAGAAGCTTCCGTAATAAGTATTTTCACTCGCACACATGTAAAGTGGTTGCAGCAGTTTGCAGATAGTGTGCTGCAAAACGTACTACTACTACTTCCATACTCTTGATTATAAACAAATGAGTAACAGGCGCAAATCACCATCTATTTTTAATTTTTACTTTATTGATATATTACTTTAATGTCAAAAAAATACTTTATAAATCAGAATGTTAAATTCTTTTAGTTAATTAATTACAGATTGTATTATACTCTGCAGTGTTTGCTTTTATAACTGTCAACACAAAATGTAAGGCTGTTTCTATTTTAAAGACATATATAAAAATATACAATTAGTCTTTTATAAATGTATATGATTATAGTATGGCTTGTGCGTTTCAAGCTTCTATTGAAATTACATGGACTATAGGCTTGTAGGTTTGTTCATTAAACGCAACTAAATATAGTAAGTACAGAGAAGTGTTAGTTTTTATTTATTCCAACCTTTTTAAAATGCTTAACTATGGGCCTAAGCGGTATGTTTAGGGTTTTTTTTAAAAAATGTGAACAAATCGGTAATCCAAACTACCTGTGGTCCCAATTGCTTCGGATTTTCGTCTCTCTACTGTATTCCAAAATACAATCGTTTATAAAAAAAGCATTTTGAATAAATTTATTTTTCTATTGAACAAATAATATATTAAGAATCGGTTAAACATGAGAAAATATATTGGCAGAAGAAACACAACAAAAATTATGGTATCAGAATTAGAGAAGAGACAAAAGAACTGTCACTGTCAACGAGTCACTGTTACATATAATTTACGGTGACCACAGTTATTCAGATAGGCGAGTAACCGTTCCCCAGTCACTGTTACATAGATCACTTATTCTTCTGTCACTGGAAGACAGGACGACACGACGAATGTTCGCCAAACTTCTACATATAGTACAGACCTCTCGTTCCCCAGTCACTGTTACAAAGATCGCTTACTTATTCTCTGTTCACTGTTTAAGGCAGGACGACACGGCGACCATAATTCTACAGATAGAAGAGTAACCGAACTCTCGTTCCTTCAATCACTTTTACAAAAATCAGTTACTTACTTACTCATTCGGAGGCGAAGTAAGTCAGTGATCGGCTGGCTTGCATGTGCCGAAGCATCACGTCTAAGAGAGCACACCTGCTCCCTTACTTTCTGTAGCAGTTTTTCGTGCCCGTGCCTCTGGAAACTCCTCGGCATCCTATGGTTACTTTTCAGCCATGCTCTGGTCCCGCCGAGGTGAGCTGAGATGCTGGGCTTCTGTCTGTCTACCCTGATCCTTGTCCCTGGCATCTAGCACTTTTTCTATCCGTGCTAGAGGCAACTTCTCCTACTGTAGCTTTTGCCCAACCCAGTGGTGTCAGGCGTTTACCGTGTCGAAGGGTGGATGGCACTGGGGCATTTAATCAGTGTCTTAACGGTGCCTATAGGATACTTGGCTAAATCCTACAGTATTTTGCCTTACCCCTGTACGCGGGGCTATGCAGGGGCGGACTGATTATTTCCCTAGCTGACACGACAACTAAAAGTGGTTGTTGTTCCTTTTACTAGGAAAAGGAAGATGGCTCTAGATGCTTTGACTCTGGAAGGAGTGGATTTGAGCTACTCCCCTGAGGTGAAGTATCTGGGGGCTGTCCTGGACAGGGGCCTGACTTGGAGGGGCCACATGTCAAGGACTGTTGAGAGGGCTGCAAAGGCCTTATGGATGTTTAAGAGTCCGTTTGGGAGGACTTGGGGGCTTAGGCCTCGTATGGTAGAATGGGCTTATGTGAGCATCATTCTGCCAATGGTCACGTACGAAGCTTTTGTATGGTGGCCAAGAACAGATCGGCTGAGGAAGCTGAAGAGACTGGCCCGCCTAAGGACATGTGGTGCAACGAGCACTGGTCCAACGGCTACTATGGAGGCGAGGTTTGATTTGCCTCCTATTCATGTTCAAGTGAAGAAGGAGGCGATAAGAACTGCCTTGAGGCTGGAGGGCGGGTTCGGGGTCCCATCAGGGGAGATGGGCCACACCGAGATCTTCAAAGGGATTGAGGGGATGGGTGTGGTAGGTGGTCCTCGGGACCGTATGTACAGAGCATACGACTTCTCCGACACACTGAGGGTGAAAATTTTTGATCGCCAGGAGTGGGCGGAGGGACAGCCAGTGATACCGGAAGGGGTTACCTTTTGGTACACTGACGGCTCAGTGATGAGCGGAAGAGCGGGAGTGGGGGCCTGGGGGGCCGGGGGAAAGATTTCCCTGGCCCTTGGGTGTAACATAACCGTCTTCTAAGATGAAATATTGGCCATTAAGGTCTGTGCGGCTCAGGGGGTCGCACACTTATATTTATATGCAGTTGCAAAGTGGTTGGCTGCAAAAGAAGAGCGCTGATGGGTAAGGTTGTGTAAACACCTTCTCAGATAAGTGCACTAGATCCTAGGCAGATCCTGCGCTTTATCGAAAGTGTGGGTCTTGCAGAAATAGGAATAGGGGCAATCACAAAAGATCTTTTAGGTCGCGGTGAGGAGGGGCTGCAGAAGCCTGAACGCCCTTATTGTAAAGTAAAGTACTTACTCATTCACTGTTCACTGTCACTTTTAAGACGAACGAATTCTTTGCCTTAGGAACTAGTGAACAAATTCACTCACTAATTCACTGTTCACAGTTAACAGACAATACGACAAAATATGGTTACTCTTCTTCAAGGCCCCTATGATAGGTACGTAAGATTTATTGGTCTGTTCACTGGGCTTAGCGCTCTCCTTGTCGCCTCTCATTTGATAACTGGCACGTCCATTCTCTTCATACTTCAATTTTTACGCACTCTTCTCTCTCTCTTTCTCTCTCACTCTCTCAGTCTCTTCCCCTTGTTATGTTTTTCATCTACTAGACTAAACAAAACGAGGGTAGTTCCTCATCTTTGATCGCGGTAACACGATTACATTACAGTATTATTTTTATTGCACGCCACGTTCTACCTAGCTATTTTATTTATAATGTGCGTTATTTTTTCAGTTGTAAATATTGTTTCTTGTACTTTCTCTTTTTTATACAAAATGTTATTTTTATTACTAATTTAGGATACCTTGTGTTAATCAGTTTTAGGCTAAATTTTTATTTTAGTTTTATATGTATGTAGCCCATTTTTTTAATTTATCAAAACTTCAGTTATCATGAAATAACAACTGAAAACATTATTATTATTTCATGATAACAGCTGAAAAATGTACTAAGAAAATACACAGTTATTGCTAAATCACTAGTAACTCTTAAAAGTAATGGTGAACCCAAAATCACTGTCACCGTGATCATAGTGACTGGTTGAAACAGTGAACGCTCTTCACTAATCAGAATAACATTATTGAAAGACACTTTTCTTTGTGATATCAATATCACAAAATTTTGTTCAAGGTCTAGAACTTTTATAACCTAACAAACACAACCTAAGCTGTTTACAGCTTACATTTCTGACAGATCATGATATAGTAATTAATTGAAAAGTTTATGTATAAACAGGGTAAAATAATTTGGCATCTTTAATTTAACTAAACGATTTCACCGTAATGTATTCTAATAACTTAAAATAACGTTTAATTTACGCTATCTCCTAGCAAATAAATATATTTTTAAAGTAAAAAATAATCGATTATAATATAATATAAAAGAAAAATTGATAAACTGGATGTTTAAGAAAATAAGATTACTAAAAAAATTGTACTCTTACGATCTGTTAAGTGTTTATAAATAGCAACGGTTATCGTGATGACATTTTTATAAACGACCAATAATAAGACTTGTAAACAACCCATTGATTTTATTACGATTCACTGAACAATTAACTACAATATAAATAATACCAAATATATAAATCAATAAATAAAAAAACGAATACATACCCGCTCAGATATCTTTGAATGAAACAATCCGAAGACGTGGGTTTATCATCTTCAAATGTTCTGTTATTTTCATTTTGACTCGATAATTGCCTTAAAAATCCGACTACTTTTTGACGAAACGATGGCATCATAGTTAATTTATAACAACGAATATAATGACAAATTAATTTCAATAAAATTATATAAATTGTAATATATAACAAGTAAAATCACCATTACGGACGGTCTAATAAAAACAACACGATAAAATTTTTAAATAGTTTAAGATTACAGATTTATTTTTTAAACAATTTACACGATTTTGAAGTTAAATAAAACGCGAGTTTAATATTAAACACAAGTATGTCATGTTATGAATTGTAATTAATAACAGCACTATGCGCCAATGAAAAAGGTTAGTGCACCTTGTTTCCCATCATACATGCGTAAGGATTGGATGCAATGCAACGAACCTTCAATCTTCCGTACAACCATAGAGTATAAAAGCATAGAGGGGGAACTGTGATAGGCAACTGAAACACTGTTTGTCGTCTGCTACTGTTACAGCTATAATCATAGAGTGCGTGTTGGCATCACTTTAAAATTTGAAACCTAGGCGTCATACAGAGCTACAGTCCACCCTCTCTAAGTTTGCTCCTAATGTAAACAAATAATGACGTCACTGAGCATGCGCATTATATAAAAATGTGTACACGCTGATTAAAAAGTAACAACAAAATACTTTCAAAAGTATTTAAATACAAAATACTTTTAAAAGTATTTTTATAAATGAAATTGTTAGGCCTACATCATATCACGACTTTTTTTTTTAGTACTTTAAGTACTTATAATTTAAAAAATAGTTATCTTAATAGGAATACGACATCCATAAAGTCACGGACTCTAGCGTGCACCCTGTAGTAGCTGGTTTTGGTTTGTTGACAATAGGAGCAAACTTAGAGGGGCTGAACTATAGCGTTGTTAGATCAAATCGTACGTTAGTAATGGCGTATAGGACCATGGTTGTTTGGAGATTATTATATTATTTACAATGAAATTTTATTAGGTTAAAATAGTGTTTTCTTCGCAGAGTTATAGGGAACGTCATTTCTTCTGTTTTCCAAGAGACGAATTAGTAAATAATGAAATATATGAATTGCCTATTTTAATTATTGTACACATTATCTAGTGATTAAGTTTGCCTGGTATAATAATTAGGTTATTAATTAAATTATTCATAACTAATAATTAATTAGTATTAGGTTATTAATAATTAGGTTAGGGATATAGGTTAGGTCATGTGCCATTTTACTGGTTTGCTTTCTTTTTAATTGATGTGATGTTAAACTACTATAACTATTATTACATCAGGCAAACTTAAGCACCAGATTTATGTAATAAATAATAATTTAAAAAGTAGAAGGTAATTTATACATTTAATGTTTACTCAATCCGTTAACGGTTAACCTAAACACATCCAAGATTTATTTTGGCCTACACGTATTTACTTATCATGTTAATACTTACAGGTTTTTCGCTATCGGAAAACAGAAGAAATCACGTCCCCTAACCTTCTGCGAAAAAAACACTTCTTTAAGTAACAAAATTTCATTTCATTAATTACAACTAATCTCAACCCACTGTTTCATGACCCACGGTAAACGCCAATAACCAAACTGTTGATGCGACTTTTAAAAAAAATTAGTTCCCAAAAATTTCAATTATAAAACAAACAGTAAAATGAAATCTGCCCATAACAGACAGGTGGAGTGTCAAATTATTTACACTCAATCTGTTAGTTGCAGGGCTAAAATAAATAGTTCTGTTTCTTGTCACACGGTCAGGCAATTAAATGACTGAATCATTTAAGAAAAGAAGAGGTAAAGGTGTAAAAGACACTAATCAGAGTTATCTCCTCTGAAAGTAATGAATTTCATTATAAAGCCAGACCCTGTGGTGAATGAAGTGAAGGTGTCATTTGCAGAGTGGAAGATATGTGCTTTTCAGAGGGCCCGGTGTTCAGTATAGTTCCGTATTTTTGAATTAGGCGCCTGGATTCGCCCGCTTAGATTATTCCAGAACAAATTTGTCCTTGCTAGTTCATTGCCTTTCCATCACCCTATCTCTGTGGGGAGATCGTATGATCCTTATCGACCAATGACTATTGATTTTTGATAATAGCGCCTGCGCGCTGTTCGTCTTGTCGATTTCGCCTACTGGGTTTTCCGCCATGAAAGCTAGAATAGACGCTACCGGTTTTAGCTCATCTTTGCAATGTACAGTTGAAGCCTAAGGACGTGCTGGCTTATCGTTCTCGCCGGGTGTAGCGTGCCACCCGGAAATATACTTTAATCGCTCTAATCGAATCAGTCTTACCGTATGACTGTGTGTATTTAACGAATTGACCGTAATTACTCGAATTTATTCATTTTATTGTGAGTTTCCGACCTTAACCGATCCTGACCAATGTGCTTAAATATCGACGCAACCAGTGTTATAAAACGTTTATGTGCTTAACGAATAACTGAAAGTATAAATGTGTGTTACTATTATCAAACTGTTTTTAGTGTTATCAACGTATCATTGTGGCGCCACAAAGAAGCAACGACCTGTGCCTTAGAAGGATTACCGACGCCTTAACTGTAAGTGTTATTACGACTATTACTAGTTTAAGTACATTGTTTCCCATTGTGTCTCCATCCTACACCATTGTGCTCTACGGTTTTAAGCGGGTGACCGTGCTTCGAATCGGTTTCGCTGGTTTGATGGTTTATTGTGCTGGCTAGCCGCTGGCTTACCGATGTTTACACCGCATAGGGGAAAAGCTGTACCACCATTCAGTCTGACTATCCTACACCCGGCATGCTGATAAGTGTACTTTTCCATTCAGTGAGGAAGGCAATTGTATAACCACCTCACTCCTTGTTTTACTTAGTAAAATCTCTACAGGTTCAAACCAGCCTTCCGGCTGATGACCTAAACAACAACAAAATGAAATAAAATATTGTTATAATGAAGTGGCGAAAATAAAATCAGCTGGTCATAAACAGCTGACTGATTAAATATAAAAACGAAGGTTTCCATTGTTGGGACGCGGCCGCGGTTTGAATGTCTGACGTGTTAGTGGTCTAAATAGTACGGGATTTTTCGTTACGGTGAAGTTTGTTATTTTGTCAGCAGACTTTGTATTTAATGTTTAATTTGGTAAGGGATATTGTCTATTTTATTTTATTGTTAATAAATTGCGTGAACTGCATTGTTTTAAATGTTTAATAACTTATTTTCATAAACTTAATTATATTCATTGTTGTCGTTTGTAAAGGTTAGTTTTTTCTTGTCAAATAAATATATGTGAATTATTTAAATTAAAGTTTACAATTTTATTTTACTATAACGAGTTGTAACAATATTGTATAGAATAATAGGCCAAATTCAAAATCTCCCTCGTATGCGCTACTAGCGCATTCTACAGGCGTTGGAAGAAACATAGTAGCAGACGAAAAACGTTAAAACACTTTTTAACATAGGAGTTCCCGCTCTATGCTTTATAACTCTATGCGTACAATTAATCCAAAAAGGTAAATATGAAACGAAGCCTCCACCCTAAGCAGTTCTACCAACGCACATTACATATCTTACGTAACACAACCTTTGTTTATACATAACTGTATAAACTCTATAATGATAATGTTTTCATGACCTTAAAATTTACAGTAGGCAGACAAACTAGATTTTTATGTACCTTCTATTTAACTGTTACAATAGAATTTTTGTTTATCCGTCTTAATCGTTGTTGTTTTTGCTAACAATAATATTATAAATACATTTTATAATCGATTTATCGATGAACGCTTGTTACCGTAAATTGTTCGATTATTCCCGGGAAATTACAGTAATTACGATTGATTTTCTTAGAAATGATTTAGTTATATGCAACTAAATAATTTTATTTAAATGTAGTTTACGTAATAATTCAATTTCATTCAATCTAGATTATTTTTGAAATAACAATTCCTTTAAATCGTCATAAAATTTTTATTTCCTATAGCTTTTATTGTTTTTACTTTCTCTTGCCTATATGAATATAGAGGAAGGAAAGTATTGTTTTCATGTCGATTTTTCACCGGATCTATACGTTTTCAGACCCCCTGAACCCAAAAAACATGATTTTAGCGATTGGTCTGTGTGTGTGTGTGTATACAAAATATCTCAAGAACGGAACATCGTACGAACTTGAAACTTAAGTTACATACCACTACCGGACCCGACACGAACATTTTCATCAAAATCGGTCAACCGGAAGTAGTAGTTTATTCGTATAATTTTTCACTTTTTTGCGATTTTCTCAAAAACTGGTCCTACGATTTTTTTAATTAAAAAAAAATGTTTGGAATAAAAGTTGTAGGATAGGCTACTCTATATTTTTTATTATATAAATTTTTGCGCTAAAATGCATATTAAAGCCGTAATCTAAAAAACAATGTTTTTACGTGAAATCAGCCTCACCAAGAATTTCAGCAAACATGGCGCCCCTACCCTATCTTGTAGAGCTTAAAAAATTAAGTAAATAAAAGATTTAAAAAAAAATCGTAACTACACAATTTTTCGCCAGAATTGAATCCGGATTTTCGACGTTCCGGATTTTTTTGTTTCGAATTATTGACGCTCTATTGTAGTAGAAACATTGTTTTTGTTTTTATTTTGATTCCTTCAACCATTTTCTGGTAAAACGGAGAAACTGAAAAAAGGGGTTCAAATACCAGACAGCAGGTATCATGTCCATAACAGGAAGGTTCAATTCCCAGTTGGTTAGGTCTGCCATTTTTTCATCACTTATTTTCATATTATTTATTTAATTTAATGATAAACCCACCGGGGGTTGGTCTAGAGCAAAGATACGGCCCCCGGGGGCCGCATCCGGCCCCCATCACGGGCTGTACCAATACGGCCCGTGATCGCAATGTGTCACAGAAAAAAGAATCATGTTTTTTAGAGCTTTTAAACTTCACTCGATTCCTCTACGGAAGTTTTAAAATGCGCACACTACATTTTTAAGTAATTTCAAGGGCAGCGCATGCCTAGACAAGCGAAAGAGATAAGACAGTAACGCCATCTCTACCTGACATCAATGAGCTTGTCAAAAACAAGAGAAGTCAGGTATCTGGATCCTCGAGCTCAAAATAATTACAATCTTTTATAACTTTGATATGATTTTTAACAACCGGATATTATTTACTATATAGGCCTAATTAAATAAATAAAATGTTTTAATAATTCAGTACATATTTTTTTTATTTGAATCTGGCCCGCCTACACATTCTAAATTTAATATATGGCCCTCTGCAAAATTGAGTGACACTACTGGTCTAGAGGTAAAGTTGTCGCCAAAATCAGCTGTTCAACAGCTGATTTTCGGAGACAAAGGTTCCTGGTTCAAATCCTAGTAAAGGTAGTTATTTTTATACGGATTTGAATGCTAGACAGTGGTTACCGGTGTACTTTGATGGTTGGGGTTCAATTAACCAGACTTTCTCAGGAATGGTCGGCCTGAGTCTGTACAAGACTACACCTCATTTACACGCCATACATATCATCCTCATCTCATTGGGTCATGGGGTTGCTTATTGTTCTGAATTGAACAGATTGCAATGTACACAAATTAGGAAAAAAAAATTTAATGACACACATTTTTTCAATTTAACAGAATAGATTATCTAGTTAGTATTTATTTTTGTCATCAGTCTCTCGACTGGTTTGATGCATTTCTCCAAGCTGTTCTATCTTGTGCAAGTCATTTGATATCTACATACCTGTAACACCCTACATCTTTTGTAATTTACTTTATATATTCTAATCTATGCCTCCCCCTACAATTTACTCACTCAATATTACCCTCCATTATTGATAGATGTCTTAAGTTATGCCCCACTAGCCTATCCCTTCCTCTGGTAAGATGCTTCCATATACTTCTTTTTTCATCCACTCGCCTAAGAACCTCTAAATTACTTATTTTGTCCACCCACCTAATCTTTAACATTTTCCTAAAACACCACATTTCAAAAGCTTCTATCCTCTTTTTTTCTACAGCCCCTATCACCCACGTTTCACTCCCATATAATGCTACACTCCAAACATAATGTTTTAAGAAATTTTTCCTAATCTGTAAATCAATGTTTGTAGTCAGTAAGCTGTTTTTTTATTTCAAAAGCTTTCTAGTTAGCATTTTTTTTTTTTTTATAATTATTGAGTGATGATGCCAACATAAGCCTTGGGCTTGTGCATAGGTAATGATATACGGTGATTTACAGATGAAAAAATGCCAGACCTGAGCAGGAATCGAGCCCGGGACCCTGGCATAGTAGCTAGTTGCCCTGACCACTACACCACGGGCCGGCCAATATTTAAGACATTCATGAATGGTGTATGTGTGTTTACCCTGGGAGGAGCGGGTAACTCCGTTTTAGACTCCCGAACCAGCTTTGCAGATACCCAACCTCTGGGGTGGAGTGAGTTCGGAGTAACGGGCTCTGCATTGTGGGGGTGATGTGTGGTACCAGTCTCGTAAGAGTCCGCGGCAGTTACTCATCAAATGTGATGAAGGGAGCCTTGTCGACATGAGTTCTAAGGGAACCGAGGTGCCCACTGGCGTGGCTACTGCTCGTCCCCAAGCTTTGTGCAGCTGCGGAATGAAGGGGAAAATTACAGACGAAGTACCAGACTGCTGTTACGTCATAACACTGTACTAATCATCTCATTGCTCTTCGCTAGGTAGTTGGCTGCCTAGTGCATGACATATGAGGGTGTTGTTTTCACTATTCGCTGTAGATGGCGACACAGAATATATGTAGTTTGGATAGTACCCTTGACTACTACAAACATAATACTAGTAAAACGTTACCACTACTAACGCAATCTCTCACAGTATTAGTGACGTAATGCATACCTCTCAGCTGCACAAAGCTTGGCAAAAAGTAGTAACTAGTCCTCGGTTATGGTGGCGGATTCTTAGTGGCTGTGGTTTTCTGACTTCGGTCACTAAGCTTGATAGTTCGCTCTGGGAGGGTTGTTGGGGGTCTCTGCAATACGTTTGTTGCGTGTGCATTAACCCTTATTTTTGTTGGGGGAGAGTGCTCCTATCCAACCCTTGGGATGTCGTTCACATGACGAGGGGAGCGTTGTCGACATGAGTTCTAGGGGAACCGAGGTGCCCACTGGCATGGCTAGCTAGTCCTTGGTTACGGTGATGGATTCTTAGTGGCTGTAGTTTTCTGAATTCGGTCACTAAGCTTGATAGTTCACTCTAGGGGGTTGTTGGGGGTCTCTGCAATATGTTTGTTGTGTGTGCATTAACCCTTATTTTTGTTGGGGGAGAGTGCTCTATCCAACCCTAGGGATGTCGTTCACGTGATGAGGGGAGCTTTGTTGGCATGAGTTCTAGGGAAACCGAGGTGCCCACTGGCATGGCTAGCTAGTCCTCGGTTATAGTGACGGATTCTTAGTGGCTGTGGTCTTCTGAGTTCGGTCACTAAGCTTAATAGTTCACTCTGAGGGGTTGTTGGGGGTCTCTGCAATACGTTTGTTGCGTGTGCATTAACCCTTATTTTTGTTGGGGGAGCGTGCTCCTATCCAGCCCTTGGGATGTCGTTCACGGGGGCCCATCAGTGGTTCTTGGCAACCTGAGGCCGGTCCATCAGCGGTACCATCCTGAAGCAAGTTGCGCTAACACTTCGCCATAAATGATACTGCAAAATAAATTACAGAGGATATAGCATATGGGCAGGATGACAGAGCAGAGGATACCTACGCAGGTACTAGATGGAAGGAGAGACCAAGGACGCCAACAAAGAGATGGGCAGATTTAAATACCGAATCCTTGAAGGGCAGAAGAAGAAGACTTCTATGCAGATAACAAATTGTGATAATATGAAAATGAATGATGAAAACACAAACCCGGACCTAACCAGGAATCGAACACGAGACCCCAGATGTAGAAGCCATGCGCCAATTGTTCGCGAAAAATTATTAGAAGCAATGAATTTTCATGATTCTACCGTATACAATTTTTTATTAATGATTTTCGATATTCAAAAGTTAACAATAAATTACAATTGTATGTAAGTTTTTCCAAATAAAAGAAATGTAATAACAATACCGGGTAAATGAATAGGGGGGTTTTAACGCTCTATAATATTTAATACATTATACTTACAGTTATAAATTATACATCAAATGAAAGTGCAACTTACTTACTTACTTATCCTGGCGCTACAGCCCGATGTGTGCCTTGGCCTCCTCCACAATTCGCCTCCAAGCTCCACTATCTCTTGCTGTCCGTCTCCATCCTCTCACTCCCATCGATCTCAAATCCCTCTCCACATCCTGCTGCCATCGTGCTCTCGGCCTCCCTCTTCTTCTCACTGCCTCTAACTTCTCTTTTAGCATTACCTTTTGCATTCTTTCGATGTGACCAAACCAACTTATTCGTCTTGCCTTTATGTACCTGAGGATATTCCTTCCTTGCAGTATCATCTGTATCTCAGCATTTTTCAGGATTTTCCACGCACCATTCTCATAAACCAGGCCATATATCCTCCTTACTATTTTTCTTTCAAACACTTTCAGGGCTTTGTTATCTTCCTGGAGAATTGTCCACGTTTCACTACCATAGGTGACAATTGGCCTTATTAGCGTGTTGTAGATTTTAATGAAAGTGCAACTCAAGCAGTTTTGTTTGTTACAGCAGTGCACAATGTTTCCACCGCCTGCCGTTAGAATGCGCTAGTAGCAAAGATGGCGACTAAAGAACAGAAAGCGTTTTGTTTTACAGTTCACAAAAACAGAATCGGTAGTTACTGTACTTTGTGAGTTCCGTATTAAGTTTGGTTGTGGTGATAATAACATCCGTAGATGGTATCATCAGTTTAAAGATACCGGCTGCCTATGCAAAGGGAAGAGTACGGGACAACCAAGTGTTAGTGCGGAGAGCGTTGAGCGAGTTGTTCACGCGTAGCCCAAAGAAATCTGTTTGAAAGGCTAGTCGTGAATTAGCAATTCCTGTAACGACTGTTTGGAAAGTTTTACGGAGACGCTTACAACTATGTCCTTATCGTTTGCAGTTGGTACAGGCTCTAAATCCTCCAGACTATGGTTTACGTGCCAACTTCGCCAACGAAATGTTGTTGCATGAAGATTTTCTACATCATGTCGTCTTTAGTGATGAGTTGACCTTTCACCTTAGTGGACAAGTGAACACTCATAATGTGCTAATCTAGGGCACAGAAAATCCTCACGGGATGGTACAAGTGCAACGAGACTCCCCTAAATTGAATTTTTTTTGTGCCATGTCCCGGCGGAAAGTTTATGGGCCTTTCTTTTTTGTTGAAGCAACTGTAACTGGTGCTTCTTACCTTGATACTCTACAGCTATGGCTCTTCCCTCAGTTAGAAAATGAAGAGCCAGAGAACTTCATTTTTTTTTGTTTTATTTATTGAGTGATGATGCCTACATAAGCCTTGGCCTTGTGCGTAGGTAATGATATCGAACCTCCAATGGTAAACTCGCATATGTGCAAATTTTTTGAATATGAGTTTGTTAGTGCATGCTGATGTATACAACCCAACGCATGTTGTAGTAAACTCGTGAATAAGTATCTTAATTCAGTTAGGGAGATGCAGCTTTTGTAAAGTTACGAAAATACACGAAGTGTGTTAAAGAAGAAAGCATTGAATTTGTTTTCTTGCTCTCTTGTAAAACTGAGAATTTGCACATTCGCGAGTTTACCATTGGATGGACGATATGTGGTGATTTACAGATGAAAAAAATGCCAGACCTGACCGGGAATTGAACCCGGGACCCCGGCATAGTAGCCAGTTGCGCTGACCACTACACCATGGGCCGGCTAATTTTCCAGCAAGATGGTGCGCCGCCTCACTGGCATAACGAAGTACGCAACTGGCTGAACGTCACTTTACCCGACCGCTGGATTGGCCACAAGGGGTGCAATGACGGGGCTCGTTTTCCATGGCCTCCACGGTCACCCGATCTGACGCCGTGTGATTTCTATCTTTGGGGGTAGATAAAGGATCGTGTGTATGTGCCTCCACTACCAGCTGACCTTCCCGAATTAAGAATCAGGATTGAAGCAACAATTGCAAAAATTACTCGAAAGACACTAAACAACGTTTGGGAAGAACTCGCATATCATGTCATGTGACGAATGATGCGCACATTGAACACTTGTACGCATTTACGTAAAACATTTTAAGTCGCACTTTCGTTTGATGTATCATTTATAACTGAAAGTATAATGTATTAAAATATTATAGAGCATTAAAACCCCGCTATTCATTTATAAACACCCGTTTTAATAACTTTTTTGACATTTTTTGTATAATAAAACTCTTTAATAAAAATGCACGAAACAACACGAAAAATTAACATGTGTAATCCATTAAAATTTTTAATTAACATACAAAAGTTTACCTAATGTAACGTTATTCAGTAATTAACAAAGAGTAAGTTATTATTTCGCTGATAAATCGATATTTAACATTTCCATACAAAAAAAAAAATAAACAAAAAACTCAAAACATTGTATGCAGATACTTTCACAACAAAATACGGATCTTCTTTTATAGTTCATCGTTCTTCATAGTCTTCATTCTTCGGTGCTGTTATCTTCTTGATCGCTAGCATCATCACCACCTCCTCTACCCTTCTCATCATCGCCATCATCTTCTTCTTCTTCTTCGTCATCATCGCCAGCCACTTCGGCATTTTCGGCTTCCGCTTTCTCCATTTGTCTGGCCAATTCGGCTTCATCCGTTGCTGTCACCACTTTAGGCTGGAATGAATAAAAAAAAAAAATCTTGTGTGAAACACTCACACGACTTTCTCTAGCCAATGCAAATAATTAACAAGAAACCTAACATTAGTAATAAAACATTAGAAATAAACAAAAAAACTAACCTAAAAAAACATTAGTGAAATACGCAAAATTAAAATCGACCTCAGTTTGGCTTAAAAATACGGAAAATCGCTCATTCACGTAAACTAGGCACTGTACAAAAACATGCTTAAAATAAAAGTTGTAGATAATTTTATTTCCTATAAATTTTATTATATACACTTTTGTTGTAAAATGCATACTAAGACCGAAATCTTAAAAAAATAGATTTTTTTACACGTTTTCGAGAGAAAAAAACAGAAAATTACTAATTACCGCTAAACTAAGCGTTATACAAAAAAATGTTTGAAATAAAAGTTGTAGGATTTTAAATTCTCTACAACTTTTATTATATAAATTTTTGCGCTTAAATGCATGTTAAAGCCGCAATCTTAAAAAAACAATTTCTTTACGTAAAAACACCCTCACTGAGAATTTCAGCCAACATGGCGCCTACCCTACCTTGTAGAGCATAAAAAACTTAGTTAATCATGCGATTTTTAAAAAAATCGTAGGACCAGTTTTTGAGAAAATCGCAAAAAAGTGAAAAATTATACGAATAAACTACTACTTCCGGTTGACCGATTTTGATGAAAATGTTCGTGTCGGGTCCGGGTAGTGGTATGTAACTTAAGTTTCAAGTTTCAAGTTCGTACGATGTTCCGTTCTTGAGATATTTTGTATACACACACACACACACACACACACACACACACACACACACACACACACACACACACACACACACACACACACACACACACACACACACACACACACACACACACACACACACACACACACACACACACACACACACACACACACACACACACACACACACACACACACACACACACACACACACACACACACACACACACACACACACACACACACACACACACACACACACACACACACACACACACACACACACACACACACACACACACACACACACACACACACACACACACACACACACACACACACACACACACACACACACACACACACACACACACACACACACACACACACACACACACACACACACACACACACACACACACACACACACACACACACACACACACACACACACACACACACACACACACACACACACACACACACACAGACCAATCGCTAAAAACATGTTTTTTGGGTTCAGGGGGTCTGAAAACGTATAGATCCGGTGAAAACTCGATTTCGAAAAAACGACATGAAAACAATACTTTCCTTCCTATATATTCATATAAGCAAGAGAAAGTAAAAATCGTGTAAAACACTCGCACAACTATCTCTTGCCAATGCAAATAATAATGACCAAATTGTAATAATCACCTAAAATAATATAATGACCAATTATTTACACTCAATCTGTTAGTTGCAGGGCTAAAATAAATAGTTGTGTTTCTTATCACATGGTCAGCCAATTAAATGAGTGAATCATTTAAGAAGAGAAGAGGTAGAGGTGTATTGTGACACTAATCAGAGTTATCTCCTCTGAAAGTAATGAATTTCATTATACAGCCAGACCCTGTGGTGAACAAAGTGAAGCTATCATTTGCAGAGTGGAAAATATGTGCTTTTCAGAAGGCCCGGCATGCTGATAAGCATACTCTTTCAACTCAGTGAGTTGTGGCAATGGTAAACCACCTGACTCCTCATTGTTACTTAGTAAAACCTCTACACGTTCAAACCGGCCTTTTAGCTGATGACCTTAACAACACAATGACCAATATAACCTAACATCAGTAATAAAACATTAGAAATAAACAAAAAAAACATAACCTTATTTTAATCATGAGTGATAAGACGCAAAATGAAAATCGACCTCAGTTTGGCTGAAAAATACGGAAATCACTCTTTTATGCTAAACTAGGCTCTGTAGAGATAAATGCTTTAAATAAAAGTTGTAGGTCTTTTAATTTCCTATAAATTTGATATGCATACTAAGGTATTTGTAATGCATACTAAGGCCGAAATCTAAAACAAATCTATTTTTCACACGTTATCGTGAGAAAAAAAAAACAGGAAATCGCTAATTACCGCTAAACTAAGCGTTCTACAAAAAAATGTTTGAAATAAAAGTTGTAGGATTTTAAATTATCTACATTTATTATTATATAAATTTTTGCGCTAAAATGCATAAATTAAAGCCATAATATTAAAAAAACAATTTTTTTATGTAAAAACAGCCTCACCAAGAATTTCAGCAGACATGGCGTCTACCCTATCTTGTAGAGGATAAAAAATATAGTGAATGAGGCGATTTAAAAAAAATTGTAGCAGTTTCAGAAAAAATTGCAAAATAGTGAAAAATTACACGAATTACTACTTCTAGTTGACCAATTTTGATGATCGTGTCAGGTACGGCAATAGTATACAACTTAAGGTTCACGTTTCAATTTTGAACGATGTTCCGTTCCTGAGATATTTAGTTCACACACACACACACACGCGCGCGCACAAAACTAAAAAACATGTTTTTTGGGTTCGGAGGGTCTGAAAACGTGTATATCTGGTGAAAACTCGATTTCAAAAAATCAATATGAAAACAATACTTTCCTTCCGATATATTCATACAGGCAAGAGAAAGTAAAAGTTAAAATTTAGAACGTTGTTTCCATTTAAAAAGTTTTTAATCTAAATGATTGAATGGAAACACCGTTCTAAATTTTATCAATATTGCAAAAAAGGTGGTATCTTTTTCTGAGGGTAAGTTTTTTTAACTTAAGAAGCAACCACCGGGTTGGTCTAGAGGTAAAGTCGTCGCCAAAATCAGCTGTTTAACAGCTGATTTTTGGAGACGAAGGTTCCTGGTTCAAATCCTAGTAAAGGTAGTTACTTTTATACGGATTTGAATGCTAGACAGTGGTTGTGGGTGTACTTTGATTGTTGGGGTTCAATTAACCATACTCTCTCAGTCTGTAGAAGAGTACACAGTCTCATTTACACGTCATACACATCATCCTCATCTCATTGGGTCATGGGGCATGCTTATTGTTCTCAATTGCAACGTACACAAATTAGGAATTTTAAAAAAAAATCTGGTGTGAAACACTCACACAACTTTCTCTTGCCAATGCAAATAATTAATAATAAACCTAACATTATTAATAAAATATTAGAAATAAACAAAAACTAACCTCAAAAACATAACCTTATTTTAATCATGAGTGAATGACGCAAAATGACAATCGAACTCAGTTTGGCTTAAAAATACGGAAAATCACGCTTTCACGCTAAACTAGGCTCTGTAGAGACAAATGCTTTAAACAAAAGTTGTAGATCTTTTAATTTTCTATAAATTTAATTATATACACTTTTGTCGTAAAATGCATACTAAGACCGAAATGTTAAAAAAATCGATTTTTCTCACGTTTTCGTGAGAAAAAAAACAGAAAATCGCAAATTACCGCTAAACTAAGCGTTAGACAAAAAAATGTTTGAAATAAAAGTTGTAGATTTTTACATTCTCTACAACTTTTATTATATAACGTTTTGCGCTAAAATGCATATTAAAGCCGCAATCTTAAAAATAAAATGTTTTTACGTAAAAACAGCCTCACGCAGAATTTCAGCAAACATGGCGCCTACCCTATATTGTAGAGCATAAAAAATGTAGTAAACCAGGCGATTTTAAAAAAAATCGTAGGACTAGTTTTTGAGAAAATCGCAAAAAAGTGAAAAATTATACGAATAAACTACTACTTCCGGTTGACCGATTTTGATGAAAATGTTCGTGTCGGGTCCGGTAGTGATATGTAACTTAAGTTTCAAGTTTCAAGTTCGTACGATGTTCCGTTCTTGAGATATTCTGTTCAGATACACACACACACACACACACAGACCAATCGCTAAAAACAAGTTTTTTGGGTTCAGGGGGTCTGAAAACGTATAGATCCGGTGAAAACTCGATTTCGAAAAATCGACATGAAAACAATACTTTCCTTCCTATATATTCATATAAGCAAGAGAAAGTAAAAATCGTGTAAAACACTCGCACAACTATCTCTTGCCAATGCAAATAATAATGACCAAATTGTAATAATCACCAAAAATAATATAATGACCAATTATTTACACTCAATCTGTTAGTTGTTATATATTCATATAGGCAAGAGAAAGTAAAAAGAAGCAACCAAAGTTAAGGTAAGGTGATAAATTTCATTTATACTGTAATTTAATTACACTCTTATCTGCTAATTCCAGGGCTATAAAAAAAATAGTTTTTTCTTTTGTCACATGGTCACCTAGTTATTATGAACAGAAGAGGGACACGTGTAAAAACACACTTAACTATTTTTCAAAGCTGATGAGCTCTGAACGTTTGCATTGCCCCCTCCCCCCACCCACTTCATAGCTAGCCAATGACTAGCCACCAACTACACCAATACTTGCTCTCGTAGCTCTGTTATAAGTTCTGTCAGCCATTATTTTGGTCTTTTAATAACAATTATAACCTGTTGTTGTTTAAATCATCAGCCAAAAGGCTGGTTTGAACCTGTAGAGGTTTTACTAAGTAAATCGAGGAGTGAGGTGGTTTACCATTGCCTTCCTCACTGAGTGGAAAAGTATGGTTATCAGCATGCCGGGCCCTCTGAAAAGCACATATTTTCCACTCTGCAAATGACACTTTCACTTCATTCACCACAGGGTCTGGCTGTATAATGAAATCCATTACTTTCAGAGGAGATAACTCTGATTAGTGTCACAGTACACCTCTGCCTCTCCTGTTCTTAAATGATTCAGTCATTTAATTGGCTGACCATGTGATAAGAAACAGAACTATTTATTTTAGCCCTGCAACGAACAGATTGAGTGTAAATAATTTTATACTCCACCTGTCTGTTATGGGCATAATTAATTATAACCTATGAACATACAATCAGCTGATTATACAATGGAGGATACAAGATTACTAAGAAGGATGACCGAGTTTTTCTGGCAAAAGAAGATGACACCAAACTGGATAAAGGAAGTCAAAAAGGATATGGAGGAACTAAACATCACAATAGCTGACCTCAAAACTAAGTCAGGGAGCTACAGGACATACAAACAGCGATCGGTTAGATTTAGGGAACAAATGAGGGTCAGGAAAGCCATGGTGATTTCGGACGCTGAGAGACTGAGAAGATCCGAAACATTGAAGAATTATTGGCGAAGAAGAGGAGAAGTACGGGAGCGACAACTGCGGGGGCGTTTTGGTATAACATCTGAAAGAGCTAGACGTTGAAAGATTGAACTTAAGTGGTCCTTTGTGGCCGTAAAATAAAAAAGAAATAAAAAAATATTGCATTTAAAATCGTGGGTCTTTTCTGTTTTCTGTATGCCACTGTGAAATCCGAATTTCCTGAAGGGTTACACAATTCTCTTACTCTTGCGACTAGCACGCCAATCTGACTAGCAATATTCCTGCGTAATGTCAACCCACTCCCATTCACAGTTAGTTACTCAGTTACACAGTTAGTGTACACACAGTCAGTTACTCAGTTAGTGTAGTTAGTTAC
The DNA here is from genome assembly GCA_035578175.1 of Catonia carolina. Classification (NCBI taxonomy): domain Eukaryota; kingdom Metazoa; phylum Arthropoda; class Insecta; order Hemiptera; family Achilidae; genus Catonia; species Catonia carolina. The sequence continues at coordinate 103,645,719 of JAQMRL010000008.1, forward strand.
ACAGTCTGCTATGGATTTTGTAGTTACTTAATAATATTCAGACGGAGTAGAAGCTGTAGTTCCTTGAGGAAAGGGAGTTATTGCATAACCCCAGAAGACGTTACAGCTAAAAAGGTCTGTGTGAAACACTCACATGACTTTCTCTTCCCAACGTGAATAATTAAAAAATGTAATGTAATAATAATTAAAAGTAAAATATAATGTAAATAATTAGAATACGTTATAAGTAACCTGTAAATAAAAAAATGTAAAGGGTGATTCAAAAAGAGCGCCGGTTTTTAAACGGCTGGTAAATTTTTGTTTATTGGTTGGCAACATTGTTTGACCTCATTTCTATTTTGGAGAACATTCCGATTGACGATTCAGTTGTAGTTTCTCTTGTATGCACAGCGAGTGACAGTTTGGTGCGGCTTTTGGTCGGGCGGTGTCATCGGCCCTTACTTTTTTGAAAATCAAGAAGGACAAGCCGTGACAGTAAATGGAGACCGATACCGTACGATGATTAGGGAGTTTTTGTGGTGTCATTTGGATGGAATGGACATTGACGAGTTGTAGTTTCAGCAGGATGGTGCCACCTGTCACGCTGCACGAGAAACAATGTTGTTGCTCCGTGAACGGTTCCAGGATCGCATCATTTCTCGTAATTCCGACCATCAATGGCTACCAAGGTCGTGTGACTTGACGCCTTGTGACTTTCCTCTTTGGGGTCATCTGAAGTCATTGGTGTATGCCAATAAACCCCGAAACATCAATGACTTGAAGGAGGAAATTCGACGGGTTATCGGGCAAATGGAAGTCGAAACTTGTGGTGCAGTAATATCCAATTTCATGGACAGAGTTGATGCGTGCCAGCGCAGTAGAGGAGGACACATGCATGACATCATTTTTCATACATAAAATCGGAAGGAAAGATGAACTTGTTGATGTATTTATTTTCAGTTTTTCAATAAAATAAATCTCTTAATTTGATATATCAAAACCGGCGCTCTTTTTGAATCACCCTATATAATAAAAAAACTAAATAAAATAATTCAAATAAAAAAAAAAAAAAACAGAACGTGTAACATAGAAATGTACTGGAACCTGGGAAGGACGTGTGTCTGTCTCGGTAAGAGTATTCAATAAGGCAATGGGTGGGAGAAATTACAAGTGTGCAACCTTCAGGAAATTAGGATTTGATACAAGGCATACAGAAAACGGAAAAGACCCAAAAATCGCTCTACAGTTGAGCCGTTCTTAGTTTGCTCCTCCTTCTGTCAACACACCAAAGCCACCTACTACTGGATGCACGCTAGAGTCTTCGACTTTATTGTTGTTGTATTCCTATTAAGTTAACTATGTTTTAAATTATAAGTACTTAAAATACTTAAAACATCAGTCATGATAAGATGTAGGCCTAACAATTTCATTTATAAAAATACTTTTAAAAGTATTTTGTATTTAAATACTTTTGAAAGTATTTTGTTGTTACTTTTTAACAACAAAGCTTTTTTTCAGCGTGTACACATTTTGATACAATGCGCATGCTCAGTGATGTCATATTTGTTTACATTAGGAGCAAACTAAGTCATTTCTGAACAAAATACAGAAGTGACAGTTATACAAAATAGGCTAAATCTTGCAAACAGATGTTTCCACGCATGCAACAAACTTATGTCTTCAAAATTGTTATCACGTACAACAAAAATTAGAATTTATAGAACAATTATCAGTCCAATATTGCTCTACGGAGCGGAGACATGGAAATTAGATAAAAGAGAGGAAAGGAAATTGATTGTATTTGAAAACAAGATCCTTAGAAAAATTTACGGACCTGTAAACGAGGGAGGGGAGTGGAGGAAAAGACACAACAGAGAACTTAGAGACCTTTATAGGGAGCCAGATGTGGTGTGTGAGTTCAAGTGTAGAAGAATTAGATGGGCTGGGCATGTTTTAAGAAGGAAAGAGGACAGTAATCTTTAGAGGACAGTAAACCAAGTGTTAAGAAGAAATCCTGAAGGACGACGACCGAGAGGAAGACCACGACGTAAATGGTGGAGTCAAGTGAGGGCCGATATGGAGAGAATTGGAGCGACCGAGGAAGACGCGGGGCATCGAGAGAGGTGGAGGGGCTGTGTTGGTGCGGCTAAATATCTACTTAGATATGTGTGGCCATGGCAGTAAGTAAGTAAGTAAGTAAGTAGGAGCAAACTAAGAGTGGCTGGACTTTATGTGTTCAGTATGAGATGCAAGATGAGAGTGAACTATTGCTGCTCGTATACGCATGCGCGCGTAATGTTTGTCAGGTACAATCTGACAAACGTTGTGATTGGTCTAAACGTGTGGAACACCAGATCTCATCAACCGTGAAAAGCGTATTAATAACAATTATCTCCTCTCAGAGTAATCAATTTCATCATTATACAGTTGGACCCTGCGGTAAATAAAAGTGCAGGTGTCATTTGTAGGGTGGAAAACATGCTTTTCAGAGGGTTTGGCATGATGAAAGCATACATTTCCACTGAGGGAGGAAGGCTATTGTAAACCACCAGACGCCTTGTTTTACGTAGTAAAACCTCTACAGGATCAAACCAGTAGTCTTTCGGCTGATCACCGAAACAACAACATAAGTTATGCTATCCAGAAATTCAAACCCATTTCCGAATTACAAAATAACTATTAGATAAACATTTTACAGCCGTACCTCACTATACGAACTTAATCCATTCTGAAGTGAAGTTTGTATAACGAGGTGCGCCCACGCTACGTAATCACGAATTATATTTCTGTGTTTGTCAATGCAATTGGTGTCTTTGTTTTTTTTCTTCATCAAAATCAGTAAAAAAATGAGAATTGTTAAGATTGTGGCCTTACACTATTTTTCAAGGCTGATGAGCTCTGAGCGTTTGCATTGCCCCCCGCCCACCCACTTTATAGCTAGCCAATCACTTGCCACCAACTACACCAATACTTGCTCTTCTAGCTCTGTTAAATATTTTGTCCACCATTTTTTTTTGGTCTTTCAATAATAATTATAACCTATAAACATACAATCAGCTGATTACATTAGACAGTATTGCATGTTAACGCGCTCTATAATCGATGTGTTCAGTGCAAGATGCAAGACAAGAGTGAACTATTGCGGCTCTTATACACATGCATGTGTAATGTTTGTCAGGTACAATCTGACAATGCTGGCAAACGTTGTGATTGGTCTAAACGTGTGGAACAGCAGAGCTCATCAACCGTGAAAAGTGTATTAGTCACAGTTATCTGCTATTTCATTACACAGATGGACCCTGTGGTGAATGAAGTGAAGGTGTCATTTGCAGGGTGGAAAGGAGATGATATTCAGACCTGGCATGCTGATAAGCATACTTTTTCCACTGCCTCACCAAGAATTTCAGCAGAAATGGTGCTTCCCCTATCATGTAGAGAACAAAAAGCACAATTTTGAAATGATTGCAAAAACATGAAAAATAGCTTGAATAAACTATCACTTTCGGTAAACCATTTCAATGAACTCGTTTATGTTGGGGCCCTTAAAGGTACCCATTTCAAGTTACAAGTTTCAACTTCATACAATATTATGAACTCGAGATATTTTCTCCACACACACTAATCGCTATTAACATGTTTTTTTTTGGGTTACGGGGCCCTAAATCATGTATTTCCAATGAAAAATCGATGACAGCAATACTATCCTTCACTATAAGTTCATTAAAGGCAAGAGAAAGTGAAAAAAAGATGGTAAATACTTACAGCCATTTGAACTTGGAAAACACCACCCATTTCCTTGATTTTCTTTTCAATTTCCTCGATCGCTATCTGCAGCGCTTTCAGACCGTCCTGCTTCTCTGGAGTAGCTGTTGTCATCACTGAAATTACAAACACCCTCAACATTATCATCGTATCTTCATCGAAAACGTTAGTTATTCAGATGAACAGCTAAAAGCCTAGTTAGATTTCTCATGTCTCTGATAAATAAATTGGAAAAATATTGTCAGAGTTGGAATCTAAAAGTAAATTTACAGAAATCCAAAGTAATGGTCTTCAGAAATGGGGTAGGCCGAGTAATAATGAAAAATGGTTTTATAAAGGAGAGCTGATAACGGGTGTTTCAAAAAGGACGCACTTTGAAGTTTAAGGGTTAATATTTTCTGCATTGGGAATATTTTTTTCCCCCAAATAACAGTTGGCACTACCATACTCATTGTGTATTACTGACATGTACTAGTGCTATCCCAGTATTCATTTGTGTCTGTAACGTTCAAACATGGTTTTTTCAAAGGATGAACGTGTTTTTATTATTGAAAGTTATTGCGCATATAAATCTTACGAACGAGTGAAAGACGAGTTCCAGTTAAAATGTCCCGATTCTGAAGTACCTAATAACACCACATTATCGCGTCTGATTAATAAATTTCGTGAGACTGGCAGTGTACAGGATCGGTAAAGCACAGGTCGATCATCAGTGTTAACAGAACAAGTTTTGGACGATGTGAAACAATGTTTCACTACCTCACCCGACAAATCACTTAGAAAGTTATCTTCACAGGCTGGATTATCACTATCTTCCGCTTTAAGGGCTGCAAAAAAATTAAATCTGCATCCTTACCGCATCGGTGTCGTTCATGAACCAAAAGAAGTTGACCATGGGAAACGTATACAGTATTGTCGTTGGATACGTTCTCTTGTTAATGACAACAGTGTTGAAATATTGGATCGTGTTTATTTCAGTGACGAAGCATGGTTCCACTTGGATGGTTACATCAACAGACAAAACTGCTGAATATGGAGCGCTCATAATCCTCACACATTTCATGAACGTCCACTACACGCACATAAAATTGGTGTTTGGTGTGCGATCTCCCAGCGTCGTATTGTTGGGCCTTTTTTTTTTTGACACATCTGTAGATGGTGTGGTGTACCGCAACTTAATTGAACAATTTATAGCGTTGTTAGAATTACACGATCGAGATTGTTGGTTTCAGCAGGATAACGCAACGTGCCATACTTCTACTGAAACGCTGAATATGTTACGAGAATTTTTTTGGCCATCGTGTGATATCAAAAGGATTGTGGCCACCAAGATCCCCAGATCTTACTCCTGGGGATTTTTTCTTTGGGGGAATTTAAAGAGTAAGGTTTATAAAAACAATCCTCATACAATTGAAGAATTGAAGGCTAATATTGAAAGTGAGATTACAAACATTAATGAGCAAACACTACGAAAAGTGGCTGCAAATGTTATGAAACGCGTCCGAACTTGCATTACAAGCAGAGGAAGTCATTTTGAACATTTATTGTGAAGTTTTAAAGGTAATCTGAATGTTATAAAGGTAATAATTTCATACCGTATAATTTACATAATTTGTAATTACTTAATGTAATAAATTAGCGTTCTCAAACTTCGAAGTGCGTCCTTTTTGAAACACCCGTTAGTTGTAACAGAGTAGTATACAGTTAGAAAGAGAGGGAATGATGATTAAGTGAGAAGGAGACAACACTTGCCCCGTTGAAACAATCCCTACTCTACCTACTCGCCCTCCTCTTACAAGCTCTTCCAAAAACAAATGTACTATACATACCGTACAGTGGTGGAGCGATGAGATTGATTTTGATCGGCAGATCTTCCGTGGAGCACGCAAGTCCGGATCTTAAAGCGGCTTTCACGGCATCGATACCTTCGTATCCGTAACAAGCCACTTCGATATCGGCTCTTATTTTCACCGCCTGCGACGTTAACTTCCTTTTGATATTGTTCAATAACACTTCTTGCGTTTCCTCATCCAGACCGCATTCGGCAAGTATCGAAGGATCTCTGAAAACAATAGCGGTACACAAACTCAAATCGCATTATAAAACAGAAAAACACCACCAAATGCATATTTGATGACTTTAAGCTGATTAAAAAAAATCTAGCGTGAAGTATTCACACAACTTTCTCTCACCAATGTAGATAATGAACAATATAAACTATTCGAAAATAAATCTTTACAATGCATCCTGCAATTTGAAATTAATTCTATTTTATAATTATAATGAATTTATACGACGGCTGTCCAGAAAGTAACAGCCATTTTGAAATTTTAAAAAATTTGGTGTGAAACACTCACACAACTTTCTCTTGCCAATGCAAATAATTTAAACAATATAACCTAACATTAGTAATAAAACATTAGAAATAAATAAAACCTAATTTTAATCATATATGAAAGACGCAAAATGAAATCTATCTGTTTGCCTTAAAAATACGGAAAATCACTCTTTCACGCTAAACTAGGCTCTGTAGAGAAAAATGCTCGAATAAAAGTTGTAGATCTTTTAATTTTCTATAAATTCGATTATATACACTTCTGTCGTAAAATTCATACTAAGGCCGAAATCTTAAAAAATCAATTTTTCACAAGTTTCCGTGAGAAAAAACAGAAAATCGCTAATTACCCGCCAAACTAAGCGTTATACAAAAAAATGTTTGAAATAAAAGTTGTAGGATTTTTAATTCTCTGCATTTTTTATTATATACGATTTTGTGCTGAAATGCATATTAAAGCCTTAATCTTAAAAAAAACAATTTTTTTATGTGAAAACAACCTTATGCTCTTGTAGAGCATAAAAAATTAAGAAAATGAGACGATATAAACAAAAAACGTAGGACCAATTTTTAACAAAATCGCAAAAAAGTGAAAAATTACACGAATATACTACTACTTCCGGTTGACCGATTTTGATGAAAATGTTCGTGTTGGGTCCGGTAGTGGTATGTAACCTAAGTTTCAAGTTTCAAGTTCGTACAATGTTCCGTTCTTGAGATATTTTGTATATACACACACACACACACACACAGACCAATCGCTAAAAACATGTTTTTTGGGTTCAGGGGGTCTGAAAACATATAGATCCGGTGAAAACTCTTATTTGGTAAAATCACCATGAAAACAATACTTTCCTTCCTATATATTCATATAGGCAAGAGAAAGTAAAAAAACCAATTTTTATTATGTACATTTTGAAGGTTAACTAATGAACCTCTGTTAGTAGGTAATAAAAATGTACCTCTGTTCGACTTAAAGATACATAAAATCAGTTATTGCCTCTAAACTAGGCTCTGTACAAAAATAACGTTTTTGAATAAAAGTCGTACGCTTTAACATGTTCTACAACTTTGATTACATTACACTTTTATCCTAGAATGCATATTAAGGCCGCAATCTTAAATACACACATTTTTTTCTGTGAAAGCACATGTCCACAAAGAATTTCAGAAGACATGACACTATCATGTTGTTGTTGTTTAGGTCATCAGCCAAAAAACTGGTTTGAACCTGTAGAGGTTTTACTAAGTAAAACGAGGAGTCAGGTGGTTTACCATTGCCTTCCTCACTGAGTGGAAAAATATGCTTATCAGCATGCCGGGCCCTCTGAAAAGAACATATTTTCCACTCTGCAAATGACACCTTCACTTCATTCACCACAGGGTCCAACTGTATAATGAAATTCATTACTTTCAGAGGAGATAAGTGTCTGATTAGTGTCACAATACACCTCTACCTCTTCTGTTGTTAAATGATTCAGTCATTTAATTGGGTGACCATGTGATAAGAAACACAACTATTTATTTTAGCCCTGCAACTAACAGATTGAGCGTAAATAATTTGACACTCCGCCTGTCTGTTATGGGCAGCCTATCATGTGGAGAATACAAAATGTAGTGAATGAGACGATTTAAAAAAAAAAACAATCATAGGAGCCATTTTTGAGAAAATTGCACCAATAAATTACTACTTCCGGTTGACTGATTTTGATGAAAATGTTCATGTCGGGTCCCGATAGAGGTACCTAACTTAAGTGGCCGGCCCGTTAGCATAGTGGTTAGTGCAACTGGCTTCTACACTGTTGTCCCGGGTTCGATTCCCGGTCAGGTCTGGCATTTTTTCATTATAATCATTATCCACCATCTGCATTAGGAGAACAGTCAGACGTAAGACCAAAAATAAACCTAATTTAAGTTCCAAGTTTCCATTCTTATGATAATTTGTTCACACACAGACAGACAGACAGACAGATCTGTCGCTAAAAACATGTTTTTTGGGTTCAGGGGATCTGAAAATTAGTATCCGGTGAAAACTCTATTTCTAAAAATCGACATGAAAACAATACGCCTACTTTACCTTCATATCTATTCATATAGGGCAAGAGAAAATAAAAAGTAGGGAGTTGGATCCTTCCCAGAAGAAATTTCCATCTGTAGAGCAGAATTCAGTATTTTTTTTTTTTTTTTTGGTTTAACGTCCGTCTGTTGTGCAATTACTGCTGATGCAGACGGTGAAGGATGAAATGATTTTTTTGTAAAATATGAAAATATGCCGTGCCTGAATGGGATTCGAACCCAAGACTGTATGATGTGAGGCGAGCATGTTACCAACTGCGCCAATGCGGCAGGCAGAATTCAGTAGAGCAGGAGTTCTCAAACTTTTTAGCCCAAGACCCCCCCACCTTGATCTATTCTAGGCTCGCGCCCCCCTCATGTTAAGAGTTAGAAATTAAAACCAACAAAGCAAATGAATAAGTTGTTTATCATTTTTTCTGTGTTATTAATACAGTTGTATTAAATGTTTAAAGCTTTGAAAAGGCTAGGAATTAAATACAAAGAAAGGAAAGTTATCTACAGTCTGTATAAGAATCAAACGGCTGTTTTGAGAATCGAGGGGTACGAAAAAGAGGCTGCTGTAAGAAAAGGTGTACGACAAGGTTGTTTTTTGTCACCACTACTTTTTAACTTGTATATAGAAGAGGCTATAAATGAAGTGAAGGAGAAATTTGACGTAGGAATAAAAATTCAAGGAGAAACAATAAAAATGTTGAGATTCGCCGATGATATAGTAGTATTAGCCGAGGCAAAGAATGAACTAGAGGATGCCTTAAATGGAATGGATGAGATCTTGAGGAAGGATTACTTCATGAAAATTAATAAGAACAAAACGAAAGTGTTGTGCAGCAGCAAGAGTGGTTTAGAAGAGATGGGAAATTTAAAAGTAGGCAACGAAAACATACAGGAAGTTGGGGAATTCTGCTATCTAGGGAGTAAAATAACAAAGGATGGTAGAAGCACGAGTGATATCAAGAGTAGAATTGCTCAAGCTAGAAAAGCCTTTGAAATGAAAAACAGCTTACTGACTACAAACATTGATTTACAGATTAGGAAAAATTTCTTAAAACATTATGTTTGGAGTGTAGCATTATACGGAAGTGAAACGTGGGTGATAGGGGCTGTAGAACGGAAGAGGATAGAAGCTTTTGAAATGTGGTGTTATAGGAAAATGTTAAAGATTAGGTGGGTGGACAATATAAGTAATTTAGAGGTTCTTAGGCGAGTGGATGAAAAAAGAAGTATATGGAAGCATCTTACCAAAAGAAGGGATAGGCTAGTGGGGCATATCCTAAGACATCCAGGTATTGGGCTATCAATAGTGGAGGGTAACATTGAGGGAGTAAATTGTAGAGGGAGGCAAAGATTAGAATATATAAAGCAAATTACAAAAGATGTAGGGTGTTACAGGTATGTAGATATGAAACGACTTGCGCAAGATAGAACAGGTTGGAGAACTGCATCAAACCAGTCGAGAGACTGATGACAAAAAAAAAAACTTTCTCACGCCCCCTTATTTATCCTTTGCGCCCCCCTTGGGGGTCGCGCCCTACAGTTTGAGAACCCCAGCAGTAGAGGGCTTTAAAAAGGAGTACAGGTGCAAATAATTCTGTTTACATGGTACTATCCATACAATACACACACAATTAACGAAACTAGAAAAACTACAACTGATAATAACGACAAAGAAACTTACAGCACGGCTTGTTTGAAAAAGTCATATGCAGATGCTTTTTTCTTTAACCTTTCTTCGAAAAGCCACGCAGTCTTTTGATACAAATCTTCCAATTGCTCGTACGTCTCGTAATTGAGCAATTCAGCGACGTGTCTTAGAATTGAGTTCACTGCTTTCGCTTTTGCGAATCTTTCCGTACATTTTTCTATGTCTTCCGGCGATACTCGACGTTTACTTAAATCAATGTAACCTGAGAAGTATCAACAAACACATGTTAATACGACAATAGTCCAGCCTCTCTTAGTTTGCTCCTAATGTAAACAAATAATGACGTCACTGGGCATGCGCATTATATCAAAATGTGTACACGCTGATTAAAAAGTAACAACAAAATACTTTCAAAAGTATATTTAAATACTAAATACTTTTAAAAGTATTTTTATAAATGAAATTGTTAGGCTTACATCATATCATGACTGATGTTTTTAGTACTTTAAGTACTTATAATTTAAAAAAACATTAACTTAATAGGAATATGACATCCGTAAAGTCGCGGACTCTAGCGTGCGCCCTGTAGTAGGTGGCTTTTGTTTGTTGACACTAGGAGCAAACTAACAACGGCTCAACTGTAGGTGATGAGCCTGTAGGCTGGTTTGAACGTGTAGAGGTTTTACTAAGTAAAACGAGGAGTGAGGTGGTTTACCATTGCCACAACTCACCGAGTGGAAAAGTACGCTTATCAGCATGCCGGGCCCTCTGAAAAGCACATATTTTCCACTCTGCAAATGACACCTTCACTTCATTCACCACAGGGTCTGTCTGTATAATGAAATTCATTACTTTCAGAGGAGATAACTCTGATTAGTGTCACCGTACACCTGTATCTCTTCTGTTGTTAAATGATTTGGTCAAAACACTAACGACGGACCGGTGTAGAAAATAGTATGGTATACTGTTCTCCAACTACGGCGGCATGTAGGGAGGGTAACGGGACAGAGAGAGAATGTGTTGCGTCCGCCGTTCCCCTCAACTCATTTCAATCAGTGCACGGTGTTCAAACGCAATAGTGACAATACGCGGTACGGTAGGGCACTCTGCCGGCCAGTTTCGTTCACTACACTCTAACAAGCTCATTTTTCATCAAAAAATTCTGAAAATATTACTTTTGCTTCCTAATGGATCTTACTTTATTACACTAAAAATGCTATTATTATATTCTGATATTTATATAAGATACGCTCGTACAAAGTTAGACGTTTATATCTCATCGCATTTTTTGCGCATCACGTAGGCTAATATAGGCCCTACTTCTTTTCCAGGATGACATAATATGCGTTTTATTATTTTGTTATAAAATATAAAATTTGATCTGTAATTTGAAGTATGTAGGGCAGAAAGAGAAATAATAAACGAGCTTGAAAAAATCACTTTTTGAAGGGAACTCAAAGATAGATCATCGTGTCTGGTATCTACTTCCTGTTAATATTCCAAGAAGCTGAATCAATTTTAATAGTTGTGAATTTTATACGAAACATACGTCAAATTTTAGAAATCAACTACACACGCACAATATCAGTTGTTTGACATTTTAACAAAAAGAACCGTATAGTAAAATATAACAGAATGAGGTTATGATGTACCTTTCTTTTGGGCCTGTCAAAACTTATGGTAGGTACATCATTTAGAAAAAAACTTATTGCCTATTACCCTAAAATGAATCGTAGACATTTTCCCCGTATTTTGTACGCGCGCAACTAATTTTGACGGGGTGTGGCTTTCGACAGCGACACCAATGTCAAAACGATTACCGCATGAACACAACACAATGAGTAGTGAGTACTACTTTAGAGGCAGCCTGTATCTTTAGTTGACGCTGTTGGGGGGGGGGGGGAGAGCTACTTACTGCGCATGTGCGGCCCGCATGCCACCGTAGTTGGTTATATTTATATCAAAATGAACAATAAGCAAGACTGTTCGCCAAGCTGGATAATGCCTTCTTGTGTCACTGCAATGACAGATCAGCAAAGCAAAACGTCTGTGATTCTAGCCTACAAGCTTAACTTGTTAAAAAAATTTTGTGTGAAACACTCACACAACTTTCTCTTACCAATGCAAATAATGAACAATATAACCTAACATTAAAAATAAACAAAAAACTAACCTCAATAAACATAACCTAATTTTCATCATAAGTGAAAGACTCAAAATGAAAATCAACCTCAGTTTGGCTTAAAAATACAAAAAATCACTCTCTCACGCTAAACTAGGCTCTGTAGAGACAAATTTTCTTTATAAAAATTGTAGATCTTTAAATTTCCAATAAATTTGATTATATAGCTACACTTTCGTCGTAAAATGCATACTAAGGCTGAAATCTTAGAAAAATTTATTTTTTTACGTTTTCATGAGAAAAAAACAGAAAATCGCTAATTACCACCAAACTAAGCGATATACAAAAAAATGTTTGAAATAAAAGTTGTAGGATTTTAAACTCCTACAACTTTTGTTAAATACATTTTTGTGCTAAAATGCATATTAAAGCCGCAATCTTAAAAAAACAATTTTTTACACGAAAACAGCCTCACCAAGAATTTCAGCTTACATGGGGCCTACCCTCCTATCTTGTAGAGCATAAAAAATTTAGTAAACCAGGTGATTTTAAAAAAAATTGTAGGAGCCGTTTTTGAGCAAATCGCAAAAAAGTGAAAAATTACACGAATAAACTACTACTTCCGGTTGATTGATTTTGATGAAAATGTTCGTGTCAAGTCTGGTAGTGGTGTCTAACTTAAGTTTCAAGTTCGTATGATATTCCATTTACACACACAGACCAATCAGTAAAAACATGTTGTTGTGTGGGTTGAGGGAGGCTATTAAGGTGTATATTTGGGTGAAGAATGTATTTGTTAAATCGACATGAAAACAATACTTTCCTTCCTATATATTCAAATAGACAAGTTTAAAGTTCGTATGATGTTCCGTTCTTGAGATATTCTGTTCTGTGTGTGCGCGCGCACGCACGCACACACACAGACCAATTGCTAAAAACATGTTTTTTGGGTTGAGGGGGTCTGTTTATGTGTTTATTCGAGTGTTGAGTGTATTTGTTGTGATCGACATTAAAACAATACTTTCCTTCCTATATATTCCGTATGCATATAAGCAAGATAAAGTAAAAAAAACTGTCAGTTAAATTTTTCATACCTTTTTCTTTATCGACTCGAATGACTACAACCGGTTCAGTTTTACCGACACGAATAAGTTTATTGATGGAACGGATACGTCTTCTGGACAACTCAGACAACAGAATCATCCCTTCGATGTTGTTGTATTCTAGGAGATGGACGTAAGCACCCATTTCGGCTATGCTACGAACGTTCACCATCACCACATCCTCCACTTCTGGATACTTCTCCTTGTAGAAACGACAACTCAACGGCATTCTTATTCAATTGCTTGTAACACTGCAAGAAAACAATCACATAATTATAAATGCTACTATGGCTAAATGCCCATAACGGGCAGGTGGAGTGTTAAATTATTTGCACTCGATCTGCTTGTTCCAGGGCTACAAAAAAAGTTCTGTTTCTTATCACATAGTCAGTGAATTATATGACTGAACTATTTAAGAACAGAAGAGGTAGAGGTGTACTGTGACACTAGTCAGAGTTATCTCCTCTGAGAGTAATGAATTTCCCTATACAGCCACACCCTGTGGTGAACTAAGTGAAGGTGTCATTTGCAGGATGGAAAGTAAGTGCTTTTCGGAGGGCCTGGCATGCTGATAAGCATACTCTTTCAACTCAGTGAGTTGTGGCAATGGTAAACCACCTCACTCCTCGTTTTTACTTAGTAAACCTCTAGAGGTTCAAACCAGCCTTCCGGCTGTTGACCTAACAACAACTATGGCTAACTGAATCAACATTTCTACTCATAATCATCTTCACACGGTACAGTACTATCAAATGGAATAAAAATTATTCACGGTATTTCATACAAGACTAAGGGAACAAAACCCCTACAGAGAAATTGACTGCTGCCTTGCAGGGAGGTATTGGATTACCAAAGGCTACGGAAGAGTACCCGAAAAAATTACCTGGTCCTCCAGGTTGGGGGTTTAGCGTTGGGCCAACAACCCACCTTGGAAAAAAACACAAGTTACGAATCACCAACAAACAGCCTCGGATATCGGACAGGACATAAGGATAACAAAACGGATACGCTCTAAACAACTAAGATTAGGGACATGGAATGTTAAGATGGTGGAAGCAGGTTAAGTCCAACATGGAGAGACTGGGAGCTATAGAAAGAGATGCTGAAGATCGAGCGACATGGAGGCTTTTTGTTGGTGCGGCTAAATATCAACTCCGATATAGATGGCCATGGGAGTAAGTAAGTAAGTATTTCATACAAGAATAAAAGAAACAACACCAAAAACTAACAGACTTATTTTATTACAAATATTAGTGTAGGCCTACTAGCATGCCCTGTCACGGCTTTGCACGTGAAAAATGGTACAGTAGAGAGTCGAAAATTCGAAGCAATTGGGACCATAGGTAGTTCGGATTACAGATTTGTTCACATTTTTGAAAAAAACCCTAAAAATACCGATTCGGCCCTATATTACTATTAAGTTATATTTTTTAATTGAACTTTTTGCTATTACTAAGCTACAGTATACTATTACATTATATTTTTTAATTATTCACATTGAGAAGAGAAAGTCGCGTGAGTGTTTCATACATACGTTTTTAGTTGTCACATCTTTTGGTATTATGTACTAACCCCTTTTCCTGAAGTAACTCTGCAGCATCTTCCTTCGTCTGAATATTATTAAGTAACTGTACAAGTAGTAAATTCATGGCAGACTGTGTAAATATTGCTAGTCAGATTGGCTGTGCTAGACACACCAGTGAGAGAATTGTGTAACGCTTCAGGGAATTCGGATATCATAGTGGCATACAGAAAACGGAAAAAACCCAAAAATTATACAGTCGTACCTCACTATACCAGAGTACAAGTCTGTACTAATTAAAAAAAAAAAAACAACATAAGTAACAAACATTAAAAGGGAGTCGAATAACTTTATATTTGCCAAAATTAATATCATACCATTCATTATACAGCCTTTACTATGCTCATTTTAAACACTTTGTAAAGACATTATAAAAACTTTAATTAATTTACCTTGTGAAGTAAAATCAATCAACTTTAGAGTAGGTAACAGTGATTAAATATGATATAGAATTTTTCAAATCCAAAACCCAGGATGTTCGGTTTGCCATTCAAGAAGGTTGTTAATCAACCCAATATTTTCTCATTTTTACGGATGACCAAGCCAATAATTAACGTAAACGGTCCAAAACCCTTCACGGATAGAACAACACAAAATTGCATTATTTACTTTTAATAGTATTCATCAAATCAGATAAAAGTATCTTTTTATTAATAAAATTTTACGTAAAAATTAATAACAAGTTTGTAGATTACATATTCAAAATACAATTTTTTAAAAGTTTTTTCTTAATTCTCTTTTTTAAACTACAATAATATGAATATGACTCATGTATTTTAACTGTAGGAACCGCTGCACGTTATAAATCCTAACCTCAATTAACGTGTTTTATTTCTGAAAACAATTTATGCCTACTATTTATCTACAGTAAATTAAAACAATAACTTAAAAATTAAAATTTTAAAGTATTTTTATTTTACTTCAAATAAATTAATTTTATAATTAAATAATCACTCAATGGAACGTCAACTTTTCAATACGTCCAACATTTATTATTGCATCAGAAACAAATTGTTCACAAAAAAACAATATGTAATTGTTTCCTACCATACTTTTTGCATTAACTTACTTGTAAAAACTATGTAATTTATTAAGATACATACCAATTAATGAAAGAAATAACAAAATGTGTTTAAAGTATGTAAACAGAAAAAGTGAATAACTGGTCACGTAGCACGCCACTACCCGTGCAATAGAAGGTAACACTAATGCAGGTTGGACTACAAGACAAATCGGCGCTAATGTAAATAAAGAAATAATATCCTACAGGTATTTTTTCAAATTAATATTAGAAACCATCTATCGTTATTCAAATTTAATATTTTACATTCTTTTATAATTAACTTATGTTTACCTTATCATTATTTTATATTTTGTCATTACTTGTACATAACCTTAAACGGCTTCATGATCTTTATTTTCATATGGTATTTAGTACTGATGTATTTTTACCAGTTCTCATTGTTTAAAATTAGGAAAATGTTTCTAAACTTTACGGCGGCCCTTAATTCTCAGCATTTTTCCACTAAATTTTTTCTTTCGTCGTCCGATCATTATCTTTTTATACTTTGTAAAAGCCCTTACGGTCGCTGATCTGTGATCTTCATACATGGTTCGGGCCAATAAATTACCTCATTACATTCGGATGTTTTCAAATTTAGCCTTCTCAATCATTTAACTACATGCAAACACTATATTTTATGTAATTTAGTACTTAAAAGTTTGGCTTGATTTAAGTGGATTTTTGAAAAAGCTGTGTTCAGTAGAAACTAGTGGCAATTCCTCTTTGGCCTGCTGGCATTCAATTTTTACTTTCTCTTGCCTATATAAATAAATAGGAAGGAAAGTATTGTTTTCATGTTGATTTTAAGAAATCGAGTTTTCACCGGATCTACACAGACCCCCTGAACCCAAAAAATATGTTTTTAGCGATTGGTCTGTGTGTGAACAGAATATCTCAAGAACGGAACATCGTACAAACTTGAAACTTAAATTACATACCACTACGGTACCGGACCCGAAACGAACATTTTCATCAAAATCGGTCTACCGGAAGTAGTAGCTTATTCGTGTAATTTTTCACTTTTTTGCGATTTCCTCAAAAACCGGTCCTACGATTTTTTTTAAAAATCGCCTAGTTTACTCAAATTTTTATTCTCTACAAGATAGGGTAGGCGTCATGTTTGCTGAAATTCTTGGTGAGGCTGTTTTCACGTAAAAACATAGTTTCTTTAAGATTAGGGCTTTAATCTGCAATTTAGCGCAAAAATTTATATAAAAAAAGTTGTGGAGAATTTGAAGTTCTACAACTTTTATTTCAAACATTTTTTTTGTATAACGCTTAGTTTAGCAGTAATTAGCGATTTTCTGTTTTTTTCTCACGAAAACGTGTGAAAAATCAATTATTTTAAGATTTCGGCCTTAGAATGCATTTTACGACAAAAGTCTATAATAAATTTTATAGTAAATAAAAAGATCTACAACTTTTATTTTAAGCATTTTTCACTACAGAGCCTAGTTTAGCGTGAAAGAGTGATTTTCCGTATTTTTAAGCCTACGTTGATTTTCATACTGCGTCTTTCACTCATGATTAAAATTAGGTTATGTTTATTGAGTTTAGTTTTTTGTTTATTTCTGATGCTTTATTACTAATGTTAGGTTTATTGTTAATTATTTTCACTGGCAAGAGAAAGTTGTGTGAGTGTTTCACACCAGATTTTTTTTGGTGTGCTGTAGTGAATAAAACTAGAAATTTTAGTCGCCGATTTTCTTATTTTTATGTATACGCAGTTTATACTCGCTAAACTGTTGCACAAATGGTCGCGGAGTTAACAAGGCACATAGAGTAATAAAGCTTTATAAAGCATAGAGCATAAAGTAATAAAGCTTTATTACTCTATGACAAGGCCCAAGAAACATCTCTATTTCATTCAAACTATATTTTAATTCTTACGAATTAATTAATATTACATTTACATATGTGTAAAAAATAGTTTTTTTATTTCCAATTGTGTGTACGTTGGAATATGTTCAATTAAAAATCTGGTGTGAAACACTCACACAACTTTCTCTTGCCAATGCAAATAATTAACAATAAACCTAACATTAGTATTAAAACATTAGAAATGAACAAAAACTAATCTCAAAAACATAACCTTATTTTAATCATGAGTGAATGACGTAAAATGACAATCGAACTCAGTTTGGCTTAAAAATACGGAAAATCACGCTTTCACGCTAAACTAGGCTCTGTAGAGAAAAATGCTCTAAACAAAAGTTGTAGATCTTTTAATTTTCTATAAATTTAATTATATACACTTTTGTCGTAAAATGCATACTAAGACCGAAATGTTAAAAAAAATCGATTTTTCTCACGTTTTCGTGAGAAAAAAAACAGAAAATTGCAAATTACCGCTAAACTAAGCGTTATACAAAAAAATGTTTGAAATAAAAGTTGTAGGTTTTTAAATTCTCTACAACTTTTATTATATAAGTTTTTGCGCTAAAATTTATATTAAAGCCGTAATCTTAAAAAAACAACGTTTTTACGTGAAAACAGCCTCACCGAGAATTTCAGCAAACATGGCGCCTACCCTATCTTGTAGAGAATAAAAAATTGAGTAAAATAGGCGATTTTAAAAAAAATCGTAGGACCAGTTTTTGAGAAAATCGCAAAAAACTGAAAAATTATACGAATAAACTACTACTTCCGGTTGACCGATTTTGATGAAAATGTTCGTGTCGCGTCCGGTAGTGGTATGTAACTTAAGTTTCAAGTTTCAAGTTCGTACGATGTTCCGTTCTTGAGATATTCTGTTCACACACACACAGACACACACACACACACACACACACACACACACAGACACACACACAGACCAATCGCTAAAAACATGTTTTTTGGGTTCAGGGGGTCTGAAAACGTATAGATCCGGTGAAAACTCGATTTCGAAAAATCGACATGAAAACAATACTTTCCTTCCTATATATTCATATAGGCAAGAGAAAGTAAAAAATAATACGCAACCCCATTGACTCAGTGAGGGAAGGGCAGATACGTGTGAAGTGCGAATGAATTGCAGTCTTATACAAACTCAGGCCGACAATTTCTGAAAGGTTACTGAACCCCAGCCATCAAAATTTACCGTTAACCACCGTCTAGTATTCAAATCCGTTTAAAATAAACCACCCCATATTATGATTTGAACTACGGAACCTTCGTCTCCGAAAATAAAATTGCTAAAATTAATGTGTTTTTTATATACGCTCTATTGGAAATTTAATACAAACTGTATTCAACTGAAAGCTTGCCTTCAAGCTTTCTTTGTTATATTAATTCATAATTGATTTAATACAGAAACGGGTTAATTCCTCTAGCGTGAAGTTTATAGAACAAATACTATAGACATGTTATTTTTGTTGAAGAGGCCAGTTTAGTTTAGTGCCTTTTGGCAACTTAAAATCGTACTATATAAATTCCTTTGCATTGAATCTATCTGGGAATCGAATAGGGATCTATTACAGCTTAATAATTGAGAGCGCCACCCACTAAGCCTCTGAGAGGAATACAGTTGCTTCTTTGTTGTAGGTTTTTGCAATAGTAATAGCTGTGGGAGAAAAATAAAACAAAAAAAATCGCCAGTTCGTTTTTCTCATAAAAAGATGTTGACCTTCACAGGACAAGTTAAAATTTTCCCACTCAAATCGATAATTAACGAAGATTCGTTTATTCTTTCACTATATTTCTGTACTTTTGTTGTATACTTTTTATCATAACTTTTTCAAGACTTTGGTTTAATGATAACAGGTTTGTAAAACCACAATTTTTTTATATATTTTAGATAGTTGATCCAAAAATAACAACCTAAATTAGATTTCCTTGTCGTAAGTACACGTATCGTTATCAAAATGGCAGTGAAACCACTTTGTTGTTGATGTACTACTCTAGTTTTAGTGAGATGGTTGCCTTATTTGATTCAGTTACTGTTAACCCAACCCACTTTCTCATTTTATTAATAATAATGTAAATATAAATACGTATACGTTTATAAGTGTCTTCAATATTATGAAGTGACTGAGTAATTCAGGTAATTTTTGATAGCATTTGCCTTGTTACATTGAACGTTTTTGTTTTCTAGTAAGAAAGTAGTTGCACACAGGTTATTACTTGTAATAATATTGACTAGATTTTTGTGTTGTAGATTAGTTGACATGTGTCATATTTACGTTTATCTGTCTAATAATAACATATTTTTTATATAATGAAATGCTGTTTTATCGAAATATATCGATGTAAATAATAAGAAATCAATTTAAAAACTGCTTTCACAATGCGATGGAGAGAAGTCGCGTCAAAGATATTAAAAAGAAATTCGAAGTGACACAAAATACTACTGAATCATCGATAAAAAACGATGTGAACAAGACGGAATCTAATCAAAATAATTCGATTAATAGTGAAATTTCAAAACAGGAAGATTTATTGCATCAAAATTTAAGATTGTCAAACAGTAATTGCAGTAATTTTGTCGGTAGAGGAAACATTAAACGTTCACACGCATTTAGAGCCGATAAACCGATCAGTAGGAAGGATTTTAATAATGTAGGTGGAGATTTATTATTCAATACAGACATCACAAACAGTTTTGTCAATCATGATACAGGAAGATTGAATTCTCAGTTACCTTCTAATAAACAATTAGGTTATGATTCAAGGCAAAAAAGATATTCATGTAAAAAGAAAGACAATAATTTTAATAATAATAGTAATACGAATAGCTGTACAGATTTAGAAAGTAATTGTAATAAAGATTATTTAAATTATAATTTTAATAGTAATGTCGTAACATCTGTAGGATCTTCGATTGCAACCCCTTCTACATCTAAAGATTTTCATCAACGCAGTTGTAATATAATTAGTAGTAATGAACGTGATGAAAATCAAAGTGTTCGAGATACATATTCGACCGTTTTAAAATCGAATAAAAATAATACAAAAGAATCGCCAAAAAATGTAATATTAAATAATAGTAGTAATAGTATATGTAGTAGTATTATTATTAGTAATGAAAATTGTGATAAAAGTGCCAATAAAATGATTAAAAGTAATAAAATAAGTGAAACCGATGTAAAATCTATTATAAAATCAGTCGAACAGAGAAATTTAGAGAAAAAAAATTCAGATGAAAAATTGAAATCGCATAAGTTGTTAAGAGCGACACAATCAAATAGTTCTAGTTCGAATATACAAGTAAATGAATGTTTATCTAACACGTTAAAAGCTGCATTGTCTGCACCATTACCGACAGGGCCACCGCCTAAAAAACCACCGAGAACTTTCGCTCACAATATTACATCTTCAACAACAAACGAATCGCCGCCAAAAACCGATAATGAATTATTAAAAGTACAAAAAACGAATTCGTCAATCGCTACTACTAACTTACAACCGAACGATTTTCCAAAACCGATCCGATCGAAAACGGAATCGCAAATCATGTTGAAAAAACTTGAAAATTATTTACTGAATCATCATCAACAACAAAATACATCGTCAAATTTAAATACGAAATGCTCAAATAGTAAAATTTCAATATCTTCATCGTCGTCGAATAATAAAAATTTATTAAAAATGGATAAACAACACACAATTGTTGATACTGAAGGGATATCGCAATCAAATTTAAGTGATATTCGTAATCCGAGAATAAATAGTAATATGAATTCAGAAAATGTTTCTATTTGTAGACAATCTAGTAACAATAATAATAATAATTTGTGTTTTAATTCGTTGAACTGTACAAAACGACCGATATACGAATCGCCGATATATAAAAAATCAAATTTTTTCGTCACGTTTCCCAGGCAATCGAATAGTATCACTTGTGATAATGAAACAACAGATAGTACAATAAATGAATTACGTAGAACATCATACGGTACGATACAAAGAGCTGTAAGCGATGAACATATATATGCCGAACCGGAAACTATTAACGAATACAGCGATTTTATAACCGGTAGAAATAATAATTTAAAAATTTCTTCAAGTAAATTGAAAAGCGCCACGATTTCGGATCGTTGTCGAAAATCTTCTGGCGATAATTATACGCCGAATTCATCCAAGGCGATATTAACGGCTGTCAATAATAATACTAATAGTAAAATTACGACAAGTAATGTGAAATTAATGAGGGCGAATTTTGAACAAGATACTACTACGTCGGACGGTGGATCGTTATCATGGCCTTCCTCACCTCCGCCTCTTCCACCATCATCATCAGCATCATCGAATTCAATGATCACTCAGTATGGATTACATTATATGGTAAGTTTTCATTTTATTGTTTCTAATATCTACTTACTCTATTTCAACTTTCTCTTGCCTATATGAATATATAGGAAGGAAAGTATTGTTTTCATGTCGATTTTTCGAAATTGAGTTTTCACCGGATCTATACTCAGACCCCCTGAACCCAAAAAACATGTTTTTAGCGATTGGTCTGTGTGTGTGTGTGTGTGTGTGAACAGAATATCTCAAGAACGGATCATCGTACGAAGTTGAAACTTGAAACTTAAGTTACATACCACTACCGGACCCGACACGAACATTTTCATCAAAATCGGTCAACTGGAAGTAGTAGTTTATTCGTGTAATTTTTCACTTTTTTGCAATTTTCTCTAAAACTGGTCCTACAATTTTTTTTAAAATCGCCTGGTTTACTAAACTTTTTATGCTCTACAAGACAGGGTAGGCGCCATGTCTACTGAAATTCTTGGTGAGGCTGTTTTCATGTAAAGAAATTGTTTTTTTAAGATTACGGCTTTAATATGCATTTTAGCACAAAAAATTATATAATAAAAAATGTAGAGAATTTAAAATTCTACAACTTTTATTTGAAACATTTTTTTGTATAACGCTTAGTTTAGCGGTAAATAGTGATTTTCTGTTTTTTCTCACGTAAACATGTGAAAAATCGATTTTTTTAAGATTTCGGCCTTAGTGTGCATTTTACGAGAGAAGTGTATATAATGAAATTTATAGGAAATTAAAATATCTACAACTTTTATTCATAGCATTTTTCTCTACAGAGCCTAGTTTAGCGTGAAAGAGTGATTTTCCGTATTTTTAAGCCTAACTGAGGTAGATTTTCATTTTGCGTCTTTCACCCATGATTAAAATTAGTTTATGTCTATTGAGGTTAGTTTTTTTGTTTATTTCTAATGTTAGGGGTATTGTTAATTATTTGCATTGGCAAGAGAAAGCTGTGTGAGCGTTTCACACCAGATTTTTTTTCATCAAAATTTGTATAAAAGAGATTTTTAAGATTGTGAATCTAATATGGATTTTACGACAAAAGTGTGTATAATTTCAGGAGGCCTGGCATGCTGATAAGCTTAGTTTTCTGCTGAGTGAGGAAGGCAATTTGTTAGCCACCTCACTCCTCATTTTACATAGTAAAGCCTCTATAATGTTTCTCATGGTTGATGGGCTGCTGTTCCTTGCATTTAGACCAATCAGAATATATCAGATTGTATGAATGTATCAAACTGACAAACATTACGCGCGCATGCGTATAAGAGCCACAATAGTTCACTCTCGTCTTGCATCTCATACTGAACACATCGATTATAGAGCGCGTTAACATCCAATACTTTATAATACCATGTGTACCAAAAAGAATGACCCGATTTTATATAGATTATTTATTAAGAAGAATGGCTTAACACCAACAAATTACATACTAAATTACTCACAAAAGACATAAGTTTATGAAAATCTATCATAAATGTTCAATATGTCCTCCATTGGCTGCACAGACGACATCTAGCCGATAGCTGAATTCATCCCAAACTGAGCGTAAGGTGTCTTCTGTCACTGAAGCTACAGCAGCTGATATTCTGTTTTTTAGTTCATTGATGTCACGAGGTAAGGGAGGAACGTAAACAAGTTGTTTAGCATATCCCCACAGGAAAAAATCGCATGGTGTTATGTCAGGGGACCTAGGAGGCCAAGAGTGTAAAGCCTGGTCTCGCGGTCCTGTACGCCCTATCCAACGTTGAGGCAAGTTGTCATTGAGAAAACTGCGCACGTTGTTGTGCCAGTGCAGTGGTGCTCCATCTTGCTGATAGATGAAATTGTCAGAGTCAATAAGTTGTGGGAATAACCAGTTCCGTAGCATTGAAAGATATGATTGTCCTGTTACGGTTTGTTCCTCAAAAAAGTAGGGTCCATAAACCTTGCTTTGGACCGCGAGACCAGGCTTTACACTCTTGGCCTCCTAGGTCCCCTGACATAACACCATGTGATTTTTTCCTGTGGGGATATGTTAAACAACTTGTTTACGTTCCTCCCTTACCTCGCGACATTGATGAACTAAAAAACAGAATATCAGCTGCTGTAGCTTCAGTGACAGAAGACACCTTACACTCAGTTTGGGATGAATTCAGCTATCGGCTAGATGTCGTCCGTGCAGCCAATGGAGGACATATTGAACATTTATGATACATTTTCATAAACTTATGTCTTTTGTGAGTAATTTAGTACGTAATTTGTTGGTGTGAAGCCATTCTTCTTAATAAATAATCTATATAAAATCGGGTCATTTTTTTTTGGTACACATGGTATAATCAGCTGGTTATATGTTCATAGATTATAATTGTAATTAAAAGACCAAAAAAATGGTCGACGAAATATACAACAGAGTTACGTGAGCAAGTATTGGTGTAGTTGGTGGCAAGTGATTGTCTAGCTATAAAGTGGGTGGGGGGAGGGGGCAATGCAAACGCTCAGAGTTCATCAACTTTGAAAATAGTTGTATATTTAGTTGTATATTTGAAATGTTGTGTTGGCTGAACTGATTTCAAAGCAGTCGAGCATGCACACTAATGTTTTACCCCTTTATCCCTTGTTAAAAGACCTTGTCGTGAGTTAAATAATTATGTTAGGAATAGGAAAATCCTTTTTTTTAAGACTAATAGAAATAGAGTAAAGGTAGTTACTTTTATACGGATTTGAATACAAGACAGTGGTTACCGGTGTACTTTGATGGTTGGGGTTCAATTAACCATACTCTCTCAGGAATGGTCGGCCTGGGTCTGTACAAGACTACACCTCATTTACACGTCATACACATCATCCTCATCTCATTGGGTCATGGGGTTGCTTATTGTTCTCAATTGAACAGATTGCAACGTACACAAATTAGGAAATAAAAATAAAAATAAATAATAGAAATAGTATTGTGTGGTTCCAAGCTGCGTGTAGTTGCGGGGTGGAGGGTACGGGTGGGGTATAATGAATGAGTGATGCATGCTGGGAGAACTATTCTTCTATTATCACTCTGATACAAAACATTCGTTTTCAAACTTTCCCTATTTAAAATATTTGTTTGTATTTATTTTTTTACATATTTTGATATGAATTGGTAAGTTTAATATTATGAATCCGACCAAGTTAATAACCCGGTAGGTATTTGTTAAATTAATGCGCCGGATGATAAGAATATGGTATTAGTCTAGTTAGTAGACGCTACCACTACAAATGCACCAGCTGTGAAACGCTACTAACTCATTCATTCTCCCACATCTACTGAGTGATTCATTTAAAGGTAGCCCACCGCTCGAGTAATTTTCATATGCTGTATTGGCAGCACTGATCACAATGTGATCGACTGGCCTTTATAGTACAATTTATATTATTATTAAATTATTATATTATCATAGAGTACAATTTTTTCCAGCAAGATGGTGCAACATGTCACACGTCTCGCCAGTCCCTATCTCATATCAATCAGGCTTTTCCCATGCGAGTTGTTAGTAAAGATTTGTGGTCTCCTCGTTCACCCGATTTGAGTATGTGCGATTTTTTTCTACGGGGTTATTTATAAGGAACTGTTTACCAAACAAACCCCCGCAGTATACATGAGCTAAAGAATAACATTGTGACAGCCATTCAAGCTATAGACGTTTCCTTATTGCGTCATGTGTGCATTAATAACATTGAATGAGCACAAAAATGTGTAAGCGTTCAAGGACGCCACTTTCGGCATCTACTGTAAAGGTGAAGTTGAAATTTGTAAATAAATATGTAAAATTATGTATTAAGTAATTCTATTTATTCATTTACTATTTGAATCCAATTGAGTGCCGAAGGCCGCTGTTAAATGCAGCGGGCTACTTTTAAATGAATCACCCTGTATAACAACGCACTGCATTCCACAACTACACGGAGCTGGGAGTCAAACAATACTTGATTGTGAGAAAATTAGGGCAGTTTGCCGTACATATCGAGCGGGAAAATGAAAAAGTAAACAGCGACTGTAGCATTGACATGTGTGAAAGAATTATCAGCAATTGAATGATTGAATCGTGAGATTGATAATGTTGATTTTAGGTCAGTTGGTTGGACTTAACTCAGATGAATGTGTTGATTGTACCAGTTTCTGAAACGTAAGAGACCTACTACTGTGTTTAATACATTATGACATGTCATAAAATACTGTTATCTTAATAATATGTAATACATAATGAATGATGTATCGTAGTATAAGCAGAGACCCATTCTCTGTATCTGCTTGCTGTATATAATATGTATTACAGCCACACTCTGTTTTTATAGTTGATTATTACTATACTGACATGTGTTATGAACGTAACAACACATGTTTTTGTTGTTTGCTTTTCACATAATTCACGTTACTTACTTAACTGTAAATGTGTTCATCTTTTTAAACGTGTTTTCTCTCTCTTTGTTAGTTTGTGTTTATTTGTCTTTTCGTTTTGCTAAATGCTTTCTGTGTTGTTATTATTAATAGTATTATTATTATTAGTAAATTTATATTGTGTGTATACAGGGTGTGTTGAAAAATTGCCTTGCTCTATAAAAATTATTTGTATTGTATTTATATTTGTATTGCGGTTCCCAACAAATTTGATGTCATACGGAAATTAACATTGGACAATGTACTGTCAAAATTAATTTTATTATAACGGTGTAATCTTACTTTTATTACTCCAGTCGTTTGGAATCACAATAAAAATGAGTCTTTTAAGATTTTAAAAGCTAATAATTTAATTATTAATAAATAAAGAAAAAAACAGGTTATTCAGTTTCGATATTGTGCGATACTTACCTAAGAAAAATTTTTTGCATTTATTTTCTATCGATAGCCTAACCCTAGAATACCATTCTAGGGTTAAGTTGGCCAGACTGTTTTAGATATAAGAATCGACTGTTCCTTATATACCATGTTAGGAGTAAGAAGTTTTAAATTTTGATGTAGAAAAATTTTTAAAGAGTTTCAATTTACTGAAGAGGGTCTTCCGGACCCTCGGACAGACTTCTGGTTGACCGATTTTGATGAAAATGTTTGTGTCGGGTCCGGTAGTGGTATGTAACTTAAGTTTCAAGTTCGAACGATGTTCCATTCTTGAGATATTCTATTCACACACACACACGGACCAATCGCTGAAATCATGTTTTTTCGGTTCAAGGGGTCTGAAAATGTGTAGATCTGGTGAAAACCCGATTTGTATAATGGACATGAAAACAATACTTGCCTTCCTATATATTCAAATAGGCAAGAGAAAGTAACAAATTTCTAGGAAATTAAAAAACCTACAACTTGTATATTAACCTTCTAGTAGTGAGACCACTATTTGTTACTCTAATAGTGAGAGAGGTACCGCATACCGCATACCGCGCTATAAACAGACTACGCAAATGGGTAAAAAAGATCGAACGTTTTAATTTTTTTTACTTGGTTTAATAAAACAAAGCATTTTTTGAACTATTTATAAAGATACCTTAATGATATTAACTGTTTTTAATTATTTTTCGTAAAGTTAAATTGACCGAACACATTTTTAGTTAATTTGTTTTTAGATTTGTTTTAAAAGTAACATTACTATTGATACACAAAAAACATCTATAATTGAAATGATACACAAAAAACATATATAATTGAAATGATATTAAAATTTATTGAAATAATTGTTTTTCATTTACACAGGAAAGTCAAATTTTCTTACTGCACTGAAGGCAAATCGCGTCTTTACAAGCACAACAAACATAGAAAGTCTTTCTTTTTAGGCTCGGAGGACATCGTCGGCAAGTTATTTTTTTATCAAGGCGATCTTCAACGATTACAGGTTTTTGAGTTATGCACTTTTGTCCCATTTTTGCAATTAGTATACGTCCGATTGTCGTTCTTAGTTCGTATGAAAGGTTTAAAATAGTATCACGTCTTCGTTGAATTTGAGGTATTACTAAGGAGTCTGCTAGGTTTTTTATAAAGTCTAATCTGCTAATGGGCTTTACATCCTTGTACGTGTGAAACACTATATAAGAATTTACGGCACTTATGTTCAACATTTGAAAAAACACAACCATTGGCCATCTTCTGGTTCGTCGATTTCCCGAGTAAATAGAACATTTTTTATCTAAAGAATCGACTCCACCTTTCGTTAAATTATAAGTCGCCACCATTTCAGGTTTGTTTGTTGTTGGATCGGTTGCTGCAGCATGATGCATGGTTGAAATAAGGATTACAGCTTTTGCCTTTTTTGGTACATAAGACATTATTGTCATCTCTTCAGTAAATCCGTAATTGCTACTTCCAACTTCTCTTTTTCGATCAGGTTTAAACTGAGGGGGAATCTCTCTTTTATTTTGTTTCACGGTACCTAGAAACGTCAAACCTCTTTTTTTCAATTCACCTGCTAGTTCAACAGATGAAAACCAGTTGTCACAAGTGACATTTCGGTTTGAACCTTCTATCGGTTTTACCAGCCGAAGTACAGATTGTGTCGGAATCAGAAATTGTCTTTCTTCTTCTGTGAGAGTTTCACCATCAGAATCTTTACCGGAATATATGTAAGCATTGTACATATAATTGTTCCTAGCATCCGTTAAACAAAGTATTTTTATTCCGTACTTGGCGGGTTTTTTTGGCAAATACATTTGAAATGCACAACGGCCTCTGAAGGGAACCAACATCTCATCGACGCACGTGTATTCACCCAGATTGTAAATTTCTTGGCAGTTGACAACAAATTTAGAAAACATATCAATAATAGGTGCTAGACGATTATTGATTATCCTAACTTCTCGATCGTCAATGTCATCAAATCTCAAGACACTCAATAAAAACAAGAATCTTTGTTTTGACATTGTAGCTCGAAAAATGTCTCTCCCACTGCCATCGACTGCAAACAAGGAATGTATACTTTCATTTCCAGATTTGAATATGGCTGTGTATAATATCAGTCCTAAGAATGACCATTCGTCCGTATCTCTAATATCGGATCGATTTTCATCACTGAAATTTTTACGCGCACTTAAAATTTTTTTATTTGTACAAATGACAAGCTGATTGATTATATCTGCGTCAAAAATCAAATTCCCAACACTTTAAGGTTCTGGTTTATTGCCCAGTTGTCTTGCTCGAGGACGCAGTTGTGGGACCTTCATAATAATATTATGCTGGCGAGTACGCACGTTAGTTGGTGGTTGATTTTTTCTCCACTTGAAACACTTGTTTTTACCGTAATAAAATCGTCCTTCAGAGTCCGTAATTTCTGTGTCACTGTCCGAGTTATCACACTCACTCTCCTCTGTTTCAGTATCATGTTCCGATTCGATTATACAGTCTTCTTCATTATCACTGTCTTCAATAAATTCCTCATTATCGTCAATGTCTTCATCGAGAGCACTTTCAACAAAATCACCGAACTCATCATGAGTAACTGATACACTCCACTTACTTGTAGATGGTTGCTCCATTTTAAAAAATATGATAGTTTGACTAAATTAAAAAATATATAACGAATTAAACACTGAAAAACTAATAATAACTTTAGAAATAGAAGTGAAAAACTAGTAAGAATAAAAAGTGTTGAATAGCACTGAGTAAAACTCTGGAGCGCTAACAGTGATATCGGTATGTGATACCGCTGACTTCCAATATTAACCGACGTGAACGCAAAAAAGTTTAAACACCCACTAAAAACAATAGATGCCAACTAGTTAGGAAGGTACTAGAAATACCAACCCCTGCATACAAAATGTCCCGTCTGTAGGGACTGCAACAAAAAGTCGCGCGGTATGTGATACCGATGTCACTACTAGAAGGTTAAACTTCTTTTTTTTCTGTCATCGTAAAATGAAGATGGTTGTGCCATGAGCCAATTGCAACATCGCCATCAAAATGTTGACCTCAAAGAGCATTATTCAAGGATCCAAACAGGTGTAAATCATAGAGATATAAGTTCAGATTGTAGTAAGAGTGTTTCAGTGTAGTCCAAGATACTTCTCCAATTTTTACTTTCTCTGCCTGTATGAATATATAGAAAGGAAAGTATTGTTTTCATGTAAATTTTTAGAAATTGAGTTTTCACCGGATCTACACATTTTCAGACTCCTTGAACCCAAAAAAACATGTTTTTAGTGATTGGTCTGTGTGTATACAGAATATCTCTAGAATGGAACATTGTTTGAACTTGAAACTTAAGTTACATACGGCTACCGGACCTGACACAAACATTTTTATCAAAATCAGTTAACTGGAAGTAGTAATTTATTTTTGTAATTTTTCACTTTTTGCTTTTTTCTCAAAAACTGGTTCTACGATTTTTTTTAAATTGGTTTACTACCATTACTTGGCTTGGTTTACTAAATTTTTTATGCTTTACAAGATAGGGTAGGTGCCATGTTTGCTGAAATTCTTGGTGAGGTTTTCACATGAAAAAAATTGTTTTTTTAAGATTACGACTTCAATATGAATTTTAGCGCACAAATTTATATAATAAAAGTTGTAGAGAGTTTAAAATTCTATAACTTTTATTTTAAACATTATTTTGTATAACACATAGTTTAGCGGTAATTAGTGATTTTCTGTTTTTGCTCACGAAAACGTGTGGAATCAATTTTTTT
This sequence comes from Catonia carolina, assembly GCA_035578175.1. NCBI lineage: Eukaryota > Metazoa > Arthropoda > Insecta > Hemiptera > Achilidae > Catonia > Catonia carolina. Next base: position 103,676,254 of record JAQMRL010000008.1, read on the forward strand.
AAGATTTCTGCCTTAGAATGCATTTTACGACAAAAGTGTATATTAATCAATTTTATAGGAAATAAAAAGATGTACAACTTTTATTTAAAGCATTTTTCTCTACAGAGCCTAGTTTAGCGTGAAAGACCATATACATTTTTGCGAATTTTGTCAAATGGTTGCTGGGTGCTAATTTCAACATGTGACTAGCCTACTTACCAGAGAATATCTATAAAACCATAAAATGCGAATAAGGTTCAACTGTATAGCTTATTATTTTTAAAAATTGATCTTATTGCCAGTGGTAAGTATACCGACCACTGACCTATAAAGGGTTAAAAGAGCTAGTTCTCTTGTGCGATTCGCTAATGAGCGTCACGTCACTACTGTCTAAGCATCCCCCACTCGTACCCCTCATTGTTCACCTCACTGTCGGTATGAACAGAATTCCTTTTTACTTTCTCTTGCCTATATGAATATATAGGAAGGAAAGTATTGTTTTCATGTCGATTTTAAGAAATCGAGTTTTCACCGGATCTATACGTTTTCAGACCCCCTGAACCCAAAAAACATGTTTTTAGCGATTGGTCTGTGTGTGTGTGTGTGTGTGTGAACAGAATATCTCAAGAACGGATCATCGTACGAAGTTGAAACTTGAAACTTAAGTGACATACCACTACCGGACTCGACACGAACATTTTCATCAAAATCGGTCAACCGGAAGTGGTAGTTAATTCGTGTAATTTTTCGCTTTTTTGCGATTTTCTCAAAAACTGGTTCTACGATTTTTTTTAAAATCGCCTGGTTTACTCAATTTTTTATTCTCTACAAGATAGGGTAGGCGTCATGTTTGCTGAAATTCTGGGTGAGGCTGTTTTCACGTAAAAACGTTATTTTTTTAAGATTACAGCTTTAATATGCATTTTAGCGCAAAACATTATATAATAAAAGTTGTAGAGAATTGAAAATTCTACAACTTTTATTTCAAACAATTTTTTGTATAACGCTTAGTTTAGCGGTAATTTGCGATTTTCTGTTTTTTTTTCTCACGAAAATGTGTGAAAAATTGATTTTTTTAAGATTTCGGCCTTAGTATGCATTTTACGACAAAAGTGTATATAATTTAATTTATAGAAAATTAAAAGATCTACAACTTTTATTTTAAGCATTTTTCTCTACAGAGCCTAGTTTAGAGAGAAAGAGTGATTTTCCGTATTTCTAAGCCAAACTGTGGTTGATTTTCATTTTACATCATTCACTCATGATTAAAATAAGGTTATGTTTTTGAGGTTAGTTATTTGTTTATTTCTAATATTTTATTATTAATGTTAGGTTTATTGTTAATTATTTGCATTGGCAAGAGAAAGTTGTGTGAGTGTTTCACACCAGATTTTTGTACTTAAATTCCGCTCGTATATTGGCTTTTCGAATTTTAAACGATTTAGAGTACTTTTAATCTTTGGACGTGCCTCATAATAAGAAAATTAGTTCTGTTTCTGGTGTATTACAGTCAACCCCTGATTATCCGCGGAATTGGGTGGCACGAGTGCCGCGGATAATCCGCAAAATGACGAAAAAAAGCGTAGGCATATACAGTAGTATACGTATAAAATCTTTATTAATTTTTTGTTATTTAAAGTACATAAATATGTACAATAATGAAAACACTAACTTAAATTACAAAATATAACATTAAAATTTTAAATGTTGTTTATTATTTTTTGTCCCTAAAAATGTTTGTTTACTGTAATTTTTTAAAAATTAGTACATAAAATGTATTAGAAAAAAAAACAAAAATATTGTTTACTTACAAGTGATGTGCCGAAGCTATGTTGTAATAGAAGTCACAACGTTTTAAAAAAGTCAGTCATCTGCTTTTTATTTTTTGAGTTAAAACACTTTTTCTTAATTTGGGACAGAAGTTTTCTCAACAAAAGTTTGTCACAAAGCAAAGCAAATTTGTTAGGCTTTACAAATATAAGCATGTACTTTACTTTACAAAGCACGTATTTACAAATTTAAGCGTGTGCTTTACTTTACAAAGCGCGTACTTCCTGTGCTATACAAATTTTATCTGTAATGTTATCACATTACAAGAAATTTACTTAACGTTAAGAAAAGATAATGAAAAAAATTTCATCCGATGTGCCCGGATAATCTGCCCACGGATAATTGTTAGTTGACTGTATTTAGTGTAATGAAAAGTGTAAGTGATTGTTTGCATCTGTTGCAGTGTACGCCGATCAACGATTCGTCACATCACAATGTGAACGCCCGACACGGCGATTCGCTCGACTCATCGCTTCTGTCATCCGCCACTACTACTGTTGCCGCTGTTTCATCGCCGATCGCTTCGGATGATTTCACGCCGAGAATCCGCGACAATAAGTTAATAAATGAAGCGATCAACGCCAGCGTTAAATTATCGCTGATCAAAACGCCTGCGACATCTATTCCGTATCCGTCGTCACCGCAATCCGATCTTCTTGAAAGCAGTATCGCTAGTAACGATCATCTTCTTCTTTCGTCTGTAAACAACGCGAGCGATTGTAGAAGACCACCACGTCGTAATAGACATCATTTCGCAGCGATATCTTGCGCGCCTAACGATACAACTAACACTCATCAGTCTACGAGTATCGATAAACAGAAGGTATGATATTTATTTAATCCCTTCTACGAAAATCTTTGCTATTATTATTATTGCATTATGTTGTCCCTTATTCATAAACCTGTTTGCTAGTTATTATTAGTGAAATATTAACATTAGTTATATAGTTGTATAAGAAAAAAGTGGAAGGGCTGACCCGCCTGCCGGATCGCTACTTACACCACATCATTTCACCTTGCCATGATGAGCCGTGTCGAAAAAGCGAAGGTTTACTGTGTTTGATTTTTTTAACACTGTGTTGTCGTTGTTTATTATTTTAGATAAACCAGTTGCTGTCGGAAGCGTATGGTAAAATAAGGCCATCGACCGGTTTCGCCGATCGTAATAATAGAATTTCATCGCCGGGCATGTCAACGTTATCGCAGGTTGGCAGTACTGGTACCATCGTCGGCGGTATCAATCGGAGCGGAAGTCCGACGGAGTCTGATAGTTCATCGCCGGAACCGGAAGATATCCACAATCAACGGACATCAAACATGAATATTGAAGGAGCGCCCATTGCCTCAACCGGTTCTTCTGTTGGAAACGGAAATACTGGTTCAATCGGTAGGTGGTTTCAACTTTTATAAGTGTTTAACCCCCGACGAAAAAATAGGATTGTTGTTAGTTTAACATTTGTATCTATGTGTCTGTCTGTAACACCCTAGCTCCCGTAAAAGATGAACCGATTTTGATTTAGTTTGTTTTTTTATTTGAAAGATGACTTGGTAGTGTTCTTAGCTATGATTCAATATCAAAAAGTGTTTTGTTTATTTCTAATGTTGGGTTTTATTTGGTTCATTATTTGCATCGGCAAGGGAAATTTTTTTTTTTTTTTTTTTTTTTTGGTTTAACGTCCGACTGTTCTGCAATTACTGCTAATGCAGACGGTGAAGGATGAAATGATTTTTGTAACGTATGAAAATATGCCGTGCCTGAATGGGATTCGAACCCAAGACCGCATGATGAGAGGCGAGCACGTTACCAACTGCGCCAATGTAGCCGGCAAGGGAAAGTTGTGCAAATGTTACACACCAGATTTTTATTCAATGAAAATTTGGAACTTGTGAAATCCAAAGAATATCTCGACAGTATTTATTTTTTAAATTCTATTTTATAAAATGAATTTATACAATAAATTTCACTAACCTTCCTTTTTAACTGCGTCAACTTTTATTTTCACTTACATGTGTTTCGGTGGGTGGATCCACCATCATCAGAGTAAATAACTGATAATTGAAACTAAAAACTTTATTTATTAAAAATCTACAGAAGTTGTTACACATCTTCAGACATTTTAATGACTGAAAATGTATCATCTTCTATAGATTTTTAAATAAATAAAGTTTTTAGTTTCAATTATCAGTTATTTACTCTGATGATGGTGGATCCACCCACCGAAACACACGTAAGTGAAAATAAAAGTTAACGCAGTTAAAAAGGAAGGTTAGTGAAATTTATTGTATAAATTCATTTGATAAAATAGGAGTTAATTTCAAACTGCAGGATGCATTATAAAGATTTATTTTTGAATGAACATATTTTTTAAATGTATGTATGATAAGAAACAGAACTATTTATTTGTTCGTTGCTAAGCTAAAATAAATAGTTCTGGTTTCTTATCACATGGTCAGCCAATTAAATGACTGAATCATTTAAGAACAGAAGAGGTAAAGGTGTATTGTGACACTAATCACAATTATCTCCTCTGAAAGTTGTTATTGTTTAGGTCATCAGCCAAAGGCTGGTTTGAACCTGTAGAGGTTTTACTAAGTAAAACGAGGAGTGAGGTGGTTTACCATTCCTTCCTCACTGAGTGGAAAAATATGCTTATCAGCATGCCGGGCCCTCTGAAAAGAAAATATTTTCCACTCTGCAAATGACACCTTCACTTCATTCACCACAGGGTCCAACTGTATAATGAAATTTATTACTTTCAGAGGAGATAACTGTGATTAGTGTCACAATACACCTTTACCTCTTCTGTTCTTAAATGATTCAGTCATTTAATTGGCTGACCATGTGATAAGAAACACAACTATTTATTTTAGCCCTGCAACGAACAGATTAAGTGTAAATCATTTGACACTCCGCTTGTCTGTTATGGGCAGCCTCTGAAAGTAATGAATTTCATTATACAGTTGGACCCTGTGGTGAATGAAGTGAAGGTGTCATTTGCAGAGTGGAAAATATGTGCTTTTCAGAGGGCCCGGCATGCTGATAAGCGTACTTTTCCACTGAGTGAGTTGTGGCAATGGTAAACCACCTCACTCTTAGTTTTACTAAGTAAAATCTCTACACGTTCAAACCAGTCTTTCGGCTGACCACCTAAACAGCAACAACGTATGTATTTATTAAGCTAAGCTATTTTTACTTTCTCTTGCCTATATGAATATATAGGAAGGGAAAGTATTGTTTTCATGTCAATTTTAAGAAATCGAGTTTTCACCGGATCTATACGTTTTCAGACCCCCTCAACCCAAAAAACATGTTTTTAGCGATTCGTCTATGTGTGTGTGTGTGTGTGTGTGTGTGTGTGTGTGCGTGTATGTGTGTATGTAACTTAAGTTACATACCACTACCGGACCCGACACAAACATTTTCATCAAAATCGGTCAACCGGAAGTAGTAATTTATTCGTATAATTTTTCACTTTTTTGCGATTTTCTCAAAAACTGGTCCTACGATTTTTTTTTAAATCGCCTGGTTTAGTCACTTTTTTATGCTCTACAAGAATGGTTAGGTGTCATGTTTGCTGAAATTCTCAGCGAGGCTGTTTTCACGTAAAGAAATAGGTTTTTATAAGATAACGGCTTCATTATAAATTTTAGCGCGAAAACTTATAGAATAAAAGTTGTAGAGAATTTAAAAACCTACAACTCTTATTTCAAACATTTTTTTGTATAATGCTTAGTTTAGCAGTAATTAGTGATTTTCGGTTTTTTTCTCACGAAAACGTGTGAAAAATGTATTCCACATAATAACCTAAGATTTTTTAAGATTTCAGCCTTAGTGTGCATTTTACGACAAAAGTGTATAGAATTAATTTTATAGGAAATAAAAAGATCTACAACTTTTATTTAAAGCATTTTTCTCTACAGAGCCTAGTTTAGTGTGAAAGAATGATTTTCCGTATGTTTAAGCCGAACTGAGTTCGATTTTCATTTTGAGTCATGATTAAAATAAGGTTATATTTTTAGAGGTTAGTTTTTTGTTTATTTCTAATGTTTTATTACTAATGTTAGGTTATATTGTTAAATATTTGCATTGGCAAGAGAAAGTTGTGTGAGTGTTTCACACCAGATTTTTATATTTGTACAGCAGAGTGAATTCAATTTTCTTTTCTGGTGCGTTGTTTTAGGAAAGAACTCGAAAGACCGTGAACAAATTACGGCCGAACGTAAAGGATACGTGCGCCGAGTGTCGAGGAGGTTGACATCGGTGAGAAAGTACGCGCAGTTCGGCGACGATCGTTTCCCGCATCTGTTTGAGTGTCTTCTTCTCGTTGGCCTCGATTTGAATTCAGCTCGTTGTAAAGTGCCGTACATTAAAACCAAATTCCCTGAACATGTAAGTCCAGTTTACCAACTTATGCATGTAGAAAATACATCAATAAATTGCCACAAGGTTTAAAAAGTTGTGACAATTTAAGTCATTTAAAAAAAAAAAGCTAAAACAATATTTGATTTATGAAACATTTTACAGTGTGCACAAATTCCTTTCTAAATAGTTTTGTGTTGAAAAGTATTTAACTTGTAATTAAACAAATATTGTGTACTATTTGATATAAAGGGGTTCATGACAGCCTACTGAGTTAAGCAGTAGCGGGAAAAAATTATTGGTAAGTGATGAATTTATCATTGTTTGATTTTTTTGTTTTTAATTTTGTGTGATATTTGATTCGATGGGGTTTATGACAAGCCTACTGAAGTAAACAGTAGCAGAAACAATTTTTTGGTGGTAAGTGATGAATTTATCATTGGTGATAAACTTTCAGTTTATCAGTTTTATCTTGACATGACCTATATTCCCTTTGAAGTCTCCTTGATGCACAAAAAAAAGTTCCAATGATTATTATGTGGTTAATCAGTCCACAAAATTTTGTTTCAACAAAAGCCTACTTATGTGGCAAGAATATTCATGAATAAATTACCCCCAATTTTTAAAATGTGATAATTTGCATTCCTTTAAAAAAAAATCTGAAAAATTACTTGATCAGTGAGATTTTTTATAGCGTATAATGCGAGTTTTTAAGTAAGTTTTTAATATGTTACTACAGAGTGTTATTACTTTCTCTTGCCTATAATGAATATATAGGAAGGAAAGTATTGTTTTCATGTCGATTTTTCGAAATCGAGTTATCACTGGATTTACACGTTTTCAGACCCCGTGAACCCAAAAAACATGTTTTTAGCGATTGGTGTGTGAGTGTGTGTGTGAACAGAATATCTCAAGAATGGAACATCCTTATCCTTATGATTTCTTATCTACCATGGTAGGAGCAGGAAGTTTTAAATTTTGACGTAAAATAAATTTTAATTTACTGAAGATGTGTACAAGATACACGAAATCGCTATAAACATTGGTAAGTGTTTTATGTTACCGTATTCTGGTGGTTAGAAATATACCATGTGTACCAAAAAGAATGACCCGATTTTATATAGATTATTTATTAAGAAGAATGGCTTAATACCAACAAAAATAATTACATACTAAATTACTCACAAAAGACATAAGTTTATGAAAATCTGTCATAAATGTTTAATATGTCCTCCATTGGCTGCACGGACGACATCTAGCCGATAGCTGAATTCATCCCAAACTGAGTGTAAGGTGTCTTCTGTCACTGAAGCTACAGCAGCTGATATTCTGTTTTTTAGTTCATCAATGTCACGAGGTAAGGGAGGAATGTAAACAAGTGGTTTAACATGTCCCCACAGGAAAAAATCGCATGGTGTTATGTCAGGGGACCTAGGAGGCCAACAATGTAAAGCCTGGTCTCGCGGTCCTGCATGCCCTATCCTGTATTGTTTGAGGAACAAACCGTAACAGGACAATCATATCTTGCAATGCTACGGAACTGGTTATTCCCACAACTTATTGACTCTGACAATTTCATCTATCAGCAAGATAGAGCACCACCGCACTGGCACAACAACGTGCGCAGTTTCCTCAATGACAACTTGCCTCAACGTTGGATAGGGCCTACAGGACCGCGAGACCAGGCTTTACACTCTTGGCCTCCTAGGTCCCCTGACATAACACCATGCGATTTTTTCCTGTGGGGACATGTTAAACAACTTACGTTCCTCCCTTACCTCGTGACATTGATGAACTAAAAAACAGAATATCAGTTGCTGTAGCTTCAGTGACAGAAGACACCTTACGCTCATTTTGGGATGAATTCAGCTATCGGCTAGATGTCGTCCGTGCAGCCAATGGAGGACATATTGAACATTTATGATAGATTTTCATAAACTTATGTCTTTTGTGAGTAATTTAGTATATAATTTTTTGGTGTTAAGCCATTCTTCTTAATAAATAATCTATATAAAATCGGGTCATTCTTTTTGGTACACATGGTATATATTTCAATTTCAAATAATGAACTATATATAAGGTAATCGATACGATTGGTCGTTGTTACAGACATCATCACCGACTGGAATAGAGAGGTTATGTTTCCCGGATGCGGGCGATTGGCCACCGAGCCCGAACAGTGGGCAAAGTTACACGCAGGTGTTGACCGATAGCAATGGCGTCAGGAAGTACAGTTACTGCCGGCGAGTACAGCCGGAGGACGCGATCATATGCCTTCCGTTAGTCTACTGCATCATCACTTCGTTCAAATCTAACATGTTCTACAATAAGGTTTGTTAACACATTCTTAACCATTTATTTATATGCTATATTGTTAAAGACTCACCGGGTTGGTCTATAGGTAAAGTCGTCGCCAAAATCAGCTGTTTAACAGCTGATTTTCGGAGACGAAGGTTCCTGGTTCAAATCCTAGTAAAGGTAGTTGTTACTTTTATATGGATTCGAATGCTAGACAGTGGTTACCGGTGTACTTTGATGGTTGGGTTCAATTAACCATACTCTCTCAGGAATGGTCGGCCTGGGTCTGTAGAAGACTACACCACCTCATTTACATGTCATACACATCATCCTCATCTCTTTGGGTCATGGGGTTGCTTATTGTTCTCAATTGAACAGATTGCAACGTACACAAATTAGGAATAAAAAAAAATAAATAAAAAAAATTAAAAATCATTAATTACCACTTAAACTAAGCATTATACAAAAAAATGGAATTATTTTTTTTTAATTATTTTTTTTTTAGCTTGTTTGACCTCAATGGATCACTCTAGTCAAATTTCTGGTTTGCTTCCCATGTACTTCATTGGCTCGCTGTTCTTGCCAATACCTCCTCATGTTTTCAGATCTTGCTTTTCGTTGCTCGTCAGTCACCTGCACAACTCTAGCCACCTTGTCCACATTAAAACATTTTGCATTTAGAAACGCCCTTATCTTTGGTTTATTTGTCGCATCTTCAATCCTCAGTCCAACTTCGTCAAGATCCTCTTTAATTGCTGAGATGTATCTTCCACCAGATTTCACACTGATTCCTCTGGTTATAAGTTGTTTTAATAACCTATTCTCTGGCATTCTTAATATGTGAAAGAAATAAGAAATTCTGCGCGTTTTCATTAGACTGATAATCGGTTCCACGACTTCATACACTGTTTCATTAGTGGGGATTCTCCAGACACCATCCTTTTTGTAGTTCTTATTAATGCAAGTTCTAACAATTCTACGTTCTGTTTTAATTGTCTGATCACTTTTCCCTTCGTTTTTAATTCGTATTAAGGTTTCGCTACCATATAGTGCCTCTGGCAGAATCACAGTTCTATAGTGTCTCATCTTTGTGTTTGTAGAGAGACATTTTTTATTATATGTAGATTTAGTTAAAACATGAGCATTCCTCATTTTAAGTGCTCTGTTATTCCAAGAGAGTTTTTCTTTAAATTTATTATCTATTATTTCGCCCAGATATTTAAACTTTTACACTATTTTTATATTTTGGTTATTAATTTGAATTTTATCTATACATAGTGGATCCAGTGCCATTATCTCCGTTTTTTCATACGAGATTTTTAGCCCGATTTTAATTATTATTATTATTATTATTATTATTATTATTATTAGCGTATTCTCCCTTAAAGGAAGGCGATAAGCAAACTGAATCATTTTTTTTCTTGTTCATTTTGTCCATCCAGTACTCTCGCATCCGTTTTGAGAAAGCCTGTTTCCTTTCTTCTGACCACTTTGGCCTGTGCTGCTTCTGCTTTGGCTGCTCTGGCTCTATCTCCCATCTGTCCACCTTGTTCCTAAATATGTTCCTATCTGCGATGTCTTGTTCTGTTATTTTCGCTTTCCCGAGATCTTTATAGATTTCACTTATCCACGGTGGCATTTTTTTGAGAGACGTTGTATACTCCAATATTTTTCTTGTTAGCCTGTTCTCTGGCAACCGCTTTATGTGTCCAAAGAATTTCATACGTCTCCTTCTAATGTCAGCTTCTACATTTGAGAATTTTTCTACGGTCTGGTTTGGTTGTAATCTGAACCCGTTTTCCATTTGCCTAGCACCAAGGATCTTTCGGATTATTTTCCTTTCTTCTTTTTTTATGTCTTCCAGCTCGTGTTTCTTATTTAATGTTAGTGTCTCACTTGCATACAGGAAAGCGGGTTTATTATTATAGTGTTTTAATTATTATTATTATTATTATTATTATTTTCAAAAGAATTAATTATTTTTTTTATGTCGACTGAATAATGAATAAATGAGTGGTTTTGATATTTTCCAGATATTAATCGATCTAGAATCAAGGCATGGTCTTCAGTCGGATGTTGAATTGAAAAAGTTTATACAGCAGCTGTACGATTGTCCGTTCCCAGCACCGGGACAAAATCTATCCATTCATCAACAGATCAACTCTTCTTCTACTGACAGGTTTGTTATTATTCCTTAGGGAAGACTGTACTTTGTATCCCGCCAATGTTAAATTTACTATTTTTAGGTACATTTTTCACAAGTTTGGTTAATGATAGAGAAATGAAACTTTACTTACTTGTGTAGGGTTGCTCGAGCTGCTGACATTTTCACGACTTAATCCATTAAACCAACTGTAAAGTTAAAAACAGAATAAGGAATAACATAAAATTTTTACAAATTTGTTTTACCGTATTTTAGTTATTAATAATTTTTGTTGCTTTTGAGGAAGTCATAAAAGTCACACTGAGTGAGTTGTGGCAATGGTAAACCACCTCACTCCTCGTTTTACTCAGTAAAACCTCTACAGGTTTTAGTTGTTTAGGTGATTAGCTGAAAGGCTGATCACCTAAACAACAACAACATAAGAGTAGATTAATAATCGACTGAATCGTTATCCACCATGGTCCAAGTAGGGTGTTTTAAATTTTTTAAATACAGTAAACCTTTAATTCTTTGACACAACTTGTGGCAAAGCGACACGATGTGGTCTAAGTAGCGATCCAGCAGGCAGGTCAGCTTCTTCTACTTCCTCCGCATCCCCCATCCCCCTGTCCTTAAGTTGTCCTTGAGTACAGTATTGTACTGAAGGGCACGTTAGTTTGTTTGTATTCATTTGAATTGTGCGATATTCATACTAAAATCGTGTTTTTAATGGTTCCTATTTACAATATGCCGTATGCTCTGGATAGTTTGACTACCACTAAGTCCACAAAGTGTCGAACTACTCTCCGAACTACTCTCCCTAGTCAAACGCCACACTCTGAAGCTATTTGTCGTTGTGTCATACTGGCATACTCTGAGAGAGAAACATTTTTTAAACGTTTTCTTGGAGTTACATCCATTGTTACAATATATTACGTAAACAGACACAAAAACAATTTATGAATTTGTCATAAAAAAATGAAATGCACGTGTATAAACCACTACTTATGCCACGAAATTGCTATAGAGACAAAGAACAACAACTTCACGCT